>CM062652.1:15591738-17041853 GCA_031772095.1 Zeugodacus tau | reverse complement strand
TAAAATTGTTGTTGATTTTCCATGCAAATTTTTTGAGAAAAGAGAAGAGAAACAGCGAATTGGAAAAGCTATTCTGCATTTATACAAAATGTTTCTTCGATTGATTATTCTCTAAAGCGTGTTCAACAATCAATATTTATAATTAATAAACATTTTATATTCTCGCAGTTTATTTAATTTTATTAATATAACAAACAATTTGACCCACATTTTCGGCATATTTATGATAGTCCACTGAAAGTTGGAAACCCTAATATTATGTATTTGGGAGATAGGTGAAGTTATGACCCGATTTCACCCATTTTTGGTACGGAGACATAGAAGAAAAATATTCGCTCTGAATTTCTTAAAAATATCTGAGAGACTTACCTATATTTTCGATAAAAAAAAATTGTTAGAAGCGCTGAGGTCGTCATGTTCGATATATGGGTCCTTGAAAATTTATTGTCCGACTTTGACGATTTTTAGAAGGGCGATGCCACACTATAAATATGGTATTTGTGCAAAATTCTGTTCCGATATCTTCACTAGTGCTTACTTTAATATTGTAAAGTAAACGATTCAGATCGTCTTCAAAGTTCTGGTATATAGGAAGTAGGCGTTGTTGTGAACCGATTTGGCCTATTTTCACAACATATCATTGGGATGCCAGGAAAATATTACAAATCGAATTTCATTGAAATTGGTCGAGGAATTTCGGAGATATTGTTTTTGACCAATAAATGGGCGGAACAATTAAAATTTTGTATACCATTTTGAGTGCTGCTTTTCCGTACCATCTTTACCATGATATATAAGGTTTCTAGTGTATTTTTTTAGTGAATTAAAGCATTTTTAGTAGTTTTCAACATAAATTTTGTATGGGAGGTGGGCGTGGTTATAATTCGATAACCTCAATTTTTGGATTGTGTAAGGAGTACCTAAAAGAAACGACTCTAGAAAGTTTCAGTGATATAGCTGTAGTAGTTTACAAGATATGTACAAAAAACTTACTAGGGGGCGGGTCCACGCCCACTTCCCCAAAAAAATTACATCCATATGCCCCTTCATAGTGCGATCCTTCATACCAAATTTTACTTCAATAGCCTAATTTATGGATAAGTTATAGCTCTTTATATGTTTCCGGTTATTGCCATTTTGTGGACATGGCAGTTGTCCGATTACACCCATCTTCGAACTTAACTTTCTTATGGTGCCAAGAAATACATCTTCCAAGTAGTTCAAGTTCATCAAGATATCTAAATTTTTACTCAAGTTACTGCTTGCACGGACGGACGGATAGACAGAGATCCGGATTTGAACTTTACTCGTCACCCTGATCATTTTGATATATATGTATATATAACCCTATATCTAACTCGTTTAGTTTTAGGACTTACCACCAACCTTTATGTGAACAAAACTATATTACTCTCTTAGCAACTTTTGTTGCGAGAGTATAAAAATTAAATAGAAATCATTTATCATTTATACGCACTTTCCAACATATAAAAATATATTTTACCATACCAAAAATAATAAACGAATTCCTTGATATACACATATGTAGACTTAAATTTCTTAGTTTACCACTATGACCCAATCATTTAGTTACCCCAACTTGTGTTACATCAATCAATAGTTGATTAACTAATAAATTTATATTTTTAGATGTGGTTAAGTACAACCACATAGCAATATATTAAGTTTCACTGTGGTTACTGCATAACTTTTGCTCTGTTTATTGCGAGTATGTATCTACGAGTATTGTGAAATGAGTTGCGAGTTCAGAGACTTAAATGTGGGTATTAATGGATGGAGGTATATTTTATAGTAACTTGAAAGAAAATAATAATAAGAATTAAGGAATTATTTAAAAATAAATCTGACGCCACAAATCGTCATTAAAATTTTTGATATGATAGGAAGCGATTTTATTTTAAAATCAAGTTTAGAGAAACAGTTTATACCAACTATTCTTATTAATCATTCTGGCTATACCTCGCTCTGTACAATTAGTTAGTAGCAACTAAACACAAGTACATTACTTTCGAGTTTATCTTTTCTATTTATGTAAAACTTTAATACTGAGATGAGTGCATATAAATTTCATTTGTTGAAGATTCCTTGAAAAACAAATATGAATATACTTCTTCTAATAAAATTTTATTATGAGAGCATATATTAAGGAACTTAACTTGGTTTACTTGAAGGCCAAATCTAAATGGCTATCTTGTCTCGACGAAGAGGCGTCATACTACATACATACATATGTATTATATTTATATGTGTCAGTATATATGAAAGTCATCTTCAAAACAATAATATTCTTGTATTCAAATGAAAGAAATATTTAAAGGTTGAGTCAACCCACATACCTATACATAAGTATATAAATTCTTCCGTTCTTGGAGTAAACAACCTCATACTCGTAAGAGTATCAATGCAAATTGGTGTATAGGGAAATTAAAGTCAGAGTATTTACAAAATCATATGAGGGGTGTTCAAAAAATAACGGGAATTTTCATTTTTGGAAAATAAAAATTTATTCATTCGTCTACATTAATGTTGGCGCCTTCAAAGTAGCGCTTCTTCCGATCAACATCGAAATACTTCTCAAATTAGATTTTTGTGATAGCTCTATCAGCGATTTCTCGTATGCTTGTGAAACGAAGGCCCTTAAGGTTCTGTTAATTTTTGGTAATAGAAAAAAGTCGCACGGAGTTAAATCTGGACGAAGTGTGAGCGTTTAACAATCGAAAATCTCCAAGCTCATAAGAAGCGGTCTAACCTTAGCGGCTGCTACAGACAGCAAAAAAAATTGACAATTGGACTTTTGGAAAATTTTAATATTCCCGTTATTTTTTGAACACCCCACGTAATATATATCTTATATAAAAATCCATGTAAATACTATGTTCCAAACTTTATTTTGTATATTCGCAAACTTGCTATTTGCTAAATACACGCATACGTGTGTATATAAAGGGTATTTTTTAGAGAAAAGGATTTTTCCTTCTACTTTTTATATAGTAAACTGCACATAACCTCCAATACTTGTGCTTACTTTGACAACTAACTTCCTAGCGAATTCCATACCTATAAAAATACCCTTTATACATATAAATATGTAAAAAGTCGATTAACCCAAAACCAACATTGCAGAAGCAGTGAAAGGAAAATGCTTTTAGTTTTAAGATAAAGGCGCTTGACTTAGTTCGTATTGAAATCAACAACTTTGAAAGCTAACATATTAACACAAACTTACACTCACACAACTGTGCATATGTGTTTTCAATATTAACCGCACCTCAAACGCCGTTAAAAGTGAAAAGGAGTAGTTTCCATACCTATGCCCTGTATACGCTTAAGAAGTGTCCTAGTTTAGTGCTCAGCAAGCGCTAGCACGTTTATCCGCTGATGGCCATCTAAAGATTAGCTTTGTGTATTTATTTAGAAATCTATATATACCTGCTAGCTCCATTCAAAGTGTATGTATAGAAATATAAACAAGTTTAAACAGTCGCAAACATACACTTATGTATATCGAAAAATATGCGAAATTCTTACTCTTTCAAAGCTGAACTCCTTTTCACGCAGAAATATTGCCAGCTATAAGCATTTAAATTGCGTTTGACAGCGGTTATATTTTCATACGCGCATTTAAAAGATTTGATGACCTCATTTCATTTAAACATTCTACTTCTGAAACATATTCATTCGAAAGTACTAAGAGGCATTTGAAAACAAGTTACTTTTAATGGTGCATAACCTATTTATTTTCAATACAGTCATACTTATTTCTGAGCATTTACATTTGAATAGTAAGAGGCCAGTAGTCGCTTTAGCAAACTTGACTACCCTTCTGTGTCGTTGAGTGAACGCCTTCGGAGAAAAAAATCCAAAATTTATAGCAAAAGTTTCATCAAACAGTGGTTTCGATAATAAATTAGCAGCGTCACTCATACGACATGTTGTGCATGTCCTAAATGTTAAATACATTAATACGTTTATTAATACATATGAGCTATTAAAGACACCATTATGTAGGAGGTGGCCTATTCGGTTTATTTTATTGAATGATGACCTATGACTTTGTGCCATGAAGCCATCATATGTTGGGATGATCCGTAAGAAGAAAGATGTCTCTAATGATGCAACATAAGGAGTTGCAATGTCTAGGCGCCATTGAGATACGATATAATTATACTCTCGCAACAAAGTTGCTAAAGAGAGTATTGTAGTTTTGTTCACATAACGGTTTTTTGTGTCACCCGGAAATAAAAGAGTTAGATATAGGGTTATATATACATATATAAATGATGAGGATGGCAAGTGGAGTTGAAATCCGGATGTCTGTCAGTTCGTCTTTCCGTCTGCCCGTGCAAGCGATAACTTGAGTAAAAATTTAGATATCTGAATGAAACTTGGTACACAAATTCCTTAGCCTGAGGAGGTTGGTATTAAAAATTGGCGTAAACGGACCATTGCCACACCCACCGATAACATATAAAGGGCCATAACTATGCCATAAATAAAGTTACATATCTCGTAAACTACTAAAGCTACATATATTCACCTTTCTAGGGTCGTTTCTTTTAGCCATATAATTATATAGTTCAAAATAGAAGAAATCCGATTATAACCACGCCCACCTCCCATAGAAAGGTTATGTTGAAAACTACTAAAAAATTCATTAAGAAAACCACTAGAAACCTTACATACCATGGTAAAGATGGTACAGAAGAGATGCACTCAAATTGGTATACGTAAATAGAAATGGGCGTGGCTCTGCCAACTTGTGGGTCAAAAAACTTATGCATCCCAATAATGTGTTTTGAAAATGGGCCAAATCGGTTGATGACCACGTCTACTTTCCATATGCCAGATCTTTGAAGTCGATTTGAATCGTTTACTTTACAATATATAAAGTGAGCACTAGTGAAGATATCGGAACAAAATAATACTGAAATTCTGAATTTATAGTGTGGCATCGCCCTTCTAAAAACTGTCAAAATAGGACCATACGTTTTCCAGGCCCCCTGTATCGAACAAGAGGACCTCAGTACTTCTAATAAATTGTTTACCGATAATATGAGTAAGTCCCTTAGATATTTTGAAGAAATTGAGAGGGAACATTTTTCTTCTAATAATATGTTTCCGTGCCAAAATATTTGGGGTTCAAACTTTCATTGGACTTTTTACCATATATGTACATATATCGATTAATATGTAAAATTATTATAATTACAATTAATCATATCATATATAATGTCATATATAATTCTTCGTGAATTCTTGACCAAAAGCAAGCAGACATGTCTCTGTACGATCTTCGTTTTACAACCATAGATGAAATCGCTGATAGAGCACATTTGAGATAGCATTTATATCCCAAAAATGGAGTTTGAGAAGTGTTTCGACGATTGGAAGAATAAGGGTATAGAATCGAATGGGAACTACTTTGAAGGAGTTAACATTAATGTAGATGAATAAATACTTTTTAAAATAGTTTATAATTCCCGCTATTTTTTAAACAGACCTCGTACATAAGTTATGTTCAATTCGACGCTTTTCTATTCACTATGTATGAAAACCACTTCAGTTGTGTACGGTGGGGCTTTTGTGTTGAAAATTACGAGCTAATTTAGACCATTTAGTATGATATCTCAATACTTATATATGCTATCTGGATATAATGAACATAGACATGTATGAGAGATGAGTTTCTATCAATTTTAGGTTTAATTCGTTCTTGATTTCAAGCGGTCTTGTTCTATATGAGAATTACTTTTATAAATAATAAGGAACTCGAGGGTTCTGAAAAACAGTTATGCGCTGAGAAGATAATCGATTTTTATGGACATTTTTCAAACAGCATACAAGTTTCGCATCTTCAGCGGTTTCAAAATAGTTATTTCACATCAACAACCTCAACAGTTGTATTTATGAAGCAAAGGAATACTTGTATACTCTACATTCTTGCGATGATGATACTGTACTATATATCTCGCTGCACATGGAGATAAAAAAGAACTCTCGACAACGCAATACATTAAGCTTATAATCTTGGTGCCGAGTGCATGAGTCTATGGAATTTGTATGGTATGATGTTACGTACTCGTATTTGAAAAGTTAAATCCGTTGTCAGTTATGATTATGAGTGATAACTATTTCATTCTACATACCTAGGTAGGTTTCGCCGTCGTTGGCGTCTACATAAATCATCTACGAAAATCTCACTTTTATCATAATCGTTTTAGATTGGATTAGTTACTATTCACTTTCCAAATGATAACGCTCCACTCACAATTACTAACCACATACAATCTTTCGTGTTATTCCGTTATGTCCACTTTGCGCTCGCTCTCAATGCAAAAGTACTTATGTATGAAGATTTTTCTAGTTTTACTTAAAATCTAGCGACTAACTACCTCGCCTAGTATTTAGCATTTATTATTACCAGTTTGTTGAACCACAGACACCAACAAGTTGTTTACTTTAAAAATTATCTTTAATTGTTATAAATAAATAGTGCACAGGCATTCCATGGAAATATGGGTGAACGCGTAATGCATGGGTAATAAATATAACTAAGCACTCACGTTCATCTTTAATAAATGCTGTACTATTTATTTTATAGTGCTCATACATACATATATGTAGTTTTGCGATTGTAAACTTTAAGTGCAACAGATTATAAAATAAATAGAACTTTACGTACATATTTGCATATTGACGCCGTTGCCAGACAGAATAGTCTGGACACAGATACTTATTTACGTATTCCGGAAGGTCTCGACGAAGTTACACACCTAACTGTACAAAACAATTAAACTGGTTTTAGTAAATTCAAAGTAAACAAGTATTTTGGTGGTTAAATTTTACTTGTATTTATTACTTACTTACTTAAGTATCTGTTTAAATACAAACTCGTATCTATATTTAATTGTAGATGTTTATGTAATATTTATATTCTGATTGATAACACTGACTTTAATCGCTTTGTTTTCTTTACCAAAGAAGAGACAATAGCTTGTTGACTCATATATATGTAGTTTGCTGAAACCAATAAATTTCGAAATTATTCTATAACGGTATATACATTTCTTAAATGAGAGGCTTTATTGTAATTTTTCTCGCTTAAATTTATTATTGTATTTCCATCATCGTTATCAATCATCTAAATTTATTATATCCCCTTCAAAGTAGGCCCCTTCTGAGGCAATAGACTTCTTCCAACGAACAATCCAATCATCGAAACACTTTTTATAGCTATATTCCGGGATGGCCTTCAGTTCTCGTTGCAAATTAGTTTTGATGTCTTCAATTCTCTCAAAACGGGTAATTTCACACGGTGGTTGTTCGATAATATTCAACTGTCAATTCCGCCACAAATCTGGTCTTTTGCGACGAACATTCTTTCCCAAACGCTTCATAAGCCAATATAATATTCTTTATTGATGGTTTTGCCCTCCGGTAAGAAATCCGAATGAACAACGCCGCGAATATCGAAGAAAAAGGTCAGCATCATTTTGATTTTCGATTTGCTTTGGCGCGGTTTTTTCGGTTTCGGCTAATTTTTGTCGCGCCATTCGGAAGATATTTGACTTGTTTGCATGTCGTACTCGAAAACCCATGTCTCGTAACCAGTTATGATGCGTTCGATGAACGTTGGATCGGAATTTACGCGTTCAAGCATGTCTTCAGCCACCTTACTGCGATTCACTTTTTGAAGAAAATTCAGATCTTTTGGCAACAATCGCGTTGCGACTTTCCGCATACCAAAACATCAACCAAAATATGACGAGCGGTCTCATGAGACATGTCCATTATTTGGGCTACCTCTCGCAAACTATAATAAGGATTTTCAAACACCATTTGCTTTATTTTATCGACGTTTCCTTCAGTTGAAGAGGCCGAAGGCCGTCATGAACGTGGCAAATCGTTCTCGCCCCTCTTTGAACGATTTATACCAATCAAAAGCTTGAGTTTTCGACATGGTTGAATCACCAAATGTTTTTTTCAACATTTCCTACGTTTTAGCACAAGAAATTTCGTTTAAAACACAAAATTTAACATAAACTCTTTGTTTCAAGCATAACTATAGTATCGGATGTGGGCGTGGTTATTACTTGATTTCGCTAATTCCCATAGTATAGTATATTCCTTATACAGTCCAAAAATGAAAGAAATCGGATAATAACCACGCCCACCTCCCATACAAAGGTTAGGTTGAAAATTACTAAAAGTGCGTTAACTCACTAACGAAAAACGTCAGAAACACCAAATTTTACATAAGAAATGGCAAAAGGAAGCTGCACTGAGATTTTTATACAAATTGGAAAATGGGCGTGGCGTCGCCCACTTATGGGTCAAAAACCATATCTCAGGAACTACTAGACAGATTTCAATGCAATTCGGTATATAATATTTTCTTGACACCCTGATGACACGTGTGAAAAGAAAAAGTGTAATGGAGGATGGAGTCATATGTAGAAGTTCACGTAAGTGAGGAAAGTTTCTGACTGCCATTCACTTGGGAGTTGCCAGGGACGATTTTTTTGCATGTGGCTCAAGCAGCTCACGACTTCCGGTCTTAGACCAAGTATCCTCTGGGTAGCCAACAGACATCCGATTGGAGCTAAAGTGAGAAGGCGAATTCCGCTTATGCGGTTGTGCGTAGGGTTTGGGACCCACCACTTAAAAACGAATAACCAATGAATAGGAAGCAACAACCTCGGATAAGGAACCCCAATTTTGATGAAAAATGGACGAAATTGGTTCACAACCACGACAACTTCCCATATAACTCATTTTTGAATTTCATCTTATTCCTTCACTTTATAATTCAATTCAATTCAATTTATTTCACTTCAACTTATAATATATATATTTACAGTGACTAATAATAATAAATGTTAAGAGTACAGGCAATATTACCTTTTCTGCTTAGAAAATAATTTACTTAGGGGATATGAAATGTTATTATTAATATCATAATTTTTAGTAGGGAAAAATTTACAGAAAAACCCTTGATTTTGAACTCCATCTTATTCCTTCACTTTATAATATATACATTAAAAACCAATGAAGATAGCGAAATAAAACTTTACACAGACACTGTATATGATCTGTTGGATCACTTGTGAAAAAATTGTCAAAATCGAACAATGACTTTTCAAGGCCCCTGATATCGAACATGAAGAACTGAGTGCCTAAGGGTAATTTTTCACCGAAAATATAGGTAAATCCCTCAGATATTTTAATGTAATTCATTCCCTCTGAATTTTTTTCTTATAACAGTTTCTCTCTGTACCTGAAATGGTAAAAATCGGGTCATAACTTCCCCCAGATCCCATATACCTAATTATAAGTAATATTAAATTTAGTGAGCGTATAGTCTTCGATACATTGTATCTTGGTGGTGAAAACGAGTGAAATCGGTTTAGGAATTACCTCAGTCCCCATACACTATTTATGATGATTTTCGTTATTCTATTGAACTTTATACCCAATATATGTGTGCGAATTGTGTTATCTTTATAAAATTACATCAATAAATTGCGAGAGTATAAAATGTTTTAATTCTGTTATCAAAGATTTGTATTGATGTTTTTTGTGATATTTTGTAGTTATATTAAATACATTTTATTTTAGAAAAACTTGTTATATAAGCATATAAATTAACCAATTTCATCTTTATTTTATTTCAGTCCACATTATACTATGGTGAGTCAATTCCATTTTAAACGATTTTTTCTATTATCAAACAAAATTTTCTATTTTTAATGTATTTGCCCTTAACTAAAAATAGTTGTAAGACTTAATTGTTAAAGCTGCAAAGTTTTTGGGGTATGCAAAATTAATGACTATATTTTACCACACTGTATAAAATGGTTAATTATAATTTTACCATTAAGATAATTGTGTGATGAAAGTGCGTTGAAAAAGCATTGGAAACAAACGCTTAGCTATGAGTTGTATTATACACATTTACATGAATGCTTAAGCAGAAAATTAACAAAAGAGTTAAATGCAAATAGCCGCACAAATACAATGGTACAGTGAACTTCAGTTAAAAGGAACCACGTTGTGCTATTCTTTTGGAAAGCTGAATTTCTGCTTAAAAATTTTAGTTATTCTCCAAATGAAAAGTTCGAGTTTCTTTTGTTCATTTTATTCTTTATAAAAGTCCATTAAAATTAATTACGGAGACTTAGGCATTAATTGTTAATGTTAGTATACTTTAACTAGATTTCACTGTAGTCGCATTTGCTTTACGCTCAACAACGAACATCGAACATTTAACGAAAAGCATGTAATAAAAGTAAAATAATCGATTGACATTGAAAATCAACTATTTCTTATTTGATTATTCACTACACTGCATACAAAAATAACACACAAGGTCAAAGGTCAATTAGCAGCTCATGCTGGGGGTAGATAATGCAGACCCAGTGGAGGTGTTTCAAAATGTAATAATAACATAAAACCACCATAAAACCCACTGAACGATATTGGAAATGCAATATTGCATGTCTTCAAGCGATTATTGCATAAAAATATAAAAAAAAATTAAAAATATATCGTATGTGCCCGCACATGCACGTATTACAACCGACTGCTAACACTTTCTCATAAAAGTTGGCACGTCATGTGCATGTCATATTCGTCATTTCATTTTCGCTATGTTAATTAAGACTTGCACAATGTGAATACGTAAATATGTATGTATGTAAACGTATATGTTTTGTACTTATGCGTTTGCAATCATGCAACTTTTTATTTATTTTTTATACTCCCGCAACATGTTGCACAGAGTATAATAGTTTTGTTCACCTACCGGTTGCTTGTAACAGCTAAAACGAAATTAGTAGAGTCATAAATGTATAATGAAATTATCAGAATGACGAGACTAGTTGAAATATGGATGTCTGCATGCCATGCAAGCGATAACTTGAGATGTGTTGATCATACATTAAACGCCTACTAAATAGCGTTTAGTAAAAAACTTGCCAAAAAACATTTGTTGCCCGCACAGCGGTTGCTTATTTTCACATAAATTAATTAAAAACCAAAATTTTGAGAAAATTCGATTTTCAAAATTCAGCCTGACCAACTCCTCTCATTCAAATTACAATAGTTTACTCAAATTTTCAAATATCTTTATGAAATTTTAAGCGTTATCAAGCTCATTGCTTATATTTTTTATACTCTCGCAACAAATGTTGCTAAAGAGAGTATTATAGTTTTGTTCACATAACGGTTGTTTGTAACACCCAAAACTAAACGAGTTGGATATAGGGTTATATATACCAAAGTGATCAGGGTGAAGAGTGGAGTTCAAATCCGAATGTCTGTCTGTCCGTCCGTCCGTCCGTCCGTCTGTGCAAGCTGTAACTTGAGTAAAAATTAAGATATCTTGATGAAACTTGGAACACGTGTGCAAGCTGTAACTTGAGTAAAAATTAAGATATCTTGATGAAACTTGGAACACGTGTTCCTTGGCACCATAGGAAGGTTGCTTTCGATGAATGAGCAAAATCGGACCACTGCCACGCCCACAAAATGGCGAAAACCGAAAACACATAAAGTGCCATAACTAAGCCATAAATAAAGCTATGGAAATAAAATTTGGTATGAGGGATCGTACTATGAAGGGGCATATTTGGATGTAATTTTTTTGGGGAGGTGGGCGTGGCCCCGCCCCCTACTAAGTTTTTTGTACATATCTCGCAAACCAATAGAGCTATATAAACCAAACTTTCTGCAGTCGTTTTTTTTAGTCATTTCCTAATACAGTCCAAAAATGAAAGAAATCGGATCATAACCACGCCCACATCCCATACAAAAGTTAGGTTGAAAATTACTAGAAGTGGGTTAACTCATTAACGAAAACCGTCAGAAACACTAAATTTCACATAAGAAATGGCAGATGAAAGCTGCACTCAGATTTTTTTACAAAATGGAAAATGGGCGTGGCGTCGCCCACTTATGGGTCAAAAACCATATCTCAGGAACTACTCGACCGATTTCAATAAAACTTGGTTTGTAATAGTTTCCTTACATCCCAATGATATGTTGTGAAAATAGGCCAAATCGCTTCATAATCACGCCTACTTCCTATATACCAGAACTTTGAAGTCGAGCCGAATAGTTTACTTTACAATATATAAAGTAAGCACTAGTGAAAATATTGGTGCAGAACTTTGCACAAATACTATGTTAATAGTGTGGCAGCCCCATTCTAAAAATCTCCGAAATCGGACCATAGGTTTTTAAGGCCCCATATATCGAACACGAGTACCTCGGTGCTTCTAACCTAATATTAGGGTTGCCATCTTTCAATGGACTTTATACAATATATATGACGAATATGTGAGTCAAATTGTGTATTATATAATATAAATAAAGTTAAATAAATAAATTGCGAGAGGATAAAATGTTCGGTTACACCCGAACTTAGCCCTTCCTTACTTGTTTAAATTAAAATTTAAACATTTGTACTCCTTCATGAAAATACTCAAAAGTGCAATAGTAATGAATTTAAGGAATTTTAATCTCTATGCTTCATTGCCCATAACTCCGTAGAAGTTAATGCTATGAATGTTAAAATTATAGCAAATGGTAGGTAAGAGAATCTAATAAAGAAATAAACTAAGTTTAATTTTAATGATTTTTTTTTTAATTTTCAAAATTTTCACACATATCATTAAATTTCTAAAATTTTAACTTTTCTTACTTTTTCACTAGTATAAAGACCAAGTCTTACATCCTAAAAAAATAAAAAAAATCAGACCCCACGTACACTCAAAACTTAAATAAACCAAACTTCACGAGATCCACCCAAAATATAAACAAAATTAACCTCACAAAATCCTCTAACATGTAACAAAACTCAAGTGATCCTCCTAAATGTAAACAAACCCCTCTCAAATATCATTGACCCAGACCAAAATGTAAACAACCTCCTGTCAAAGTTTAAATACCTCGGCCAAAATGTAAGCAAACCCCTCTTCCAAAACACAGCCAAAGCTCAATGAATAATATAGCTAAAAATGTAAACAAACCCCGACCAAAGGTCAATGACCTTGGACAAAAATGTAAACAAACCCCCGACAAAAGGTCAATGACCTCGGCCAAAATGTAAATAAACCCCGACCAAAGGTCAATGACCTCTGCCCAAAAGGTAAACAAACCCTGGCCAAAGGTCAATGACCTCTACCCAAAAGGTAAACAAACCCAACCAAAGGTCAATGACCTCGACCAAAAAGGTAAACAAACTCCTGTCAAAGGTCAATGACCTTGGACAAAAATGTAAACAAACCCCTGTCAAAGGTCTATGACCTCGGCAATAGATTTGTTTACATTTTGGGTGGAGGTTATTGACCTTTGACAGGGGTTTGTTTACCTATTTGGAGGAAAGTTATTGACCTTTGTTCTGGGTTTGTTTACATTTTGGCGGAGGTCATTGACTTTTTATAGGTGTTAGTTTACATTTTGGTCTGGGTCAATGATATTTGAGAGGGGTTTGTTTACATTTTGAAGGATCACTTGAGTTTAGTTTTGTTACATGTTAGGGGATTTTGTAAGGTTAATTGTGTTTATATGTTGGGTGGGTCTCGTGAAGTCTGGTTTATTTACGTTTTGAGTGGACGTGGAGTCAGATTTATTTAATTTTTTCAGGAGGTAAAACTTGTTCTATATATTAGTAAAAAAATAAAAAAGATGGAAATTTTAGGAATGTACTGAAATGTGTGAATGTTTTGAAAATTATCCTCAAAATTCTTTGATTAGACTAAGTTTATTTCTATAGAAGATTATCTAAGCTACTGTTTGCTATCATTTCAAGTCACGTAGCATTAATTTTTACAGAGTTATGGGCAATGAAGCATAGAGATTGAAATTCCTTAAATTCATTACTACTGCACTTTTGAGTATTTTCATGAAGGGAAACAACTGTTTAAATTTTAATTTTTAAAAAATATAAGCAATGAGCTTGATAAGGCTTAAAATTTCATAAAGATATTCGAAAATTTGAGTAAACTATTGTAATTTGAATGAAAGGTGTTGATTGAGCTAAATTTTGAAAATTATGAATTTTCTAAAAATATCGATTTCCTATTAATCTATGTGCAAATATGCAAATGTTGTGCGGAGACAAAGGTACATATATTTTGTAATATTTTCGAAAATATAATTGATGGGCGAAATCGAACCCATTTAAGAATTTTCGAAATTGGAATATAACTTTTCAAGGCCCCTGATGCCGCATATGGGAACCTCAGTGGCTGTGGCTAATTTTTTACCGATAGTTTTCATAAATCTCTCAGGTATTATTTAAGGCATTATTTTCATAATAGATAATGGTGCGCATTTGTGCCAAACATGTGTTAAAATGTATATTATATTAAGATTTTGGAACAATTCATTGGGCTTTATACCGTATATATCGTTTAATATGTGAGATATGATAGAAAAATTAAGTGAACGTTTACACTTGGATTAAGTGTAGCTTGGTGGCAAAAAAAGTTGAAATCGGTCCAAGAATTATCATAAACCTTATATATTATATATAATAATTTTCTTTATTTTAGTGGACTCTATAGCGATATATGGGTCAAATTAATAAAATTACTTAAATAAATTGCGATTATAAAATTTTCGGTTACATCCGAACTTAGCCATTCCTTTTTTATTTTTTTTTTGCAATAAAAATTATGAGATAATTTTAGTAACATGGGAAGCTCTGTATTATATTACAGACATATTTGCTTTGTACGAAGTAGGGAAAATTTCAGTGAAATGTGATATTCATTAATTATATTTGACTCTGATTTGCCAAAATATAAATATAAATGCTTGAGAAAGCTACACAATTATTTTTATTTTTTAATTTCTAAATTAATAGTTGAAAGCATGGAAATTAAGGAAATTATATGTATGATAGTTTTTGATATCTATTTATAATATTCTAGAATAAATTATTGTTTAAGGTCCCTTCTAGAATAAAAGTCATCTCCTCGTTACTAATATATTCTTGCATTCTTTATTAAGACCCGACCATTATATTAATAGGCCGACTATTGGGGTAGCTAGGACCCTTATTTTAGGCAAACCAACCCTTGTAGGAATAAAATATTGGCGTTAAATATTTGGGATATATGTTTCACAATGACTTTTTAGTGAAATATATACGCCGTTTTCGATTCACTGCTAATCGGTTCGCATTGTTAGAGCACTTTCTCAAATAAGTAAGTGTATGATACACCATGAACAGCAAATATTTCATATATGTATGCACACAGTTTACCCCCAAATACGTAATGTCATTTCATTTGCTATGGCACACTTCACACGTCATTCGACCATTCATTGACGAACGCCATATGCCGGAACCAAGCGTTGGGAAATGTTGCGTGCGGGAATCGCAGACACGCATCCAACGTTGTACGCAACGAAGTGGAAAATTACGAGTATAGACGAGGTACCGCTTTGAGTCCACACATTTGTGTAACGAAAGCTTGGAAACAAGCAGGCATGGAACGCGAACTGCAGCAAATTATCGACAAACGAGCTGACAAATGAAGGCTAATAGGGTAGAGGAGAAGTTAACTTGCGGTGTGTGAATGAGTGGGCCATAGGTAAACAAACAATGAGAAATGTGAATAAAACAAAATTGCTAAATGTAAACAGAGAGAATACAAACAAAAACATAAATTGTAAATAAATGCTGCTGAATAATAAAAGTGAAGACAGAGCCGGAGAATTGGTAGTTGGAAATTTAAGCCAAGGCGCGTTGTAAACAATTGCATAATTAGTGCAACACTACCAGAGCATAAATGAAAACGTTGCCAACGGCACGTTACAACTAACAACTGTTTCATTTAAATGCAAACAATGTCTGCACGGAAATGGTGTCACCATAACTAGCATAGGCTATGCTGATGAGCTGCGGATATAATTTTTAGATTCGTTGTGGAATTTTGAACTTGAAAATTTCGATTTTACTAATTTTACTTTTACAACATACGAATATATGAAAGCTATGTATAACACCTTAATAAATCACTTACGACAACGTCAAGCGAAAACGATCATAGTCGAATCACGGTGAGCCAGCGCCAACGGTGGTCGAAAGGGGATTGACGGTCAGCAAGGTTTTACTATGTGTTTGGTGATGTGCTGAACACATAGAAGACGACAAGCGACGAGCGACATCTGTCAAATATTAAAATACACGCGTTCTTATGGGCAAAGATTTTTTGGCAACAGCACGACTTCACCACAAAAGGGTTGAAGTCTTCGCTGTCGCCAAATTAGAAATGTTTCTAATTTTGCCGACGACAATGGCCGCTGTAGAGCTGCCATTAACATGTGAAATGTAAAATTATTCAAAGTTCTCACAAGTATAACGTTATTTTGCCAGCAGAAACGTAAAATAGCTTTGATATATCATTTATAATAACAATCGATTATTTAAAACAAATAAATCGCCAATTTTTACATTTTTTACGTAAATAATTTCACTTTAAACTAAATAAGTAAATTTTATTGAAGTGAAAGATTTTAGTACGGCAACAATGAAATTGCTTTTTGATATGTCGCTGCCGTCTTCAAAATGTTCAAGACGCTGGCTTCAAAGCGACATTTGTGATCAGCCGTCGCTACGTCGTGTCGTGTCGTCGTCTTTGTGTTCAGCACTTGAGATTGACGGGCAATCATCAACTATGAGCTGCTCACCTAAGGATTAACTCTTAATTCCTGTATTTTCAACAAGTGAACCATCTGATGAGAGCAATCGCTCCGAAGGATCTGGCTTTGGCCAACAGAAGAGGAGTTATGTTGCATCTATCCTCACACATCAAAAGTGACTCGCCAGAATGTTCAACAGCTTGGTTGAGAGGTGCTTGTGCATAAATTTTATAGTCTGGACCTTGCATCAAGTGATTACTAATTGTGACTGTATATGAGACGTTTGTGAAAGTTGTCTGTCCCAGTTTTTTGCCAATAGGGTATTGTTGTTGTTGCGATAGTATCTTGCAAAGTAGTTGTTTTAAACTGCAGAGCGGATCAGCTTGCAAGGGGAGGGCCCTAGCAACATTGACGTCGGAGTGGAAGCGACTGGGTAATTGGTGGTCCAATTACGCTAGAGCGATGGACACACTGACTTCGGGTGAGCTCGCCAAACGCTGCACCAGCATCTGTACAAGGTCTTCTTGGTACGCGATGGACTGAACACGATACTTCCAGCTGCTGTCTCTTAGGGAGGTTCATCTCGCCGCAATCATTCGTGTGTTTACTGGTTATTGCTCAACAGGAACACATGCGGTGAAGCCGAAAAGGAATCATCCAAGCACTTCCTTCGTATCATGAGCGTATTGATGATTCGTTAGGAGGGGTTGAGGTACTACTTTTAAATGTGCCTACTTATCAAAGGCATTTATACCGCAATTAAACCAATTGTCAACTGTCAATAGATAGAAATTAATTCCACCCAAAAGGCATGCTTTTGTTCAATTGTTTAAAAATAATAATACTACATGAGCTTAACGAAAATGCACACAGATACCTAAATTATATGTACATACAATAAAATTAAATAACATGTGTGAATACAATGCGATGAATCACCGGTATTTTGACTGGGAATTGCGATCCACATGCAAGTCATGTGTGAAAATTTATTTGTGTTGGCATTCTTTCGAATCTAATCAATGAGCATTCGAGTTAGATATGAGCTGGTATTTGATAAAGTCTGGAGTATAGCAAAATATAGCAATTAGATGTGTCATGCAGTAAGAATTGAAAGTTTTTGCCAGCATATAGTATATATGGAGATATCGACGCAGAGTTGACAGTAGTCAGTTATAAGTCTACTCAAATAGATAACTTCCACAACTGATTTCAGTGTTTTTAAAATATATTTATGTATTTAGATATTTACATACAGTGTCTCACAGCTTATTTCGTGTAAGCAACAATTTTGATAATACTGATATGAAATTAATATTTTTTGCTCTGAACTAAATGAACGAATGATGCAATTATATTGATAATTTAGTTTTAAATACAAAACATGTAAACAAATTTACAAAAGTATTCAAATTCAATATTTTATTAAACAAAAACCAAAAACCCTCATAATTCATGGGTCACAGCTTATTTCGTGTTTTGATTTTCGTTCATGTGATACATGCAAATAACGGATGCAGAAAACTAACGGTAAATCAAAGTGTGAACTATGAATACTTAAGAAGCAATTTATGTTCCAAAAACAATGCAGATCAGTTGCAATTACGCGGTATATCAACATGGGTCCACGCACTTCAATTGAAAAACGCGAATTAGTTATTAAACATTTTCAAAGTGCACAAACGCAAAAACAAATTGCTGAAATGGTTGATTTAAGTTCATCTACAGTTCAATATATAATTCAGCGCTTTGTACGTGAAAATCGCTTGCATAACAAGGGTCGAAAGGCTCCTAATAAAATTTTTAATAAAACGGATGAGAGGTGGATTTTAAAAAAGAACCAATGTTAAGTGCTCCAGCGGTGACCAAAGATGTTGAAATGTTTCTCGGCAAAAAATGTCATCCAGAAACTGTGCGCAGAATATTAAGGGATTCCAATTTTCATGGGCGAACAGCACGGAATAAGCCTTTTATAAATAAGAAAAATAAAAAAGCCCGTTTACAGTTCGCAAAAGACCATTTAAACAAGGATAATGCGTTTTGGAATACTGTTATTTTCGCCGATGAGAGCAAGTTTAATCTTTTTGCGTCAGATGGTAAAGCGTACGTATGGCGGAAACCAAATACTGAGCTCCAAACAAAAAATTTACGCGCAACAGTAAAACATGGTGGCGGTCATGTAATGGTTTGGGGGTGTATGACATCTGCAGGCGTTGGTCGATTGGAGTTTATAGACTCCACTATGAATAAAGAAGTGTACCTTGACTTACTGAAGCAAAATTTGCTTCAAAGTGCAGAAGACCTGGGTATACGTGACACTTTTCGCTTCTACCAGGACAACGACCCTAAACATAAATCTGGTCTTGTACAAACTTGGCTCATTTGGAATTGTCCACACCTCGTCCAAACACCTGCACAGTCACCAGATTTGAACGTTATTGAAAATGTATGGCACATTCTGGAAATTAATATTAGAAAACACCACATTTCTAGCGTCCAAACTCTAAAAGCGGCTTTGAAGGAAGAGTGGGGTAAAATATCGCCAGATTATACAAAAAAAAATTGGTGGAATCAATGCAAAACCGCATGAATGCTGTAATCGAGCAAAAAGGCTTTTCCACAAAATATTGAAATTTTATTTTTGTTTACTTTTTAGTAAGAATTTTTATACCACACGAAATAAGCTGTGACCCATGAATTATGAGTGTTTTTGGTTTTTGTTTAATAAAATATTGAATTTGAATACTTTTGTAAATTTGTTTACATGTTATGTATTTAAAACTAAATTATCAATATAATTGCATCATTCGTTCATTTAGTTCAGAGCAAAAAATATTAATTTCATATCAGTATTATCAAAAATGTTGCTTACACGAAATAAGCTGTGAGTCACTGTATACGTATGTCAGACTCACCCCATTTCGTAACTGTCCGTTATTCCGATTGATATCGGTGCCATTGTTTGGGCTACTTGTCGCACCGTTTGCCACGCCTACACTCATGCTGATCGCTTCAACAGCGTTGTGATCGATTTTATGTTGTTGATTGGTTGTGTTCGGCTCACCACTAACACCCTGCTTTGCGTTTGGCCCCACTATAAGCTGTTGCACATAGAATGGTTCCTCGGTGCGTAAGGAAAACGATTGTGCCAACGCAGCTGTTGGTGAATCGTTACGCTGCTTTCTACCGAAGAGTGGTGATTGTTTCTTGCTGAGTGCACCCAATGCAGCCGCGTCTTCCTCCACCGATATGTGTTCCACAATCGCTGCTAAATGTTCTTTATGCTGTGTTTTCTCTTTTGCGAGTTCCACGGCGGTCGATGCGGAGACAATATCACTTTGAAAACGATCAAAACAGAATGGTGCTGTCTTAGTACAATTCAAGCAGGCGCATAACGGTGATATTGGAGTTGGAGTTTTCGAATCGCTCAAATCGAAGCTCTCGTCGTCTAAAGTGGATGGCTTATAAGGCGCCACTGGTGGCAATCTCGTCGGTCGATACGGTGAGGAGCATTCAGACGAAACACCGTGATGAATGCATATACAATCGGTTAGATGGATCGTGTGTGCTGGTCGTGAATGTACCGCTACGCTGCGTATTATCGCACTGGCCATGCAATGAAAAGGACGGAGCGTCGAATAAGTGTTCGCAAAACTGGTGCGAACTTGCGAGCGTAGGCGTTCGAAATACGTGGTTGCGGGTGTTTGGGGGACGGAGTCAGCGTTGACACGTGTGTCGGCGTACGCCTGGTTATCTTTGGACGGTAGTTATTATTGTTTCACTGGCAATTAACTCAGTGATTCACACTTTGTTTTGTTGCTTGCAGTTATTTTTATTATGAAATTATTGTTTTTCTCTCACAAACTTTACTTTTTGAGATTTTGTAAAAATTTTAGATAAAATATTGGTATTTTTTTGTTATATTTCAATTTCTGTTATAAGTAAAAATTTATATTTTTTATTATTCACTTTTAGTACAGAGCAATGCGCTAGAACATTTATCAATCACTCATGTCTTTCAAGGTCAAAGTACTTTGTTATCTCCACGCTCTCTAGCTCGCTATCACAGTGCCTGCCATAAATGTTTTACTTTCATAGCGAACTCACAGTTCAATTCTATTATAAATGTCGTAAATGTTCTGCAATTAAAAATGCAAAACAATTAAATAATTTATTATGCGTGGAAAGTAATGATAATAAAATCGATTAAAATCATTTAAAAAGAGAACAAAAATTATTAATTTGACTAATTTGAATTATTTAAGAAGAAATTTCAATAATTAAATTTAGTTTATGCTTGAAATGTCATGTGTATTTAGCAAAGCGTAGTTCATGAAGTAAATTTGGATAAATTTACTTTTTGAAATAAGAAAAAAACAACAAAAAATTACTAAATATGTATTAATATATATATTTTTTTTAATTTAGTGAAAATAATATTTTGACGCTGTCGTGCCATATTTTCTAATTAAATAGATAGCGTCACTAATTTATTACTCCTGCTTTTGGAAGCATACAAAATTTCTTTTTTTTATAAAATTTTTGGCATAAATCGGTTGAATTTTTTGCAAACGTCAATCACTGTTTAATTGAATTTGGCAAGACCTTCCAAAATTCACATTGCTGCTGTTCGCAGACCATCTTCCGCAGAGTTTAATGAACTGAATTCAGCGGTTCGGTCACTTTTTTGTTTATGCAAACGAAGAAAAGTTCTAAAAGCACCAGCGAAAATCAACGCCAAAAACTGAATATGTTCAATTAGAAACAGTAACCGCAGAAAAAGTAAATACAATACATACGAATAAATAAATGAAAATAAAAAATAATAAAAATGAGAATAAAAATCAACAAAAACAAAAAAAAAATCTACGAAGCACGCAAATTTGTTTAAGTCAACAGAAATTATGCAAAACTGGTTCGAAGTATCACAACAGAAAGCAATTAAAAAGAAAAGCAAACAAACAATATAAAAACAAGTAGCAAAAGAACAAAAAAAAATAGAGCACCTTCTCAGCTACTGGCCAGAGATATATTTTAGCGTAATGCTATGCAGTCGGTGGTAGAACTGTAAAGGCAACAACAAACGCAATTAAATTGCTCACGGTGCTTTTGCAAACGCCATTTTGGCATTAAACTTTTCACTCAGCAAAGCATAATTGACATTTAACTACTTAAGAACACTATGAGGAAGCAAGGACTCCTTCGCTTACAAACATACAGACACTGTGACAGAAGTTCATCAAAACAAAAGCGAGTACTAACCAGCCTGATTATTTTTTTATATTTCCATTTACATAGTATTTATGCCTCTAGCATTTGTTAGCTATCGCAAAAAACAGTTACACACTAGTATATTTAACACCCACAATTAAAGCAATAAACATAGAAACTTTCAAGTAATTTTCTTTAGTAGACTACACTCCGAATACGAGACCTAAAAGTTTTTAGTTGAATTTTTGAAAATAAGCGAAATGCATTTAAATCACTTCAAAACCCGGAAAATTGCATATTATTACATGCGTTTGTGAATAGTATACGTATAAACGTTTTGAAAATATTTGAACCGAAAATCGCACAGCTGCGCCCACGTCCAGCCGCAGTTGTCTCACTTCGCTAACTAAATTCGGCAATGTAACAGCAACAGCGCTGCGTCAACGCGCGTCCACCAAGTCCAATACAAGTAGAGCTAAATACATACAGCTGGTTAGCAGTGCCCAGCAACGTCGTCGAAAAGTCGAATTGCGCCAAACACGGTAGAGCAAACAGCAGAGACCGGCGACGGCCAGTCATCTGTCGTGGCAATGAGAGAGCAATCGGTCGGTCTGTGCTGTGCACTGCGCCAGCGCCGACAACGGACGGGCTTGATAACGTGTATATAATAATAGTAACTTTGCTTTTGTCGCTATCATTTGCAACCGACCTCCTCGACCGTAAGCGTAAAAAAGCAGCAGAACAACAACAGCTGTGCTGTGTTTTTTGCAAAAAAATCTTAGTCATAGCCAAGTTGGAAATTGAAAGTGTTTCAAGCTTTTAAGAAATTAGGCTGGAATTCATAAGGATTAACCAATTAATACATATAAGCTAATTGATATTCTCTAATCTTATCGACCTTTAAATCAGAAATAATTGTCTTTTCTGAAACTTAGTGCTAAATAATCTAGATAACATTATGGCATTATGCATATATGAGAAAGCCCAATACTATCTCCATGTAACACCGCTAAAACAACCAATGTGATTTTTTTAGGGTCTAGTATAAATGCTTTCAATTGAAATGTAAAGTCTTCTCTCGACGAACAAAAACCAAATTCTACAAGTCCCTTATCATTCCCGATCTGTTTTATAGTGCAGAAGCATGGACGATGTCAACATCCGATGAGTCGGCACTAGCAGTTTTCGAGAGAAAGGTTTGGACGAAAGCGCCCCAACTTTGAAAGGGTTCGACCCGCTGGTGGTAGCCGAGGAAGAGGAAGACCTCCACTCCGTGGGAAAGACAAGGTTGAGAAGGACCTGGTAACACTTGGGATTTCCAACTGGTGTCAAACTGCCAAAAGGAGGAACGATTGGCGCACTGTTGTAAATTCGGCTATAACCGCGTAAGCGGTTCCTACACCAATGAAGAAGAAGCAGAAGTGTGAATGCTTTTCTTAATTTTAGCTTAGAAAGCTCTAGAGATCTTGCAGGATCTGTTGTCTGTTAATTTTCTCGATCGGATTCTATCGATATCTTTGTGAGTTGCAATTGTTGTTGTAAACTCAGAGAACATTCTCCGTTACATATTGAGAAATGTCGAGTTGTCAGTACTCAATGCAAATCTGATTCCGACATAGCTTCGTCTATCGATTTTAAAGTATTAGTCATAATTGGGAAATATTTATGATATGTGCGTTCTTATACATATACGTTGAGAAAATAAATATATGTTTGCATAAAATTTTAACCCGAAACCTTTAAAATAGTCTACTGTTCTGTCAAAATGTCAATGATTTGTGCGATTATTTATACACCTTGATATATGCTGAAAGTCCTTTAGTTCTTTTTATGAGTTTATTATATGACCTCAATTGTCTCAGGATCTGCTGCGGAATGTTTTGTTTTTGAGTAGCATTCTTCTTCGTCTTTCTTCAGCTTCTCCTTTGTACGAGATTATTAGATTCTCCTATAAACATAAACCAAAGTGATTTAGAGTCGATGTTGAGAACCTCTTTCATCTCTCTAACATGACCACCATGATTTTACAAGTTCTCACGAAGCTTACTGAATCTGTTTGTGTCCCAAAAAAGTAGTTTTGCATGTATTTCTTTTTGTATTTATGTTTTTTGAGATAAGAATGCCAATGAAACTATTTGAGATTCATATCGATTACATTTAAGGGGAACATAAAAACAGTTAATTTTAAATTCAACTCGCATAACTGAAATTTCATCTGAAATGGCACACAAATAACAACTCAAAGTTTTTCATTTTACAAAGAAGCGAGGCAAAGAGCAATTCCTTTCTAAAAATAAAAATAAATAAATTTCCTTTTGGGTATTATCACGAACAATCAAACAATAGATTTATTTAAAGTCTCCAAAAATTGTATTCGTCTCTTCATTTTAGTATTTCGCCTTGGTCTTGGTATTACTGAGCGCATTAGCTGCACTAAATCCAACGTATTCCGCTTCGTCTGAGATGAAAGAGAATAAAAGACATCTAAGCAGACCAGCTGTACTATGCAGTGGCAACCGAAACTCAGCCCTTTCACTTTTCTTGAGACTTGTACAATTAAAGCCGAAATTAAACAGCGGCATATTGCTTAATGTTAGAGACGGGTTTTATAGAAAAGAAGAAACAGTTATATATATATATAGCTATTGTTATATTAGTAATTAAATATAAATACACAAGTAATCATAAATACATTCAGTAATTAAAATTGAAGTCAATAACTAACCCTGCATTATAGACTTGTGTTGACCTCTAGAAGGAGGTGCAGTAAACATCATCAAACGCCTATTTCAAAGCTCTTTTATTTGACATTTGTTCTTGTCTATTTAACAGCTATTTGCTAAACGTTTTCATATTTAACAGTATTTTACTAATAACTCTGTCCAGAGCGTTTTGCAGCTATTTCTCTTTATATTTTCTTCCTATTTTGCTATATATGTGCATATATACACATCTATATTCTAAAATAAATAAATTCTCTCCGAATTCTCTATGTTTTATTTATCATTTTTGTGCATTGAATTTCAATTTGATAAGCAATGAACTGTAGCAACGAATGCAAAATACTAGAAATACAGCAAATACAGATGTGAGTGTAGAAAATGAAACACGATTTCTTACAAAGTTTTCTCATTTTGTAATTAAAACCGATATACGAGTATATTGCCAACTGAGTAGTCTCATATTAGTTACACGTTCAAAAACGCAGTAAGATAGCATTTCTATTTGCATATACTATATATAGTAACTAGTTGTTGTTATAAATAAATAGTTCTCAGTATTTACCCCTATTATTTATGGAGTCGAGCACCAGGCAAATACTATAAATATGCATTATGCATCACATGCCGCTAATTACTGTCGGTCACTGAGTCTAGTTCACTGTATTAGGTATTATCGTGTTATAGTCAATAAGGTATATACACTTGCATTTGTTGTAATTATAAACAATACCGTTGAAATGATGGAAAAGTTGTAGTCCGAATGCTCTCACACATTAGATTAGATTTATATATTACTAACTAAAATATTATCTCGTTTCTAAATTTTGTTTTTTATTAAAATTATTTGTATTAAAGTCTATTAAATACATTTTACGGATTATGTTAGGTTAAGGGGTAGATCTCCGCAACTGCAGAGAATCTTACTTGGTCAGGAATATCCGCTGCCGGATCTCTAAGATCCTTATGATGTGGCAAAACGCTTGGATAAAGTTCTTAAGTCGGCTATTGTCAATTCCAGTTAGTACACTGGGTTCGCCGAAGATGTCCCTACCGATGTACTTTAACCTAAGTCTGGCGAATGCTGAATGTGAAGGAGAAAATGCTTGGATGATTCTTCTTTTCCTTCCTCCAATCAGCTTTAGCAACTACCGTTTGGCTTGATCCCCAAATTCGCCGCATGTGTGCCTATTGGACAATGACTAGTAAGTACACCAATGATTGACGAGAGATGAACTTTACGAAACGACAGCAGCTGAAAGGACCTTTTTCGATTCACTGCAGGCCAGAAAGACCTTGCTACTGCACAGATGCTGGTTGTTTTTCAGCGTTTGTCAAGCTCACTCGAAGTCAATGAATCCAGCGCTCTAACACAAGTGGACCACCTTTTTTTACGGATTACTTTCTATTAAAACAGAATTATAGAGAATAATCTTTTTTTCTAAGCATTGCCTTTTAAAATGTTATAATTTTCGCGATTCTGTCATAAATCGTCTGTAATACCATTGTTTGTTCCGAAGGCATCCCAGAAGTAGCCAATCTGACGAATGAAAATAACAACAATAGTTTTTCATTCATTTTTTCTTTGACATTTCTTTTTTTGTCTCAGTTCAATACATTTTTGTTCAATAATTGTTTTTATTATGGAGCTTCTCAAATGTTTTGTGCAATTGTTTTAATGGCGTAGTATTCGGAATAGGTTGTTGTTGTTGTAGGCTACATTTCGAAATTCTCATTAGTCTTAGGAGATTTAAAATCATTACTTAGATTTATCGTTTCAACTATTATGGTTAAGCATTCAAGCTTTAAGTTCGCAAGTTTTTTATTCACAAAGGCTCCAAATAAAATTTTGGCTTTTTCATTTGAGTGTTTTTCGGTGGACAATTTTCCTTGACGAGTTTTGAATCTACAACTCACTGAATAGTATTCAAGAACATAAAGTATCTTGAAAGCAGCGTCTCTCATACTTGAAATCATGTACTACCCACAATTAACAAATATTTGAGAGGGTATTCTGGCGTAGAAATAAAAAAAAATTGATTTTTTATTTAAAAGTTTAACTATATAAGAATATGAATGCTCACAAAAGGATTTTTCAAAATTCAAATTATTTTCGGAGATAAGGATATTTTCCTGGCGTGGCATCAAATCTGACTTGGCTTGACGTGACACTTTAATCAGGTTTTTGTCGAAACTGTCTTTTTTAAAATGATACCCACGAATTCTCAAGTTCTCTTTGACCCTTTAATTTTGTCTGCTTTATAGACGTTCTTATCGCTGGAACTATATTTAGGGATTGGGTATCCGAATTCTCAAGTTCTTTTTGGCCGATTGATTTTGGAGAATCTTCTTTATAGATGATTCTATCGCAGGAACTATGCATTCCCCAATCCTCAGATTTAAATTTTTACCATTTTTTTTAATTCGAAAATGTGAAATATGTAGATATAAAAGATTTTTTTTTACAATCGCGATTTTGTTGGATTTTTTCAACTTTTTCGTAGTTCCAGCCATTGCAACATTATTCTAAATTAATAATTTTTTTTAAATATATGAATTTTTAAAAAATATCACTCATACGCTTCGTATAACCACCCCTTAACGTGGATCATTGTTATACCCGCCTATAAACACAATAATCTAGATAAGATTTGCAACTATTAAAATAAAGACCTGCTCGCCATCCAATTAATGCACATTACTTACCCGCTGTCAATTGTTTCAAAGTTCCCATACTGGCAGTAAATCTGTATGTAAGTAAATAAATAATTGAATATGCACACTTTTAACAATGAGCGCACCAGTTGCTTTTAATTCACGTTGCACTTAGAGCCGTTGCAAAATCTGGAGTTGTGTAACAACTTTTACACCGACAATTACTTTGTTTTACTATTTATTTATTTACTCAGTTTTTGTTTTGTTTTGCATCTTGCTTTGCGCTTACTTCACTGTTTTTTATCAACATCTTAACGTGCATTTAGTCTCAAATTATGTAGTTGTGGCGGCGTGATATTCAAAATGAAAGTAAAACTCCATTTATTTCTGTCAAATAGAGCGGCGCTTTGCATGTTGCACTCTGTTACATTGCTAGCCAACTAACAATTCACCGGAAGGTGATCGACTTGGCGTTGTGTGCAGAAAATCTATATGCAGTTATCAAAAGTAAAACACATTCAATGTCGCTCACACTGAACTGGTTTGGATAGTCGGCGTGTGTAGGCCTTGACATGCCATTCAATAATTGACTTTGATTGCTCTTGGAGTGAATCATCTGTATGTTTAAAAATTAAATTAGTTGTTTGGGGTTGTTGAGCATGTGAGGAGTTTATTTCAGTGTAAATAAATCTGCGGATTTTTTTAAAACTACAAGTATCAAAAGTCATCAAATATAACCGATACCGGCAGTTATTCCAAAAATCGAAGCCATAAATAGTTTTTCTTTCACAATTCCGACTGTTGTCTTCGTAATGCTCCCGGCAATCGCAACCTAACTTCAATGCAACTCTCCTTATTGACAATACGACCTTGAAGTAAGAGTTCTGTATGCAATGCACCATGGCAAGCTAAGGAAACTTTCGAACTTTTGACATGTAGATACTTCTCTGAGTTCCACATTACAGTTAGGCTTTAATTTCGACAGTATAACCATATACAGATTATTGGCAAGATCCTTCCCTACTATTTTCTTCAATTTTCTCTAACAGTTGACTTACTGGGGTCGTCTGCTCGACACACTAAATATTTCTAACCTGTTTTGCCGCTCACGCGCAATCAAAAGGTGTGGAAACTTTAAAGATGTGATCGTGATGAGTTTATCAATATTTTTTGCAAAGTTTAGTGTGACCTAAACTCAAAAATATGTTCCTAAATATGAACCGAGGGTCAATTGAATTGATTTGCTTGAGAGATTCGGCTCGTTAGTTGAAGATTTTTTATAACATCACTGCCAACTTGGTGAAATTTTACAAAACAATTTAGAACCAACAATAATTACAACATTTGTATAAAAAACACGAAAATATTGTACATGTGGTTAGAATACACATTCTCTAGTATTGAGATACCATTACAAATCTAATAACTCTGCTTATGCAGCTAACACATAACCTGTTAGACAATCAATATTTAAATACGTATTTAAATTTGATTTACTAGTAATTTAAATACTCCGAAATCACTCAGAATATTGACGTAAAAGAGAGATATTCAAGCCTACATGTAGGCGTTATGCCATTAACATAATACGAATATAACATACTTTTAGGCGCAGCCAAATTGTGTAGGCACACGCAAGCCAACAACAACAAAATTATAAATATGTATGTATATCAATTGATCAAGAGTCCGCAGCGCGCCAACATGTCTATAGAGATGTAAACCTAATACTTACGTATGCCGAAAGAGAGCGAGAGCTAAGCAGAACAAAAATTTGTTTTTCGTTGTATCACATTTCAAAGCATTTGCCTTTATTTCACAAGTAAAATTTAACACTTACGTGAAGTTTGATAAACACAAATTATAACAAGTGCTTCTTAAAATTAGTAGAAGGAATAGGGGTTTTTAGAAGTTTGACTACCGCCGAGTTTGATAGGTTAAATATTATATCCGATAGACAATTATACCAATTGTGCGTAGCATTATCTTACAGAGGCAAGGAAGAAAGGTGTTTAGGTGCTGAAAACACGCATAAAACGCAGGGCAATTGAAAGTTTATAATATTTTTATACATATAGCACGATAGTAGTAACTAATTATGGCATAATTATATTAAAATTATAGTAACTTGCTTAATTAGTGCATATTATTAAGTAATAATAAAGTATAACTAAAAACTTATACAGAAGACGTTATAAAGCTACATATTTCAATTGAAGGAATTTTGTTTATTTTTGGCTATATTAATCACTTTGTTGAACGTTTGATTGGCGTCCTCATGCTTTGTTCTTCGACCTTTGTAACAAATAGTGCGAAACATTCTCATACATTACGAACGTGATCATCGTCGCCGGCAGCACACGCGTCAAACTGGCGTGTATACCCTTGTAGAAACCGACGGCGCCTTCATATCTGTAATTAGTTTTTGGTTGGGGCGAAAAGAAAAGATAAAATGCGAAGATTAATTAATTAATGGTGTACAAATACGCTTACCTCCAACACGTACGTGCAAGTATTTTAAATACGACTTTTTCATTCAATTAGCAAATAGATTCTGCAAAACTGTTACAAGACTTACTTTATAATGGTTTACATATGTGTAGTGAAAATTTTAACTTTAAATTATTTACCACAATTGCAGATTTGTTAAGATTTAAGCACGTGCACACTACTTACTTTGTTTCGTGAGCTGCTTACATTTTACATTTTTTTTTTAATTTTGGGTGGAGGAAGCGGCGCGGTAAGTTTGGGTATGTGACCAAAGGCATGTTATAGGCGCTAAACAAGTTCGATCACACACGCACTACTCACTGCAGGCGTAATAGAGACGGGGATGGGCACCACTATGTTTGGATAATCAGCTTAAAAAATTGCCGTTATTTACGCTTTAAGTTAATAAGACCTTTTTTAAACGCTTCAAGTATGTGTTTCAACAACTTGATGGATATGATTATGCTTTCATAAAAGCTTTCTTTTTAATATTTTCATTTCTTTTTTTTTTCATTTGTAATAGAGCATTACATATTTCTTTACATAAAAAGTTATGAAGAATCTTTTTGCCAAATGAATTAATAATAACTTACAAACTATTGTCTCAAACATATTTTTAGTTTTTTTTTTGCTTATGATAAACTTAAATAAGTGGATTTTCAGCCAATTGAAAGTGTTATACGGCTTGTTTACTTTTATTGTGCAAGTTATACATACTTCATATTCATATTTTTTCGTTTGTCATAAATTTTTTTGAGAACTCGTTTAAGTGTGCATATATATTACGTAAACATGTAGTTAAAGTCAATAGCTTATATAAATGTATGTATATATTATGATACTGCAGCTTACGGACCATAAGTTCCAACAACACTTACATAAGTTATGTCTATTTTATAAACGAAAATACGAAATTCCATGACTGAAGTTCTTTATTGCCAAGCAATAAAGTATGTACATAATTTAAATAACCTAAACCTGTTGCTTGACGTTTCTTTTTTCATATATTTGCTTTCTTGTTTCTCATACGTCAACTACAAGCCAATTCATTTCATATAACTATTCAAGAATACGAAAATTTGTATCACATTTGACGACAACATACAATTTCTTTCGATGTGAATCTTATAAAAAAAATAGATGCCGTTTCATTTTACTAAATTTACAAAATTTTAAAATATACTATTTCGATTTTATTAAATTAGTAAATGGGTCTAGACTAAATTAAGTTGTACAGATTGGCGGTTTGCGTGATGAGAAGTTTAAATTATGATATTTGTTTTTTTTTTTCTTTTTTGTATGCCAACATGGAGAGAAAACTTATGGACTAATTGTCTATAGTAAGTTTCTCTACAAACTATTGGAATTTTTAACTTAAATGTATTTGAAATAAACAATTACATAAGTAGAGAGTGTAAAAGGAGCACTTAAACAAAAAAAAAAGAAAAACTTAAAAAAAAAATTAATTTAAATAAAAATTATTAAAATTAATACAAAAAACTTAAATTCACTACAAACAAAAAACAAAATAAATTAAGTTTTAAACGCAGCAGTCGCTTTTTCTTGAGCGCTACACAAAATGCATTAGAAATAAACAAAAGTGTTATTATTATCAAAATCAACTTCTATTATTTTTACTGCATAGTGCTAGGCGTGCATTTAACGCTGCAAAAGCACTTTTTTCCGTTAACACGCTTTCCAATTAAGTCAATAAATAAACTATGCGCTTCACCGCTGCCACTAAATTGCAAATCTTACGTTACTTACAGCTACATATAAGCCGACGTCATATTCTTATTTTCTTCCCTTTTTTCATTAGCGTATTCAATACTATATATATTAAGCAAATATTTAGACATATTTCTAATTAAAATGCTGCAAGTAGTTTATATATCTATAGTGGAAAAATTTTTTTGAATATTCGATTTTTTTTCAATTTATATGCGCATAAGTTCTTTTTTTGCTTGTTTTTTGTTTCAGTAAAGTTTTCATTCTACTTAATGGAAAATCGCTGCACACCTCAATCTTACTTGAAATATTCGCTAACTAGCTTGCGTGCTTTTACTCTCTTCACTTCACTTAAACTTATGTTTGTATGTATGCTTTTAGTTGGTCAATTTTTCCCAAATAAGCATGACCATACAAATATTCGGTGTGACATGTACTAAATATGGTGCTAGGCCTTTATAAAAACCACGCATACGTTCGTACCTCCATGTTTGCTTAATGCAATCCCATGAACTAGTGTAGTTAAGATGATGATCCTGCATGCGTGCACGTATCACCTGGTAGGGATATGTGGCTGCAGCGGCGATAAGCTTCGATATAGCAGCGAATGCCAAATACTCTGATGTGGCCTGCAAAAGAAAAGATATCGAGGAAATATGCGTGAAGTTGAATTCAATTCATAAACTGTTATGAAATTTTTAATTATAACCTAAAATTATAAATTATAAGAAAGATTATGTTTCGCTTTCGACCTTTTCATTCCCTTCGTTAGTTCTTCATTTTGTTGATTTATAAATTCATTACAAAAGCTCGCTCTCCCTACACCTGACTTCTTAAGGGGGGGGTATGGGATAAAATTAAAAAAAAAAAATCATTTTTTTTTATTTGTTAAATCGAATGTACAACTATTGAAGAATGTTGTCTCAAAATTTCAGCTCATTCGGAGAAAGATGGAAGTCACCACCGGCCCAAGTGCTCACGAATATGTGAAAAGATTTGACGAATCCCAAAACTTTGAACGCGTTTTCTCGAAACGCCTTTTCTGAAGTCGGTGTCCACGATAACTCAAAAAGTTATGCACCGATCGTATTGAAATTTTGCACACTTGTGCAACATAGAATTGACTCCCAGCCAACGGTCCCATTTTATTTATTTTTTGCTTCTATTCGATTTTACAGCCACAAAATGGCGCATTTTTAGGGCTAAAAACGTACTTTTTACCTTCACCGACCGTTGAAAAAATGAAAAAAAAAAATTTCTTTTAAAAGGGCACCGTTGGCTGGGAGATATACTTCTAAAGAACTAATTTTTTTTTATGTGTTTCAGATGCGGAATTCCGTTGAGTGCCTACTTCAAGTGGCTGCAACTTCGTTGATTTTCGACATTTTGTAAAACTGATTTTTTGTAAAACATATTTGAAATGTCACTGAATAATATGATAATAAAACTATTCAAAAATATTCAGTAGTTTTCTCAAAAATAATCTTCAAAAACGCTTTTTTTTGGCCCGTTATCCCATACCCCCCCCTTAAACTCAATTATATTCAATTATAACCTAAAAATACAACTTTTATGAAAATCAATAGTTCCACTTCAGTCTTTTTCATTCTCCTCGCTTCTGCTTCATTTTGTGGATTTATAAATTCATTACAAAAGCCCACTCTCCCCTTACGCCTGTTGCCGTTTACTGTTACCTGTAACAGTTTAATTAAATCGCTTGTGAAAAGCAACACTTGTACTGCAGCAACAACAACAACAACATAATATCGCAATAAGCTAAATTTATTGCCATGTTTTTCGGCCGAAATTAATTATCAAAAAAGTGCAACGTACGAAGAACGCTTTGTCGCATATTGACACCGTTTTATCATTTATTTGATAAAGATAACAAATGAACGAAGAACAAACAATCATTTTTTTGTTCGAAAAAGTCGCGCGACATAAAAGTATATTTCAAAGTCAAACACTCTCTATATACATATCGAACATTATATTGTATTATTTGGCTGATGGCCAAAAGAAAAACTAGCGGGTGATACATTTTAAGAATGAAGAGCGGAAAATGCGCGTGTGGACATGAGCAAATCATGTGATTGTTGTGCGGGTGTTGCTAATAATTATGTACCTTATATAGGCGAAGGATAGAAAAATAGCAAGTTAACTTGACAATATGTATAGTATTACGTTAGGCAAAGAAAGTGAAATGAGAGTAGGTTGAAGATATGTTTTTTTTGCACAAAGAAAAGAAATGTTGCTAAAAAATTTCACTGAATACTCAAAATAATTTGTTTAAATTTTAGTTTACTCACCAATTTCGTATCGATCGGCAATTTACGGTACGTATTATAATAGTTCTTCATCTCCTCATAGGTCATGAATTGCAAAGCACCATGCGATACGCCAAGTATGCCGGGAACAAAGCCCTGAAAAATGAACACAAACAATAATTAGTATTTTATTAATAATAAAAATATTTGTCTTCTAAACTTACCCTGTACAAACCACGTAGACCCTCCTTGCGGTAGATCTGCGCCAGCGCATCTACCATACCGCGATATTCCGTGGATTTGCTCGCAGACTCAGCGCCATATTGTAAGCACAAACGGGTTTTCACCACCCAAATGGGATTTGTCAGTATCAGCGTGAGCACACCAGACTCAGCAGCGGCCAACATGTGCAATGTCGGACCCAATGGCTGTGCCGTATTGCCACCCTGAATGAAGGTCTTAATTGTGTTGTAGCTGTATGAAAAAAATAGTAAAAACAAATTAATTAATTTTATAATCAAGGGTTTATGTTATTCTCATACTTACAACATGAAATAGAGACCCCATGAGGAACCTGAACCCCAGATATTGGGTGTGACACCCTTGTACAGACCACGGAAGCCTTCCTGTCGGAAAATGGTCGAGAATGCGCTGCTCAGACTGCTATATTGTGGTACTGTGGTTGTACGTCCATCATTCACTGCAAAATTGAACAGAGAAAATTATTAGTGTTTTATTAATTTTTTTATTTTTTGTAAAGTTTTTAATGGTCTAGTGTTGTGAAACATAAAAAAACGCGAAATGTGTTTTAGTTGATTGTACAATTTTACAGCAAACGTGTAATGTGATCATGGTCTGTTGGCATTGACGTCAGTAGGCTTGCTGTTTTACATGCTGACGCTAAATTTGAATTAACGTGTTTGTGCTATTGAGAAAATATATTTTTTAATTTAAAATTTCTTTTGAAAAAAAAATCTTGCTCATAGTACATTATAATGAAATGCATTTCATATTTGTAAAATAATTGCATTAAAGCTAATTTCTTTTCAACTTCAAATTTATAGTGTTTAATTCTGTATAATATATACATATAGCATATAGCACCATATATAGTATATGATACCAAACTAAATTATTTATATTATAAACATTGAGAAAATGCCTTTGTCTATCGACAAAGCAAGAAAAGACCAATAATTCTTCAAATTTGCACCCCACATAGTAACAATGTTTTCGAAAATATTTGCCAAAATATATTTTGCTGAAGAAAATACCAAAATATAAAACAAATATAAATATGTATAATGTCCCTCTGTGTTTGTAAAAAGTTAATATGTTTATACATATATTCTTTAATCACATCACAAATAACTACGTCAATACATTTTTTGTTGTTACCACAGACGAGCCTCTTGAGCTACAGATAGTCCGTGCGTTAAAAAAACAAAAGGACAAAAAATATGTTTACATATATTGCAATACATATATTGCAATATATTGCAATATATCAAGACACAGAGTGAAGTGTTTTTTTAAGAAAATACAAGCATGTAAAAAAATATAGCAGCATTTATAATAAAATTAATTTGCATTTGTAAAACAACTCAAGTTGATATTAAGCAGTATCTAACTTTCACTTGTAAATAAGTACAAAAACGCTTATCACCATAATACGAATTTGTTTTTCGAAGCAAACATTTTTTGATACCTCTGGCTTGTTCACGTCCGTAACCCTTGGCCCATTGTCGTATATGGGACAATAACAAAATAAATAATTAACACGAAAACATCAGATATTTTTTATAGACGCAACCTTCTATCGCTTAGTAGCAAATTATAGATGCTAAATACCCATCACCTCTGTTGCTCCCCAAAGAAAACGAATAAAAATACATTTATTCGTATTTTTTTTATATTGCAACAATTAATAGCTGCTATCGCACGACGGGGAACGGGATCACTCATATTTATAAAAACGCTTATCACAATTGCGATATATGCATATTTTTAGCTATTTTCAGGCACAGCAACGGGCGAAATTTTCGCACTGATTTAGAAAACATTATATATTCTAATATATTTGAAGTACATATATTTAGTTATAAATTTAGCGGCGTGTGAACGAACATACATATTTGCACATTTAATACCAACTTTATTTGAGTAACGCAAATATAAACATATTTTTTATTTGTGCAATTAGTTAGCAATTAGATAAGGTTTAACAATTTTCGCGAAAACAGTTATAATAGATTATATTTTCGTTATCATAGCACACGTAAATGTACGTGGCCAAAAACAAAAAAAAGTTCAAGTGTTGACAAAATTTAGAAATGAAATGAAAATAACACTACCAAAAACTCAATTCAGCATGAGCAAAACAACTTTAGAGCTGCCTTGTACAGTCTGTATAGCCGTTTCTTAGTTGTTTTCGAAGCATTTGACTAAAATCTGGCTACATATATGTATACTATGTATGTACTCGAAAAAGGGGGCTCGTCGCTGGCACGTTTACGCACACAATACATAATGTTTTCGCAACAGAATTTATTTTTAGACATTACAATTCGATTAGCTGATTCGCACTGCTACGAGTTGCTTACGTAAGTAGTTAATAGCTTCACTATTAGTATAATTACTTTCAAATAATTTTAAATTAAATTAATGGAAAATTACAATATTTTTTTATTTAAAGTAATGGGAAATTGCGATAATCACTTAGTTATGAATATTACTTTAAGATAATATTAGGCTTTCGGTGCAATCATTAGCAAAAAACTGCAGTCATTTACTTAGCAACCAGTTTTACAGGTGATTTCGGCCTTGAGCTGGGCTTGTAGCCACCAAATGAACACGCGCATAGATTCTAGTGAGTCTATGTGTACAAAACCAGTTTATTTTTTATGTCTACATTTACAAAATAGATTAAACAATTTCAATGAAATATAAAAAGTATGTAGAAGACACTAATGCATACGCAACACATAAACACAACCGTGTTGACTTACATGGAGAATTCAAAATTCACATTTGAAGGTCTTTTCAAGCAAGTCAATAAAGACAATTCAATTTATTATTATTTTATGTTAAAATTATTACTATTTTATATTAAAATAATATATAATAAATAACTAAACTCCCAAATATTAACATCTTTTAAGCTCTTTAGTTTTGTCTTTATGTTATAGTCGTTAGTTTATATTCGTTACTACAATAAAACTAACGAATAAAAACAGAAAACGTATGCAAATAGTAAACGTGAAGCAAAAATTAAATCAAGCACAAAAAAACCTCAATCAACGTGCATTATACACGTCAATAGGTTGACAACATTTTTCAATGTAAGTTAACAACCTACTAAACAACATGCAGTGGAGCAACAACAGTCAGGAAATAAGTGCGTGCATCAATATTTTAAGTGTAAATAGGAAAAGAAACTACACAGAAAAGTGTTGAAACAAAACGTTATTCAGGTTTCCAGTTGCATTTCGAAGTTTTACTTTTGCACTGCTGCCAGATGACTCATGCAATTCAACAGCTCATAGCGCCAATACTCCAATACTAACTGGCGTGTTGGTGCGCCAAAAAGAACGAGGTAAACGAAGCAAATGTTTACGAACCCTGGGCAAAATCACTTGAAAGCGCTTAGCAACACGCCAACATGCACGATCACTCACACAGCGTATAGGCGAAGCAAAAATTTCAAATAGACGGGCGCGTATACTACAAAGAACGTATAAAATAAATAAATATTGATGTATGAAGGTATATTGGTGGTGAACAAATACATACACGGACGGGGGTTTCTGTTTTAGTAGTAGTCATACGAGTTTTTTTATTTTTATTGTTTTAACTTTTTCCATGTATCCAACGCTTTCGCATTGCCTGCCTGACTGTGTTTGTTGTGTGAATAGTGAATGGTATAACGTCAGTGCTGAAATCACGTGATGTATAAATGTACATATAAACAAATCATATGCACATATGTACATAAATAAAATGTTTGTAGTCATATAGAAATTAGGCAGAAAACCACAGAGCATACATTAAAATTTTTATAAGGAATATGTTTATTATTATTCGCGAAATTTCATTTCGAGAATTTTTCTTCATTATTCGTATTAAGGGGGGGGTAAGGTTTGACAACTTTTTTTTCATTATTTTTTTTATTTTTTTCCTGAACCATCAACATCTCAAGAATATTGTGTTAAAATTTTAGGTCATTCGGAGAAAAACTAACGAAGTTACAGCAGGTTGAATAACGGTACCTCCAGCTACCTGCGCTGAGTGTACAAAACTTTGAATCGATTTTCCCAAATATGTCATTTTTAAAGTCGGTAACCAGCCTACAGAAAAAACTACTGCATCGATCGTTTTGAAATTTTGAACAAATATTCTACATATATATAGCTCTCGAATGATCGAGTTTTTCCAAAAATTTTAATTACTAACAATTTTACAATAACAAATAGGTCGATTTTTTCGTCTAAAATCGTCATTTTGGCTTGAAAATGGTACCAAAAATTTAAAAATTGAAAGATTAAAAAAAACTCGATGTCAATTGAAAGATAAACTAATAAACTAAAGAAAGCATTTTGATTTTTTGGTTTCGGATGATCCAGTGATGCTGTAGGCTGGTCACCGCACAAACACTTTTTTCGAGGTGCCTGCAGATATCGACGATAAATCCGTTATTCCTCGCTATTTTTCAATAAAACTTTTTTTAAGTATCCTTCAAATGTTGTACTTTCATATAATAATAAGTAAAATAAACCAACAGCAATAATTTTTTCTAAGAAAATTCATGAAAAAAGGTCTTTTTTCGACGAAACAACAGAACATGGAATGATACCGGCCAGATTGCCATTGAAATGAATCAGCAATCACTTCCTATATTAAACATGCATTATTATAGAGCGAAACAGCAACGCAACTTGGGCATCAGGGTTATTTGTTTGAAAAAAAAATTAATTGTATTTTTATACTCTCGCAACAAATGTTGCTAAAGAGAGTATTATAGTTTTGTTCACATAACGGTTGTTTGTAACACCCAAAACTAAACGAGTTAGATATAGGGTTATATATACCAAAGTGATCAGGGTGAAGAGTGGAGTTCAAATCCGAATGTCTGTCTGTCCGTCCGTCCGTCCGTCCGTCCGTCCGTCTGTGCAAGCTGTAACTTGAGTAAAAATTGAGATATCTTGATGAAACTTGGCACACTTATTTCTTGGCACCATAGGAAGGTTGCTTTCGAAAATGAGCAAAATCGGACCACTGCCACGCCCACAAAATGGCGAAAACCGAAAACACATAAAGTGCCATAACTAAGCCATAAATAAAGCTATGGAAATAAAATTTGGTATGAAGGATCGCACTATGAAGGGGCATATTTAGATGTAATTTTTTTGGGGAAGTGGGCGTGGCCCCGCCCCCTTCTAAGTTTTTTGTACATATCTCGCAAACCAATAGAGCTATATAAACCAAACTTTCTGCAGTCGTTTTTTTAGCCTCTTCCTAATACAGTCCAAAAATGAAAGAAATCGGATAATAACCACGCCCACCTCCCATACAAAAGTTAGGTTGAAAATTACTAAAATTGGGTTAACTCATTAACGAAAAACGTCAGAAACACTAAATTTCACATAAGAAATGGCAGATGAAAGCTGCACTCAGATTTTTTTACAAAATGGAAAATGGGCGTGGCGTCGCCCACTTATGGGTTAAAAACCATATCTCAGGAACTACTCGACCGATTTCAATGAAACTTGGTTTGTAATAGTTTCCTTACATCCCAATGATATGTTGTGAAAATAGGCCAAATCGCTTCACAACCACGCCTACTTCCTATATACCAGAACTTTGAAAACAATCTGAATCGTTTACTTTACAATATATAAAGTAAGCACTAGTGAAGATATCGATGCAGAACTTTGCACAAATACTACCTTTATAGTGTGGAAGCCCCATTCTAAAATTCGCCGAAATCGGACCATAGGTTTTTAAGGCCCCATATATCGAACACGAGGACCTCGGTGCTTCTAACCTAATATTATGGTTTCCGACTTTCAATGGACTTTATACAATATATATGACGAATGTGTGGGTCAAATTGTGTATTATATAATATAAATAAAGTTAAATAAATAAATTGCGAGAGTATAAAATGTTCGGTTACACCCGAACTTAGCCCTTCCTTACTTGTTCCATTTTATTTTGCACCAATTCAGACAAGACGCTGCACCGGTGTACACAAATGCTTCAAGTGAATTACATATTATTATTGTTTACCGATTCTTAACGGAAGTAGATGTAGCAAATGAGTACAATGTAAACAATAATACGGTATGTACACACTGTTTGAAGTGTCTAGATAGCTTAATAACTTTTGCTATCGCCAGCTTTAAAAGCAATTCACCAAAGTTAATAACAAGTATGTGTTTGTGTATTTATATATTTACATAAAACTGTAACGCTGATATCATACTACTAAAGACGCACGCTTATGTTGTTAACTAATTTTTCGTTTCAAAAACAAAGACGTGCAAATAACGACTGACGTCAACCGACAAAAGTTAATCAACCAAAACACGATAAGCTGAACCATTTCGTTTCAGTGAAAATGATGATGTGATCGTAGTTATAAAAGAAGAAAAACACGTACATATTTAGCAAAAATATTGATGAGACTGCCATCAGCTGGTGTAAGACGATAATATCAATTATCAGCATAAGCCGATTTGTAATAATAAATAAAAATTTTCATAATAAATTAATTTTCATATCCATTTAAATGGGTTGCGGAAAGCGGTAAACAACATTATTGATCAACATCAACAAGTCTTTAATACAATATAAGGCAAAACAACATTTATAAACGGAGCGATAATAGCATTTAACAATGAATTAGTAATAAACAATTTAAACAAAAACAAGCCGAATCAGAAGCTAATACTCCTTTCCTGTTCTGTGTGCAAATGGGTTAATATTCCTATTCTTTTCAGTGTGCGAATTTGTTATCTGTTCAATTCTTTCACCGAAGGCCATCGTTGTTATTGTGATTTTTCTAAAAATTCAAGCTATTTAGCAAAGCGACTCATTGCAGCTTTATTTATTCTTAAAACATTTATTATATTAAATCGTGAATCATATAAATTTAACATGAATTGTATTTTCTTTCGATTATCATTTTGTAATATTAAAGTGAAACTAGCTGACCATGGTGAAGTCAACGGAAAAAACCATTCACACTTCAAGTCTGACATTTATGTATGCACATATGTATGTACGTACGTAGGTACACAAGCCGGCTTTATGCGAATTGTATCCATTCCCAAACAATAAGAGTCTCAACGACCGCGCGTGTATGAAATTAAATACTATATACACGCTAAAATGTTTGCCTTGATGTCTGCAATAATTTTGCGATAGCTTTGGTTACGATTTTCCGCCATTTGTTTGCTTTATAAACATCCATTGTTGACGTTTTAAATTAATTCTGCTATATTATAGTGTTATATGTTTATTTTATTCTATTATATGTATAGTTTGGGAAAAATTCCACTTTCCTATAAGCTGTTATCACGTTCCAGACTCGTGCAAACGCACAGTTTCAAGTCATTGAGCTGTGGGCGATTATTACTACGTAGAGCTATTGAATACCTACTATAGGAAACATATCGAGGCACATATATAACAACTGAACATTGTACCATGTTTAAAATATATACATAAGAGGCAAAATAGCGATAAAGTTGTTTCCAGACATCGATGATTATTATTCAAATTTTAATTGGTATGACTTAATTGATTTCAAATATTTTGCGTCGTTAGTCGAATCACTTAAATGGGTGATGACTATAGCACGCGTTCTTAAAGATGTTTTATCAACACGCGAAACATTAACCCACGCCACAGCCGCTATCAAACACAAACAAGGGAAATGAATATTTAACAAGTCAATAAAAATTCATAGACTGTAATAATTATTCAAGTATTTGTAAAATTAATACCTTGTGGGACATTTTTCAATGTCAACGAAATATTGATTATTTTTATAAGTTTGGAATTGTTTAAGTTTTCGAATTTTTGATTTTCATAAAATACCGTAAATTTTATTTTTAATATTTCTAAATTGTATGTTATTTACAATATGTCTCTTAATATTCACATAAAGTATCTGAAACTTACCAGCAAAGCGAATCTTTATCAAGTCCAATGGATGTAATATTAGCGTCGATGTTACGCCACCCGAAATGCCAGCCACTAAATGCTCATATTTTACATGCGAAGATAAATTCAGTTTCCCTCCAAATTTGGTAGACTTTGTGTTCATGGCAGCCATTTCTGCAGAATCCTTTTTATCTTCCTGTTCCTTCGACGAAATTGTTATTGATTTTCTCTTGTTGTCGGTAATTTTTGACGATTTCGTGTCCAATTGGACACTCGTATATCGATTATATACAAACTGTGTATATGAATCCTTTTATCTTTCAAATCGACTACTCGAACTGCAGCTCTCCTTTGTGCTCGCGATAGTTTGTTTATTACCTTTTTAAATAATTGCTAAGTTCCTTAATGCAGTTTAAAACTGTGCTATTATTTTCATACGTTCAGCAAATCAATTATTTTCCATTCACTCAATCCAATAATTATAATGTTGATTTATCGCTTAGTTTTATATCAAAATTTTCATAGCTCTTTGGCGAATGTGCTGTTCCCGCAGCAATTTTTTAGTTTCTAATTGTAATGAGTGTCAAACTATATAATAGATACTATTTTATATACGTATTCTAATTTGTGTTTGATCAAAGGAACTCCTTATTCACTGTGCGTAACTGCTCCGCTAAGCTGCTCGATTCAGTTCTGGCACTGGTTTCGTCTTTTTTATTAACTAAAAAGCTCCCGTTTTCGCCTTTCAGTGTTATAGTTAATGTTCTTGTAAAATGACTGCTAAACATCTTCCCGTGAAGTAAATAATTGCTGCAATTCTTTTTAGTTCAATATGTATATGAAAAATTCTGCTTATGAATCGTTTTCTTTGCTCACGACTGTATATTGTGTTCGGCTCTGTCTCTGTATTGATGATGAAATTTCATCGACCCGTTAGCTCAGTCGTGGAAAAATTTAACAAATCGTCAATGATTTGTGTTTAATATAAATTGCTCAAAATCTCATGTGTACTGCTGAATTCCATTCCTTTTTGCATTTTCTAGTGTTATTTAAAAATTAAATTATGTAATTCTCCACAGTATGTTTTGCAATTTTTCGGTTGAACTCAGAATTGTTATTTCCTATCTGTTGTACGTTGTTGCATTGATTTTCCTCACTTGTTGTTTGTTTACACTTCAGTTAAGTTGTATATTATATTTTTACTGAAACTCTTTTTTTATATTTAGCTTGCGAATATTCAAGAATTTTTCACACTATAAATTTTCTAAACTGTACTCAGCAAATGTCAAAATGTGACTGCTGTAATCATTGACAGCGCACAATAATATCGGTTGGCATCGCAAGATGCCAAAACCGGTTTCCCTGATTTGGGTGCGGGACAAATGCAACACTGCCAACCATGCCGCCACATCTGCCAAATAAATTTAGTTTTTCGTGTTATTGTGTAGAAAAAATTAATTTCTTCGATTCACCACAAGTCTGTATATATATTATGTATAAACTGTTATACACTCTGGCTGTTATTTGTTTAATTTTAGACATTAAAAAAGACAGGGACTTTATGTTGAGTATAGATGAAATGCTTCTAGCACTAACTGTGAGCACTATCTATAGAAAATTATTAATATTTTGATATATTCCAATTTTCTATATACTTGGAGCGAATAAATTCTGTATTTTAAATTTAATAGAATAATGAAGGCCTTTGGCTTAGCATAGTCCTAAACCTATTTCAATATTACCAACAGATGGCGCTGTTGTAAGTAAATGTTTCGCAAATGAAGTTTGAACTTTTCAAACCCGTTTCTGGTTTGTTTTGCAATACTCTCTTCAAAAAGTTTAACAATTAATTATTTTGGTAACTGATAAATATCCATTAGAATTCTAATATTTAAGTAAATGCACACAAAGCTATATATAAATCGTTTTTAGAACCATTCTTTATTTCGTTTGTATAAATATTATCAAAAACTTTAGTTTATTTGTAAACCACTTTATGTTTGTATATTTTATTTAATACATACTTTTGAGTATTTATATTCAATTATGTTTTCATAATTGTTTGTTAGTTGAAAATCGGCAGTAAAGCATTAATACCGCTTCGTAAATAAATATTATTCTTATAATATATAGAAAATATGTAAAAGAATAAAAAACAAAAATCATTTAAGAATTACAGTCGCATTTATTGAAACACATTCCATAACAAGGCATTTTTATCAATATAAAGAATACTCAAAATAATAATATAAAAATAGCGTAAAAAGAGAGACATATCAGAACAAATAAAATATTTTTAAAATAACATAATATGAGCACATTAAAATAATGAAAGAAATATGACGTTAAAATTATAAAAAATATGACATTACAATTATAAAATATATTAAACAAAAAAAAACTTCACATAAAATTAAACCAAAATAGAAAGTACACAAGTTTTGCGGCAACATAAAATATAACTTAAAGAAGAGCTAGTAGTTTGCTTAATTTACGTACATACGTATGTTTACAGAGTTTAGTTGGTTGACTGGACCTTGTCATGTTTTTCACAAGCATTGTTGTTTTGTTTTAGTATCAAAGCTTTATTTTTGCGCTTGCAACATGCTCGCCAATGAAATGTTAAGTTTACCTTCACGTTTATTTGCTTCTTCGCCAGCAGACGTTTTTTCGTACACTTTATGATTTTCGTTTTTTTTTTTACGCGCTTAGTATAAAATTTACAACGACTTGTTTAAGTTTTTCAGTTATCAAAAAATTTCTATATAAATATATTATGTTATGTTTATTAGTAGTTATGCTTGTCACATACTAGTAGTTTGCTTTATGCTTTACATATGTATATATGTATGTATGTATGTATATTTTTGTTTGTAATTATGTAAGTATATGTATATATTATTAAAAATACATTATTAATTTGGCATAAATTTTGTATAAGTAAGCTAATTTTAAAGAGGACGACTCGCGCAGCATTTTGACAGTTAGCAGAAACATGAAAATATTCACGTTATCAGTATGTACTAGATGTCTGAACTGATTTAACTGTATTTTTGTATTATATAAATTATTATTGTATTCAAGTCTCTGCTATTGCTGTCCACCATTGTTTAAGTCACAAATTGTAGTATTTTGAATTCCTTTCGGTTAGTAGTACTCCTTTCAATTTATTTAGTTGTATTATTCTCATATCATTTGTTATTCTCAAACTATATAGGACTTTTTGGACAGCAAATAATTGAACAACAAAGACTGCAAAAAATTTAACAACGCGATTTGTTTGTAAATTAATAATAAATTCTTTGAGATTGCTTGTAATTGAAATCTTCGCAAAAATATTACTAATTTTTATTAAAAAAAAGTGTAATATACGATATTATTTTTACTAAATTGCAAAGAAATTATGCATTTTAAGTATTTTCAGTTCAATTATTCGCTTAATTCCAGTTAAATGTTTACATTCTTGTATTAGTTTTATTATTTATGTCGAATTTCAAAGTTTTTAAATTTCTTTTGCGCATGCGCTTTGTCAAGAAGCATCGGAAGCAATATATTTATTTTTTCATTTTATAAAGTTATTTTTCAACGCGCATATTTGTGAGCTAAAAAGGCAGCAACGGCGGGAGAAAAACACACATTCAAGTGTAAACAACTAATAAAAAAACGATCACTATATATTTATGATAAATGTACAAATAATGTTTAATATTTATACGTATGTATGTGTAAATTGTATTTAAGTGCGCCATTTGTAGTCAGTCTGAACCATGGTAAGTTCCAAGTGGCCTGAAAGTTTTTTTTTTCACAATGAATTAATCATCCTTCATTTGTTCTGCTATATATGATTAGTTGCTTCTGTTTTGATTATTAATGCATTTAATTTTATTTTAGCATTTATTTAAAAGTAAAATGTACTAACTACACGAAATGACTTTACGATTTAAACAAATACAATCATTCGACAGCATTATAGTATAGCTTAATTTCGGCACAGCGCTATGCTAACTGAAAGTGTGCGCACTTAAACAATGTGATTAGTCGTTTACTTAAAGCTCACAGTTTTTACCAACAGCGCTGAATAAAGAGCTTCTTGTATTGTATTATGTATAAATAGAAAAAAAATACACATCGAGTTATAACTACACACTTTTACAATGGTAATTTACAAGTTTTCGTTTTTCGCTTTATTTGCAGTTGTTTTAGTTACAGGCAACTATTAATGATTTTCTAACAAGTTTCCCTTTCTTATATTTTCTTGTTTTATTTTAACAATTATTTGCGATTTTTTTATGGTCTAACTAAAGCACATTTATACTGATTTTTGTTAGGGTGCACGTATGTGTGTTGACAATTTACAAACAATATATATATATTTTTTTAATTTTATTTTAAAATGTAATAATGAAAATGTATCTTTCTGGTTTTCATAAAATTAAAAAGGTGGAAAAGCTATATATATTATTTTAAAATAAATTAAAAATCGATAAAAATAATAATTAATATTAATACAAAACGAAACGTATTTTGAATCGATAAAGCGTCGCGGAGCAAGTTTAATTAAAAATAATATATATATATAAATTTAATTAATATTCATCGTCGTTCGCGGCGGTCGGATGACTCTGCTCATTGGCACTGCTATTATCGTTGCTCTCCTTTTGCGCGCCGCTGCCATCCGTGGCCGCTTTGGACGAAGAATTGCCATTGCCGGCAGTGACTGGCGCCGCCGCCGCCGCTGGACGCGAATCGGTATCGTCGCCTTCTTGTGCACGCACAGCCGCCTCCAGCGCGCGTATGCGATTCTCATGCTTCACAATGATCGCCTTCAATTTGCGTATTTCATCGGTGAAGTCGCGCAGATCCTTTTCCTGCGAAAAAATAATGCAAAAATAAGCTTTAAGCTTTTCTTATTAAATTTGTGTACTTACACTGACACCGCTCACAAAACCAGACCCGCTCGATGCATTGTTGTTATTCGATGTCGCATGATTGCCACCAATTACAGCGCTGGTCGCACTCTTCGATGTGCCCGCCGACGCCTTGTTGAGTATGTTCGCCTTCTTGGACACCGACAGCGACTTGCTGGCCGATTGTGAGACATAGCCACCCTGTACAATAGAGACACGATCCTATTTAAGCGTTTTAGTATTACTGTTCCGCCCGCTATGGGAGCGGAATGTTTGGAAATTAACAAAGAACACAACGAAAACACAACGACGCCGCAAAACGTGCGTGTTAGCCGGTGATGATGATGTTCATTATGGAATGCAATAAGAAATATGTGGGATGTATGTGGATGTTATTGATGCATGCGTAGTGAAAAAGTGGCATAAAACCGAATGTATTTCTATGTATGTAAGCAAGGGGCATGCATTGATGTTTTCTTTGCAGATGATTTAACAAATTTTCAATTAATTCATAGTTGTGGAATGTATTAATGATTTTTGGATTTTTCACTAACAATTTCATTTTATGTATGGATTTTTGAATAATGCTTGAATGTTAATGCTAGATATGATTTTTGATGTTAATGCTATATTAACATCTTTGCATGATGGCAGCAACAATAAAAATGTAAATTTTGCATTTTGCTTAATTAGCGAATAGCGTAATTTAACTAGTAGAAACGAATTAAAATTTTTTAATTGAAATTGTAAACAAATGATTTCGAAATTACGAAGAAAAATATAACAAAATTTTAAACTCAAACAATCATTCAAAAAACTCAGGCAGTAATGGGCAGCCATTGAACAGAACCAAACGGTAAATTCAAAATACCAAACGCACAAAACTTGAAATTGGAATACAAATTTTCGAAAATCATAACGCGTATAAAAGCTATATTTAGATTTACTTTTACTAACGCCTTTTGAATTGCTTCAAACGTTTGCAATTATTACACTGTTCTACACTCGGCTGGGTATTGGACGAAACTAATTTTTTCGGGGAGATCGAGTCATAAGTAAAAAAAGTGTATTCTTCCAATTTCGAAGTTATCCTCCAAATTCGAAATATTTGAATTCGATGTTCGAAATAAGGATTCTTTAAAAAACGGGTTTAGTATTTTTCGAAATAATTTTTTTTCGAAGATCAAATTTTGACCCTCCATAGCATCTGTCATATAGGCTTGACGAAAAAGTTTTATATACCATTGAATTAAGAAGAATATTTTATATTTTTCGAAGTTCGAAAAAATCACTTTTTAAAAAAGGAGTCCAGCATTTTTCGATATAAAAATATTTTATTTTCTTCGAAGATCAAACTTTGAACTTCAAACTTTTCGAACTTCGAATCCAAATATTTCGATTTTCGAAAATCGAAGAATACACTTTCTTTATTTATGACTCAATCTCTTTGGAAAAAAATAGTTTGGTCCAATACCCAAAAAAAGTCGATTTTACCGTATAATGTTATAATATATTGCAATTAATTGTTGTATGATCTTTAAATAATTTTAAGAAATGCTACTGTGACGACAGCGCTTATTTGGGTCGATAAATAACAGTTAAATAGACGCGACTTCATTCGAAACTCGTTTTTATCGTAGAAAGAACTCATTTTACTTTAACTATAATAAGTTCCATTTTCGTACATCGTAAAACGTTAACGATATTTTTCAGCACCGAAACGAAAAAGTCGAACGCTTTGAAATATATCTATTAATGTTCCGACCGCACCGTTTCTGTATTCCAATTTTGTAATTCAGTTGACGCACTCTACACACGATACACTTACTTTTAGCGAAAATGTCAATGGTTCGGCATCATTGCCAGCGATCCATTCCTCGGCAGTTTGTGCCGCATCCTCGGCTAAGGTATCCGGATACAAATCCTCTTGGAATAGATCCGATTTACGCGGCACTGTCATCGAGATCACCTGGCATAAGCCATTATTGTTTAGCCGGTAGAATTTAGCTATTTCGCAGGTTGTGACATCGCAGCCACGCTTTGGCATCAAGCCAATACCACGTTGGGGATCTGGCGTTTGAAATGTGTTGATGTAGTGCACGAATGGTGGCTCTGGTGTTATCTACATAAGGCAGGACATGAATTAGAAATATAGTATCTTTAATTTATTTTAATTCTTACCTCAAAGTAACGTATAACCGAATCACCTTTACCGCATAGGTAAATCAAATTCGTGTCCGCATCGTAAAGTGGGAACATCACACCGTTTGATGTGTCCAACTCCACCATAACGATGGGTTCATTGAGAGCATCGGGTGCGCGCAGCGAATACTGACGTTCCGATGAACGATTGAAACCGGTGGTGAAGATGAGACCATGACGCAGGAAGATGGCACGCGTTGCCTTCGAACCCTCGTGACAGAGTGCTTCGCTTTCGATTTCACCGCTACGTGGATCATAGATACGTATCTTTTTATCCTTACATGTGGTCACCAATTTCGAACCATCCCAATTGAAGCAGGCACTATATACAACATCCGGATGCGAGTCGATGTGAACGAGTATTTCACCGGTACCCACGTTCCAAATGACAACCTATTTCAAGAGAATTATAGTTTTCATGAGTTTTGTTGTCGAAAAAGGTTGGGTTTGAAATATTCCTAAGTCTGATGTAACCTAGTTTATTTTATAATTTATTCGGTATAACCTCACCTGATTGTCAGAACCGGCCGTCAACAGCACATTTAATGCGGATGGATGCCATAGCACAAGACCGACACGACGTTGATGGAACACCAAATCGACAACCGGTTCGGTGAGTGTGCGTGACAGACCGCCATCGGGTATTTGCCAAACCTTAACCACACAATCCTCAGAACCGGAGGCGATGACATTGTCGTTGTGCGGACACCACGCAATATCGAGTACAGGTCCTTTATGGCCGCCCACCAATGGATGATCGGCAGCTATGCGACCAACCTGCAAAGATTAAAAATGAAAATATTCATTAATACATACAACATATACAAAGCATATACATACATATCAAGTGTCATAAAATAAAATAAATATTATACATATATATTTTTGTAATAGAAAAAAAAACGAAAGCGCACAGCTGAAAGTATTCTATTTTTGCATATGAGTGTCAAATTAATTACAACGTTACGCCCGCCATATTTATATACGTATGTATGTGTATAGTTGGCCCGTGTGACGCTACGTCAACCTCATTTCCTAATTTCAGTCATCACATCGCATTTTTCATTTTCTATACGCTCTTCAAGTGCACCCCTCTATTTTTTTCCCAACTCTTTTGCAATGTTTTTTTTTATTTTTTTTTGTATTTTGTGGATTTTCACATTTTCAGTGTTTTCATAATTTCGTGAAAAATAAAAATGACATAGCCGTACTGGCCAGCAATTGCCACACCAGCAGCACACAATTCGCATTCGATATTTATCACCTGCTGTGAAACACACTCCTTGCCGCACGCCAACTTGCGCGCTACCGCTCACGTCAGATTTGTCCAATATTTGCATATACATACATACATATATATGCACATAATTTGTAGCGCTTGTGCTCGTAAATAATAGCAATGTGCCGTGAAAATGCGTGAAGCAGGTGGCTCAGACTCATTCGGTGAGATTTGTAATAGCACCCAAGCACCGAAACACCAAAAACACCTGACAACCGGTCATTAATAGCATTAAATTGCGAACTAAATACATACATACATACGTACGTCTATTTATTTGCATGTCGATATGTTTGCACTAATTTACGTTTCATAAATATGTATGTATATACGGTATTTATGCATGTTTAGAAGCATTAAAAAAATCAATTACTTTTTTTTATTTGGCATAAAATATTTAGTTTTTGCAATTTGAAAGTATTAAACAAAATCAAGTTGTTTGGCAAACATATATAAGAAAATTAAACTAGAAAACTGTTAAATTTTCGCATTTTGGATTTTAGTATTTTGTTTACTTTATTGTACTGTTTTTGAGCATCATTGACCATTAGTTTAAAAAATATATATATTTTTATTCCAAATTCATATAGCTCTGTTTGCTCGGCCATTGCTGCAAATTTACAACTCTTATTTATTGTTTGTATATAATTGCATTCCTGTTCTGGATTTCCAATCGCTTAAATTTGAATTTGCTCAAATTATAAAAAAAATTGTTAATAAACAGAAACAGCTGATCGAAAACTAAGCATAAACCAGCAAAAAAGTGTTACCATATTTATTATTGAAAGTTTTAAATATTTTAATTTGTATTTATAATTCAAAAATAAAATTTCCATTATTATCTAATATTTTAGAAAATTGCGAAAATGAAATGAAAAAAAAAAATCGAGAAAATAAGAAAACAATTTTTTCGATCCCATCAATCACTCAAATATTTAAATACACATCAGCTGATCTTTAAATTGCGGGAAACAACGGATTAACGAACATTTTGACATATGAATGAAGTGATCTGTTTGAAAAGAAAAATTGACAAATTACCATTTAATTTTTTTTTTTTTGAAAATTAAGAGATTTTTACGTAATACAATATATAGGTATGTATATCTAAAAGGTATTATTTTTTTTCAATAATTTTTAGCCTTATGTATAAATGCATAACATCATGTTCAAATAAGCAATTTGCTACAGAAGAAACAACAATAAATCGCTTTAAGGAAATCCCTTTATTTGGCCAACAATTGCGAACATTCTAAAATTAAAACTCAGCAAGGAGTATAGCCTAAAAATAATAAAATCCGACAATACTAAAAAAATTGTACAAAATATATGTATGCATGGTCATGATTGAATCACGTACCAAAAATATACTACTTCCATCATTTCAATGACTAGTTGCGCATTTGTTTCAATATACATAGATATTTTCAAAACAGTGGACAAAGTAATATCGTGATAATGATGAACGGTAATCTTATTCGATTTTGGGGTCTAGGGTAAAGCAAGGCACAATTTCGATATGTTCCACTTATTAGGCATTCTATATTTATATGCATCCATAACTTGGTTGGCGTTTGGGATTGCTTAGACTACTTGGAAAGTATGCTTTGTTGATCTAAAAGTGAAACATATGAACAGTAAGTTATAATTTAACATTTCTAGAGAAATAAATTGTTGTTGTTGTAGCTGCTGAAAATTTGGGAAAAGCTGTCGCATTGACACTTCCTGGTCGAATAAAAATCTGGGTCTTTTTCGGTTACATAGACTCAACTGTCGTGGGGAAGTTTTTAGTTGTTTTTGAATCGTTTATCTAGACCTGCTTGAACCAGCCAGCTCAAATCAATTATAGGAATCGAAGTCGACAGGTTCGGAACGAAGAATGTTAGATGGGTGGGGATAATCTAGGGAAATACTTTTGTATATCGCAATAAACGGCACGGTCATGTTGGAGTAAGCCTAGTCATTTTCCGATGTTCTGTGTTTGTTGAAGATTACTTTAATTTGTTTTCCAGATATGAGCTTTGCTTTTGATGAGTGTACTTATGATATGAAAAAACTCAAAATCTGTTCGAAGTTAAACACTTCAAGGATTATCTTGCTTTGAAATTTGGAAAAACTATAATTACAACCAATTCACATATGTATTAAAATAGGCTCATTTGTTCGAAAACCGCCAAATTATCTGCATGGTTAGTACGTCTCTCTATATGCTAATGAGTGGAGTGCTGAAAGGCGCAACGTTGATGAAAAACTAAAATTAAATATTTATTTTTAAATAATACTTCAACATGTTCGCAACTCGCGCACACACATTTGCCAGTGCGGCTGGTGTTTGTGTGGCAGCACAAAAAGAAAATTTCAAATATATAAAATAAAGTTTCGCTCACTATTGGAAAATTAAAAACAAAAAAAAAACTATTTTGAAGAAATTAAAATAAAAATTTAAATTAAAATAAAAACGTTTAATTTAAAGCTGGTAACACACATTTTAATTTAAACTACATTACACAACAGCAAATTTGGTGTAACGGGTGCTATCTATTTTTCAACTTTGTATATATTATTGCATTTTAGCAATACTGCAAATAATTGCTGACACATTTTAATTATTGAATTTATAGCATACAATGCTCAAAGCAAAACAAAAAAAACATAATATTCCAAAATTATCACATGAGTCGAATTTATTAGTGTTTGAAAGAGCAGAAGCTGTTGCTGCATCGTGCCAAATGTACACAACAGCAGCCACGCAACATCCCCCGCGCCACCGCATGATGTGTTCACCAAAACCAGCACAAACGTCGCTAATTTAAATTAGAATTTTTGCGCGCGTTACCTCAATTATTGGTCAATTGCCAAAATCTATCGTAGTCGTAGGCTATTTTTAAGCGATATATTCATTCGAAATGAAAAATCACTTTCGAATACGTTTACAGAATTCTGTTGCAAACGCACACAAACACACAAGTACATACATGCATATGTTCTGATTGTGTATGTGCCATTTCCGTGATCTGCCGCACTTTCCCCCCGCTACATACACCACGCGCAACACATATAGCAGAGAAAAAATACAATTTTTTTTGTATTCAACAGATTTAGAAAGTAAAACTTTTTGGAACATTTTTCGTTTGGCCTACGTTTGGCCTTACGTTGCGCACAGCAGTAGGAGCGGTAAACGCCCACACCCAACACCACTTCACCAGCAACGGAGACCAGTGGTCAGTTGGCTGCCACTGCCGCCAGTCTTTTGTTGTTTCTGTGCCACCGCTGCTGTTGGCTTTGGCAGTGGTCTGCTCTGTGTTTTTGCTCGCATTCAAATTGCCAGAGCTACCATTTGTGGATTTTCGTGTAATTTCGCATTCATTCTGCACTCGATTCGCATTCACATTAGTTTACAGTTGTGTTTCACATTGCTTTCACATGATTTGAAATTAAAATTAATTTTACTTTGTTGTTTTGTTTTTTTTTTTTTATATTATATTCCAATAACGCTTTGCCTCCACAATTCTAATTCACACAACACTCTCTTTTAATTTTTTGTTTATGCAAATAATAAATTTATTGTAAATTTGGGCTAAATTTAGTTCCTTTTCCCTGCACGCGCATACACTGAGGTGAGTGGATGTATGTATGTGCATGCATGCACCTTCTTAAGACTTCACCTATGGTGAAGGCACACATAAAGAGCGAAATTTTTATTTTAACCTTAACCTTATTTGGAAACGGCCTCAGCAGTCCAATTAGAGAGAAAATACAAATTCATTTATACAAAAGTGTACACATGCGCATGTGTGTTTGTGTGTATTTGAAAAATTATGTGTGCATATATGTATGAAATGCTTTGCATTGGAAAATTGTAAAAATAGCTTTATTTATATAATGAAGACGTTGAAGATCATTTAAATTTCGTTTTTGATCTCACACATTTATTTATTGTACGAGTTGAAGGACGAATCTTTCTTTACAAGTGTGTGTGTGTGTGTTTGTTGTTTACACAATTTTGTAAAATGCTGAATTTGTGTTGGCGTTAGAAGAAGGCTTGCTGTCTATTCGTCATGATCACCAATTTTTAGTAAAAACTATTTGAATCGGCGTGAAGAGATTATCAACGGGAGAAAATACAAATAAAATATATTCTAAAAACTATATCATGCGCACTTCCTTGAGCTTTCTTGACGCAGTCCACTCGTTTTCATGCTATATGTAATCATAATAAAATTTTCTGAAATATTAAAATTAAAAACTGATTAACTATATACATATACATACATACATGCTTAACGGGTTTTCCTTCCATTATCAAATCGCTACACACATTTGGATTACTTCCGCAGAAATTCTCATTGGCTTGGACTAAGTATACTTTAAAGCATAAAACATTTCAAACAGTTCTTCTAAGAATTTTCTTGGTAATAATTCAACTACTTAATGGAATGTGTTTCATTAATAAATCTTGTACACATACTTACAGTCTGGTTTGAGAACTTTACTCAGTAAAGTGAGGAATTTGTTAATGTTAAACCACCTACTTAATTGAATGTGTTTCATTAATAAATCTTGTATACAAACTAACAGTCTTGTTTGAGAACTTTACTCTGTAATGTGAGGAATTTCTCAATGTTAAAACCGAAATCAATAACTTTTGGAAGTAAACGCAGTAGAGGCTAAGATTGGAAAGTTGAATCAGCACAATTTAACATAATCTTAGGTTAACTTTAGGTCGTTTGATCGTTGCTTGATTTTTATGGGATTTACTTTAATACGTTAATTCCCGTTAAAAAAATATCTTTTTTATTTGTCTACATTAATGTTGTCGCCTTTTAAATAATCCCGATTCGATATTATGTACTTATGCGAGGGCTTCGTCGAAACACTTGTCAAAATCGACTTTCGGCATAGCCTTTGGGTCTCAATGTTTATTTTTTTCAAATGTCACAACTTTATTCTTCTTTGTTTAATCTAAATTGACAATGAGTAAATTTATATTTTAATCACTTCAGCTGATTGACCTGTTAGAATATATTGTATAAAACAAAATTGAAGGAAGACTATTGATATGATTTTGAACTTTGTACCGTTCTCACAATAATCTGGACTTTGTGACATGAATGGACGGATGGTTTTTTATGCAACCGGTTTGTAAATAAACTCTTATCATTCCCAAAAATTATTGGAAATTATTGTTTTATTTCACTACAACAACAACATTCTTATATTAACAAAAAACAAGTAAACTTAAAAAAATAATTTTTAATATGGTAGAAAAAAACTTAAAATTAAGGTTATGTAATAATCAAAATAGATTCGAAGAAACATGTCAGATTTGTTCTGAATTTTCTGAAACTACTTGTTCGGCAAGTTTTTTTTTTTTGGTTTTGTTTAAAACAAAAATGTTTCTTAAATCCAAATAACCATAATTTTCCATCCGTGGTAAAATGAAATAAATCACTCAAAAAAATTTAAAATGTTAGTAGCAGTATAGTATATATGTATACAGAATAAATTTCAAGACGAACGTCAACCAGTATTTTTGATAAAAAAAAAAAAAAACAATTTCCTTTTTTCCATGACGCACGTAGTCCAACCCAAACGTCATTTCCCCCGCACAATTTCCGAACATTTCTTTTCACTATTTTCTATACCATTTTAATTGTTTTATAGAAATCGTCAGTAAGTCTATTCTAAATTCCTTAAACGTGCGTTCATGCTTTTACGAAAAAAAAAAACACAAATAATTTCTTATATGACATGTATAGCTATGTATGTATAGTAGGTATGATGTGATTGCTTACCTTATTGTGTGGCAGTACAATGAATGCTCCACCGCCAGCGGACTCCACAATGATCGCCAAGAATTTCGGATTCACCGCACAGAATGTGGAGTCCCAACTGCTTTTCGAGACGCGTATATTGTCGTAGCATTGCTCACGTTTCAGTGCCTGACCGTAGACGTGACGAAATTTCGAACTTCGTACAACGCGAAATGACATTTTTGTTTTTGGTGTTTTGGTTGCTCTTAGTTTACTGCTCCTCTACAGTTGCTTTGTTGCTGCTGCTGCGACTACTACTATGTTGGCTTACTGTAGAAGTAGTTGTTGTTGTTTCTTGTGGTATTTTACCGCTTTTACTTAGGATTACTTATTTTTTTTTTTATTACAAAAACTTTATATTTCTTTTTAATTCGCCTATTTTGCTTTTTATTTTGTTTTCTAACGCGTTTTTAACTTTGTGGATTGTTATTATTTTTGTTTCAGTTCTAACGGAAATGTTTAGATTTCGAATCGGTGTTAGTCGTCGTCGTGGTTGTTAACTTGTTTTATTTACTGGTTGACGATTGATGTTGCTCGATTTGTAAGTTTCTTGCTTTTATTGTTGTTTGTTTGTTTTTTGTTGTTATTGTTATATTTGCAGTTACTATGTATTGTGTATTTATGCTATTTGATCTGTAGTTGACTTTGTTTTGTTTACTGTTGTTACAAGGCTTTAACTACTACTTGTCAACGAGCGATTTCTTCCTTCATTCGTGCACACTGTTTGACGTGTTGAATCTGCCAATTATAATGAAAAACTATAAGCTATCTGCTAGATCAAATACATAAGTTTGTTTACAGATAAAACTCCAGTAGGTATTTATTGTAAACAATTGAAAACAAAAATGCACTTTAATGCGAGTGTTTATTTAACAGTTACACTCAACAACATACAGTTATTTGTAACTTAATTTTTTTTTTGTTTTCTGATTTTTTTAAATTTATATATTTTCTTTTTGATTTGTGCTGTTATCGGTTTTATATAAATATATTTGTGTATTTCATCAGTAAAGATGCTACTTTCATATTTTTTTACGACAAATTCAATATTATTACCGTTATTAAAACACCTTTTGACAAGTTCATTTGAGTTTTTCAGTGTCAACACATTATTAGCGACCGCAAAACTTGTAATTTATACATATAGCGTAATCGATATGTGTGTCATCTTAAAAACCCTAACCTACGACAATTTTTCCGTAACAATTTTAACAGCACAACATATACAATTGAAGGCGCATCACGCTTGCTTGTTAAATCTTTATGACTTTTATTCCAGCTTGAAAGATGATATGCCAACTTTTCAAGTGCAAAATGCAAACTATTGTTAAATAAATAAACTTTAAGAAATATTAAATCCTTTTTAAAAGCACACTCAATATAATTTATATATTTTCACACTTTTCTTTAAAAATATTGTAGAAAAAAACTATTGAAATTAAGATCTCTTGTGAAAACTAATGAATTTCACCACAAATCCATTCAATCACAGCTGCTCTCCAACTTTCATGAGCTGGCAGCAGTAGTTCATGATTTCATTTAATACGAAAATTAAATTTTTTGGAAAGATTTCGCGGCTGTCATAAATTTAGTTTCTATTCCTTTTAGCAAACATTTCAGTTGTCATCAAAACAGTAATGACATGTTAGCATTGTTATAATTTTTGTCGAACAAATTTATGACTCAATGTCTATTTAAAGAAAACAACATTTTTTGACCTTCGATAAAAGGAAAAAGTCAAAAGGAGTATAAAAACAAAAAAAAATTGAAAAAATTAAATTTACAAAATATAATAAAAAATAAAATATCAAAAAAAAGATTACATATTTAGCATAACGCTTGAAATGTTAAACAATACCAATATTTAAACAATAAGCTATCAATTTTAACACGCTTTTATTATTACTTATTATATTTTGTCTATTTTGGGTATTTGTTAAGCGCTAGCCCACTTTTTTAACGTTTAACACCGTCTTGCGTCTTTCCATAATTTTTGTTGTGTAAACAAGGCATTAAAAGATGTTAAGTTGGACACATATACATATAAACACATATGCATATTAGGTAAAAACCATAAATATTTTGTTATTCAATAAATTTGGTTGACACAGTTTAATAATTTAAATGGTGTGTATGAGGAGTTGGTGACAATTTACCATACAAATCGCTATAACGGCAAATACAACTAAGTGCATGCAGCACATGACTGCTGCCAATAAGTCGTGGGTTCAAAACTTATGCCTTTGTCGGTTAAAAATGTGATTTTATGTAATCAAAAACGCCAGCATATATACATAGTTAAACATATGCAGATAAAGCTTTCAAATGTGCATTCACTTTCTGGCGTCTGTTTTTATAATGAGATAAGTCAATTACAATCCACACTTAACAAAATCATAACTCTATATTATACAGACTTAGCAATAAAGCAGAAAAACATAACCAAGATAAGTACACGAATAACAACATTAGCTGACTCTTATACGGAAGTCGATAAAATTCAGCATTTCATTGGCATTTAATGACTGCATACTGTTCTTGTACTGAGATAAAGCTCACTCCTCTACTTTATACATATTCAACAAGTCTCTTGTAAGCGCATAACTTTTGTACATACATACCATACAACTAGTGATATAAAATTCTGACATTTAGCACGAGCATGTAGCAGACAATGTAATCAAGTGCACTTGCAAGCGCAACAGATTAACGTTCCGTATACGTATGTATATACAAAATAACGTAATTAATATTAATAGTAAAAGCAAATTGTAAACATGTAACCAACTAGTTTATAACGTGGAATCGTAAAAACACTGTTTTTTTCTTTCATTTTTCTATCTGCCCGCTGCATACTATGCATTTACGGAATTCGTTGATATTGTCAATTTGCGCTGAATTTGTCTATGAAATCATAAATAAAAATACGCGCATCATAAATTCTGTATTTGCACGCGCAATAGCCATTGCAAAACGCTCCATTGCATACCAAAACACACACAACGGGGGCACACACTACGACAACAGACATTGCAAATGCCAGCTTGAATGACAGCTTTGGTAAAGCGTGGCAAACGTTATGCTGCAACGTGAAAATATTTCAAGTTTAATTGCAATTGCAATTTTCCGACAATTAATAACTTATTTCATTGTAGAGTGTGATTTAATACATATTTACTTTCAGTGCATGAGATGGGAGTATACTTAGGTTATCGATATTTTCTTATTATAACCAAAATTTATAAAAAATTTCTTTATACGGATAAGAAAATATTTAAAATTCTTTGTCTTATTTTTTAGTAAAAACAGTACTAAATCTTCGTAGCGTTACGTAGGTTACTGATAAACTTGTTGCATTTATTCCAACAGAATATGCCGTCCCCAACAACATGTATGTACAGTGTTAGCGACAAGTGTACTTACTTGCTCGTAAAATGTGAGCGTCTTGTAAAATATGTACACGCTGTGTGAGGGAGGGTACAACAGTAGTTGGTTTAATTGTGTAAAAATATTTCCACTGATGTCTGCAACGCGATAAGAAACCACATTTGCCTCAACTTACTGCTGCCGCATATTTTCGCTGTCGATGACACATCGCAAGCATGCGCTATCGGCGTATGAGGAATGTCAAAATAAAGTTGGAAAAAATATGACAAACTAACGGTATAATAATTCAAAAATATCAGAAAAATAGAAAATGTTGGAAATCGTTTTTGAAACTATAATTAAAAATCTTTCATAGCTTAAAGGGAATTTTTGCAACTATTATTTTGATGATTTCTCCTACTTAATTTTTCCAGAAATTAATAAAATGTGCTTTATTTAAACTAATTGTAAATAAATTGACTAAGCTATACACTCAACTTAACGGTGGAATTATTTAGCTAATTTTATCTAAGTAAAAACCTTGGAATACGAAACACATATAGATAACAGTATCCATAGAAATAAGTTTGTTAAGAACTCGTCATCAAAAGTAAATAAACTAAATTGACGAATAAGTTGAGTTTTGAAGATCAGTAACAAAATACATACAAAGATATAGACCTAAACAGTCTACAAAGTTTGTGCACAAGCTCACAATCATATTCTTTTGGTTATACGCACCTTAATAATTCGTCGCACACAATCTTTAGTACAAATTAGGCTATCGATTGCTTATCAGATTTTTGGTTAGAAAATTGGTTTAAAACAATAAGTTAATCAAAATCGTTATTGTGCATGTTACCAAAAATAAATGTATAAATTACTTAGATTAGTTTCACGCCATGATGTCATCTAGCCAGCCGTTGAAATGATTTCTTGCGAAAACGTAGAAAGCATAGAGATAATATAAACGCGCAAACAATAGAGCTTCATATTGAATGTATACAAAAAACTAATATAAATGATAACTTTATCATATCTACGAATATATATTAATACATTTGTATATATGTATGTACACAAATAAATATGTATTACGAAAGTGCCTACAGTAAATACTAAGTCACTGACATTTATGACTAATTGCACGAATCAGTCTCACAGCAGGTGTAGTTAAATATAACGAAACCAGATTTGTATTCAACCAAGAACAGTCCACTCGTCAAAATTACCTAAAATGATTTAGAGTATCTTTTCTACATATTTTTTTTTATTAATACGATTCCAACGAATATCAGAACTAACCAATCAATATGTTTCTATATGTTTTCAATTTCGTATATGAAGCTTTAGTATTGACATTAATTCTCCATGGTGCTCAAAAATTAATATTTTTAGCTTGAAAAAGTAAGATTCCCAGCACTCTTATATAATAAATACATGTGCATATGAAAATCTATATATGTATGTATATCGCATTGAAGTTTGCGATACAGTAGCCAAAATGCAATTGAAGACATGGAGACGACCAAGTCTCCACTGCAAAAGTGTACATTGCAATGATGAGCAATACCAATGCGCTGATAAAGACGATGCAATCATTTGCAATGAGTCTACACGTTCTCGCTGGTACCATGGCTGGGGCGCAGCGTATGCAGTTGCTGCGGACGCGTCTATAGGGATGACGCATACGCTGCTTTGAATATATATTGCATATAAACATTGTACGTACTCGTCTACACAAATGAGTTCTTAATTTTCCACTTTTTACTATTGCTATAAATTATTATTATTTTTCTTTTGCGAAAATTGCATATGTGTTTTACATGCAGCCACCCAGCTCCAATGTGCTAATGATCACTGCATTTATAAAGCTTTTTTAAATTATTGTGTGCTGCTTCGGGTGACAAAAGTGCCAAGTGTCTGCCTGTTTGTCTCTGAGACACTTTGATACAATAAATAGTTGCGTATAAATATGTATATACTCCCGCTGTCTGTCTATTTGTCTGCCAGTCCGCCTGTTAGTTAAATGTCTGCCACTGCCCAACACAGCACGGCAGCTATCTTTAGCTTCTATACTCATTGGAACATATGTGCATACAATATATTTGTATTTATTTTGTAGTTGTTGTTGTTCGCTAGCTAGTATATCTGTAAGACTGACTCTTTGACTGCCTGCCTGCCTGACTGACTGGCTGTTGGTCGATTGCATTGCCGCAAGTTGACAAGTTGCTCAAGGCGTTGAAGCATTGCGTTGCTAAATCACATTTCTGATAATACCACTTTGGCGTTGTTGCTTGTGGTTTCATTTTGAGTTTGTTTTCGAAATATGCCTGCGTCCGCAATGGTGACTATAGGCTATGGTTGGTCTGCGCATGAATGCTTGTTTGCCTGCGTCACATTGGTTGCATGCCAGCGTGCGTGCCTGCCTTGCTCGCTGTGCGACAAGTGAAAGTGGAACTCTATTTCTAAATTTAAACCAAGTCGAGTACTTTTTGTAGATTTCTTTTTTTTTTAGGGGTTTTGTTCAATTTGGCGTTTTATAGATTAATATGTTCTTTTCAATATGTACAGATGTTCTACTTATGGACTTTAATAGAGTTTCCAATTTTTATATTACCATTCAAAATTTAAAATTTCCTTTTAAAATAAGAAGATGTAAAATGTCAATATTCCACAACAACATGTTTTTATCTTTTTTTGTATAAAAAAATTTCATAAATCAAATAAGCTACTATACCAGATAAACACATTGATTTTTAATATTATAATCATTATTTTGCATAGATTACAAAATGTTTATCAAGTAGAAAGTAATTATATGCATTTATAGTTATATAATTTTCTATTATAATTTGATTTAAGCACTTACTACCTACATACACACTTGCTTCGAAATGCAAAATTTTGAATTTGTAGCATTTAATAGTAGATAAAAAATATAACATTTTTATTTGTCTGCAAATACGTAATTAAATTGACTTAATTTTTCGTTTGTCCGGCTTTCCTACTTATACCATATATAGATAGGCAGTCGGCCTCAGCATGTCGTTCTTTGGTACTGTGCGTGGGGGCACTAACCACAATCAGCAAACATACAAACAAATATACATATTTATATGCTCCACAAACAACCATATATCGTATATTGCCGTGAACATACGCTTGCGCGCAAGCGCTATAACGTTATAGCACTAGCAGTGCTACTCACCTCGATTTCTTGCCGCACTCTTTCACAGTTGGAGGTCACGTTGTCGATTTGTTTTCACACTTGCTTAGCCATTTGATGTTAACCTCTGTTTTACATGAGTTTTGTTGTTGTTATGATTATTATTATTTTCCTTTTTTTGCTACACATTTATGCTTTCTTAATGACTTTAGCAGTTATTATTTGCTACATTTGCATGCCGGCTACTGTGCGCTGCTACATTACAAACGTACAAACGTTGGAGCGCATATAAATACATATGTACATACATATCTATGTACATTTACGTATTATACATTTGTAGATGTGCAATAATTAGTCGACTAGTGCGTGTGGGGAGCTATGTGGCGCCCCATCTTATAGACGGTTCGTTTACCCGTTGGCGTACAATTATTTTATGTGAACGAACGTGGCTTTGCAAGTGTCATGATGAGTCAGTGCGTGTTGTTTCAATGCAAAAAACCCTTTGCAGAAAGTTAAAAGTGATTTGGTTTGGTTAAAAATTTAATTTCAGAGCATTAAGGCTCTGAATTGTAATCCTCCGTACTATACTTTGCCTCGTAGTACCAAAAACGTTCACCGTAACTTATATGTTTTGCTTAGAGATTACAAATATATTAAATGTAAATACCAACTAGCTCTCCACCAAAAACTGTAATCGAAAAATGGGAGATTATCACACGTATCGAATATGTAAGCAAACATATCGGTGCATAAAATATAAATGTTAAGCCATTTATTTTATTATTTCTAATTTCTTAATATTTTTTTTAGAATAAAGAATCAAACTACTATTATCAAGTACAAAGTGAAATTATTTATCCAGCACATTGCCTTTTCTCTTTTACTTGTGATTATATGGCATTTTTGTCTTACGAAATTCATATTCGCCGGTTTTCAACTTTTTGTAATGCATACAAAAACAATACACTAAAAAACGTCCTTGTGTAGAAAGACCATCGACTTGTTGCATATTTCTCCCATTACTATGTAGCAGTATATGTATGTGCTATGCGTAAATATGTATATGCATATATTCAGATATAAAATGTGAAAAATATTCCGTTACATTTTGCAGCTTCAAGTAAAAATATTCGTTTTTTTTTTTTGTAATTTTGCGGCTGCTATTTCTAAACAAAACAATGTATATTTATGAATTAGAATGCATTGACAGCCAAAACTTAACAAAACAAACAAAAATATTGCATTCTCTCAAAATTTACGACGCTCCCAAGCAAAATATAGCAGATTACGTGCTGCAAACAGTATGCGGGGGGTAGTGCAGTAACAATCGACAGAGGCAGCAACATTTTTATTCCCTTTTTTGGGTGTTGGACTCAGATAACACACTCTCGCGTTTATCTTTCGGATACTGTGCGGTGTGTGAGCATGCAATCACCATAGCAAAAAACAAACAACACGCTAGTCGCACCGTTTGCACTAACGTATTTTAGGTACTGAAAATGTGCGAATTCCACACGCATACAAGTTAAAAGCGGCAAGAGGCACACACGCACGCATACATACCTTGAGTGCTTTGCGTAAAAGTGAAAAATCAAAAAAAAATTGTATATTAAAATTGCCACAAAGTATTTTTCACCACTCCAGTGATTCAACTAGCAATCCTAGAGCTAACACTTTTTTTGGCGTCCTGCTTGGCATATACTCTTATAATTTCATTTTTTAATATGTTGGCATTTTTACACTGACAACACTAAAATTACCCATAACAGCACAAATCACGTCAACACTTTGCGCTTGACGCAGAAAATAGCTCAAGAAAATACAGATAAAATAAAGAAATTGCCGCTCGGCGTCTCACATACACTCACTTTTCTTTAGGATTCACTTTGGATTCTTTCAATTTCAATTTTCCTTTCACACAAACGAAAACGCGCACAAAGCTTTCCGTGTAGCTTAATAGATTCGAAACGCTTTGTTGCAAAGTTTATGTACAAATTTTATTCGCGCAAAATTTCTGTTTTGAAAGAATTGAGAACTTTAAAAAAATTTTAAGGGGAAAGAAGAAAATCCAACAAGAACGAATGAAGAAAACTCCCGACTGCCGATTCACGACTGATTACGAATAAAAAACTAAACTCACTAATCTGACGACGAATTCCGGTAGACTGGCAAAATCTGAATCTGGCAAACTCAATTTCTCAGCAACTGACACAAATTCAACTTTCCAAATTATGACATAAACACGAAGCGATTATTCACCACACTCGAAATGTCAAAATGGGGTGTGATAAGAAAACGTCAAAAAATTAGTGGTGCCAGACTTCGGTTTTACAAATCTCCACAGAAATCAAAATTAATGTCTGTAGGCTGGAAATTTCGTATCGTTTCTGAGTTGAATATTTCAAAAGATATCCATATAATTGTAAAAGCTATCGAGATATAACTATTTGATTCAAGGAAATGAATACATAAAGAAAAATAAGAGGATTAGTTAGAAAAATGTTTCAGATAATGAGATTTCACTTGAGGATTAATATCCGGACATTGCTACACAGAAGATTTGAGAGTGTCACCCAGAGTCATACGAGTGGGACCTGCTGGAAAAATTTCATAGCATTACTTGAGTTCTTATTGTATATTTACGACAGTTTTTCCATAGTCCTTTAAGCATACACTTGAATATTTGGTCCTAAGTCAACAATAATGAAATATTTAATTTTGTAATTAATTTTAATTTCGTATATATTGTACTTAAACAATAAATGAAGTGCATATACATTTATTATAGCTTATGTCCAACTTTCCAACACATCAGAAACGCACAGTTTCCACAAGTTTGCCAGTTTTCGCCAAGTAAAGTAGTTCTTGTATTTTTAGTTGCAACATCGCACGTATATCTGGTTCTCTAACATTGGACAATTGTAAGCCAATACTTTCACCAAACACTTGACACTCACGCATTTCAGTAGGTGCTAAACCAATCGGTACAGCTTGCAAATTATTTGGATGCACAATTGTTATCGGTGTTTGACTAATAATTGGTGGGGCGGCAGATTGTGGTGGCTGTGGCGTTTCTGGTTGTAGTGGTGGTGCATGCATTATATTTGAAATTGGCATTGTGGCGGCAGAAGTCGACGATATGATGGGATCATTTTGTATGGCATTTATTGGAACTTCACTCTGCGCATCTATATCCACCGCTGTAGTTTCTACACTTGTAGAGGGTGTTGCAACACCAATAGACGAACAGACACGCTTGCGTTGCGGTCGACCAGAAGTATCCGGCTTAACATTGGACAGCTGTGTGTGCTAAAATACAAAATATTATTTTGTATAAAATTACCAATTTTAATAGAAGTTAGACTTACCACTGTTACCATTACATCTTTTTGGTTTGTTAGCGCAGCAGTTTGTGTTTTTGAATTTTCACGTAGAGTAGCTGATTTTGACTCGTTGGTAGTTACTGTATTCAATTGCCTTGTTGGAGATGGGCTAACCGCTTCACTTTTCATAAGAGATCGTCTACTTCTCTTTCTGCTATTGACAGCCGTGCTATTAGTCTTTAAATAAAAGTTTTGAAATACTTATAATTTATTTTTTTTTAACTGTACTCACATTTGAAGTATTTTTAGCGTCTTGCTTTTCAAGCAAATTCGTCTTAACGTTAAGTGTTGATTCCTCAAGTGTCAATTTGGATTCTATTTCGTTGGTATCCGACCATAACTCATCCTCGTTAGTGACCTCGCATACAGATTCACAAAACAATGATGGCACCACACGTTCCTGTCCCTCTTGGTATGCATCTAAGTCCTCAGAAGCTGTTAATGCCTCCTTGAACATGTCATAATATTCCCATGCTATTAGCGACTGCATGCCACTATCCTCTTTCAATCTATTCTTCTTATAAGTTTGTAGCATGTTTCGATACTTTAAATCACAAACTTCCGCAGTCAATGAAAAGTCGCACAATCCTTGACGTCTCATCTCAGTGGCAATCTCAGACCAAAGTTCTTTTTTCTGTCTTATACGTTGTTGGAACTCTAGTTGCCTTTCGAAACGCAGTTGCAACATAACGCGTGTGCATTCTGGTGTCCACCTGGTCTGCGTTTGTGGCGACTGTAGTTCACAATTTTCACCGGTTTCGTTACACTCTGCAGCTTCAGCATCACCAATTTCTTCTAATTGTGGTTCAGATTTGTTGCGTTTTGATTTCATTTTATATCACTAAAGTTATCTAGTTTATCCAAATAATTTATGTTTTAAATCACCACCAATGATTCTGCAGCCACCATTGATACCAAATTCACGATTTGCTTCAATCCACTTTCGTTTTCTTTTTGCTTTTTCATCAACTGTTGCCAAACAACAGCCAACCTATACAAAAACAACAATAGTAGACACACCACAAAGAACCACCACTATGCGCAATTGCTTTCAACTGTGCTGCCACCATTTTGGTGTAGCTGTCATCAACAAAATCGAAACTGTGCATCGTTTTTCAAAACACAGCAAAAACAATTTGGCACGTTGAATTGGTGCAACGGTAGCGGTTCACAATGTTTTTGACAAACACAGCTTTGCAACAACAATTAGCTGTAAATGCGGAGACGAAAACGAAATGACAACAAACCAGCAAAAAGTATATATTTTTGTGTATGTCATAGAAATAACCCAGCCAAGAAAATGTGTATTTCTTTGGAAATTTTGAAAAATAAATTTTCTTTTGAATACATTTGAATTTGTTAGAAAATGTATTAACAAATTTAAAGCTCTCTTTGCTATGTGACGCATTTTACGTAAAATAGTTATATATAATTTCGCGGCGAAAGTAGAAAATATTAAAGGTCTAGTAAAAAATGATAATTTTAAAGGTATAATCAAAATAGCTTCAAAAGCGTTGCAAATCCAACTAGTTTGGAACAACTGATACTTTTTCCCGATGACAATTAGTCGGATGAATTTTTGCAACGAAAAATATTTTCATAATAGACAAGCTATTGTCATAGAAACCAAAACAATAACTTTGAAGAATTTTCCATTCTTATAAACCCGAGTCGGATTATGGACATTCCAATGTCGTAGATGGGACATAGTCATCTGTTGGTGGCGGTTTAAGCCTGAAATAATATCAAGGAGCTCACGTGAAATGTAAGTACAAGCGCAGCCAAGGATCTAACAAAGCAGTTATTTGCAACTTCGGTGGCTTAAAGTGATTTGAGCATTTGTATAATCTCTACCTCAATTCATAACTTATGCCAGTGTTTTGAAAAATATCATGTTTTGTTTTTAACTAACAATCAAAAATCCAAATACGATCCTCAGTGGCCAGCTTAAATTGTACCACTGTTACATATAACCAGCTATTTTAACACATAATCCACGGAATATTTGATTCTAAACACTTTTTTGACGAGTTCTTAATCAGTTTTGGGGCTATTTCTAAGTTCGATATAAGTAATATTTCAAGATTAGACCCTAAAACCATGGACAAATCTCTAAATCAATCGTAGTGTTGTGGATTTTATTACAAATCAATTGAAATCTGAGTTATTCTACTATATTTCCTAAGGAACCTTTTCTGATCATAGAAGTAATATTCTGTCTAGAAATAGTATTCTATAGGAGTTGGGGTATGTAAATCTGATGTGTTCCAATCTTTAGGAAGTCACTGTTGCAAGAACAGTGTTTGCATTATAAGGACCTATAATTTAATGTTGACATACTCGTTATATACATACATATGTAGTTATATTATGCAGTGATATGAATGTACATATAAGTTCGACTAAAATGTGTGTATATGGAGCACAGCAACCTTGTCTTCTACTCTTGTTCTATAAGTAAGCGCAGTTACTAGCATCGCAGCTTTAATAGCTTTTGCAGTCCATTGATATGAAGTCTGAAGATCAACGCTGCAAGAACCATTAAATGTCTTGAATAGTTTTCTGATGCTTTTTTCTTCGATCAGAAAATGCTTATTGCCTACAAAAATCCCCCAATGTGTTACAAGTGGTCACATGTATGTATTTAGATACGCCCAGACACATTTAAAACATTTGTAATAAACATAAATACAAATTTACCTTACATGCAATCAATTGGAAAATAAAATATCAGAAAATCTAAAAGCCAGCTTTCCATGCGATTTTGATTTCTGATCCTCATGCATGGCGATTCGCCAATTTCGCTATAAAAGATGCGCCAATTTGTGCAGCCAGATCAGTTCCGATTGCAATTTAGTTGTAAACAAGTCACCTTTTAGCGAATTTTGAACGCTACTGCCCGACAAAGTTCAACGTTTCAGAGGTGTTAATCAATTTGTGAATTTAGTGGTAATTAATAGTGTAAACATACTTACAAAGATATTTTTGCAACAAAAATATGGGGATTAACACTGGAAAGGTAAACGAACACTTAAATGTAACAAATATAAAAAGATGTCTAATAATATTTACTCTTTTCAAATCCAGAACCTTTTAATTTTTGGCATCCTGTTGCTTATTGGGCAATATGAAAGCGTTAGTGGTTATCCTCAAGCTGCCAAGGCTACAGCGCTAGCCAGCGCCGATGCGGTATGTTGTGATTCTATACAATAAATTTTGGAACATTACTCATTTCTATAAATAAATTTTAAATTAAATTAGCAATCCATTGGCAATAACGCCGGTGCAGTTGCTGTTGCATCCGCTGATGCCGATGCTGATTTGAAGGGCTCGGAAACCTTTGGTTTCGGTTACTATCCAGGTGTGATTGGTGGTGGCGGTCTATACGGACAAGGTTTGGGTTATGGCGGCTATGGTTACGGTGGACGTTGGGGTTATGGCGGCTATCATGGCTATGGTGGTTATGGCGGATATGGCGGTTATGGTGGTGGTTACGGTGGTGGTTACTATCGTCGTCCCATCTATCCCGTGTGGGGTTGATACTATGCTTGGATAAATAACTGCAGACTCAACAGTATTAAAAGGCATCGTTTAACGGTTATCTTACTTATATATGTATTACAAATATATTTTCCCTATATTAAAACTTGAAATAATAAAAAGTTTAAATTTAATATTTTGTTAAATTGAAATTAATTAAGCGCTGTTGGAGCAAATAAAACTGTATTGATCCTATTTTGACGAAGAAAATGGTTGTACTAAGGATATCATTCCCAACTAACTGTATTGAGATATCTCCAGGACAAACCTCAATAAAGTTAACTGGGGGTTAAGTGTCAGGGAATATCAATGGAAATCATTATATAATATTATATAGGAGTTCATCCATTTTGGATCCATCCACCAATTCACATTGTCATTCAAAGAAACATATCCTATTAATAATATCTGGAGGTATTCTCGTCAGCCATAAGGATGGACCTTTTTATATAAAAGGTTTTTCTTAAACCAGTTCGGGAATGGTCCGGACGGACGGTACGTCATCCGGAAATCTACTCATCTCGACATTCAGATCATGTTTATAGGGAGCATAAATTCTTTACAAGGTTACAGAGCTAATTTTCTTCATGGACTTAGATATTTTAACGTAACGTAACACAGAATTCCGTTTAAAGTATATAATGTGGATAAATACTTATTTATACATTGGGACTCTCTTCTAATGAAGATATTTACATATATATATGTAGATATGTATGTATGTGATTGCTTTGGTCAAAAGAATGACACAGGGAAGGTTCTCACTTAATCACTTTCAAATCTCCGATTTCCGATTGTTGCCTACACTCGTAAGCAAAAACTTGTATCAACTCCTGTTTTCTTTATTATTAGTATCATTAAACATTTGGGTTAATTTTTTTACTAATATTGTTGCTATAACAAATTGAATTTGATTAATGTTAGGTTAAATTTGTGTTTTTTTTAAATATTTTTTTCTGAAACAATAATATTTATTATTAATATTTATTTTTGTTTGATAACGAAAGAACCTAAACACAGACAGATTTATTTATATTAAATTTTTTTAAGGGGTTTAAAAGTCGAAGGTCAAACAAACGCCGAAAAAATAAACTTAATCATTATCATTGCTGGACATTTGCGCTTCATTTTCGGTAAGAAAACCATCACGAACAACAATTACAGCAATCACCGTGTAGCGTTATCACTATAAACAAAATATATTTTATTTTTTTCCAGTTTTTTTTTCTTTTTCAAAAACAACGCGTTTAATATTGTTTTATTTTTGTTTTTGGAATATGCAGATAATATTATTCAATCTAATAGACCCAAAATATTAGTTCTTTATACCCAACGGTTAAATTTGGATTACAGTTTAATGACTTTGTCCGCTTGGTTGCTGCATACTTTGTTTTTGTAACGGTCTTCAGAATATTTTGTGAAATGTGCTGGCTGGTATTTTTGTGGAACAAGCAAGGTCTGGCAGAAATTCGACTACTGTAAACTCGACTATAAATAGAGGAAAAAAAGTATTTTCATATTTTCCATTTCTATCATTGAATTTTTTATCCAATATTATCGTTTTTGTGGGACTCAAACCACCTTATTTATTTTTAGAATAGTGGACCATTTTTTTTTTAATTATTTATGTAAATTCGTGTCTTGGGTATAAAAAGTACAAATAATTATTAAAAAAAAATAATAATAATAAACAAAGCACTAGAATAAAAAAAAATAAAAGCAACAAATTTAAATGTAAAGTTTCGTCATTTGTTATGGTTTTATTTCACATTACGCTGATAACCCACCAATCTTGTTTCCTATCAGTTAGCTCATCATCGCACCGGCTCATCATACACACGAGTATAAAAGCATCAAGAGTTCTTGAAACTTATTCAGTCTCATTCAAAGATTTAACAATTACACAAGTGCCGATTTAAGAATGGCAAAAATATTGGTAATAAACACAAGCCAAATTAAAGATGTATAAATTATTTACCGTTATACTGGTGTTTTTTTAGATAATCCTCGCTGTTTGTGTCGCCTTGACAATGGCGCATCCAAATGGTTATGGCGGCGGTTATGGTGGTGGTGGTCATGATGGCGGTCATGGTAGTGGTGGTCATGGTGGTTTTGGTGGCGTAGGAGGCGGTCACAGTGGTGGCAGTCATGGTGGTTACGGTGATGGGGGTTATGGTGGCGGCCACGGTGGCGTAGGAGGCGGTCATGGTGGTGTTGGAGGCGGTCATGGTGGTTACGGTGATGGTGGTCACGGCGGCGTTGGAGGTGGTCACGGTGGTTTTGGCAGTGGTGGTCATGGTGGCGTCGGAGGCGGTCATGGTGGTTTCGGTAGTGGTGGTCATGGTGGCTATGGTGGTGGCGGTCATGGTGGTAGCCATGGTGGCTCAGGGGGTTATGGTGGCCATGGTAATGGCGGTCATTATTAAAACGTTGGTTTAAATTCGCACTAAAATGGTTGACGCTTTAAAAGTATTGAATAAAAAAATAAAAACAGTTAAAAAATATTCACGGTACTTTTATTGATTATAAAACAATTCAAAAGCAATCCGTATAATTATTACATAACGATAAAGAAGGCATATTTTTTACAGCAAATTTAAGTAAACCTTAAGTTCGGTAGGAATCAGAATTTTCTCAGAAATTTTAGAAATTCAAATTCCTGAAGTCTGCTTCCAGTGCCTGTCTCTTCTTCTTTTGCATTCTTACGGAACTCCTTATTCATGATCTGGCGTCTCATTTGCTGCAGTCGCTGAAGCTCGAAGTAATTCAACTACAAGCTCACTCCCGGTTGTGTCCACAAACTCGTATTAGGACAAGCTTAAGGCTTAATGGGTTACATCTAGTTAAGAGTACTAAAAATGAGATTTTTCAAACATTTTTCCTGAGAAAATTTGAAAATTTATTATTCTAAAAATTTGTATTCGTATTATGGTAACTTTGAGGAGTTTTGAATAATTTCTTATTTATTAAACTAACAGTTTTTGAAGCTGCAGATCTCCAGGAACCCTTCCCAAAAAAGGCGTTTTGGGGTGACCCGTACATCTCTGAACAACAATGTTTTGCCAAAATGGCTTTTTGCTATAATTTTGGCCTTAAATTGTGTATAAAAAATATACAAAAAAAACTTCGACTAAGCACTAGAAAAAAATATGTAGTTCAGACGTCTTGGAAACAAATCTTGGTCACCGACTTTCAAAACAATTGATTCCGCAGACCAACTTATTGTAAAACCCTATATATAAGTATCAGTTCTATGGAACTGATTAAATCCTTTAGAGTTGACATTTGTAGCAATAAATAGTGATAAATATTATTTTAAGCGGGTTTGATAGGTTTTAGGTTCATTAATTTTTTATCATTAAAAAGGGATGAGTATCCTATTATCTGTATAAATATTTTATAGTAAATAGTATTTTTGGAATATTAATCTGTCAATTCCGCTAATCTACTCAAATTATAATTAATAATTTTATTTGAACACTTTGATATATATATATTTATTTCCAAAAATATATATAAACAATGATTTATTTTCATTTATATCTATGTACATATGTATAAACACATATTTATGTGTGTATGTACATATATATACTTGTCATTCTTCTTTAAGCTATTAAAAATTTATTAACATTTTTTTTTTCAAATCGAAATGTTAGGTTCAACTACGTGAGACGGCGCAAATTTTAATTCTTGATTGATAACAATAACACTTAAGCCGGGTTCATTTATAAACAAAATTGAGGAATATATTTGTATATGTATATACATATGTACATACGTTCTTTTTCACTTATATATGTATGTACAATGTACATATGTGTTCCGTTCACTTATGTTTATACACAAAGTTTAAATTTATATTTTTCAAAATGCGTCAGTATGTATGTATGATTGGGCTTTAAATAATAAAAATATATAGCGTTTCTGTATACAGTCGTTGCTGCTGAATTTTACGAAGATCCATTAGCTTCGTAAATTCGGATATTTGAATTATTAAAAAAAGAAAATCAACCGAATATGCATACTATCCAGATTTTATATGAATATGAATATAGTTGATTGAATGTACTAGTTGGCGGAACTATATAGTTCTTCTATATGCTCATTAAACAGTTCTTATGGTAGCCATTCGTTATAATTGTTATCTCTTTCTATTTTTTCTTAACTTGTCATTTGTAATAACTCATATTTGGCAACTCTCGGTTTTATTTTGACAAACACCTGATTTCTTTGACCAAAACAAATCGATTGTTATTACGCGTTTTTCTGGTCTTTTTTCCAATCAGCGCGAAAGGCGTGAAAATATGTGTATTGAATAATAGTTGAAAATGAAGTAAAAGTTTTCTTTAAATAATTGAAATAAACTCGGTGCGGTGTATAGGTGTGGCGTATAGTTTTCATAATGGCCATGTTGACGCGTCGTACCTCACCCGGTTCACCGAAAACTTTACAACGTTTACAAAACTGCATATCCTTTATCTGGCCGTCTTTGCATGCAGGTACCACTCAAGATAATAGAATACAACGTAAGTCCACACAATTGGACAGCATCGATTGTTTAACGAATGAGCTAGTTAATCGTAATTCAAAGAAATGGGATGAACTAAGAGACACACTTATTAAGAAAACCAACAAAAGTGAGTTGAGTGCACCCAACTTTAGTGATGGTAGCGATATGGTATCTACTAGTTTCGGTCAGAATGTAAACATTCTGTCTAAAGGTGTTGTTAGCGATCTGCAGGCTATACGTTCACCACAATTGGGACTGGACATACGTTCGTTGTCTCAAGCGCAACTGGACAATTTATTATTATCTACGGTGGAAATAAAAAATAAACCAGATTTCCTATACCTTATAAGGCAATGCTTACGTCATAAGCAGCTACCATCCAATGAAGTACTATTGGCTTGCCTCAAATACCTCATGCAGTTGTGTCGTTTGCAACAGATTGACTCATTGGCCGATTTGTGTAAAATACATAAACATCCACTTGTTAAAACATACGCCAACTTCGCACCGTTCAAAGCGATGGCACTCTGGCGCAGTGGAAGTGCAGATATCGCTTTAATGACATTACATCGTGGCTATGGTGATTGTATGGAAACGGATGAGGGCAGAAGAATGGCACGTAATGTATTTCGTACGATTATTGAGGAGACATTAGTGCAAAAGAGTGATGCCGTCTTAGTGTCGTTGCTGCAAGTGGCACGCTCAATATATAAAGAACAAAAAGATATTTTCGTGGTGGCCTGTGTGTGGAAACAATGCTTTGCTAGTGAATGGTTTTGTGATCAGAAATCCGCAGCGGACCTTTACGAACATTATAAAGAATTGCAACAACTTGTGGCCAGACGGTATGTTAGTGCGTTTTTCTTTTGTTAATGACAACATTAATTTTCGTTTACAGTTCAAGCTCTCTTTGTTCATCATTTCTTCGTGCTAATAATGTGGATGCTGTGCATCGACTAATTGAAGCGTTTTTGCAAAATGAGCAACGCGAAGCGTGCGCAAATTGTCTCGGACAATTGTTTAATCACCAATGTGAGTAAAATTGGTTCGTTTTTAGACAACTTTGTATTCAACTCCTTCTAATTTTACAGATTTGCGTAGTGATTTAAGAGCCTGTGCCGAGATCATCAAATCCTGCAGTGAGCTCGGAATGCCACTAAGCGAAGTACAAAATGAACAGTTTTTAAGTTTGTTCCTCAATCAGCCGGCAACCACTGCTGCGCGCAATGTCGGTGGTCATCAATCAAAACCAATTAAAGAGTTTCAGTATAAATTTTGAAATCACGAAAACAATATACCTACAGGTGATACATTTGTTTATCATCGTGTGAAACTTTTTAAAGTAAGCGAAACATATTCAATATTTGTTGTTAAATAGAGCAATGATTCTCTTTACACCTTTCGTAAACTTGCACCTAGATTTAATGGTTCACTATTCAAAGTTCTAAATAAAGCAATAAATAGTTAAATATTAATTAGTATTATTTATTTATATTTCGCTTTGTATTAATCTATTTCATTTTACGATGTTGATAAATACAGTTACATTAAGTCCTTGTGCTAAGATTCGGGTAGATTAGTAATTCCCATACAGTCATTACAACGTGTTACCAAATGCCGGTAGCATAGCGCCCTTAAACACTGTTGACATCGCGTACGTGTGTGATATATTGAACATATGGCACAGCGTTGGCGTCGCTCCATCGTCTTGGACATCAGCACTAAACCCTCGGGTAACTTTATTTTTTCTAATGGCACAAATCCTTCACATGAATTCTTTTTGGCTTCTTCACAAGCTTTTAGTAACAGTTTTTCGTTGGATTCACCCAGTATCTCGCAAATTTGTAATTTTTGTGTTAGCGTAAGTTTGTTTTTATCCTCCAGTTGTCTTTTTAACTGCATTTGCGTTAGATAAAGCCCCAGATCGCGTTGAAATTCACGTTGTGTTGGTGAGCTTTCCTCACAAGATGTGGATAGGCGTAAGAGTATCCAGGCGTTTACAGCAGCAAAGTTCATAATTTGATGGAATATTAATAAAGATATGTTTTGAGGCATATCAGGCAAAGCATAAATGGTACTGAATGTATCGATTGCTTCTTCGAAGTGTTTACAAGTAAGCTTATTAAGTTCAAAGAGGCGTTCTACCGCCACATTTCCAGCTAGACCACAAGATAACAAAAAAATTGCATCTTCTCCGGCAAGACGTTTTATACAACCGATGTCTGAATACAGTTTTTGTGCACTCTCTTTTACTAAAAGTGTTTTAGGAATTTCTTCGGATTCTTTAGACAATGCGCCAATCACTGTCAAGCTTCTTTGCAATAGCTTCAAGACTATTTCCGCGCTTGTATAATTTTCCGGCAAGGTAACATTGCGATTGCTCCCCTTAATATCCACTACTAATTGGAGAATGCTCTGTTCGTGTGTTTCCCTAGCATTTGTTTGTTGTGTTATTAATGCATTACAAACATACAGCGATTTCGAATCGCATAATAGTGTAAGTTGCGAGCTGTTTCCATCAGGGAATAACTCAATTGTTTTTTCGTGTACTACACAATTGCCACTTGGTGCATAATAAGAACGGCAGTTTGTCAGAAATTTTTGCCATATCTCTTCAATATGAATGGAGTTTTTAAACTTTCGCTTTCCCGAACTCATTGAACTGAATCTCAAACATTTGGTTAAAAATTCAAAACGTTTCCACGTCATAGTGGCTCGAAATATTGAATTTCCCAACTCACATGTCCATAGTTCACTTAAAGGACCCGGTTTCGCGGTATTACGAAAAATTCCACAAAGATAATTTAAACCAATCCAAGCGCGTAGTTCTATAATATCAGTGGGTTTTTCAAATGCGGACTTTCCTTTACGATTTCGTATTTCTTCGTTAGTACATGCAAGAATAGTCGTCAAAATGCCGTTATCTATTAATAATAACCAAGTTTCGAGCGAATTTTTAGCTCTCCTTGCTGGCCCTTTTCCAGTTGGTTGTAGTTGTATATTGGAATTAGTTGTGCTTGCGCGTTTATATGTTGCTTTATTGGCACTCCAAACACGTCCGCTGGGCGCTTTAAAATCCCTACAAACCTTTGCCCTTTTACTACGACATGGCATTTCAGTTAACTCCGATGATTCATCGTTACTACTCTCCTTTATAAAGTCGTCATCATCGTATTCACCTTGAAAGTGCGATGTTAAAAGCTCTTCCTCATTATCATTAAGCGGGTCAACACAATCGTCTTCGAGTTCTTTTTCACTAAAGGATGGCTTCACTTCATCTTGTGAAATGGAATCGCAATGTTCTGCATATTCTGACTCTACTTTAAAAATTTGTAATGATAGTTTATCAACTTTCTCCTCGGTATTAGTGAGCTTAGTAGGATATTCGTCGGATTTACTCATAATTTACATTATATTATACCTCTGCTACCAAAAGGCTACAAGTACAGAAAAGGGTTAAGCATCTATTAGCATAGTCTCATTTATTAAATCTGTTTTATTTTTAATGAATTACTACTTGTGGATTCCTATTTATATGTATTTGATTACACTGACACTCTTTTTTCTTGAATATCTGAAGTTTTTCTTGTACTTGATTTATTATATAGCAATATCCAAGTTAAACCAAAATAAATGCTTAATGCCGATTGGGGATTGTCGATAACAATCAGCTGTTGTGTGGCTCGAGAAAAATCGTTGTTATCGACTTGCTGCTGATTTCATTTCCCTCTTTTCATTCCGTTTCCGTATTATAGTCCAAACCGGCATAAAGTGCCGCGTTCTACATTGCAGGAAACCATTTTAAATTTAAGTTTACTGATTTTGTAAGGTGACGCCGTAACCGGGAAACATATATTTATAATATAAACATTTTTTTGAGGCTAATACGAGACGAGAATAAGAATGTATGTATGTATTTTTCGTTTTAACATTATTTTATTACATATATTTTTCTATCCATATTAGGATTTAAGGAATTATAAATGTAATTATCAAAAATAATACTACAACTACTATATATTAAGGGTCGCTATCATTCCGATGTCCCTCATTATCGCTATCACTTATGACTGTCTCTGATTTGTCTAGATCTGCAGTTGTATCTGTCTCCATTTCCGGGACACCTGTACAATCGCGGCACCGCTGTATAAAATGTTTTTGGCAAAGCGGACGCAAACACTGTTGGCACCGCGTTTTTGTTTTCCTTGAATTTTTACTCGGACACTTTCGACAACATAGTCGGGTTTTCAAGTTTTTCGGAAATAGTTTAATGCCGTCCGGTATTTTCATTTTGTCCGTTGGTAAGAAGACAAAGTTTGTATCTTTATGTGCCTCGGCTGTGACGCTTGCAAATAGTTCTTCAGTGGGTTCACCCAGCACTTCGGAAATTTGCACTTTTTGCGGCAATGTTAGACGATTAGAATTAAGTTGACGTTTAAGTTGTTGTTGTGTTAGATATAGACCAAGATGACGTTGAAAGTCTCGTTGTTTTATGCTGTTATCACCATTCGTTGAAAGCACAAAAAGAATCCATGAATTTACCAACGCATAGTCTAGTATGTTTTGAAAAAAATTTGGCTGCAAATGCACATCATTTTGTGGTATAGCATTGCGCGTAGAGTACATACATCTTGCTTTGTTGTAAGCCTTGCAAGCATCACAGCTTAAGCTGTACAAACGTTCAATTTTTATTGTTTTTTGTATGCCACTAGCCAAAATTATTTCTGTATCAGTTTGACTTTTTATTAACGTGATGGGATCTGAGTATAACCTACGCCAAGTATTGTTAAATGCAGAATCTGCTGGCAGCTCTGAAGCATTATTTGGGAATACTCCTAACACAGACATATCCAATTCCATCAGTTTATTCGTAAGTTCTATAGTAGTGAATTTTGGAGGAAGTACTATATTTCGTCTGCTTCCTGTTATGTCGGATATTAGTCGTAGCACATCCCGTTCTCTAAAACCACCTTTAGGGTTAAAAATCGCATTGCACATATAAAGCGTCTTTGCATCACATAGCATTAATAATTGCGATTCATCTTTTGAATTTGTTAAATTAATGCTCACTTCGTCAACGGTACAATTACCACTTGGTGCATAATATGAACGGGAGTTTACTAAAAACTTATTCCATATATCCATTATTGGCTGTGTATTATCTTTCTTTGCTTTCATATCATTTTCACCAAATCGCAAGCATTCATATATAAACTTAAATCTTTTTAGCGACATTGTAGCTCTGAAAACAGCATTCCCCAATTCCAGTGACCATAACTCATCCAGTGGTCCATTATGTGTAGCATTACGAAATATGCCACAAAGGTAATTGAGACCTATCCAAGCGCGGAACTCAACCGCATCGATTAATCGTTGATGTGGCGATTTGACTTTTCTTTGCTTTATTTCTAAGTTGGTGTGGTGTAAAATTTGAGTAATAATCTGTTCATCAACAAGTAAACTCCACATTTCTAGTATACTGCTTATCGCATGGGCTGGCCCTTTACCTTTAGGTTGTAGCAATTGTAATGCAGATTGAAAACTTTTATTGTCAAATTTATTCGTTCTTGTCGTGCTCCATAAAAAACCATTACGACCTTTTAACTCAACATGTCCACGTTTTCGCTTGTTAAGATGACTTGTTGCATTGTTTTCATTATCATCACTTTCATCGGTATTTAGAATTTCAGTATCCTGATATGTATATGTGTAGTTATTTTGTGAAGTAATTTCGACATTATTAAATAAAGGATCGATGCAGGTTTCGGACTCCTCCTTGAAACTTTCACACCTTGGATTTACATCCATTACTGTATCAAATTCTGTTATATTTTCGGGAATAGATTTCAATACTTTAAGTAATGCATCACACGACTGATTGTTTGCATCCTCGTCTGAATCATTTGGGTGTTTTATGTTGGCCAGTACCTTTGATGAGAAGCTCATCTTTGTAGATCTGATATAGATAATTATAACTTTTTGTTTAAAGCATATTTCATATGGAGTAAATAAACAAGGCACTTACACGACCTACACAAAATATAATGGGTTAATTTGATATCCAGGGTTGCAATAGTGTTGAATTAAACTCCAATTGGCGCTTAAATTTCATCAGAATGAATTTAATATGTATCAATAGAAATAATAGAAACTCACTATATAATTCTTTACAAGAAAAGCTAACTCAATTTATGCAAAATAAATAAAATATGAGTAAAATTGAAGGAAATGTAATTTCCACAACCCTGTAGAAAATGCATAGCAAAACAAATGGATAATTGCACCTACATCTTTCTCAATTCTTTAGCTACGAATTCGTTACCACAACGGAATTGTAAAGGCGCAAAAGCGAAGTGAATTCTGCCTTCGTTCGCTGCTTCGGCTGTCAAATCGGCTCTAGCTAGATGTTCGTTTCGTCTACTATTTGATAGCATTTTAGGTATTGAATGGAAACGTTTGTTGTATGGTTAACGCAATCGGTGGGAAATTGTGAAAATTTCGCGAACATATAAATCGAAAATAGATATCAAATTGAAAAGTGATCTGTAAAATTGAAGACCTAAAATCGTTGTTTTCTGTGTACACAATAACAAAATTTGTGCGTTGAAAATGTCAAATTGACATTTTTGACTAGTTGACGGACAAAACTTCATTTTTTCTGCTTTGTGAAAAATTATCGGTATTTCGCTGTGTCTACTGCTTCTATTTGACATTCAACGACATTTGAGAGGTATGGAATATAGATATTGGTGATGTCAACTTATCCTATGGAACCACACAAGCGCTAAAGAAATTAAATCAAGAAAGTATAAAGCTTTTGGACAATAGCATACAATTATTGGAATACCGCATTTTGTATTGTAGATATTAAAACGTCTCGGCCATCTTGCGCAGAAGTTTGGTTAATGTATACCCCTCTTCTGACCTATTTTCTGTATATATTGTGCACAAATGGAAATGGCGTATGTTAACTGAATATAATTATTTATAAACTAAAACGTGCCTAAATCATATGGAATTGTTGGGTATATTTTTCGGTGGAAGAATATTTCTACCCACTACCACAAGAAAACTACCCAACCCCACTGGGTGCTAGAACATGCTTATATTTACATAGATATTTGCTCACATATTGCATTTTTAACCAAGGCATTCCAATGACGTTTCCTTCCAATTGCATTTTTCTATACGTCACTTTCTCACAAATTCTTTTGTTTCCGCCATTTTGACAAAAGAAACGAAATATCGCTTTTGCTTTTAAATTTATTCCTCTTCTGCTAATTCTATTTTCGTTCCAATAACACAAAAGGAGGTTGGGAAAATGTGAGTATAGCTGTTTCACTCACACTTTCAATCGGAATGGTGTGAAACGTCATGCAGAACATATATGACAACTGTCAAACGCGTGCTTCATTTTCGTGGCGTTCAAGTTTATTGAAGGGAAAAAGTTTGAAGTTTAATTAGTCAAAAATCGCAGTAGAAATTGACGTTTTGTGGATTTTGTATACAAATGCATGTCAAAAGCCACTGGAGCCGGTAAACTACTGTAGCAAAAGGCAATACTAGAGCTATCTAGGAAAACTATATTGGATGCATCCAAGCAACTGCTGACTTGCGTTCCCAAAGGCAACTTTGTTCAAATACATTGATTTTAGAAAAACGCTTAAATCATATTTAAGAGACAAATTCACTTCAACAATCAAATATCAAATAGTAAGCAGACGTTTGGCGGCATATTTTAATTTTGACTCTAGAATTGAATATTTCAATTTTGAATTTTGTAAATCGCTCTGATTTTTGCTTCGAATCAATCATTTAAATAGAAAATATATAATTGTACGTGAAACTATTTTTTACACGACTTGTAAATGTTTTAACTCGTTTTACATACGTTTTCAAAGGATATATACAATTTAGATTTCGTTTTTGTATCATTTGCAGCTTACGCATTGGCACGTTTCAACAAGCATTAATAAGAAGCTTGCTAATATAAATGATTCTGTAGCATCGATCGTGCTGGTTATAGGAGGAAACATTCACAGTTCTAAACGTACAAAATGCTTTCGCCGGACACATTGCATCACGAAGAAGTTAACTTGGCGTTAGACCGACAAGTACGCCAAGATATACAGGATATGGCGCAAGAGGCGCAAATACAAGCACAGATTATCGCGCACGAAGGTAAATATTAATCATACTATTGTATGTAATAATAAATATACACTGAGGCTATGCTAGCAAAATCGCTATGTGCCTCTAGTAATTGTGTACACATTAAAGACTTTATTTTGTGTGAGGCAGTAGCGTTTGCCAATGCTTAGTATGGAATGACAGTCACTTGACGTCGCGCCGACATGTCAAAATAAGTAATTTGACAAGGGAATGTCACTTGCATGCGAAAGTATAAAAACGCTGTAATTTATAGATATTGCACACTCAATTTCAAGTATTGATTATATGAAGTTACTACATTGAATCAGTAATAGTTTTTGTGCTAAGCGGCATCAAGTGACTGGTACTAATTAACGTCAATTGTAGAATCGCTTATAAAAACCGTTTTTTATATCTTTACTTGTAGCGCGTGATCGCTTTCAATCTACATCGAGCGTTGAGGAGGACGGCCAAGAAGATATCGAGCATGATGGTGTCACCGTTTTGGGTGTTGTTGAGGCGGATGATGATGAGGACGGACATCATCATGAAAATATTGTTGAAGAAGATTTGACAGAACACGATTTGTCAGACATGCATGATGTCAAAGATTTCAAGGATATGCTAATGGAATCCAATGATGGCAATGCAGACAACTCTTCAATGCGCAAGCGACGTGGCAACCTACCAAAACAGTCTGTTAAGATTTTGAAGCGTTGGCTATATGAACATCGTTACAATGCATACCCCAGCGATGCAGAGAAATTTACACTATCACAGGAAGCGAATTTGACCGTACTGCAGGTGAGTTATTAAATGTCGTATTTTCGCTTTTAAATACCTTAGTTAACTTTGGTTTTTCTAAAATTGAAGGTTTGCAATTGGTTTATCAACGCACGTAGACGCATACTGCCCGAAATGATACGTCGTGAGGGCAATGATCCGTTACACTTCACAATTTCAAGGCGCGGCAAAAAGCTGAACTCATCATTAAATTCATCAAATAGCCTTAATGCAAGTGGTAATGTACCAAATCCTATTACGGGTAGTCCAGCCTCCGAAGTGGTAAGTATTTTTAATGTAAATTTGAATTAAAAATTTAATGGAAATTATTTGTTTTTTTTTTTTTTTACTACAGATCGTTGGCGCGACGGAGGAGGTTGAGGGTGATGAGGTGCATGATGGCGTCGCAAATGTACTAACGGCGTTGGGTCATTTCGTGCAGACACCGGGTGGCCACATGGTCAAAGTAGAACCAGACATGGAGTACGACGATAGTGTAATTTATAGGTATATCCAACGAAATTCCATGTGTTTACATTTAAAGTTACACTTTCGCTGAGCTATTTATTATATGTATATGCATTTTGCACTTGTCAACCTCATGAATGCATTAATTACTAAACATTGCCTTTATTTTAATCAAATCTACCATCAATCAATCGTATAATTGAAACTGACCAATTAACAACCATGTGTGAATAGGTGGCAGCAGGCGATTGCCGCCAATCCGCAAGGCTTTCAAAATTTACATCCACAAATTCAAGCGAAAATTTTGGCAAAAATTCAAGCCGCTAAACAGAGGCAAGCGGCCGCAAATGCTGCTGCTGCTGCACAACAAATGCAACAACAGCCTGCATACAATACTAGCGCAGGCGTTATACAAACTCCAAACACGGCCAATGCTGCTACTGTTGCGGCTATGCCAGGTTCACCGCCATCTTCAAGCAACTCTTCTGCGGCAAATTTTCAGTATACCAACAATACGAAATACTTCTATTCTCAAACACTCAATCAAATTTTCCACATCCAGAATAGTATGCCGCAAACGAATATTTCACATTTCAATTCGTTGAGGTAGTGCGATAATGGCTTGTTGTTGCAAATGCATTGTTTTCTGTATTGCTATTGTTTGTTTATTGTTTTGGTTGCTGTAGGTGGGGTTGATTCATTGTTGGTTTTTATGATTTAATTGTAATTTTATGTTGCAAACTAGCTAATTGTTCATTTGTAAATCAAATAATGCCAAAATTTCGAATTCAATAATGTCTTGTATTTTACACTCTTACAGATCTGAAGATGACAGCATCAATGAATATGATTCGTGTGAGCCGCAAAGTGAGGAGGAAGGCAAATTTGAAAGCTCAGACGCTTGGCAAAGCGTTATGAAGTAAGTTTGAATAAACAAAACACAACAAGCATTTAACTACACCGATTTTAATTTTCTAATTCTGTAGTCAAATTATCGTAGTTCACAATTTTTGAAATTAAGTTTTTAATATTTATTTATTAAAAAATATTTATTTTCTTTTTGTAACACAAAAGGTGTAGTTAATTGTCTCTACTTTCATATTTTCTTTTTTACTATTATACTTCTTTGAAATTTTCTTTCTATTTTTTTTTTGCTCAATATGTTTTTCGAAAATTTGCGTTTTTCACACGTATTTTTTGGTCTACAACCCATATCTATTGCCTGCCTGCAACTTTTCAAAATTTTTCCAACATCAATAACACACCACCACCACAACTGCCACTATGATTGTATCACAACAAAAAAAAAAAACAAACACATATAAACTATATACGTAAAACATCACACGGAAAAACATCAACCTATTGTTAAACTCTACGTTACGTGTGTGTTTGTATGTTGTTCATCAAAAAAATAATTCCCACCCACCTCTACGTTCCCTCGCTCATTTTTGGTTATCCATTTGGCTGTGTACACTCTTGTCCCGAAAATGAATGCGTACACTTATTTCGTCTATTGAACGTTTCTTTTACGGGACTGTTTTCAGTACCGAGGAAGTAACGACCTCTAGTCCAACTGCAACGAATAACACCTATTGGACGACGGCATCACATCCGCACACGACGACGGCGCAATCTCATGCATTAGGTGTTACGGGCGCAACAACAACAGGTACAGTTATTGTGAATTTTATTTCAATTTAAAATTTTTATATTTTTAATGTCTTCCGCTACACAGGCAACAATGTGATATCGGCTGCCAATGTGAATGCGCTGGTAGCGCCAATTGAATTGAAATCCGAACCGGGCGTAACAGTGGGCGCTGAAGCCACCGTTGTCACGTCGGGCATTTCAAATGCGTCTAACAGTAATAATAATAGCGCAAATGTTACAAATAATAATACAATTACATCAACCGTACAGGTTATACATCCTGGCAGTCATTTAGTGAAAGGTTTGTGTGCAGTTTTTTTTCTACTATAAAATTTTAAAATATTTTTATTTTTTTCTTTGGATTTTTGTCCTATAGGTGTCATACGCGACGATAAAGATAAATTCAAATGTTTGTACCTGCTGGTGGAGACGGCAGTGGCCGTGCGCCAACGTGAAAAGGAGCAAGAAGACGAAGATGTGCATGTGCTCGGGAATTAGTTAAGAGAGGCCAACACGCAATTAACAATAAAATTTGAAACGTAGAAATTCACACACACACACAGAAACTGTTTGCAGTAATATGTCTTTTGTATAGTGTCTAACATGTGTAATTAAGCCCTTGCACCAGTTTTATTTATGCTGAATTTCTATTAGCTCATTTGGTGACACTTGTCTGCACTAGTTAGTACCATATATTTAGCACAATAATCGTCTACCATATTTGCTGCTTGCTACTAATGTTCAATATTCAATATTTAATTTGCTGAAAACTTATGTGCTACACATTCGTTTTTGTTTTTTTTTTTCAGTTTAATTTCACAACAAAATGCATTAATTTATCGAATGTTTTAAATGAATTACATTAAACGCGTATTATCAGTTTCTAATGCTTAAGTTCTTTGTATACTTGGTTGCAGATTAATTTTTTATATTTACAAATTATTACATGAAAATACGCCAATTTGCCAAATAGCCACCAATAATAATAATAATAATAATAATAAATGATTTTGCTGTAAGTTTTCCCATTTTTCTATTTTCACAAAAGTGCAATTAGTCATTGCATTAGTTAAATTTATAATAATTTTAATATCAATGTGCCGTAACAAGGGATTGTCGCAACAATTAATAACTTTGTGCTCTGCACTCTGCATACAATTTGTGGATTTCTTATAGTTTTATTTTTTTTAAATTATTTAACTTTTTTTTATTGCAATATCTATAAATTACATTTGCATGTAAATTTAAATTTGAAATTGTGTGTAATTAATTTTCGCGCATTATTTTTCTACTTTTCCTTTATATTTTCTTCCGTTGCTAAAGCAAATGAAACACAGCTTCTGTGTTGATAAATTATATGGTAACTGCCACACTGCATCATTTGAAACTGTCAAAATAAATTATGCGAAAATATTTAACAGCTGAACTAATTAAGTTTGAGGAATACAGAAGCGCGGCGGAAATCAAGATTTAAACATAAATTGTATGCGTTTCGGTTTAACTTCTCGTTTTCATAAAAGAAAATATATTTTAACTACCCGGTGCAGTGTGGCGTACAGCTTAAATAGCTGCATAATAAAAAACAAAATAATTAAAATTTAATTTTACAAAAGCATTGAAATGCATAAATGTACCATATTTCAAAGTTTTTACTTATAAAACTAGTTGTTAAGCATTTTACTTAAGCGCGTTGTACACATGTAAATTACTAGCAACAAAGCAGAAGCAAAAAAAAACTTGTAAACAAAAATATAAAAGCATAACAAATTAATGTCGCTATTTAGAAAAAAAAATGCAAAAAAAAAAATTACAAAATATTTTGTACTCTTATCAGACCAGCAACTAAGCCTAGACATTAAGCTTTATTTTAAATGCTTACTTTTCAACCTGCTAACTTTTTCAGTTCTACGTCATAGTTATAGTGTCGCTAAACAGGTACTAATTTCTTAATTTCTGTCTATCGTATTACGAAAATGTGTACAGAAATTTAGCAAACAAAATATAAAATTTACCTAAACTTAATTAAAGAATATATAATACAAAGATAAATATGCGAAATTTGTTAATCATAAAATAAGTAATAATAATAATAAATCATATACACAAATAAATCACAATTTGTGAATTTGAAATAAAAATCTAAAAGAGAAATTGTAAACTTTTAACGTGTTCTTATATGTATGTATATATGTAACTTTATCTGTCCCAAGCAGCTCTACAGCAAAAAACTGTTTGAAAGCATCATTTTTGCCTTCCTGCCATTGGACAGCTGGTATGATTTCCACATTTTACCATTATATATATTACCGTTTCTTGCTTTTTTACAGCGCTACACAAACAACTGTGGTTTATAAAATTTACATATTAAAATTTTTAAATTTTTTTGGTGTTTTGCATGAGGTCGAATTTCAAGCAATTGAAAAACTACATCGAAATTGGCGGTATTATGAAAAAAAAAATATCACGAGAAGAATCTTCGGAAGTTAGTAAACATAAAAGAATACGCTTTGGACCTTTATATTGTTGTAAGTGTAAAAGTTTGGAATTTAAGAAATTAACTGTATCACGTTTGACCTTTCGAGTCGTATGAGGTTCTCGTCATCGAGCAATGAGGTCTAGTCTATCAGCAATAAGTAAATCGTTTTTTATGGATTAATCTTCAATGTAATCGTAAGTGATATACACAACCTGCATAAATATTTATTATTCCAACATGCCAACTCCAAATTCGGATTCATCGGGACTAAGAGTAAACAGTGGTATTATTTCATTTTTATACTCTCGCAACAAAGTTGCTACGAGAGTATTATAGTTTTGTCCACATAACGGTTGGTTGTAAGTCCTAAAACTAAACGAGTTAGATATAGAGTCATATGACGAGAAAAGTTCAAATCCGGATGTCTGTCTGTCCGTCTGTCCGTCCGTCCGTGCAAGCTGTAACTTGAGTAAAAATTGAGATATCTTAATGAAACTTGGAACACGTGTTCCTTGGCACCATAAGAAGGTTAAGTTCGAAAATGGGCGTAATCAGACCACTGCCACGCCCACAAAATGGCGAAAACCGAAAACACTTAAAGTGCCATAACTAAGCTATAAATAAAGCTATGGAAGTAAAATTTTGTATGAAGGATCGCACTAGGAAGGGGCATATGTGGATGTATTTTTTTTTGGGGAAGTGGGCGTGGCCCCTACCCCTACTAAGTTTTTTGTACATATCTCGCAAACCAATAAAGCTATATAAACCAAACTTTCTGCTGTCGTTTTTTTTAGCCACTTCCTAATACAGTCCAAAAATGAAAGAAATCGGATAATAACCACGCCCACCTCCCATACAAAAGTTAGGTTGAAAATTTCTAAAAGTGGGTTAACTCACTAAAGAAAAACGTCAGAAACACTAAATTTCACTTAAGAAATGACAGTTGGAAGCTGCACTTAGATTTTTTTACAAAATGGAAAATGGGCGTGGCACCGCCCACATATGGGTCAAAAACCATATCTCAGGAACTACTCGACCGATTTCAATGAAACTTGTAATAGTTTCTTTACATCCCAATGATATGTTGTGAAAGTAGGCCAAATCGCTCCACAACTACGCCTACTTCCTATATACCAGAATTTTAAGACGATCTGAATCGTTTACTTTGCATTATATAAAGTAAGCACTAGTAAAGATATCGATGCAGAACTTTGCACAAATACTACTTTTATAGTGTGGCAGCCCCATTCTAAAAATCACCGAAATCGGACCATAGGTTGTCAAGGCCCCATATATCGAACATGAGGACCTCGGTACTTCTAACCTAATATTTATACAATATATATGACGAATATGTGGGTCAAATTGTGTATTATATAATATTAATAAAGTCAAATAAATAAATTGCGAGAGTATAAAATGTTCGGTTACACCCGAACTTAGCCCTTCCTTACTTGTTTTAATTATTATCATTTTTTTTAATCTTTATTACAAATTATTAATTTTTCCGAATTTGATTTCTATTTATTAAATAGTTTTTATATACAAATATATTTATGTATAATATAAAATTATTATTAATTTTAATTATGATATAATTATTAAATTTATTATTATTTTTAATAAAATAGTATTGTTATTTGTTTATATATTTTAATTTTAATTGTATTTTTACACTTTATGTATTTTTTATATTGTTTTTAATTTTTTTATATATTTTTTTTTTAATTTTTTTTATATATATATTTTTTTAATTTTTTATTTTCTTTTTAATTTATTTATTCATTTTTATTTTTTTTTATCTTTTTTTTTAAATTATTTTATTTTTTTTTATTTTGACTCATACATACAAATGCACATTCCATTATTTTTATAGTTTGATTTCATATTTAGTTTAATTCATATTTCCAAAATTCACACTTCTTTATTTTATAGTTTCTTCGATTCTTATTTGCTCTTTACAGCATATTACAATACAATTATTCTTGCTTCCAACTTTTGCCTACATTTCACTTTATTTTCCTCACTCAAATACATGCATACACACATACATACAGATGTGCGCATAAAAATAAATACTTTCAATGGCTTTTGGTGTCAGCCCCATTCATTAAGCCGGCAAAACTGCAAGTTGTCTCAGCAAATTTATAACTGAGAGTTTCGCCAACAGCGCTACAACTCATTGCACTCACGTATGTACCGTTGCTTGTATGTATGTGTGTATGTGTCTAACTGTGCGTCTGTAATTGAAAGTTAGCCGCTCACTATGTGTGTGTTTGTGCCGTATCCGCTAGCACTCTCAGTCAGTTAGTCAGCTTAGTATTCGTACGAATAAGAGCACGATTCGTATAACCAGCTATTTTTTTTTACAAGTATGGTGCACATATCACCAAATTCGGTCATAGACGAGTATAATGAACTCTACGGTCAGAATGTCAGTGTAGATTGTTAGTAGTTGGTCGAGTTAATTGGCTATATTCTATTCGTCGTAGCTCTCGCTAACAACAATATGCTCGTACTTACCTAATTTGGTTTCGGTGCTTACCGGACTTCACGTCGATTCGAAGATTGTGCGAGCTGAGGTGTGCATATAGAATGTATAAATCTCGTAAAACTGTAGCTGCTTAGCTGAGCGTAAGATTGCCGGTCAGTTTGGAGCATCAGGTTGAAACGTTGAACAGGTGCTGCGAAGTTCTGCATGATTGGGTGGTATCTTGAGAACATTTGAGGGTAAATAATTTATTTTTATTTGTAATTACACTCTTATAGTTGGTGTATCCTCAAGCGGGCAGGCCGGCAAGTCAAATTCATTCGAGTACGCTGACTCTGGCTTATTTAACAGTTTTTCGAGGTTAGGTGTAATTTTCGAAACCTTTGAAATTAAAAATTATAGATCTAAAAATATTAGGAGGCAAATTTTTTCAAATTTTATGGGTTTGATTCGGTTGAGTGTTATTAATTTTAAGAGTTTAGGTGTACAGCTGTACCTTGAAACGATCTTGAATCGACCCAAGTGTTCTATTTAAGATTTTTCTTAAATTTTTTAAAGTTTTTGCTCTAGACCCCCGGACTTGTATGTTCTTTTAGTTAAAATAATTAAAATTTATTCAATATTTCAGCGAATTTACCGTTATATATAGCGTATATCTTGTCAGAAGTCAAGTTAATTGAACTAGAAACGGTTTCCGCCGTCTGAAACCCCAATAAAAATGGCTGGGTATGCAATTCATCATCATAACTATTGTAATTAAAAGGGAATTCAATGAAAATGTCAATTTAAGAATTTTTATATATTATCGATAAATCATTTTGTATCCACAGGTAACGAATGTCTGTTATGAAATATCATTTCCGCAACCTTTTCGCTATAATTTATTATTATAATATTTTTCTTTCAATTTTCTTTTTTTATTTTCTTCCTTTTTTCTTTTCTTGATTTTCCTAAAATTTATTTATTAGTTAAACCAAAATTGTATTTCATAATGAAAATTATGAGTCAGCATTTTCCAAAGAACAGTCATAATTTTCCTATGATACGTGCAGTGTTTCCCAAATACCGTTTAAAGAGCGTTTAGAACAGTACAACTCAGCTAGACACACTTCCGGTTTGCTCTATAACACAAGTCACACTTAATTCTACATTCCACACACACACAGCACCACAGGTCATCTCTCTCATCACATACATACAAACGAACATAGAGGAAATATTTCGAAGTACATTTATATAATTAATTTTAACGCCTTCTCATCGCCTTAGGGTAGTCCGCCAAGCCAACAGTGCCACTCAATGAGCAGCTGTTGCCAGCAGTGCGCATGCCCAGCACATGTCGGTGTAGCGTACCAGCTGGTCGATATGCGCGCAGCAAGGTCGCCCCTGCTCACCATCACCATCACCAACGTCATCGTCAACGCCATTGCCATCGTTTGCCAACTCGTTGGCTGCTTTAACGCGCTCACTGTGCGAAGCATTGCAACAGTAGAGATTTGCTCATCGACGTGTACGTACGGTATACTCGGCAAACGTGCAGAAAGGCCGTGCGAATGCAATACTACGGTACGCGTATCGGCGTTGTTCGGACGCGTATTGCTTTGTGCTAATTAACATTTTTGTTTATAAACAAATACAAAAAACAAAAAAAGAACGCGGGGACGCCAAAAATAAGTCGAAACACACGCGTTTCGCACGCAGGTGAACGGTGAAAAATAGTGAATTGGATTGCAAAATCGTCGACGAAAAAATGCAAATGCAATAATGGGCGGCAGCAGGAGTTACAGTGTGAGCAGCACGAGCAGCGTCGCCAGCAGCGGTAGCAGCAGCAGCGGAAATTACAGTGAATACAGCGCCGCCGGCAGTGAGGAGCGCCGCTGTAAGGCGACAAAGTTAGTATACAGCCGTATTGGCAATCAGCGTTTAGCGGCCACAGGCGCGGTGGCGCATGGAGGTGTGATGGCGCCACAGCACCAACAACAACAGTTGCCGAAAGTCCAACGGGCGCGGTCACAACGTATTATGTGCCGCTGCTGCTTGTCGGAACAGCAGCCGGCGACGCGTCAGTCACTGGGCTCGTGCTCCGAGCAGGAGCTGGACGATGAGGAGCCGGCGCACTTGGAATTTGTGCCGTTGGACACCTTGGCTATGGTGGATTTGAGCGATGATAGATTTGTAGCGGCGTCCACCGCTGGTGATTCATGCAAAGCAGCGTTGAGCAGGACATCCCCAGCCAAAGCCAATAAGGTCAATAGTATGTCAACAGCAACAACGCTAAACAACAACAACACTGGGAGTAGTAGTGGTAGTAGTAGTACTACTACGACTACTAGTACTCTACTCGATTGTTTGAACGCTTGTGCGCAAATAGGCGCTTCACTGGCGGACAATGAACTGCCGCAGCACATCTGTCTTGACTGCTGCCACACGCTGGAGATGTGCTGTGAGTTCATACGTTGTGTACGGAATGCGGACAAAATTCTGCGACGCCGTTGTGCGTTGCCGGTAAAACGGGTGCGACAACAACAACAACAACAACAATATTGGCAACAACGCCAAGCGACGTCAAGCATGCCGGCTGTTAGCAGTGACGTCTATGGCGAGGAGGGGCCAGCTGCGAAACGTAGGCGCCGTCGCGAAGAGGTGTGTCTTCATGTGTGTATTTGTGTGTGTTTGTTTCTGTAGTGCAAATGCAATTGCATTTCTCGCTTTAAATGTAGAATTTGCTATTTTTGTGTTTTACATTCTGTGTGTTACTATGAAGTTGCGTAAAGCGTATTTTTAATTTCGAAATGTGCTAAAAAAGAATCTATTTTATCACAGAAAGTGCAGCAAGAACAACAACGTACGAGTGTCGCTCGTGCCGTTGGTGGTGGTGGTGGTGTCAGTGCAAAAAGTCTAAGTCTCGGCAACAACACGCCCAAGTCAATATCCTTGCCGAAGTCGGCGACTACAGCGACGCCGTCAGCAGCGTTAACAGTGACGTCAACGGCGAAGTCGTCGTCAGCGGCTGAGCGGGGTAAGTGCGTAAAATAATATACGACATAAATGTGTAGTACATAGCATAGCGTAAAGTTATGTATATTTAAGTGTGTGTTTGTGCGCCCGTCTTCCACACCGCATGAGTCAGTCTGTGCCATTTGTTTTTGTTTTTGTTTACTTATCGTTTTTTTTTCTCTACGTTTTCTTCGTATGACTTTTAATCCACATTTAAGGCGAGTGAAAATGTCAGCTGTGTTGTTGCAAGTGTTTTTTCGCTAAAATTCTATGGATTTTGTGTTTTTGTAAATTCAATAAACTTTATTTAATGTTTAAATATTGTGGAAAATTAAGAAAATACGCATTTAGTACAGCATTTTGGCAAGTGTGTGCCGAAATAGGAAACATGCGTTGCTCAAGCGGTGGAGTACTTGTTCTAGTGCTTGAAGCAGTTGAAGCAAGGCTGGTAAATAATTGTAGAAAAATCTGATAAAAGTGAGTGCTCCAACCGGCTTTAATAGTTTCAATTAAAATTTATATACATTAAAAAAATATGAATTAAAAAATTTTGTTGTTAAAAAAAAATTAAATTAAAATTTTTTGGTGTTTTAGTGAAATTATGAAAATGGTCAGCTGACATATTTGCTATGTATGCGTGTATGTCTGTATGTACATTCAATTTGTGCTCTTATATGTTTTTATGTACTATTTAATATTATACATATGTATATGTATGTATATATACAATCATGAGCCACATTTAAATTATGCCCGGTCTCTTAAGGGGTTATATACAGTTAGACGGCCGAAAAAAAGTGAATTTTCCAGAATTTTTTCTGAGAAAACTTTTTAATTTATTGATCCAAAAATGTATACACATATTATGACCCATATATTCGTCTTATGTATTTTACGATTTAGTACTAGTAAAAATATTTATTTGAAAAAGAGATACAGCTGATCTCCAGGAGCTCCTCTCAAAAAAGACGTTTTGCGGTGACCACTATATCTTGGAACTGGATCATCCGAAATTAAAAAACCAAACAGATTTCGTTAAAATAATGTTAAATCTAGTAATTAATCGAAGGAATAAGCAAAATAAAATTTTTTGACAAAATGGCGGTTTCTCAAAAAAAAAAAAATCGATTTTTCACCGAAATTTCGGCCTTAAATTGTTTATAAAAAAAAAATATTTATCGGAGAGAAAAAATCTACGATTAATTACTAAAAAATATATTTAAGAAGGTCGTGTTAAAATTTGAGACTAATCGGTCTAGCCGTTTTCGAGTAATGTTGGTCACCGACTTTGAAAACACCATTTTGAGAAAAACGCGTTTAAAGTTTGGACCTTGTACTTCCAAGCACTCTGAAACGCTTTTTCAAATTTTTCATTTGCTTGTAACTTTGAAAATATTCACCGGAACGATATGAAATTTTCTGTGTGTATTCTTAAATATATGTACATTAAGAAAATGAAATAAAAAAAATCGATTTTTTGAAAATTCTAACTGTATATAACCCCTTAATACATACAATTATTTTATAAAAAATACAATTTAACAAACATAAAAACATTATCGATTCACAATATAAATGCAATTACAAAGTTCAAAAGATAAATATCGCAAATATATTTTTATTGTACTTATGTAATTATATTTGCCAATAGTTACTAATTAAGTCCATGTGTGTGTATGTGTGTATATGCTGTTTACAAGACTGTCTTGCTTATGAGACCGGAACTGATCCAAATAATATTTCCAATTGGATACGAATCAGATAGTTTTTCATAAAAATCTACATACACATGTACATACAGTTGTGTTCAAAATAATAATAGTGCTAAGGAGCCATTATTGAATTTCTTATAAAAAAAGTTTATTTAATTTTTTACTGTGTTGAAATTGAGTACGAACATAACAGAAACATTAATTTTACATATTTTATGGCATTTATTAATATAAAACCGCAAAATTTTTTAATAACGATAATATAACTATAATAGCTCGAAAATTCGTTGTTCAAAACAAGTAAGGAAAGGCTAAGTTCGGATGCAACCGAACATTTTATACTCTCGCAATTTATTGAAGAAATTTTATTAAAATAACATACAAATTAACCCATAAATTCGGCATAAAGTTTAATAGAATAACGAAAATCGTCATATACAGTATATGAGGTAATTCCTGAACCGATTTCATGCATTTTCACCAGCAAGGTACACTATATCCAATACTATACGCTTAATTAATTTGGCTAAAATATTTCACATATTAACCAATACATATATGCGGAATAAAGCCCACCGTACTTTTGAAAAACCTATAGCTACAGCTAGGAGAAGATATTTTTGAAAAACCTATAATTAGATATATTGGAGCTAGGGTATGTTAAGACCCGATTTTAATAATTTTTGGAACAGAGACACACTTTTAGAAGAAAACATTTTCCTCTGAATTACATCATATTATTTGATAGATTTACCCATATTTTCGGTTAAAATTTATCCTTAGCCGCTGAGTTCAACATGTACGATATCTGGGGCCTTGAAAAGTTATAGTCCGTTTTCGACAATTTTTTCACAAATGAAGCCAGAGATGATATGCACTATTTGTGTACAGTTTTATTCTGCTATCTTCATTTTTTCCTTATGTTTATATTATAAAGTGAAGGAATAAGATGGAATTCAAAATTGAGTTATAAGGAATGTAGTCGTGGTTGTGAACCGATATCGCCCATTTTTTATCCGTGTTATCAGGGTGTCAAGAAAATATTATATACCGAATTTCATTGAAATCTGTCGAGTAGTTCCTGAGATATGGTTTTTGACCCATAAGTGGGCGATGCCACGCCCATTTTCCATTTTGTAAAAAAATCTGAGTGCAGCTTCCTTCTGCTATTTCTTCTGTAAAATTTAATGTTTCTGACGTTTTTCGTTAGTGAGTTAACACCTTTTAGCCCTTTTCAACCTAACCTTTGTATGGGAGGTGGGCGTGGTTATTATCCAATTTGAACTATTTTCATGGTGTGTGGTGGTGTACGTAAGAGAACCGACTGCAGAAAGTTTGGTTTATATAGCTTTATTGGCTTGCGAGTTAAATACAAATAACATATTTGTGGGCGGGGCTACGCCCACTTCTCCAAAAAAATTACATCTAAATATGCCCCTTCCTAGTGCGATCCTTTATTCCAAATTTTACTTTTATAACTTCATTTATGGCTTAGTTATGACACTTTATGTGTTTTTGGTTTTCGCCATTTTGAAGTTCGCCAGTTCCAAGTTTCGTCAAGATATCTTAATTTTTACTCAAGTTACAGCTGGCACAGACGGACAGACGGACGGACGGACAGACAGCCGGATTTCAAATCTACTCGTCCCCCTGATCACTTTGGTATATATGACTCTATATCTCACTCTTTTAGTTTTAGGTGTTACAAACAACCGTTATGTGAACAAAACTATAATACTCTCTTAGCAACTTTTGTTGCGAGAGTATAAAAATAGTAGTATTTCACATCTGGTTTAAAAAACATAGGTAACTTTAAAAATTATTTATAGATATAAAGAAATGGTGTTCAGTACTTAGTCGAAAAGCCCCTATTATATAAAACTGCCTTACAAGGCATAGAGTTGACGAGGCATTCATAACGGGTTTTAGGTATTTATTCTCAAGAATCATTCACTATTACCCAAAGTTCGCGATTATTGCTTTTCTGAATATCACCCCATAGGTTATTTATGGAATTGAGATCGCACCAATGCGCAGGCCAAGGCATGACCTTATTTCCTTTGATATGAAACCACATCTTGGCTAACCGACTTGTATGTTTCGAGTCATTATACTGCTGGGAAACCCATTTCAGAGGCATTTCGTTTTCAGTATAAGGATCATTGTGCTATTCAAAATATCAACGTAGACATGTTGATCCATGACAGTGCAGATACGATATATGGGCCCAGCACCATAAAAACTAAAGACAAGCCCATAGTAATATATTTGACCCTCCATATTTTACCATTATCGTAGTGTGTCTGTGGTGGTATTCAGTCTACGGTGGACGATGTTGTGAACCTGTGCCTCCAAAAAGACCGACTTAACTTCCAGCCGATAATATATTTCGTCTATTTTCCAATTTCAATGATAACTCTAACATACGCACTATTATTATTTGGAACACTACTGTACATATTTATGTACTTATGTAGTATGATAAAAATGTCTACCGATCAATGACTACTTCATTCCAGCATAAAGAAATGAAAAAAGAAAAGACAAAGCATAGGAGTACCTTCGGCATGTTTGAAAGCTGGCAAGCTATTTTCTAATTTAGTCAAGAAGTTGGGCTATTCCATCGGTTTGGAAGAGTTTAAATTTGTTGTAACTGAAAAAAATATATTTTTTCGACTTAGTAATAGACCAGCTTCGACTGATTATTATTCTTTTATATATTTTTGGAAATTTTTTTGTTCGAAATTTCGTGTCAAGCAGAGATTATTTGAGGATCTGTTGACCTCTTATTGGATTCTGCTGTTCATCGATGAGCTCAATACTCAAGCCTATAGGAAAGATGCTCCATGATAGTCAATTTTATTTTTGATAAAAAGATTTGGGAGTAATATAATAATGATTTTTCCCGAAATTTCAAGAAGTATTTATCCGAACTTTATTGGACTTCTGTAGATATATTCAATTCAAGCGGGTATAATATTTTTTTTATTTTTGCCCTAATAATCAAAAATTTATCACAAGAAAATAAATATTTGTTTTCTAAGGTTTTAAAAATTATGCGAAGAGAAAATAATAATTGAACATTAACTTTCAAACTAAAAAAATTTTGTATCACCTCTTCTTTAAAGAATGCATTGAAGAACCCTATCAAATTACATAAATGCATGCCAAAAGTGTAACATCCGGTGGTAAACGTAAACTAAAGAATGGCTCAAGCAGTCATGTGCCGCATTTAATTAATCAACCAACCATCTGCGATCGTTTACCAATAATAGCCACTGGCTCAGCACAGCACAGCTCAATGATATTCTCTACAGCTTCTTGCAAGTGTTGTTGGTTGTGCTTTGAAGCGCACACAATTAGCCACTGTACACCAGCACCCATCATACTTTTGTAGCATTTCTTTCTTTTCCGTTTTTTTGTATTCCAGAGCAATTAAAGCATTTAAGCAACGAAGCGTTCAGCAGCAGCTCTAGTTTTTCAGCAAACAATCAGCTAACTTACTTTACTTTACTTTCTTACTCATTAGTCAATTTTGAAGGCATCATTATCATCACACTGCCCTTTCACTATGCGGTAGGCAAGCGGTATTTTCTTTCGCTTAAACATTTATGTATTTTACTTAAAGATCGCGCTTTATTAAAGTTAGTTGAAATTATGCTGCTTGCGATCCCAGTGAGCTACTGCTACCAGCCGGATGAATGTTCAATACGAATGTGGAAACATACATATCGGCGCAGAAAGCGTCAGTTATGCAAATTTAACTCTGGAAAGATAATGCTGAGCCGTGGTCAAAATGAATGAAAAGAAGTGTCAAATAAATGCGTTGAATTTCAATGAGTTAAGAAATTGCGAAAAAAAGGAAATAAACAATGAATTGCCATTCTAAAATTAAAGCCTATACAATACTGCAAAGAAATAATTTTATGAAGACACTTAGTAAGGGTGAAGCGTAGACAAAATAAAAGCACAAAAATATAATTCATGCATACATAAGTGGTGCCTCTGAAATTAATATGAATGCGTTTATAATAAATGTTTTAGCTTCCAAAGGCGGTATTATGTATAAGTAACTATATAATCACAACAACAGCACTTCCTCTGCCCACACAAGCAGCGCGCCTGGAAACAACCGCCTAGCGGTTTTTATATTTAATTTTTTTGCTGTTTATCGATAAATAAATGCAGCACTTAAATGCCAATGCCTATTTATTATATATGGATTAAATTTGTATATATATTTTAACCACTCTACTTATAGAAATGTTTGCGTACTCACCGTATGTGTTCTCATATGGACAAATACAAATAATTAGCTTTATTTATTATTTCATTTATATGCCCATTTTGGTGTCTTAAGACTAATGTCTGGCTAGTGAGTAAATAGCGCAAAGACTGATAAGTCATATACGCTATTTTTTATTATTTATAGGGTGTGCCAATTGTGTGCCGGAAAATATTTTCAACCAAATGTTACAATTTATTGGAAATGTTACTTTAAACTAACAATAAAAACAATAAATAAAATTAACAAGTTTTCTTTTGATGCTAGTTACGAAAGGCTAAATTCGGCCTGATTAAAACATTAAGGGGCTATACCAGTGTAACCCATGAAAAATTAGGTGAATTTTGTGATTTTTTTTTTAGGAAGTACTCGATCGAATGTTTCGACGTTTTTTTGGACATAATAACGCATATATTCAGCGATATTTTAAGTTTTTTTTACAAAAATATTGAAAAACAAGTAAGGAAGGGCTAATATTAGGTTAGAAGCACCGAGGTCCTCGTGTGCGATATATGGGGCCTTAAAAACCCATGGTCCGATTTCGGCGATTTTTAGAAAGGGGCTGCCACACTATAAACATACTATTTGTGCAAAATTCTGCACCGATATCTTCACTAGTGCTTACTTTATATATTGTAAAGTAAACAATTCAGATCGTCTTCAAAGTTCTGGTATATAGGAAGTAGGCGTGGTTGTGAAGCGATTTGGCCTATTTTCACAACATATCATTGGGATGTAAGGGAACTATTACAAACCAAGTTTCATTGAAATCGGTCGAGTAGTTCCTGAGATATGGGTTTTGACCCATAAGTGGGCGACGCCACACCCATTTTCCATTTTGTAAAAAAATCTGAGTGAAGCTTCCATCTGTCATTTCTTATGTGAAATTTAGAGTTTCTGACGTTTTTCGTTAGTGAGTTAACCCACTTTTAGTAATTTTCAACCTAACCTTTGTATGGGAGGTGGGCGTGGTTATTATCCGATTTCTTTCATTTTTGGACTGTAAATTATTAAGAAGCTCCACGCCCATCTCCCCACTTTATGTGTTTTCGGTTTTCGCCATTTTGTGGGCGTGGCAGTGGTCCGATTTTGCTCATTTTCGAAAGCAACCTTCCTATGGTGTCATATTTCTTGACATATTTCTTGACATACATACGGTCAGACAGACACTCGGATTTTGACTCGCCTCGTCACCCTGAATTTTCTACAAATCCAAAATATAATCGGCCATTGTATAGTAAATGCATTAAAGAATACCCAGTTTCAAATTGAAATCGATCTGTCAGTTTCTCGTTGAGTTATGATGTCAGCAATTTTGAGAAATGTCGTTTCGAGAAAAACGCGTTTAAAGTTTCGACTATAGCGGTTGCTCTTTAAATACTGTCATTCAAAAACTGTTCAAGATACGACCTTCCCGATTTCACAGGATATTTTTGAAAGCATACCGAATAATCAAAATGGATTTTTTGAAATTGCCACACTGGTATAGCCACTTAAGATATAATTTTATTAAAATATGCGTTGTATACAGACAAATAAAAGATTGAGGTGAGGGCAAGGACCGATTGGGATATAGTAAAGCAAAATTCGGAAGAACGAAAATCATTATACTCAATACAGGAATGACTTTCTGAACCAATTCAACTTTTTACCATCAAACCCAACCGGTATATATGTAGAGGACAGGTGAAGGTTTGCACTAATCTTGACCATTTTCGGAAAATAGTTGTCACATATGAGGTATATTAATGATCGAAGCTTGGTTTTAATACAATAAATATCTATTGTGATGTCAAAGAAACTGATTTGGAGTCAAAGTGACGTTCTATGGAAAGTAGGCGTGGCTGGGTTTTGATTACACCCATTTTAGTTTCGAAAATTGAAATTGTTCGTAAGATATGAAGTTTTAAGTCGATGCCTAGTCCATAGACCAATCAGTATTTTTTAATCATTCCTGTACAGGATTCATATCTAGGAGGTAGGTGTGGTTATCACACATTTTTTTTTTTTAATTTTCGTATGAAAGGTTCACACAGTTTTAAGGAAAAAAAAATGATCACTAATTTTTTCTGAGAGCGCAGAATTTTAATAATTTAGTAAAAAAATAATCTAGAAGTTTTAAAAAATCTTGTAAAAACAACGACCGTAAAAACGTGCCACCCTAATGTACCACCTAAAACAAAAGCAGTGCGATTTTTAAGACAACCAACTGACCAGGTACATATACATATGTACTTATTAGTATATTATTCGCGCTTAGCATTCTACAGCTGAGCTCATAGACAACAATGCCGTTAATTAATTTTTTTTGAAGCATAATAGTTTTGAGTGGGTGTTGAGTATTAAGAAAAAAAAAACAACAACTCTAATGTCAACATAACAGCCTACATTGAAGCCGGACTCGATAACGGGGAAGCCTACGCTGTCTGTTTGACTGTCTGCCATAAATAATTATGTGCACATACTAATACAAACAAAGCTGTATTTGAACAAATGTAATTGCTTGCGTCGCATAGGCAGTGAATCCGATTGCACGATCGGCCTTAACTTGGGAGTTGAAGTCTTGATTGTGGTTTGGCTGTCACGCATATAAATATGTACATGAAGAAAGAATGCCCACGCAAGCAGCGCACCGCCTTGTACATATGTTGATCTCATTTATTTACTTGTTTTTATTGATTTATTTCATTTTATTTATTTTTATTAATTTTAATTTTTTTTTCAAGACCAAAAAATTTCGTTTTCATTTGCTTGAAAGTGAGAATATCAAATATTGGGCAAAAAATTCACTTTAAAGCTTTTATAATGAGTGTGTGATTTTTAGCAATAATACAGAAAATAAAAATACAACAAAAACAAGTAAGGAAGGGCTAAGTTCGGGTGTAACCGAACATTTTATACTCTCGCAATTTATTGATGTAATTTTATAAAGATAGCACAATTCGACCCATATATTCGGTATAAAGTTCAATAGAATTACGAAAATCATCATAAATAGTATATGGGGACTGAGGTAATTCCTAAACCGATTTCACTCGTTTTCACCACCAAGATACAATGTATCGAAGACTATACGCTCACTTAATTTAGTATTACTTATAATTAGGTATATGGGATCTGGGGGAAGTTATGACCCGATTTTTACCATTTCAGGTACAGAGATAAACTGTTATAAGAAAAAAATTCAGAGGGAATGAATTACATTAAAATATCTGAGGGTTTTACCTATATTTTCGGTGAAAAATTAACATTAGGCACTGAGTTCTTCATGTTCGATATCAGGGGCCTTGAAAAGTCATGGTCCGATTTTGACAATTTTTCCACAAGTGATGTCACAGCTCAAATACAGTATTTGTGTAAAGTTTTATTCCGCTAGCTTCATTGGTTCCTTATGAATACATTATAAAGTGAAGGAATCAGATGGAATTCAAAATTGAGTTATATGGGAAGTAGACGTAGTTGTGAACCGATTTCGCCCATATTCCACCCGTGTCATCAGGGTGTCAAGAAAGTGTTATATACCGAATTTCATTGAATTCGGTCGAGTAGTTTCTGAGATATGGTTTTTGACCCATAAGTGGGCGACGCCACGCCCATTTTCCATTTTGTAAATATAGATATATAAATATAAAATCTCAGTGCAGCTTTCTTCTGCCATTTCTTATGTAAAATTTGGTGTTTCTGACGTTTTTCGTTAGGGAGTTAACTCACTTTTAGTAATTTTCAACCTAACCTTTGTATGGGAGGTGGGCGTGGTTATTATCCGATTTCTTTCATTTTTGGACTGTATAAGGATATGGCTAAAAGAAACGACTGCAGAAAGTTTGGCTTATATAGCTTTATTGGTTTGCGAGTTATATACAAAAAACCTATTTGGGGGCGGGGTCACGCCCACTGTTCCAAAAAAATTACATCCAAATGTGCCCCTCCCTAATGGGATCCTATGTTCCAAATTTCATTTTCATAACTTTATTTATGGCTTAGTTATGACACTGTATAGGTTTTCGGTTTCCTCCATTTTGTGGGCGTGGCAGTGGACCGATTTTGCCCATTTTCGAAAGCAACCTCCTCAGGGTGCCAAGGAACATGTGTTCCAAGTTTCATTAAGATATCTTAATTTTTACTCAAGTTATCGCTTGCACGGACAGACGGACGGACAGACATCCGGATTTCAAATCTACTCGTCATCCTGATCATTTATGTATATATAACCCCATATCTAACTCTTATATTTCTTGGTGACACAAACAACCGTTATGTGAACAAAACTATGATACTCTGTGCAACAGGTTGCGAGAGTATAAAAATGAATGTCAGCTGTCTTTAAATGTCGTATAAAAAGATACATATCTTTAAAGCTAATCTAGAGTCTTAATTAAGTTGTATTTGGTTTTAAATGTCTATGAAATCTGTGGCTTTGAAGAGGTCTTGGAAAATTGTGAGTTTCAAGTCTTTAAGGCTTTGGAAAACAGGTTTCAAGTTCAGATCGATTAGTCCATATCGTAAATTAAATGATTTTGACATCTGTAGAGGCATGAAGGATGAGTTTGGGATGTAGTTTCTGGAAACCATTGATACAAAATTTTTAATAAAAAATTCAGAAAAAAAGCTTTCTTGGGTCTCTGAAAGACAAGGAGGAGTCTGGATTTCACTGCTACCTTGAAAGCTTTTAAATACTCTTCGTTTCACCGTGCTCCCAGCTTTAATCTCGAGAAAGTTGTTCTAAAGTACCACGAATATTTGGTAATGGAAAGTGAACTATTAATTCCAATAACTGTAATAAATAGTATAGAGTAGGAGGTGTAGTTGCGTGCTGCTTGAATAGACGACCTTACAGGTCTAACAAATATGTACGCTTCCGCTCTATAAACGCGATAATCACGTAGGTGCTTGGCTACAATTATTTCCATAAAATGCTATTCGCAGAGTTTGAATGAATTTCGGTGTTTTACGGCTTAACTTGCACGAAATGTAGTTATAAATAAATACATTGTGATTATTTATGAAGTCATTTCAACTTGCAACAGTCGGCGCTTAAGCAATTGGCAGCTTTCATAATAAATATACATTTTTTTATACTTGTATATGTACATATGTATTAAATTATTTGTTAGATATGCTTAATACAGAAATATATACAACCACACACATCCACCAACTCCAAACCCGCCTCAATTATTAGCATGCGATGACCTAACAACCTCAATTTGCTTTTCTTTCTTGCAAATTTCAGATGAATTACTGGACATTAGCAAAGCATTGGATGGCGTGGAGAGCAGTTTTGTGCGCTCATTTGACAGTGGCATTGAAATTGACGAAGACTTGTGCTCCGTCAAGTCGAGCGATTGCAGCGCCAATGAGTATCCGTTACGCTGCCATCTGGCGAAATATGAAGGCTACACTTATGTGGTCGCCGAAACGCTTTCACATGATCTCGAACATTTTCACAGAGGCGGACACAGGTCGCAGGCGTCTGCCGGAGGCGGTGGTGCCACCGCGCCAGCGACGACTTACAAATGCGGTTTCTGCATATTCGAGTGCAGCGTGCGACAGGAGTTGAACAAACACTTGCAAATACATTTGGGTGAGTGGCTGGCGCATTATTTTGTGCTTTCAATCTACGCAAGTAAATGCATTCACGCCAATAATAAATATTTGTGTTTGTTTTCTTTCTTCTTTGTTTTACATTTGTACACAGGCCCGCCACAGCACAGCTGCCGCAAGTGCAATTTCGTTGGACACTTCAAGTTTTTACTCGCTCAGCATATGCGTAATGTACACCACTGCCCATTGGAGGGTCTGGAAGGTGTGTAGCACTTTCTAGTCGCAGTATTCTCGAGCGTAATCGCTATAAATAAGTTATATTGCATAAATGCTTACGCTTTGTGAGCAATATCTGTTTTATACCATCGCAACGTGTTGTGAAGGGTATTATATTTTTGTGTAAATAACATTTTTTTTAAATACCTTAAAGTAATATATATATATATATATATATATATATATATATATATATATATATATATATATATATCAAAATCGGACCATTTATTTCCACGTTCAATTTTTCATTAATTCAGTCCGAAATTAAGGACGGATATATTTAACGTAGATGTCTGTCAAAACAATAAAGCTATATCAAATAGACTTAGATACGCTTTTCTGGTGTCTCATGTTAAGACGTGTAGTTGCTAAAGGTGCGGCAACTCTCTAAGCAAGAACCTAAGAAGCATTATAAGTATTACCTACAAATCGGTAAAAAATGTTTACTATTGATGTGGCACCGCTCACTTTTAGGTGAAATCTGATGACTCCGTGACCAATCAACTAATTTCAATCAAATTCGAAATATGTCCCTTATTTAATATAAAGATTATAGATTGGTCTGGGTTCCTGGCCACAGCGGAATCGCGGAAAATTGTAATGCTGATTAGCTTGCAAGGTCAGGAACGTCAGTCTCACTATTAGTAGCATAGAGATGTCCTATTGCGGTTTACTACTGAACAGTGGGACCTCGGCTGAGCTGGGCAAGCGCTGGTCAGTTTCTAGCACTTGCGAAGTCGGTAGATCCTTCTGGCCTTAGGTAAACCGCAGGAGGTATACCGAGCTATTCGGTCTCAGTAAAGCTTACCTTTCCTTAGTCGTGGGGTCCGTTGCCACATCGGGATCCACGCTGTAAGGTTAGAAATCCTACCGAATGCTAGCTGTAGAAGCTGCATGGAGGAGGACAAGGTCGAATCATCTTATCACTTTCTTCGTAATGTCCCGCCTTGGCGAGATCAAGAAAACGATTTTTTGGATCTCACTTTTTCAAACAAGATCGCAAAATTGCGAATATAGAATTGAAAAGTCTCTGCAGATTTATAGTGGGTTCAGGGCGCTTTGTCGAATCCTAATTGCTAATCTAGGGGGGGGTTTAGGCTTCACAAAGGGCTGTCTTGTATAGTACACGTGTGTTTTCTTTTGGGAAACAGCCTTACAACCTAACCTAACCTATATTAGGATTAAATCGGAAAAAAATACGTCTACATCCATCCTTCCCGCCTTCAAAACTAAATTCCACATGCTCTTTTTTAAGCTTTTAAGGTGTGCCTAATCCCATCTAAAAGCAGTTGTAGGTAAATTATGCTTTTTTTGAGCCCCCAGATACCACATATAAGGATATTCGACCTATTCATGAGTCGCATCTAATTAAAAAAATTGTTTAGTACTTCCTCTAGGTGCCATAGACCCAATATATTGATAAAGTCGGATGACTTTATAGCGTATATATCGGTTAAAATGAAATATACTAAAATTATTAAATTCGATCCATATATTTAAACGTCCAACTACCTTTCAAGTAAAGAAAATTCTTCCCCCGGTTAACATTAAAATTTTTCTCAAAACAAAAATATTCGGTTTTGGTCGCACCCAGTCCTCCCTTACTTATTTTTTATATAGAACGTTGAGGGTGTCTTATCAGCTGGTGGGGTTTCTTGAACTGTGTCACCCCAATGAAAATATTTGTGAATAATTTTTTGTACCAACAACGCATTACTGTGTATCTATATATGTACATATGAATGTCAGTATTTATTTTCTTATCATAATTCATTCGTTTACTACACGAGTAGCGAATATATATCTATAAAGCGTAAACATACTGTATATATATCTCCGCGTCATTTGTTTATTTGATGAATGTTTTTGTTATTGCAGTTCACCAAAAACACACCGAACGTGGTGGCGGCAGCGATATCGCGGCACGCAGTTACCAAGCAGTCGGCGCGGCGGCGGAGAGCCCCAAATATCATTGCCATTTATGTGCAGAATGTTTTGTCAATTATGACGGCTTGCAACAGCATCGAAAATCGCACAAAGGTGTGTCATTGTCCCAATATACACGCTTTTAATAAATAATTCGATATTGATTGTTATTTACTATTTAATATTTTTTTGTTGTAATTTTGTAGTTTTCTGCAAATGCACCATGTGTACGTTCAAGAGTTCGACGCGTGAAAATGTTTTGGAGCATATGGCCAAAGAGCACAAGGTACTGGTGGAGCGACGCCTGATTGGTGAGTGAGGTGGGGTGGAAACGGAAAGAAATGAAAGAATATTATTTATAGGTATTTATTTATGAGTTGAAGCATAGCTGTGTTGAGTTATTCGATGTGGAATTTGATTAGTTGTGGTATTCTATCCGTTCATTCTATTCTGAAGCTTGGATCTTTTACGTAACGTTGTTAATAAAAAATCTATAGAATATAATCAGTCGTATATTTTTACTAGAAATTGGTTAAAACCCATTCTCACTTGTAGTTAAAAATATCATAAGTAGAACAACCAAAAAAACATCTTTGAATTGACTCATTGGGTTTGGTGTAACCCGCATTGGTACCATACGATGATCTTGGCATTGCCAACGAATGGTACTATAATTAGCTTTTAGACCATATGAATCTTTAGCTGAGGTAATAATATAAACTGTAGTATCTTATCGGAAGAGAGTTAGAAATATGTTCCCAGAACCGATTTACCATTTAATAAGTTATTCAATATTCAGCCGTCTTAACCGTCCAACAAACCATTCAGTGAATTCAGTGAAGTGCAATAATTGAATTTGAAGGACCAATGTTATCTTCTTTTCCTGTTAAGATCTCTTCATACGGATTTTGATTTCCTTATTCTCTTCATCCTTTCAATTTCATTCATATCTACAATGTCTTCTTACTAAATTTCCTAATACTAGCACTAGTTTGGATCAGTCTTCTGTGATCTTACTACGATTTCTAAAGATGGGATCATTCTTCTGGGATCTTACTAAGATTCATAAAGCTGGCACCAGTTGGGACGAATTGATATAACTGTATCTTCATTGCCCGTTAAGATTTCTTCGTATAGATTTTGTTATCGTTATACCCTTCATGGACTTACCGAAAAAACTTTGGTCGATCTTTTCAATTTCATTCGTATCTACAAGGTCTTCTTACTAAGTTTCCTAATGCTAGCACTAGTTGGGATCAGTCTTCTGTGATCTTACTAAGATCATTCTGTGATCTTACTAAGATCATTCTGTGATCTTACTGGGATCATTCTTCAGGGATCTTTCTAAGTTTCATAAAGGTTGCACTGGTTGGTATCAGTATTCTGAGATCTTACTAAGATTGCTAAAGCTGGGACCCTTCTAAGTTTTCTAAAGCTGGGATATTATTAAAATTCCTAAAGCACCAGTTACGATCAGTCTTCTCTGATTTTACTAAATTTCCTAAAGCGGGTACCAGTTGGTTCAGGGTTATTTTGACCATTGAATGGAACATGTTGAATTGAGACCACTAGAGATGATTCCAATTCAGGCTTTCGTCTAGTTTGATCTGCATTACCGCATGATGAACTATAAAATAAATAAAATTACCTATTGAAATCGGAAAATTTAATATTTTTATGCATTTCAGTTTAAAATAAAATAATTTTTTTGCAGTAAAATACATACCGTTACAACGAATTAACGCTCAACAAATGCAAGACCTTACGCCCACAAAAAGTGTAAGCGCTACAACAGAAACGAAATTTATACCAAAGGATAATAAATATCGCAAACATTTGTGCCAATTTTGTGGTGAGTACTTTAGTCCACTAATTATTCACCTTTTAAAACCAATAAATTTACAAAACCTCAATATTTTCTTATAGGCAAATGTTTCGATCGCCGCTTTCATTTGCTCAAGCACGAGTATGGCGTGCATCGCATCGAAATCGAGCAGACGCAGAGCGACGTCGACGTCGTGATTCGCACCAAATTACCCAGCTACGGCGCTGGCGGTAACTCCACGAAGCACACGAAGCTCAAATATTTGCGACAACGCAACGCCGTGCAGGCGGCGCGGCAACAACGTTACATCGAAGATCTCGCGCTGCTGGACGATCAGCAGCCAGGACAGGATATAAGCAATAAATTTCAATGCGAAATCTGCATGGCAGTATTCATGTTCAATTTCGAATTGAAATATCACATGCGCACACATAAGACCAGCACGCACACACAGACCACGGTGGGTAAGGAGTCGGCTGATACGCGCAATGCAACGCCTCCACCAACCTTATCAACTACCGCTGTAGCTGCAGCGGGCGCTGTTGTCGTACAACCCGAGGCGAAGCTACCACAAGTAAATGCAAATGGAGGCCCGCAGATAACGGTGGAAGCACAGGAGTCTACTGGTGGTGTATGTGGTGAGGAAAGTGATGACGATGCTGATGCTGATGGTGAAGGTGAAGGCGATGGCGACGCTGATGATGATAATTTAAAATTTACGCCTGACATCTCACATAATATGGGCGCCGCGCTGACCGGCTTGTCCGATGGCGTCGATTTGGATTTAATGGCTTTGGTGGCGCCGCAGACGTCACCGCTGGATTCGTTGGATGCTAGTCCGGCCAGCAGCAATAATAGTTTCGATATCAACTATGATGATCAATTGTATTTGAATGATTTCGATTTGGGTCTGTTGGATTGCAGTGGCGTCTTTGCTGGATTTTAAACTGTCGAAAATTAGTTTTTTTTTTTAATACTAGTGCATTTGTTTTTGTTTAGAATGATTATTTCGCTTGTTTTGTACGAGTTGGAACAACAAGCCACGAAGAGTTTTAACCAAATAAACGTAATTATACACACACACATACACAAATTCGAGGAGAACAAAAGTCAGAGACTGAGTAAAGTGAAAAGCAATACAAAGACAATTGTTGCAATATTTTTTCAGTAAATTTTATGCGCGTAAAGTAAATTAACACAGTGACATCGACGCATATAAGCTTCGTAGTACACAGTAGTAATAATATAATATAAAAAAAATATTGTAAGCCGAATTGTAGCAAGTTTCAAGCACAAATCTCAAAAATTAGCAAGAATTCTGATTTCAAACTCTGCGCAAACTAACTCAAGCAAAATTTTCATTAATTTTACACACAAATTTGTAAATCTCATTTACATTTTTATCTTTAGTGCTCCTAACTTTTACTAATCTATGCAAATTAATTGTTATTAATACTTTTGTCTGCCACTGTATACTTGCTAATTAACTTTTTTAATTGCTTAATTATTTATTTATCATTTATTTAATTTTTTAAGCAAATTGTCCTATTTTTTAAGTATTATTTTTGTTTACATTCTTTATATGTGTGCTTACCAGATGTAATTTATTTCATATTTAAAAGCGAAAACAAATTATTTTAAGTACTACTAAAAATGTTTACGTTCTACAAACGTACCTTTCACGATTGCATTTCACATATTTATTTATGTACATGTGTATTACTTTCCATTTTTTGATTTTTATTTTTTTTTGTAAGTACTTAACCTGCAAATTAATCAAAGAACTAATGATAAAATCATTTCAAAAAATATAAAATTAATAAGCATTCACAACCAAAGAAAAATGTGTTTTATTTTTAAGGAAAAACGTTTAATTGTGTTGGGAAACATTTTTCGCGACAGAAATTTGGAGGTTTGTAATTTAAAAGCTCCCTAGAACCTCTAGTTAATAAAAAATGGACTAAAAGTTTCGTTCGGCACAGAAATAATAGTCCATCGACTCGATTAATTAATTAAATATTACAAAATGGCTTTGGAAATTAGAAAAAATAGCTTTCAGCCAGCATAGAAGTTCAAGATATCTCTAAAGTTTTGATATATTAAGAGTTTAATAACGGTCTAATGTCTTAAAAGCCTCTAGAACCGCCTTTTTAACTTTTTCCAAGAGTATAAAACTCAATTGGTACATGGATCAAGTTTTCAGATCTTAATAGATAACTTTGGAGAGAGACCTTCACTGACTTCCTCAACATATTTTTATCAAGCGAGACAATGTTCTCCATATTGAACCTTACTTAAACGCCAGACTACAAATAATTTTTGCTACAGCACTTCAAAAATCGATCTTTTTAATTTATCCCGACATTTCGCCCACATATTTAAACTAACGGACTTTTTACATACCTTTTGATTTGAATTCAAACAACTTATCACAGACACAAACCGCAAGAAATCACTCAATTCTCACTTAAAAATAGTTTTGCTTTCCTTTTCACACACATTTATAATATGCGGATGTGCAACAAGTGGCAAGTAACAACAAGTTTTGCCATATCTTTTAAATTTTAACTCAAAACAAATTATATAAATTTTTAAATTAAACACAAGTGGCAACATCAAGCATTTCATACGGCAAAGTATACCATTTAATGGCAAAAATAAACGATTTGCTACAAAACCAACTTAAATGACATTAAGAAACGCATAAATAATATTAATAAACCATCTGGCAGCCACTTCACACACTTTTCACTCATTCGGCGCGAAAGAGACAACACTACTGCACCGCCTATTAGCTAATTGCACAGCGCTAGTGGCGGTGACTATAGCAAAGATGCCGTCGTCAAACTAGTTTCAGTTTAGTTTTCTCCGTTGAACGAGCAAGTGTGTAGTGAAAAATTAAATTCGTGCATGATTCCGAACGGTGCGCTAGTGTGTCGTCGTCGCCATTCAGTGTCGCGGTCAGTGTGTTAGTAAAAAACGAATTTGTCGCAAAAACAATTGGTTAAATGTGCAAAGTATGGGCAATTAGAATTAAGTAATTTCATAAGAAAAGAAATGAAATAATTATATTTTACGCGTTCGAGAAAAATTAACAGTACTTTTAAAAGCGAGTACGCTGCTTTTTGCACGCTAGTGAATGCAACGAAAGTGCATAGGCATTCTAGTAATACAAGTAGAAAGAAAATAACAAACGAATGAAATTTTTTTCCTAGTGTTTACTTTGTTGTTGTTTTTATTACGTGAATGCGTTGCGGTTTGAAGGTGTTCGCGCTTACCATTGTGTATGTGTGTCTTTGTATTGAATTCGTTGTTATATTTCTAGTTTGAGTCATACCTGCGGAAAAAGAAACAAATTCCAACGCAGCGCACAGCAAACGTAAGCATTGCCGTGAATAAGTGTATAGCGTTAAAATATAAATAAATTATTAAACAAATAGCAATTGAAAAATAGAATAATAAAGTGTTGATAAAGTAGCAAACACCGGAAGTGTTAAAACTGTCGAATTAAAAAGTTAACAATTTGATCTCTACATGTATGCGCAAATGCATTCAGGTTTATACAAGCCCATGCATGTAGCGACCTGCAACGGTGTGTGCTATTGGCATTTATTTACCTTTGTTGACATAGGTCAATAACTTATTGCGTTGAGTAGATATTGAAAAGCGTAAAAGAAAATTAAATGCATACGAAAAATACAAAGAAAAATAAGAAATTAATTATTTGTGCTATTGAAACGAACAACAAAACTATCAATACAATCAACAATAGAAAAGGCACATCAGAACAAGATAAGCATAACAGTGCAGTGCAACAACAAAACACAACAAATTATTACCGGGCATTTCTAACTAGTATCTTGTAGTAGTATGCAGAGGAGGTGAAAAGTGAAGTCAGCGCATACGAAAAGTGGCATCAACAGCGAACATAACGAGTTGTTTACACGCACACCTTTGCACATATTATTCTACTTCCACTTTGTTCGCATTCTTGAATTCAGTTGTTGGCAGTTGCTACCAAGTCGTATGTGCGGACTTGGTGTGACTGTGTGCCGGCAGAAAGCAGGTTTTCGTGTATAGTGGAGGGCAAGAAAATATGTAAAAAGTAATTACAAGCAACATACTTATGTATTTATATGTATTTGCGCATATGTGTACATGAATAAATATAGTGAGATCAAGCTGTAGATCAAAAAGGGTAACGAGTAGCGCTGTGACAGTTGTAAGAGAAAACGAATTGTGCAGACGAATTTCAACGCACTTTATAGCAAATTGTGAAGAAATATAAAATTAATGCATTTTTTTCTGTAATTGCAGTGTGTTTTTGTTAGTGTAAAGACTGCAACATAATAATTAACCGGTAGTGTTTTACCGCAATACTGTGCTTGCAAAGTTGTTCAACGACTTTGCAGAAGTTCTCAAGTATTTTTTTGTGAAATCGTGCCAAAGCAACAACAAAACGAGCACGATTCTCCAACAAATTCAACAAAAAACCAGAACAAACCACAGTGCAACACTTTGTGAAACAGCAACATTAAATATCAGCCAGAAAATAAATATATAAAAAGCATTTGCCAAAAGTTCTGACTCCGACTGGGGAGCACCTACTTTTGGACACTTCAATACGAGTGCATAACCAGCTGCAGCCGGAAATGCCAGCGTGCTAAGTAACTTGTGTGCAGGTCGCCAATTCTTTTGTGCTTTCTGCGTTTTTGGGTGCTTTTGAGTGCACATACTTAAGCCTTTCACATTGTGCCGACTTTCTGTTTTCTTGGAATATTGAGTCATACACTTACAAACGTCCCTAGCGTCGATTCATCTTAACTCGGTAATAAATAAACGACATCTACGAAACGGAAGCTGCCACATTTGCAATTGTATATTCTTTTTTGCTGTTGACTTCTTCCGCCTGTGTGGAGCAGTGGATCGCCTTTTCAGGCAGTATATCCACATAGTATTTTTCGTCCCCAACTTTTGCATGGAATAATTATGTCATGGGATCGTGTACGCGACGACACTTTATGCTGTCAACATGCTTGCTGCAAATGGTGAGTTTTCAGAATTTGTTTTTGTAGGTCATTTATAAATGAGTGTATTTTTTGCCTGTAATTAGCTATGAAATGCCGTTTTAAGTGCTTTCAATGAATTTTTTGCAATAAGCAATGTTAATGAAAAATTTAATTGAGTGCGAAGTTAATACATAAAGTGCAAGGTATCAAAATAAGAAAATAGAAAATAGAAATAGAAAATAGAAGAAATAAGATGTGTTTTCTGATCGGTGATGTTCCGACTAAATATGAAATACGGTTATTTGAACTGTCGAAAATTTGAATCAAATTTGATTATAATATATTGTATAAAATATTTTCTTTGGGAAAAATTCAAAAAAATAGTTTTAAAATAATTGTTATATTCGTGCGCGAGTGTTTTGCACTTCAAAAAAAAATTGTGAAAAAAGTTTTGTATAAAATATTTTTTTTTAGAAAGAACGAATTTCAGTTTGGACTCGGTACTAAAAGTTTAGTCTTGCTATGATTATAATTTTATATGGCTTACAATATCGGGATTCCCGAAAAGTCCTCTTCTTAGACTATTTGACTTGTCGAGTTCTAAAAGTTAGTGAGTCAATTTTATATTACTCATAAAAACTATTTAATAAAAATTTAAAATAATGTCACTTGCTTGCTATCAATATACTTGCATACTTCTATACATATGTTCGCGGTTCCAGCGCGATTTCCTGTCTAAATTCGTTATCAGCTTATCGAACATAAGTGATTATTTCGATTTTGTTTGGTTTGCCATGTTTCTGTTAAATTTGTACTTGTTTTTGTAAATGTGAGTAATAAAAAAGAATGAAGAATAAGGAAACTGAGGGCATTAACAACTTTAATTCAATTAGTGCAAATGAAAGTGATACAAAATAGGTCGCTAAATGGACGTGTAAACATAAAAAATGGTATGTGCGCCTATAGAATTTGTTGTAATAGTACTCGTAGTAAAATAAGTGGATTTGAGTTTATTTGTTCAATTGAACTTTTCTGGCGTAATTTCAATATACATTTAGGGCCGAGTTTAAATAGTAGATATTTAACGGTATTTTGCTATTTCTATTGTACTCAAATTGTTGGCTTAGGGTTTAACTTTAAAAATATATATCTCTTTAAATTTCATCTTCTTCGTTATTGAATTTTGAGTGTAGATTTGTACCCACCAAGCGGTAAAAGCTGTCCAAACCGGAATAAAATGTTCGTGTCTTAAATTCTTCTTCTTCCACACTCTTTAACAAGATTTTCTGCAGCGTACTGAATTTAAGCACCCGAAGTAGTTGCATATCCCTTTTAGATCAAACAAAAAAATTCCTTACGTTGAAGTGCTGAAATGTTGAATTGCATAATCACTTTAAGATCAGCAGCAATACAACTTGCGGCATTGGCGTACGCTTTTCGTTGCAAAATTGCTGCCGTCAGATGAAAATGCTTAAAACCGAGATAAAACCAAAGTGGGGGAACACCACACACACACACATACATATGTCCGTACATGCCATATGCTCCACTAAAGGCTGCGTTGTAGCCGCGCAATAACTTCCATATAGAAAGTGCACCCAGTAATGTTGCTTGCCAACAACCGCAGCAACCCATAAGAAGACATGATTTTGCAGTTAAATATACATACATACATGTGTATAACTTTTGCATAAATATGTATATAATTCTGTCTTTTATATATGTATATATCACATTATGTTGGCATTCGGGTGTGTGTGTGTGTCCGTTCTGCCGTATGCACAGTTGGCAAACTGCTGCAGCGCCATAAAGACAAGAAGCCAAACTACATACATACAACTGAGATGCAGAACTAGCGAAAATCCCAAGGAGATTTTCCAACAATCTTACATATGTTCGGGTGTGTGTGTAACATGGTTTTTGCTGTTGTTGTTGTGCCATATGGCGTGCTGCAGCGGCTCCTACTTCAGTTGCGCCGGTTGCAATAGCTAAGCTGGCAATGGTATGGCTGGCGAAAAATAAATCGAGTATAAATTTTCCATAAGTAAGCTTTAAGGAGCGTTGTGTAGTAGCATGTGGAGAAATGCATTCGTTGTGTGTACTGTAGAGATTTGTAGGATGTTTCCAAATTGGTTTGAAGACTCGACAATTTGTAATAATTAAATAATGTGAAGATAAACTGTAGGTGAAATATTACCTTGAGTATATCCTTGAAGAAAAGTGGTTCGCTCTCTACAATAGTTGGGTATCCAGTGGTTTTCTGAGGATGATTCAAGGTTCTTTGGGATCAATAAAGCCATTTCGATGTTCTCTAACATGTACGGATTAATTTAGGTGAAAAGAGTGTTCTTTGATACATAACTTCCCGCTGAATGAGGTCTTTGGAATGCGTAGTAATATATTATAATTTGATTAAAGATTCATGAATACGTGGATATTCTAACCTATCATTAGTTGTATTGGTCTATTACAGGCCATTCAATTAATCGGAGAACCTTACAAATTTTTTATAAGTTTATCACTCTGACTAGGGTAATAAAAAATTAAAAATCTTCCGTCTTAAATACATTGATCTAAGCTCATTTTTAAAAGAAATTAAATTTTTAAGCATTCTTCAGGATTTGTCGCAGTATTTTTTTCCGAAAGGTTGAGCGATTTTCTGACTAACCGATATTTTTGGACATTTATGCTTAATAATAGATTCTGCTATACTCAGAATAATCTATATAAGTGTAATGTTCTATAAAAAGCGCACTATTCATCTGTTTCTGTTGCTTTGTATTATATTAGAACGTAATATTATTTCTTCTTTGAGACATTTTCTGTGGAGGAAGAATGATTTTATATATATATTTGGCTTCTTGCATATTTCTTTTGAGTAAGGGATTAACAAAAGATATAAGGGGTCGATCTTGCTAGTTTATCTTTTCTGGAAACAGTGAGTTTGTTTGATATAAAAAGTCCTTCACATCTTATGTAAGATTATGACCCGATCGCTATTAGTTAGTTAAACCTAAAAAATTCTGGAAATTTAGTTCCATATCCAAACGATCTGGTAATAATATTGAACATAGGAAAATGACAGGATCAAAGTCAGCTGAGATAACCTCAAACCAGCTGAGATAACCAAAACCGATAAAGTCCAGATTCTTACGATAATTTCTACAGTGGATCGATTCTTTAGTAATCAGTAAATGTTTAATTTACGTTGAAATTGCTGGTTTCACTCAAATTGAACTGAACTAACTTGAAAAAAAAAATAATTTTTCGTTAAATTTGACCTTATTAAGATTTATCCATGATCCATCAATAAATTTCTTATTTCATTTCTCTTCTGTGGCTTTCACATTACATTCTCCAATCTATAGAAAGTGTTGGCAAGATATAGCTTTTCTTAAGATTGCTGTTGAAAATTGACCTCGCCAGCTTAGAACCAGTGCAACTCTCTACAGGGTGTGTACGTGTGTGTTGTATAGCCGTTATGAAATGGAACTCACATCTGTAGATATTCAATTTCTTGAACGACCTTCGGGGAGGCGCAAAGCTGCAATTTATTGCATTTATGAAACCAGTGAAAAAAAATTAAAATGTGCTTTAATGCATTTGTTGTTGCTTAATGCGAGCCGAATTATTTATGTAGCTATGCAAATTTGTAAGTGAGTGCATGCAATAACGAAAGTGAGTGTAAACATTTAGTAGAAATTACTTGTAAGACAAGACTACAGATAATTGCGAATCTGCAAATCTGCCAAATTAAGACAAAATTTGCGAAACTCCAACACCCAACCAACCGTTATTATTAACAGTGAAATTTTTGCATAAATAAAATTACCGATGCGATGCATGCGAAATTTATGTTTCACTTTCTACGGAGCACAACACGCAGCACCAAAGATTCGCATTTCTCTTGCTTACATAGTATTCTTCTTCTGCTGTTGCTGCGCTTTGTGTCTATTTCCCATTACAATAACAACAAAATAAAAAATAAAACGGCTTACAATAGTGAAAGTCGCACATAATCGTTCGATCGACAGCAAATTGCAAACCGGCCAAGCAAAACGAGGCAAAATGAAATAAAATCGTTGAAGAGTGGTTGTAAAAGCAAAAGCAAACGAGTTAATAAATAATAAAAATATAAAAAATAAATAAGTGCAATAAAAAAATGCAGCAAAATCATAATTGATGAATTTGTTGTTGTTGTTGTTTTTTTGCATAAAAACATCAACTAAGCGACAGTGAAGCGCTGACAATACAGCAACACACGGCACACAAATTAAATAAAATTCAGTTGCATCAGTAGCAACTACAACAACAACAGCATCCGCAGTAGCAAATGTAGCAGCAACATCTAGGCAGCCAAAACCGGAGTGTCTGCTGCAAGTGGCAACACATGTTTCGCACTCGTTTGGTGTTGCTTGACAGTTTTTGCGCTGTTTTTTGGTTTTTGTTGTTGTAGATTTTTAACGTATTTTGCTGTCATTCTTTTAGTTTTTTTCTAAAAAAAAATATTTTATTATTTTTACATTTACTAAATATATATGTATGTATGTTGTATGGATTCTATGGCTTGTTGATGACTTTGCTTGCCTTACGGCTGTTGATAATGCGCGCTATTCGCTTACTTTTTATGATTTGGCGCGACCATAGCGACACTGACACATACATTTGTATGGGGATTGATGCCAACAAACAGCTTGCTGCTGCAGAAATTTCTACTGATGATGCCTGATGCTTGATGAGCAACTTGATGTTGTCTTTATTTTCCACTTATTTTATTGTTGTTGTAGAAATTGTGACTGCTACTGCAGCTACTCTTTGTTGTTGCTACTATTGTTACTTATGATGAACCTCATTTCACAGGAGGGTTCCATTTTAGTAGTTCGCAACTTCATCAACTATCAGCTAAGCAAGTTAAACTGATACTGTTGTTGTAAGTAATACAAACACAACAAAGAGCTAATTTTATTTCGCTTTTTCTGTATAAATATTCTGTGTGAGTGTTGTCCCTTATACTACGCCGGCGGCCAAGTGCAATTCGCTTGCAACTCATTGCTGCTAGTCGGACGCACTTGTGTCACTTGCAACTGTAAAGTGCTGAACACAAAGACGACGACACGACACGACGTAGCGACTGCTGATCACAAATGTCGCTTTGAAGCCAGCGTCTTGAACATTTTGAAGACGGCAGCGACATATCAAACTGCAATTTCATTGTTGCCGTACTAAAACCTTTCATTTCAATAAAATTTACATATTTAGTTTAAAGTGAAATTATTTATGCAAAGATGTAAAAATGGTCGATTTATTTGTTTTAAATAATCGATTGTTACTATAAATGATATATCAAAGTTATTTTACGTTTCTGCTGGCAAAATAACGTCATACTTGTTAGAACTTTGAATAATTTTACATTTCACATATTAGTGGCAGCTCTACAGCGGCCATTGTCGTCGGCAAAATTAGAAACATTTCTAATTTGGCGACAGCGAAGACTTCAACCCTTTTGTCGTGAAGTCGTGCTGTTGTCGAAAAATCTGTGCCTATAAGAACGCGTGTATTTTAATATTTGACAGTTGTCGCTCGTCGCTTGTCGTCTTCTATGTGTTCAGCACATAAATTTGCTGCAGTTGACAACTGAAATGTCGCCGTTCACGTGCTTTATGTGTCAGCAAGTTGAGCGACTTGCCTTGGATCGGAAGATGGCGACTGTGATCACGCAGAATGCGTGGAAGTGCGAAATAATCATGCCTCTTTGGTTTCACATTGAATTATATTTTAGTTTCGTCGTCTGGATTTCATATGCATATGTTCATATGTTTATATGATTCTATAGCCATATAGTTTTTCCAGTGGTTTTGCAGTGAGCAACTTCAAGCCCAATGATCATATTAATAGAATTCGAAGCATTCTTTGAGATTAATTTTTTATTGGAAATATCTGCGAATATCTCGCGATTATTTTCTATATTTTTTTACTGAGCTGTCACGTTCGTAGTCATTACCAAAAATGTTAAAACTGTTCCCTTCGTCTTACCCAGTTGTCGTGGGTCAACATCAAATATAATATTTTATAAAATATCACTCTCAATGTTCCTAAATAGATAATATATAGCAAGATAGTTCTCGTACAATTAAATTCAAATATTTTTTCTTTCTATTCGCCACTCCTCCTCTGCTTACTATGATTTTGCTTTGTTTTCCATCTCTCTTTCGCTCGAAAAATTTACTTGTGTAAGTATTAATATTATTTTAGCCTTTTCGCACGGGAGTTAATTGATCAATTAACCGGCCTTTGCTCGATTAAAGTGCTGAATTAAATCGATTTACCATACAAAAAAATGTTATTTTAAATTTTGTTTTTAATCGAATACAAATCGAGTTGAAACTTGAATGCAACTCTGCGGTTTTTTGTCCACGTTATTGATAAAAAAGCAATCAGCTGATGAAACTTACCAGCTTCCTATGAACAGCAAAAACAAAAATGTATAACAGCTGATCGTTTAAGCGAAGTGCGAAGTTTGGCCCTTCTAGTTTCTTAATTATAATCTTAATGTACTAAATTTATTTGGCTGTGCGAAGAGGCTTTTTATCAGTACAAATCAATTGCAGTGAGGCATGTGGAAACCGCCATTCTCTATAGTTTGACTATTCGAAGTCAGCACAGAATAACAAAAAATTCTTATTTGAACCCAAAATTAGATGCAATTTTGAAAATATGTTTATTTATTAAGGCTAGATAATGCATTGGAAATTACTTCTTCAATTATGTTTGCTTTGAAAAAAATGGAGTCGCATACTAAAACGATGGGTTATGAAGACACTGAATTTTGGCTGTCTTTAAGATATTATGATGGATCTAAAGAGAAACAGAACCATAATCTCAAAGTTGTTCTTAATAGTTAGATATCATAATGGTTTTAAATTCATAAAATACCATGTTTATCAATTGATGTAATTTCTAATAAAAATTACTCAGAGATTATCAGAGAAGTACTCAATAATTCGTAGAGAATTGAATACAATTGAACATTTTTCCTAATACGAGTAGTTCATAGGTAGAAGAAATACTTTTTATTTCCATACTTTTATTTTCAGCAGACTGTCTCTTGAGGTCCCCATCTCATTTCGATATTCAATTGAAACCTCAATTTTTTTTGCTCTTCATTGTACTCACAATTATATTTTGATTATTCTCTGTAGTCTATTACATAATATTTAACATATTGTTTTGTGTATATATATTATCTTATTTATGTTTATATGAATGTATTACATTGCAAAATTAATTTAATATGTCTATATATAGTAGCAACAATGATGGGCAGCTGCTCTCTTCAGTTCGGCGAGTAATCATTATCAATGTGTCACTAAATTGCTCTATATCAATTAATTAATTAACTAAATTGTTCATTAATTGGCAATAGAGCAAAAGTTCAGTGCGCTTGACATTCATTTAAGTGCGCCCACATTTGTGTGGGATTATATATTTCTCTGTTTGTGTGCGAATATATATTCAAGTACAAATACAAAAGTACAAATTTCATTAAAATACAAATTAGAAATAACTTTTTTTTAGTTAATAACTTTCACATTTTGTTTGCATGACATCAATAAATTATAAATTTCATTTATATCGTAACACATAACACATAAAAATATGTAAATAAATATAAAATCATCATCACCATGAGGCATATCAGGTTAACTCACTACTCAATCGCCACAATATTTCCGAAAATGTATTTTCATGCAAATTTATTCACATTTACGGCAATGTTATCGTCATCACTATCATTGTAATCATTTGTATTCAACTCTGTCAACTGTCAACTGTCATATTTCGCCGTGTTAGTTTTATTCTTATTTTTATGTTTTCTGTTTTTGGTCTGCAGCGAATTATTTTTTTCCAAAATAAATTGTTTCTTATGCTGATTACGATTATTTAATATATGCATATAAGCATATGCCCACCAAAAAATAAAAATATATTTCGTATAAAACAATGAACTTGTGTGTGTGCTTACTACTTCGCGATAAGGCCACTTGTCTTCATGGAATTCTGCGATAAGCAGTGATAACTATTGTTCGTACAATACTTTTAACGATACTCAGTTACTATTTGGTTAATTTATTTTACAGATTGTATGTTTGTTTTTTTGTATGTATATTTAATTTTAATATTATTTCCATTATTCACCTATCAGTTGGTCTTATCGTTAACGAAATTTAGAGGGAAATTCTGAATGCTTTTGCGGGGTTTGTTAACTATTGGAATTTTTTTTTTGAGTGAAATAAAAAATGAAATATTATAAAATAAGTACAACTAAATTGCTTAATTTTCACACATTTTGGCTTATCTCAAATACTTTTGTGTGAATAATTTTATTACCTTGCCATTTTTGGTTGGCTTTGGTGTCTTATATGCAATAATTTTTCAATTTTTAACCTTAAAATATTTATAAAAACTTATAAATAAACTAATTCAACAAAAGAAAATGTTTTTTTTTTTATAAAAAAATTATAATAATTTCATATTACACTTTCTGTTGGGCCAATTATGTTGAAATCTGTTTGAGCCATACAAAATAAGTCATCCATAACGAAATTCCGTAATTTTGCATGTCCTTATTTCCTTACAACTGCGACAAAATGTAAAAATAGCTTCAGACAATAGATAAAATGTCAGTTATACTGACTGATTTATTTGAAACTCGACATTGTTTTTCATATTAAATAATACTTTACAAACAGAAACCTCAAACTACCATAAAAATGTATATGCTTACATCGCAATAGGAATTCAAAAATCTATTATAGTTTAAGTCGACTTATGCTTTTTTAACATTAATTGAAAAATATTAAAATGAACATTTTTGAAATTTAGAATATTCATAAAACTATCTAATGATGTGAAATTAAGAATAGAGACAATAACAGCCTTTTCACACACCAAAATTAATTGATCAATTAAAATTTTGATAGTTTTTGCACTGCCGACTGCTCGATAACCGATCAGCTGTTAAAAATTTTGGTTTTGCTTTTCATAAAAAGTTGGTAAGTTTCATCAGCTGATTGCTATATTTTAGCAGCGACATCTACCATCGTGTAGCGTGAACAACAACTCGATTAAACTTCAAAAAACAAAAAACTAATGTATATTTTAATTTTGTATGGCAAATCGATCTTAATTAGCATTTTAATCGAGCAGAGTCCGGTTAATTGATCAATTAGTTCTTATGTGAAAAGGCTATAAGGGATAGTATCATCTAAATAATTAATATATTCTTGGGATAATCTAGGTTTGACACCCTTTTTAAGCTGATGACATGTATGTACGTTCATATGTCCTCCACTTTAATAAAAATTTTCTTTGAGGGATGATTTGATTTCTACTATATATAATATTCACAACCTACCTAATATAGAATAGGTTCAAGAAAACACGTGATACTATTCTGAAACTAGTTATCACATATAGATCAGTTCTCTAGTGGGTAATTAGGGATATACATACATATATGTAGAACACTGTAGATGAGAGAACTTTACAATTGTTAATCCATTGTGCCATTGAAATATATAAGCCGTCTTAAGTACCTAACTGCTGAAATATTTCCAAATGCCATATGCAAGAGTCTGCCAACCAGATGTCCATCTGCCATTCATTATTCTGACACATTTTGTCCTACAAAATTGTGTGAAATCAATGTTGCCAATAATGCAGCAAACAGGAAATGAGGGATTTCTCATTTTCAAATTAACTTTTTTAAACGCGCAGATATGGATATTTTTAGTGAAATTTTGCTGTTGTGCGATCTACTTGAAAAAAAAAATTGTATCTCTTCAGCGAGTCATTTGCCAAATACATGAATAAATATGTTTGTATGTCCATTAAATAGTCACTTACACATATTGTTCATATTTTTCACGCTACTTTGTTGCCGATTTTTTTATTTGAGAACTTTCTGCCAGTTGCCATTACCATTACAGAAAAGGTCATTCATTCATTCATACTCGTATCCATGACTTGTGTCACGCTGTGAAAAATACTGCTGCCATGCGTGCGCAGTTGATTTTGTATGTTTGTATGTCTGTACTCATGGAAGTGTGAACGCATTTGTTTTCGGTCTGCATATCGGTGAGATATATGTACATACGTATGTATTCGCAAAAGATAAACTTCAACACTTTGGCTGTGAAAATGCGGTCTATGAACTCATTTATTGTGTTTTCATACGTAACGTATTGAATTGTATGTATGAAATGTGTATTTGTATGTATGTACTTACATTTATAAATGTTACTTATACTCGGTAAATAGGCTGTTTTTCATGTGGAATTTTCACCTACCGTTTTGCACAATAATTTCTATTATGCTTTTGTTGGTGGTAATTTCGCAAACTGTTTCGATCTTTTATGCCTCCATGCGCAACAATAATAATTTTGTTTTAGATTTTCCTATTGTTGTTTAAATACTCGTACCTGCCATTCAAATGTAGTGTTACGTTGCAACGGTAAATGTAGGTTTATCGCTTGAAATTTATCTCTGATTGAGATTATATTGTTGAACGGTACTTTATATACAGTTGTGTTAAAAATAATGGCACTATTACGAAATAGATACTAAAAAATTATTGTATACTAAAAAATATAGTATAAAAGAATAAAAAATATAAATTTAATTAATTATTTTTAAAATTTTTACGAGCTAATAAAAATACAAGTACAATTTATTTATTTATTTTATTTATTTTTTTAAGTAGCTTTTCTAAAAAAAAATATTTTAAATCCAATTCTAATTAATTTTAATGAATTCGAGGTTCTTAAGTGTTCAAATTCTCATATTTCTGGCGATTTGTTGCCAGCAACATGTTGCTAGCATTTCAATGTATCAATGGATCGCTATTTAATTCACTATATATTGGTTAATTGATGCTTTCTGTGCAACACGAGCCTAATTTTATTATTTGATTAATCAACTTTTTAAAAATACTATAAATTATAATTAAAATCATCTAATAAGTAGTAAAATAAACATAAATGTACTTCTTGAGTGACTACCAACTTTCTAAAAAATATATAAAATATAATTCTTAATAAAGCATTGCCAGTATTTAATTTGTGTTGCGTTCGGTGATTTGTTGCCAGCAACATGTTGCAGACTCCTTAATGCATCAATATATGGCTACATTATTTACCAAATATTTATTAAACGATATTTCTGTGCAACAGGTACAAAACTGGGTGCTTCAGGAGGCTAGCAACATACTAAAACTTTCTTTAAAATTATTGAAAATTATTTAAATTTAATATACTCCGTATTTAAATTATATCATGCTACCGGTGATTTGTTGCCAGCAACATGTTGCTAGTGTTTTAATGCATCAAGAGTATTTAAAATAAAATGTTTCCGGTGTTGCCAGCAACATGCTGCTTTTTTTAATTCCTAAATTGACTGCTATTATTTTATTAATTGCTTATTTCTTGTGAAACGAAAAACGCACCCACTACTTGGGTATAAAAATAATTATGCTGTCACAAAGTCACAGTCTATCGATGTCATCCGACTGCGGCATGCAATTCTTATTATATTGTCTTGAAACACTTATTTATGTTTAAATCTACATAGATATTTATGCAAGCCATTAATTTCCTTCTCATGTGCGTAATTAATTTATAGCTGACGCTTAACTTTGCCTTAAACGTTTTTAAATTCACGACATGCATTGGAGTGTGTGTGTATGATTTTTGACTTGTAACTCAACTCAACTCATGCAGCGTTTCACCTCGTTCAAGTGCATTAGTCACACCAATACGGCGAATGACGGAACCTATGAAGCACGACGGAACACTTAATGCTGACGTGTTTATATACATATGTTTGTATGTAAATAAATGCAAAAAATAAAATTGAAACTCTGAAAAACTCAGTCAAATCCACAAATATATCTCTGTGTATTGTATGTATGTAATTAGAAGGGCGCTCGGTCTGTGTACTCAGTTAGTGTGACACAATCTCAGGTAGAAAATACAATATTTCACCGGCAGTCAATGAACCATCTGGTGGAATTGTGCAAGGCTTAGGTGAGAAAAAAGGTTTTTGTTCCAACAAGCATAAATTAATTAAATACAAATAAAAAATAAGACATAAAAATGAGTGAAATGAAAAGTAATAATAAAATAAAATATAAAAATGATAATATAAGAAAAAATATATATAATTAATATAACATAAATTAATAAATAAATTAAAAAATAAAAAAATAATGGCAAATGAGATTCAATATACAAATTTCAAGCTCAAATTTTCTAAAATATAACCTCAAAATCACAAAATGCGTCTCTTCTAAGCATGGTTTAAAATATCATCTCATCTTTTGCTATTTTAATGTTGCCAGCTTTCGAAAAATAAGAAACGAGCAAATTACTATAAAAACATATATACAAATTCTATATTTATTACATTTAGTTTTACTTATGTACATATTTTGTATTACTTCTTTCAACAATCAAAGCGCATTTCACACTCGATTGAATGTCGTCATTATCGCTAAAGGGAAACCCGCAAACTACTTATGTACAATAATACATACATATGTTGTATATCATAAAAGTAATTAGATAGTGAATCCAAAAATGAAATCATTCGATTCTTGCTCGTGTCGTCTTTGTTTTGCTCATAAATTAACACGAATTTGTTGCCTCAAATTAAGGAGAATTGAATAAAATTATTTGGTATAAAAATTGCTAAAACGCAATAAAAGTAATATTCAGTCATACGGTGGTTGATAATTTTTATTATTATTTGTTTCTGGGAATTAATTGCAACGACAAAACCCATTGTCGTTAAGTGCTTGTGTACTAATAATTACAAATATTATATAAGAAATATATATTTATAAGTATGTATTAGAAATTATAAGCATATGAAATTGAATTTATTTTCTCATTGAGAAACTTCGATGTCAGGTTTATTGAACGCTGTTTTCGAGAAAGAACAGATATTGAGGGCCCTTAAATGCGGTTTTAGCTTTGAACGATTGTGAATATTCGCATTGGAACCTTTGAGGACCAATTTCGGTTTCTTTTATAGTTTATATCTTTATCAGATAGAACAATGTCCATTTAAATAGATTTAATTAACTTGAGTTTTATGTTATAGTCGAGATATTACTACTATATATGTTATTGACTTTCGAGGTTATACTGTCTTGGAAGATCTAAGGCGTTATTTATATGTTTTTTTACTTCAGACTAGCCCTGAGTGCGCTGACTATGCGCTCAATACCTTCGCTTTCCGTGGTATCGTTATTCTTTTCGATTAGACTGATCTGGTAAGGCTGATGAGCTTGCTTTAGGTACGGCTGACTGTCTGGTAAAACGGAGCACCGTTGTCCTATTGAATTTTACTAGTGATCAGCTTGGCTTTGGCTGAGCTGGTAAAGCGCTGACCAGTCACTAGCACATTCGCAGTCTCCATGTCCTTCAGGCCTAAAGTTAATGGCAGGAGGTCTACCGAGCTCGTGAGTAAAGTTCACTTTTCCTTAGTCGTATGGGTTCTAACTGGCCGTTGTGCCATCGGTATCAACGCTTTCAAGTTCAAAATCTTACCGGATGCTAACTGTAGAAGCTGCATGGAGGATGACGAGGTGGAATCATCTCATCACTTTTTTTGGAATGTCCCGCCTTTGCGAGATCAAGAAAAATATTTCTCGGATCTCATTTTTTCGAATAACCCCTAGAAATAGCGGGTATAGAAGTGAAAAATCTCTGCAAATTTGTAGTAGGTTCAGGACGCTTTCAAGTAGGGAATCCTGACTTCACAAAGGACTGTCTTTCATAGTTTGGGTGTATTTTTCGCTGGGGAACGGCCTTACAACCTACTGTGAAAGAACGACTAAGATTTCTTTGAAATCCACGATATCTCTGGAGACATTTATTCAAATAAATCATCATCTGAAATTTTTCAGTTTTAAAATTTTTACCATATTTACTTTGTTGCCGTCGCTTTGAATAAACATTGCTTCTTGTTAACGTCGGGTACTAGTATAGGTCGATTAGAGTCGGGCATATATATTTTCCAAACTCTTTACAAGATCGATTCTATAGTAGCTTTCTTATAATTTTCTTCTTTTTAATCGAGGAAACAATTCGTATAAGTTCAATACTGTTGAATTAATTAAACTGAATTCTGAATTTGGACTAACGAACCGAACAAGTAACTGGTATAACTTCGTAAAGGTGGAATAGCAAGCGGTTATACATATTTACACTCTCTTGTATGAAGTAATCTCAAGACAAGAGCACAGAGCTCAATATTAGCCAGTAAAGTATTGGCGAATCGAAGACGACTAAAATAAGTGATTAAATGGAATATTAATAATAGCAATTTTGCTTTTATTACACTTAGCTATGAAGCATGCTCTTTTCCTCAACTGAATTAGAATATTTACACTAAAATTATAATTTTATAAATTTTATTTTTTTTTATATATGTTCTTTCTAGTTTTTCCGGCACACTGTTTAAAATTGGTTTAATTCGCTTGACAAATACAATTTTTTTGAAGAGATAATGTAGTCATTGCTTTTTGGTGACACACATATTTGACTAAGTGATTAGGAAAGTGCACATTGTGTAGATTATGAATGAAATTGATAAGCAATTTAAACAAATAAAAATTTCTACTTTGAAATATGTTGACTATTTATTTCTTCTGACATTTCGTAAAGTGCAAGTTGTTAAAAATGTAATAAGCAGCAATAAACTCGCTGAATTATGAAATGAAATAAGGAATAAATGTATTTTCTTTATATACAAACACAAAAATAATCCCTGCCAGCCAGGCCTAACCACTTTCCCCTCATGTTTCTTCAATTACTAACACCAACGCACACGTTTGGGTTATTTTGTTTTTGTATTCGTACGTGTGAGGGGAATAGTGGTTAAAAAACTCACAAGCAGCTATGCTGGCCTATGGCAAACTCACCACTTTGTTTACCACTTTTGTGGGTTTAAAAAACTTCGGTTTAACCAGCTTTTTCACCACCTTTGGCTGGCAGGGAATCATAATAACTTATGCATACATACAAACATATAAAGCACGCCGAAGCGCGTCGCAACTTAATGTAGTGATAAAGCAAGCGCATTAATAAAATTACAAAAAGGCATAACTGTAAACTAAACAAAAGTCACTTAACGCTCGATTGGCTATGCAAATGACTTCTTCCGAATGAGTTGGGTTGGGCTGCGTTTGGGCGACGCGCTCAGCCATCACTTGGCCACAAACACACAGTCATACACGTGCGCCACTGCGTCAGTCCGCCCAGCCGGCGAAGATGCATCGCCACTAAATGTCACTTTAAAATCGCCTCAAAAGTATGTCGAATTGGTCGCCGTCGGTATTTTGGTCATAAATTTTGGCAGACACTAAAAACAGTGAGAGACTAAAAACCCAACCAACTCAGCACACTATGCAAATGCGTCTAGCAACAACAAAAATAAAAACAACAACTTGTGTTGGTAATAGATTTTTCTGGGCCAAAAATAACTGACAGCTGGTGTATTGAGTTAAATTGTTGAGTGGTCAGTAGGAAAAGTTTGATGAAAATAATTTTTTTGTTTAAATTTTAAGTTGACAAAATTTCTGAAAAAAATCAACACAATAAAAATAATATATGTATAATTGTTCAATTTTTTGGAAAAAATATATTACTTAAATCATTATTTGCAAATATTTTTGTTCAAAAACATTTCTTTAGTCCTTCAATTCAATATTTTTTTTTCTTTCTCTTTACAGGTATGTATTTCGCTTTTGTATTTGAAGTCTTATTGATTGGTAAGCCGAATTTGATATACATTTTTATTAGGAAAATGTTTTTACGACGAGCAATCATATTTGCTCAGTATTAACAGAGAACTTATAAGGTCTCTGGTATTAATAAATGATAATGCATGTATAGAGTTATATTGATCTCATTGATCCACGACAGTCCTTTTTTCTCTTGTCAATTCTAACACATGTCTACGAAAAATAATAAGTCGGGACTTTCCCTTACATATAACTTGACATCAAATATAAGAACCGAATGTAAATTTTAGACGTTGGTTTTCAGTTTCGCTGTTCGGCCGTATTGGTCGGTTGGGTAAAAGGGAGACAAAGTGAGCCTGTACGCGAGCAGCCAACATTATGCCTATTCTCCAAACACATTACTCTCTAGGATTTATTAGGCAAAGCGTATTTTATCGTCTGAACCCCGTTTTATATTCAAAAATTGAAGAAATAACAAAAAAAAAAACAAACATTTGTCTACTAAATATCCCCTCTCCTGTGTCTTCCAACAAAACCCCATCAAGATGTCCTTCCGCGTATAGGATGGAATAGTCTCTCTTTCGAAACCTGATATTCTAGAACATTAATTTTGATCTGTTATTGCTAAAATTTTTCCCAAAATTGTCATTTCCTCATTAGTACCAAATTTGGATGATACGATGTGTGTGCAAAAAATAACGGGATTTTCTTTTTTTTAATCTTTATTTATTTGTCTACATTTAAGTTGTCATCGTTAATATAGTCCCCATTTGATTCAATGCAGCGCTTCCTCCAATCGCCAGGCCACTTCTCAAACTCGATTTTGGGAATAGCCTTTAGCTCTTGCAGAGATTTCTAGTATGTTTGTAAAACCACGGCCTCTTAAGGTTCTTTTTATTATTGGAAATAAGAAAAGACTCACAGAGTCATGTTTGGCGAATATGGAGGTTGGTGGTATTGTTAGAATATTATTTTTGGTTAATAATTCAGAGAAAAGCAACTAATTGTGAGCTTTGAAGTAACGAAAAATTGCCAATCTCATAAAAACTGACCTGATAGTTCAAACATTGGAAATTATCGAAAATAAAAAGGATTTTAGTAGTGTTTATGGGAAGAAATAATATATATATTCAGTCCATCAAATTAGACACCTAAGCTTGTTAGCTACTGAAGATACCACTTATTGTTTTTTATATCAAATAATCACTTTCTAAACTCAAGATCTCTATTTCATTTTTTTTTTAATTTCTGGATCCACCATTCGCAACCGAGAAGCGTGACATGTGCTGCTGCGGTTGCTTTTAATTGGTGGCATGCTGCTTGACGTGCCGCCAAAAGCGGCAGGTGACATTTAAGCAACGCTGATACAAAAATACATGTATTTTCATCAACAGTAGACACATATAGTACAGAAGTACATATGTGTGATTGTCACTGCGATGTGGGGGCTTTGTGGGTGATCGCGCTCGTGCCTGCCTGATCGTCGCACAGCCACCATGCAAATGCATAAATCAACCGTTAAATTATTGCGTAAAATTTATGCATTTTTTCACGGTATTTTCAGGTGCTGTTGTTGTATTTGTTTTTTTTTTTGTTTGCTTGTTTTGACGTCTGAAATTTCCGCTTAAATGGTGGCGTTGGAATTTTAAATGGATTTGTCAAGAGTACGTTTGACAGATGGGCCGCGAAGGTGTAGCGGAGCATGTGGGTGGGAAAACAAACAGGAGGAGAGAGGAAAGAAAACAAGTGTGGCTAGTAGCATAGATAGTGCGCGCTGTGGCAGTTTCTATATGCTATTTCAGCTCTGACATTTATAAGATTTATTGACACTTTAATTGAGCGACATATTTCACGGGTTTTCTCCCTATGAGTGTTGCTATGGTAGAGTGTGTGTTGCTTAAGCAATATTAGTGCTAATAAATCAACTAAGTTGCCTGGAAATTAATTTAAATAAACTAACTTTGTTGCTAGTTTGGCATTTTCATTTTATGGTGTCTCTCTCTGTATTCGTGAGTGTGTTTTTTGCGCTCAGAGAGCGAAAAGTTTGCGCTCAAAACAACAGGCAAACTCGAATTTTTCATATGCAAAAAAAATTTCTCAAGCAAGCGCTTCGTGTTTTACCGTTATGCTTTTGCATGAAAAAAAATCCTTGTAAACATAACCTAATTTTTTGGAGTCAAATAAAATAATATAAATGTGGCCTATAAGTGCGACAAGCGCGCCGCAGGCGTGCAACAAAGTGGCGGCTCTTTGGCTGACACCAGGAAAATTCGACGACGACGGCACAGAAATAGTTTGCGGCAACAAAGACAACAATAACAATGGCGGAGTTTGGCATACGAAGCTTGAATATGCACATATCAAAGTTTACTTTTGTGTGTATGCAGCCGATGGCGGCAGCGCGCAAGTGACAAAAACTTGCCTACAACAAAAAAAAGCAAAAACAACAATTGCACCAAAGTGGCGAAAAATGCGCGAAAAAGCTGAAAGCACGCGCATTAAAGTTCAAAGTAAATAAAGTCCCATAACGGCAATAACAAACAAACAGAAACTGCAAAAAATTGTAGTGAAATTGCAGCGCCAACAACAACAAAAGCAACAATAGCGCACACAATGCATTGCCAACAAAATGACACAGTTTTCAAGTCTCAGCTGTTTTTATGCAATTTTATTTTTGGTCTCCATTTTTTTTTGTTTGCTAGCATTTTGCTTGCGGCTCGAGCGAACTGTGACACTTGCATGCGTACACACATTCATATGTGCCCATATATAGTCAGCCTGCTTGATTGTCACTTGCCGCATTCCATGCGTTGCATGCGCTCTGGCTGCGAGCGGCAAGGACTTGTGCAAATGAAAAACTTTCAAGCTTCGTTTTAAGTACTTCTTATTTTTATTTTCATTTTCGCACACACATATTTATTAATATTTATTTATTTTTCGCCGCGTATTTGGGTCTTGCCACTCGCGCGTGTGCGTCGCGCATGCACTTTGTCACTTTTACTTTTGTGTTTTGTGTGCGCACTTACTTCGCTCGTTTGTTCAATAAAACTTTTACAAGTGTTGCCACTCTGAGCCACTTAATGAGTTGACAAAATGCAGTGGAAAACAGAAGAAACTGTTATTTTTTGGGTAAACAGCGTTGCATAAATGCATTTATTTAAGTTTATATGGAAAATCATGCGAAAGCTCATTAGGGTTGTTCAGTTGGTTTGAAGGGAATGTTCATTGAAATTTTTATTAAAGGAAGTAAGCTTTCATCAAGATGCGTAAAATGGGTCTGAATTTGATTTTCTGAAATTTTTGTATGGAGAATAACAGGTTCTTAACAATGGTAATAGTTATGTTAGGTTTCGGAGATGATCATCGCGAAGGAGGCCACTAGAATCCCACTAGGACAGTTTAAACACCGGTCTTTTGTTATTCCCAAACTCTAAGTATGGTTCAGGACACACTTGTGTAACGTCGATGCACTTTGACCATATTACAAACCTGTTTAGGGAGCTAATAAAAATCGCCGATGTTTCAACTTTAGTCTAGCGAAAGCTTCCAGAAAAGAAGAAAGCTTCCAGACAATTTTGACAAATGGCATCCGTCAGAAACCTCATCGCAAGTAGAACTATGAATTTAATTAGCACAATCGACCTCTTGCGTTTAACTCTGGGTCAGGACCCTCACCGATCTTACCCAATAATAAAGTTACTCGAAGTCGTGTATAATATATTACTTTATTCTTTATATCGATGTGAATGTAATGTAATTGGCGTAGAAACTGTTAATACGATTATAGCCTAATCGATAATAGTGCGCAATTCTGCTATTTCCCTCGCAGTTCGGCGCCAGTTGGAAAATCCAAGTGTAACGATGTCGCTCTCCACCTGGTCTCTCCAAAGGCGGGTACTGCATTGAACACTTTCAAAGCTGGGGGTTTTCGCCCATTAGAACAACATGGCCTAGCCTGCGCACCCGCTGTCTTTTTATTCACTGAACTATGTCAATCTCGTCGTATACCACGTACAGCTTATCGTTCCATCGTCTGCGGTATTCGCCGTTGTCATTGTTCAGAGGACCATAAATCTTGCACAAAATATTTCTCTGGAAAACTTCTAGTGCCATCGTCCGCGCTTCTGCACCATAAAGCAGGACGGGAATGATAAGCGACTTGTAGAGTTTGATTTTGGTTCGTCGAGAGAGGTCTTCACTCTTCAATTGCCTACTCAGTCCAAAGTAGCACCTGTTGGCAAGAGTGTTCCTGGGTTGGATTTAGAGACTGACATTGTTGGCGTTGTTAATGCTGGTTCCTAAGTATACGAAATATCGACTGATATTCGTTTTCATCTTGAAATCTCGGAAATGTTTTTCATTCTCAGAAATAAAATAAGAACTCATTACCATTGCTTTGGAAGACCATTAAATATGATTTCATGTGGGAATTTACGGTTATTTTGAATGTTTCTCACTGAAGTCACATAACCTAAAGCCACAGTAATCTCAGGATTATCGAGTTTTTTTTGAGATATTCGAGTTATCTTTGAGATATTTTATTATGAATAAGTATCTTCAAGAGATCGATATTTTTCTTCTCTTTTTTTAGCACTTTCCAATAAAGGATTATTCAAATAAATGCAATTTCCAAATAGTATTACTCATTTCCACCAAAAGTTTTAACCTTACTTTTCAACACTCACGTTCCCACAATAAACTCTTATGCTCAAATGGCGTTAACGCCTCTCTTTGTGATCACAACAATCGATGGCGAATTGCGGTCAATTAAAATATATGCGCGAAATAAAACACTCATTAATATGTGCGTCATGCAGTGAATGCTTTATTGTTAAATTAATAATTTCAGTTTTTTTCCTTAAAACTCCAAGCACACAATGCAATGGCGGGGCATAAATAATAATTGTATTGTTTGTAATTAAATTGGCAATTCGGCAAAATTGTGAAAAAAATAGATAAATATAAACAATTCAACCTTTTAAAAAGACAACAAATTATAAGCATAAGGTGTAGGAAGTGAATAAAATAAAATATAAATAGCTTCCAAAGCTCAAGTTTCTATAATTTTTTTTCAGAATTATATTAATTTCACAGTAAAAGCTTCGTTTAAAATCATGATTACTTAGGCCAGCAATCAGAGACAAAAAGCGTTATAATTCACAATATTAATAGTTCTATCGTTGATTTTTAGGGGATTCTTTCATTAGAGTTTGAATGAAAATTTTATAAAACAAGTAAGGAAGTATATAATACACAATTTGACCCACATATTCGTCATATATATTGTATAAAGTCCATTGAAAGTTGGAAATCGTAATATTAGGTTAGAAACACCGAGGTCCTCGTGTTCGATATACGGGGCCTTAAAAAAACTATGGTCCGATTTCGGCGATTTTTAGAATGGGGCTGCCACACGATAATTGCAGCATTTTTGCAAAGTTCTGCACCGATATCTTCACTAGTGCTTACTTTATATATTGTAAAGTAAACGATTCAGATCGTCTTCAAAGTTCTGGTATATAGGAAGTAGGCGTGGTTGTGAAGCGATTTAGCCTTTTTTCACAACATATCATTGGGATGTAAGGAAACTATTACAAACCAAGTTTCATTGAAATCGGTCGAGTAGTTCCTGAGATATGGTTTTTGACCCATAAGTGGGCGACGCCACGCCCATTTTCCATTTTGTAAAAAAATCTGAGTGCAGCTTCCATCTGCCATTTCTTACGTGAAATTTAGTGTTTCTGACGTTTTTCTTTAGTGAGTTAACCCACTTTTAGTAATTTTCAATCTAACCTTTGTATGGGAGATGGGCGTGGTTATTATCCGATTTCTTTCATTTTTGGACTGTATAAGGAAATGGCTAAAATAAACGACTGCAGAAAGTTTAGTTTATATAGCTTTATTAGTTTGCGGGTTATATACAAAAAACTTAGTAGGGGGCGGGGCCACGCCCACCCATAAAAATTACAGCCAAATATGCCCCTTCATAGTGCGATCCTTCATACCAAATATTATTTCCATTTATTGCCATTTTGTGGGCGTGGCAGTGGTCCGATTTTGCTCATTTGTCAAAGTGCCAAGTTTCATCAAGATATCTTAATTTTTACTCAAGTTACAGCTTGCACAGACAGACAGACATTCGTATTTGAACTCTACTCTTCTGATATTCTTCTTTTTATATAGAAAAATATCAGATCAGCTTGTTTTGACAATGCTGAGATAAGAGATACATTTTAGAAAAATACTTAATATTTTTTATGCATATATGTGTGTTCAAAAAATAACGGGAATTTTAAAGTTTTCAATTTCCCAAAAGTCCAAAAGTATAATGGTTCAAAAATAAAGATAACTTTAGAATGATTTTACAATTACATGAGAAATCGCTGGATGAGCCAAAGGCTAACTTCAAAATCGTGTTTGAGAAGTGTTGCAATAATTATTGAAGTATTGGAATAAGCGCTGGCATAAGGGTATAATAACGAATGGGGACTGTTTTTAAGGTGAGAACATTAATGTAGACGAATGAATAATTTTTTTTCCAAAAAAGAAAAATTCCCCTTATTTGCAAAGTGCAAAGTGATGCATTTTTTTCTTTTATACGACTCTTGGGAAACATATTTTGCAAAAGATTTGATGGTAGATATACCAGTATTCGAAAAGGGGCGTTTACTTCAGTTCCCCAATGGATTTCGATGATTTTCGAAGAAGTCAAGAAGGTGTTAGAACTACTCAAATAAATATTTTTTTTTATATTTTTGATTACTATTTGAACTCATTTTGAAATAAATTTCGACAGTTCAATTCAGTTGTGACCTCATTTTTTAATCCTAAATTTTATTCCTTTTTTATACTCTCGCAACAAAGTTGCTAGCAACAAAGTTGCTAAGAGAGTATTATAGTTTTGTTCACATAACGGTTGTTTGTAACACCCAAAACTAAACGAGTTAGATATAGGGTTATATATACCAAAGTGATCAGGGTGAAGAGTGGAGTTCAAATCCGAATGTCTGTCTGTCCGTCCGTCCGTCTGTGCAAGCTGTAACTTGAGTAAAAATTAAGATATCTTAATGAAACTTGGCACACTTATTTCTTGGCACCATTGGAAGGTTGCTTTCGAAAATGAGCAAAATCGGTCCACTGCCACGCCCACAAAATGGCGAAAACCGAAAACACATAAAGTGCCATAACTAAGCCATAAATAAAGCTATGGAAATAAAATTTGGTATGAAGGATCACACTATGAAGGGGCATATTTGGATGTAATTTTTTTGGGGAGGTGGGCGTGGCCCTGCCCCCAAATAGGTTTTTTGTACATATCTCGGAAACCAATAGTGCTATATAAACCAAACTTTCTGCAGTCGTTTTTTTTAGTTACTTCCTAATACAGTCCAAAAATGAAAGAAATCGGATCATAACCACGCCCACCTCCCATACAAAAGTTAGGTTGAAAATTACTAAAAGTGGGTTAAATCACTAACGAAAAACGTCAGAAGCACTAAATTTCACATAAGAAATGGCAGATGGAAGCTGCACTCAGGTTTTTTTACAAAATGGAAAATGGGCGTGGCATCGCCCACTTATGGGTCAAAAACCATATCTCAGGAACTACTCCACCGATTTCAATGAAACTTGGTTTGTAATAGTTTCCTTACCTCCCAATAATATGTTGTGAAAATAGGCCAAATCGGTTCACAACCACGCCTACTTCTCATATACCAGAACTTTGAAGACGATCTGAATCGTTTACTTTACAATATATAAAGTAAGCACTAGTGAAGATATCGGTGCAGAACATTGCACAAATACTATGTTTATAGTGTGGCAGCCCCATTCTAAAAATCGCCGAAATCGGACCATAGGTTTTTAAGGCCCATATATCGAACTCGCGGACCTCGGTGCTTCTAACCTAATATTATGGTTTCCAACTTCCAATGGACTTTATACAATATATATGACGAATATGTGGGTCAAATTGGGTATTATATAATATAAATAAAGTTAAATAAATAAATTGCGAGAGTATAAAATGTTCGGTTACACCCGAACTTAGCCCTTCCTTACTTGTTTTCTATTATTATTATAAAATTTTTATTCTCATTTTCATAATTCACCGATATTACTCTATCTCATATTCGTAAAAACATACTTTATTAGTCTGTATACCGCTGAATTACTTAATTTCACTGACTACCAACAGCCATATTTGATCTCGTCGGTATATTGAAAATAAACAGACTATTATTATGTTATTTCCACTAATAATGTGACTGACTGATAAACGAGCAAGATATAATATGTAAATTCATATAAATAATAATAATAAATAATAGTGTGGCGCAATGTAACAAATTGGCGTAGTTTCAACACATTTCACAATATTTTTACAAGCAAGACAAGCACATATACACACATACAGACGCACATAAACGAGAAAAATGTCACACTTTAATTTACACAATCATAGTGAACAATAAATTCTTTATTAACAATATTAATAAATCAAAAATGCGGCGGCGAAAGATAGAAGAGACGCACAATTGTATAATTGTATGTGTGTATGTGTGTATGTATGTATGTACATATGTAGTATAACATTGAAGAGGTAATAAAATATAAATTTTCATGTCAAACAAACTATAAACAGTTGTAGCTACACACATACATAAGTGAGTTTTTTATAATAACATCAAACGCAGCTACACACCCGAACACATGTATCTAGCCACCTCAAAGCCACTTTGGCCTCCATTAAATATTAGGCAGACGAGTTTATTACGCCTTCCACACCGCCTCCACTTCCGCCTCCTACTGCATGTACGTAACGTGGCGACACACCACTCCAACTGACAGTCAATAATAATAACCTCAGACAAGCCGATTCGAGTTATGATGTGCCACAGCAAACGCAACAACGCAGCGACGCAGCAATCAGCGGAATAATGCGTCAACCTGACGCCTAAACAGATGCTGTGACAGCCACATATATATATTATAGTAAATATGTATATAGGAGAAATACATACTATACATACATATAGTTTATCACTCTTTAGCATACGAACCGGTGTTGTGTGGCATACGCAATGCGAAAAGTGTTGCGTTGCGGAGGCAAATCATGCGTAACGTATGATATTTAGTCTTTAATGTGCGTTGGGGCGCCATAAGTCATTGACAAGCAGTGTGAAGTGCAGAGCTGTTAAGGAAATAGTTAGTTCAAAGGCTTTTCGTGGTTTTATGAACACGTTTATATTCAATTTGGTTCGTTTTTCATACGTGGATGCTTGACGTAGACGTAAAATATTGCGTTCTGAATATTTTTTTTTAGAATTTTGGGTTTTCATCTTAGATTCCTGCAAAACGAGACCATAAACTTAAACTTTAGTATGATGAGCCTCAAAATTTGCAGTTTTATATACCGCTTTTCCAATATGAAATAAAAAAATCATGAAATTCTTTCTCGAAATCGTGAAATAAATCACTTAGACATATAAACATAGACTAAGACCATTAAAAAATTATACATTTTATTATTTTTTTTTTGTATTTTTTATATCACAAACAACTTTTCAAATATTTTCGCCGATTTTCATTTCATGTTTTGGCATTACGTTATAAGAAATTATTAAATATTTGTTTGGAAAATACCGTTATGTGTTCTTTGAAATCATTGCTTTGCAAAAAAATCAAATACTTTCCGTTGTTTTTAATAAAATTTTATTTGTTTTTGTACTTTTCATTATCTATCTGAGTACATTTATGGAGTAAACATTGCCCAAAATCTTCCACTCTCTATAATAAATAAATAAAAATAAAATTTTCCTCTTTATACAAAATTAAATAGTTGCCAAGCGAAATATTTTGGCGTGTGTCTGATATTATAAACAATTTCTTGTACTTTTTTATACAAATCTTTTGTTTTTCAATTAAAAAATGTTTATTTAATTTCGTTTAATGAAAAATCTGAAGACGTAAGTGGAAACTCAATGTTTTACCCATTAAAAATTGTTGCATAAAAAATCAGCTGTTGAAGGAAATTAAGCACCCAGAAATTTTTCTATGGCTAATTAGAAATTATGCTTAAGTGCCTTAAAAGCCTATAGTTTGCCGGTAATCAAGATCATAAAATTGTTTTATGAATTTTGATATTTTATACCGACTAGCATGACTTTTTTCGATCTTTTATTTCTTTAAATTTTGAGTATGGCTTTGATCACAAAATAATGAAAGCTAAAAATCCTAGTGAAAGCTTATTTCACTTTTCACAATTTTCACTGTCACATATTTTCATATAATTCAGAGCTTTGACTATGCTAATACAAAACAGTGAAAGTTTACTTAAAAGTTCTCATAAATTGTACACATTTCTTTTTTGTGAGTTTTTATTGTCACTAAATTTCTTCTAATTCAGAGCTTTAATTAAACTAAAAAAACAACACAGTGAAAGCTTCCTGAAAAGATTATGAAAGCTTATCGTAAATTGTAAAAAGTTCTTAAAATTTATTTTTTTGTGAGTTAATTATCACTAATTTCACATTTCATTCAGCGTTTTGAACAAAGCTAATACAACACAGTGAAAGCTTATTAAAAAGCTTGTGAAAGCTTAATATAAATTGTTTCTTAAAATTTAATTTATTTGAGTAATCATTCAACGCTTTGAACAAAGCTAATACAGCATAGTGAAAGCTTACTAAAAAGCTTAACATAAATTGTAAAAATGTCTAAAAATTTAATTTCTGTGAGTTTTCACTGTCACATATTTTCTTATAATTCAGAGCTTTGAACTAAGCGAACACAACACAGCGAAAGCTTGTGAAAGTTTTATATAAATTGTAGAAATTTCTTAAATTTTAATTCATGTTAGTAATGAAGTGAAAGCTTACTAAAAAGCTTGTTGTTATATAAATATAACATTTATGACTGTATATGTTATTTATAATTATATATTAAAGTAAATCGCTGATATTTTGAATGGTTGCAAAAGTTACTGAAAATGCATTAACAATGTCCTGTTAAAAAGTTTGTTTTAACACAACCTTTTGTAATAATTAAATGTCCCTTTATTCCGTCAGAGTTTTGAGTTTTAACATCTTAAAGAAAGCAACAAGAAAGAAGGAACCTCTTGGTATGATAATTACTTCTTCGATTCACTACACTCTCTTTGCTGTATTACAGGCAGCTAATTAGTCGTATTCCGAAGATAAATTCCTTTTATACTTGTTTTTGAATTAATTTTTAATTTCTTGCGATGATTTTTAAATATAATAAAAACTTTTATAATTTAAAGAAATTTTTTATAAATATTTATGTATGAAACTAGTAAATACTAGCGTTAAAATATTTATGAGTTTTGTGTGAAAATTCTTAAGGCCTTGGCATTTCCTGTTAACTAATTAGTTTGACGTGGAAAAATTTTATCCGAGAATATTTGCAGTCACAGCTGTAGAACAACCATTTATAGTGGATGAATCTCAGTGACTAGCATATAAATGCTGCATTACTTCTGTATGTATGCTAGCATGCATTCAGCGCATAATTTCAAGTGGCAGCACATTTCTCAGCGTTTAAAAAGCGTGAAGAATGCTCTTTATCAACTCAATTATGCATGTTGCAGCATACTCGTACTAATATTAATTGTAAAAATATTTGGTTTTTTCCATCGCTTGTTTTCTATGCGAATCTTTGAAGCGTGACATCTTTTGCCAACAGCCAACTCCTCCGCTGCAGGCATGTCCACTGCCACAAATGGATGCCACCACACTCATCTTATGTTTACTAAGCATTTTCCACACTTCACTGTGGCAACTTCAGTGCCAAGTAGCCAGCAATATTTGTTGTTTGTTGTTCGTTTCACTCCACTGCGCCTGCTCTTTGCCTTACACTCCATTTCATTTGAACATCTCCAAATGCTTCACATTCATTTATTATGGGCATAATAATAATCGTCAGACGCAAAAGTGCGCCACAAGGCCTTTGAGAGTGTATATTTGAGTATGTGTGTGTATGAGTTAGTTTATTCGTTTCTTGGCGTCATTGCAAAAAAAAATGTTTTCGACTACTAAAAGTGTACATACATATATAATATAATTATCTGTTAGTGCGATTTGCTTTAAATTACTATGATTACTTTTTTATCTTACTTGATTATTATTATTACATTGTTGTTGTTGCTGTGGTTGTAGCATTAATATTCGTATTTAAATATGCTTATCTGCTTTAATTTATACAATGTGCGCACTATTAGCCGCCTAGTGTGAGAAATCTTTTATGCAAATAAATAGCAGACATTTAAATACAAAAACAAATATGTATGTATATACATCCCTGTGTAAGTATTTGTGTTATAAATAGCTGGCTCGCCCGCTGCTTGAATATCAAATGCTGCTAAACGTTTGCATATTTATTTATTTAAATGTTCTCATTTATTGTATTTCTGCCAAAATTATTTTGTTGTTGTTGTTGCTGGGAATATATGTTTCACTACAAATGCTTATTTTTTTCTTTGAATTTTTCTTGGTTAAATATTTTTTGAATTGAACTTTGTATATAATTTTTTAATTTTTTCAAATTTTTTATACTCTCGCAACATGTTGCACAGAGTATCATAGTTTTGTTCACATAACGGCTGTTTGTGTCACCAAGAAATAAAAGAGTTAGATATGGGGTTATATATATATAAATGATCAGGATGACGAGTGGATTTGAGATCCGGATGTCTATCCGTCCATCTGTCCGTGCAAGCGATAACTTGAGTAAAAATTAAGATATTTTAATGAAACTTCGAACACATATCTCAGGAACTACACGACAGATTTCAATGAAATTCGGTATATAATATTTTCTTGACACCCTGATGACACGTGTGGAAAATGGATGAATTCACAACTACGACAACTTCCCATATAACTCAATTTTGAATTACATCCGATTCCTTCACTTTATAAGATATATATTAGGAACCAATGAAGATAGCGAAATAAAAGTTTACATAAATACTGTATATGATCCGTGGCATCACTTGTGAAAAAATTGTCGAAAACGGACTATAACTTTTCAAGGCCCCGGATATCGAATTTGCAGAACTTAGTGCCTTATGGTAATTTTTCACCGAAAATATCGGTAAATCTCTCAGATATATTAATTTAATTCAGAGGAAATCTTTTTCTTCTAATAGTGTGTCTCTGTATCAGAAATGGTTCAAATCGGGATTTTCAAAAATACGATGGGCTTAATAACTTATAAATCGGCTAATATATGAAATTTCTTAGCCAAATTAAATGAGCATATAAGCTTAGATATAATGTATGTTGGTGATAAAAATGAGTTTAATCGGCTCAGGAATTACCTCAGCCTATATGCTATATATGATGATTTTCGTTTTTCCATTGGACCTTATGCCGCATACATGTGTCAAATTGTGTGTGATCTTAATAAAAATATAGCAATAAATTGCGAGAGTACAAAATTTTCGGTTGCACCCGAACTTAGCCTTTCCTTAGTTGTTTTTAAATAATTTTAATTATTTTCAACATTTCTTTCTAATTTTTTGAATAAATTGTTATATATTTTCTTTTTGTTTTTTAATTTCCCATTTTTTTCAGATACTATTCGTTTTCTCATTTGATTATTTTAAATTTTTTCTTCTAATTCGTTTTCTATTGTGATTTCTGTTTTGTTTGCTGTATACATTTTACACTAAACATTCTTATTTTCATTTAATTTTTGTGAGGAAAAAATTTGAATTGGGAATTGAACTTTATATATTTAATTATTTTTTAAGTTTATTATTTTTTCTTTTTTTAATTTTGTTATAACTTCTTTTTAAATTTAAATTTAATTTTTTTTAATTTGAATTTTATTTCCTTTTACTTTTTTTAATTTTTCTCTATTTTTTTTTTTAATACTTTGGTATGTTTTTATTATACTCTCGCAACAAATGTTGCTAAAGAGAGTATTATAGTTTTGTTCACATAACGGTTGTTTGTAACACCCAAAACTAAACGAGTTAGATATAGGGTTATATATACCAAAGTGATCAGGGTGAAGAGTGGAGTTCAAATCCGAATGTCTGTCTGTCCGTCCGTCCGTCCGTCTGTGCAAGCTGTAACTTGAGTAAAAATTAAGATATCTTGATGAAACTTGGCATACTTATTTCTTGGCACCATAGGAAGGTTGCTTTCGAAAATGAGCAAAATCGGACCACTGCCACGCCCACAAAATGGCGAAAACAGAAAACACATAAAGTGCCATAACTAAGCCATAAATAAAGCTATAGAAATAAAATTTGGTATGAAGGATCGCACTATGAAGGCGCATATTTGGATGTAATTTTTTTGGGGAAGTGGGCGTGGCCCCGCCCCCTACTAAGTTTTTTGTACCTATCTCGCAAACCAATAGAGCTATATAAACCAAACTTTCTGCAGTCGTTTTTTTTAGCCACTTCCTAATACAGTCCAAAAATGAAAGAAATCGGATCATAACCACGCCCACCTCCCATACAAAAGTTAGGTTGAAAATTACTAAAAGTGGGTTTACTCACTAACGAAAAACGTCAGAAACACTAAATTTCACATAAGAAATGGCAGATGGAAGCTGCACTCAGATTTTTTTACAAAATGGAAAATGGGCGTGGCGTCGCCCACTTATAGGTCAAAAACCATATCTCAGGAACTACTCGACCGATTTCAATGAAACTTGGTTTGTAATAGTTTCTTTACATCCCAATGATATGTTGTGAAAATTGGCCAAATCGCTTCACAACCACGCCTACTTCCTATATACCAGAACTTTGAAGTGGATCTGAATCGTTTAGTTTACAACATAAAAAGTAAGCACTAGTGAAGATATCGGTGCAGAACTTTGCACAAATACTATGTTAATAGTGTGGCAGCCCCATTCTAAAAATCACCGAAATCGGACCATAGGTTTTTAAGGCCCCATATATCAAACACGAGGACCTCGGTGCTTCTAACCTAATATTATTGTTTCCAACTTTCAATGGACTTTATACAATATATATGACGATATGTGGGTCAAATTGTGTATTATATAATATAAATAAAGTTAAATAAATAAATTGCGAGAGTATAAAATGTTCGGTTACACCCGAACTTAGCCCTTCCTTACTTGTTATTTTATAATTTCTTAATTTTTTTCATTTCTTGTAAATTTACTATTTTGATATTTTTAATTTAATTTTTATTTATTTTTTATTTTTTATTTTATTCCTTAAGTTTTACATACTATTTTTGACTTTTTTAAGTATTATATTTTTATTTCTTTCTAATTTTTTAATATATTTTCTTAATATTCCTCAATTTTAAGTTTTAAAATTTTTGTTTAATTTTCTGTTATTATTTATTTATTTTTATTAATTTTATAATTTCATTGTTTATATATTTTTCTCTATTTTTTAGTTTACATTATTAAAAATTTATGTTTTATATTTTAATTTTTGATGTTTATTTCTGCTTGCCATTTCATTTCCATTGTCTTTGCCAACTTTATTTTTATTCGCTGATCTTGCGCCCATTTTGTCTGTCGCTTTCGAATTGCGAAAACTATTTGTTAATGCCCGACTATACTCAGGGGAATCTAGATACATGTATATGCAGCATGCACCTGTTGACATTTTGTGAAAGCAAGAGATAATAAATTTATTAGAAATTTTATTTGTGTGGGCACTACTAGGCGCAGCAGTAACGGACGGTGAATATTTTCTTTAGTTTTAATTATTTTTATACTCTCGCAACCTGTTGCACAGAGTATCATAGTTTTGTTCACCTAACGGTTGTTTGTGTCACCAAGAAATATAAGAGTTAGATATGGGGTTATATATACATAAATGATCAGGATGACGAGTAGATTTGAAATCCGGATGTCTGTCCGTCCGTCTGTCCGTCCGTCCGTCTGTCCGTCTGTCCGTCTGTCCGTCTGTCCGTGCAAGCGATAACTTGAGTAAAAATTAAGATATCTTAATGAAACTTGGAACACATAATCCTTGGCACCCTGAGGAGGTTGCTTTCGAAAATGGGCAAAATCGGTCCACTGCCACGCCCACAAAATGGCGAAAACCGAAAACCTATACAGTGTCATAACTAAGCCATAAATAAAGTTATGAAATTTGGAACATAGGATCCCATTAGGGAGGGGCACATTTGGATGTAATTTTTTTGGAAAAGTGGGCGTGACCCCGCCTCCAAATAGGTTTTTTGTATATAACTCGCAAACCAATAAAGTTATATAAGCCAAACTTTCTGCAGTCATTTCTTTTAGCCATTTACTTATACAGTCCAAAAATGAAAGAAATCGGATAATAACCACGCCCACCTCCCATATAAAGGTTAGGTTGAAAATTACTAAAAGTGAGTTAACTCAGTAACGAAAAACGCCAGAAGCACTAAATTTCACATAAGAAATGGCAGATAGAAGCTGCACTCAGATTTTTTTACAAAATGGAAAATGGGCGTGGCATCGCCCACTTATGGGTCAAAAACCATATCTCAGGAACTACTCGACCGATTTCAATGAAACTTGGTTTGTAATAGTTTTCTTACATCCCAATGATATGTTGTGAAAATAGGCCAAATCGCTTCACAACCACGCCAACTTCCTATATGCCAGAACTTTGAAGACGATCTGAATCGTTAACTTTACAATATATAAAGGAAGCACTAGTGAAGATATCGATGCAGAACTTTGCACAAATACTACCTTTATAGTGTGGAAGCCCCATTCTAAAAATCGCCGAAATCGGACCCTAGGTTTTCAAGGCCCCATGTATCGAACATGAGGACCTCGGTGCTTCTAACCTAATATTAGGCTTTCCAACTTTCAATGGACTTTATACAATATATATGATGAATATGTGGGTCAAATTGTGTATTATATAATATAAATAAAGTTAAATAAATAAATTGCGAGAGTATAAAATGTTCGGTTACACCCGAACTTAGCCTTTCCTTACTTGTTTTTTTTAATGTCATTGAGTTGTTATTTTTATATATTTATATATTTTATATTTATATATTTTTTTCATACCAATGTGTTTTACAATTTTATTTATGCTTAGAATTCGTTTTATTGCTGCAATATATTTTTGTTATATTTACATATGTATATCACAAATTTTGTTTTTGTTTTTCTTCAGCGTTTCTTCAATGCTTTCAAAAATTTGTAGTTTCTTGTCCGAGCAAATAAATTTGTTGTGGCAATTATCATTATGATTAGTAAAATGTGTGGATGTGTGGGCGCTTGTATGTATGCGTATTCATAAATTTTTAAATATATTTTACTTGTGTTGTTTTTTCGAAAATAATATTATTCTGATTTTTCTCCAAAAAGTGGTACAATAGTAGTGGTTCAGATTTTAGCAAGCAAATTTTAGTTGTAAACAGGTATTTTTCAAATTTTTTTGCATACATTTTAATCTATTTTTTCACCTTCCCATCTCTCGCAGCACGAAAACCCCTACACTCGATTCCATAATTTACGGTTACTTGCTTGTAAGCATATATTTCGGCAGCCAACGGCAAAACTGCGTTGAGAAATGCATATTTTTCCAGTTTTCAAATTCAAATATTTCGTAAAAATCTTAATTACCAAACTGTCAAACGCTTTAAGACATATTGTAATTTATGACGGAATATTTGCACACAAACCGGTTTAGTGGCACTTAACTGAATAGGCAATTTTCTTAGACAAATTTATGAATGCAAAAAATATTTTGAAATTTGTTAAATGACACGAAAACGTGATTTGAATCATCGAATAATTGCATATGTATTATAAAAAATATATATGTATCTGTAAGGCTCAAAGAGGCTATTAAAATGTCGATGAATCGAACAAAAGACTGGTATAAACTGGTATAAATAAAATAACTGGCATAATCTTACTCTCTAGTACTCAGCCATGCTGTTGTCTTCGCGTTCACATTGCTTCGAAGTATTAGGCATGTAACGAATCGAACAAAAAACTGGTATAAATTGGTATAATAACAAAAAAGCTGGCATAACAAAACTCTCTAGTATTCCGCTATGCTGTTGCTTTAACGTTTACATTGCTTCGAAGTATTAGGCATGTAACGAATCGAACAAAAAACTGGTATAAATTGGTATAATTACAAAAAAACTGACGTAATCATACTCTATAGTATTCAGCCTTGCTCTTGCTTTCTCATAAACTTATAGTCTCTAGTATACGGCTCTGTTGTTGCTTTTACATTTCAATTTATTGACAACAGCGCTCGCAGGGTATGCTGAACCGAAGACACATACTACCAGCGTGCTGCAGAAGATTAAAGTATTTAAAATATGGTTTCTTTAAATTAATGTCATGCCACATGTGGGATTAGCATGCGACGAATGTGCATTTGTTGGATTAAGGTTGTCCAATATTTGTCCAAATAAAAATTAATCTTCGAAGAAGCCACGCTGCAAACATAATTACCTACTTTTATAGGATGTATTTATACTTTTATGAAGGAATGTGTAATTTGTTATGCATAATCCATGAACAAAGCATTTTCGTGCTTTTGAAATTATAATTATTGAGAATTTTAAAATATGAAATATTCGAAAAAAATGAGTTAATTTTTTTTTTTGGTTGAATAAAGTCGGATTTAGCTGAACTGATTATAAATGTTTAAAGAAATTATATATTGTTGTTGTTCCACATTCCATATATTTTCCCGTTCTAAACTCGAAACACCTTTGCAATATATTCTCAGTAACACGCTGTCTATTCATTCATGTTGGGAAAATGTAACGCTTTTTAATTTTCAATTTTCCACCTCCACTGCAACAAATACAAATTCCAAGCCATATATGTAAGTACACAAGCTATTGTTTTAGTGCAACAATATCGGCTGTTTGTTGTTTAATCACTTTGCTCGTATTGAATTTCCACTAAGCAGTGCGCATTTCTCTACTTTTGCTCCCTTATTTGTTTGTGTGTTGCGTGCGTGTGTAGTTAAGTCTGAAGAAACATACATTTTAATCCACTTTTATTTTCTCACATTTTCTTTGAGCTGGCTTTTTACTTTTTTCTGTCCCCTCTCAAGTTGTTTTCTTACCGGTTTTAGAATGCGGCAGACCAATGCTAAGAAGTCGCTAAGTAAAGAAGGAACAACAAAAAGAAATAAAAAAAATCTTAGAAAGAACAACAAAAATTTAAAAAAATTAAGAATAAGAACAACAACAACTATTCTCCAACAAGTGCATACATGTTTGCCTAGTCCTTCTTGTTTATTTCCACACTTTTGTTTGTACTACGTGTTTGCTTACTTGCTAGCTTCTTCCTCTTGGATTCTCATATTCCTCACTACTTTCCTCTGTGTGCCGCTTTTAACTCCCTTAAATATCCAGTTTTTTTTCAAATATTCCTTTTCAATCATAAAGCCGCTAGAGTGACCGTCAATCTGCCTACTTATTTAGGCGACTACGAGCACAGGTACATTCTTACTCTCGTATATGTTTGTACACAGGTGTGCAGTGGTATGCATGCCTCTCATGTACTCATGTTTCCTGGCGCACATTTAACTTGTTCATTAGTTTTACCTGGAATTGCTGCATAAATAACAAGCTAAGGTAGAAATAAGAGGAATCTTTTTTTACTTATACCCTTATATAGTTATGAACAGTGGTGAGAAAGAGAATTGAATTATTATTTTTCATATTTTTCTGATGTATATGTGAGATAATTCGTCTAACTGATATTTCTCCACTGACATTTGGTATCTGACATCTATGTGATATTGCTCTTTTGAAGTCTATATAATATTTGTCATATGATATCCTTCTTCCATGACTTTCATCTGACATCTATGTGACATTTCCCATCTGATTTTTATATGATATTTCTCATCCTTGAAGTCTATATGACATTTGTCATCTGACGTCTATGTGACATTTCCAATTTGACGTTTATCTGATCTCATCTGATGTTGGATTTTTCAGTACTGTCATACAAATGACCACTTCGGACACTTGAACAAGAACCTTCTCCAGCAACAAGATACCATTTATAAGATTTCTAATTTGTCCATACAATATTGGTTATCTCAATTGTCATATGAACCATCTATTTTAAATATTTATTTGTGATTTAATACTTCGGGCAACAGAGGGCGTTACTTCTATTAAGTTTCTACTCTCTCAAATAATCTTCAAAGTTTTCAGCTCCAGATAACTTCTAAATTCTTAGTGTTGCTATAATATTCCTCACAACTGTAACTATCCCTAAACATATACTTATTGCACTAGCAAGGCGAACAAGTGCCTCAGCTTCTTCTTCATCCATCAGGCAGTCGAGTTTCACGTGCATTTCTTCAATGCTAACAACATAATCATTAACTCGTTGTACTTGCACTCTATACATCATATATATGTATATGTAGATATGTCTGCATGCACTTGTATCCACATCACAGAACCATCGGTCTGTCCTTCATCATAATGAATACAATCAGCAGCCGCAACAGCGATAACTTCTGCTCTATTTGACTATCCCAAAGGTTCAACTGTTGGCACTGTTGTCTCGACCGCATGCGTTCAGCTGTGCCGCAAGTAACCCGTTTTTCAACACGCACTCACACACTCATTATTTCTCTAAATCGCATTTTTATATCGCCTTTGTGTCGTTTATGCCACAGAGGTTGCACATTTTCATTTTATTTGATTGTATTTACAATTCTTATTTTCAAGACGCACATTAAACAAGTAGTGCGTTCTCTCGACACTCGAGAGGAAAAAAAGAATTCTCGCACTCTTGTTTCTTTATCTGTTTTGTTGTATGTGCGTATTGTGCTTCCAGTCCGTTGCTCTGCGCTTGGCGCAGCTCTGAACTTTTTCAATGTGGCACCAACGGCTTATTGTGGTTGCTGTTGTTGTTTTTATTGTTTTTATAGCAATCCACTAATGTTTAGTCTCGTTGTTTTGAAATGTCCATCAAAGTGTCTGTTTGCGCGTGTTCTTATTTGTTTACAGCAATTCATAAGCGTTAAAAATGATGAGCGCATATGAATTTGAGTGGCGTTCTGTGAAATTTTGTAGCGCTGGGGGAGCTACATATATACTATACTTCCATGGAGGCTGGTTTCTTTTTGCGCCCAAAGTTGTTTTTATACTGACAGCTGTCTATGAAGTTTTCGAGTATGAATTCCTGGATTAGATTGTGATGAGTTATGATTCAAAGAATAACCGACGAATATTACAAAGACCCAAACAAGTTAAGTCTCATTCTAAATTATACAAAATCTCAATTATAGAATTTTTATAATTTAATTTCATCAGTTTCGACAATTCTAAAATAATTTAAAGAAGCTGACAGTATAGTCCGCGATTAGATTAGATTAAGAGTTGAGTAACGCACTGCGATCTAAGGTCAATTGTGCCCTCTCCTGTTATCACAAAACCACCATCAAAACCCGTCGCGTTAAGAAAACTTAATAGAGTTACAGGGCTGATGGATGATATTCCCTTTGGGGATATAGAGACCCCATTGCCTATCTCCTTTTCCTCGCAATCGCCGGGCAGTCAATGAGTAGATGCTCAGGCTTAGTCTGCAGTTAGTTGTCTCAGTTTGTTTCTTGAGAGCGCAATTGTTGTTTAAATCTATTCCGGTTGTACGCCCGAGAAACAAACCGAGAGAGCGGTGAAGTCTCTTTAAGTGCGGTGCCAGTAGCGGTTCCTACTTACAAATTCATCTTCTAGTAGTCGATTTCTAAGAACATGTCGACCAATTGCAATGAAGGTCTCCGGCCCTACCGGGCTATCAACCGCGGCCGTTTTTGCTAGTTGGTCCGCAAGTTCGTTGCCTTGTACTATACCTGTGTATATATATTTGTGTCCTAGTACTTAGAACAAGGGTCCGCAATTCCTTAGTATTTTAACTGAAAAAGATCTAAGGAATCACTCTGTTTCAGCTTAGAGGAAGTTTTCATCTTGAAATAAATTAGTATCTGGACCTATATTATAATAGGCAGATAATATGTAGAACTCCGACTTATACTAAGAGCGATCTAGCGACCCTTTCTTGGCTCTTTGTAATAGAAATTATGCTGAGAAAACTTCAGACGCAAAAGTCAAATTACTTTTCAGAGAAAATATACAGAGATATCTAGGTTGTAAAGAACGTAGGTACCTAGAGTCAAAGTGTAGTCAATTCCAAAAATTAACAAAGCATAGACATTATTAAAGAGCGGATTGTAAACGTCGAGAGGTTTTTTTCTTGAACAACTCTGACCTGATCTAAGAACCTTTTTTATCATAATCTAGGGAATAACAGTAACTTACTATTAAATTAGCTACTTGCATACTGAGAAATTGAGTTCCTCGTAATTTTCAAAGAAGATTTACCTATTATAAATCAGCGTTTATTGGTGTGATGACTTTTTCACAAAAATAAAATTACGAAAATCACCTTCAGTCAGCTTTAGCGGTTTCGCTGTCGTCACTATAGCAATTGCGCCACTGGTCTGAAAAATATCAATCATTTACAGGTGTTTGTCATCGCTTCCGTAATAAAGCGCTAGTATGACGTCATCTAATAGTTATATGGGTGAAAAATCAAGTTTTATCATATTACTGACTTTTCTGGATAACTCCTGTAGGTTTTATATTTTGCTCTTTACGACTTGTTTAAATATTTGGTCAAGTTCTCATTTGGAATTTATTGCGTATATTTGACATTTTTCAACAAATTGTGGGCTTTTCATGCTTCAAAATCGTCCCTGAAGTATTATTGTGTAGGTCAAAAATACACCCTGAGGATAAACAAGGTCTACTTGGCGTCTCTCCTAGAATTCCAATTTCATTTAATGCCGCAGTCAGTATTCAAACTCACTGGGCATTTCCAATTCCTCGAAATGCGGTTCTCCCTAGGAAGTCATTCAAAAGCAGGAAATACCAAACTAAACGACAAGAAATCGGACACTGCCACCAAACATAAATAAATGAACACACATAATACACTCGTTGGCTTTAATACAAGGAATAAACTATATTAGTATGTTTATATATTTACAGTAATGTGTACATATGCATGTATTTGTGCAACTGAGCACATCAAGGATCAAACGGCTAAATATCACTACTTCCAACCAGGCAAGCCAGCCAGCCAGCCAGCTAGCCAGCCACTTTTTATGGTTACACTCTCCTGTCGATATTTGCCGACACAGACAATAGTTGTTATTGTTGTTGCTAGTGGCAAGTTGTTGTGTTAGTGTAGCATGTTGAATGTTGCATGTCGGCGAGTCTGTTGTACAAGCCAAGCAGAGTATGCCCATTCAAGCGTTAAATGACAGGTGCATGAGGTGTACATGTCATTTCTACACAAACACACACATACACTCTCGCATACTTAACTCAGTAGTAGACATACATACATACATACTTACCTTCGACCATACAGAAGATCCATTGGGTGCCATGAACCGGAATCAGTATGAGTTGACTTTTTAACTTTGTTATATTCACTTGTTGTTTTTTATATTTTCCTATTACAAATACATATTATCTACTTGCTGTTGTTGTTTTTGCCGTATTTTGCGGTTGTCATCGTACGGTAGCTGCGTTTGTTATTGTAGCTGTTCATATGGCGCTCATTGCTCTTTAGTTGTGCTTAGTTGTTGTTATTTTAGTTTATTATTTTCCCGTTTTTTTATTCGTTTTTTTCTGGGCGTTTGACTTGTAACGGCTATTAAGGGGATAGTGAGTTCATAGTTTTTCACTTTATTTGTTTTGTTATAAAATGAAATTGACTTTTCTCGTAGGTTGGTAGGTAGCGGAACCCAGTTTATAAATATTCATAACTCATTTCGAGAAATTTCGTATTGAAAATTAATTCGCGGAAATTGTATAAATTGCCTTTTTTTGTACATTCTTAAATTAATAAGTGAGAATTACAATTTTTTATCAGCTGCTTCGGAACTAATATATTCTTACTATTTAATGGAATAATTAATTTTGAATTTTTATTTTTACTTTTAAACGGGGTTGCCAATCGAGTTTCTAACTTTTCGAGAATAATTAAAATGTCTAATTTGCACCTTTCCATTGACTGCTAATATATTCCAGAATCATGTTCTTATCTATATTTGGAAATATTGTCTGATCAATGTTCAAAACTGTTCAGAAATTAGAAAAAAATTTTGAAAAAACCGGCTTACTCAACGGTTTCGAAGTTGCCCAAGTTATTTTCATACTCCAAAGGACTGTTGTGTATTTAGTTCACAATATCATTCATATTTTATGAAACCGAAGTTTTTTTCTTTAATCACAATCACAAAATACTACTTAAAAAACATCAAAAAACTTCATATTCTTCTCTTAAGGAGTTAGGGGTAGTCTGAAACACGAAAAAATGAGAATTTTCAATAATTAGTTTTGCTATTAAATCATGTTATTTTACAAAAGTAATAATTTAGCATTATTACACAATGTTTTGACTTGAAGTCACGAAAATTTGAAAAAAAACGTGTAATTTCCAAAGTTATAGGTTTTTGTGTAGACCCAGTTCCAAAAAAAGGCCATTGCGGTGACAATCATAAGTACTTGGGGATTCATCTAAAATCAATCGGATAAGAAAATTAACTTTATGAATAGATAATCCTAGACCGAATCGAAGTTTTTATTTTTTTTTTTTAAATTAACAAAATGGCGGCCTCAGGAAATATGTTTTCTAGATTTTCGGGAAAAAATTTTACAGACGAGATAACTTTTAAACAACCACTTTGAAAGCTGCAAAAAGTTCGTTTGAACTCGAAAATCATCACGCACGTTCCTTAACGTGAAGAACGAAATGTGTCATGGTATTCTAAGTCTGAATCATATGTCCGCTTACCATAAAGTCCGTGATTTTTCTTTCATAAATAGCTTTGTTGCTTTTGGTGTATCATTGCATTTAGTTCTTCTGCTGACTAAGTTCTTGTGTCAAATAATTAGCTGTGAATCATTCAGAGTTGATTATGGAATTAATTTGTTTTAAACTTCAGGGAATTCACCGGGTAGTGGACAGCGATCTCTAGATCCCATCTCATAGATAACATCTTCTATATAAATTAATCACACGAAAATAACTATAAAATGTAAAGACATGTATCATAATGTATTTGAAAAAAAAGTGAAGTTAGCTGTGGTTCTTAAGACTTGTATTGAAATATTTAGCTACGTTGGATTGAATTGAGTGTCAAATTTATCTGGATTAGAGTGAATTGACTAGCTAGATTTTCATATAATAGCTTGACTTAATTTGTAAAATTTCTTCTGAGTATTAATCATGATTTAAGGCAGTAGTCTGCTTTACAGACTTCAAAAAATCGATTTTTTTGTTTTGTTTTAAATCTCTTCCAAAGCTATCCAAGAATATGTCTTTAAAATTCCAGAGGCTAATTCGACATATTTTCGAAGCTAGAGCAGTTTTAGTGGCCGAGCGTGGAGCAGGAGCGAATGCTCAGGCAGACCCGACCGACAACTTTTAAGCGCGTTTTATCGAGTTTTCATTTTCACAAGTGTTAGAAAACGGTGCCGGCGATAGTAAGAAGAATATATGTCCGATCGAAAAAAACCAAAGTGATCTAGCTTCAGTATTAAATTATCTTCTATTTGAACTATAAAAGTTGGACAAATGTATTATTTTAACTACTTGTTTTGCAACTTAAAGTCAATTTTTTTTTCTTAAAAAAGTGAAATTTTTTTCAAACTTCGACAAAAATTGGAATTTTATAACTTCTTCGGTATTTTTGTAGTTCATAAAGAAAAGAAACTTATAAAAATTAAAAAAAAAATTGGTTCGATTGTTTCAGATGCATCGCACGACCTCCATCACTGGCACCGATTTACAAGTGCAGACTTCAAGTGCTGCAGAAAAATACTTACAACTTTGAAAAAATTTCAATATTTTTAATAATAAATATTGTTTTTTAAGTCTTAAATATAGTACACTATCGTCTTAAAATTCCGTTTACCGAAATCATTTCCTTCCCTTTAAAAAGAAAACTGCTAAAAAACGCTTTTTTTCGGCTTCTAAAGCAGATTACTGCCTTAATAACGATGACGACTTTTTTATCAGCATCTCACCGATCTTCCATTGAAAATTGTCTTCGATCCGCCAGTTTTTTCCTCGCTATGCTTGAACTCTGCTCTCTCGTTGAACCACTATTGTATTATATGTCAGCAACAAAAAAGTTGCCCACTTCAATATTTCTTAAACTGGTATAATCGCTAACTAACTCTATTTAATTTATGCCAGTCGAGTGTTCGTTTCGCCATATTCTTTGAGTGGAAACTGCTTGTAGTAAGATACTCTCTATAACTTCAAGCAAGCGCTGAGTAATATTGTGTATACATTTTAATCCTAGATTTAGTGTTCATTCTTCAAATCCAAATATCTTTCAGTAATATTCTGTATCTAATAATGACTTCAAGTACTATACCATTTATTTATGTCATGCAATTTATTTTGTTCGAAGTTAAAATTGTGATTGCATGTCTGCTTGATTAAATGCCAAAACTCATTGCTTGGCCTAAATCTACTTAAAGTCAACCAAATGCATGTCTATATTAGCTATTATGGCCATTCTTCTAACTCACTTCCAACTCTTTTTGCTACCGAAAGAGTTGCTGTCGTCTGCTGTAGTGTCTTGCATGGCTCATAATCTTACATATTTGCCATTTTATTTATGCCGACACACAATTGTAGATATGCAGTTCTAGAAATCAGGCACTTCACATCCACAGCCTAAATCTATTTTCCGTTTTGAAGTCACTGCTTTAGTGCTGTCGTCACTGGCTGTCAGCAGCTTGCAGCTTTTTCGGCATGATTCTTACTTTCGTTCCAGTTTCTTTACGTCGTTGTTGTTGCTTTTTTCTTCTTCTTCTTCTGTTTTCTAATGCTTTCGTAGCTGTTACACGAATATTACGTTGAAATTGAAAATCATTTGGCAAACGTTCTCGTGGCTCGTTTCCGTTGTTAAAATTTTAATGTTGCAATTTTCTTGGCATTGGCACAAAGATCAGCGGCAAGCGACGAGCAAACCAACAACAACTACACAAACATGTGTAAGTTGCAAGTAGAATGCTAGTTTTTCGAGCTTTTGGGGAAGCATTATTCGAGCCCAAAATGGATTGCCGAATGACAGCAGTGACGTTGGCAGAGCAGCGTTGCATGCGCCCTCGATAATCTACGGAATGTATGCTTGACAGAAAATACAAAAACAACAACAAAAGCATAGAGTCGTGGAAAAATGGGCTGTGCCTACAACAACAACAATAACAACAAAATTTAAAGTGTAATCACAAAAGAAAGCAAAAACAAAAGCCGATTGTTTTGATTTCACATCTCTCACATTTTTGGCCAGCTTTGTGCTGCTGCCGCTCATACGTGTCCGGTCAACGTTTTGCGGCCGTCGTCCTTAACGTGCTTCCTGCTGGCTCGCTTGTTTGCTTGATTGTTGTTGTTGCTGCGCATTGATTCATTCAGTGCAATCACGTAAATCGTATGCCATTACATTTGCTAGAATAATAATGCCAATAATATGCTGACAGCGAACAGCAATACCAACAACAACATGAAAAAAGTAGCAACAACAACAACATATTGAGTTGTTGTGTTTAGTCAAGCCCTACAACATTCGAGTTTCGTCCTACACGTCGTTGTGGCAGCTGTTTAGCCCCAATGCATTTACACATATTGCTTTCTCTCTACTCCTCTCTCCCTTACTTTGCAGTCGATTGCATTATTTTCACAATTTCACAGTTCCTTCGTACATACATCGTACGAGCTCATTTTCAATTTTATTGCATGCACATTTTTTCGCCGTTGTAGTTGTTATTCTTGTTGTTGTTGTTGCTTCCTTGTTTCGTGGGGATTTGCAATTCGATTAGTTTTTCATAACTTTTCACCGGCTGCCACCAAAGCAATTTCCCACTTTCAAAGGTAATTTTTGCACCCTTCGAACAACGAATTCGATTTGACCAATGCGAAAGCAATATTGTAAATTCATTAAAAACCATATTGCACTGTTGTTGTATAATGAATTTGTTACACTTTCATTTTATTTCAAATGCAACATTTGCAATTTTATGTATTATTTCCCTTCAGATTCTCTTTGATACACGCGCACTATTCCTTAGGGTATTTTGTATTTTATGCAGCTAACGATTATTTGCGGGAGTGATACCGTTGAGTATTGATTATAGATAGCTGATTAAGAATGTAATTGAGAAAGGTTTTGTATTTAAAAAAATTAAATGTCACACCTAGTCAACCCTCGATCAATATCCATTAAATTTGGAATATACAAATTTTAAGATTCTTTCGAAGAGGGTCTAGAATGTGTTAACATGCATATCGAAGACGACGGAGATAGGGTTTTAGGTTGGCAAATATCTCCCTTCAACTTTTTTTACTCTTTATAAAAAGTATTATAGTGATCGGATTTAGTTGAAATATGCGCCGTTTCGTTCGATAATCTGTTTCCACCTAGACGCCAACTTCATAATAGCCCCTCGTAGAAGTCCCCCTCGTAGAAGTCCCCCTCATTATTTGCGAAGAACTTGGACAGCCACATTACACAAGCCTCTTTTAAGTTCAACTTTACACCACCAAAGGCGTTTGCCCTGGACAGGAACAGGTGGTAATCAGTTGTGTCCGTGTCTATATGGTGGATGCAATAAAACATTCCATCCGAGCTCCCGTAGCTTCTGACGAGTGTGTGGCGTTGTCCTGGTGGAATACTACACCCTTTCTGTTGGCCAATTCTGGACGCCTGCTTCAAGCGGTCCAGTTGTTCGCAGTAGATGGTAGAATTAAGCGTCTGGCCATATGGGTGCAGCTAATAGTGTATTATTCCCTTCCAATCCCACCAAACACACAGCCAAACCTTCCTGGCCGTCAATCCCGGCTTGGCCACTGTTTGGGACGATTCACCGGCCTTCGACCACGACCGTTTTTGCTTGATATTGACGTATGTGATCCATTTTTCGGCGTCAGTTACCATCCGAAGGTCCAGAAGGTTTTTTTGCGCCAAATCATGAGGCCCTCAAATATCAAGATTTTTTGTGTATCCAGCCTTCTGCAGATTTTCTTCGTTTGGTGACTAACTCCCATCACCTAGGCGATGTCACGAGATGCCACATGCCGGTCTCAACCGAAGTTTTCAATGATTTGATCGGTATTCCTCGTCACAGGTCTTCCGCCGGCTGGCTTATCCATGGTGTCGTTTTCACCCGCTCTGAATCGTCGAAACCATTCCTCCGAAGTGATAGAGTACTATCCCCCAAAACACAATTAATCTCATTGATAGCTCTTTCGTATTACAAGTTAGGGTATTTTAGAAGCTAAGATCTTCTTCGTGAGAACGTTCCTTTAAATCTTTATTTATTATATCATCAGCTAATTCCTCATTAAATACTTGGAAGACCCTATATCTAACGAACATCGAGTCATAGTCAGTGCTGTTTAATTCAAAGCTTTCTTTATAAAATAGAAACATTTGTTGTTGAATCTTTCTCTATAATTCTACGACATCCCGTTTTGATTGTTCGGGGTATACTTCTGACCATGGCATAAGAAATAATAATATATAATCAAATACTGATCATGTTTTTGTGTAAATCGCGTGAAAGATTTGTATAATTTGATCAGAATTCAGACCTCTCTTGTTTATAATCGGACCAGGTTCTCACGGCTTTGTATAGTCAAATTGGCATTTTTTTGTCTGTTACAGCCACTAAGATTAGGTGTGTTTTTTATGAGCTTAGCGATTTTTGTTTGTTAAAAGCTCAAAAAAATACTGCAACGATGTTCTAGCCTCCATATTCGACAGAGATGGCTCTGTGTGTCTTTTTATTATTTCCAAAAATAAAGAGAACCTTAAAGGGTCGTTGTTTTACAAGCATACGAGAACTCGCTGGAAGAGCCAAAGGAGAGCTCAAAATTTGAGTTTGAGAAGTGTTTCAACGATTGGAAGAAATGCTGGCATAGGTGCATAATATCGAATAGGAACTAATTCGAAGGACACGACATTAATAAAGGCAAATGAATAAATAATTTAAAAAATAAAATGAAAATTCCCGTTATTTTTTTAACAAACCTCGTGTGTATTATTTGATGTGAATCGATGTTCTCAAAATGAGTAAGTTGTCTACGTATATAATTTACTGTTCCGTCCGAATTTCACTCTCCCCTACTTGTTAATTATTATTTACCTTTCTATTTGGCTTACAAAGTTTCACCGTTTTGTTGTTTATTTTTGCACATTTCGCTTTCCGCCTGAGTGATTCTTTTATATTTGTAGCAGTGAAATAATACAATAACTACAATAGCAACAAAAAGAGATAGTATTGAAATACAAATAAAAATAAAATACAAATTAATTCGAATAAATTGACTGCAACATTTTCATTGTACAGTACAAAGCCATAGTAGTTACGCTTTGGAAAAATTGTTTTTGTTTTTGTTTATTTTCAAATGCGACATTGTTTGGTCAGCTGTCGGTAGTTCGAAACAGCGGCGGCAAGGGAATGAATATAGTTATATTGTGGGAAGTATATATGTCTATATTGAACGTTAGAGGAGCGGGTGTGTGGCTGGTGTTGAGTTGCCAGTTGCACCGGTCTGTTTGTATCTCTGTGTGTGTTTGAAAAAGTCATTAGCAGTCTCACTCTTCAATTTCACACTATTTTCAGTGGAGAATTTCATACTTTTCATGCAGCTGTAACTAATACTATTTTGTTTATTTTCACTATTTATGTTATATTTCGCTTGTGCTGGCTTTTGAGCTTATGCTTCACATACACACATACATACATACAAACATAGTATATGAGTATGTGCGTGTGTTTGACTTCAGCTTATAAATTGATTGATAGAATTTAATTGTTGGTTGTTAGTTCAGCAAAGGATTTTATGTGATTTACTTCACTCACACGTAAGCTCTAACGGTGCAACAACTGTGTGTTCTGTGTGTGCTGTTGTTGTTGTTTCTGTGTTGTATTGCTTTGCTGGTGAAATTAATTTAGAAATATAAATATAAATACATATGTATGTATGTTTAAATGGAAAGTTCTAAATCAATTATGGTCTGTAAATGGCCATTAGCAATGTGAGCAGCTGCAACTAATCGAATTGCACACATGCATTTAATTTTTCAAAATATTTTATGTTGTGATTTTTAATGCATTTATTTAGTATGATTTTAAATTTTATTTATTTTATATATTAACTGTAAAATATTTTCTTTCTCTTTGCAGGTATGTACTCTTTCATTGCTTGAATCTTTTAATTTTCATATGTTCATATGTTAATCGGTAAGCTAGATTATATATAATACCGTTATTTATAACTGTAAATATTTATAAGACATAATTTTGTGATTTTATTTCGAAATTGAAATAATCATAAATTCTGTAGCACTTCCTTCATAATTTAGATAAATGCCTTTTCCACAAAGCACTCGTTGGTTGTAGTGAAATAGTGGAAATAAACAAGAAACTTTCTTTATGCTCTTTCTGTACCTTCCTTAGATTGGAACATTTATAACAGCCAAAGGATTGTTCTTCTAATTGAATTTATAGTCTTTAATACCGATGTCAGAGGTAGCATTTGTGTTTGAGCCTTCCAACCCCGTTTTTATACACTCACAACAGAGTTTTTGAAAGAGTATGATAGTTTTGTTCACGTAAAGGTTTTTTGTAATACCTAAAACTACAAGAGTTAGATATGGGGTTATATGTATATGCCAAAGTGATCAGCGGGACGAGTAGATTTGAAATCCCGTGGTCTGTAAGGTCCGTGCAACGGTTAACTTGAGTAATAATGAATATATCTTGACAAAAATTGGTAGGGACTGTGAAAAGTTGCTATTGAAATGAGCGAAATGGGATCAATGCCACGCCCACAAAATGGCGAAAACCGAAAACACATGAAGTGTCATAATTAAGCTTAATTATGCTTATATAAAGTTATAAAATTTGGTATAAAGGTTCGCAGTATGAAGGAGCTTATTTGGACGTATTTTTTTGAGAAGTAGGCGTGACCCTGCCCCCAAATATTTTTTTGTATATATCTCGTAAACCAATAAAGCTATATAAACTAAACTTTCTACAGTCGTTTCTCTCACGTACCCCATTGCACACCATAAAAATCGTTGAAATTGGATAATAATCACGTTCACCTCCCATACAAAGGTTATATAGAAAATTACTAAAATTAACACATTCACTAAGGGAAAACATCAGAAACACTAAATTCAGTATCGAAATGGCAAAAGAACTCTGCACTCAGATTAAAAAAAAAGGAAAATGGGCGTGGCGTCGCCCACTTATGGTTCAAAAACCATATCTCAGAAACTACTCGACCGATTTCCATGAAATTCGGTACATAATATTTTCTTGACACCCTGATGACACGAATGAAAATTGGCGAAATCGGTTCACAATTACGTCTACTTCCCATATAACTAAATTTTGAATTCCATCCTTACATTAGGAACCAATTACGATAGCGGAATAAATCTTTGCAGAAGTACTGTATTTGAGCTGTGACATCACGTGTTTTCCGTGTTTTTGTAAATTTAAGTTTTTTTTTATAAAAACGGTTACAAATGTCGATAAGCCTCAGCCGCACTTTTCTTGGAATTAAAAAAGAAAAGCAAGATTTCCCGCAAATGTCGAGAATTCGGCTCAAAAAGTGACATTTTCAGTTGAGAATAAGTTTGGGATGCAAACAGTTCTCTACAAATATTTTGTTGGGTTAATGTTGACACAAATCTCCAAGATCGATATAAAAAAATCGATTTAATCGGCCAGTGCATGATCCTAGAGACATCTATCGGAAAACGGCGGAAGCAAAGTTGTAGACCTAATATATGAAATATCTTAGCAAAATTAAGTGAGCGTATTGTCCTGGATATAGTGTACCTTGGTGGTTAAAATGACTAAAATCGATTCAGGAATTACCTCAGTCCACACATACTCTATATATATGATGATTTTCGTTATTTTACTCGTATATATGGGTCAAATTGTGTTACCTTGATAAAATTTCATCAGTTAATTGCGAGAGTATGAAATGTTCGGTTGCATCCGAACTTAACCTCAAACTACAACTCAAAGGAAACTAATGAATCATAAGCTAACATTTTAATGAAAGTTATAAAGTGACACGGTTTAAAATGTCGACTTGCGAATTGTTTATGGTCAAGCAGTCATGTTGTGCTCTTCTAAACTTTTACATTAAACTAACACCAACAAAAGAATGCTACAAGTTGTAACTACAAGACAACTAAGCGTTTAACATCAACAAAAAAGGAAAAAATTAAACATCAGATAATCAAAGCAAAGCAAAAGTTAAAAATAAGCAAACACTAAGCCAGAGGCATTTAATATTTAGAAAGTGCTAAGACAGCCTGAGTACACCACTTCGTATGAGTAATTTAATTTAATGTGCAACAAGACAATGTTGACAGCGTTGTAAACGACAACTAAACTACTTGCAACATACAAACGCAAACATATGTACAGTAAGTGATATGAGCTGTAGCAGACAAAGGATAAGAGTCTAATAAAATAAACATGAAAATGGACAGCTTGGACATGAATAAACAGCAATGTGCTGCAGGTTGCACGTGCATTGGTCATAGTCATAGCAATTAATTGCCGCCAGCCATCGTGGCTATAAACATGAAAAAGCAAATGCAAAAAGCAAAGAAAAAATAACAACAAAAAAAGGTACAAAAGACAAATGTGTCGTGTGTGACTCAGTGAACAGGTATGCACAACTAACACTCACCAGTGTGTTTGCGGCTGCAACAAAGTTGCACCATTAAATGTGCAAAAAAGACAAAGAAGTTGCAAGTCTTGTGTTGGATATATTGCATTACAGCAAACAGCTTCTGGTAAACACATTAAAATTTTTGGATTTATTGAGCGCGCGAACGCGTCAAAGTGCTTTGCGGCTGTAGCGAGGTGCAAAATGGGCTTGCTGGCAGCTTAGTTGTGTTTAACAGTGGACGAGGATTGTTGGATAAGAAGGATATTTTTTATAATTTCTTTTATATTTTAGGAATTTTTTGATCAACATTTCTAATTTTCAATAATGAAGAACGCATCATAAATCTTCCGACATTCTCCGACTTCTAAGAGTATTTCTAACTTATTTTTCCTAGAAGAGTATGTCGAAGAATCTTCAGAATGAAATATTATTTCGCGCCATGAGTATAATATCTCCTTCGATTTCAAAATAGCGAACCAATATGACGGATATATTTTATGGCGACCTCGAAAACCCCGCGTAATGAGATTCATGCGATTCCGATGAAATAAAACGTCCGGCATATTGAATCTGCCATTTTGTAATTTTGTAAAAACCGACACCGGATTCGTAATCAGCGGCCCTGAAAACCCCTGAATAACGAGTTTCAACCGAATCCGACAAATTTTAGAAATTGTTGTTCGCCATATTGCTTTTATAGGGTTATCTCAAAACTCTGATCTTTTATCCCATTGATTTCATTTTCATAATATGTATTCTGTTCCCAACAGTTAAATTAAGAGATTGGACGAAAGCACGTCTCTATGATAATTCTTCGAGCAAAGAAGTAGACTCTGTATATTCTTCTGGTTCCAATACTTCGTTTCCCGTTACGAAAATGACGGTTGGAATATTGTTGGATCTTTACATCATATCTTTTTTGAATCAGGAACAAGGAAACACTATTCTTCGAATACAGTTTTTGGGGCTCATATCTCTCTGACTACGAAACTATCCACCTAAATAAGATTCCTTTGAGCTCAATTATCTTTAGTGGAAAATATTCATATATGAATCGTCCAATATAATTTTCGGGATTTTATGTAGAATCTATGTGGGAGTTTTTAACGATTTATGGTTACCCTCACACCAAAATTAAATATATCAGATTACAAAAAGTTCTTTTAAACAAGGTTGCATTTACAACCATATGGTTTATCATTAAATATTCATAATTACTAAAGAAAAAATCTGAACCTGACTTATCCAACTACCACCGTATCACAGTGTAAATGCGCTCACATGTTTATGGCATTCAAGCCGTCAAGTGGCCTTTGGCTGCCAGCCATTACACCTCAAATGCGACACCTACCGTCGACTGTTTGACAACATTTTGTTGTTGCTGTTGTTACAGCTGCATTAGCACGAAACCTTTTTGTCCTTTCAACTGCCATTTTTTGTTTTGTTGCACTTTTTTCGGTTACTTAACTTGTGGGCTTAATAAGGTGTTTTCATTGTGTTTGCTTGTACTTTGGTGCTTTTGCACTCACCTATAATGCAACAACACTCATAAATATACACATATTATAACATGGGCTCACCGTGCTGTGGACTTCGTCACGCACTTGGCGCTCAAACAAAGATTCTTGCAGTTGTGGCGTTGCATGATGTCGAGTCGCGTCGCTGCCAATGTTAATTGCCTGTAATATGAGTGGGTTTTCACAGAATCGCTTAAGTGGCGACAGACGTGTGTCGCGTGGCCGTTTGCCATGTTTTAAATTGCATTTTATTGTTTTTATTTTTTTGCCTTTTTCGAATTCTTTGCAATTTTTCATTTTAGTATTTATTAGGTTTTAGTTTGTAATTAATTTTTTTCTTTGTTTGGATATATAGTCTGTGAAACTTTTAATGTTGGGTCTCTTGTGTTTTATTACTTAGTCGTTTTTTATGTTGGCTGGCTGGTCTCGGAGTCGTCGTTGGTTGTATACCTTTATTGCGGAATTCGTCATATTATATCTGAATTCTAGTGAAAAAACTGAAATGATTTTTCGAAATATTGTTTTTTTTTTTTTCAAAAAGAAGGAGACTCCAGATGCAAGGGCAGATTCATAAATGTAGTACAGGTTCTATATATGATGTCAGTATAGGTCATGCATTATCTTAGATTCTCTTATGATTCATGATATTCTGCTCTTCATATGAAAACATGGCATTTTATGTATGGTAAATATATAATGCTTACTTACATACCTATAAAACTTTCACACTTGAGATCATGGGATGGTTTTAGGGTCATACATATACTATGTCTACAATACCTTCGGTATTTAATATTATATTGAGAGAAAAACTGTATCTCTTCCATCTCTATTTCGTGAAAATCCAGAGGATATTATAGGAAGCTAGCTTGAATCAAATCTGGATTCTAGTGCAGTACAGAAAAAATGTCAGACACTTTTTCCTCATTACAACCTTTATTTCAGGGAAACCCAAGTTATTCTCTACTTAAAATGCTAACGAAACGTCTATTATCTTCTCAGTTGACCTTAATAGGATCAGGTATATTCTGAATAAGGGACCTATACTTACCTATATTTGAGATAATTTAGTCTTATTTAATTGTCCTTTCATTTGCTGACTCCGATCGTAGTCTCTGTGCTCTTCTTAAATATATCGATATTCAGTTCAAATCAAATATGAATAGGATTTCTTAGAATTTCCGATAGGTGACGCTGCAGTCATATTGACACCAAAAATGTTATTTACCAAGCGATTTCTGTTATATTTTAGTGAAATGTTACAAAAACTGACTCAGTACAAATAATTTGTTTGAATATATCACATATTCCCTTTTTTGAGACTTCTCAGCCTATTTTTGATCAAGTTGTAGGTAAGTCAATTTTCGTATTTTTTTATTTATTTGCAAAAATATTATATAATAAAACACAAGTAGTTCTAGTTCACTTCATTAAAATGTTTCTTAATTAAATTTCGTTTACTTACAAATCAAATTTACAAATTTTCAAGGCGAATCCTCCCAAACAAACTGACAAGCCATTGTTTTCGTTGCAACGGAGAGTCACCGCACAAATGCCCGCTCTGTATTTTTGCATTTCACGTTAGTGTATACTTTAACTACAGATAGTCGTTACATATGTACATTATTCACACAATGAGGAACAATATTTGTTCAATAGCAATATTTTATTGTCGATGATGTAATCTATTTGTTTGTACTCAATCGATTTGCCATGCATTTGCAGCTCAAGGTGCACAGTTACTACATGTTTATCTGTATATATGTATGTTTGCGTGTATGAAAAGTCTGCGTTGAAATGGAAAATGTACGAAAAATATTTTTTTTCTACTTTGCTAGATGTTTATACACTGAGTCACGAAAATTATGGCGGGGAAATTGTGTCGTGACATAGTTTTTCGTTTTACTCGATTACACCACATGAATGTTAGTACGCATTGATTCGGCGTTTGATTGAAATATTTGCAAAATTTATATTGGGGAAATATAAAAAATAGGTGTTTGACTTGGAGTACTTATGTATACACATATAGGCCTTATAACGGTTTGCTTGTTCACAGTACTAGAAAATTTGTGTTTTGTCTCCCTCTCCTCCTTTCTCTCTCTCCTCCTATCAATTTTTTATAGTTTTTAGTTGTGTAATTACTTGTTATATGTAAAGCTGGAATACGTTGTGTAATATTTGATTTTTGAATGACTTCAGCTCCATTCGAGACAAGTCATTACTTTGCACTTAATTCTTATGTAAGTGGAAATATTTTACACAAAATGATCAAAATCAATATTTTTATTTGTATCTAGTTATACTGGTATTTTTATATTTTTATTACGCAAAATAATTAGTGATTATTAGAACGTTCACCGAGGTAAATATTTGAGAGAAAGAGATCAAAGAGAGCATATAATTCGATATTTATCTGTTCCTGGTATGTACTCATTTTCCTCCTCTCGCCCTCAATGTTACCTCACTTTAATTTTATCTTCCTGTTTCACTTTCTATTTTAGCAGCGACTTGAGTTAATAAAGAGAGCAAAATGTCTCTCTTTTTATTTAAAATGTCCAATTTTAAATTCATATTACTGTAGATTGCAAATTCTCTGGTTCCCTCCAAAAAAGTTCGCCCAGATTTTATAATTCGGTATCTATCTAAATAACTCTCGATTTTACTGCAGATACTCATTGGTAAGATTTCTTTTGGAGAAGCAGAGATATCATATTCGATTTATACCTCTTTTTAGTTCATTAAGTACATCAGAGACATAATCGAAATAATCAGAAATATCTATGGTTCTTATATATCTTCTTCTCAGAGTTTCTAATACTCTTTTGCTCATACTATAACTGAATTATAAGCTGAGTTCGATATATGAGTAGCCCTCGACATTGTGATTTCAATACCGATACATCCAACTTTCTCTACCTTATTACTGAGATCTAACAATCGTCGACGCTTCGCAGACGCTTTTACCTTACACCTGTAATAGCTTAATCGCACAGTCAAATTAATTGTTCAATAAACAGTTTAATTGAGAAACCAGTGTTTGCCCTTCGCACTGTCGGCTACTCAATAAGCTCAGTTATACATTTTTGCTTTCGCTTCTCATAAGAAGTTGATTAGTTTCAACAGCTGATTGCTAGTTTCTCAATAACCATAGCCATTATTTCCAGATATTTTCTCAAAAATACAGCCAACTCGCAGAGTTGCATTTCATTTTCAACTCGATTAAAAGTCGATAATAGATTAATGTAGAATAAGAAGATTTTTATTTGGTATGGTAAATCGATATAAATCAGCGCATTAATCAAGCAAAGGCCAGTTAATTAAACAATTAGCACCTGTGCGAAAAGGCTGTAAAATGGTATTACTGGGAACTCAGATCTTGATGCGGTTTATGTGAGGAGCAAAAAAAATTAAGAGAGAATAGAGAACAAGAAGGAAGAATGAGAGAATGAAGAAAGATATAGAGAGGGAGAGGGAAAGAGGAAAATAAAGTAAAATGGACTCTCTTCCTGTCTTCCTGGGAAGTGAAAGAGGCAGATATAGAGTGATATATTACAAGTTTTAGAAAGAGAGAAAGTTATTACTACTTTGAATTAAAAAAAAAAAATATAGAATTGAAAAATAATATTTTTTAGTTTTTTGGAAATGTATGTATAATATGAACCAAAGATAGAGAATAATACTTTACAAGACGAACTAACTTTTTGTAAAAGTAAAATAAAAGTAATTTATATTCATTACGAAAAAAAGAGAAAAAAGATAACAGCAAATGAATGAAAAATATATTTTTATTCAATTAATACTAAATTGTGCTGATGGGACGCCGTGCCGCGTCGCCTTGCGTCTAAACATTTTGCGTCATTATCAGTATAACCTAATTTTCATGCCAGACACGGGTGGGCCATCAATTGGCTCAATTCGGTGCTGGCTACCGCGCGCGTACACTCGTATGCCAGCTGAACTATTATCCATTTCCTATTTAGAAGCACGTGCATGTATGTGCGTGTGTGAGGGCATGTGTTGCGCGTCGAGTGAAGCCACAAATGGGCGTCCACAATTGGAGTAGCTCCCAAGACAACGTCCACCAAATGGCAAAATTCCAGATAACCAACGGGCGGAGTGTGTGTGTGTGTGGGCGGCAGCAGCGCCGCGTGAATTACACGCTCAGCCTATTGGACGTGAACATGTGTTTAGTCATTAATTAGGCGCGCGCATGAACACACACACAAGCGCACAACAGCTTAGTATAATCGTTGAAATGCCGGCGCTGATGAACTACGCTGCGATGATGGATGGCGCAAATGAACGGCGAGTTTGTGTGTGGAGAGACACAAGAGTGAGTGGAGAGGGAGGTAGGTGAGGGGTTAGTGAGATAAAAATTAAATTCATAGCAAAACAATCTGCCAGTGGAGGCTGTGTGTATATATTTCTATTAAATGGCACTTAATTTAATTTCATAATATATTTTTGTGTTCGGTGAAAACTAGAATGATTTTTGATAATTTTTTATTTTTATGCATTTGACCATGATGACGAAATTTCAACACATTATACTGCAAAATCTTCAAGACATGAAATAAAAATGATATATGAAATATAATAGTTAACGAAATTTCAAACAGATGTATGTGCGTTACTCATACGCCCAGTTCGTCCCACTTGAACGCCTCTGCCTCTGCTTCTTCCTTTGTCTGGCACATTGCATAATTATGCTTTTTTTATCATACTTATACGTGTGCCGGTCAGTCAGTGTTGAAATTTTGCCAGATTGCTTCTCAAAAATTTTTTTTTATTGTTTTCGTTTTTTTTTTGTTTTTATTTTGTTTTGTGCTACGTTTTGGCGTCTTTTTTCTATTAATGCTGTTATTAAAATATTTGGTAGAAGCGTATATTCGCTTGCTTGCCTTCGTACCCACGTATCTTTTGGTATAATTAAATTTCTGTAAGCAAATGTATAAAACACGTGGCTCACTAAATTGCTGTATTCAATAATTTTAGTGATTTTTTCATGTATTTTACAACTGTGTTTGTAATGATTATTTTTTCTTCGAACGAATTTAAAAATGTATTGTTTTGGGCCAGATTGGTTTAATAATATGAAAATAAAAACTGAAATTTATTTTTTGTGTATATGAGGGAACTACAGTAGCCATTAGGCATAAAATTATAAGTTGGTTCTCATATTTTTTTATTTTATTTCTTATGTCTTAACCTAAATGCTTACAAAATCATCTTTCAAAAATCTATTGTTTTCCGAAAGTTTGCGAATGAAAATAATAAAAAATAAATAAAATTCTTTGTTCATTTAACTTTGTTGTAATTTAGACCTTGCTTTTTCTGCTCAATTCTACCACAAAGACTTTTACTTTCTAACTGCTTTCGAAACAACTTTCGGTATAGGGTGATATGAGAAAATTTGTTTTATAAAAATGACTTAACTGAACATTTGACCGAAAAATGTACTACTTCTGTATAGTTGAGCATTGAAAAGTGTATGAATTGCATTGCTTATGGAAATACAGTGCCTACATTTAGTGATGATGAACAAAAAAGTGTTCATATTTCTTCAAACACAACAAAGACTCCGAAAAAGCTTATTAATATTTTCAGCACATTATTTTTCAAGAAACCTATTTCCAAAAAAATTGTTTTTCTAATCAAATTATTTTGAATACAAAGGGACTTCCATAACTCGAACTTTTCGACCAGGGCATAATATAAAATTTAAAATTTTATTATCAAGGCAGAATTTAAAGAGAGTTCATCTATATCGTAGGGGGGCGAACAAAAAATATGATATTACATTTATGGATTACATAAATCATGTAATAAAGACATAAGATACAAAAGACAAAAGCAAAATGCAACAAACAAATTTACAGAATATACGTTTTAACGTATTTAAATAAAACGTTATGCGAAGTAAATACGAGTAATACTCGTAATTAAAACTGTGTATAAATCTATATTTTAGAATTTTTTTTTTAAATTTTTGCGAAGTCTCTCTAACTCGAAGTTTTTTTTGAGGATTATAGTGATTCGAGTTAGAGAAGTGCCACTGTATAATATAACCTATAAATGATTTTTTTTGGATGGTATGAGATCTTCGACTTAGATAAACATAACATGATCGCTCCTAATTGTAGGCAACGTTCTCAGACAGACGCGACGTGCATCCCAATTATAGTCAATAATAAAATTAAGTACTGTTGAAGTGCCCTTATTATAAACAAAAAATCTTATTAAAAGACCGAACTTTATTTAAAGCTCATTAAGAATGACTAACAATATTTCCTTAAGGAAAAAAGTATATTCTCCTTTTCAGTTTTACTTTACAGGATTTTTGTAAAATTATTTTTTTTTTATTATATTTTAAACATCCACATTTAGCTTAAAAGAAATATAACATTTCCAAAAGCCATGCCTCCAAAAAGTTCGAAATATTGTAAGTTTCTTAAAAACCTTGTATAATAAATCGATGCCTACATTTAGGCGCCAAATATAAACAAGTGGAAATATATAGAAATAAGATCTGTATGAAACATTTCTATCACGTAATATAATTCTATTGAACTTCTTATCTATCCAGCAGTGGCATTTTGTCTATTATTTTACTAAACATATATATTTTCTATACGCACCATTTTAATTCACCCAACTAACAGACAGCAAATCACTTTATTCGTTTTTTTTTTTGTTTATTGTCGATTACCACCTCAGCAATTGCTGCATTAACTAAATACCCACAGTTCATTAGCTGCACACGGAATTCGGCCAACAGACTTGCCACAATTAAATGAAATCGATGGCGGGTCAGCTAAGCCACAGCCACAATCGGGACCACCCGCTGCTTAACCACTCAGCCATTGAATTTTAAATCTCTCATTGCCGCAGTCAGCAGTCCGCACTTCGCAAATTAGCGCAAAATTCCCAGACAGCGGAAAAACAAAAGCGAAAATAAAGAGAAAAATAGAGAAAAAAGGAGGGATAATAGAAAGTAAAATGGTAGCCAATAGGCAAATGAGTAGCGATTTAGGTCGTAGAATTTTATTTATTTATTTACTTCAGGTTCGTAGATTCAACTCCTCACACCCACATAGGGTTGTATTTGCTTACTAACTTCGCAATTAATTAATTCACTTGCTGTATTTGTTGGAACGTAACGTCTGCCTCTTGAACTTAGCTATCTCACAGACTAAGATAAATCGCATTTACGCATTTCCATGAAAAGTTTAATTAGAAAGAAAGTTCTGCGCGCGCTCTATCTCACTTTCTCTTAAGAATGAAAACGAGAAGCTTAGATGTGGAACATTAAGAAAAAAAAGTAATAAATTTAGAACTCTGCTGTAATTATGCAGTTTGAATACTTTTCCAGCTAAAACCTCACTGAAACACACACTGCCATACAAATATATCTGGAGCAGAACTCTCGAATGTGTACCTTTTGTAAAACGCGGCGAAAAAGTTTACTCTTCTTTTACTCGCCTTAACTTTTCATTTCTCAATCACTCTTTGGTTATTTTTTTGTCTGTTCCTGTTGCAACATTTGATTGGCATCGTAACGAAGGTCAGTCAATACTTTGGGGATTTGGGTGCATTTTTGATTAGGTACACGAGGAGAAAGTGTAACAGAAAATGTTGGAATCAATATGTTAAAAGTTTTTCATTTGAGTACGAGTGCAAAATTGGCAGTGAAAGTTAGTCGCAAAATAATTTTGTGCTTTTTTTCTGTCGGGTTGTAAGCGCTTTGTTGTTGTCGTTGGCCAATCGGATTTGTTGTGCGGAAATCATTAAGCAAGGCGGATGAGTAGCGGATTATACTTTCAAAATGAAAATTTAACTGTTTTTATGGTTGTTGGAGTTTTCGAAGCTTTGGAATGAGCTCTAATTGGTAGGGCCGGAAATTTTTGCCACTAGTTTATATTTTTGAGAATTTTTGGGAGCTTTTATTTTTTTTTTTACAAATATTAGTCTGGTTTGAGATGATATTTTCAATAAATTCATTGCTTCTGCTCGATCACCAATTTCCTGATCTCTATAAGTATTTTTTGTTCTATCTTAAATAAGAGCTTTAAGCTTTTTGTCGTATCCAGTTTATAATGAAAAATTTGTTTAAATTAGCTTTCGAAAAGATACTAGGTTAGGTTATGTGGTTGTCAAAAAAAAAAAGATACCAACTGGAGGAAAATTTAGTACAGAGAAATGCTTTTCATCACCTTTTGTCATTAAATTTAGTCACCTTTACATCTAAATTGTTCAAGCCTTTTCGTGTCGTCTTTACTTTTCCTAAGTTTAGGATTGCACAGAATAAAAGCTAAGATCTAAGCTGCTACCCAAATTTGCCATGTTGCTTCTCAATAGCACCTCTTTTGTAGAAATATGGGCAATTTTGTTGTGTGGAAATATTTTTTTCTCAACTCAAGAAAAGTTAAGGTCTCAATTGAAACTAGCATGATATTGTATAGGTTCTTAAATATATGACTTCGTAAGAAAGCTTTGAAAAATTGCTTCTTAACTTCAAATTCTTAATTAAGAAAAATCAAATTCTCCAGAAATTAAAAAAAAACTTGATGAAAATCTCCATATTATAATATAATGTTGCCTACATTTTGGCGCCAAGTACAAAGTAGTGAGCCATAGGAATTAGGTATGTTTTTAAAGAGCATGAAAACTACAGACCTTTGAATATTTTTGAATTATGTTTGTGAATTTTCCAAAATCGAATTTTACCGTCATATGTCAAACGGTAAATGGTTGTTCATATATAATTCTCCCCATATATCCAACGAGAGTATAGTATGTACATTCTTGTAGCATAAAAGTTAAATTTTGCTTGCTATGCTATTCTATGTTATGCTAAGCTATGTCATGCCATGCTATGTTATGTGCACGTATGATAAGTGGCAATAGATTAAACTTTAACACTATTTATGCATTCATAGTTTGTTTGCCAAGCGTTGCACTCTTATACCCCAGTTGCAGCACGGTTGCACCGAAACAAAAGTGCAATAACAATAAGAGCAACAACAAAAGTCGTAAATCAAAAGTGCATGGCAGCACACATAACATACATTTTTTTTTATACAAAAACAACACTTCCAACGAAAGAAAGTTTAAAAAATTCCATAAAAACCTTTGGTAATACTAAATGGCAGCCGAAATTTCGCAAAAAGAAGAAGTAAATTTCGAAATAACAACAACAACGAGGAAGTTTGTAAAAAAATAACTGTTATTATCATTGAAAAGGCGTTAAAGCGAAATACATGGAAATACATTGGTCCACACATGTATGGAAGACACTCTACAACGCAGGTGAATCGCTGAAATCGCGTGGGCGGCTGAAGTTTTCGGTGCAGTAGTAAACTTTTCGGTTGTGGCAAGTGAGAAAAAAACAAATTTTCGGTTTTTGGTGGCACACATGCACTACTTGCCGCCCCAAATGTTGCAGGCCCCACGTGCCACCTTCGTTTGCAACTTTTCTGTGCAGACTTTATTAATTTATTGCGATGCCGCCACCGAAGGCTGTCTTAATGCGAGCGAAAAACGAAAGAGACAGTCAAGACGAGGTAGCGGTGGGCGCTCAACTCCAAGGTGCAGCACGTTGCATGTTTTTCATGTGTTTTCGTTATTTTTTCCTGCGTATTGGCGGAAATGGCTGCGCTGTGAACACATTTGTATGCGCTCGCATTTTTTTTTCATATTCATATGCGCGCGTGCCTGCAATGTGGGGCATGGACGTGTTCATGTTGCAGTCTTTCAATGTTGCATGTCATTCGTGTGGCGCAGGGCGGTGGGTGCATGCAACTATCTTGCTCATATGCCTTTTATTTATTTATTTATGCAGAGCGAAGTGCGTGCTTATCTAGGTACATATTCATGTGTGTGGGTGTGCCTGTTATTGTTGTTGTAATCACCCGTGCAACACACCTCTCTAACACACAGCCATTTGCCGCACATACTGGCTGGTGGTACATTTGAATTTTATGTTCGAGCATAGTCTTGTTTGCTTGTGTGTTATTGTTTTTCCTTTTTTTTTTCTTTTCACTTTTGTTTGTGCTTTTTTCGCTTTGCGCTTTACGCCCTTCGGCGCTTGTGCCCCGCGGCTCTTTGTGTAATCTTTCATTCATTCAGTCATTCATTTTATCGCCTCTCATTGCCGTACTTTTGACAGTTAGTTGACTGGCGAGATAGCGTCGTCATTGCGACGCGCCTGCTTGCCTACTGTAGGCTTGATGAGGCGTTGCAGTGTATGTGGGACATGTGTTTGTTTGGGTAGTAAATAAGATTTGCCACATTGCCTTGAACTTGAATGTTGTGTATGGTGTGCCATACATGAATCGACTCGGTAATATTTAACGATATGCCGGGATAATTTTTGAGTGCCAAATGGATGAAATTAAGCGAATTCGTTTAAGAGATTCACAATAAACTAGTAAAAATGCACGTAAAAGGTTTCACTCAGACTTAAGGATGTTTTATTTGAGATTCGGAGCGATAATTTTTTATTCATTTTTATTGTATTTCTCGAATCTTACAGACATAATATCGAAATAATTTTCTGGTTCACTAGATCTATTGAACGTTTGAACAAAGCTTATACGTAGTTGAGTTTTCAAAGATGAGCTGTTGGTCTGAGACTAAGTACCCAGAAACCAAACTTAATAAATAAAATCACAATTTAATATTTAATTATATTTTTATTATTTAACGAAATCAGTGACAACAACTCGTATCTAACTCAAGAACCGTTTTTACAAAAGAAATGGTTAAACAGTTAGAAATGCAAGAGTCGGGAAGAATCCCACTATAGGTACCAGTCTATTTTGATGCCAAAAGTATGGATCGTAAAAAAGATCCCTATAAGTCGCCGAAACGTTTTCAGTTTATCACAAATTTTATCAGTGTAACTATCACTGGAGGAGGAGAAACGCCTTGATATTTCTAGCTCGCCTTCCTACGTACAGTTATGGCAGTGGTTAAGGATTACAATGAATAAAGTAAAGTAAACAATAAAGAATTTGTACTTTACAAATGTTATGTCTCTCATCCGATAAGGTATTGATGATTTTCTAATAAGAATTGAAGTCGGTTAACCTATATTTTTATTTATATTTTTATAAATATTATATATTTTTATAACAAATAAGATCTTGATTTCATTAAGTCATCACATTCGAATCAGTAGTCTAGTCCCAGTTAAGTTTTTCAACACTATTTACAGAGATAAATACCTTTATAATCTGTTCAGAGGGCTCAAACATAGAGTGTATATACATATAGTCGCTATCTTACACATTTAAAATATAGTTTTCTTACCGGGACGAGTTTCTTGGTTATTCACTGGATGCCTAAGTGCTTTTAAATATACAGTCCCTGCAGTAACAGTATGAACATGGATGAAAGATTATTTCAAATAAAATACTTAAAATGTTGACAAAGACGAAAAACTTTTGGAAGAACCCTTCACTATCGGAAGATAAAATCTTTCAAAAAGTATGCCTATCTCCTTCATTCAGTAGATATATTTTTTAGAGTTAAAGTTTTAGATCCAATTACTGCTACTGATTCAATTACTGCTACTGTTCATTGAAATATTTTAGTTCTTAATTAATGCATTTAACTGCAAAAGACCAATTTGAAAGATCTGGAAAAATATTATAAACAAGTAAAGAAAGGCTAAGTTTGGGTGAAACCGAACATTTTATACTCTCGCAATTTATTGATATATTTTTATTAAGATAACCCACAATTTGACCCAATTTGAAAATCCTATAATTAGGTATATGATAGCTAGAGGAAGTTATGACCCGTTTCTGGTACAGAGACACATTATTAGAAGAAAAATATTTCCTCTGAATTAAATTAAAATATTTGAGAGATTTACCGAAATTTTCGATGAAAAGTTACCATGGGGCACTGAATTCTTCATATTCGACATTCGAGGCCTTCAAAAGTTATAGTCCGATTTCGACAAATTCCGATTTTCACAAGTGACGCCACAGATCATATACAGTATTTCTGTAAAGTTTTATTTCGCTATCTTCATTGGTTCCCTATGTACGAGTATATATTATAAAGTAAAGGAATAAGATGGAGTTCAAATTTGAGTTACATGGGAAGTTGTCGTGCTTGTGAACCGATTTTATCCATTTTCCACACGTGTGATCAAGGTGTCAATAAAATATTATATACCGAATTTTATTCGTTATATTATTTTATTGACGTTTTTCGATAGTGCGATAATCCACTTTTAGTAGTTTTCAACCTAACCTTTGTATGGGAGATGGGCGTGGTTATTATCCGATTTCAACTATTTTCATGGTGTGTGATGGGGTCCGTAAGAGAACCGACTGCAGAAAGTTTGGTTTATATAGTTTTACTGGTTTGCGAGATATATGCAAACAACCGATTCGGGGGCGGGCCACGCCCACTTCCCTAAAAAAATTACATCCAAATATGTCTCTTCGGTGTGTGATCCTTTGTTCCAAATTTTATTTTTATAACTTTATTTATGGTTTAGTTATGACCCTTTATGTGTTTTCGGTTTTCGCCATTTTGAGGGCGTGGCAGTGGTCCGATACTGCCCATCTTCGAAAGCAACCCTCTCACGGCCCCAAGGAACATGTGTTACATGATTCATTAGGATATCTAAGTTTTTTACGGTTCATGAGTCATAAGTCAATGCAGGTGAATGAAGAAGATGGAAAATCCTAGTCGAGAAAAATTTAATTATTTATAAAAACGTACAATTTGTATTTTATTTATGTTAAATTAGATGCAAAACATCTTCAGCATTATTTGCCTTCATACCCATTTGCATAAATACGATAAAAGTCATAAAAGAAGTTGGCTTGGCGCTTTTCACCATTGCATAATTTCAATTCAACGTTTATAGACGCCATAAAGGCAATAAATTGACCGCAGCCGGCGATAAACAACTAAAACAAACCAACAACAAGAAAGTGCGTTTATCAAAATTACCTGAGAAACTACTTTCGGCAATTACCCACACCAGCTAAATGAAAACACTAATTAGCAATAAAATTTGTGAGTTGGCAATGCCGCTTTACCGTTATGTAATCAACTAAAGTGCATAAATGGCCTACAACGAGTACCAAATAGTTTCAGTTTCACAATTTCAACAACAAAACCGCACTCCAACACTCTCTATATTTCTTGTTGGTGCGCCGGCAAATTAACAGTGCTCCGCATTTTGATTGCCAACCAAAAACGCATTTGCTGCAACAAGCAGCATTGCAAACTTGACTCGTAAATTACAATGACCGCAGTTAATTATAAAAACAATTAAATGAATATAACAACAACAACAAGAAATAACCGCACCTTGCGATAACGCCTTCACCCTCTTCTTCTTTCATTTATATGGCGACGTCTGCTGCTCAGTCACCCATTAGCCTTAACACCATTTTTTGAGCCGAAAATAACAAACCGTTATTTATTTCTATATTTGTTTGTAAATGTATTTGTGTGTGTGCGTGACATTTGAAGGAGGCGTCGGAAAAGCGCTCGCCTTGAATACCAGAAAAAGCAGTGCAGCAGAAGTGACTCCCCACTCTGTTTTCGTTTTTCTCCGGTCACCTCCAACATTCACCGCACTATGCTTGCTTGGCTAAAAAGGAGGTTAGCAGCAACAACCATAACTACTACAACAACAACAAACGTGTAAGCAAAGTAGTGCAGCATGAAAATGCGAATCGCGTGCTTTCGGCTCACTTTCCGGGACGCGACGCGACCACCCCAACAAACGATAAACGTCTGCAATTTATAAAATTAAGTCTGAAGGCGACGACACTCCAACAAACAATTGGGGAACATTAAAACAAAAAAAAATGGAAAGCGAAATGTAATTGGTAAATGCAAACGGAAGTGAAAAATGCGCTTAAAATGAGTGCGCTTTGTTCCACAGTGTTTGCGATTGTGTGTGTCGTAGTAATCGTGAAAAAGTGCAATTAAAGTAGTGCTCTGAGGTGCCGACGTCTATTCGTACCACCCACACGCCCAACACGCAATGTTGGGTGGTTAGTGGAGTGGGGCTATTGGGTTGTGTGATCGCTGATAATGTCCCTTGAGCTTTGGATAAGAGAAAAAAATGCATTATGAAATATGCAATTTGATGGTTAATGAACTAGATGTGTATTATACCAAAGAATGCTAAGGAACAACCTTCGAAATGCCACCGAAGGAGTCATCAGATAGATCCTCTTGGTTTCATCAGAGTAAGCACCGCTTTCTCTTTCGAAGCTATAAAGAATTTTAAGTAGTTCTTTGGGGATGATAATTAAGTGGGTCTGGAGGTTCTGTTAGTTCTTCTAAATCTTCTCTCCTAGCTACAGTTGTGGAGTGACTTACATATACATATGAGACTCATATCTATGTAGGTTCCACTTTTAACCAATAAGATTTCCTTAAAAGTTTTGATTCCGTTTTCCCCTGAATATATTTCTGAATATGTCTATGTTAATAAATGTTTGTTGGACCTCAAAGTACTAGAGCGCAGTTGAAGATATTTTTTCAAATTTCCCCTACCAAATCCACAGCGACCCTATTCATCAAATGGACGAAAGAGTACAGTCTAGACCTGAACATTTCTGTCGATGTCGGTACTCTTTCACTCCCAGCTACATGTACAGAGCCGCAACAAAATCCTCAAGTCTCTGTGGAAAAGACTAAGAAACGCTGTTGGCAACTTAGTAGGCTATCGGCCGGGAGGTCCCTATATGGTCGCCTGAATGCAGCTGGGGAAGCTTCAGACTTGTCAGAACACCACTCTCCGAACAGCCACAGGATGCCTCTTGATGGCTCCGGTAGAGCACCTACACAATGAGGGCGTATGCTATCTGTGAAGGAGCATAACGAAACGCTCTCCAGACAGATTCTGTTGGAATGCTTTCGTAGAAAGTCACTGACTGGAAGCCGAGCCGCCTCGCAGAGCTAACAAGAGTACCTTCCTGAAATACGTCGACGACGTACAGGACTCTAACGACAGGATTCGGATGCGACAGACTTTGGACAAGCATTGAACGCCATTCACAGAAAAACCATAACACCTTCATCCACTTCTTCCCCAAGAATGGCGTACTTGGAGATAAAACACCACCCATCGCAGACACAGAGCTCGAGTTGCCCCGCTGGTTAAACTCCTACTTATCCAGACTAGACCCTGGTATATTCAACATATGTCCCGCATGGCACCAACCACCCCTTCGCATGTCCTCTAAACTCCCCTCATCTAAGGGTCCCTCTGGTTCGACCCTATCGAAACAGCTCGTTTCTTGGGCCTCCCGTTAGATGAATTCGATGACAATTAATGACAAGCCTATCCGCCATTCATTATCTGAACAAATACCAGAAAATATTTTATGGTTTGGGTAAATTCATACTACTCTAATTGAATTTCTATATTTATAACTTCTATTACTATTTACGTATTATAAGCATTTGTGCATTACTAGATTAGTTATGAACCGTATATAAAATTTCACCCCAACAAGTAAAAGTTAATATTTACACGAATGACAGCAAATAAGCTCATTCGATGAGGAAAAGCTAACGAAAGAAATTTTCTCTCTTCCTTACAACAACTATGCTCGAGTCTAATAAATTATAACCGTAAATATTTATGGACTCACAATGTAGTAATGAAGTATTGTCAACGATAAAAATCAGCAGTTTGACATTTGCGATTAGTGCGTCGCACACGGAAAATCGAAACTGAAATGCTGTCATCGAGACGTCAAAGCACTGACAGTTTAAACGCGTGATGGTCGCGACGGGACACCGACGACAGTTGTGCGACGAGTTGCTCGTATCTATTACCATAACGCCAGCACGCAATTCGAAGTCCAAATACTGTTGGCAACAAAGCAGGCTATAATCTGCTGTAACTGTATGGCGTGTGTAAGGAAAGAGCTTTCGTATAGAGCTACACAAAGCGGATGAGATTAAATAGTGGTGGAGAAGAAGTTAGGATTGTTCGATTATTTTTTGTGTGTGCATCTAGGTGGTCTTCTCATGTGGTGACCAATATTGAAATCTTGTTTAGACACATACGTATATGTTAAAAATACATAATTGTTTCTTCATCTACTTGTCAGTATATATGTAAGCTACTACTTTGCTTAAAATAGGTCGTCGAAAAGTGAAATCATCTTCTGGGAAAATAATCTTTTGTGAATCCCTAATGAAGCCTAATCTAACCGTGAAAGTGAATATTAAAAGCGCTCTGAAAATTATCGATCTGGTATCTGCTGGCCGATGGAAAAGAGATTAGAGACAGTTTTGTCTTTGACAAGATTAAGGAATGAGGGTTAAAAGAAAAATATTCTTATTACTTCATTTTTGAGAATTAGAAAGGAAATTGTTGTAAAAATCTTCGACAAAAGGTAAAAGGCTTCAAGTCAAAGGGTCTAATTCCAAATTATTTTATTGGGTCGTTTTAAACGGCACTTTCACCGGCGTTTAGAGATCTCCAGCGTTCCTAAATTATGTTGGAAACCACGATAGTTAGTTTTCGATCATACATCGAACATATAATGTGGATCTCACGCGCTTATTTTTTTGATTAGAAGAAGTTTGACATCATCTAGCGAGGATCTCTCTTCGAAGAAATGTCCAGATTAATTTAATTTATCTTCGATCGGTTTGAACTAAACACCAGCTGCGGTGTAGTCATGGACTCATCTACTGAATTCCTTCCTATTAATTAATACATTGGGGGTACCACTTGCAGAGCTTGACGGTGACAAAAATCAATATAAAACTCAATTTAGTTGTAAATTAATTTCTATTGACGGCAATGAATACCGTTAAACATGCGACCGGACATTACCCACCGCAGTTGGTCAGTCCCTACAGGCAACGGTATGCATGTGGGCCCCTATAATCGCTGGCACTGAGGTCAGCGTTGACTGTCAGCACTGATTGTGCGGCATTGCTGATGATGGCTCAAATAGTGGTATTAGCAATAGTCATCATCATCACACTTTTTCACACACTTACAAAGTTATTATGGCTGACGAAGCCATAAATCTGTCAAATTAACTTGGAAGCGCTTAGCGACGGATGGAGAGAGAAAACGAAGGAGAGAAAGAACATTGTCTGCTGTCAAAAAGTAGTGTTGTACAAATGAAGTTTTGCCGTCCCTCTCTCCTTCCTACAGCTGTTAGTTATCGCTCATCAACTCATATTTATTTTACAACTAAAAACTAGAAAGAAGAAGAAGAAGAAGCAGAAAAGGCAGTGTTGCATGCTCAAAGTAGGCGGTCCCGATGGGCGGCAACAGCAGCAGCTTTGCATGTCAAATGACACACAAAACTTTTTCCGCGTTAACGGTAAAGTGCAGTTACTTTCTTCTTAATACGCGCTTAGCGACATTTAAGTGCTTAGCTGCAAAATGCTGCAAAAGCTTTAATCCACTTAACTAACAAGCATTCGAATAGCTAATTTTAATACTCATAACTCCAACAAAAGTATTTACTAACTCTTCGTAGTAGCTCGTACTCAAAGAATTTAATTCATGCGTATTTTTTTGTTTTTGGCTGTAGTTCACTTAAATAGAGTGCTGAGTCTGTAGGGTGGAACTGCTGAGGTGGATATGCTTTTTGGAGACTCGCTTTCAGCGTGCCGCCTCTTTAAATGGCAGCGAAAGTTTTGCTTGCTCTTGCAGAAATTTCCACGCCAAGTTTGCTGGACAATGATGGCATGCAGTTTCTTTCTAAACCCATTGCGTTGACATTGTGTGAGGAGTGGCTCACTTTTTGGCGTTGTGACTTTGCTTGCTGCTCGGCTACATTTTTGGGTTATTCTTTTGACGGCGTTTTTGTTTGAAACTTGTTTATGACAAGTTGAAGAGTTGATAAAAGTGAAGAAATTCCTCTTGGATTTCTCATAAATGTAGTTGGGAATGAGATTAAAAGCCGATTATACACTCTAAATTTAATCGCCATTTATTTTAAGTGTCGAACGTATTTAACGGGTCAGTGTGACCCAGTGACATTGTCAGATCGGTTAATGAGCTTCAAAAAAATAAAAAATAAGTTTCAACAAATCTAGTTTACTAATTTGTGTGCTGATTCAGGCAATATTTTACAAACAAATTAGAATTTATTGTAGTTTAAAGTGTAATCCCAAAAATTATAATTTATTCAATTAATAATTTTTAAAATTTATTTTATTTAATTAAATGTACTAACGTTATTTTTTTATTTTTCTTTCAGGTATGTAAACTCCCAAATTCATTTTAAAGTATTACTTTGAATAAGTGGTAAGCTAAATTTAACTTTTTACTTCACTGACTGAGAATTCTTTGGCTTAGTTGGTTTGTCCCAACCATTTTTACGTATTACTTTAACCTATCGGGTAGGACTATTGCTGTTCTCATATATTTGTTGGTGATTTTCAGCTATGGATAGACCATTTGATTTGTTTCCAAAGTCTTATATAAAATCTGACTTCCAAAAATAATCCAGTTCATTAATAGCATCATCTAAATTTACATTTTTGAATCGTAATCAGTGCAGCTAGCTTACCTAGTGGACTCCACTGTTAGAAGCGACATATGCATATTTGATTCTTAACTAATTTTTAATCACTTCTTTGAAATTCGAGACACATTTGACAAGGTGATATGGAAGACGCTTGTATTTACTGGTAACTATATCTCGTATTAAGCAGGCAAAGTTGGTTTAAGAACTTTTGGATTGTCAATTAAGATAAGGAGAATTTCATTCAAAACACAATTAACCTTAAATAAGCCTTTTTGGGCCATATATCCCAGTTTCTAGAGTTGATCAAAAACACAAAACCGTAATTTTGATTTTGTGATACATAAAAAATGTGCTATAATATCGGAACATCGATGATATAAAGTCCAAGATCAAAGTCTAATTAACATAATCGAAATATATTAACAAGTTCTCACTTGACCTTTTTTGGCAGGGACGATTTTAAAACCTAATTATTTCAGATATATCTGACTCTGAATTTATTATCTTTATTAGCAGGGTCTTGACCAAAGAAAGTCGAGCAAATCAGTGCCACATTACATTTTATATCAATATTTGATACCAGCGCCATCTACTGAGTAAATGATAGAATTATTATTATCCTCATTTAATATACTGAATTAAATTGCACACTAAATATGATTTATCAAAGACAGTTGAACATAGCTCGGATTGAGAGGTTGTTATTTTACAAAATAAATAACGGTAACTTAATAACAGTAAATTATATGTTAAAATTCAAAAACTTAAATTTCAAACTCCGTTCGGAAGTTCAAAAGTGCAACAAATCTAATTAACATGTTTCAAATTGCTTTATAGTCATTAACACTTTGTATATTTTCCGAGTGTGAAAGCCTCTATGCTTACTACATTGCTACAAACGTAAGAACTATACAAGCTTTGCAAACAATATTTCAGACGAACTTCATACTCAACTCAACTGGTGCAATGAAAATATTGCATTTTGCCACAGAACTTTAAATAAACACGTGCCTTCGTCCATCTGTACAGTGTGTGCTACTTTCCGAAAGCCCAAACATAGCGGCATTTATGTAACATTAGTGGTGTTTGGTGGAGCACAGTTAGTCGCCGCCGCAGTGTAATTTCACTCATTTTCTGGTACTAAATTTCATGCTCCTGCTTGCCTATGTTTGTACATTTGCAAATTGCACTTTATTGTAGCAGGAAAATACTCAATTAGGGAAGAACTAAATTTAGGTGGAGCCGAAAATTATTTACTCTTGCAAGTTTGGGGTCTCGGATCAGAACTTTTTAGAGAGCGAGGCCACGTCTATTTTTCAAAAATTTTAACCAAGTCTACTAAGTCGACTTAAGCTATGAGCCCCTGCGTTAAATTGCAGTATTTGTGGGCGTGGCTACAATCTATAATCCGTTTACACCTAAAATGCAACTATAACCTCTTCTTTCATACTTCTGGAGCTCGTCTCGCAAATCGATCACTTTTAGCCCCTACACACAACCGTTAGTTGCACAAAACCATTATACTCTTTGCAACACTTTGCTACAGTTAAAAAAATGAAAACAAAAACACCAAAAAGCGATTAGCTACTAGCTACTGGGGCTATAGCGTTGCGGCGTTTATCGGTCGAACATGTGGTAGAGTGTTTTTGGCCCGCTGCCCAATGCCTGACATGACCGCAACATATCCAGTTATGTTCGTATTTTATTTCACAGCCAATAATGTATGTGCTGCTGTAAATTTGCTCATAAGTGTATGCCTGTGTGTGTGTCCGTTTGTTTGTGGATGGGTGCGCAGCGTAGTACCAATGACCGGAAAAGTAATGCGGGCTCACGACCTATTGTACTGCTGCAGCATTTCAATTCAATTTGTTGTGCGCTTTTTGCCGTTTTGTTGTTGTTTTTTTTTTACTGTTTTCGGGCCTATTTGAGTTTTTGGCCAAAGCTTGTGAGCAATGTGTGTGCGAGCGCCTACCGCTCTGTCTGTGTACTTAGCAAACTTGCTGCTACTTGCTATAAACATGTATTCTCTGTTTCTGTGCAAGTATTCGTTTTTGTGAATTTCTGTAATTTTGCAGGATTGACCCATTTTGGTGTGACTATTATGCTGCTTTCTTTGTTTTCATCACACAATTGTTTTATTGCAATCATTTACAGGCAGACAATATTTCGGGGATAGGAGTAAATTTTTTTTCGCTAAAAATATTTATTTAATTTTTTGTGACTTTTATTACGTTAAAAGGTTTAGTAAATTCATTATTATTCCAATAGATGGCTGTATTTCGTGCTATATTAATGCGAACGGGTTACGCTAAATGGCGCTAGAACGATAAGAATTCGTACTAGAAAAACTTCTCAGACAGTTTTGTGATTGCTTGACTCAGTATTGTTGGAGCACGCTTCAAAGATGGACACCAGAAGAGAATATAAGAACTATTTTATAGTTTTTCTCGATAAAAGCTAGCTGGATGAAAAAATAGCTAGTAAAAATAATAGTAATATCGATTAAATACTGAAAATCGTCGAGTTCGACCGCCATATAAGCACTATTTTGATTTCTTTTTCTTTTTGACTGGCGTAGACATCGCTTCCGCGGTTATAGCCGAGTCCACAACAGCGCATCACGCGTCTCTCCTTCTGGCAGTTTGGCGCCAATTGGTTATACCAAGTGAAGCCAGGTCCCTCTCCACCTGGTCCTTCGGAGTGGAGGTCTCCCTCTCCCTCGGCTTCCACCAGCGGGTACTGCATCGAACACTTTCAAAGCTGGAGCACTTTCGTCCATTCGAACAACCGCTGTCTTTTTATTCGCTGGACTATGTCTATGTCGTCGAATAACACGTACAGCTCATCATTTTAAATATTGCACAAAAACCACTTAAATGAAGCTGGACTATTTGCATCCAGCCCGAAGTATGGGTGTGACACCTTATGGACCGAATTTCCATTTGCAATTCTCTATTGAATCGCAACAAAATCGGTCCATTTCTGTCACATATGACAACGTCAAGCGAAAAGTGGTCGTTTCGCGATGAGCCCACACCAACGGTGGCCCAGCTATATGATGATTGGTTTTGTTATACAACTTTGCTTCCGCCGTTTTCCAATAGATGTCTCTGGGGTCAAGCACTGGTCGATTTAATCGATTAAATCGTTTTATATCCATCTTGGAGATTTGTGTCAACATTAACCCAACAAAATTTTGTAGAGATCTGTTTGCATCCCAAACTTTTTCTCAACTGAAAATGTCACTATTTGAGCCGAATTTTCGACATTTGCGGGAAATTTTGCTTTTATTTTTTAATTCCAAGAAAAGTGCGGCTGAGGCTCATCGAATGCCTTCGGATATGTACGGTGAGGCTGTCCTAAGTGAAAAAAGCCTTAAATTTACATATTAAATATTTATATTTGGTAGAATTGGCAGAGAATCATTTAACTTTAAACGACCAAATTCTTAATTCTGAGCTGTACTATTAACAATTGGAGCGCTTGAAGGAAGCGATCGCCAAGATGCGGTCAACTATAGCTAATAAGAGAGGTATCCTGTTCCATTGGGACAACGCCAGGGCCCATACATACATATATAGCTGGTGATGCGCCAGAATATCCGAAAGCTTGGTTGGAAAGTTCTAATACATTCACCTTATAGTCTGAAGCATATAGTAATAGTCAAGTCATTACTAACTGTTCCTGTCTATGGTGAACAGTTTTCCAGGTGAAAATCTTTTGACAATCGACTGTCCCAGTTGGCCAATTGGAATGAGGGCTTCTATATATATGGTATTGTGAAGTTACCTTCAAAATGATAATGAAATGCAAAAATTATATGTTTATTTTTACCAGACCTGTTATTTGTATGAACATCAATCATGTATGAACAGCAATCATTTTTAGGTTTACAGGCAGGCAATATTTCGCCAAAAAATTTATTTAATTTTTTCGAGTTTTTATTTTTGTTTATATTACGTTAAAAGGTTTAGTAAATTCATTATTATTCCAATAGATGGCTTTGGTAATCTGTATTTCGTGCTATATTAATGCGATCGGGTTACGCTAAATGGCGCTAGAGCGATAAAATTTCGTACTCGAAAAACTTCTCAGACAGTTTTGTGATTGCTTGACTCAGTATTGTGGATCACCACCAGCAAAGAGAATATACATACGCAATATTTTATAGTTTTTCTCGATAAAAGCTAGCTGGCTGAAAATGTGAATAGTGATATCAATAAAATACTGGAAATCGTCTAGTTCGACCGCACTATTTTGATTTTCCAGGAGTTAAATATTGCACAAAAATCACTTAAATGGAGCTGGACTTTTGCATTCAGTATGAATGATCGTATCGATGAGCCCACACCAACGGTGGCCCAGCTATATGATGATTGGTTTTGTTATACAATTTTGCTTCCGCCGTTTTCCAATAGATGTCTCTGGGGTCAAGCACTGGTCGATTTAATCGATTAAATCGTTTTATATCGATCTTGGAGATTTGTGTCAACATTAACCCAACAAAATTTTGTAGAGATCTGTTTGCATCCCAAACTTTTTCTCAACTGAAAATGTCACTTTTTGAGCCGAATTTTCGACATTTGCGGGAAATTTTGCTTTTCTTTTTAATTCCAAGAAAAGTGCATCTGAGGCTCATCGAATGCTTTCGGATATGTACGGTGACGCTGTCCTAAGTGAAAAAGCCTTACATTTACATATTAAATATTTATATTTGGTAGAATTGGCAGGGAATCATTTTACTTTAAACGGCCAAAATCTTAATTCTGAGCTGTACTATTAACAATTGGAACGCTTGAAGGAAGCCATCGCCCAGAAGCGGTCAACTATAGCTAATAAGAGAGGTATCCTGTTCCATTGGGACAACGCCAGGGCCCATACATACATATATAGCTGGTGATGCGCCAGAATATCCGAAAGCTTGGTTGGAAAGTTCTAATACATTCACCTTATAGTCTGAAGCATATAGTAATAGTCAAGTCATTACTAACTGTTCCTGTCTATGGTGAACAGTTTTCCAGGTGAAAATCTTTTGACAATCGACTGTCCCAGTTGGCCAATTGGAATGAGGGCTTCTATATATATGGTATTGTGAAGTTACCTTCAAAATGATAATGAAATGCAAAAATTATATGTTTATTTTTACCAGACCTGTTATTTGTATGAACATCAAAACTATGATTTTTTTCAACTAGATTTACGCTTTGGATTTTTTCCTTCCTTTTTTGAGATATTTTCCACATTACTACCAATTCTCCAGAACATATGAATCGTAAGACGCAAACTGTGTCCATTTGTGTGCGCAATTTCTATTGAACGCTGACTGGTTTCCACTTATCATTTCGGTTGCTCACTTGCCCAGTTGTGCAAGTGTTTTTATGTGTTTTTTTTGCGATCATTGTTTGCACTGTCCGCACGTTCCTTTTGCAGCAGCTGCCAAACTGATATGAGTTTCATTCATCGATTCAGTGAGTCAATTGATTGTATTTGCCGTAACGCTTATCAATTTAATGCAATTTACAAAAGCTGCGGTGGTTGTGTGTACATTTCAAAGCGATTTGAGGTGGTTTGCAATGTGCCAAGCTGTCTGACTAACAAAAAGTACACACACATATATACATATATATATACATTCATCCACTCATATGAGGTATTGATGTAAGCGGAGTAATGATTCTTTGCAATTTGACTCATTGCAATTGGTCATACGCACAGTTATATACACATATATATGTATGTATTTGATATGGTTATGTCATAAATTAATGCGCAAATGCGGAAGATTTTACACGCTTACATATATCATATGTGTGTTTAAATGAAATTTTGCAACCACAAGCATCAAATGCATAATTTAAGCGCGTAATTTGATTACTCAATGAACTGAATTTTCGCTTTTTTATTGTTTTTATTTTTTTTTTGCTTTTTGGTTTTGTATACAGTCACACGCCAATTTCGCTGCGCAAAAAAATATCAGCGTGAAATATAAATCTTAATCAAACTCATAACTGTATTACTCATGTATGTTTGTATGTCAATATTTAAATATGTGAAGCGTTAAAATGCAGCTCAGTGCAAATTGCATTAAATTGCTCAAATTCACTCGTTTAGCTACACATGCGTAGACATTTTTGTACGCATAAGCGCACTTTGCACTACTTATATACAAACATACAATTTATTTAGTAAGCTCGAATGCTCATTTCGCTATTTTGTTGCATAATTTTTGATAAAATATGAGTCTAGGAAATGAAAATTGCATAATTATCGGAAAATATTCATAAATTTGAGAAATAAAATAAAATAAAATAAAATAAAATAAAATAAAATAAAATAAAATAAAATAAAATAAAATAAAATAAAATAAAATAAAATAAAATAAAATAAAATAAAAATAAAATAAAATAAAATAAAATAAAATAAAATAAAATAAAATAAAATAAAATAAATAAGTTTTTAGTGAAATTTCATTAGAAATTCGATAAAAAGCAGGCGGAGTAACTCAGTTTGAAGGATTAAGAATATTTAAATTTAACAAGTAAGGAAAGGCTAAGTTCGGGTGTAACCGAACATTTTATATTCTCGCAATTTATGCTATATTTTTTATGAGATAACACACAATTTGACCCATATCTTCCGTATAAAGTCCAATAGAAAAACGAAAATCATCATATATAGTATATGGGCTGTGGTAATTCCTGAGCCGATTAAACTCAATTTCATCACCAACATACATTATATCTAAGATTATATGCTCATTTAATTTGGCTAAGAAATTTCATATATTACCCGATTTATAAGCTATTAAGCCCATCGTATTTTGGAAAATCCTATAATTAGCTAAATGAGAGCTAGGGGAAGTTATAACCTGAATTTAACCATTTCTGATACAGAGACACAAGAAGAAAAAGATTTCCTCTGAATTAAATTAAGATATCTGAGAGTTTTATCGATATTTTCGGTGAAAAATTACATGAGGCACTGAATTCTTCATATTCGATATCTGGGGCATTGAAAAGTTATAGTTCGATTTCGACAATTTTTTCACAAGTGATGCCACGGATCATATACAGTATTTGTGTAAACTTTTATTGCGCTATTTTCATTGGTTCCTTATGTATACATTATAAAGTGAAGGAATCAGATGAAATTCAAAATTTAGTTATATGGGAAGTTGTCGTAGTTGTGAACCGATTTCATCAATTTTTCACATGTGTCATCAGGGCGTCAAGAAAGTATTATATTCCGAATTTCATTGAAATCGAGTAGTTCCTGAGATATGGTTTTTGACCCATAAGTGGGCGAATCCACGCCCATTTTCCATTTTGTAAAAAAATCTGAGAGCAGCTTCCTTCTGCAATTTCTTCTGTAAAATTTAGTATTTCTGACGTTTTTCGTTAGTGAGGCAACCCGCTTTTAGTAATTTTCAACCTAACCTTTGTATGGGAGGTGGGCGTGGTTATTATCCGATTTCAACTAATTTCATGGTGTGTGGTGGCGTAATAGAACCGACTGCAAAAAGTTTGGTTTATGTAGCTTTATTGGTTTGCGAGTTAAATACAAATAACCGATTTGTGGGTGGGGCCACGCCCACTTCCCCAAAAAAATTACATCCAAATATGCCCCCTCCTAGTGTGATCCTTTATTCCAAATTTTACTTTTATATCTTCATTTATGGCTTAGTTATGACACTTTATGTGTTTTTGGTTTTCGCCATTTTGTGGGCGTGGCAATGGTCCGATTCCTCCCATTTTCGAACTTGATCTTCTTCTGGTGCCAAGGAATGTTTGTGCCAAGTTTCGTCAAGATATCTTAATTTTTACTCAAGTTACAGCTTGCACAGACGGACAGAAAGACATTCGGATTTTGACTCGCCTCGTCACCCTTATCACTTTGGAATATATAACCCCATATCTAACTCGTTTAGTTTTGGGTGTTACAAACAACCGTTATGTGAACAAAACTATAATACTCTCTTAGCAACTTTGTTGCGAGGGTATAAAAAGGGCTATAAAAGATAAAATTATAGATACCTATAACTAATTGTGAACCTGTTAAAACACCTCTTGTTTTTGCGTATGAACTTTGGTTTGAAACAGTTAAAAGTACTTTGAAGATGTGCAAAATAATCATAAACCTTATTTTAATATATTTTTCGGAATATTAAATATCCGAAATATTGAGAGCATAAATGTCTAAATTCTAAAATGTTACGTATACGCCATGTATATCACGTATGTCCTTTATAGATAATGACACTAGCATAAGTAAATTAATATAAAATTTAAATATCACTGCAAAAAAGCAAATAAATATTAATAGTAACTGTAATTTTTAAACATTATAAATTGCGGTAAATTTTTAACAGTTAAATCAAAACCGCGCGCTCTTCACACAAGATGCTTTAAACGAGTGCGTTAATTGAAACAGATTATAAGTGATAATATTTTATTTTATTAGAGTAGTGTACTTCAGCGCACAGAATTACCCATTAAATTGATATTAAGTGCGCACTGAGTTTTTAAAGCCAAGTTACATACACACATATGTATATACATATATGTGCATAAATGCGCGCCTGTATGTGTGTGTGTCTACACATTTCCAGCATCATATTTACATTTATGCAGTAATTTCCACTGTCCTAACGTTGTCATTACGAGTTGTTTGAATATTCAATTTCCAGCCACAGGCGGTTAGTTGGTCACGATCGACTTACTCCAGCAGCAAACAACAACACAGTAGCATACTTGTAAATAATATATATGTATGTATGTATGTTTGTGTGTATGTGTGTCTGACTACCGGCAGGCCATCAATGATTTAAGCTGTGATAAACTTAATGTAATTTAATGCAAAATATAGTGGAATAATATGCTGTGCTGTGATGCGTTAAGTAGTATTATACACTATCTCTATCTCTTTCCATATACATGTATACATTTGTATGTATGTATGTATGTGGTTGTTGTAATGTTGTGTGAATTGCGCGTGTGATTTAACACTGAAAACAAATCATAGATTTGTGTAGGTTATGGTTTTACGCTGCGGTTGCTGTGTGAAATTAAATATCTGGTCATATATGTATGTGTCACTTCTATGAGTTCATCAAAACTTTTGTGCGACGTCAAGTGCATGTAGCGGTTGAATTAAAATATTTTTTTTCTGATTTTTTCCTGTTTTAAACCTCTTCAGTAGTTCAAATTAAATTACAGACACTCAAGTGCACGTGTATGTAATTGTTTGCGGTTGAAGCTGTGCCGCAATTAAAGGCAGTGTGTCAACATTGTTTGGCTTTTCGAGTGCACTCACTTGTGCATATATACTGCTATTCCAGGAGTAGCGGCTGTTTGCTTTCGATTTGTTTTTTCTCTTTTGCATTCCATTTTATTCTACTTTTCAACTCATCCTGCTACGCATTCACCTTTGGTGTGCATTGCCATTGGCTTTGTGACAGCGGTAGGTATAACTAAATAAAGCGTTCTTGTGTGAAGTTGTGCGACATGCTTACGCTCACAAATCCTGCTAACACAATTCCTTGGCCAATCATTTAGCTACGTGTGTACGGCACAAAAAAAGTATAGTGGTAGAGAAATGTCGACTGAGCTGAGAATTAAATCATTGGGTCATCTAGCATATTTGCGTTTTGCTAGGGTGTCTTAATTTTTTGTAAAAAATGGTACAAAATACTTTTAGGCTTTACTGTGGTTATCCTAAATTAATACTTCCTACTTGAATATAATAAAAATCGGACATTATTATTTATTTGGTGTATTTAAATAATATTTATTAGAATCTTCTGCGGTGTTGTGGTCTTCTAACTTATCCAAATGCTCTACAGATGCGGTTGGAGACCAAAAAAAATTAAGACAATATCTATTTCTTATTTCCGCACATCCATTATTTTCACTAAAATAGTCAGGAGTGAAATATAATTCATTTATTTCAACATATCTTGTATAATTATATAATAATAAGTCCATGTTGGATTTTCAAATATTAGTTGATCTAATCTAATTCGAATTGTTTATATAAACTGTTCTAATTTAATAATAATTTTAATCGAGTAATAATTAAAATTTTTTAACCTTTTTTGACAACATTACCTTAACCAGAGAAACCTAATCTTGTTTAACTGAACAATACTTCACTTAATTGTATTTAATCTGATTTAATTCAATCTAACTTCATTTAATTATATCAAAAGTCATTCTATTCAACATAAAATTATTTAAGGAATGATAACTTCTTTCAACTGAACCTCATTCAACACAACCCAACCTCACTTAACACAACTTAACTTGATTTAACTCGAATCAAACTTCATTTAACTTAACTTAACCTCATTTTACACAATCTAACCTTATTTATCTTAAGGGGTTACATGGGTTTCGTGGATTCAAAAAATCGATTTTTTGTTCGATCCGAATAATAGTTTCGGAGATACAGACGCTCCAAGTCAAGTACTATTGTTACTCAAAACTTTAAACGCGTTTTTCTCGGAACAATTTAGTCGTGCTTGAACGAAGGATTTTAGTTTTTTTTATTAAAAAAAAAACAGAATGTCAAGCAAATTTGACCGAAAACTTTATTTTCTTGGAAAAATTTTTGCCACAATTCCAATTTTCACTTTTTTGTCTTTCCTTCGTTCAAGCACGAGTTTATGGTCTTACCTAAGATGCTTATTTTTGTTTTTTCATTTTGAATGATCCTGTGAGGAGTTATGCTGACAACGCGAACGCACCTTTTTTCCGAGGGGTCACCGGAAATGACGTCACATTGGAGGAATTTAAATTTTTTGGGAAAATTTCTAAAATTATTCTTTAAATATGTATCTATAAGACAGAAAAAAGTTTGAATCATATATATAATTTTTTACATGAAAAAAAAATATTGAAAATAGGCCATTTTATATGCGACAAAACCCATGTAACCCCTTAACCCAACTTCATTTAACTCGACAGCATTTAACCCAACTTAATTTAACTCAAATTAGCCTCATTCAATTCAACTTGACTTCATTTAACTTAACCTCTCTTTATTTAACTCAACATAATCTCAACATAACTATATTTTACTCTATCTAACCTCATTTAATATAAAGTTTATTTCATATAATTAAACTTAACACTCTCTAACTCTATTTAATTCAATATAACCTTATTAAACCCAACAATAATTTATTTCCTTAATCCAATCCAAACCCAATCCTAACTACTATATTGAAACCAACATAACCTCACTTAACTTATTTCAACTAACCTGAGCAAATTTTGTCTAAATTATCGGATGTTAAGATATTGCCTGCACTAACCTCACCTAATCTCAGGAACACTATTTAACAGCACTACCTCGTATATAAGACACGACAACTTTACATATTCACCTCTTTACTTTGACTGCCCTCTTTTCTAACGCCTTTACCGCCGCCGCGCCGCCTATCCACCTCACCTAGTAAGTGTGCTTCATAATATAAAGGACATGCTCCACTTAATCGCTTGCACATTGAAGTCGGCTGCCTGGCTGTTGGGCTGCTTTGGCTAACTGACTTGGTTAGAAGTGTGCACGTTGCATGCCAAACGTGATGTGGCACAAACAAAAGGAATAAAAGCCAAACAAATAAATCTTTGCACTCTTCGTGCGTCTCTCAACTCAGTCAACTAACTCGGAGCGCTATTGTTTACATACTGTTATATATGTCTATACATATATTTGTATTGTAAAGAAAGCTACACTCACTTGCATTCTTTATGCACTTTCATTTGCTACACACTCCCATACATATGTATTTGTATTTGTATAAGTTGCTTCTGGTGACAAAAAGTGTTTTGTTGCACCTTTTTAGTGCAGCTTCAATTAATTCTTGCCACAATCTGCCTCGCTTACCCCCGCTTAGCCGGATGAGCTGAAGTGTATTTTACGTCTTTTAAGCCATAATTCAATATGGCTACACACACATATAGACACACTACACTCACACATATTTGTACTTAAACTACAGTGTATTTCATTTGTTTAACCTGTGCTTAGTTTGTTGTTTTTGTGGTATTAAAATAGCTTTTTGCTTACGGCCAACTGACACTTTTCACACACAACACAAATATGAAAGTATTCAGAAACATATAAACACATGTGAACTTACATATGAGCATACAAATTTGATAAATTACAAACTCGAGCTAAGCTTACTGCCATATTTTTGGCAACAAAATGTCTTTTCATATGGGAGAGTAACATCTAAATGCACTCACTTACTTACACTTAAGCTCTCACAAAGCCGCCTTGATGCGCTGTAATACAATTTGTCAGCTCGAAACCGACAGACAGTATATTCCATTTGACAGCCGTGGAGCCGAGTGCCAGAATTGCTTCTACTATTATCTGTAAAATTGCCGATTATTGCTGCAAATTGTGGCAAATCCTTAATGATCCCACAATGCAGCCATAATTTGCCAAAATCCCCAAAAATTACTTTAGCTTGGGTTAATTGAATTTTAGTATGCGCCAAATCATATGGGTTTGTTTCATACTTACTCGTATATACTATATGTACTAAGTGAACTTAATCGGTAATTACTGAAATATTTAGTACCTTTTTAGTAGTCAAAATATTGGGCCTAATCATTGAATCCGTTTCGATCGAAAAATGGTTCGATTCGATCGAAAAATTTTACGTCGGAATCATTGAATCCGTATCGAAAATAAAATTTACGATCACATTGAACTCACTTACCGACTCGAAAAAATACATTACGCTGCTAATAGATGTCGCTAATTACGAAATCATTGAATCCGCAAAATCGAAAATTTTGCTCAAAATCTATCCGTTGGTGAATGAGTTGCGGAAATGTAAAAGAAATAAACCATTTGGAAGTTTTTATGTAAACGATTACTGATGACGGACTAAACCATGTTTTAAATGAGTATTTTAGAGACGAGAGACAAAAACGGACTAACAAAAATAAATTAAAAATGTTTATAAAGTTGCCCACTCGAAATAGCGAAAGAATTTTCTCAAAGAGCCTCAGGAGAATTAAATATTTTTATGAAAGAAATTTCTCAATAGTTAAATGTCAGTTTTATTTTTTTTGAATAAAGCAAAAAGCACAGACACTTTTTCAAATTTGTCGCATTTGTTGATAAAACAGTTTTACGTTCTCACTTTGAGGTAAAGCAGTTTATCGACGGAATCAATGCATGAACATTTTCGATCGAAAATCTTTATCGTATCGAAATCGAATTCGCTGCGGATTCAATGATTAGGCCCATTAAATTCTTGACTTGTTCTTTATTGAGTCGCCATTCAAAATTAGTCAGCAAAACTCTCTAATTTCATTTAGATATAACATGTTCACTTGTTTGAGTTCTCGTGACCTCAAACGCTTCGTCGTGCAAACACTAACTTGACATGCCTCGATCCCAAGCTTCCGTGTCCCAGGTAAAGATCATTGATCTCCCGCTAATATTAATATATTTAGTATACGATCTCTTGACCGAATTTAACAAATCCCTATCTTGATCTCCAGTGACTCCCAGCTTGATTTCACCTTATAAATTTTTCACAAAACAAATCTGTCCTCAGGTGTCCCCTACAATTGAAAAATATTATTACCCAACGTGACTCAACACAATGTAAATAAACATGTTTTCACGCAATTCTTCCAAACGTAAACAAAATCCCATGGTGGCCTCTCCAAATGTAGTAAAAGCTGACATCAAGTGACCCAAAATGTAAGCAAACCTGTGTCCGATGCCAATGACCTTTAACCGAGTTTTCTTTACATTTTGGTCGATCTCAATACACTTTGGCCCGGGTTTACTTACATTTTGGTCGAGGTCAGTGACCTTTGGCTGGGGTTTGTTTAACTTTTGTCCGAGGTCAGAGACCTTTGGCTGGAGTTTGTTTACATTTTTGTCGAGGTCAGTTACATTTGGCTGGAGTTTGTTTACATTTTTGTCAAAGTCAATGACCTTTAGCAGGGGTTTGTATAGATTTTAAGGGTCACGTGATTGAGGTCAAAGACTTTTGGCCTGGATTTGTTTACATTTCAAAGAAATAGAAATCTTCAGATTATACTGTTGATTTCCTTTAAAATCAATCCTAAATGTAGGCTACATTTTTTGTTAAATTAGATTCAAAATTTTGAAAAAGAGATATTTCTATTATTTCAACCAATTTTTGCAAGAAAAATATCTAAAATTTATTTAGTTTCCAATTAAATCCATTAATTTTTGTTTATGCACTCACAAAATCTCCATTAAACTTATTAAAATTATTTACTTATGACTCAAGTGATTTCTCGCTTCTTCTTCTTGCTGTGCGAAAACTACTCGATGAGAGTGGAAAACAAACAAATGCAATAATTTGAAAGAAATTCCGAACTTTGGCAATAAAAGGAAATTTTCCACTTAATTTTACGGCAGATAGTTGGAAAGGATCAAACTAGGATGAGGAAGTGAGGAGTGTATGTATATGATGGAAATAGAAGGTATTACAGGGAGAAAAAAAAGAAATGAATAAAGTATGGAAATGGGAAAAAGGAGGTGAGAAGAGTTAAATGTTAAAGACATTTTTCAAAGCGTTGACGAAAAGAAAGACATCACAGATATTCACATACATATGTAGTTTAAGTGGAGCGAGTCAAGGAAAAGAAACTTGAAAACTTCAAAGAAAGTAGAGAGTTGAAGTAGTTTCTGTGACCAAAGTTGCCAACAGCCAGACTATAAAAATCAATTATTATAATTGAGTGAAGAAAGAAGATTAATAGTAATACCTAACGGACATAGTATTAGCTGAGTGACAGTGAGATTGAGTTGGTAAGAAGGTGAGAAAAAGTTGAAGCAGGGATGAGTAAGTGACTTAGTCTTAAATGAAAAAAAAAAATGTTTAGAGAATAAAGTGTGCTAAAGTTCAATTCCACTGAGTAACTGCTTATTGTTGCTTATTTTCCGATCTACGAGTCGCAGCTTTATTGGCAGTGCCTTGAAATAAGAATGCAGCAAATTGCCGAGTGGCTGCTAGACAAGTAGACAGATTAGCGGACAGACAGACAGATAAAAATCGTAGCGAGACAAAACAATGCAATGCGGCAAAATGGCAGCGCAGAATGCAAAATAACAATAAAAAAAAACAACAACAAGAATAATAATCAGCATTGTTGCCATTGGCGACAAAACAGGAAATTTATACTTTGTTGTGATTATCTAACAAATTTGCTCGCATTCGTAACTCGTACAATGGCCCCACGCATTGTTGTTGTACGAGTACATATACTACAAGCTTCGTATTCTTCTTTTTCAACCAACTTTTTTTTTAGCGGTACTGCTGCTGCCCAGCTGTCCGTTGCAATGCATCTATGGGCTCTCTGCTGATGGCTGTCGACTGTCGTCTATTGCCTGCCAGGCAATGACCATGCTCGTCTGTCTTGCACACGCCTCGTCTACTTTATCTCGGCACTCGCAAACTGCCAGAGTTCTGGCTTCTGTAGCCGCCTCAAGCAGCTGGCTGCATTCGTACTTAGTAAGTTACTGGCTGTCAGTTGTTGCCACTGTTCGTTTCGCCATTTGTCTGCTCGCCGCTGCTTATTGTTTTTTGCACTGTTGCATTGTTTCAATTGCCAAAATGTTGCAATATCATATTGCAGTGGTGGAGAATATCACACTTCGTATCTCTTTTCGAAGGGTTAAAGTTCTATAAGAGCCAATCTATTTTCAGCATTTGTTAAGATGAAGGAAAAAAGAGGGGCTTTGATAGTTATTTTAGGTGTAAGGACTTTAAAGTGTTACAAAATAACTTTTTATTCGTCGTTACTTGACTTATAATTTTCGCTTTTAAGGGGACTTGGGTATTCTACCCAATTGCAAACATGGATAATTGAAATTTTTAATACTTACACCAGCCAAATTGCTAGATCATCAATAGTAGACATCAAAATTTCTTCTTCGTCACTTAAATTGGACATTAGAAACACTGTTGCGCAAGTTCATAAATAGTAGACAGAGAGTTTGGAGCATGCAAGGCTTCTATTTACTCATATTTCATTTGGATTTCAGTCTGCAACGCGTTTTTGTCACTTAAATTGGACTCTAGAAACACTGTTTCACAAGTTCATAAAATAGTTTACAGTGAGTTTGGGGTATTCAGACTTCTTTTAATGCTGATTTCAGTCTACAAGGGGTATCTACATAAATCAGTTATCAATTTATATCTCTAACGTTAATTTCCGGTGTTTCCTCTTCCATCTCCTTTACACCATTTCACTGTCTGCTGTATATGACACCATATCTAATATATTTCCAGCGGCACTAAGCTGACACGTATTCTAAGCAACAAAGTAAGCGCGCTCCGCGAACTTTTTTTGCACCTCTCTTCTTCTGCATTCTCGGCTTCCTCTTTATGTACCGTGCTTCGCAGAATTTCCATCTAATATTAAATATTTGTTGCACTAATTTCGAAATACGCTGGTTGCCAAGTTGCCATAACGTGCTTCCACCTTTCTTTCGCGAGTTTCTTGTTTTGTTTTTTCCAGGAGCTCGTCGGCGCCACTCAGTGGCCTTAGCAATATTTCTTATTAAATTTATCGAGTATTTCCCGCTATTTTGTATTTATTTTCATGCTGTTGTTGTTTTTGTACCGGAAATATGAAAAATGCGCTGTGGCACGTACAAGAAATGACAACAACAGCAACAAACTAGTAAATATAAATTGCAACAAAATTAAATTTAGTCGTAAAAAAAAGTTTCGGACCACAAACGCTTGAAATCCGTAGCAGGCGGCATCATTAAACGCTTTCCGCTGCCAAAGTCCACCGAAACTGGTCGCTACGCCTCGCTTGAGGATACTAACACTGATTGTTGTTGTTTATGTTGTTGCTACGCTCAATGCCAACAGCTTCCATCGCCGCGTCAACTTAGTCAGCCACTGTGGCATTTCAGTTTTATAGCGGCGGCGAGTACGTGCTACCAGCGCAGCCAGCTATTTGTGTGAAATGTTTTGCGGGCGTCCGGCGGTGCGAGTTCGTGAGTTTGGGCAAACTTTTTGTAGGTGTGCCGCTCGCCACTGCGCGCTTTTGCTCACTTGTTTGTCCGTTAAGTGGTTGTAATTTAATTTGTGTAAATCATTGCTGTCCACTGTGTGTTGTTGTAATTGTGGCAATAACAACAGTTACATATGTTTACTAGTTTGTAAAACAAAGCTACCACTCGCTCGCTCTCGAATTGCTCAATGCGGAAGCATGTTAAGTGTTGTAATAAATTTAATAAATATTTTTAAGTTCATTCACTTTACACTTTTTGTTATTGTTTATAAAATAATTTAACATTATGTATATATTCATGTAATGTATATAATTATGTGTCGAAGCAACTTTTTTTTTAAATTCGTTCTTAATGTTTTTGTTGTTATATATGGTTTAAAACTGAAACTAGATAGCTCTATCGGAGGCGATTAACACGAAGAGAAATCAATACTGTAGATTTAGATTCAAGACAAGCAAGGAAGGGCTAAGTTTGGGTGTCATCGAACATTTTATACTCTCGCAATTTATTTATTTAATTTTATTAATATAATAAACAATTTAAAGCACATATTCGTCATATATATGGTATAAAGTCCATTGCAAGTTGGAAACCCTCTAATTAGTTATATGCGAGATAGGGAAGTTATGTCCCGATTTCACTAATTTTTGGCACGGATACATATTTTTAGAAGAAACATATACCCTCTGAGTTTCTTCAAAATAACTGAGAGACTTACCTATATTTTCGGTAAAAAATTTGTTAGAAGCACTGATGTCCTCATATTTGATATATAGGGTCTTGAAAACTTATGGACCGATTTCGACTTTTTTTAGAAGGCTACTCTTTAAATGCAGTATTTTTCTAAAGTTCTGTTCCGATGTCTGCACTAGTGCTTACTTTATATATTGTAAAGTAAACGATTCAGATCGACTTCAAAGTTCTGGTATATGAGAAGTAGGCGTGGTTATCAACCAATTTGAACTATTTTCACGGCATATCATTGGGAAGCTAGGAATATATTATGAACCGAATTTCAATGATATTGGTAGAGTAGTTTCAGAGACATGGTTTTTAACCCATAAGTGGACGGAACCACGCCCATTTAAAATTTTGTATATCATTTTGAAGGCCGCTCTTTTGTACCTTCTTTATAATGAAATTTAAGGTTTCTGGTGATTTTCCTTACTGAATTAAAGCATTTTTAGTGGTTTTCAACAGAACCTTTGTATGGGAGGTGGGCGTGGTTATAATCCGAAATCCTCCATTTTTGGACTGTATAAAGTAGTATCTAAAAGAAACTACTCTAGAAAGTTTCCTTGGTATAGCTGTAGTAGTTTACGGGATATGTACAAAAAACTTAGTAGGGGGCAGGGCCATGCCCACTTCCCCAAGAAAATTACAAACACATATGCACATATGCATATTGCGATCCTTCATACCAAATTTTACATCCATAGCTTTATTTATAGCTTAGTTATAGCTCTTTATATATTTTCGGTTTTCGCCATTTTGTGGGCGTGGCAGTGGTCCGATTACTCCCATTATCGAACTTAACCTTCTTATGGTGCCAAGAAGTACGTCTTCCAAGTTTCATCAAGATATCTTAATTTTTACTCAATTTACAGCTTGCACGGACGGACGGACAGACGGGTGGACAAACAGATTTCCCGATTTTGACTCACCTCGTCGCCCTGATCATCTTGATATATATAACCCTATATCTAACTCTTTTATTTCTGGGTGACACAACCAACCGTTATGTGAACAAAACTATAATACTCTCTTTAGCAACTTTGTGTTAAATATTGGTTCTTATTATAGTGAGCAACGGCATAAGCTTACCTTATTGTATAAAAAAATTAAACTTTATTTGCACAGAGTCAGTAAATATAGGTCGGAAGACATACCCACAATTCACATGAACTATCCAAATTAGACTGAGCTATGATCTAAGAGTAAGAGTTCTAAGGTTATTTGAGCAAATATCTGTTGAATTACGCAGTATGTCGCTGGGATCGGTGACACGGTCGGCTTCTTTGTCCTATAAGTATTGTAATTTATGAGAAAGCAGATGTTCTGGCAAATATTGGAGGATATTTCGAAAATCCAATATCGTTTCCATTGCGGATTCTGAAAAGGGAACTGCAAAAGTAATTAAGTAAATCTGATTTTAACCAAATTTACGAACATTCTAAATACATATTAGCGTACAGCCACAATCAAACAATTTTATAATAATTATGGTCGAAGTTATGCCCGCAGATAGCTAGGGTGCCTTTCGAAACCTTATATGGAATGGTTGTTGAAACATATTACTTCGAAATTAGCATATTATTTCGAAATTAGCCTACAAAATCGACATATTCTTGCCTTTGAAGTTCGAAAAAGGTTTATTACTGAAGAATCAAAAATATGGATATGTCACATAAGCTTGATGCGGATTGGTTTCAGTCGCAATGATGGACCTTGGTTTCTAGAAATGAAAGCAAAGTCACACAAAAGCGGAGCAATATGGCAATATATGTGTTACTTGTGTCGCATTCTAAGAGAGCGAGCCGATTCTAAGACAAAATTGTACAAGAAACTCTCCAGCCGACCAGGTATATTTGGTTTTGGGAATGACCTTTGGGTCGTAGAATAATCCGTGATGAATGTTTTGGGAAAATATGAATAAATTATTTATTTCAAGAAATCATATATTGTTAGGTTATATCTTCATTGAACTAAAATAGTGTTGAGAAATTATGAGACGAAAATATTCTTGAACGGCTTGACCTCTCAACCTTCAATTCAAATCAACCCTCTCCTCTAGTTAATGGGTTTAGGTCTTCTACAAACTTCTTATACTCTAATCGTTTCAGTAAATCAGTACACCTTGCTTGTGCGAAATAAAATATATTACTCAACGTTTTCGGTAATTATTTTTCATACACCAACAATTAAATTAAGGCAATGAAATCATTTAAATGCTATGTTGAATCATTGCAGCTGTAGCGGCAACAGCCGCAGAAACCACAACAACAAAGCAGCAGCAGCAGAATGCATAATGCGTGCAACATGAGCAAAACCAAGTTAACACAGCCGACGTGTCATGAATGAATCATCACGTTTAATGTGCTGAGGCACACACACGTACACTTGAACCACAAATGTGGCTCATGCGAACACTCTTACATACAAAAACACATGCAATTAAGCGCACATTAACGTAAATGTTTAAAAAATTGGCAACATAGCGGCAAGTAGCGGAACCTGAGTGTTATCATTAATCTGTTTATGTACACACAGACACACTGAGTCCCACTTGCACCTACTCATTTGCTCCGTTCGCCTCATTTGTAAGTCAGCATGCTGCACCTACGACGTCATGTTGCAGTTGGCTGGCATCAGCTGCGTGGCTCATTACAAACACTTACGTGTACGTATACATATGTACGTAAGCACTTACGCACTTACGCACTGTCGCATTAATTAGCGTTTAATTGAAAATGCAACATTAATTGCTTTCACTTGTCTTCTCTTCTTGACTGTCTATTAGCCTGCCTGCTTGTCTTGTATTTGTTGTGATTTTCTCGCCGCGATTTGTTTTTATTGCCACATTTATTTATTTGTTGTTTTCATAGTAATTGCTTTACTTGGCGCATTGCACACAGATTGTTTACCTCATTGTCACGCCAGTGAACTCTCCACCGCCTACCGTAAACGTCACATGTGTCGCCCGATTGGTGCAGCGCTCTCTACTACTTGCTTTCTTTGGTATTTTGCCTCACATGTTTCTTTGAACTAATTTGTAACCGTAAATTGCTACAAAAATATATTGGTTGCTATTTTTAATTGTTGTTGTTGTTGCGCTTAGTGCACTTTAGTGTCGTTGACATTTTATGTTATTGAATTGTGTCGTACACTGTTGTGTATACAAACAATTTTTTCATTTTCTAATTATTGTAAAAAACGGTGAATTTTTTGTAGAAAGTGCAATCCGAAAAAATGCATTGCATTAGTTCATGTTGGTAGTTATGAAGCATTTTCTAAATAAATTTATTGATATTTTTGACGAAATGTGGACTATTTCTTGCTTGACGCTCCCAAAATCGAACAAAATAATGTAAAGTTAGCCTCTTAACTTCTCTTAGCTCCGCACTAGAATTTCGCAATATTTTCAGGCTCCACCAAAATCCTAGAAAATTAATTAAAATAAAGAGTTAGGGTTTTCTGTTATTTATTTTGCATTTTAGATTCATAAAATTACAATCTATAGTATGTAGCTCCATATTAAGTATGAGTGTTCGTCGAATATTACTTACTATGTATAACATAGCCTAAAGGTAGGCAACAAACTACTTGATTAAATGAGGATCAATAATGAAATGTTGCCTACATTAAGGATTAGTTTACATAAGCGTGACAATCCAGACCAAGACTCCGAGGAAAATAAATTAATCAGACTCTACATTAACCAATAAGACATAATTAATGTATTCGTAAATGCATTTTTGAATGGATCACGCGAAAAGGCTCTTGGAAAATACAGCAAAGTAAAAGAGAGAACTTACATTTGAATATCAAAGTACTCTAACCAACGTGATACTGAATGACTGAAACTATAATGACAGCTACTTTTTAATTCAAAGCTCTTAGACCTACTCATAGACCTATTTTTTTAGATTTGACAACGTGTAATGCCTTTAAAATTAAGAAAAATAAAATATTTTTTTCCCGCATATATTTTCATAAAAGTATGTCTACTTCTTTTGATAAAGGTCTTCACTGATGCTTTTAGTTAAATATGAGCTCATTCGTTTGTGTACCACCCAGCCTAATAAGATCTCATTAAAAGGTTGTCTTTGTGGCAAAGGGTCCATAAGATTCTGTTCTCAAAATACAAATTTCCAATTGACCAATTCCCGTGAGATTTTGAATGGATCTATGCTCAGAAGAAGATTTGTGGGAAGGCTTTCATAGGGTTTCGGGATGTTAGTATTAAATCTGATAGCATATCTGGAGTTCGCTGACAGTCCTTAGCTTTATTAAGAAATTTAAAAAGAGTTCTTGTACATGGTATATTCAAACCGAAGAATAAGAAGTCCATGGAAAACTGTTAAGCAGATCAACTTGCAAAAGTAGGACACTCGCATCTCATTATGATAACATATTATCGGGATTAGTTCGAACCTCCAATAGTCAATCAGCAGGATTTGCGCGATTGCAAGATCGTTTTGGTTATGTGTATATTGCAAGATACTCTTTGAACTGGTTGCTCCAATATAGGTTCATGGTGTAAATTATATGGAAAAATCGAGGTAAAGTCGTCTAGACAAATTGAACAGCCCAACCTTTGTAAAACTGAGATTGAAACATCTTGTTTATCATACCTACATACATCCGGTCGGATCGGCTAGACTTACAGTTAGCCGGTTCAATGGTTTTGTAATAGATCTAAAATTTTTTTCGATATATGTATGAATACTATTCAGACCCTTCCGGATTTTTTGATAACGCAAAGGATTGGTTGTATGAAGACTATTCAGACCCTTCCGGATTTTTTGATAACGCAAAGGATTGGTTTCAACTATTCAAGTGAGAGTAAAGAGATCTTGGTTTGTGATCCTTAAGACATAGCCTGTCTTTATATAATATTCGTTTTTTTCTAAAGTAGTTAGCTGGCCACGTGAGGCATTATCTGCTAAACATTTTGCATTCAATAAGCAATCGGAATTGTTCGTAAATGAAAATAACAACATATCAAGTAAACCGATGACATCATTAGACACAAATGGCCCACTTACTTGAATTCGTTTGAAATGAACAAACATACTCCGGCGGCAAATCCAGCAGCTGAGCAACAATTAATCAGCGCGGCGGAAAAACATTCACTTGTAATTAAAAGAATACAGGCAAATTATTAATCAAGCTGTATGCAAGAACAGAACAACAACAATTGTTGCACACATGCATTTTGCCCCAACTGTGGCATGCAACAGCGTCTATTTACTACACTTATACTCGCATGTTGTTGCCACAACGTCGCTGCATTGTGATGATTGAGTGAGTACGCGCGTGCTTGAGCATTTCTTTCAAGCACACGGCATAAAGAGCACAGTACAGCCAGTAAATGAGGAGTAAGTAGAACTGCTTGATTTGTTGCACTTTGCGCGCAGCAGCAACCGCAGTCGGCAAGTGAAATTTCCCAGACAGCTGCTGCAGCAGCGAAGTGGCATGCCTCAATGGCAACCGCCTGAGTTGCATTGCCTGCCACACTTTTCTTTATGTTGCAACATCTGCACTTTGTTGCACACGCTTCATGCACCTTATTATTGCTGCGCGTATACTTGTCGGCTGTGTGTGTGGATTACATTCACTTTGTGTTGCAAGCGCGCGGAATTCGCACAGTAATGATGAAAATCGCGAATGCGAAAAATTCTGGCGAATGTCAGTAATTCGGCAGTGAAAAGCAGTCAAGCAAAGGGAATGCAGTGCAGCAGTGCAAGCGGCAGTTGAAGTGGCAACAACTGCAACAGCGAGTGCCTGCAATTGCAACCTGCAACTATGTGAAGAATTGCCAAGTGCAAGGAAATGAAAATAATATGAAATTATACTTATCCAGCTGAGTTGTGTGTGCGGGGAATGTGCTGCTGTCGCTTCAGTTGTTGCTGTTTAATCTCATTTTAATTGCGTGCAACACGCGTGAAAACTTGTGGTAATCTTTGCCTCTTTGCCACAATTTGTTGTTGTCCTTTGAAGTTGCGTGGCAAAATTAATTTCATTTAATGTGGTTTATAAAGTATACAGGCCTGAAAGTGTGCAGGGATGTATTTTTCATAAAATAATTATGAGAAATAAACAGAAGTTTATACTATTTCAGAGGGAGAGGGTGACAAGAAATGGAGCGCTACATAACAAAAACATTTATTTGCTTGAAAAAAGCTAAAACAAAGATGTTCGCTTCAAAGAGTTGAACAGAACTATGCCGAACTGAACGGATAACATTTTTGTAGAACATTTTAATCCTTTAACTCCTCATCAGTTGGGTATTTTATTAAGAAAGTTTAAAAAAATCAATTGAAGAAATTGGTTATTACGGTGTATATTATTCCATTATAAGTAAAAAATTGTTGCCATAACCTAAAATATGTTTTGGAGTTATTTTCGCACTTCTATCTCTTTATGATATTTTGCTTATTCCATCTCTTTAATTCCGCCATTCAAATAATTCTAACTACAATTTTCCGCAGCTGTTTTCTGACCAGTTTTTAAACAACAAAGATTATTGGGTGCATATCTTCGCTAAAATATTATCAATGCTCTATACCCAAGTAGGATATTTTGTTCCTGCATAAATTTAACCTACTTAATTACTCTATTAAGGGGTCAATTCGAGTAAAAATCTAAAAATATAGTCTTTTGAAGTTCCGCCATTTAGGCCGCGTCAGTTTTTATTTAAAACTTTAAACGCGTTTTTCTCTAAACTTAATCTGTCAAGTCGGTGGACACGATATATTAAAACGAAATTTGTGAAGAATCTTTGGAATACCATTATCTAGTTAATAGCCTTTTCACACAGCCAAATTAATTGATCAATTAAAATTTTGATTGAGAAACCAGTTTTTGCCCTTCACACTGCCGGTTACTCGGTAACCGATCAGTTGTTTTAAATTTTTATACTCTCGCAACAAAAGTTGCTAAAGAGAGTATTATAGTTTTGTTCATATAACGGTTGTTTGTTTGTTGTCATAAAATTAAACGAGTTAGATATAGGGTTATATATATATATCAAAATGATCAGGGTTACGAGTAAAGTTCAAATCCGGATGTCTGTCTATCCGTCCGTCCGTGCAAGCTGTAACTTGATTAAAAATTGAGATATCTTGATGAAACTTAGAAGACGTATTTCTTGGCATTATAAGAAGGTTAAGTTCGCAGATGGGCGTAATCGGACTACTGCCACGCCCACAAAATGGCAATAACCGAAAACATATAAAAAGCTATAACTCAGCCATAAATTAAGCTATTGAAGTTAAATTTGGTATGAAGGATCGCACTATGAAGGGGCATATGTGGATGTAATTTTTTGGGGCGTGACCCCGCCCCCTACTAAGTTTTTTGTACATATCTCGCAAACTACTAAAGCTATATCAAGAAAACTTTCTAGAGTCGTTTCGTTTATGTACTCTCTTATACAGTCCAATAGCCGAGGAAAACCGATTATAACCACGCCCCCATATCTTCGAAACTGCTCGATCAATTTCAATAAAATTTGGTTCATAATATCTCCTTGGCTTCAATATGTTATGAAAATAGTTCAAATCGGTTCACAACCACGCCAACTTCCCATATACCAGAACTTTGAAGTCTCCGTGCTAAACGCGTGAAATCGGGTTATAACTTCACCTAGATCGCATATACCTAATATTAGGGTTTCCAACTTTCAATGGACTTTTACCATATATATGTCGAATAAGTGAGTCAAATTGTTTGTTATATTAATAAATTTAAATAAATAAATTGCGAGAGTATAAAATGTTCGGTGACACCCGAACTTAGCCCTTCCTTACTTGTTGTTTTTGCTTTTCATAAGAAGTTGGTAAGTTTCATCAGCTGATTGCTATTTTTAGCAGCGACATCCAGAGTTGCATTTCATCTTCAAGTCGATTTAAATTCAATGGTAAATCGATCTTAATCAGCGTTTTACTCGAGCAGTGGCCGGCTACTTGATTAATTAGGCCCTGTGTGAAAAGGCTATAACGAACTTTTTTTTTTATTACAACAATTGTTTTAGAGCCAATATATGGCGAAAATATGACCAAAAAGCGAATTTCTTTTGTTAAAATTCTATCAAAAATAAAAATTTTAATTTTTTCTATTTTTTTTATAAAAACTTTTAAATAAAAATTTCTCAAAATACCGTTTAAATATGTATGTCTAATACGCTGAGTTGTTTAAATGAAATATATGGTTGTATATATTTGAAAAATTAAAAAAAAATACCCTTGTTTTCCTGAAAACCACCCAACTCCCCAAAAAACATATTTTACATAAAATTTTCGAAAATCGGTACAATTTCTTTAGAAACGAAAGTTTGTGGCTTGCTACTTTTTTTGAACAATAGCTGAGTTGAAATTACGTTTCACTTTTAAATCACAAACCACAATATATTCATTGCCTTATTACAAAGAATTCTGTCGATTTCTGATTATTTCAAAGTTAAGTGTATGAGCGATGACCACAAGAGCGAGTCTCATAGTGTGATAAGCGGAAATTGGATAGTGTTTAATCAGTGTATTGACCACAGAACTAAACGATAATTTAAAATTCAAAGAACAGGGATTTGAAGCAGAAAAATCATGTATTAATTTCCCTTAAACAAGATAAATAAGAAATTGTAATAATACCAGAGATATTTAAATAAAATATCGATTTTGAAGAAGAAAAATTATACTCTCATATATTAAAAAAATTTGAATACAACTCACACTATTCATTTGTAAATTTACACTTCCCCAAAAAGCACTTAACACTAAATAAAATCAGTCTAATTCCTAGAAAGTTATATCCACCTTCCGTTCAAAGAAAGGAAACGCCCAACTAGGACAAATGCAAAAATTTACGAGCTTTCAAAAAGTGACTATTCGATTTATAAGCCATAAAAGTGTGGCACAAACTTAAAACAAACTAAGTGCATACACATTCACGAACTCTTAGCCATTTAGACATTTAAATAACAATATCATTGAGTATGGCCATACAATGAAGAGAGCACTTAGCCAAACTCTGGCAGCGGTACCCATATATTTGAATAAACTTGTGTGTGTGCAGGCTCGTGATTTATTTGCGATAAAAGCAAACTTGACCTCAACAAAAATTATTTAAGAAAATCAACACTTTGACTCACACCTGTGACCAATCGTTTTTCGTACTCGTAATTGTACATATGTAGGTCATAAAAGTTTAGCTGAGAACAATACGATGAGAATTAAAATATTTCTAGTTTAGAACTGTTCTTTTTTGTACTAGTTCAAGAATGTGTATTATAAGTATACAGTCTATAAATATCTATAAATAAATAAATACCGATTTCAAATTAAAGTCGAAATTCGAAGTTTTTTTGTCTAAGATCCTGTGGCACTTGATTTTAATCTTACTTATAGACCACCTTAGCTTCCTGTATACTCAAGATTTTGACTAAATTTTCACAGTTGCCTCGAAACTCTAGTTCAAATTTTGTTACGGGAGGCTTCTTGGAACAAAATTTTGGGTTATTTTTAGGCAAATTTATTTCATTGGATTGGATATCTGTTCAACTAACGTTCAAAATCTCAATATCCAAACTGTAGACTTTAATAAAAATTTAGTACTAAATGTAATAGTCTTAAAGAATACATACTCGCTCGTTCTAATAAGAACTTATACCGCAATTTCCTTTCAGAACTAACAACAAATATTTCAATATTTTAAATTTAGTACAATTTCAGAGCTTTTGTTGCTTTTCGCAGTTTATCCAATAAGCATTTTTAGTACCAAATCAGAATTAGCAGAAAAATAGTACTTACTACTTTGATACAATATAAAATTTAGTACTCTCTAATTCTTTACAAAATTCAGATTTTTATTTTAATTTTAGAAGATAATTTAGGACTAGTTTTGTATAATAGAAAAATCAGCTAATTGCTCCTTATTATAAAAAATAATTTAGTACTAGTTCTAAACTATGATTCAGACCATACTATTTCTGATGCGGTCAATTAGTCCACGTTCATAATTAGTACATAATTAATTTTTAGTACTAGTTAAAAATAAACGAAATACATATTAATATTATATTTAGTACTAAATAAGAAATTTAGTACTGTCAATTTTTTAGTACCTTCAAATTCTTATTTCATTATATACCTAGTACTAAAAACGTATATAACGAAATTAGGAAATTAGAAAAATTTAGTACTATTATATTTTTAGTACTAATTTCAATTCGTTATATCAGATCTTAGGTTCAGAAGATAACTATTGTGTAAAGAATAATAATTAAAGTGGTCCAGAAGTAGTACCAAATTTACCATAAACTCATCAGCTCAGCACTTGCTGTTATTCTTTCAAGCAACAACATTTGCATACTTCTGAACTTGTAGAATCGCTCACACTCATATCTAAAACGGATGAACATTAAAGGAGAATGCCTGATTGAAAAAGTAAATAAATAAAAGTTTCAATGGCCGCTCTCTGCATGGCCGAATGACCCATAAACTGCGCCGAAGAAATAAAGTAATAAAAATGGAAGTGAAAATGTATGAAAATTGTTGTAAACAACGCGGAGCAATTGAAAAACATTATGCTTTTTTATTATTATTATGCGAGTGCACAACAACAACAACAATAACAAATGAGAAACTATGACAACAACAACAAAATGAAAAACTATGACAACAACAACAATCATGGACACATATAAACAATAGTGGAGCACCGCACTTGGCGCACACTAACAAAGTAAGAGAGTGCGAAAAAAAAGTTGTACAACAACAATTGTTGTTGTTGTATGTTGTTGAAGAATTAAATTGTAATAAAAATGGAAAATCCACCTGTGTTGTTGCTGTGTATATGTGTGTGTGAGGCTCCGTCAAATTATTCAATTGAAGGACTTTCTTCGTGAGCTGCAAAAGCGAGGAGCGGTAGGTGTGGCGTAAAACTAGTGGCGGCTGCATTTGAATAAGTGTAAATAAACACAGGGTAAACCAGCAAACAAATTGAGTTCTAAAGTTTCGAGTGCGAAAATCCACAGGTCGGCCATTGAAAGGTGGCCACAATAACCAGTGAGGAACAAAGCAAATGTTGGATGTGACGCATAACAAAGTTGAAACTACCAACATAACATGTATACCGTTATATATGTAGCTCATGCATTTCACTAAGTGTTAAAGTGTGCGCGTCACGCCGTGCGGTGCATTGAAATAAAAGTGGAAAGCGAAATGAAAACCAATTACATAAATGTCAACTGCAAACGAGAACGGGAAATATGAAAGCGCTTGTTACCAACAACTGGCACAACTAAAATGGAAAATTACAACCAACACACATTACATTGTTTATATGCGCTTGTATATGTAATTACATATATGTCCCTCACACTTTGAAGCGTTTATTTTCGTTTTCCTTAAATGTTTATTTATTCCATTCTGCCATGAAAAATCACTTCAACAACCTTTCAGCTGGTCAAGTTCTGTTAATGTGTCAACAGGAAATCGCGCTGCCGAAAGCTGAACGAAAGCGAAAAAGGAAATACAAAATAAATGGCTTTAAGGTGGCACATAAAATACAAATATGTATACAAATCGTTTAAAATGGCTATAAGTATATACAAACGCGTTACATGAAACCATATACAGTACATGTAAATATGTTTGCACGAAAATTTTCACAAGCACGCGCCGGAAACCAATACACATGCGTTTGGCTGCGAATTCTGTGGTTGGTGGTGTTCAAAATGCGAACAAAAAATAAGAATTAAAAAAAAAAAATATTTAAAATAAAAATTTCATGAAATTTTATTAACAATAATAACAACAACAACGATAACAATAATAAATAAATAATAGTAATATTAATAATAAAATAAACAAGAAAGGAAGGGCTAAGTTCGGGTGTAACCGAACATTTTATACTCTCGCAATTTATGTATTTAACTTTATTTATATTATATAATACACAATTTGACCCACAAATTCGTCACATATATTGTATAAAGTCCATTGAAAGAGGGAAACCATAATATTAGGTTAGAAGCACCGATGTCCTCGTGTTCGATACATGGTCCGATTTCGGCGATTTTTAGAATGGGGCTTCCACACTATAAAGGTAGTATTTGTGCAAAGTTCTGCATCGATATCTTCACTAGTGCTACCTTTATATATTGTAAAGATAACGATTCAGATCGTCTTCAAAGTTCTGGTATATAGGAAGTAGGCGTGGTTGTGAAGCGATTTGGCCTATTTTCACAACATATCATTGGGATGTAAGAAAACTATTATAAACCAAGTTTCATTGAAATTGGTCGAGTAGTTCCTGAGATATGGTTTTTGACCCATAAGTGGGCGATGCCACGCCCATTTTCCATTTTGTAAAAAAATCTCAGTGCAGCTTCCTTCTGCCATTTCTTATGTAAAATTTGGTGTTTCTGACGTTTTTCGTTAGTGAGTTAACCCACTTTTATTAATTTTCAACCTAACTTTTGTATGGGAGGTGGGCGTGGTTATGATCCGATTTCTTTCATTTTTGGACTGTATTAGGAAATGGCTAAAAAAACGACTGCAGAAAGTTTGGTTTATATAGCTCTATTGGTTTGCGAGATATGTACAAAATACTTAGTAGGGGGCGGGGCCACGCCCACTTCCCCAAAAAAATTACATCCAAATATGCCCCTTCATAGTGCGATCCTTCATACCAAATTTTATTTCCATATCTTTATTTATGGCTTAGTTATGGCACTTTATATGTTTTCGGTTTTCGCCATTTTGTGGGCGTGGCAGTGGTCCGATTTTGCTCATTTTCGAAAGCAACCTTCCTATGGTGTCAAAAAATAAGTGTGCCAAGATTCATCAAGATATCACAATTTTTACTCAAGTTATCGCTTGCACGAACTTTATTTTTTCTAACTTATGGGTCAAAAACCATATCTCAGGAACTCCTCGATCTATTTCAATGAAATTCGGAATATAATATTTTCTTCACACTCTTATGACACGCGTGGAAAATTGATGAAATCGGTTCACAACCACGACAACTTCCCATATAACTCAATTTTGAATTCTTCTGATTCCGTCACTATATAATATATACGTACATAAGGAACCAATGAAGATAGTGGAATAAAACTTTACACAAATACTGTATATGATCTTTGGCATCACTTGTGGCAAAATTGTCGAAAACGGTCCATAACTTTTCAATGCCCCGGATATCCAATATGAAGAACTCAGTGCCTTAGGGCAATTTTTCACCGAAAATATCGGTAAATCTTAATGTAATTCAGAGGAAATTTTTTCTCCTATCGAATTAGAACTTCTCCTAGCTCCCATATACCTAATTATGTGCGGGCTTTATTCCGCATATATCGGTTAATATGTGAGATATCTTAGCGAAATTAAGTGTGCATATAGTCTTGGATATAGTGTGGCTGGGTGGGGAAAATTAGTGAAAACGGTTTAGGAATTACATCAGCCCATATATACCATATATGATTGGACTTTATGCCGAATATATGGGTCAAATTGTGTGTTATCTTAATAAAATTACCTCAATAAATTGCGAGAGTATAAAATGTACGGTCGCACCCGAGCTTAGCCTTTCCTTACTTGTTTTACTATATTTTCGGTTTTTTACATATTAATTATTGAATGCAAAATTTTAATTAAAAATCATGAAAAAAATATTTGAAAAATAAAATGTTTGCCTTCTTCGTTTCACTGTGCTTATATGTCACTATATTTTGAGCACGTGGCAAGCTACTTCATGCGGCAAATGCAAGCATGCTTGTATGTGTGAATGTGTACATGCTGCTACATATTTGGGCAGTGTTGGGTCAAGGTTAACTGCCGCAGCAGCACATGTGCAACAACATAACGGCAGATGCAGGAAAGACATGAATTCATGGTTTGTTTACGGAGCTTACTCACACTGCTTTACACAGACAGTATTACAGCATTCTTCGCCGTGTTTGGCCATAAGCTACTCAGGTCGACTAAGTATATACATATGTATGTATGTATGTGGGTGTGCCTGCACCTCGCCGTGTCATTTGTGCAAACAATCGCAGATTTTCGCACCGGAAATGGAAAATATCTCCGACTGGTCACGACTAACTGTAACCGCACGCTACTTATGTACTTGGTTTGTATGTGTCTCTGGGAAGAACACGCGAAATGGAACACGAAGTGGCTGAGGAGCTTAGTTGCTGACGATGGGTGTCCTTCCTCACACACATACATGCTCCTCTGCGGCTACAATGCATTTGTATTCAACATTGTCTCTTTGTAATGTTGCACTGATTTCTCTGCAATTATTGCGAAACAATGGTCACTTTTCGTTCGCTTTCGGTCGTTCTCTCACTCCGGCTCCCAACGGATAGCTTAATCACAAGGTGCAGTTGTTGGTGTGGTTGTTGTTGTGCGCCATTTGTGGGTTGTGTGCGGCTTAAAAGCTTACATTTGTGCGTATGTGTGTGTGCTCCGTGCGTGTGTGGCGCATGCCTTTGTGGCAGGTGCATGGCAGGCATTTTGTGGGCACCTCAGTGTCGCTATGCGGTTATTAATTGTTTGTTGCATGAAACATGTTAATAATAATGCAGTGTTGTTGCATTTTAATCGCTTTAAAAACTGTTATAATATTTATTACGGGCATTTCGGAGAAGTGTCAGGTTGGAAAATAAATATGTCTGCCAGTGGTTAGCTTAAATAAATTGAATTTCGTGGAAGTGTAAAATGTAATACTATGTGCTGTATTGAATGGGATTTTAATATGGTTGTGGATTTAAAATTTTTTTCAGCTTGAATATGTTATTTTTATTTCAGTTAAATTTTATTAAAAAAAAAAAACTCAGATATTTATTTATTTGCTTAACAGATTTAATTATATTATATTAACACTATTAAATATCAAGTAAATCATTAAGTTCAAATATATTATTATCTTATGATTTTATAAAAAAATCATATGATGATAATATTTACTTGGAACAGCTCTAATTTAGGTAAAGAAAATATTATTTAAAGTTTCAAATTTATTATATAAAATGTATAATCATTTGACCACGTTCCAAAAATTATCCTAAAAATGTTCTATTTTTTATTCGAAATTTAAAAAGAACAAGTAAGGAAGGGCTAAGTTCGGGTGTAACCGAACATTTTATACTCTCGCAATTTATTTATTTAACTTTATTTATATTATATAATACACAATTTGACCCACATATTCGTCATATACAACTTATCAAAGATATCTTAATTTTATAAAGTCCATTGAAAGTTGGACACCATAATATTAGGTTAGAAGCACCGAGGTCCTCGTGTTCGATATATGGGGCCTTAAAACCTATGGTCCGATTTCGGCTATTTTTAGAATGGGGCTGCCACACTATTAACATAGTATTTGTGCAAAGTTCTGCACCGATATCTTCACTAGTGCTTACTTTATATATTGTAAAGTAAACGATTCAGATTGTCTTCAAAGTTCTGGTATATAGGAAGTAGGCGTGGTTGTGAAGCGATTTGGCCTATTTTCACAACATATCATTGGGATGTATGGAAACTATTACAAACCAAGTTTCATTGAAATCGGTCGAGTAGTTCCTGAGATATGGTTTTTGACCCATAAGTGGGCGACGCCACGCCCACTTTCCATTTTGTAAAAAAATCTCAGAGCAGCTTTCATCTGCCATTTCTTATGTGAAATTTAGTGTTTCTGACGCTTTTCGTTAGTGAGTTAACCCACTTTTAGTAATTATACTCTCGCAACCTGTTGCACAGAGTATCATAGTTTTGTTCACATAACGGTTGTTTGTGTCACCAAGAAATATAAGAGTTAGATATGGGGTTATATGTACATAAATGATCAGGATGACGAGTAGATTTGAAATCCGGATGTCTGTCCGTCCGTCTGTCCGTCCGTCCGTCTGTCCGTCTGTCCGTCTGTCCGTCTGTCCGTCTGTCCGTGCAAGCGATAACTTGAGTAAAAATTAAGATATCTTAATGAAATTTGGAACACATGTTCCTTGGCACCCTGAGGAGGTTGCTTTCGAAAATGGGCAAAATCGGTCCACTGCCACGCCCACAAAATGGAGGAAACCGAAAACCTATACAGTGTCATAACTAAGCCAAAAATAAAGTTATGAAAACGAAATTTGGAACATAGGATCCCATTAGGGAGAGGCACATTTGGATGTAATTTTTTTGGAAAAGTGGGCGTGACCCCGCCCCCAAATAGGTTTTTTGTATATAACTCGCAAACCAATAAAGCTATATAAGTTAAACTTTCTGCAGTCGTTTCTTTTAGCCATTTCCTTATACAGTCCAAAAATTAAAGAAATCGGATAATAACCACGCCCACCTCCCATACAAAGGTTAGGTTGAAAATTACTAAAAGTGAGTTAACTCCCTAAAGAAAAACGTCAGAAACATCAAATTTTACATAAGAAATGGCAGAAGGAAGCTGCACTGAGATTTTTTTACAAAATGGAAAATGGGCGTGGCATCGCCCACTTATGGGTCAAAAACCATATCTCAAGAACTATTCGACCGATTTCAATGAAATTCGGTATATAACACTTTCTTGACACCCTGATGACACGGGTGGAATATGGGCGAAATCGGTTCACAACTACGTCTACTTCCCATATAACTCAATTTTGAATTTCATCTGATTCGTTCACTTTATAATGTTATCATAAGGAACCAATGAAGCTAGCGGAAAAAAACTTTACACAAATACTGTATTTGAGCTGTGACATCACTTGTGGAAAAATTGTCAAAATCGGACCATGACTTTTCAAGGCCCCTGATATCGAACATGAAGAACTCAGTGCCTAAGGTTAATTTTTCACCGAAAATATAGGTAAATCCCTCAGATATTTTAATGTAATTCATTCCCTCTGAATTTTTTTCTTATAACAGTTTCTCTCTGTACCTGAAATGGTAAAAATCGGGTCATAACTTCCCCACATCCCATATACCTAATTATAAGTAATATTAAATTAAGTGAGCGTATAGTCTTCGATACATTGTATCTTGGTGGTGAAAATGAGTGAAATCGGTTTAGGAATTACCTCAGTCCCCATATACTATTTATGAAGATTTTCGTTATTCTATTGAACTTTATACCAAATATATGGGTCGACTTGTGTTATCTTTATAAAATTACATCAATAAATTGCGAGAGTATAAAATGTTCGGTTACACCCGAACTTAGCCCTTCCTTACCTGTTTTAAACCTAACTTTTGTATGGGAGGTGGGCGTGGTTATGATCCAATTTCTTTCGTTTTTGGACTGTATTAGGAAGTGGCTAAAAAAAACGACTGCAGAAAGTTTGGTTTATATAGCTCTATTGGTTTGCGAGATATGTACAAAAAACTTAGCAGGGGGCGGAGCCACGCCCACTTCCCCAAAAAAATTACATCCAAATATGCCCCTTAATAGTACGATCCTTCATACCAAATTTTATTTCCATAGCTTTATTTATGGCTTAGTTATGGCACTTTATGTGTTTTCCGTTTTCGCCATTTTGTGGGCGTGGCAGTGGTCCGATTTTGCTCATTTTCGAAAGCAACCTTCCTTTGGTGCCAAGAAATAAGTGTGCCAAGTTTCATCAAGATATCTTAATTTTTACTCAAGTTACAGCTTGCACAGACGGACGGACGGACGGACGGACAGACAGACATTCGGATTTGAACTCCACTCTTCACCCTGATCACTTTGGTATATATAACCCTATATCTAACTCGTTTAGTTTTGGGTGTTACAAACAACCGTTATGTGAACAAAACTATAATACTCTCTTTAGCAACATTTGTTGCGAGAGTATAAAAATCCCAAAAATATTTTGTAGATTTCAATGAAAAAATTCTGATTTAATGGCGAATATTTATTATCATTCGAAAGAAAATTTTTTGGTATTAATTTTTTAAAGAGTACCTCCTTCAAATGATTCCTGATTCGAAGCGGGATTGTCCGCATAGACATTAGACTTTACATACCTCCACAGGAAAAAGTCTAACTGTGTGATATCCCACGATCTTGGTGGCCAAACGATCACACCAAAACGTGAAATTATCTGCTCACCGTAATGTTCTCTCAATAAATGCATTGATTGATGACATGTGTGGGAAGTGGCGCCGTCTTGTTGAAACCAAATATCGCCGAGATCCCTACCTTCAATTTCAAGCATCAAATAGTCGGTTATCATGGCGTGATAATGACCGCCAGTGACGGTTATGTTATCACTGGCATCATTTTTGAAGAAATATGGACCGATGTTTCAACCGGTCCACAAACCACACCAAATCGTTGTTTGGCAGCTCTTGAATATCTTCAAGTTCGCTTTGGAAAGTCGATTGGCTTCAGTTCTTGCACAAGATATATTTTGTACGTTTTCATTTTAAGATCTCGACGTAAAATACGCCAAGTTCTTCCATATGTCGGTCCGAGTTGCCGCGAACGGCGCCGAATCGACTCTCCACTCTCAGCTATGGCTGCTATATTTGCTTCACTGCGTGCTCGACGTGGTTTATTCGGTCGAATATTATCCAATGTACGCTCAGTAGGCCGATTATGATGACCACGCACGAAATTCATTCTTTACAGAACATCAATTATCTTATAAAGGTGAATGTGACAGCTTGACATGACTCGAGCATCATCTGTCAAATAAAGTCTTTAAAAAACTAACTCTGTTTGAATCACTGAAATATTTATATCATAGAGGAATATTTTGAGCTTGTTGATTATTTGATATAAAATTAAATTACAAAAAAGTGACAATTTAATTATATTTTTCAATTTAATTGAATTCAATTAATTTGAGGAATTTCGTTAAGTCAGAAATATAACACCAACTCTATATATTCATTGCTCAAAATTAAAATTTTTGCTTCTACAATTAAATTTTCAGTGCTTAATTCCTTTTTGTGTAGTCAAATCGTGTTTAACATATCTATTTGCATATATTTACTCGAGTATTTACTAAATTATTTGACTGCGCTTGCATCGCTGTTTATTTGTACGCTTGAAGTATGAGCTACAATATGTATATTAGATGCTTCATAGTACTAATCTAGATAAATATGTGTACTATATGTAAATATGTACACAAAATTATATTTTACAAGTTGTAGTCACTTTAGCTTAACCGTGTACGGTAATCTCATCAACCACTTCTAGTCAATTAGTTTCAATTACGACACACATGTCAGAAAGTGACACTCAACTTAGAGTGTCAGTACACGAAGAAGATAAAGTGGAACAAAAATAAAAAAAAAAACTGGAAATTAAAAATAGAGAATAATTTGAAATGTAAGTAATTGTGGATATTAAAACTTAAAAATTATAATTAAATTATTTAAAATATATATTTTTATTTTTCTGAATTATTACAAATTATTTTCAATAAAATAAAATTATTATTTTTGCTTAGAATTAAAATCATAAATTGCATTGTATGGAATAGCTTTTCGTATAAATATTAAATTATCTCACAAGCCCAGAAATTGCATGTTTTCAAAATTGCAATTGCGTAATAACACACATCTGTCGATTCAAACGCAAACTAGCATCAATTATCAGTCTAGTGCGAAACGTCTTCGTGTATGGTGTGTGCATATTTATGCATTTGAATGCAATGCGATTGCCCAAGTGTGAATGACCAATTGTTTACTTGAGGTACTTGGTCAAGGTATGGCAATTCGCTTACAAAGTTAATATTGTCTTATATTTTGCGAAGATTTCAAATGATTGTTCTCAGTTAATACCTGACGAAAACACTAAATTGTTTCACGTTAAATATTTTCGTTTGTACTTCAGTACAACGTCATATTTGTATCACAGCTTAGAATAAATTTAATACTTTCATGATAATCGTCTGGATCACATCCTGCTTATCCCGAAATCTGAAAGGTAACACTTTTTGCTTTTCTAAGAGATCTATGAAATCACTGATTTGAAATATTTTCATTCCCGACCCGGTGTGATAGGTTTCAATGAACCTGATCATCTCGATTGATTAATAATTGATTTTCTTAAACATTTCGTTACAAACTCGGGTTCAAGGCTATATGCTTATGATAAGTACTTAGTACTTTTTATTAAGCTGTTTAAGAAACCTTACTTTGTTAAGATATGAACGATGACAAACTTTCAAAATACTACACATTTCGGATGAATCTCTGTAAAAGTGATCTAAGTTCTAAGGTAAATTTTTAGGTAAAGTAAGGTTAAATGAAGCGAAATCGGACAATAACTACGCCCTAAAATTACAATATTTTAAAGTTATCATCTACAATTTATCGAAATCGGACTACACCTTGTGGAACCCCCATGTACCGTACATTAGGACCTTTGTACCAATAGTATCGGCAAATTTCTGAGATGTTTTAATGAAATTATTCATTTTCTGAAGATAGAAATGAGAAACAATTGGATCAGTAACTCTCAAATATCCTAACAAAATTAAGTGAACAAATTATCTTCGTTGTATTGCCGAAAATATGTAAAAATGGTTCCTGAATTACCCTATTACCCATGTACTATGTATGTAAAATTATTTTTGATAACCTCGATAACTCAATGCCGAATATATTTTCCTTAATATTACAGTTAGTTTAATAACATTTAGTGAAAATATTTATATAAAGTTTTCATTTTCATATTTTTCTTTAAAAATTTTAACTCTTACTGCCTTCCCTAAATAAAAGCTGCCGAGCTTTACGTCAAAATCAAAATGTTTACTTGATTTTTGGTGTGAAATTCCATTGTACGGTGAAATTTCGTTTTTTCGCAGCCAAATTAACTTCTGAACGCTCTGTCAAAATCGAATTTTTCAACCGCTCAGCGTTGTCGACGCTTTATTTCGGTATGCGCCATATAAATTGTATGAGCATAAGAATTTTTTGAGAGTAATTTGCCGCCTTTATTGAGGCGGCTAACTTATTACAGTTAGCTATCAAACTCGTGTCTCATTGCTTCCTCAGCGTGACGTCATTAGATGTCATTTATAGCTTCATACTAATTAAATTCAATTTAATAAACAATAACAAATAGCTAAACAATCAGCCAAAACAAAGCGAGCAATTTAAGACACATGCTCATATTTATGTACTCAAATATGTATGTATATTCCTTAGAAATATTGTATATGTATAGAATATATACATACATACAAAAATATATACATTTATATGTGTATATCTAGTATAAGACTTCATCCATGCATTTAGCGTAATGTTAATGACTTTGCGTTGCATTAAGCGGCCACAGTGTTGCAATTGAGGGTAGTAGGTCATCGATGACCATACGCAATCATGTGTGCGTTATGCACGCAATTTCCTTTGCAAACCCCATTGCAGCTCATTGCATATTTGATTGATATTTTAATTGGAATTATTGATGCGTCTTCTGCGCTTATGTATGTACATATGTATATTTAAGTAATAATTATTTCCAATGTATTGGCTTTCACTTGCATAACATTTTACTATATTTTCTCGTTTTTTCTTTTTTGCTCTTTTGCAGATAACAATCATCGAACGCCAAGTATTCGACTTTCTCGGATATATGTGGGCGCCCATTTTGGTTAATTTCTTTCACATAATATTCATCATATTAGGCTTTTATGGAGCATATCACTTTAGAATAAAATACATAATAACCGTAAGTAGTAAAATTGAAAATATTCCTTAAAAAAAATAAAAATTTAAGCGTGTGTTCGTTTGCAACTCGCTAATCGCTTAAGTAGTGGTAAAAAACTCTAATTGGTTCGCTTGATTTATTTTAGTTTTATTCGCTCCTAAACAAATATCATTTTTAATAATGCAGGTCAGTGTATTTTCCATAAATGTCCTCAATGACCGATTAACTTTGTGCTTAATAACGGTAATTTTCCGACTAGTTTGTAAGCTGACTTGATTTGAGTTCGCATATACTCACTTAACAGGGTTCAAATATATTTATGTTGGTATTTAGACAACAACAACAAATTCTTTTTGAACTTTGTCCCAAAATAGTCCGATTTTTTGTGCCATAAATGCAACTCATTTATTATTGACGTCACATTCTATTTCCTTGTACTTTTGTTGTTGCTATATGTATGCCTATTACACGTATTCTCTGATTATAATCCCTACTCACGCACGTGGTACAATCGTCTTATCCCATCAGCAAAACACTTGCCTCCACCTTAACTGGTACTTTGTAGTACTTAGAACATAGTGCAGCGCACGTTCCCGTTTAACAGCCGTCAGCTGCTTTGATTTCCCATAACCAATAATATAAACACGCAGCGAAAGCTGAAAAAAAAAATACAAAAAACTTTCTGGTATTCTAAAAATATATACCATTTACAGGCATAGTTTGGGTGTAGACTTTTTTTGGCTTGTGCTCAATTTGATTACTTTGACTTTGGTGTATTAGAATAAATACATAAATCGATATTTTGTAAAAAAATAGAAGCTTATTTATTGAAGTCATGAATTATGAATACGATTACTAGAAATAGCATTATTATTTTGGTACTTGTATTTGGGAAAAAACTACATGACATAGACTATACATATTGGTACTTGCGGTATACCAATTAGAGTTTGGTGCGAAACTTAGTGAAGATTTAGAAACTATCAATTTATACATAATGCCTTTTATACTCTACCGTTTCCGACCGAAGACTTCTCGAAACACAGAAACATAAGATTGAGATTTTGTATTCCTGACCTAAGCAAACTTCCGTTCAAAAATGTATAGTATAATCAATTCTTAGATGGAGAAAAGGGCCGTAAGTAGTCCCACTTGAGCCATCTGTAGGTTCGTTCAGATCTCAACCCTAGCTGTACTATTTATTTTATATTGATATGTTGGACGTTCTAGAAGATATTTCCTGGATATTCTCAGAGCTTTCATAATTTTCGACGTGATCTGTGCTCTGTCGATTTTAACTTACCTAGTTTCTGAAGATGAGATCTCAATGGCAAGCAACCTATAACGATCTCTACCATGCTGCTCGGTTTCTTCTTTCCTGAAATATAATTATTTATCCACTATTTACACTCAAAGTAATGTTGTGGTCCGTTCTGTTGGTTATTTCTAAAACTAAGATCTCTTTCTCTAACATATAGTTCAGTAAAATATACAAAATTAATAAGAAAAACTCATTCTCGATGAAAAAAATTAATACTTTACAAATGAAGGCACTTACAGTGAGTAGTTCTTGAGGTGTTACAGTGAAAATTCTAATATATACACATATATTATATATGTATGAACGTTATGACGAGATTAAAATATCAACAGAAATGCTCTGACTATGATAGCTTAGCACGCCATCCAATTGATTGAAATATCTCCAACTCGGAGGACATAGACTTTGGTACTTCTCAATTTTATACAACAAAGAAGTGTCTGTAAGGCTTAAAGAAATCTGTATCTGTTAGTCTGATAAGCCTCTGCCTCTGAAGTATTTAACACTCCCGGTTTTAAATTGTCGAAAAGAAACTGTGAGCATAATCAGATCAGGATCTTCAACTCATAAGTTTTGAGATATGAATATTATATCTTTCGACAAATTTATGAAGCTTGTGCTCTCCGTGGTGCTTCATTAACCACGATAAAACTCCGAAAAGACTAGCTCGTCATCGGTCTTCTTATATACTCTTATAGCCTTTTCGCACAGGAGCTAATTGATCAATTAAGCGGTCTATGCTCCATTAAAGCGTCAATTTAGATCGATTTACCATACAAAATAAAAATATAATTTTTCTATATTGATTTTTAATCAATTTTAATCGATTTGCAAATGAAATACAACTCTGCGACAAAGTATGTATTTGTAAGTAATTTACCAACTTCTTATGACAAGCAAAAACAAAAATGTATAACAGCTGATCGATTATCGAGTAGCCGGCAGTGTGAAGGGTCAAAACTAGTTTCTCAATTAAAATTTTAATTGTTCTATTAATTTGGCTGTGCGAAAAGGCTATTTATGACATGCTTTGAATTGGGTTCAGTCTGTTTGAAATCATTTATCGCATATTCGATGGCACCTAATTAAATTTACTGTAGAGACGCCTACATTTTGGGAAGAATTCCCCACTTCCTCTTTCACTTAACTGCTTTCGAAAATGCATATCCAAATATATTTTTATGAGTGTACCAAAATAGATATAAATAAATGTATTGTGTCATATCAAGTGAAATTATCTAATCGCTTACACATAAGTATTAATGTAAACACAGACAGCGGGGCGTAAAGATAACAGTGATAAAATTGTGAACTTCCGTCATCAAATGGTGATAACGCACTGACAATAAAGAACAATTCCCAACATTTTGTTTTATCTGGTCTTTCGCAAATATATGTATGTATTTATTTAATCGGCATTAAACAAAGCGTGCGCCTTCACACACATTTATTTCATGAACTCTGGATAAAAAAATGAGATATGTGTTTGTAAGTGTGTAAATAATAAAAAAGATATCAAAAAGTCAACGAAACTGTTGGACAAAGCAATCTACTACACGTGCTTATCAATGTTTATATCTTAATATAATATATATATCTAAATGTCACCACAAACATTACGTTTCCCTTAAGTATGGCTGTATATTTATATGTCAGACTGTAGATATGTGAGTTAAATGGCTAGAAAGCGCCCACAACACAAATAATCACTTCGTAAATAGTTAGTTAGTGTTGAGGAAAGTTTATATGAACTCGCTTTGAACTCACACTCGCCGCAACGGCGATAAGTTCTGCTTTAGCGGCGTGTCGTGGTTTGGCCAAGGCTTTTGATTTTGAATAAAAATACATTTTCTTATTTACATATGCAAATGCGCACATTCGCTCGCCATTTGATAACCGCGCCTTTTTATCTGAGTTTGAGCGAGCTATACAAGTGAAAGGAAGATGTGTATTTACATATGTATATAAAAACTTGTCAACAGATCAGATTTTTTTAACGTTTATTTGAAGTTGGTATAGTTATAAAGGAACAAGTAAGGAAGGGCTAAGTTCGGCTGTAACCGAACATTTTATACTCTCACTATTTATTTATTTAACTTTATTTATATTATATAATAAACAATTTGACCCACATATTCGTCATATATATTGTATAAAGTCCATTGAAAGTTGGAAACCCTAATATTAGGTTAGAAGCACCGAGGTCCTCATGTTCGATATATGGGGCCTTTACAACCTATGTTCCGATTTCGGAGATTTTTAGAATGAGGCTGCCACACTATAAACGTAGTACTTGTGCAAAATTCTGCATCGATATCTTCACTAGTGCTTACTTTATATATTGTAAAGTAAACGATTCAGATCATCTTGTAAGTTCTGGTATATAGGAAGTAGGCGTGGTTGTGAAGCGATTTGGATAAGGAAACTATTACAAACCAAGTTTCATTGAAATCGGTCAAGTAGTTCCTGAGATATGGTTTTTGACCCATAAGTGGGCGACGCCACGCCCATTTCCATTTTGTAAAAAATCTGAATGCAGCTTCCATCTGCCATTTCTTATGTGAAATTTAGTGTTTCTGACGTTTTTCGTTAGTGAGTTAACCCACTATTAGTAATTTTCAACCTAACCTTTGTATGGGTTCGACTCCCTAGTACGAGCTTGTATATTTCTAATATTTTGTTCCTCAAGTTTTTGAAATTTTGTTCAGCAAACATCTGCGAGCGCTTGTTACTCGACTCTCTGGCACGCGAGTCTTTTTAATACCCTCACCTGAGAACTATTTCCAGAAAGTTGAGATTCGATTAATAAATATAGCCTATGTTACTCGGGGTGAATGTAGCTTTCCTATGGTGTAAGAATTTTTGAAATCGACACGGTAGTTTTTGATTTTATTCATTACAAACATAAATACAATTCTTTTTTCTTTATAATAGTAGTATAGATATTTTTTTTGGTCGAGGAATTCACTTTTAATATGTTCATGTACAGTAAATACGACAGGTGGCACTGTGGTGCTATTGATGCTTTTTGATAGTTTTATACGAAAATTAGTTGGAAGAAAGTATTTTTCCTACGTTCGAGGAGGAGAAATTAAATTTTTTTACATATTTCATTTGAAAGGTTATTGACAAACCTACAGACTTACTAAGATTACCATTACCCATTGTGCGCCTAAAAATATGCAAAATTAATATGTTGCCTACATTTTGGAGCGCACAAAGAATGAAATGATCCTAAAAATTTATGGAACAACGGATATAAATTATACCAAATATAGTGTTGATTGTAGATTTAAATTTTAGTATCTTTCTTTTGAAATTTGAAAAACTAAAATTTTAAGAATTTTTTTTAAATATTAAAAAAAAATTTTATATATCTATATCACAAATGAGAGTTCTGTTGCTTTTTGGTTATTTATATAATTATATCTAAATTAGGACAGATTGTAGACCTATATCTTATTATTTGTATAATATTTGTTATATAAATATACTGTACTTGTTCATTAAACATCTGTTTTTAATTACCACCAATGCACGCACTGCCATGATACTCTACTCTAAATTTCATTAAATTCGTATTCAAAACCTTCCCCCAAAATTTACTAAATTATTTAATCTAATCTTATCAGTTGTACCCGCGCTCCATATAAATACTTGTATGTAAATAACACTCTTCAGTAGAATGCAAACGAAGGGACAATATACAAAAAAAGACTTGTTGCACTGCCGAATATGACATTTTTCGATTGAAAAAAAAAAACTAATAATAAAGCTTATGAATCTCACCATGCTCGGAGAGGGGATTACGCATACGCCATGGCGTCGTCGATAGCAAATCAGCTCTCAATTGCATTGCGAAAGTTTATTAGTTGCTCAGAGATAAGAAGTGTCATACGTTTTATTTATTTTTGTTGTTTTTGTTATTTTTTGTTGTTATTATTTTTTTTTGTTTGCTTTTTCTTTGCTCTACAACTTTTTTGGTCAATGTGACACACTTTTAATTATTTAAATGTGGTTTAAATAGGGTGACCGAAAAAAGTGGAAGAAAAAATTAAGTAATAATTTGAAAATAAGTTGCACTGAACTATTATCGGTACATTTTTAGAGCGTAAGCGTATATATGAAAATATACTAATAAATAAAAATATATTTTTTTATTTTCTCGCCTGATTTTAGTATTTAATATGGAGCTTCATTTGGATTGGTTGGAATGCTTTTCTCATATGCTTTTATTTGAATGTAGGCATATTGGATCGGGTAAGTTAAAATGATTATATACATACATTTAATATTATTTATAATATAACTAAAATTATATATAAAATACAGAAAAAAAATGTATAGATATGAAAAATTATAATGAGAATATACTTTTTTATAAATTTTTTTTTAACATTTTTTTTTTAATTTTTAGCTTTTTAATTATTTTATTAAAATTTTTTTAATATATAAATAATTATTTTTAAATATATGTATACATATAAAAAATATACATACATTTATATTTGTTGGAAGGCAACCCTGTCAACTCACATATTCATGCAGCCCTGCATTTTTCATTTTTACTTTGAATGTACTTTTTCTAACTCACTTGCGTTTTGACTTTGAATCAATAAACTTCATTTTGTACATTAATATTAAAAGCAATAATATAGAACCGTTTTATTTGAACCGGGAATATTCCACAAGGTACGACCTTCCAACAGGTTATGGGCCCAGGTGCAAATTCCTGGGAGCCGAGTAAAATGAGTTCGTCGTTTTTTAATATTGAGAAATTAGATGAATCTAATTACGATTCGTGGAGTCTACAGCTCCAAAGTGTTCTAGTGCATCAAGAATTATGGTCCGTTACGTGCGGAGAGACTGCTTGTCCAGTCGTGGGTGCAGATGAGAAAAGCGTGTTACTTTGGAAAGCAAAGGATGAAAAAGCAAAGGCCACAATTATCCTTAGCATAACACCTATGCAAATAAGCCATATTAAAACCTGCAGCACAGCGAATGATGCATGGAAGCGATTAAAAGAGGTACACATACCAGAAGGTCCGGTAAGAAAAGTTACATTGTTTAAGCAGTTAATTGCTACTCGAATGGCTGATGAAGAGTGTATTCAGCAATATGTTTGCAAGTTTACAACACTCGCAGAAAAGCTAAAAGAAATTGAAGTTGACCTGAAAGAGGAATTGATTGTTATTATGCTACTGGCAAGCCTTCCAAAAAGCTTTGAAAATCTGGTGGTTGCTTTAGAATCGCGTGATGCGCTGCCATCTCTTAATGCAGTTAAAATCAAGCTGATAGAAGAAGGCGAACGTAGAAAAATAAGCAATTCTATATATACCGAAAGTAGGGCGCAGGCGTTCATTGCACAAGAAAGCACATGCGCTGAAAAAAGGTGTTTGGTTAACGCAAAGTCAAATGACACAGCAAGTTCAAATAGCAAAAGCAATGGCAAAAGCACACGATCAAATCTCAAATGCTATTTCTGTGGAAAAAAGGGCCATTTCGCCGCACAATGCAAAGAGAAACAACGAGAACAATCTATGCAAAAAAATACAAAGAAAAATGGTCTGTTCGTCGCAATCAATGACCGATTTTTACATAGCGATGCTTGGTGCGTCGACAGCGGCGCTTCTTCACACTTATGTTGCAACCGCAACATGTTCGATAAGTTTGAGACATGTGAAGAATCAATCATGCTGGCGGGCGACAATAAGATGATAGCGACAGGCAAAGGGGTTGTTAGGTTAAAAACAAAGAAGTTTGACGTCACACTGGTTGATGTTCTCTTCGTACCCGGTTTGCAGTGCAACTTCATATCAGTTTCAAAAGCAGTAAGCAGCGGCTACATTGTGGAGTTCAGGCAAAATACAGCGAAAATTATGGAAAAGCACGGGGCAATTATATTAAGTGCTAGCAAGGTCAGTGATTTGTATTTAGTTGAAACAAATAAAACCAAATTGTATTTTTCGAGGAAAACTATTGATGATGCGATGAAGTGGCATAAGCGTTTAGGTCACTTAAATTTTGAAAGTCTACGGGAGCTGAATAACAAAAACATGGTGCTTGGTTTAAAGCTAAAATTATCAGCAGATGTGAAATGTACTTTGTGTATGTCTAGCAAATGCAGTCAACGGCCGTATCGAAGTGGACAAAATTCAGCAGCAGAAGTGCTGGGAGTGGTACATACCGATGTGTGTGGCCCTATCAACAAAACGTCTATTGGCGGTGCGCGATATTTTTTGACTTTCACCGACGATAAAACTCGCTACATTTTTGTTTATTTTTTGCGACACAAAGACGAGGTGTTTGAGAAATTCAAGGAGTTTAAGGCAATGGCAGAGTGCCAAACAGGCAAAAAATTGAAAGTGTTAAGAAGCGACAACGGAAAAGAGTTTGTCAACAATGCTTTTGATGAGTTTTTGAAATCAAATGGGATATTACGTCAGCTGACGGTCCCCTATACGCCACAACAAAATGGGTTAGCGGAGAGGCTAAACCGTACGCTTATCGAAATGGCACGATGTATGATGCTCGACGCTGGCGTTGAAGAATCATTGTGGGCCGAGGCAGTGCATACAGCAGCATACTTGAGAAACCGATCACCAACTAAAGCGTTAGGCACGGTGACGCCATACGAAGCATGGCATGGTCGCAAACCAACAGTAGCGCATTTACGGACATTTGGGTCATATGCGGTAGCTCTTGATAAACGTCAACATGATAAATTCAAACCAAAGGGGAAGGAATATACAATGGTTGGCTACGCAGATACAGCGAAGGCATACAGATTGTATGATCGGAAGTCAAAATGCCTAATTGTAAGCAGAGATGTATACTTTATAGAAAGGGCAGAACATACGCAACATTCAGACACAGGATTGATTGAAGGTATTGTTCCAAATGCTAATGCAAGAGCGAGTGATATCAGTGTTGAGATTTATGATACGCAGTCAAATAAAAATGTTGACCCTGTTGAAGTAGGTTCCGATGATTCACAGTCGGAGGGAAGTAACGATAATTTTGAATCAGCACAGGAAGAGTTAGTTGCAGCGAAAAGGTTGCCAGGCAGGCCAAAGTTTATTCGTACTGGAAATTGTGGTAGGCCAAGAAAGGTATACAATTATTTAAGTTTAATGACTACAGACGAAGTTAAGATACCAAACACAGTCGATGAAGCGTTATCTAGTGAACATTCAGAACAGTGGTTTAACGCGATGAAAGACGAATATGATGCGCTGCTCAAGAATAAAACATGGGAGCTCATAGAACTGCCTAAAGGGCAAAAGGTTGTGAGAAATAAATGGGTATTCTCTATTAAGAGGGATAAAGAAGGCGATATTCAGCGTTTTAAAGCTAGGCTGGTAGCGAAAGGGTGTTCGCAAATTTATGGCGTTAATTATACAGAAACATTCTCTCCTGTTGTTCGCTATAGTACCATTAGGTTGATATTTGCTATTGCAGCAGAATACGAATTACATTTACACCAAATGGATGTTTCTACTGCTTATCTAAACAGCGAATTGAATGATGAAATTTTCATGTATCAACCAGAGATGTTTGTAGACCAGCGTTACCCAAACCATTGTTTAAAGTTAAAGAAAGCTCTTTACGGGCTTAAACAGTCAGGTCGGCAGTGGAATATGAAATTAAATTCCATATTAATAGAAATTGGCTTCAAGCAATGTGAAAGTGAGCCATGTGTATACATTAACCATCATAAAGACCAGATTAATATAATCGCAGTATATGTGGACGATCTATTAATTGCCTGTTCCGATATCAGTTACATGCAGCATATTAAGCGCTTGATTGCGGAAAAGGTGAAAGTAGTAGACAAGGGCCAAGTTCAACATTTTTTAAGCATGGAGATCGAAAGAGATGGCGAAACTGGGGCAATCACTATATGCCAAAAAGGGCACATTAAAAGATTACTACTCGAACAAGGCATGGAAGATTGTAGACCCATCTCCATCCCATTAGACCCTGGACATAAGGTTAATTGCGAAGACAAATCTTGCAAAGTGGCTGACCAGTCACAATACCAATCAATTATCGGTTCGCTTATGTATATAGCTGTGTGCACGAGACCGGATATATTGCACTCAGTGTGTAAGCTTGCACAGCGTAATACAAAGCCACATGCAGAGCATTTAGCAGCGGCGAAGCGTATATTAAGGTATTTATGTTCAACGCAAGACAAAAAATTGAAATACTCTAGGACCGGTAAACCAATCGAATGTTTTGTGGACGCAGATTGGGGCGGCGACGTAGGTGATCGCAAGTCGTATTCAGGATATGCCATCATCATGGCAGGTGGAGTTTTTTCGTATGAATCCAAAAAGCAATCAACAGTAGCCCTCAGTAGCACCGAGGCCGAGTATATGGCTTTGACATGTGTTGTTAAAGAAGCCGTTAATTTAAAGCAGTTACTTCGAGAATTATATATACCGTATCCTGAAGCGATGATCGTGAATTGTGATAACTTGAGTGCGATGAATTTGGTAAAGAATCCCGTCTATCATTCACGCAGCAAACACATCGATATCAGATATCACTATATCAGAAACATCTACCGAGCAGGCGAAATTGAACTAAAATATTGTAGCAGCAGTAATATGATTGCTGATATTCTTACTAAGAATTTAGCAAGATCAACTCATGAGAAACTTACTGAATTATTGGGATTGAAATAAATATCACAGATTAATGTTGCACGAATATGCTCATTGAGGAGGCGTGTTGGAAGGCAACCCTGTCAACTCACATATTCATGCAGCCCTGCATTTTTCATTTTTACTTTGAATGTACTTTTTCTAACTCACTTGCGTTTTGACTTTGAATCAATAAACTTCATTTTGTACATTAATATTAAAAGCAATAATATAGAACCGTTTTATTTGAACCGGGAATATTCCACAAGGTACGACCTTCCAACAATATTAAAAATGATTAAAAAGATACCAATAACAAATTAATATAAATTAAAAAGAAAATTTTTAATGAACAGATAAAGAAAATTTAATATTTAAAAATTATAAAAAAAATATTAATTTTAATTAAATAAAAAGTTATTTTTTGTTTTTATTAAATATTTATATATTAATTTTTATTTAAATATTATTAAAATTTTTGTTAAGTATTAATTTTTGATTACAAAATATTATATTTACGTATTGTGTTTTATTATTTTGGTTCACACTTTGTTTTAAAAAATTTATATAACTCACTTTTCTAATAATTTCTTTTCCTTCTACCATATTTGCATAAATTTTCCCACCTATAGGACAGCGATTTGCTCAATTTGGGCACCGGTAGCGTCTCCTGGTTCGAGGTGAACGGTTATGGTTGCAAGCCAACATATCCAGTAAATATCACCTCCGATGATCCATTTCGTCCGATACGTCCGGAACGTGTGGACGATTGTTTATTAGATTATACTATAGTGGAGATTGTACAGTCGGGTGTGCAATGCGCTTTAGCGGTGAGTAGAAATACCGAATAATTGTACTAAAATATAAATAAATTATTTCTAATGTTTATACTAAACAATTTATGAAATTTTAAAATTTAATATATTTCCTATTTCACTTGTTTCAGTTACTTGGTATTTTAGGCGCCATATTAATAAGTTACATATTCCTCGATGAAGATGACAGATGTAAGTTGAACAATTTTTAATTATTATTTATAATTTTTTTAAACAAAAAAATTTAGTAGAAGTTTTTAATTAATAGGTGTGAATTTGGTGCAGATTTCGACTGTTATAAACTAAAGAAAAAATAAAAATGTATTTCATATCCAATTATAAAAAATAACATAATAAAAATAACAACAACGACATCAGTTATAAAATAAAAATGAAATAAATTAAAAAAATGACAAAAAATCCATCTAAAAATAATAAATAACGGTATTCAATTTTTTTTAATTAAATACACAAATAATCATTAAACCTATAGGCGAAATTTAAAAATAAAATAAAAAATATAATAAATCGATAAAAATCGATTTCGATAAATTCGTTGTAATCGATTTTAAAAAAATTCAAATTATTAAAATTTTATAATTTTAATTTCAGTATCAGCAATAATTCAAAAACAATAAAGTAAAATATGAAATTTTTTATCGATATCAAATCGAGGTTATCGATAAAAATCGATTGCGATAAATTCGTTATAATCGATCTATTTTTTTTTAATTATTAAGACTTGATAATTTTCATTTTATTTTGGACTATAATGCAAAAACAATAACATCTACATAAAACGAGTTTTTGTATTATTACCGTAGTGAAGTATTCAGTTGGTATCCGTTTTACATAAATAGTCCATAGTTTACCATGTTTTCTAAGGCTCTGCTTTAAGAAAAGAGCTTTCGATATAGTTCTCCAAGCCATGAATGATTTGATTTTCAACATTCAATGTTCTTTTTACAATAATCCGTAAAGTCTTCATTTATTATAGCTAGAACCATTTTAAATGGACTCCGGCAAACTCGTACGTACATGCATCTCAACTTCACAGTTCCACGAAAGTACCGTCATTTCCATGACACATGTCTGTTTGCGCGCTTTCAAAAGGAGGAAGAGAATTGCTTCTGCGAAATCCCTCGCTCAATGCCACACTGTCAAAACAAACATAATAACCCCGAAGTGATGTGTGCGCCAACCAACCAAGCACCAGCAGCATTATTGACAGCACTCACCTTCATATTGACATTAGTGTCAAACTAGAAAGTTTTCACTTTCACTATCCGCTTCCTCAACCACCGTCAAACGCATAGAAATTACAGTTTTTCAAACTCATTTTCGTTTTCGTTTTCATTGCCACCAACAACAACAGCAACAACAAAGCTCGTTAAATCCAACTCCCACACACACCGACCATTTGCCTGCATAAAGTCGGCTATCAGTTGTTAGCTTGACTGGCGCTTGTTTGTCGAGCCATTTTTGCCTGCGACGCATTTCCATGGCCTTCTTCTTTGTGTGACAGTCGAGTCGAGTCAAATGCTGCTTTACAAATCAATTCAAGTGCAGGCAGCTAACTATCTCAGCACATAAAGGAAATTTACATTGCCATTCATTTCGCCGTCAACGGGCCCGGGCCCGGTCCCTTTTCATACAACATTTGTGCAATTTTTTGTTTGTATTATTGCTGTTGTTGTTGTTGTTGGTTGGTGATTTTCAAGTGAAATGGGCAGAAATATGCTCATCAGCAGTCAGTTGCAGCCAGTCGCACCCAACTCAAAATGTCAAGTATGAATGGAACATACAGTCGCTTATACATATACAGTTGTCTATGAACTAGTTTCGCCGCTGCGCGCCTGCAGTTCACTTGTGTAAACACCCCTCGGCGGCAGGCAGCAAGTCCTCCAAACAGTGCGTCTCAGTACTTATCCTCGCGCTTGGCACATTGACGAGTCGCATGAGTGTGGCAGTTGTATGTGTTAGATGTGGTTCAAGTGGGCATTGGTATATGCGAACATTAGGGTGGTATATAAACAATTTAACAAAATAATTCTTAGAAAAAAATCTTGATATTTTTGAAAAAAAAAAACAAGAAAAAACGTTAACTTCGGCTGTACCGAAGCTAATATACCCTTCTCAGGTGTGCTAGAAACATTAATGTTATATAGTTAACCGATCTGAACAATTTCTTCGGAGATTAAAGTATTTCTATGAACGATAACTCATACCAACTTTCGTGAAGATATGTAGTAAAACATTTTCCATACATAGCCCTGATTTCCGATCGTTCTGTTTGCTAGAAACATTAAGGTTATATAGTTAACCGATCTGAACAATTTCTTCGGAGATTATATTATTACCTTAAGCAGTAATCCATGTCAAATTTCGTGAGGATACCACGTCAAATGCGAAAATTTTCCATACAAGCCATTGATTCCGATTGTTCGGTTTGTATGGCAGTTATATGCTATAGTGAACCGATCTGAACAATTTTTTCGGAAATTAAATTATTTCTATGAACAATAACTCCCACTAAATTTCGTGAAGATATGTAGTAAAAAGCGGAAGTTTTCCATACATAAGTTTTCCTTGATTCCGATCGTTCAGTTTGTATGGCAGCTATATGCTATAGTGAACCGATCTGAACAATTTTTGCGGAGATTAAATTATTTCTATGAACAGTAACTCACACCAAATTTCGTGAAGATATGTAGTAAAAAGCGGAAGTTTTCCATACAAGCCCTTGATTCCAAACGTTCAGTTTGTATGACAGCTATATGCTATAGTGAACCGATCTGAACAATTTTTTCGCAGATTAAATTATTTCTATGAACAATAACTCACACCAAATTTCGTGAAGATATGTAGTAAAATGCGGAAGTTTTCCATACATAAGTTTTCCTTGATTCCGATCGTTCAGTTTGTATAGCAGTTTTATGATATGGTGGTCCGATATCGGCAGTGCCGACAAATGAGTTTCTTAAAGAGAAAATAACATCTGCAAAATTTCAAAACGATATCTTAAAAACTGAAGGACTAGTTCGTATATATACAGACGGACAGACAGACGGACATGGCTAAATCGACTCAGCTCAACATACTGATCATTTATATATATACTTTATAGGGTCTCCGACGCTTCCTTCTGGGTGTTACAAACATCGTGACAAACTTAATATACCCTGTTTGTTCAGGGTATAATTAAAATAATCTTTGATGATAATAATATTAAATTAGTACTTCAAATTGTATGTAAAAATTTCTTCCACCAGTACATCTATAGTATGTCTGTATTATATGAGGCACACATGAAGAGTTTTGCCTAAAGAACATAATTCCATTAAAAAGTTGTTTTAGAATTTTTTTATAAAATATTTTTTTTTTCATAAAATACTTTAATTGTGTAAAATACGATTAAAAAATTGCATATTCACATACAGTATTTTCTATAAAAACTCAAGATTAATGACCCTAAACATCAAGCCTGTCATATCAAATTTTGATATTCTTTTTTAAATTATATTTTAGTTGAATATGTGCGTAGATAGCGCTTGCTTATGACAGCTGACATAGTTACCACCCTTGTGTGGAGTAATTTTAGGTCGGACAGTGCGTATGAGCAACATGCTTGGATAGCGTTTAAAAGCCTTTGGTGTTGGCTGTGTCGACACAGTTTCGGTATTAAATTCGTGATTTGCCCACATATAGGCATATACAGTGTTGTGCATAGTAATAGAACCATAACCATATTTTAGGGTTTATACCTTTATTAGTACATATTTCCTACTTAGAGTTTATGTAAGCATCTACAAATAAATGGCAAATAAAAACAAAATAGCGTTAAGTGAAAAAAAAAAACAAAAGTTGCTCATTTTCAAATAGATTAATTTGAATTCAAAATTGTGAGAAAATTCGAAAATTTCAAAATTCAGCCTATCCAACACCTTTCATTAAAATTATTATAATATGCTCAAATTTTAGAATTTCTTTATGAAATTTGAAATTGCGTTATCAAGCGTATAACTTGTAGTTTTTTTAATTAAAAATTAAACATTTGTTCCATTTCATGAAATTAGTCAAAAGTGCAGTAGTAATGAATTTAAGGAATTTCAATCTCTATTCTTCATTGCCCATAACTCTTTAGTAATTAAAGTTACTGGATGGTTAAAATGGTAGCAAATTATAACTGAGAGAATCTACTATAGAAATAAACTGAGTCTAATTTTGATAAAATGTTTGGAAAATTTGCTTAATTTTATACATTTTACCAAATTTCTGAAAAATTTTATCTTTTTTATTTTTTTATCCTTAGTATAAAGTCCAAATTTTATCTCCTGAGGAAAGTTCTCTCTCCAAGTCCACTCAAAATGTAAACAAAACCTTTGCCCAAGTCATTGACCTTTGACAGGGGTTTGTTTACCTTTTTGGTCGAGGTCATTGACCTTTGACAGGGGTTTGTTTACCTTTTGGGCGAGGTCATTGACCTTTGACAGGGGTTTGTTTACCTTTTTGGTCGAGGTCATTGACCTTTGACAGGGGTTTGTTTACCTTTTGGGCGAGGTCATTGACCTTTGACAGGGGTTTGTTTACCTTTTTGGTCGAGGTCATTGACCTTTGGTCAGGGTTTGTTTACCTTTTGGGCGAGGTCAGTGTTTACCTTTTAGGTATAGGTCATTGACCTTTGACAGGGGTTTGTTTACCTTTTTGCTCGAGGTCATTGACCTTTGGTCAGGGTTTGTTTACCTTTTGGGTAGAGGTCATTGACCTTTGGCCGGGGTTTTTTAACCTTTTAGGTATAGGTCATGGACCTTTGACAGGGGTTTGTTTACATTTTGGGCAGAGGTCATTGACCTTTGGTCGGTTTATTTACATTTTGAATTTTAGTTTTGTTAAATGTTATGGGGATTGGTAAGGTTAATTTTGTTGATGTTTTGGGTGGGTCTCGGGAAGACTGTTTTATTTACATTTTGAGTGGACTTGGTGAGAGCTCTATTAACTTTAGTCAAGAGGTAAATGTTGGACTTCATGTTAGTGAAAAAAATATAAAAAATATACAATTTCTCAGAAATTTGGTGAAATGTATAAAAATGATGCAAATTTTCCAAAAGTTTTCTCAAAAATTAGACTCAGATTATTTCTATAGTAGATTCTCTCAGCTATAATTTGCTATCATTTTAAGACCCCCCGCTTTAATTTCTACAGAGTTATGGGCAATGAAGCATAGATATTGAATTTACTTAAATTCATTACTACTGCACTTTTGACTATTTTCATGAAAGGAAATAAATGCTTAAATTGTATGTTTTAAATATTACAAGTGATTCGCTTGATAACGCAAAAAAATGCATAAAGATATTCGAAAATTTGAGCATATTTTTGTAATTTGAATGAAAGGCGTTGGTCAGGCTGAATTTTGAAAATTTCGATTTTTTCAAAAAATTTGATTTCAAATTAATTTATGTAAAAATAAGCAACTATTGTGTGTGCACAAAGATTTATTTAAGGAAAATATTATGGAAAATAATAATTATGGGTGAGATTAAGGTGTTGCATTGCCCATTTGAAAAACTTTTGAAATGATATATAGCTTTTCAAAGCTCCAGATACCAAAGATGGGAACCCCTATTTTTGTAGTTGATTTTTTACCGAAAGTTTCCATAAATCCTTCAGGTATTCTAAAGAAATTAAGTGAAGTAAAATCTTGGATATAGTGTAGCCTGGTCATGCAAAAACGAACAATCTCAAAGCTTTTGTGAGCCTGTTACAGCTAGAGGGACTAACGATACATACAAGCTTCACAGTTGAACTGCAGAGCTTGCACATCACGATTGTCTTGCTATTTACGTCTACAAAAGAGAGGAAAACTATATGTACATACAGACATATGTATATACAGACCAACAAGGGAACACATGTTTATAAAGCTTTTGCATACTCATGGCTCGAATGGCTAACCTTTTATAGGCAAACAAAGGGGCGGAAGTGAAATCGCAATTTTCCGACGAATGCATACAAAGAAAGCGAAGTGAAAAACGCATGAAAGAAAAATGTCAAAGATTGCGAAGCTAAAAGAAAAAAGAACACTTTGAAAAAGAGTTAAAAAAGTGTAGGTACGATAAAGTGGGTGAAGAAAGAAGTGAAAATAGAAAAAAATTAAAAAGAAATGTAAAAGAAAATTTGAAAAAATATAACAAAAATCGAAAAAGAATTTGCAATTGCTAGGAAGGGTGTGTATGGATGCATGCTGCCCCTGTTTTGTATACACAAGTACCTTGACATGCATTCGAGGCGTTACAAAAAAAAACATATGTACATATGTATGTATGTTTGTGAGTTCGTGTTTGCACTTTTTTGGCATTTCACTGCCAATGGCTGCTTTATGGCGCACGCTCTTGCGCTCGATTCTTGCGTGCTGTTCAGCTTCATGCAAATCTCTTGCCACACACACTGCTTCTCCTATATTTGTATGTGTGTTTCTACTCACGCATGGAGAAAAAGTGTGCAAACAGTGATATGAATTTTATAAGATTACCGCCAGCAAGGCGCTCATAATCTCACAGGCAAGCACTTGCTGCTTTGGTGACGGCCACACGCCATTGGCAGTGACAAATTATGTGTCCTTAAGTGAGATAAAAATAACTGTGCATACTGCTGTATGTATATACACATGTAGCTTTGTAAAAATCCTTTTTTTAACAACTCAGGCATTAGTGTGAAACAATTGGTAAATAATTGGTTTCAGTGGCAAAGGATAGCAAAGAAGTTAAAGCGTAATAGGGGAAAAACGAGAACTGAAGGGGTTTCTTAGGGTATTTATAGCCATAAATATAATTTTTATTCCAAAAAAAAGTAATAAAATAAAATTACAAAAATTGAAAATTATTTTTATAAAAAAAAAATGATTATGAAAAATAATTAAATTAAAAAAATATAAAAATAGTTAAAATATTAATTAGGTCTACAACTTTGCCTCCGCCGTTTTTTTTTATAAATTTAAGGCTTTTTTTGTATAAAAACGGTTACTACTTTTGACCATCTTTCTGGCAGCATGCGTATTCTGTTCAAATATCGAGAATTCGGCTCAAAAAGTGACATTTTCGGTTGAGAATAAGTTTGGGATGCAAACAGATCTCTACATATTTATATATATTTTGTTGGGTTAATGTTGACACAAATGTCCAAGATCGATATAAAACGATTTAATCGATTTAGTGGACCAGTGCTTGACCCTATTTTTATAAAACAAATTATTTTTTGAAAAATAATTAAAATAATAATAATAATACATTTTTTATAACTTCATAAACAGTAATATTTCAAAAACAAAAGTCAAAATCTGCTACCAAACACACCAACAACTAAAAAGAAAATTAATAAAAAATTAATACAAAACAAAATAAAAATTTAATAATTTTAGTAGTCTCCTTTCAATTATATTTTAAATAAACATTAATACTTTTTTATGCAATTTTTATTATATTTAATACGTATATTTTCTGCAATATAATATAATATATTTACCTTTTATTATATTAATTTTAATATTTTGTAATTAATTAAAATTGTCTATCAATTTGATTACCAAGAAAACTGCTTGTGGGTTTCACTTTTATTCATCAATTTTGTTTTTAATTTCATTTTTCTTGCCACAAGACATTACTCACCCACTCATTGTCATTATATATTTAATATGTAAATAAATATTTAGCATTTGTAGAGGCGTTTGGTTTGCGACAGTTAGTATTTAGTTTGAATATATTGAATAATTTAAATTAGAAAGAAAATTAATAAAAAGTAAAAAAAAAATAAGAAAATATTAATAATTATTTCTTAATCTATTTATTTTCTGCTTTAAATTTTTAAATAAAAAGGCAATTTTATTAATTAAAAAAAAATTAACTAAAAATTAGTATCCAATTGAAAATTAATATTTTTTACAATTTTCATATAATATTTGAAAAATTTTAGTATTATATAAATAAAAATATTATTTCAATATTAAAAAAAAGTATTATTTCTATATATAAAGAAATTGAAACTAAAAAAATAAACAATAAGGAAATAAAATAATGTTTTTAAGTTTTTTTAATTATTTTTAATTTTATTTTTCAATTTATTTATTGTTTTTACTTCTTTTTTTAATATATATATATATTTTATTTTAGAATATTACAATGTTTAAAATATTATTTTAGTAACATTAATTAATTTAAACAAATTTTTAAGCTTTTTTAGTACTTTATTTTTGTAACTAAATTTTTTTTTAATAAAAAATTAAATTTTTTATTATGTATTTATATTGAATTATATTTTAACTAAGAAATAAAAAATTAAAAAAATAATTAATAACAAAAATATAAAATAATATTTTGAACAATATTTTTAAGCGTTTTAAATTGTTTACTTCTTAATTTTTTGTTTAAATTTTTTTTTTTTCACTAGAATTTTTAGATGCATTTTTTTAGTAAAATTATTTTATTGAACATATTTTTATTTTTTTAATTCTTAATGTTTTTTAACTAAAAAAAATAAGAAATAAAATAATATTTTTATCAATATTTTGAAGTGTTTTTTTAATTTTTTTGCTTCTTATTTGTTTTTTATATATTTTTTTATTTTACAATTTTTCAATTTAAAAAAAATAATTAATTTAAATAAAATAAAATAAAATTTTAAATTTAAACATATCTATAACTTTTTAATGCTTTATTTTTTTTAAACTAAAAATTTCAAATTTTTTTAAATATTTTTTTTATTGATATATATTGTTAACTAAAAAATAAAAATAAAAAACTAAAAAAAATAATAAGAAAGATATGAAATATTATTTTTCATAATTTTTAAGCTTTTTAATTTTTTTTTACTTCTCTATTTTTTTTTTAATTTTAAAAATATATCTTTTTTTATTTTCACTAGAATTTTAAAATTATTTTTTTTAATATTTTAATTATTTTCAATTCTTAATTTTTATTTTATTTTTTTTTTCAATAAACATTTTAAATTATTTTTTTTTTTGAAAATATTAGATTATTAAATAATTGTATAGATTATGATGCTTCTTGGTTATTTAAAATTTTAAATTCTTAAAAAATAGTAAAATATTAAATACTTTCTGTCCACACTAAGCGTCTTGCATGCTCTGCACGTTTGATAAATAAGTAAAAATGCATTTATAAATAAGATTCATTGCCTTGGTGTTGTTGTAAATCATCACAATGCATCAACTTTCAAACTGTATATATGCTTTAGTTTCACCAGCTGCATCAAGTAATTAATTCACCCTCGTACTAAAACATTTTATAAGCGCCACATACAAAAAATTCATATTTTTGTATATATGTCTACTAATCTAACCACAATCTCACTAATGTATTATTTAAGCTGCAACATAAAATCTTAGTAAGATTTGTTTATTTTTTATATTGAAAAAATATTTATCTACAAATGTAAATATTATATAATATGTATATCCCGCCCTCCATAACTAGTTTTAAGCCCTTCTGCTTTGTTTGCCTGCCAACATCAAATTTATATCCACTTTCACTTGCTCTCAATTCACCCTTTTGTCTCATACTCTCTCTCTACCATCATAATTTTTTGTTTGCTTGCATTTCCAACTTTTCACTTTAATTTGAAACTCATTCTCATTTTGCTACAACAACAAAAACCGCAGTGTAGCATTCAGTATTACTGTTTTTTTTTGTTGCTTTTTCGGTGTATATATGTATGTATGTACTTATATAATTCATCATCGTTTTGTATGTGCATCGTTATCATGTGCTTGCGCATACATAAATTTTGTTTATATTTTTTGATTGAAAAATAGAAGAAATCATTTGTTATTTGCCCAAATGCCCAGTGCTCAATGTTATCCGAGCTAGTGTGTGCTTGCAATTTATTTGAGTCAATGTATTTGCTCACTTCATTTTTATGTGTGAAGCTTTGCGTTTAAATTTATTTAAAGTAGAGTGCAACAGCACTGAGAAAGAACTAAGTCGGGGATTATATACATCTTCGAATCAGTAACCATTAGAAATATTTTACCCACTGAGACAACGAGAGATCTCATTTGCGTCCGAAAGGTCTCATGGTTGTGGGGCTGAAGTTCCCCTATTGTTTCGAATTTGCACCAAATTGGTGAAGAAAGTAGTGACCCACTTAAAGGAATACTGTCAAAATCATCGAATATAATATAGCTCCAGATAAGAAGTAAGAACTGATATTTATAAGTATATACATATGTATATGCTCCGCTTATATGAAAAAGCTATTTTGACCATGACTGATGTTTCCAAGTGCTCGTATACTCCATAATCATTTCAGTTTGAGAAACAGGATTCTTTAAATAAAATTAATTTTTGTTCGAGACACTCAAAGAAATTCAAAGCAAGCATGCAATCTAACGTCCACTTTTTAAAGCTTTCAATTAAACTTTTTCAATTTCAATTTTTTAGACTTTCAATTATACCGCGAATAAAATCTTATGTAACTTCAAAGTATATATAGAAAGTGATATTGAATGGTATGCTCATCTAATTCTCGCCTCGTCACTGATTACTGGTTTCCATCCAGTTCGATAACTTAATAGTATAGATCTGATATTTATTATGATCTCATAGCTCTCTGTCCGATTATTAGTTTGTATCTGACATTAATTTGAGAAATTCTCTGAGAGTTCAAACATGGTATATGTGTATATACTCTTCCACTCATTGCATTGATTATGATGGGATCATTTGAGATCATGATAAAATAATTAAGCTATTATAACGTTCAAGCCAAATATTATTTTGTGTCAATCCCAATCCACTTTTTCTCCGGAGTGAATATTTAAGTTTCTGGAACAAAGAACTAGGCAAATAAGGTGGTAACTGTTGATGAAAGATCTTTAAATTTATCGGACGTCAGTGATGTGTTTATCGATTTGGCTAATTTCTGAATTATTTACCAATTGAATGAACTGTTTTAATGTACTGAGGTCATCAGTAAAAAATATTATCTTTTTACGAATCCTTTGACAAGATTCTACATATTCGTCATGCACATAAGATTGACACGATCCATAAGAGGTACTTTATATAATTTGATATTGCTCTACAGCTTTTTTCCTCAAAATCCTCAAAGAAAATAAATGAAATAAGGAAAATACAAAAGCTTAATGACATTTTAAATGAATCAGTCCATATAAGATTGGACCTGATGGTATTTTGAACTTTTTTATGGATGATGGAAAGTTAAAATTTAAAAAAAATTAGTACTTTTTTCCTCTTTATCCCTATTTTTTCTAATAATCTATCATTCTTCCCATAAAAAGGTAGTGACAAGTCTATAAATATTGAGATGAAATGATTTGAGATACTTAAGTATGACAAAAAATAGGCTCATAGCCCACAAAATTACATAATTTTTCCTAAAACTTATTACCACCGATCGGAAGTTTGAATACAAAGCTAGAATGACGTCAGTAACAAACAAACACTTCGCTAAAAATCAATCACCAACCGTCTGTGGGTTATATCTGTAGTATTTAGGAGCTTCTATTTGTTTTATTAGTGGAAAATCTCAAATGAATTTCTGATACGATAGGCAGCTTCACATATTTTTGTTCATCTTTTAGGGCAACATCATTATCATAATTTCCTTGCAAGCTACTTACTAATTGTTTTGTATATACAATAAAAAAAGGAAAAAAATATTTAATTTTATCAATTAAAATTAAACTTTACAATTATGAAATGATATTATTTCCCTAACGCAAAATTGTCATTTAAACATTTATATATGTGTGTATTTGTAATTATGTACGTATGTATGTATGTTGTAAATCTATTGAATGTCCCTCAAGCATAACTACATGTAACTATTTACTCGTATATATGTAAAGTACTATTATACATATAAACATCATTATTATCGACTATACAAAATAACCAAACACATTGCCACATATTCACAAACATTACAAAAACAAAAAAAAAAAGAAAATGAAAAAAATATATCAAAAACAAAATCAATCACACAACTTAACAAACATCATCAAAATTTTATAATTATAATTTTTATTTATTTTTTTGTGCAAGCCCACAAATGAGAAACTGTTAATTTTGTTGTAAATTTGTATTTGTATAATTATGTTTGAATTAAATATGCAAAATTTCTTTTTATTAAATCTAAAAAAAAAATACAAAAGTTTTGTACAATAAAAATATGACAAAATTAAAATGATAAAAATATTAAAATTAATAAAATTATTATTCATAAAAAAAATACAAAAAGTTAAAAACAAAATCAAGCAACTGCTCAACAACAAGCCAATCTACAACAATTATATATCTTTGGTTTACAGTCGATTTCGTGAATGGCGACGCCAAGAGTCCCCAGCACACGGTGGTCCATCCAATGTACGTGAGCTACAGCAGCATACCAACTTCGGCTAGCGCTAGCGCTACATTGCTCTCAAATAAGCATCACCAAACAAATACCAATCATCAAGCACTTAACAATAACAACCACAACCACCAACTTCAAATTCATGCGCAACAACAACTGCAGCAGCAGCAACAACAACAATTCAATCATCAACAACCAAATAATTTTAACAGTAACACATTTCTAATACACACCAATAGCATCAGCAACAACAGCCATAGCCATAGCCATAATCATAGTCAGAATCAGAGTCAGAGTCACAGTCACAGCACAAGTCGCAGTCGCAGCCACAGCCGCAGCAATAGCCAGAGTGGTGGCTATAGCGGCGGCGGTGGTGGCGGTGGCATCGCGTCAAGGAAAGGTCGTGGCGGTGGCGATGGCAACAGCAACTATCCGAGCGCCAGCAAAAATAGCACATTAACACGCATACTCTACAGTCCGAAGAGTAGCAATAAGATCGGCGCTTCGACGGGCAATACGATTGTGGTGGCGACTGAGCTATTGCAGCGTCAACAGTCGTTGCCACAAACGCATACCGCAAATTTGCATGGCGCGCAACATTATTATGACGACAGCACCGCGAAGGCGGATCAGCTGTATACGAACAGTAATCGACGACAGTTCTTGAACGGCACAACATATCAGCAACAGCAACAAGTTGGCACACCGAACTCCTCGACGCACGACAATACGACCTCGTCGCTGTCGTACGCCTCGCTGCAGAATTCCAATTTGAATTTGACACAAAGCTTGCGCGGCGGCGGCGGCGGCTCCGGACCGGGTGTTGGATTCGGCTACACAGGCGGTGGCACCGGCGGAGGTAGTGTAGGGGGTAGTCGTAGTGGTGGCGGTGGTGTTGGACACATGGGTGGCGGTGGCATGATTATGGGCGGCGGTGGCAGTGTGGGTGGTTATGGGCGTGTCGTCGGCGGTGTAATGACAACCGCTTCCTCGCAAGCCACGCTTAGTCCGCTTAGCAATAGTCAGTTTAGTCTCAGCAATAGTCTGAATAATAACTATAGTAATCATAGTGGCAACAACAACAACATGAACAACAACAATAACATTGTCCTAAGTAACCCGACTAACTATATGACCAACAATAATAATAATAACGGTAGCATGGGCAGCGGCATTGGTGGCGGTCATTTTGCGCGCATACATGCCAAACCCAAACCACCCAAGTCCACCAGTTATAGCAGTTTCATAAATAATGGCAGCGGTCCTGCCAGTCTCAACGGTAGTAGCGTCGGTACCGGCGGTTCCATGACTAACGTACACCGTCCCGATATCAAGTATACACAAATGTCCAACGAGCGTTTGTCACGCAATCTCGAGGAGGGGTTAGAAGATGACAACTTCTCGCTGCAGAATTTCAAAACCGATGATGGTGTCACATATGTGCCCTTCCAGAAGCCAACGCCGGGCGCCGCGCTCTTTGTGGGTCAAAATAATAATCCTTCATATGTTTCGTTGAACTCATATGCCGGCGCACAGCTGTCACCTAACAACAACAATAACAACAATGCTAGTCCAAATGTAATCAACAATAATGCGCTGCCACAGTTTGCGCGCAGCATTTCACAAATGGCGCCACCGCCGCCGCTGCCAGAGCACAGTGTCGGTGGGGGAGGTGAGATACTTTTGGAGCGCGGCGCGGTGCTGCAACCTGCCTACAACTATCAGCAGCCGCAGCAAGCGCAACAAGGGATGATGCACTCACCTGGTCCACCAACACACATTCAACCTCAACTACAGCAACCGGTACAGGGTGTGTCGGGCGCACAGTCGCAGCATTCACCACAGCCACTATTGAATCCTGCCAATCGTTTTCTCTACCAACAGAACGGCCTACCATTCCATCCAGCCTACAATAAGCCCATACCAGTGCCGCCACCGGTACCCACGCACTCGTCGCCGCCCATGTCTGCGCCATATCAGTCACACCTGATGAGTCCCGTCGCCAAGCAGCCGCCACGACCAACCAACATTCCATTACCCACCATACCGGCTCATTCATTCGATTCGCCCATTTCACCCTCAGAGGTTACACCTCCACCACCTCCTGCGCCACGTCCACACATTTTCCAACCACGTTCTGGTCATGCGCCCTATCCGGATCTCTCACCGGAGGTGACCGAAAAATATGCCATGCCCACACAATATGTACCACGTTCGCCGGTCGCTTCGCGTATTGCGCGCCGTCAGCGTCAACAACAACAGCAACAGTCGCATAATCACCACCACCACCAACAGGCCGCACAGCCGGCGACGCATCACATGAATATATCGGCGAATTTTTGCGATCAAGTGCGTGATGCGCCGCCCGGCTACATAGTGGACGCAGGCTTCAGCATTGTGCGCGCCAAGAGTTATGATCGTTTGGCCTCCGCGTCATCAAACGCGGGTTCGATGCGCCGTGAGACCAAAGCTGCTGCTGATGCGTCACAGTCACAGCAACAGCAGGCGCAAGTTAATGCCGAGGCTGCGCCGCATGTGAATCGACGTAGTGGTCGGCGTGATGCCGCCGGTCGTGTGCGTCCACGTTCCTATTGTAATTCCATGTCGGGTGGTGAGGGTGTAATACGCGGTAGCTTAGTCTACGAGCGTGACTTCGCGGTACAGAGTGGTGTTGTTGGCAATAATGGCGTTGATGGCGGCGTCGGTATTAACGGTGGTAGTGGCGTAGTTGAGGGCGGTGGAAATGTTGGCGGTGATCAGTTGGCATAGGCAGAGGCTGGGAAAGTGAGTAGTACAGTGTTGGAGACACAAAAGGTACGGAGTCTTAACGATCGTACGCGTTATTGAGGTTGAATAGAGTAGCTTTATAATACAGGGTCCTTGAAAAGAATTGTAGTCTTCAATAAGTATCTGAGAAGATATGTTGAGTTTGAGACAATTTCAGAAACTAATGATGAGATGAACTCAATATTACTCAGATGATATGTAGAAGTCTTTCGACAATTTGAGTCCACTTAAATTTAGCTAAGCAAGACAAAAGTTGGTAAAATAGGAGATTAAAACTTGAAATAAAATGTTTGAAAAGACACGAGAAGCCTCAACATTTTTGCTATAGATGAGTACTTTGTATGAAATTATAGTATGACTTTAGAAATAGTAAAAGGACTTGAGCCGTAACTCGCTGTAGAGATTACTACGAAGACTAAATTCATTAAACCCAGACTTTAAGAAAACAACTAGGTAAAGAGAGCAGAGCTTTTTAAATATAGCAAAGTAAGATTAATGTTTGTTCTGAACTATTTCCCTGACACTTTTCACTTTCCAAAACCGTTTCGTATTGCACTTACTGCCTCTCCAAAGTCACTGAGAACTGCCACTATTTCTGAGAACCCCTCACAACTTTCTAAAGCTTTCATTTCATTTAGATATTTTTGTGCTCTCATTGCAAAGCTTTCATCTTCCTCTTCGACTTCATTGCTTTTTCTTCTCTCTCACTCTCTCTCTTACTCTCATCCCTCTCATACATCCGTTTTCGTTCTCAATTTCATTTCATACCATTCAATTATAATTTGCATTCTTTTTTTACTTTTATTTAAAGCAAATTAATTTCCATTTTCTAGACTGGTAGACTACGATTGCTGAGTTGTTTTATTGCTCTCATATGCGACACTTTAATGGTTAAATGGTTGTTAAAGCTTCTATCAAAAACACACACACTCTCTCTAAGCTGCTCCGCGCGCTTTCTCACACATAAACTCAGCGTGCGCTCTCTCTCACACTCACTCTCAAATGAAAAGCTACAAAGCATGTCTGCGCTCTCATCGCTCTCTCTCGTTGCGCCATTGTTGTTGCGCGCAAATAGCGCCTATACTTGTGTACAGTAATGTTGCATGTGCTGATGTTGCTGTTGCTACTAAAACGATGTTGCTGCAACATATTGCTAAGTGCAAAGTAAACGCATTGCCAAGCGGCTACCAAGAATAAAACATGTATGTAAATGCCATGCAAATTTTGTAATGCAGTTGAAAAATGTTAAAAAAACCGTTAGCTAATGGCATGACAATGTTTGCAAAAAATATTAAAAATTTAAAAATAAAAACAAAAACAACAAAAAGTAATTTCATGTTTGTGTACTAAAAATGTGTTTATAAGCAAAGAAAAAAATGTTTAAAAATATTTGGTGTTGTTTGTTTGTGTAATAAAAATTAATTTGTTAACCTAAACACACACACACACACGTACACATTTATATATATATATATATATACATGTACTCTATCTGTATTGTAAATTGACATTGTAAATTATTTTTATGTTATTTAACGAACACACACATTTACTTATTGACTTTTTGTATGTATTACATATATATCTCAGTATGTACACAATATATATATACACTTAATATATATATATACTACATTGTATGTACAATAACTTTAGTTCTTGCAATAATACTGAAATGGGTATTTGATTTGTTTCTAACGGACTTAAAGCAATAATTTATATATGATATATGTATGTATGTAACTGTTTGAAAATGCTCACAAACGCCCGAGCCACAAATACGATTAGCTCAGCTTAGCTTTAATGTCAAATTTAAGTTTTTAAGCGCCAACGACGGCGTTAGCAACATTTTTTTGCATCATATACATGTTGCTAGCGCTGATAATGAGATGTTCACAGGTTAGCAACACGTTTACAGTGTACGAAATGTTGCTTGCATTGATAATAAATGTTGACGGTGTTAGCAACATGTTTACATTGTAAAAAAATGTTGCTAGCGCTGATAATGAGATGTTGCGGTGTTAGCAACATGTATACAGTGTGCGAAATGCTGCTAGCGCTGATAATGAGATGTTCACGGGTTAGCAACATGTTTACAGTGTAAGAAAATGTTGCTAGCGCTGATAATGAGAAAGATATGTCTTGTGAGAGTATAGCAAGAGAGGAAAGAGAGTGGTTATGAATAACTGAAATATTTTAGTAAGTGAAATATATTTGATAAAGGCAAGTGCATTAAGGATTTTGGATAGATAAACGATCAGGATGAATTTGAGATCAACATTGAGATCTTATGAATACTGAAACAGTACGGAGTAAGATTTTTGGTGTGAGAGTGAGAGGGATTAATAAAAAAAGATTTTAGAGAGTAAGAGAGTAAGTAAAGAGATGAGATGAGTACAAAATGCAGAGAGGAAGTACTGCTTTCGTAAAATGTAGGAACAGCAGAAGAGTTTCGTATTAAAAACTGTAAATATAAAGACATAGATAATAACAAGATTTTGACGAAAGATACAGTTAGTGATATAGATGCATTGAGAGGTACAGAAAGAGAAAATAACACAGATAAAGACATGTGGATAATTTAAGGTACAATAATAGATACAAAAAATGCCTGCACAGAAGAGTGTACCGTTTCAGAGAACCAATCCATGAGAGCTAAAGTACCAGATAACGGTATTGAAAGACCTATAGTTATGTCGAAAGTAGATAGAGGACTTTCGATATAAGTATGTATCCAGATATAAATATATAAATCAAAAAAGATTTGTCATTCGACTGTTAGACAGGATGCTGATATGGATTCATATGTATATAGACAAGGCTTCAGATATAGGTAAAAAACAGTTATAGTTACTTATTTTAGATACTGAAATCGATGCTGAAGCAAATAGGTGTACTAGACCCGGGAAATAAGTACTATCTATGTATGATGTAGAACAAAAGAAACAGTAACTGATAAAGATAGAATTTTAGATATAACGGTATTAAAACAATTATAAGTACCGTTAAACATATAACTGAACATGAGTTTTAAAAATGAAGGTCTAGACACTATAGTGGATATAACGGAAGATGCAATAACGGGTAAGGCAAAAGAAATAATGATATAAGAGAGTGAATTATGATGTACCATTAAATATACAAAAAAAATATTTCTTTGAAAAATGGAATTTCGTAAAATTAACTAATTTTCACTTTCGTTTATTATTTTGTGGAAAAAATATAAGTCGCAAATATTTAAAGTTTTTGATTTTTTTGTAATAAAATGAAATTATTTGATCAATTTCTCATATATAAATTACTAAAATATTGCCTTAGTCAGCATTTAGGTCTGAAATCTTTGAGAAAGCAATAAATGTTTGCTGTTTTTTTCATAAAGTATAAAGAATTTTCATTTAGTATAAAAAAATATTCAGCATGTCTTCGTAATTTTAATAAATTTTTGATCTCACTTTAAGAAATATAATTAAAAATTTAAATGAAAATATAAACAGTGCTGCCATTTTGAAACTTAGTTTTCGCAAAGCGAGATTTCTGCATTAATTAAAAAACACAAAAAATGTAAAAGTTAAAAGCCATATATTTTATAAAAATTTATATAGTATTTTTATGTTTTTTTCTTACATTAAAAAAAAATAATTTTTCGAGATTTTCAAGAAAATTATAAAAAAAATTTAAATTTAAGCATGGAAAAAAAAAATATAAATGAAAAATTTAAAAAAATTTTTAGGTTAGAATTAATTAATTGGTACCAGAGATCGGCGTAGTTAGTATGTAGCAACGAGAATAATAATTGACAATTGCCTTGGTAAACTATGTCTCTATAGTTGAAGCTTAGATATGTATGTATGTATTAAAATAAATGTATTGATGAAAAGATAACTGCATAATTATACAAAAACAAAAAAAAAATAACTAAATTTAGACCTGAATAAAATGTAATGATACTTGAAATATGCCGAGCCCTCTCACCTGATTGCCCTTGTATGAGCGTAGCAAAAGCTAGAAGCGAGTTGAAATTTATTTTTTATGCATAGTTTTTTTTCAAAAGCGACTTGCATTGAAAAGAAAACATATTAACAAAAATAAAAACAACAACTAAATAAATAATGTTCTTTTAATTTCAACTGTGATAATATATACGGAAGTTGGAGTATATAAAACGTTAATATATTTAGCTGAGCAGAAAGCGAAAAGTAAATGATAATACAAAAAATTTTAGCTAGTAAAGTGATAGAAAGAAAAAACTGATGCGAAAAAACAGTTAGAAATATTTTGCCTAGAGAGCAATTTATACGATTATTTACTGAGAAATGTATGTCTTGTGGACTGCACTAGAATGAGCCCGAGTAGTTAGGGTTGGGAGAGAAGCAAGTAGAGGACTGTTGGTATAAGGCGGTGTGCACACTGGGCGGTTATTAAATTATAATTTAAATTTTTTTTAAATTAAATTTTAAAAAATATTTTTTTTTTAATTAATATTTATTATTTAAAAATAAATTTAAAGTGAAGTAAAATAAAAAATAAAATTTAAAAATTTTTAAGTATACAAATATTTTTAAAATAAAAATAAAAAATATAAAAAAATAAATTAACATTTATTATTTAAAAATAAATTTCAAGAGAAGTAAAATCAAAAAAAAAATTAAATAATTAAAATTAATAAAAAGTAATTAATATTTTTATAATAAAAATAAAAAAAATAAATCGTAAAATATATGAAAATATAAATAATTTTTTTTAATAAAATTTGTTTTTTTACTTAATATTTATTATTTAAAAATAAATTTCAAGTAAAGTATAATAAAAAATAAATTTTAAAAATTTTAAATATACAAATATTTTTAAAATAATATTTTTTTTAGTATTTTTTACTATAATATATGTTTTAAAAATACATTTTAAATAAAGTGAAATAAAAAAAATATTTAAAAATTTTAAGTTGACAACATTTTTAGCAAGTGTGTACACAGCCTAATATACAGGCGTTCATCAAAATGAGTTACAAGCAGTGCAAGAAAAAAATGTAGTAATTGAGAATCAAAATTTTATATTTACAAAATGGAAAAAAATAATACAAAAAGTAGTGATTATTTAAATGAAAAAAATTAAAAAAAAAAATATTAAAATCAGTAAAAGAAATTATTTCAAAAATAATTGTAATGATTTGTAGTTGCCTTTTTGCATAACAATAATTACATTGCACGCAAATAAAAAGTATAAAATAAAAAAAATAAATATATAAAAATATAAATTAAGTATTAAGAAGAAATATTAAAATTAAAATTAAAGAAAATCTAAAAAACAGAAATAAAAAAAAAACTAAAAATAAAAGCTCTCAAACTTGAAATATTTACTATTGTTGTGCAGTTGCAACATCCACACATATGTATGTATGTATGTATTCAATTTTTATGTGTGTCGGCAAAATTTAGCTGTTATCCAACACTGAACACTGGTGCAATCGTTCAATGTGCGTGTTTGGTAGCTCTAAATCACTGTCTCTCTCTAATTAAAAAATAAATAAATAAATTGAATGAAATGTTAAAAACAGTACACACTCACACATACATACATAGTTGATACATTTTTTATATAATTAAGCTTACCAACACTAATACGACGACTAGTTGAAAGTACATTTTAATTGTGCTAAACTTAAAAACCAAGAAATGAACTTACTATCTTCAATGTTGTTGTATCACTCATGAATGCAAAACTTTAATTTAAATATTTAAGCAAATACAAAGAGAAAATATAAAAATAATTATTATTAGTAAAAAAATGAGTATCAGACATACAAACAAACAAACAAAACTAATAAATATATATACACGTACGAATGAGCATTAGTAAGAAAAGATGTTTCAAATAAATGTTTTCCTTTTTTCAAACTATACACAAGAAAAATAAATATTGTTGTAATTTTTTATAAAGAGTTCTTCTGCTAATTTTCAAGTTTAATACAGGTGATTTTGCGTGGGATTTGTGAACGAATATATATTGTTATTTTTTGCAATGATTTCAAAATATTAATTTTTATTGAAATTTACATTTTTTAAATTATTTTTCGAAAGTTTTTATGTATTAAATTTCATTATTATATATTTTTACTTTTTTTCTGTTTAAAATTTGATACTACTTTAGACTCCCCTTGTTATTATTATTTATTCCAGTAAGTAAAAAATATTTATAGATTATTTAATGTAAAATTTAATCATCCCCAAAGTCCAATAATCCATTGACTAAGAGTTCTAACTAGGAAGAAGAGTAGTAGAGAGACTTTTGAGCCTATTTTTCCAGTAAATGTCCATTTCTTTTCAAAATCAACAAAAATACCACTTAATACTTAGACTAGTCCGGCAAGAACTAAGAACCAACTTAAGTTCTTTCCTTTTCTTTGATTTTTTGAGATTACGGAATGAAATATTCTCTCGTTAATGATAATAAAATATTGTCATACCATTGTTAACACAATCGAATTATAACATACTTAATTTCCTCATAAGCCATTTGGATACAGCAGACTACAAGAGAAGTCTTCGGCTGTAAGATAAATTTTTGTACATATCTAGCTCCTTAAAAATGCTCTACTTCCCCAAAAGACGATACTCTCTCTTAAGACCTAATTAGAACAGTTCATAGCTCTCACGCTTAAAGAGTCTTTTACGACTTAATTTCACAACTTAACTTAAGACTTCTTCTTTACAAACTCTTTAAAAACGGTGCTTACATTTTGATCCGAAAAAATGTCTCGCGATCGGAGGTTGTAGTACCTTAAAGCCTTTTCTCACAGCCAACTTAATTTAATACACTAGGATTATAATTTAGAAACCAATTTTTACACTCCGCATTGGCGGCTACTCAATTAACGATCAGCTGTTATATATTTCATAAGAAGTTGATAAGGTTCAACAGCTGATTGCTATATTACCCAATATTCCCCGTAGCGACATCTACCGTAACGTTACATTACTGTTATTTTATCAATAAACACAGCCAAATTTAAAGCTTGGACAACAATCCGCAGAGTTGCATTGCATTTTCAACTCGATTTGTATTCGATTAAAAATTAAAGTAGGAGATGAAATTTTTATTTTGTATGGTAAAGCGTTGTAAATCAGCACTTTAACCGAGCAAAGGTCGGTTAATTGTTCAATTAACTGCTGTGCGAAAAGACTATTACACTACAATCCGTAAATTGATGGTTGGATCTCTCACTATTAGCTGCGATAGAGCAAGAAGAGAATATGGACATTTCTCTCTTGTATTTTCTCTCGCGATTTAAACGATCTACTACAATTTATATTATTTTTTTGGTACTGAACATGTCAAATTGAAACCGAATCCAAACTTATGATTCTGAAACGAAAAATAATAAAATTTATTCTAGGCTTTATTCTGGGTTTCTTTAGAAAATATTTTCTCTTTTAAGAAACTGTAAGATATCTTTCTCTCTCATAACATATCTTTATTTTTAATAAAAAAAAATTGCAGCTTAAAATTAGACCTTTCCTACTCAGATGCACAGGGTTAATTTGGTAGTATTTAAAGCATACTTTCAGGCGTTATAAAGTAAAATAGATTAGTTTGTGTAAACATTTAATAGTAAGCTCGTATTTTTTTTAATTTTTAATTTTTTTACGGTTTTGGTATTATTATTATTTTTTTTAAACACAGAAACCACTTAATTTGTGCTAACTCCGCTCTTTATAATTTATTTTTCTATTTGTAAACTTTTTGTTTTCTATTGGTGATTTGTGCTAATTAAAATGAACTAAGTAAAAAAGTAAAAACAAAAGCTAAAAACAACAACAATCAACTAACCAGCAGGTAACTGTGTGCAACTGCTAATTGAATAATAATAATAAACCATATGTGCATAGCATGTCGCAATCACACAAACAACATGCAACCAATGTTAATAACTCCTCCTCTCTTCTTCCATCCACATCCTCTTTGAATACACAGTAAGGCATGTTAACAAGAAGTCCAAACACCGCCAATCGCTGTACTCCATCGAATTCGGCCCCAGCATCGATACCATACGCAGTCGTGCTGACACCATACTCGACTACGACGATCACCTGCATGGCCGCGACGATGGCGGCGAGTTGTCGCCGAAGCCGATGACACCGCGACGCGTCAAGCGGCGTTCGGTAATGGCGCGCGGCACCAACAGCCGCACATCGACCACCAGTCGGCGCAGTCATCATGGACGCGATCGCGGTGAGGGCGGCACTCACGGCAGCAGTAGCAGCGGTGGCGGCACACATCCACGCAACAGCACACGCAGCTCGCGACGGAAATATCAGCAGAATCCCGTGACTAAACTTATGGATCAACAACAACTACAACTGCAGCAGCAACAGCACCTTCATCATCATCAACATCCGCATGGCGCACACCACGGACAAGCCAAACAGCAGTTGGGCTCATTCCAACACAAAGAGATGCCAGCACCGTTGACAGCATCGAATCTGCAGACTTTGAATCAGGAAATCATAAATAATACAAGCGGCAGCACGGTCGTTAGTGCAGCAGCAGATGCCAGCGGCGCGATGAATAACATCTTACTGGGTGGTGGCAGTCTCACGAAGACCAATAACAATCATTATCATAGCTTCCGTAAGAATATACCGCCCGATCCGATTTACTATAACACCAATGCGCAGACGGGTCTGTATCAGCAGACGTGGCAATCGAATTCACAATCACCAATTGTGGGCGATGAACCACCGCCGACACCCACCTTGACGCCCACACTCGCGGGTCACTTCAATCCGACTTATCAACATTCGACGACGAATCTGCATGATGTGGAACACGTTGACGAATTGTACAACAATCGGCCGCCTTCAGTGCGTTCCAGCTATTCGAATTTCCATGGCACACGTCCGCTCTCTTCGTACATATCCAACGCGTCTGCAACGGAGAATGTATTCGCCGGCTTAACTGGCGCTGCACAGACACCGACGGCTGGTACGCAGCAGGCCCAACAACAACAGCAGCAATCACAACATTTGCCAACTATGCCACCATTGCCACCGCATGTGGCTCCAGCCACACCGCCCCTGTATCAGACGAATCCGCTGCATCAGCATCCGCATGTGGCGGCTCAACAGCACATACCGCCCTTGCCATCGCCAAACTTTCCGAGCACGCCGCCGCAGAATATACCGTTCGGCAAGCGCACGGCCTCACGTGAGAGCATACGATCGATGGCGTTCCTGAATAGCGGGCCACCGGCCTACAATCTCAATTACCATACGCCACCCGACTCAGAGACGACAATGTAGTTGGGGTGTCTTGAAATATTAGTATATAAGAGAGCGTAAATTATAGCAGAACGGAAGCGGAAAATGACCAACCATGCTCATCTTGATTACAACAAGAAGCCGTCCGACATGACTGGATTTAAAAAATGTTACTTTAAACTATTCAATTTAAATTAAGCTCTAGAAATACATATATTCTGTAAACATATACTGTACTTAAAGCTTGCGCTTAATATCTGCTTTTACTAAGCAAAAGCTTTTCGAATAAATACATTTCGACTGTAAGCTTTTACATCTCCTTTTGTAATAAAAAAGTCGTATAATTATAATCATATGAAAGCTTTGCAAATATGAAAATTTCATAAACTTAAAATACATAAAGTGAAAGCTTTCAAGTATGTATGAGTTGTACGAAGCGATTAAAAACTTGTACGCTACAGCTTTTACTTTAAACTCGCAATTTCTAGGAATATAAAAACTATAATTGAATTTGAAAGCGGTATAAAAAATGTGCTTTTTGAGCTTTTTTGAAAAGCTTTTATTAATATTTTTGTTAATAAAATGTGTGCCTTTAAATAGTACTTTTTTTTAATTTAGCTTTCAGTAATAACAAAGCTTTCCGGTTTTGGTAAAAAATTTTATAAAACATTTTGTATTAAAAAATCATATTATTGTTGAAATATATAGAGCTTTCTTTTTTACTGCTATAAGCTTTCCTCGAATAAAACTTTATACAAATAAAGCTCTAATTTTAAATGGTCTTCTAAAATACTTACAATTTATTAATGTAAAAATTAATATTTCTAACTTTTAATTTAAATTCAAGCTTTAAACCTCTGTGAACTTCTTGAACCACTTAATAACATAAAGAACTAAAAAAAGCTTTTCTTAGCAAAAGCTTTCACCGAAAAAAAGTTAAGTTTTCATATTTAATATTAAACAGCTTTCATATATTTATAAAAAATCTAAGAATATTGTTATTATATAAGCTTTTGTCAAAAAAAGCTTTATAAATGTAAGCTTTAATATTTTGAGGTAAAAAGTCTTTAATTTTAATTGCATTTGTAATATTTTATAACCCTTAAACTTTACTATTTTATTTTAGTACAATACTTATGAAAGTTTTTTTTTTTTTATTTTAGTACAATACTTATGAAAGTTTTAAAGCTTCTAGAAGCTTTGATCTCAAAAATTATTTCCTATATATGTATTTCTAGGGAAGCATAATTTTTGTCACAATTAGTGGTTTTTGAATCAAAATTTGAATTTACTTGCGTAAATTTAGCAGTTTTATAATTGGTTTTAACAAATTTATGGAATTTCGAAAAAAATCTCTTTTCGAAAATATAAGATAAAAAATTAGAGTGTTTCAGAAAGATACTACTTTTTACAAGTAATAAAATTCGGAAATTTATTTTTATACCGCATTGGTGCATAAAAAATCAACAAACTTGTCTGACAAGTCATTTAAGTGGTTGGACTTCCAAATTAATTTAATTGAAAATATATATAATAATAAATATTAATTATTAAAAATAATAATTTAAATAAAAATAATTAAATGAAAATTTATATTTACAGATAATAAATTTTAATTTTCTTTATAAGCTAACTTTAATTGAGCTTAAATCACTTAGTAATTTAAATTAGTCATCAGCAACGTAGAAAAAAATACAAAATAAAAATAATATTTACATTAAAATTACACATAAAATTAATTAAATTTAAATTTAAGTAAAAAGTTAAATTAGTTAATAAATTATAATTAATAAAACCAAAGTAATAACTGTAAATAGTAAAGGAAGCGAAACTAGTTTATGTTAAGAAGAGTTATGAAAAATAAAATATCTTTTATTATAAGACAACGAAATCACATGTAAAATTATGTAATTTTGAAGAAATATGGAATAAAGAACAATTAAAAACATTTCAAGGTGGTATTGTATTATTTTCATTATTTAGAACAATTAGCAGTGGGATTTTTAGAAAAACAATATTGAATTGCAAATTGCTTTTGTGAAAAAAAAATAATAATTTTTTTGAGAATGATTGACTAAAGTAGTTGTTGTTATTTTAGCGCTTAGTATGTTATTTGCCTGTAGCTACTTCATATGCTCTCGAAAGAACTGAATGAGTTTCAAATTACCGTATTAAAAGCTTTCAAGGCAAGAAAGCGACTTAAGGGGTTATATACAGTTAGGAGGTCGAAAAAAGGCAGCTTTCAAGAATTTTTTCTAAGTTTATTCATTTGAAACTTGGCAGGTATATTATGACAACCTTGAAATATATTCACATATTTTTTATTGCCAAAAATAATTATCGGGAAAAGGTCTCTTACAGTGAGCACGGTATCTTTGGACTGGATTATCTAAAATGCAAAAACCAAATAAATTTCATTAATATAATAAATAATCTAGTGATTGATCGAAGCAATTAGCAAAACAAAATGGCGGCTACTCAAAGCAAAAGGTTAGATTTTCCACCAAAATTCGTGTCTTTAATTTTTTATAAAAATAAGACATTTTCATCGGATAGGGAAATCCTTCGATTAATTACTAAAAAATATAGTTAAGAAGCTTGTGTAAAAATTTCAGACCGATCGGTTCAGCCGTTTCTGAGAAATCTTGCTCACCGACTTTGAAAACACCGTTTCGAGAAAAACGAGTCTGAAGTTTTGAAAGCACTATACATGTGGTTGGCGCGCACTAATGTGTCTATAACTTCGAAAATATTCGTCGGATCGACTTGAATCCTAACCGTATATAACCCCTTAAATAGGCAACTCAAACACATCCCTTATAACCTTTTCGCACAAAAGTTAATTGATGAATTAACCGGTCACTTATTTTACTCCATTTATTTTTAATCGTTTACAAATCGATTAGAAACTGGAATATATCTCTGCGGGTTGTTGTCAACGATTCTTACCAACTTCTTATGAATAGCAAAACAAAATTATAACAGCTGATCGTTAATTGAGTAGCAGCTGTGCGAAAGGCAAAAACTGGTTTCTCAATTATAAAATTGATTATAAATTAATTTGACTGCGCGAAAAGACTATTATGTTCAATGGGACTTTAGTTTTGATTTCGAAATAGAAAACTTAATTTTTAATAGACATTCATTTATCTGACGCTCTCAGGAAAGATGTGTGGTTAGCAGATTTTAGCTTTGTTTGGAAGGACTTCGCGAAAGTTTCATCACAGTTTCTTACCAAGGGTTGCTGGCTTTGTTCAGTAAGCTTTTACGTTTTCACAATTGTATATTGTGCTACTGTCAATAAGATTTCTGAGCAGAAGTAAAGATATTGTGGCCCTCCGTTTATGTTTAATAATATCAGTTTAAAGGTAAATATAAGATAATTTTTCTTTGCCTCTAAAAGTCTCAAACAATTTCGAAGAAAATAAATAAACTTTACTCAGCTTGTTTGTAAGTAACTAAAATTTAAGAAATTTTGTTAAACATTATTTAAAACATATTTAAAATAACAATTTAAATTGTTCTTGGCTAGACTCTTTAGCAAATTTTTCCATTTCAAACATTATATTCCGACTTCTCAATATTTAAATAATTTTAGCCATCACTGTCATACAATTGTCTTGGATATAAAACAAATTTAATTTCTTAGCGAGCACATAAACCAAATAGTGGGATTTAAGATTTCTTAGCCAAGACACCAACCAGTGCAAATATAGTCAGAAAAAAATATTATATTGGATATTTTGACATTATGATACAGCAGAGAACATAGTTGGTAAGAATAGATTTCATTTATTTGAGTTGAACTTAAGGGGTTATATACAGTTAGACGGCCGAACAAAAGTGAATTTTCCAGAATTTTTTCTAAGAAAATTTTTTAATTTATTGATCCAAAAATTTATACACATATTATGGTATCTTTTAACTGTATTTTAAGACTTAGTACTAGTAAAAATATTTATTTGAAAAAGAGCTACAGCTGATCTCCAGGAGCTCCTCTCAAAAAAGATTTTTGCGGTGACCACTATATCTCGGAACTGGATCATCCGAAATTAAAAAACCAAACAGATTTCGTTGAAATAATGTTAAATCTAGTAATTAATCGAAGGAATAAGCAAAATAAAATTTTTTGACAAAATGGCGGTTTCTCAAAAAAAAAAAAATCGATTTTTCACCGAAATTTCGGCCTTAAATTGTTTATAAAAAAAAAATATTTATCGGAGAGAAAAAATCTTCGATTAATCACTAAAAAATATATTTAAGAAGGTCGTGTTAAAATTTGAGACTAATCGGTCTAGCCGTTTTCGAGTAATGTTGGTCACCGACTTTGAAAACACCATTTTGAGAAAAACGCGTTTAAAGTTTGGACCTTGTACTTTCAAGCACTCTGAAACGCCTTTTCAAATTTTTCACAAATAATTTTTTCAAATATTCACCGGAACGATATGAAATTTTCTGTGTGTATTCTTAAATATATGTACATTAAGAAAATGAAATTAAAAAAAATCGATTTTTTGAAAATTCTAACTGTAAATAACCCCTTAAGGAATAATAGGCTCTTTGTCGAAACGATCAAAGTGATTAAAATGACAACCCCGACTTATCACAGTGGAGCACAGACACAGTCGTAAAAATTTATCCATCGTAATGGTAATAGAGCCCTGAAAGCCTAACTTAGAAAATTTATGCAATTGTATTTATAACTTTCAGGCTTTATTAAAGATACTTTGTCAGTTTAGCAAGGAAAGGCTAAGTTCGGGTTCAACCGAACTTTTTATACTCTCGCAATGTATTGCTATATTTTTATTAAGATAACACACAAAAAAACGCAAAACATCATATGTATATAGTACATGAGGGTTGAGGTAATTCCAACATACATTATATCTACGATTATATGCTCATTTAATTTGGCTAAGAAATTTCATATATTACCCGATTTATAAGCTATTAAGCCCATCGTATTTTTGAAAATCCTATAATTAGCTATATGAGAGCTAGGGGAAGGTATGACCTGATTTTAACCATTTCTGAAACAGACACACACTATTAGAAGAAAAATATTTCCTCTGAATTAAATTAAGATATCTGAGAGATTTACCGATATTTTCGGTGAAAAATTACCATAAGACAGTGAGTTCTTTATATCCGATATCCGGGGCATTGAAAAGTTATAGTCCGATTTCGACAATTTTTTCACAAGTGATGCCACGGATCATATACAGTATTTGTGTAAACTTTTATTTCGCTATCTTCATTGGTTTCTTATGTATATATTATAAAGTCAAGGAATAAGAGGAAGTTCAAAATTGAGTTACATGGGAAGTTGTCGTGGTTGTGAACCGATTTCATCCATTTTTCATATGTGTCATCAGGGTGTCAAGAAAATATTATATGTATACCAAATTTCATTGAAATCTGTCAAGTAGTTTCGTAGATATGGGTTTTGATCCACGCCCATTTAAAATTTTGTATATCATTTTGAGTGCAGCCCTTCTGTTCCATCCTTATAATAAAATTTAAGTTTTCTGGTGTTTTACACATATGCCCCTTCATAGTGCGATCCTTCATACCAAATTTTTAATAGCTTAATTTATGGCTGAGTTATAGCTCTTTATGTGTTTTCGGTTTTCGCCATTTTGTGGGCGTGGCAGTGGTGCGATTTTGCCCAACCTTAAACCGAATAACCGAAATAAATAATTTTTATTCTGAAAATTTAATTTCAGTTAAAGTTAAAAAAGATAGGCTAAACGAAATTATTTAAGCCTACTCAAAGGTTTCCTTTTAGGTGCAACATTGCCGCAACCCTTCTTTATACTCGTATGTATAACAAATAAATTCTCCGATTTGCACAATTTAATTACAAAAGTAACGAATTAATTGTTGCATTGCAAAGCTTTTCGCCAATATTCCAATTAAATTGTCTTTTGCATTGTACTTTTGTCCTTCAAAGGACAACCGATTGTAATAATGCACGAACTGTGTGACAATGATTGATTTCCATCCACTCGTATACGCACAGCGAAACACATCAAATAAATAAATACATATATAAAAGTCATATTATGGTCACTTGTGCAACATGCCACATGCAACAAGAGACGGCCCTTGCATGCTTGCCACACACACAATTATAATAAAAGAAAATTGCTTGCATTTAACAAAATGGCCTCCTCTTTGCTGCCGAAGTTCAGTTCATTGCAATCATCAGTTGCAACTCAATAAACGATTGCAACAACAACAGCAACCAAAAGCAAGAGTTAAAGTATATTTACAAGCCGTTGGCAGTTAATTGTTGTTGTTGCTGTTGCAGCAACGAGTTGCATTCACGAAAATAAAATGCATTTTTTGTCTGTTGTTGTTGGCTACAGAAAAAGTAATTAAAATACTTCAATTGAGGCAGAGTAAAGATTTTTTTGAGTACTAGGGTGAATTAATTTGTACTTTGGTAATCAATAGGTAAGGCAGTAGAAGTCTATACCTCACTTCTTGTTATATTAAAATATTTATAAATTGTTATTCACTTTTTATTTTTCAGAATTGTAGCTATCTAGCTCTATAGTTCTTCAGTCTAAAACAATATCTTAACTTCCAGGTTTATATTGTGCGTTTTCCAGAAATTTTACATTTGAAAAATTTGACATTGATTTTCATTGGAACAATGGTAAGTGAAATTAATTTATTCTTAATATTAATAATCTAAATAACATAATTACGTATATGTAGATTAATATTATTATTACCATATCGCCGACTTCTATAATTGAATTGAAAATAAGTCATTCGTCGAATATCACTTGGTCTATACCCTTAAGATGCTTTCAGTGATCTTTTATTTTTTTAAGAACTATTTTAATTTTATATAATAATTTTAACGAATCTCTATATTTCCTCATTCGATATTGTACTCTTAAGAAATGTTTCTCAATTCCTTAAAGCTATAATTCTTCCATGATATACACATTGACTTAAAATTTTTGGTAGTATACGAGTGATTTTCACAACTTTCTACGGGAATTTTTCATTACTGAAAGTTGAAATTTGCTAACTCGCGATATTTTTGAAATTCAAAAGATGTAAAGCCTTCTTACATGTTTTAGCTTAAGATTACTTCCACAATAGTATCACTATATACCACTTTTATACTATATTCCCTTTAAAATTAATTTTATCGTTTTTTTTCTAGTGAAGTAATTTCAATTTATTTAACAACATTTTACAGAGGTTGTTAGTTGTTTTTCAGTAACCTAACCTAAAATAAGGTTAGGTTATAATCTGCGTGAATCCCAATGGGACAGTGGCTAGTTAACACCACTAAGACTAGAGAAAGATTAATCTTGCTGAGGGCGAAGAGTTTCCTTTACATATCTTAGTTACTTATAAATAAATTTATACCGGACACCTTTCTGGTTATGTTCCGATTGGACTCTGCTCTGTTTCTTGAGTCCGAATCAAATTTGTTGCTTTTTTTGACACAGTATTCGAAGTTAGCAAAAAGAGTACGATCCCTCGTATTGTTTATTGTATAAGACTGTTATAAGAGTAAGTCAATTGTCTCTTAAATCGTATATTAAAAGAATAATTTTACTAAGAACACGAATTTATTGTCCACAAGGCTGATTCACTGTTTACATTAAATTTAGTATATTCCGATGTTAGGCATATTTGTAATCATTATACCTTATTATTCTTAATATTTCTCTATTTAAAAGACTTCGCTCAACGCAATGAGCTGGATCCAGAAAATATAATACATGATTTTGATGAAACAGATATCTTCTTCAAATGACTCCCTGATTCATCATCCTTCCTTTAAACGTTCCTGAAATGCTGTCTCTTCTCTTAGATGTTGGAGTGAAATTATGTTGTCATATTTCATACACAGTTACATATCCTATAACTCCAAATATTGCTCATTAACCTCTATTCGTTGTTGTTTTCCATGGTGGTATCAAAAAAGCCTTTTTTTTATTTGTATACTCTCGCAACAAAAGTTGCTAAGAGAGTATTATAGTTTTGTTCACCTAACGGTTGTTTGTAAGTCATAAAACTAAACGAGTTAGATATAGGGTTATATATATCAAAATGATCAGGGTGAAGAGACGAGTCAAAATTCGAATGTCTGCCCGTGTCCGTGCAACGGATACTTGAGTAAAAATTGAGATATCTTAACGAAACTTGGAACATGTATTCCTTGGCACCCTGATGAGGTTGCTTTCGAAAATGGGCAAAATCGAACCATTGCCACGCCCACAAAATGGCGATAACCAAAAACACATAAAGAGCTATAACTAAGCCATAAATAAAAATTTGGAACATAGGATCGTATTAGGTAGGGGCACAAATAGAGTTTTTGTATATAACTCGCAAACCAATAAAGCTATATAAACCAAACTTTCTGCAGTCGTTTCTTTTAGCCTTTTCCTTATACAGTCCAAAAATGAAAGAAATCGGATAATAACCACGCCCACCTCCCATACAAAGGTTAGGTTGAAAAAGACTAAAGGTGGGTTAACTCACTAACGAGAAACGTCAGAAACACTAAATTTCACAGAAGAAATAGCAGAAGGAAGCTGCACTCAGATCTTTTTACAAAATGAAAAATGGGCGTGGTATCTCCCACTTATGGGTCAAAAACCATATCTCAGGAACTACTCGACCGATTTTAATGAAATTCGGTATATAATACTTTTTGACACACTGATGACACATGTGAAAAATGGATGAAATCGATTCACAACCACGACAACTTCCCATATTACTCAATTTCGAATTCCATCTCATTCCTTCACTTTATAATGTATACGTAAGGAACCAATGAAGACAGCGGAATAAAACTTTACACAAATAGTACATATCATCTCTGGCTTCACTTGAGAAAAAATTGTCGAAAACGGAAACGAAACTTTTCAAGGCCCCTGTTATCGAAAATGTTGAATTCCGCGCCTAAGGGTAAATTTTAACCGAAAATATGGATAAATCTGTCTAATAATTTAATGTAATTCAGAGGAAATAGTTTATTTTAATAGTGTTTCTCGGTTCAAAAAATTATTAAAATCGGATAATAACATCTCCTAGCTCCCATATACCTAATTATAGGCTTTTCAAAAATATGGTGGGCTTTAATCTGCATATATGTATGTATTGATTAATATGTGAGATATCTTAGCGAAATTAAGTGAGTGTATAGTCTTGGATATAGTGTACCTTGCTGTTGAAAATAAATGAAATCGGTTCAGGAATTTCCTGAGCCCTCATACACTATATAGTTCGATTTTCGTTATTCTATTAAACTTTATGCCGAATTTATAGGTAAATTTGGGTGTTATCTTAATAAAATTTCTTCAATAAATTGCGAGAGTATAAAATGTTCGGTTGCACCCGAACTTAGCCGTTCCTTACTTGTTTTTTGTTGTATTCGTCCGTAAAGGCTTTACTAGATATCCATAGCCCCAAAAGTTTTTTTAGATATTTAAGAAATAAATTCAAAGTTTTATTATCACTCATTGAGTCGTGCACTCTTATTTGGGCCCCATCATAATCTGAACTTTTAGTATATTGGTTAGCAAAAATCTCCCTTCCGCCTTTTTGTCTTTTGAATTTCGCGGTTATGTCTAATGCGCTGCAGAGCTCGAAAAGCCTTAACATAACCTACAAAACTACATACGCGATGCGTGATTAGTGGGATTAATGGTGTTTTGGGGGATGGTATTCTATCACTTCGAACTGCGGAGGAATGGTTTCGACGATCCAGAGCTCGTGAAAACGACACCGTGGATAAACCAGCCGGCGGAAGACCTGTGAAGACGAATACCGATTAAATCATGTAAAACATCGAGTTAGACCGGCATTTAACATCTCGTGACATCGCCCAGGAGATGGGAGTTAGCCACCAAACCATTATAAACCATCGGCAGAAGGCTGGATACACAAAAAAGCTTGATATTTGGTTGCCACATGATTTGACGCAAAAATCTTGTGGACCGAATCAACGCCTGCGATATGCTGCTGAAACGGAACGAATTCGATCCATTTTTGAAGCGGATGGTGACTGGCGACGAAAAATGGATCACATACGGCAATATCAAGTGAAAATGGTCGTGGTCGAAGGCCGGTGAATCGTCCCAAACAGTGGCCAAGCCGGGATTGCGGGCAGGAAGGTTTCGCAGTGTGTTTGGCCACAGCCAGACCACACACTGATGACTCGTCAGAAGCTACGGGAGCTCGGGTGGGAGGTTTTATCGCATCCACAATATAGCCCGGACATAGCGCCAAGTGATTACGCCCTGTTCCTGTCCATGGCGAACGCCTTTGGTGGTGTAAAGTTGAACTCGAAAGCGACTTGTAAAAAGTGGCTGTCCGAGTTCTTTGCAAATAAGGAGGGTGACTTCTACGAGGTGGATATTATGAAGTGGAGCAAAAAAGCGGAAGGGAGTTATTTTCCAACCTATATATCTCTGACATAATATTATAATGTTTCTGAAAAAAAAACTGTTCCGTCAATTCGAGAAGAGTTCAAACTCTAAATACAGCTATTCACATCAATAGTTTTCTTCATAAGTATTTTTAGTGTACAACAACAATTTTCTTAATGAAAACTTCATAAATAATTATTATTAAATATTTCGAGTATAAACATTTGAGCTAAATAAATCTTAATCAATTCACAAATGGAATGCTTTGAAATCAAGGTCACATGCATCAATACATACATTATATTACAAATATAAGTATAGAAATGAAAGTAATTATGTAGAATTTATACAAATTATGAATGCGAAATTTCGAAATCCTTATTGGACAACCGAATTTTCACCTGCACAAAGGGGTCGATGTGAAATTTCGAACACTGATCTATACACATATAGTCTCCTATAGAGCAGCATAACTTTTGCTTTCACACATTTGTAATAAATTTGAAATTCAAATATTTCCACGAAAACACTCATACATACAAACACGAAAGCTTTCACACACCAAAAGTCAACCGCATAATATGCTAGGAACACACATATTTACATATATAAATACAGTTATAAATATAGTATATTTACCGACATACATACTCGTATGCAAATAGTGGCGTGCCGAAATAATTCGTAATGTGGTCTTTGGTATTTGGAGAATTTTGCTTTGCATTTAGCTTTGCAGCTCACCTCTGCGGGGGGAACACAGCGCACAGAGTGCACAATAACAACAACAACTAAAGGCTGACAGCAACGAGGGGGGTCGTACCGAAGGGTCAAAGGAGGACAGTTGAAATTTCTTTGCCAAATTATGCGATAAACATGTTTACCCAAGCATTGAGCTGTGCCATTAGCAAGCAAGGCAGCCGTAGAGGAAAACAATAGGCAACAACAATAACATAAAACCGGAAACTTTGGAAAATATGCAACGGATTGACGATTTGTTAGGTGCCACTGTCGACCTTCAAAACAATCACAAAATATATATTTGTCCAAGACATTCAGCGCCTTTGATTTCTAAACGTGGTGTGGAAGAGAGGAGAGGGGAGTGAGTTGGTTAGGTTCTAAGCAAATAGTCTTCGTTTCAGTCAATTTGTTTTTCTTGATTTTTTGCTTTGAACTTCAATGTGTTTGTTGCTGTTTCTTCTTCTTACACACGAAGTGCCGAAAAACTGCTGCTGGACTGCTGAGCTCAAGAAAGTACAATGCAAAGCATGAAAACAGTTAAGGTTTGTTTTTTTTTTCGATGGCAAAAGTGAAATTCTTCAAGTGTATTTATTTTGTTTGTGTAATTGAGCAGGTGAAATTTGTTGAATGTTTATTTAACACTTGACTGCATGAATTCTCAGTTGGCGGATTTTATTTTGCTGCACCCTGTGGGTTGTTACAGCACTTTGTGTCCTTGAGAATTTAAGCTACTTGTTTTTCTCATTTGAGTTTTAAGATTGCAAATCGTTGTGTGATGAGAGTAAGAAAATAACTGTAGAGCTGTCTTGGCAGTCGTAAAAGACTGTGTTGTATAAAGTAAAAGTTATTTCTCAGCTTTTCAAGTTGGATAATTTTAAATATAATATAGTTTCACAGCGCGACCTGGCGACTATTTTTCGCCCATTCGAAGTTTCTTTAATGAGAACTACGATTTTTTTTTGATATCAGTAAATAGAATGTTTTTGATGTTAAAAACCGAGAAGCTGCAGTAGTTCATCTGGATTTTTAAATATTTTGACTATCAGCTTAAGATAAAAGTCTGAAAACTTAAGTATTTCAAAATCAAGGTCTGACGTTCCATTGCTTTTAAGGCCATTTTTTCATGTTTTTTTTAAGAAAACAATGATAGAGAACCTAATCTAAGACATAAGACTATTCTGAATTTTCGTAAATTTTTATACTCCCGCAACTAAGTTGCTAACATAACGGTTTTTTTGTGTCACGAAGAAATAAAAGAGTTAGATATATATATAAATGGTCAGGATGGCGAGTGGTGTTGAAATCCGGATGTCTGTCCGTCCGTCTAACTGTCCGTCTGTCCGTGCAAGCGATAACTTGCGTAAAAATTGAGATATCTTAATGAAACTTGGAACACATATTCCTTGGTACCCTGAGGAGGTTGGTATTGATTTGGGCGAAGTCGGTTCACAACCATATAACTCAATTTTGAATTCCATCTGATTCGTTCACTTTATAATATATACATAAGGAACCAATGAAGATATCGAAATAAACCTTTACACAAACTTTACTTTGAGGTGTGACATCACTTGTGGAAAAATTGTCAAAATCGGACCATGACTTTTCAAGGCCCCTGATATCGGACATGAAGAACTCAGTGCCTAAGGGTAATTTTTCACCGAAAATATTGGTAAATCTCTCAGATATCTTAATTTAATTCAGAGAGAATTTTTTTCTTATAAAGGTTTGTCTCTGTACCAAAAATGGTTAAAAGCGGGTCATAAATTCCCCCAGATCCCATATACCTAATTATAGGTAATATAAAATTAAGTGAGCGTATAGTCTACGATATATTGAATCTTGGTGGTGAAAACGAGTGAAATCGATTCAGGAATTACCTCAGACCCCATATACTATTTATAATGATTTTCGTTATTCTATTGAACTTTAATCAGAATATATGGGTCGAATTGTGTTATCTTTATAAAATTACATCAATAAATTGCGAGAGTATAAAATGTTCGGTTGCACCCGAACTTAGCCTTTCCTTACTTGTTTTAGCTAAATCGGATGCCGCCAAAAGGGATCATTTCCTATTTGAATCAATCTTGGATTTCTTCAATATAATTTTTTTAACATTCTCGGGTAATTCTTCAATAGCTTTACTAGTCAGTATGGCTGTTTGATAGTTAAAAAAAAATTCCAATTCTAGTATTAAAACGTTCTATGCGCCGTTAGTATGACCTTGATTCCTTCAGTTTCAGTTATAATACTGTTTACAATTTATAAATTAATTGTCCCTAAAGACTGTATACATTTTCAGTAAAAATTAGTATAATTGACTACCGAAATTCGGAGTCAGCATCAACTTTATGAGCTCTACGTCCAATTTATGGCCGGTTCATTTCTGCTTGAATGGCTTCATTCATTAAGCAAATATGCATTATTGGTCGGGCAGTAATCCACACGAACTCCATGAGTCACCATTGCATCCCGAAAAAACTACGGTTTGCTGCGGTTTATGGGCCTTCGGTGTCATTGGGCCGTACTTCGTCCGTGAAGATCAAGAACGGTATGTTACTGTGAATGGGAATCGCTACCGCTCAATGATAACCGAATTGGATGACATGGACTTGGGCAATATGTGGTTCCAACAGGACGGCGCCACAAAGCCACACAGCGAATGTCACAATTGATTTATTGAAAACCAAGTTTGGTGAACGTGTTATCTCACGAAATGGCCAATCAATTAGCCGCCTGGGGTTTGACGTCGTTAGACTATTTCCTGTACGTCTACTTAAATCTATGGTATATGTCAACAAGCCATCGACGATTGATAAACTTCGTACGAATACCGAACTTGAAATTGCAGCAGTATCGGCCGATTTATGCTTGAAAACCGTCGAAAAATAGCGTCTGAACTTTTGCAGACGTACCCGTGGTGACCTTGCAAAAGAAATCGAGTTCCATACATAATGACATGGAATATACTTTCACAGGAACTAAGAATTTCATTGATATCCCAAACCGTTTTTGTTTTATTTAAAAAAAAAAATAAATTTTTAGCGCTCTTATTGAAAACTCCTTTACTAGATTAAAGCTTTCTGAAGTTGTTTTTTTCGAAGAGTCATACCGTATTTCCGCCTATTTCTCGGAATAGAAACAAATGTGTCTTTTGTTCTACTTCACCAGCCGCATTACGACTAATTGAAAGAGCTTGACAGATGTCACTGGACCAACTCCGAAGTATTTAAACTTAATAAATTATTACACTAACAACAGGAACTTGTTTGTATGTATGCGGAAATTAATGTTGGCCAAAATCTAGTCCGACATTAGTAAAAGTATGCTACATATGTGGACACAAATATATTTTTAATCATGTTAGCGTATACCGTTATTTACCGGTTATGAACCCTAATATTGCCTGCTCTTTTGAGCTTTAAATGACATTCATATGTCTGTTATGTACTCCTAAACTACATATAAACAAGCCTCCTAATTATGAATGAGCAGTGGTACGTGTCTTTGCTAACCTACTTAACAGATTGTATTCGGACTGGTTATGAAGTAATGTATAGTGGTTTTGAAATATTTAATTAGAAATAACATTTTTGTTTAAAATTCTAAATCTGATTATATTTGTATATAAAAATGTTAAGAATGGTTACTATATCCTAAACAGATAACGACCATTGTCTATTGTAAAGGAAGATTCGAGCTCTGTTCTAAACAGACAATGACCATGGTCTATTGTAAAGGAAGGTACGATCGATCGATCTTCAAATACTCTAATTAAAAAAAAAGTATAAAAGATGTCCTAATTTTTCAGTAAAATACAAATCTTCGGTTCAATTACTGTCATAAATTAAGCTCTCATAAATTCTATGAAGCATTCGTACCCAAAGATGATATATGGGTTCATAAATTTCGTGGGTATCAGAGGCGCTCACTATAAGCGAGAGGAAAAACTCTGTCAGCCTTCTAGCAAAGGTCTTACAAAACGTAAACGGAGGACTTACGTATCTTTAAATAAAAAAATCAATTTAAATTCTTTCTTGATCGCTCCTTTCCCTACCTAAACATCAAGGGACCAGCATTGACCTTAAAAGAACTAGTTTCATATAAGTTACTATACAATATAACTACACATGGCCTAATGTAAGTTTGACTCCACATGTATTTAATGTAGAAGTACATTGTCTTACTCGACACAATGTATGCAAGTGTAAATTTGTACCTCTGTAAGTCTCTGTGTCCACATACCCAAGTACCGGTGTGTCAGTGGTAGAAGTGTGACATTTCATAAATTTAATATCCAAAATGTAATTTGGCCAGCTGATGTCCTGTTGTTCTTACATTGTTGACACACACACAAACACATATAAGCTCATTCTATGCACTCCTACACCTTTCACTTTCCTCCATCACTTGCCCCTTGAACTTGTTCGTACTCCCACCACACAATGTACTCATAATGATCTTTTTCTTTGGATTTGCCGACACCGTAAAATGCCAAAATCTGTAACAACACAGGAAGGAAGGACATTGTTGACACTTTTTCAGAGTCAGCACAGCTGTGTGCCTGTGTGTGTCTCTTTGGTTGTATGTGTTTGTGTTTGAGTGTGGGCGAGTACATTTTGTACTATGTAGACTCCCCACATAGATGAGCGACTAGTTCCCACCCTATATGCTTGTTAAGCACTTAAGTACTGCAGCATATGCTAGCTTTTCGTATGAATATTAAATAGCCCCAACATACATTCATACAAACATATATACATCTCATTGTTTGAGACGTCTCAACTGAGTTTGCAGTAAACTTTTAATATTTTTGAAAGTTTAGCTAAAAATGGCATAACTAAAAGCAGCTTGTCTAAAAGAATTGAATTTCAATTTTATTCCACTAAAATTTTCGTTTAATATTTTCAACGCTTGAATAGCTTGCAAACAAAAGCGATTAGCAAAGCTGCAACATTTTCGAAAATTCTCGACGTATGAAAAAGCAGTTATGTTTTAAAAAAGTTGAAGTCACTTACTTACATGGATAGCAGTACTTGCGCATATATTTTTCGAATAAAAAAAAAACAAATTTTTTTTAAATAATATCTCTTATTACTTCTGAATATTCAATAATCAATATAGTTACAACCTATATGACTTTGCAAAGTTTGTGCCAAGGAAAGAGAAAAATGGTTGCATACTTTTAATTTTCCTCTTTCTATATGGATTTTGTTTGAAAATATATACATATTAGGTAGTCAAACATCCCTTCCGCCTTTTTGTCTTTTGAATTTCGTGGCTATGTATATAACCTACAAAACGTGAGATTAATGGTGTTTTGGGTAATTGGATGATACTATATTACTTCGAACTGCGGAGGAATGGTTTCGACGATTCAGAGCGAGTGAAAACAACACCATGGATAAGCCAGCGGGCAAAAGTCCTGTGACGACGAATACCGATCAAATCATGGACAACATCGAGTTAGACCGGCATGTGGCATCTCGTGACATCGCCCAAGAGATGGAAGTTAGTCACCAAACCATTTTGAACCATCTGCAAAAGGTTGGTTACACAAAAAAGCTTAATGTTTGGGCGCCGCATGATTTGACACAAAAAAACCTTCTGGACCGAATCAACGCAAATGCCTGCGATATGGTGCTGAATCGGAACGAACTCGACCCATTTTTGACGACGAAAAATGGATCACATGCGACAATATCAAGCAAACACGGTCGAAGGCCGAAGGTTTTGCTGTGTGTTTGATGGAATTGGAAGCATTCATCCACTATTAGCTGCTCCCATATGCCAAGCCGCTTAATTCTACCATCTACTGTGAAAAACTGGACCGCTTGAAGCAGGCGATCGACCAGAACTGTCCAAAATTGGCCAACAGTAAGGGTGTAGTGTTCCACCAGGACAACGTCCGACCACACACTTCGTTGATAACTCATTAGAAGCTATGGGATCTCGGATGAGAGGTTTTATCGCATCCACCATATAGTCCGGACATTGCGCCAAGTGATTACCAACTGTTCCTGTCCATGGCGAACGCCCTTGGTGGTGTAAAGTTAAACTAAAAAGAGGCTTGTATAATGTGGCCGTCCGAGTTCTTCACAAATAAGGAGGGGGGCTTCTACGAGGTTATTATGAAGTTGCCGTCTAGATGGAAACAGATTATTGAAAGAAACGGCGCATATTTGAACTAAATCCGATCACTGTAACACTTTTTATAAAGTATTGAATAAAAAGCAAAAGGCGATGATTTTGATTTTGAAAAAAAATCATGGTGAAAGGCAGTATGTGCTATGTACAGTTCGGACAGTATGAACTAACGTCATGATGGACTATGTAGAGGTGACTTCTAAAGCATCCTAACTAACTTTGTATTAGATGGAAATCTAAATACTCATACCGTCAGTCGATAGGTATGGCATGGATATGCATATGAGGTATAGACCTCAGGTTTCTTTCTTAAATTTTCTTTTATGTGTAAAATTACTGTTTGAGCTCAACGACTTCACATGATTTATGTATTCATTGTCTTTGATACAAAGAGTTTAGCCACTGTTTCCACTATAACGTCGGGTCGTTAGAATATGATATGATAATAATAAAAGCGTAGCTTTCCGATTTTTCGAATTAACAGTGAACCTGTATCTCAGTCCAGTTATTGAAGTTTTGCAGTGATAGATGATCGAGGCTCTTGTACTTGTCATAACAACATATTTTTGAAATGTTTCACATATTTTAAAACAATGAAATATGGAAGAATAATTACAATATCTTAATAATGATCAATCTGAGGTCCTTCCACAGAGAAAATTTATTTTGTTGAACGGTGCTGTTAAAAAATATATTTTCTTTGAATTGATAATATATTAATAAGTATTAATAATAAAATAATTAGATAAACAGGATTTTAGGAATATTTTTGTTAGCAATAATTTTGAGGTGGGTTGCCATAAAAAAATTGCCATTTAAAAAATTTTAAGTAATAAATATTTAACATAAAGAAATGCTATGGCATAAGTATTAAACTGATAGGATGTTATATTTGAGAATTGTTTCGCCTTTTGAGGGTTCAATTTAATTTAAATGTGGCAACTCCCTTTCAAAAATTAGTTTCCTTAACAAAGTTTAAAAAAATATATATTTTATTTTTAGGAGAGTTGCCACTTTTTAAATTAATATCGCAATTAAATTGTGTAATACAAAACTTGGGTAACCCTGTTTCGAAATTCAAACATCTACACCTGTGCATTGTAGGTTTGTAGTTCATATTACAATGCATACGGCTACGAATTGTCTTGCTCTTTAGCACATTATTCACACATGTCCTTTGGAATGTCTACATGAGTAACACAAATCCAAACATAACCTCACTTTGCAGTTAACACTTCAAAAATAGTGTCCTTTGACGAGAACGCACACCAAACAGCCGGCTGGACAAACAACTGGACGATATTTACGATTTCATTTGCGGCACAAAAGACCGCAGAGTCAGCACAAAACTTGTAAGCGATTTCTAAGAGTGCAATTAAATGGGGACACATACACATACAGACACATATGTGGACAAACAAAGCCACACAAAGCATTTTCGGCAAACAATCATAAAACCTTTAAAAAATTACGCCACCAACCCCCTTTGCACCGTTGCAGTAAAGTGCGGTGCCAACTGTTTGTTGTTGTGCTTAAAGGAGCATCCAGCTGAACAGAAAAACAACAAAAATAAAAACAAAAATTTTGAGTTTGCGTGCAGCCGCATGCTTTGCTGCTCAAAACTTTTCCGGTTTCTCAGCAGCAGTGACTCTGTCGCCATTTTTTAAACCTTTAACGAGTTTCACTTTTTACACGCCGCCCTGGCGGAGGGATGGAGACCTCCTTCACTCTCACTCTATATCTGCTGTGTACAAAAACAAATTGACCGCAAAAGTGCAAACAAGTGTCGGTATGTGGAACACGTGGTGCTTGGCTGCTTGTGCTGGTTGTTGTTGTTGTTATTTTTGTTTTCTGGTGAGTAGTGAAAGTGAAAAGTTCGCTTGTGTTTGCACTTTAAATAAAATAAAATAGATTTGCTCAGCCAACAGGCCGGCATTTATATAAATACCCGAGCACACACACATACATGCCACAGCTGGGGGGGGGGTCCTGAGTATGTGTTATTTGTTGTTGTTGTTTGTTTTTAAAGGCACGTGTGTTTGTTGTTTTGTAAGTTTACTTTGCTTTGCTTTATAATTTATTTACTTTTTCCAACTTCAGCCTGCTGCCTTTCGTTTCATTTTCATTTTAATTTTACCGTTATTCGGTTATTCGTGGTGCTTTTCTCAGCTTTACATTTAATTTCAGAGTTTTCATGAAATTTTCAAGGTTTTCAGGTTTTCTGCAGCACTTTTGTGCCATTTTTATGCGCTCGTACTCCAGTATTTTTCTCCACTTTTGACTCTGCCTCAATTACTTATATATATTCACATATCTGTACACATATATATATGTGTGTGTGTGTAGATGTGTTATGCGTTGCTAAGTTATGTACATGCTTAAAATATTTCCAGTTTTGCACATATTTAATGGCACCGTTGGGTCCTCGGCAAATGTGTGTCAGTTCGCATTCGAAAAGTTTTCGCCTGGAATTTGCCGGCCACGTGCTCTCGCTGCCAGTTGGTTGGTTGGCATTATTGGTGTGTTATTAAGTGGCTCACTTGTTCTTATTAAAATTTAAATTGGCCTTTGGTGGGAAATTATTGGAGAAAGAAAAAATGTTTTATATTTTTACAATCCACAGGTTAGTTATGGGTAGCATGTACAATTGATTGTACGGATTGGTTGTTCGAAATTGTTGTTTATATACATAGCTTATAATATTATTTTCGTCAGTTGTCTCATAACATATGTATGTATATTACAATTTTTTTTTCGTGGAACCATACACGTTTTGGCGTTCATCATAACTTAGCTTAAATACCACATTTAGTGGTTATAGTCTTTTCATACCGGAGCTAATTGATCAATTAACCGGCCTCTGCTCGATTAAAACGCTGATTAAAATCGATTTACCATAGAAAATAGATATCTACATTAATTTTTGATTGAGTTTTTATCGACTTGTAAATGAAATGCAACTCTGCGACATATATTCTGTATTCTTGACTGCGAGTTTTTGTTCATGCTACACGACAGTAAGATGTCGCTGCTGAAAATAAATAATAAAATAGTAAACAGCTGATGTAACTTACCAACTTCTAATGAAAAGCAAAAAATCTATAACAGCTGATCAGTTATCGAGTAGACGGCAGTGTGAAGGGCCAAAATTGGTTTCTTGATCAAAATTTTAATTGATAAATTAATTTGACTGTGTGAAAAAGCTATTATGGAATTCCAAACTACCCACGTGTGGGACCGAAGTCGAGGCTATTATCGAAGAACAGTTCATCTGTTGTTTTCTGATTCAGATATAACTGGTTTTATATTATAATATTAAATTATGGTATTTTACCAATGATATATGGCGTACTCCTTTCATTAACCCCTCCTTTGGAGTGTCAATTAATTTTATGAAAAAGAGATTACAACGCTGGCCCTAGATTTGCACTGGCACCGAAACAATATTCGATAAGTTTAAATCATTAGACCAGCTGACCCAGTATGTCTAAGTTGACTTTAATTCCCAACGGGAACTCGTTGAAAGTAAAAAATGCTCGAAGCGAAATTTTGGGCATATTGCTGCTCTTTTTATTATATTTGATAAATTTTGTACTTTTCCCGACTTTCAGTCTAAGTATATAGTAAGGCATGCTCAGAAAATAATTTTGATAGATAATCATGAAATTTTTTAAAGGAAGAGGGAAGTACGATTATTATAAACACACAAGACTTCGATCTTTCATTCCACTCTGTAAAAGGTAGTTTTAGTGTGAAATGGAGATTTCTGTCTAGAATGGAGATTTCTGTCTAGACTTGTAAATGAAATGCAACTCTGCGACATATATTCTGTATTCTTGACTGCGAGTTTTTGTTCATGCTACACGACAGTAAGATGTCGCTGCTGAAAATAAATAATAAAATAGTAAACAGCTGATGTAACTTACCAACTTCTAATGAAAAGCAAAAAATCTATAACAGCTGATCAGTTATCGAGTAGACGGCAGTGTGAAGGGCCAAAATTGGTTTCTTGATCAAAATTTTAATTGATAAATTAATTTGACTGTGTGAAAAAGCTATTATGGAATTCCAAACTACCCACGTGTGGGACCGAAGTCGAGGCTATTATCGAAGAACAGTTCATCTGTTGTTTTCTGATTCAGATATAACTGGTTTTATATTATAATATTAAATTATGGTATTTTACCAATGATATATGGCGTACTCCTTTCATTAACCCCTCCTTTGGAGTGTCAATTAATTTTATGAAAAAGAGATTACAACGCTGGCCCTAGATTTGCACTGGCACCGAAACAATATTCGATAAGTTTAAATCATTAGACCAGCTGACCCAGTATGTCTAAGTTGACTTTAATTCCCAACGGGAACTCGTTGAAAGTAAAAAATGCTCGAAGCGAAATTTTGGGCATATTGCTGCTCTTTTTATTATATTTGATAAATTTTGTACTTTTCCCGACTTTCAGTCTAAGTATATAGTAAGGCATGCTCAGAAAATAATTTTGATAGATAATCATGAAATTTTTTAAAGGAAGAGGGAAGTACGATTATTATAAACACACAAGACTTCGATCTTTCATTCCACTCTGTAAAAGGAAGTTTTAGTGTGAAATGGAGATTTCTGTCTAGATCTCTTTTCTCGACAGTGAATACTTATTTTGGGCTTCGTTACTTGCGAACTGTACGAGGTTACGAGGATAGATTCAAAACGTTAATTAGATAAGAGTTTAAGATTTAAGTTAGAAGTCTTCGATTATTCCAACGCAATTTTTATACTCTCTCAACAAAAGTTGCTAAGAGAGTATTATAGTTTTGTTCACACCACGGTTGTTTGTAAGTCATAAAACTGAACGAGTTAGATATAGGGTTACATATCGAAATGATCTGGATGTCGAGACGATTTAAAATCCGGATGTCCGTCTATCCGTGCAATGGATAACTTGAGTAAAAATTAAGATATCTTGAAAAAACTTGGTACACATTGAAACAGTGAGGAGGTTTGTATTGAAAATGGCCACGCCCACAAAGTGGCGAAAACCTTTAAAGTGTCATAACTAAGCCATAAATAAAGTTGGAAAATTTGGTATAAAGGATCGCACTAGGAAGGGACATATCTGGATGTATTTTCTTTTTGAAAAGTAGGCGTGGACCCTTTAAACCAACCAAACTTTCTGCAGTCATTTCTCTTACGTACACCATAACATAGCATAAGAATTGATATAATGGGATAATAGCCACGCCCACCTCCCATACAAAGGTTAAGTTAACAAGTAAGGAAGGGCTAAATTCTGGTGTAACCGAACATTTTATACTCTCGCAATCTATTTATTTAACTTTATTTATATTATATAATACACAATTTGACCCACATATTCGTCATATATATTGTATAAAGTCCATTGAAAGTTGGAAAACATAATATTAGGTTAAAAGCACCGAGGTCCTCCTGTTCGACACATGGGGCCTTAAAAACCTATGGTCCGATTTCGGCGATTTTTAGAATGGGGCTGCCACACTATTAACATAGTATTTGTGCAAAGTTCTGCATCGATATCTTCACTAGTGCTTACTTTATATATTGTAAAGTAAACGATTCAGATCGTCTTCAAAGTTCTGGTATATAGGAAGTAGGCGTGGTTGTGAAGCGATTTGGCCAATTTTCATAACATATCATTGGGATGTAAGGAAACTATTACAAACCAAGTTTCATTGAAATCGGTCCAGTAGTTCCTGAGATATGGTTTTTGACCCATAAGTGGGCGACGCCACGCCCATTTTCCATTTTGTAAAAAAATCTGAGTGCAGCTTTCATCTGCCATTTCTTATGTGAAATTTAGTGTTTCTGACGTTTTCCTTTAGTGAGTTAACCCACTTTTAATAATTTTCAACCTAATTTTTTTTAATTTTTGCTCAAGTTACAGCTTGCGCAGACGGACGGAGTTCGGATTTGAACTCCACTCTTCACCCTGATCACTTTGGTATATATAACCCTATATCTAACTCGTTTAGTTTTAGGTGTTACAAACAACCGTTATGTGAACAAAACTATAATACTCTCTTTAGCAACATTTGTTGCGAGAGTATAAAAATTGCTAAAAGTTAACTCAATAACGGAAAACGTCAGAAATACTAAATTTTACAGAAGAAATAGCAGAAGGAAGCTGCACTCAGATTTTTTTACAAAATGGAAAATGGGCTTGGCATCGCCTACTTATGGGAAACCATATCTCAGGAACTACTCGACCGATGATGGATGAAATCGGTTCACAACCACGACTATTTTCCATATAACTCAATTTTGAATTCCATCTGATTCCTTCACTTGTGGAAAAATTGTCGAAATCGGACTATAACTTTTCAAGGCCCCGGATATCGAACATGATGAATTCAGCGCCTAAGGGTAATTTTTAACCGAAAATATGGGTAAATTTCTCAGATAATTTAAGGTAATTCAAAGGAAATTTATTTCTTCTAATAGTGTGTCTCTGTTCCAAAAATTATTAAATTCGGGTCATAACTTCTCCTAGCTCCTATATACCTAATTTTAGATTTTTCAGAACTACGGTGGGCTTTATTCCGCATATATTGGTTAAAGTGTGAGATATCTTAGCAAAATTAAGTGAGCGTATAGTCTTGGATATAGTTTGGTGGTGAAAATGTGTGCAATCAGTTCAGGCATTACCTCAGTCCTCATACACTATATATGAAGATTTTCGTTATTGTATTGGACTTTATGCCGAATATATGGGTCAAATTGTGTGTTTCTTAATAAAACTATATCAATAAATTGCGAGAGTATAAAATGTTCGGTTGCACCCGAATTTAGACTTTCCTTACTTGTCATATTTACACATCATGTAGAGCTAATATCAAAACATTTATATATCATGTCTAGAGTGGATCTATACTTTTGTCTTAACAACTTGGCAACATTATAATGTTTTCTGTCGTTATAACAACAACTATTTTTTAGTGCATGGAAAAACTCGCATAAGGAAGATAAATTACTACATCTGTATATTGATACTTAAAAAAAAATATTTACAAATTAAATGCCATTTTTCTCAGAAAGAATATATTTTATACTTAAATGATAGATTTACTAAATTATTATATTTTTATACATTATTATTTACACCCTATAACTTTAAAAAATCTCATATTAGAACTGAAACTAAATTCCCAGAAATCAATTTGCAATAATCCTACACTAAGGACCCATCCATTTTGAGCACTACATTTAAAGAAAAGGTTATCATATAAATAGCCATTCTATCAAAAGTTCACAAGGGCATATTTAAAATAAACCATTTCTAAGCAATTCTTATGACACTTATTTGTTTACATTTACACTATGCAGTTTGAAGGCCAAAATAACCGCAAAATGCCAAAATGGCTGTGTGTTGCGCCATACAAAATGAGACAAAACCGAAAAGGTTGAAAAGCGCAACCAAAGGTGCTGGGTGCTGGGCGAGTAAATTTAAATCAGCATTAAATAGTCTTATTTGGCGAAATTGAGTTCGGGCGAAAAGGTAGTAGTAAAATATAAAATAAAGAGATGACATAAAAACGAAAGAGAAAGGCTGTGAAAAGGTTTCCGCATGCGAAAACTAAACCGTTACACGGGAATGTATGTGCATGTCTAAATAGGTATTTATATGGGTGTGTGTAAGAGGTCAAAGTGGCTATGAAATAAGCTGCCGACACTTTGTAGATCACATCAGTTTATGCGGACGTAAAGTGTATATCCATATATATAATTTCGTATAGACTTTCTCTTGTAAATGTGTGTGTGATGTTGCTCCGGGGTTTCACCTCAAACTTTCCATAGCTGGCATGTTGTTAAATTATGAACTTGTTAGATTTTTATCCGCCTGCTTCAGCTGTAGTTGCTGCTGCTACTCGACACATTATCCGCACCGTATTCACTCGTGTTTTTTTTTGGGGGGGGACCACAAATAATGTACAATCATGTGCACATGATGGCAGCGATTATTTAGCTGCTGAGTGAGCATATTATACAATTTTATACCCGTGTGAACACTATGTAATGTAGTTAGAAATTTCCTGCTTTGTGAGTCGCTTGACGCATGCTCGCACTTCAGTTGCACAGCTTTTGGTTGAAGGCAGTTCCAAGTTGTTGGTGTCTCAAAAGCGATTTTCAACACCCAGTTGCATTAGTGTGTGTGAGCGGTTTTTTGGCATTATTTCTTTAAAGCAATTAAAAATTTGTTAGGCGAGTTGACAGGTTAGTCTGGGGTCTCATGTCTAATAAACCAAAACAATTGAGATTATATACTCAGAAGGTTAGCACAATTTTAAAGAGAAGATAGGAAGTTGAGTTAAGAATTCGCTATGAAATGTAATCGAGGCCTTTCGAATAAAAAAAAATATGCAAACAATGGTTAATGTGATTATCTTTCATTCCAGTCATTGAGTCATAAGGAAATTATCCCAGTCCTTGAGTCATAAAGGAAATTAGAGGATTTTTTCTTATAAAATAGTATGATTTTGAAGCTCCGCCACTCGGTAATTTATGTTATTTAATTAAAGAACTAAATATATCGATAATTATTGGTAATCGACAAGGTTTTGAAGCAACATTTAGTTGACTAAGCCTACATAAAGCTCCGGATGTTTCCGCTACTTTCATGAACAATGTAGAGTGATTACTGTTGCACCATTCGTTTCCAACTGAAAAGATTAAATAAAACAACTTCTAGAAACTGAAATTACAACAAGTTGATGATATAAGGTATACGTGGTGTCTTCAATAAATAACGGGAAATTAAAAGTTCACAGGTTTGGAGACATAAATTTTGAATTTTTTTATTATGTTTATGGAGTTAGATGTCACTGAAATTCGATAAATCTGTAGTATTCGTTAAGGTTAGATGTGTTTTCATGATTTTCGTTTGTTAAAAGCTCACAATTCCTTGCATGTTCGTGAATTTTTGGCTTAAAACAGTACTGTAACGATGCTCCAGCCTCCATATTCGCCACATCTGTGCGACTTTATCCTATTTCCAAAAAATAAAGTGAACCTTAAAGAACCGTCGTTTTATAAGCATACGACAAATCGCTGAAAGAGCCAAAGGTTATCTCAAAAATCGAGTTTGAGAAGTCTTTCGACGATCGGAAGAAGCGATGGCATAAGTGAATAATATCGAATGGGGAATATAAAGCTATAACAATAATTTTGTCGAATAAATGAATACTAAAATAAACGCAAATTTCGTTATTTTTTGAACACAACTCGTATAACTATAATTTTGAAAAATGTGAATAAAATAGAAAATAGTTTTTAAATTTTTTAATATCGAGCTAGATGTGATGAATAAAGCACATGAAGTCAAACTCGAACTCAAACTCAACCACATTTTCTTTACGATCTGGCAATATGCGAACATGCTACCGGACGAATCTTTGAGTCACACGCATTTGGGCTCAGAATTACCAGTAGCGCTTTTTGTCCCATCGTACCGACTCGAAAAAGTATACAATCCTGTGTTATATTGAGGCCAGTCGCAGAAGATAGTCTGTACATTTATAATACTCTCGCAACAAAGTTGCTAGAGAGTATTATAGTTTCGTTCGCATAACGGTTGTTTGTAACACCCAAAACTAAACGAGTTAGATATAAGGTTATATATACCAAAGCGATCAGGGTGGAGTTCAAATCCGAATGTCTATCTGTCCGTCCGTCCGTCTGTGCAAGCTGTAACTTGAGTAAAAATTAAGATATCTTAATGAAACTTGGTACCATAGGAAGGTTGCTTTCGAAAAATCGGACCACTGCCACGCCCACAAAATGGCGAAAACCGAAAACATATAAAGCGCCATAAATAAAGCTATGGAAATAAAATTTGGTATCAAGGGGCATATTTAGATGTAATTTTTTTGTGTAGGTGGGCGTGGGCCCCCAAATAGGTTTTTTGTACATATCTCGGAAACCAATAGAGCTATATAAACCAAACTTTCTGCAGTCGTTTTTTCTAGCCACTTCTTAATACAGTCCAAAAATTAAAGAAATCTGATAATAATCACGCCCACCTCCCATACAAAGGTTAGGTTGAATATTACTAAAAGTGGGTTAACTCATTAACGAAAAAAGTCAGAAACACTAAATTTCACAAAAGAAATGGCAGATGGAAGCTGCACTCAGATTTTTTTAGAAAATTGAAAATGGGCGTGGCGTCGCCAACTTATGGGTCAAAAAACATATCTCAGGAACTACTCGACAGATTTCAATGAAACTTGGTTTGTAATAGTTTCCTTACATCCTAATGATATGTTTTGAAAATAGGTCAAATCTCTTCACAACCACACCTACTTCCTATATATCAGAACTTTGAAGACGATCTGAATCGGTTTCTTTACAATATATAAAGTAAGTACTAGTGAAGATATCGGTGCAGAACTTTGCACAAATACTACGTTTATAGTGTGGCAGCCCCATTCTAAAAATCGCCGAAATCGGACCATAGGTTTTTATCGAACACGAGGACCTCGGTACTTCTAACCTAATAGTATGGTTTCCAACTTTCAATGGACTTTATATAATATATATGATAAATATATGGGTCAAATTGTGTATTATATAACATTAATAAAGTTAAATAAATAGATTGCGAGAGTATAAAATGTTTGGTTACACCCAAATTTAGCCCTTCCTTACTTGTTTTTAAATTAACATTGGAACTGGATTGTGTGCTTCCCAATATATCTGCAATAATAACTTTTTAATTTAGCAGTACTATTTATGATAAAAAATATCCCAGCTTTAAAGTACGAATTTGATCGCTTTCAATTTTTAACTACGGTTTTCAAAATTATATATTTTATTTTAAAGATTATACAAAAATATTCATATATAGTATTTAGATTAGTAATACAAGAAGCACTTTGTGCTGTTCATATTTTAGTTATAACTGGGTAAGTAGTAATCCTTGTTGCATCCTGTTAAGAAAAATAGTACAAAAAAATATTTATTATGACTAATTATATTTATAGATTTGTTTCATACGTTTTCTAAAAATAAGTACCCAAAATTACCTTCAATTTGCTATATGGCAACATTTTAGATTTCGAACAGATTCTTCTACTTAGCAATAGACTAGAAATTGATAGCAATCAAGTGTCAATGAAGATATTGAAAAATAACGTTTCACTAAATAGAACCTCGAAATTAAAGTCGGAACTCCTAAGGTATTTTGCGGATAGTTGGGTTTTAATTTCATTCGGTATATGGAAAAGTATATGCAGATAACAATTAAGTGAAAGCAAGTTATAAGACATAAAATAGATCAATCCATTATTTTCCACATTGTAGAAAGACACCGTTTAAGACTAAATAGCTTTTCTTGTCAGTAAACTCGTATATCTTGGATTTCAACAAGTTGTTTTACTTAAGTAGTAAGAAGGGTATGAGGCTATGAAAATAGTACTTTTAGAACCAAAGCTCGGCTAGAAAATTGTTCACGAAATCTCCACAACGGGTGTTATTGAATGTCTTAGTCTCCGACTGGTGCTGGTTTGCTTTCAACTTATTGTATATACTCATATAGTTTTGAGGCAAGTAGAGTCGCATTTTGTTCTAAAAAAATTGGAAAATTTTCATTCCGGAACTATCAGTTTTGATCTTTTGTACTGTAAATTGAATTAGTGAAATTAATAATGTATTCTAATGTGAACTTATAATCAAACAAAAAGCCAGTACAGATACAGAAGACTACTTCTGATGTTTTTTTCCCACGACACGACTTTCTATGTAACTGGACCGACCATTGAAATCGGACTATATGTATATCCTCAAACCCCCCGATATTGAATAGAGGACCTAAGTGTCAATGGTTGATTTTATACCGAAAATAGCGCTCAATTATAGTATATCTGAGAATCGGCGGTCATTTTCTGGATATAGTGTGGTCTGTACTATGAATTGATCGGTATCAACTATAGTTAAATATATTTGTCATTATGTGAGAGATTTTAGTAGAATTAAGTGATAGTGAATATTAGTTTTACGTGTTTTACGGTTCAACTATCTGAAATCATTTAAATCTCATTAACATGTACCAAACCCTCGATATCCGACGTAAAAGCCTCTACTAAAAATCCAACCACCATTTAGATATAGTGGGAATTCGAATTCACGCACATTCATCTTATTGTTGCGAACCGTCAACTACAGCAGTTGTTATAACATAACAGTACTATAGTGCTCATACTCACTGGTATCGGACTCCCAGCCGGTTTCCACGTCATTCTTCTTATTCTGCTCCTTCAGCCAAGTGTAAAGCGGTGCAAAATATTCCATTACACCTTTGCCACTCAGCTTGCGCTCGCCTGTGGTGATTTCCATCAGATCACGCCAATGCTTGGTTGCGCCCGCTTCCATCATTTGCCTGCGGAGTGGAATTATACATTGGCTATTCTAACAAAGCTTAGAAAGAACGCAACCATGTGTGCGTCTATATGTTTAAGTGGACCTACATATGTGTGTGTGTGTGCGTGCTGGTACTTACCTCATCAAATCGCCAGCCTTCGTACTGCCATGAAAATCACAGTTGTGCATTGGATATTCCGGATCACCGGGTCGATATTGTTCGCTGGCTAAACAAAATGCCCGATAAAACTGATAGCCCAGTATTTCCGAAAGCAATTTCCTGTTAACAAAATGTGAAAAAGTGTGTGGTACACAGCATGTTGTTGTTGTTGTTATTGTAGTGAGAAATTGTGAATATATAGAGGTTTTAGAAATGCACGATTCGCAATGGAGTCTGCAATGGAGACTAACTACTTTTGAAAAACCCACGCTTCGCGAGCTGTTGAAACGAGCAAGCTGCGTAGGCGGCAATGCTGCTGGCAAGGTTCGAGCCAAAAAAAAACAAACATTTCGAATGTGTTTGTACTATATATAGCGTCTACATATGTGTTTGTATGCCAAAAATTTAGCTCCAGCGCTAGGCGCACCAACTCCACCATTGACGTGTGTCAATGAATGCATAGGTGTACTACTATGTATAGCACAAATCAGTCTTGTGTGTTTATGTGTGAGCTTTTCGGCGTAATATTTCACCTGCGGTCTCATTTGTGCACCGCACTCACACGCTGTGGCTTTAATACCGAAAGTTAATGTAGTTGGGAATTTCGACAATTTTCTGCCTAAATCTGTTCAAGGTAAAATCCTTCTTGACTATAAGCAAAATGTGTCTACTTTAAAGGAGTAATGCTACGTATATTTTAAAGTTCTATTCATCAAAATAAAAGCTTCTTTAAGCCCTACCTATGTAGTAGAACGGGGCTCTAACACAAAAATATTTTAATAAAAACAATTTTCGAAGTCACGAAATACCTAATATTTACCTTTGAGATGAGCTTTCAAACTGTCATAAAAGCTTCGTTAAAAAATTCTGTAAGAGATCTATTTAGTCGAATTATTTCTTTAATTCCTGATATTTATACAATAAGAACAATGACAGTATTAGCATAAAAATCTAGAAACGGGTGGCAACTCTTCTAAAATTATTTTGCACTGTTAGACTTTTAATATCTCTTTAGTTTGATACCCATATTGTATTTTATTAATTTAATTTAATAAATATTTTTAAATAGGTGGCAACCCTCTTAAAAATATTTTGAACTTCGGAGACCTCTTAAGTTTGATACCCATATTGTGTTTCATATGGTTTGATGCCCATATTATATTTATTAATTTTAATTGAATACATATTTTTATATAGGTGGCAACTCTGTTAGAATTATCTTAACCTACATCATTAGCATTCTTAATTCTCTTTAGTTTGATATCCATATTTGAAGACTTGATTTAATTTCTCTCATAAATTTTATTAGATTGAAAACCTTCAAAAATCAAACTTTAGGGAAAATCAGAGGTAGACCTATTCCTAATTTTATAAAAGACCACACTGTAAGTGTCGATACTGATGAGTCCGGCTTGCCAGATTTCTGAAAGTCTGAAGTTTTGATAATTCAAAACCCAAAGCAATTTTGTTTTCTAAGTAGTACCTAAATTATAATATCCTTCAGACATATCAATATCTTCGTCTTATTGTCTTGAAATGTTTAGTATTTTCCGACACTACTCTAACATCTCAAAAATAATATATCTTTCTCGTGAAAAACTATAGTCTACTCACTCTGTATTTGGCTTCTCTGGATTTAGACCACGATAGAATTTAAAGTCAGGATCAAAAGTGTTCTCATTGCGACGCATCGGTGGCACCACACCAGCAAATTTATTCTGCAATTTCCAGTAAGCGCAATTCAATTCCTGCGCGCCAATATGACCATCCATGACATCGACCAGAAACTTGTCATTGATGAAGTACTGCGGTATCGCTAAAATCGTGTGAATACCCTGAATAGAAAGATAAAGAATCTCTATATTTTGTAAGCTCTTCTAATAAAATAGTTTGGCTTACCATACGAAACAGTCGATTCATTGATTGTTCCTCGCTCAGGCTATGATTGAAAAGTAAATGCAGCCGATTGAGATGACGTGGCGTACCCGAGGCAATAACGGCCGTTTCGCCAATTGCGCTCGCAAAGCCGGGACATGGCTCACTGTCCACACCAAAAGGTAAACGTCCGCGATAGAGATTATACTGCAGCTCGGCCATATTACCATGCATTTGCATGAGTTTCTTGTAATCCAATTTGGGACAATAGCGTAGCGCCGCTTCGGGTGGGAAGTAGAATACTTCAGCGCGGCAATCGGAACCGATCTCTTCGTCGCCAATGCGACGTGAAAAACGTTGATAGAAGGAGCTGTGGGGATGTAAAATGTGAGACAAAAGGAATATTGAGACGGAATTCAGTCTTCAAATAATGAAGAGGACGCATTCGCGGAAGAATTATTTAGAGTCCTAATCATTTCCTATGGAACAATATGCAGAAAATTTCTCTGGAGAGACAGCCCTTTGTTAGAAACTTTTCAGAGTTAGTAATTCCAATTCTATTCGGGGATTTTAGAGCCCTAATAATTGCTGTCATTGAAAAGTTAGTTAATTTAAATGATTTAAAAATATTAAGATTCTTAATTAATTAAGTGCTTTCAAGTATAGCGAAGATTGTTCTGATCGCAAAGCAAATATGACAAAGGCATTTACGATTGCGTCGGGATCTAGCGTTTTAAGGGAACATAAAGTCTTCAATATTCAAAACCTTAGGCAAGATTTAACTATTACTTATAGCCTTGGTTCAGGTTATCGAGTCCGAAAATTTGAGCGAAATCTAAAAAAGTTATAGCCCCTATTCAAGTTCTTTTGTCCGAACCTCCAGTTTAGATTGTGGCAGTTTGAACTGATATCGGATCGGTCCACAGGAAACTTATTGAATAAGGGTTGGTACTGTTGTTTAACTGAGTCATTTGGACTCTCTACCTTTATATTGTCCACTGAGATACTTGAGATTTTCTATAAATTCCATACTTACTCCGACATGTGATTCAGTCCGATGGACTCAAAGAACTCTGCCGATTTTTTAATAATCTTCACCGGTGTCACAAGTATTTCCTCCAAACGCTGCTTCACCGTCGGTAATTGATGCGTCGGAAAGGGTGTACGGAAGATGGGGCGCGGTGACCAAGCCTGCAGCACAATTTGCTCCATTACATGTGCCGGTATGGCACCTTCATCGGTCTTCAATTTCTCACCATAAAAATGGCGTATACATTTCAGTAGATAGGCGTGTAATTCCTGATATAACGGCATTATTTCCCAAACGACATTCTCCAGCTCACGTTGGAAATTATCAGTATCATAATACAGATACCAGGTACGTGATGGGGTTATGTGACCTGATTGAGAATATACAAGAACAAACAAATATACAAACAACGATTGCATTGCGGAAATGTAGGTGAGTAGACGGCTATGGCAGAGGGTGTGGCTGTGCACACATGTGCCTCAAGCATTTTCTATCTAGTGGTGTTGGTAAATGTCCTTTTCATTTGTGATTAGTTGAATGGCATCTTGTTCTCATTGATTTCTCGTCAATCACATGGTCATTGGTCGCCTCATTACCACCAGCAGCACATCACCAGCACACCGCCGCAAATGACTTGACAACACAAGCACAAGCTTTTGCTCGGTAATATGCAGGTTGTGCTAGTTCTTACATACATACGCATACACAAGTGGAGCTATAAGGACCTTCTGGTTATGCGTACACCGGTCAGTTTACCTAATATATTTATGTGCTCACACACAGCCGCTTGCAAGCGCATTTATATGTATGTGTGCGTGTGTCTTTTAATTGACTAGTTGTATGTGCCATTTTAAATGCAATTTACGACATCTATTTGCAATTTCATGCCCGACACTTTGAAGGCGCACTTTGCTACGTATGAGATTCGCCTTTGGCTGCCTGACTGCCTAAGAGCTTGGCTGCTGTGCCAACTTAGCAAACTGCTCTTTAAGCGGGGAGGGTGTGGAGAGCGAGACAATGGAATATTAAGTTACCTTTCTGTTACTTCCAAATGTAGAAATGTATTTATATACTTGAGGTTCTACACTTGAAACAGTAGTGGGCCAAAAAACTAGTTTACAGCCAGATAATTTTTGGTTTCAAAATGAACTAGTCGGAAAAGTACCAGTCTGAGAATAATTATAAATGAATAGTTAAGGACTTTAGATTAATTTCAAGTATTTCATACTTCGCGGTATAAAAAACTTAATTAAGATAATTTTTAAAGGATCGCACTAGGAAGGGGCATATTTGGATGTAATTTTTTCGGGGAAGTGGGCGTGGCCCGCCCCCAAATCGGTTGTTTATATATAACTCGCAAACCAAAAATGCTATATAAACCAAACTTTCTGCAGTCGGTTCACTTACGTACTCCACCACACAACATGAAAATAGTTGAAATCGGATAATAACCACGCCCACCTCCCATACAATGGTTAGGTTGAAAATTACTAAAAGTGGGTTAACTCACTAACGAAAAACGACAGAAACACTAAATTTTACAGAAATAATAGTAGAAAGAAGCTGCACTCAGATTTTTTCACAAAATGAAAAATGGGCGTGGCATTGTTCACTTATGGGTCAAAAACCATATCTCAGGAACTACTCGACAAATTTTAATGAAATTCGGTATATAACATTTTCTTTACACCCTGATAACACGGATAAAAAATGGGCGAAATCGGTTCACAACCACGACTACTTCCCATATAACTCAATTTTGAATTCCATCTTATTCCTTTACTTTATCATGTATACATAAGGAACCGATGAAGATAGTGGAATAAAACTTTATACAAATAGTACATATCATCTCTGACTTCACTTGTGAAAAAATTGTCGAAAACGGACTATAACTTTTCAAGGCCCCAGAAATCGAACATGTTGAACTCAGCGCCTGGGGGTAAATTTTAACCGAAAATTTGGGTAAATCTCTCAGATAATTTAATGTAGTTCATAGGAAATTGTTTTCTTCTAATAGTGTTCTGTTAAAAAATTATTAAAATTGGGTCATAACATCTCCTGGCTCTCATATACCTAATTATAGGTTTTAAAAAAATACGGTAGGCTTTATTCCGCATATATGTATGGGTTAATATGTGATATGTATTGGTTAATATATAATATGTGGGCGTATAGTCTTGGATATAGTGTACCCTGTTGGTGAAAATGAAATAATTATAATATATAATAAGAATATATATACTCGTGTTACGATTTTCGTTATTCTATTAAACTTTATGCCGATTTCTAGGTACATTTTATATGTTTGAAAGTTTCTTCAATAAATTGCGAGAGTATAAAATGTTCGGTTGCACCCGAACTTAGCCTTTCCTTACTTGTTATCTCCTATTTTTTAAACTCAATCTAGTGGTTTTGTTCCATAACTTTTCATATCTTTAAAATTGGACTAAGTCCGAAATAATTTTTTGGTCATATCTGCCAATGATATACTAGAACTCTGCGTTGTGTAAAGAGGAATGGTATGATATTTGAAGAAAATTCGAACGAAAAATTTCTTTAATTCGTTTCACAGCTTGGAACGCTACGCTGCAAAAAATACCACATGTCTAGGATAGGACCACAATTATTCGCCAAGTGGGGCTGTGACTTCCAATATTTCTATAAGGTACGAACTGCTAACTTCTGTTCGAAAAAGACCTTTGAAGAGCCTAATTATAAAATTCTGTACTCAACAATCTACAGGAGAGAGACTAATCGGTTTGATGCTTTTGTAGGTGACTAATCCGACCTTCTCTAATCTAAAGGATACAAAATCAGACTAATTACTTCTGATATAATTAATCAATCTTGAAGAATCTACCTTAAATGTATCTTTCGGAAACTAATCCATTCCCAATTGTACCTTATAAAACGTCCTCCGGGTTATTCTCAAGTTGTATGTGTGCTTTGCGTTTTGTCTTGAAATTAGGTTACCATTTGATCTACGGTTTACCGTTACTTAACGTAGGAGTGTGTGAGGTTGGTGTTACCCGAAACTGACATTACTTGCGTAAAATTTATTTAATGTGAAATGAAGTTTTTCATGTAACCACTATTCTGCGGGGATTTTAATTACTAATCACGCCTCCGGTAATGTGAGTATTGAAGGTGTCTGCATTTATTTTAATGTACATAATTATAATAAAATAAGTTTAATGTCTTGCTTAGGATAGAGGATTTGAAAAACAGGTTGCTTGGGTACTTATAGTGCGAACCCCTAGTTATTCAATACCTTTTTTTATATATTTCTGTGAGGTATTTAAATCCACAGAGCTTGAATGGGCTCGAAAATCTCATTTGGTCTCATAAAGGATCATAAACGACTAATAATTAGACGTAGACGCAGTCCTTTTTGGAAAAGGTTAGATTAGTTAGGTTATGTTTAAAGGCTGACCTTGCGACAGGTGTCGCTGTGGGTCCCAATTGGACAGCTGAAGGTACCGGTCCATTATGATACCAAAAGACTCCTACGTATGGGTCGTAGAGAAGACTTTTAAGTATCGCCGAAGCATTTTGAATCTAAATACCAAATTTTTTGATATGGCTAATGTCTATTTCGGCAAGTTGGCATGGTTCGCCAAAAGTATAGCTACGGAGATGGTCTAACCACTGTCTTTCGAACGCTGGGTAGTGAAAGAGGAAATGACTTTGAGTTTCCTCCTCGCATTCCTCAATACAACTAAGGCAGTTTGTGTCCGGCAGGATGCCTAGCCCATCGCATGTCTGACGCATTATTGCTTCAAGTTAAACCTTTTTGACTGCACGTAGTTCCGCCGACGTCTAGCGATCTATTATGGACAAAAGGATCGCAGCTGAGCAGCTTTCTTGCTTTTCTAGTCACGTTGCAGACGACCGAAAACATGCTTCACTCTTGAGATCTAACTCACCTACATATTGAGGAAGCACGTGATATGATATCTTCCTCCTTTAAAGCGGAGATAGACTTTTTTGGGTGCCAACCAAACTAATCATAATGAATACAAATTCAAGAGTTGAGTTTTGAACTCTCTAAAAGACATACCGTTATATGAGGCCGCCAGACGCAGCATACGCACATATGAAATGAATGCAGATTTGCCACGATTACGAGCCGCCAAGACCGAACGCCAGGCACGCCAATAGTGCTCCAAATCATTCAGACTCTTCGTACGCATTGCTTGATTCACAACGCCCGGCACCATGGCGATCTGAGAAGTCAACAAAAAAGAAGAACTTTGCATTTTACTTTGGTTCCTCAATGCTATAATTTCACTTCACCATACCATTTGCTGGCAGTCGCCCGGCGGGCAAACCATGCGTGAGGTTATAAACGTTTGCATCGTATGCAACAAATCTTTCGCTTCCGCATAATCCTTATCCGGCAGACCGTACAGCTGCAACTTGGCAAGGCGTCGTACACGTCGCCGCAGCACTGGATCACGTAGCTGCATCACAGGTATGGTGCTGAGGTTCATCGCCAACGCATAAACGAGGTGACGATAGTCATTTTCGATTTCTTGCTTAATTGGCGCCTGATTGATGCTGTTGTAACCGCGTCCTTTGGTGGTGAGATTGAGGAAGCTGCTGCGACGTCGCGCCCAAATCGCATGCATGCTCGTCGAAGCCCAGTCCAGATACTGATTGGCATGTGCCTCATAGACGGCGGCGTGTGGATATTTCGTTGTGTTCGTCGAGGCGGCATTAGGCGATGACATAACCGGTGTTGGCGGTGCTGCGGCAAGCGCTGCATTCGAAAGACATAGTAAGAAGAACAGCGATGGAAGTAGTGCGAAACGTGTGATAGCGACATTGGGCAGCTGAAAGACGAGTAACAAGAATTGAGTTCATACAGTGTAGCAATGAATTGCAGATTTTTGTTTTTATTTACAGTTACTTTTTTTATGTTTTTGTATTTTTTGCTTTCTGAGCTTTGCTTACCCACGCTTGCCGGTATAGGGTTAAGTGTCTATCAATCATGTTGTGTTCGCATTGACAGCGACAATGAAATGAAACTGCAAGAAAGTTGTGAGTAAAAGGAAATTACAAAATTTCTTATCACTTCAAAATACTACAAAAAAAATAAAAGTTTAAGAAATACGCAATAAAAATTAAGCGCGGTTAGTGTAGCTGGTTGTGCGTCTACACCAGAGACGTCTCAATGAAATTGATGATAAGAAACAGTAAGAACAAACAAAAAAAAACGACCGCAAAGCGTTAGACTTTCTGAAGCCTGCCTTAAATGTACTACATTTCGTTTATTAAATACAGTGCCATAGTTAAGAAGAGGGTAAGATTGGGGATCAGTACGACCTCAATGCTTTTATAAATAATAGTTTTTTTGAATTCTTCGTTTAACAATTTCAAAACGAAGACCTTATATGATATGTATATATATTTGTTGATGGTCCTCATTACTTTAAAACCTTTTAAATGGTTCTATTATTGCTATATGGCCCCTTTAGTTCAGGACCTCGGAAAGGCTAAGAAAATGTATGATATGGATTATCGCTAGAATCGGATTAAGCCGAGCCGACTATACAATAGCATACCAGTCATTACTTCCCTTCGTTAGTTGGCGATGAAATCACTCAACTTCCACTTCAGGAAACGTTCGTAATTTCATCTAAGTTCCATAAATTCTTCACATACTGAGAAACCTAGCAAATATTATGTTGTCGAAAGTAACTGTTCTTGGTGAAAGTGTTTCCATGTTGGATTTCAAGGTTTATATTCTTTTCACTGCCTATGATGGTTCCAGAGTAGACGAAATTTCAAAAAATTTAATGTTTAATTGAGAACAGTGTTTTGAAACCAAAGTTACTCAAATTGAATTAAGACCCCTATCAAAAATTTCCCCTCCGTACTGAAATTCTAACTACGTCACTGTGTAACTTTTTGTTTATTTATATTAAATGAAGTGAAAAGAATCGTTATCGCACAGTTTCCTAAACTCCTACAACGCGACGATTTTATAATGAGCGGCAGCATTAAACATTGTTGACATAAATTTGTGAATAAAAATGTTCACTGAACGGTGGCTGATAAGAAAATGTTGAGAATTCGCAAAAAAGAAGGTTGAAATATTTAATTTACAATAAAAATATTTTCTTTTATTTGAGTCTTTTATACAGTCTTTAATCAAATGAGAATTTTTACAAGACAAAGTAAATTATTTTTTTTATACAGCAAATATAGATCTTTTTAAGTTATAGAGTGGTATTTTACCATCCCCAATACATATTTTTGCATTTTTTTTTTCAAATTTCGCCTTTATTATTTCATGCTCAATATCTATCACATATTTACTCATAAATCACTATTTTTCTGCACTGAACACGATATTTTCATAACTTTCTAGGCGATTATGATTACTATTTTTTGCGGCAATAATATTTTATCTTTAATAAACATATATCAGTATATATTTACTTTAATAAGTCGCTAGTTAAACTTGAATTTCCGACGCCAATCGTTCAAAGTCGCAGAGAAGACTGAAAGTTCTTCAAAAACTGCGGTTTACGGCAAGCTGGATGTTGTGAGCTTATCAGCAGATTTAAAAACTCACTTCAAGTCAAGAGAGTTGGAATGAAATATGAGTAAAATTGTGCGATTTTACAAATGAATTTTAGAAATTTAATGCGATTTATTAGGGTGTTCCTTATGTCCCTATGTTCCTTGTTCTCTTCCCAAAACAAGGTATATGAATATATGCTATAACGCTTTTCCACACACTCAAATGTCAATAGAGATTTAATTTAATACGATAAACTTACATTGGGGGCTTCTGGACTATAACAAATATTGTAATGGATTCACTATACTCATATTGTGGTTTCACAGGTGATCTCGCAAAATATTCATATTTTAGGTTTTAATAAATGATGTTTTCCATGAGAGGTTTATTTAAAGTGGAGTAATCCCAGTTGCCTTAATTTTACTTTTTCATAAATGCTTCTTAAAATAGTTCTTATGGTGACATCGTTTGTAGGAAATAGATTCAACTATAGAATTCCTTGTAACCTTATCGAACACATTATATCGGACAGAATTAGGTTTATATGTTTTCCTAACATTCATTCCGACTTGAAAATGCGGAAGGATTAGATATATATAAGGTTAGGTCCCTTTGGACAATTGGTGGAAACTGTTACGAAGTTTCTACGTTATCTTAGGCAACACTCGAAAGTCCAAAATATGGCGTCCTATCTAAAGCCATGTTGGAATATACATTTTACAAACTAGACTACTTATTGGTGAACTAAATACAGTGGAACTTCTCTAACTTGAATCACCATAATCCACAAAAAAAACTGCGAGTTACAAAGACTTCGAGTTATAGAATTTTCATTAAAAGATAACATTTTTCAAAAATCTGTAAAATATATAATAGATTTATTTTAAATTTTGTTTTATGTCTTGGTCGAAAAAAAGTTCGCTTTATGGAAGGAAATTTGTAATCAAATTTAAAATTTTAAACGGTATTGTTATTTGAAGAGTTCGATTTGTAGAGATCTTCGAGTTATGGAAGTTCCAATGTACTTCTTAAAAGAGCTCTTATGATGACATCGCCTGTAGGATATAGCTTCATTAGGAGTTCTATACTTGGAGATAATGTTACCTTATCTTACATATTATATCGGCCAGAATTAGATTTCTATGTTTTCCTTCCAACTTGCAAATGTGCAGAGAACCGCTCTCTTTGCTATAATATTCCTTTAGCAAATAGGGTAAGATGTAAGATGTTACTAAGATTCTTCGTTAGCCTAAGGCAATGTTTAAAAGCTTTAGATTGCGTTCGATCTACAGCCAAGTTGTAATTTATCCTTTGAATATTATACTACTTATTGGGGAACTCTCTACTCTATTTATACTTTCGCAACAAAAGTTGCTAAGAGAGTATTATAGTTTTTTTTCACATAACAGTTGTTTGTAAGTCATAAAACTAAACGAGTTAGATATAGGGTTATATATCAAAATGATCACAGTGACGAGACGAGTGAAAATCCGAATGTCTGTCTGTCCGTCCGTCCGTCTGTCCGTGCAACGGATAACTTGAGTAAAAATCGATATATCTTAACAAAACTTGGAACACATACAGTCCAAAAATGATAGAAATCGGATAATAAACACGCCCACCTCCCATACAAAGGTTAGGTTGAAAATGACTAAAAGAGGATTAACTCACTAACGAGAAACGTCAGAAACACTAAATTTTACAGAAGAAATAGCAGAAGGAAGCTGCACTCAGATTTTTTTACCAAATGAAAAATGGGCGTGGAATCTCCCACTTATGGATCAAAAACTATATCTCAGGAACTACTCGACCGATTTCAATGAAATTCGGTATAAAATACTTTCTTGACACCCTGATGACACATGTGAAAAACTATATAACCATAACCATGACAACTTCCCATATAACTCAATTTTGAATTCCATCTGATTCCTTCACTTTATAATGTATACATAAGGAATCAATGAAGATAGCGGAATAAAACTTTACACAAATAGTACATATCATCTCTGGCATCATTTGAGAAAAAATTTTCGAAAACGGACTGTAACTTTTCAAGGCCCCTGTTATCGAACATGTTGAACTCCGCGCCTAAGGGTAAATTTTTACCGAAAATATGGATAAATCTCTCTGATAATTTAATGTAATTCAGAGGAAATTGTTTATTCTAATAGTGTGTCTCGGTTCCAAAAATTATTAAAATCGGATAATAACATCTGCTAGCTCCCATATACCTAATTATAGGCTTTTCACAAATATGGTGGGCTTTAATCTGCATATATGTATGTATTGATTAATATGTGAGATATCTTAGCGAAATTAAGTGAGAGTATAGTTTTGGATATAGTTTGGAGGTGAAAATGTGTGCAATCGGTTCAGGAATTTCCGCAGCCCTCATACACTATATTTGAAGATTTTCGTTATTCTATTAAACTTTGTGCCGAATTAATAGGTAAATTTGGGTGTTATCTTAATAATTTCTACAATAAATTGCGAGAGTATAAAATGTTCGGTTGCACCCGAACTTAGCCTTTCCTTACTTGTTTTATTATATATTATATTAGCAGAAGTTAGTTCAGGAATAAAATTCAGATTTTTGCCCTTCCACAAGTTGCCATACGCTTAATTGACCTCATAACTGTCCATTCGTAGACCTATTACCAATTCTTGTTCCTAACATAGAAAGAAAATGAAGAAAGTCATCTGAAAGTGAAACATCGAATCAAAGACTCCTTATCTTGTGCTGCTTGAAAAGATAGAAAAATCGTAATCTTAAATCGTTGACTATATTTTTCAGCCGATTTTCTGATTCTGGTTCCACGTTTTGTAAGTCAAATAATGTTGAGTGTGATGGAAGAAGTGGTTCAAATTTTCTTTGCTTCATTCATGATTTTATGTTCTATTTGACATAGAAATTCTAAAACTGAAAAAATCTCAGGCAATAATAAAATTTCTATATCGTTTCCTGCGGAATTTAGGTCTTCTTACACATTCGAATTTATTTATTCAATACATGATACTGATTTCCATTTATCATTTTCCTTTCACTCATATCTCCAAGAAATCAAAAATCTATTTTTGCATTAGGCAATTTCATTAAAATTTATTTCAAATTACCACATATTTCTAAAAAAAAGCTACTAGTTTCTTAATTCGATTTGTGAAAACGTGGCACTCTTATATTAAACTGCTACGCTATCGCGTTAATGTGCTTTATGTTAAACAGCAGCGCCGTCAACACTTGGCTCAATGTATGTGACTTCAGTTGACATCACGTTTATATGAATCTATTCACAGATTTTATTGTTGCAACCAGTTTAAGTAAAAACAAGAACAAAACATAAAATCTAAAGAATACAAAACTTTTTTTAAACACTATGTGTCCTTATGTAATATTATACATATATATATATATATGTGTGTGTGTGTGGATGTGTTTGTGGTTTGCTACGAGTATAGGTGCCTGGTTAGTTGGCTGTTTGATGATGTTGACGAGCAGCTGTGCTGGTGTTGTCACCAGCTTGAGATTCCGTACAGATTACAGTTGGAACGTGCTGACATGTGCCACGCATTCACGCCTTCGCTTCCTGTCTCTCTCCTCCTCAATAAACCACATTGGTGGCATTCGGTAGCGTGGTGCCAAGCTTACATTCTGTGGCAGGAAGAAAAAAGAGAATAGCAAATGAGTGATAGATGAAGCAGATAAGTGTGTGTGTATGAGAAAATGTGTTAATGTGTGTTCGGGTGTGTGTGTGTGTGTGTGAAAAGTGTGAAGCGTGAAAATGCGTTTGGCAAATGACATTTCGTTGCACTCACTGTCGATGGGCATCCAGCCGACATGCAGATTCTTGCTAACATTATCCTCGCTAATCCAGGTGTTCAATGGTTCAAAGTACTCCAGGAATGCTGTGGCTGTCATATTTGTTAATTTTATCACGGTCAGTGGTTTGATGATTTCACGCCAGGGCTTTGAAGAACCGGCGCCCATCATGTCGCTGAAAAAGATGAAATTAACGGTACATATTAGACGACAATTCTTTAGATTTAGAAGATTCGTAGCCACATTTTTCTAAATTAAAACACAACGTAGCTCTGGATCTCTTGTGGAACAACTTGTAGTTCTAGAACGAATGGGTATAGAGTGCAAATGGAGTTCAAAAGATTAGGTTAAATCAGCTTAAAATTGTTTATACCGGCCCACCGTTTATACCTGGTGGCTCTACTATGCCTATTTAGAGGTCTATCCTTTCCCCCTTCCATCCTTATTTTTATCATTCCCATCCTTTATTTTTCTATTTCGGATCTAACTCCTTTTCATATTTATAGGAGATATCTCTATGTATTAGTCCTCTTTTAACCCTCAGGTATATAAGTACATTATGTCATAAATCCATAAATTTTCTCAGAATCATTTTCTCGAAAATACCTTGACTTACCTTAACAAATGGTTTCGTCGTTCACATTTTTTTTATGATTAGTTCTACTATAGGTTAGTTCTATTGATCGAGACATATACTTCTAGATGTCAATATTGATTCCATGTCCTTGGATGTATTGGGCCCCATAGCAGTATTTTTCTTGAGAATGGTTCTATTATAGAATTAGTCTAGCATTAAAGAAGTTTGGAAGCTTCTAGATTTAGTTAAAAAATTTAAGCTCTAATGGGTTGTTTTATATCTTCTTAAAAGTCTATGGATAACAAAAATTTTACATTATGAGGTTTTATAAAATGATTCTGCTAACAGATCACTGAAATTCATTGATTTAAGACGGTAGTATTTAAGGATGCTGGAATATGGATGATTCAGTCACTATTTCTTCTTCAGACTGAGAAGCTGTCGGCCTCAAGCCGACTTATGCATCTCTTGATCTTTTATATCTACGATCTTCCAGTGGGCTTGCTTTCTTGATCTATTATCTAGTATTTATAATCGTCATTAAGCCTTAAATCTAGTTCACTTACTAAAGAAATTTGCCAGCAAGTTTGCTGCCAGCAAAATCGCAGTTATCCAATGGTTTGTAAGCATTGCGTCGTTCATATTCGCCAACGTTCAGACAGATGGCGCGATAGATTTGATAGCCCAAGAACTCATCGACAAGTTTTCTAAAGAAAAAAAAATAAATTATATTTTCATTTCAATAAATTTTCCTCATAACTTTACTTTGTGCTACGGAATTGATCAACAATGCCCTCATAGAACTTGTAAGGCATATCATAGACACCGGGATTGGTTTGTAGTGGTGGCTCCACGCCCATATATTTCTGCATGAGATTCCAGTAATGACAGTTGTAGTGCTCGGGCTGCACGCGGCCGTCGATCATGTCGACCCAGAGTTTCTCGTGTACGAAGTAAGTGGGTAGAGTGAGAAGAGTGTGAGCGGCCTGAAGTCGAAGAGAGCAGAGTGAGAAAGAGAAAAATGTACTTTCGTTTAACACGCCAGTTTGTTTACTTTTTTGAATTTTGCTATGTATTCCAGAATATTTCTTATCTCATTTTAAATTTAACAAGCTCTAAATCTTATCGCTACTCACCAAACGGTATAGACGGTTCAAGTTCAATAAGTCATCATAATCGTAATTCTTTAAAATACCCAAATGCTGTTTCAAATGCTTCGGTGTTGATACAGATAAAATGACGGCTTCACCCAAAGCCGCGCCAAACCCGGGACAGGCTTCTTGATTGAGTCCAACACGGAAATTATTTTTCTCGATGGCATATTGCACGGCCGTGATGTCAGCGTGTGTCTGCAGCAGCTTTTTGTAGTAGACTTTGGGACAGAAGTGTAACTCGACTTCGCCAAAATCGTAGATGCGTGACTTGCAATCGGGTCCACCTGTGCCGGTACCCATTTCGATGAAGTGATCGTTCATGAATTCGCTAATTGAAGATGTGAAGGTTGTATAGATTGTTAATTCTGTAAATTTTTGAAACTCACTCTGTCAGATTCCTGAAGCCAAGCGAACTAAAGAATTGTACACTAATATTGACCAAATCGAAAGGTTTCAAACCGGCGCCGTCCAATTCGGTCTGCATATTGGGTAATTTCCGGAATGAAAAGGGATTCTGCAGCACTGTTTCTTTCTTCCACGCCTGATAGGTGACTTGTTCCATGAGATGGTGTGGTATGAGACCCGTCGGCGGTATGACATGATCACCATATTTGTGCCGCAAAACGTTACGTAAATGCGCGTGCATTTCACGATAGAAGGGACTCAGTGAATCCATCAAATTCTCCAGTTCATATATCAGATTGGGATCTTCGTACTGATCATACCAGTAGGCCGAAGGCTTTACATCTGGTGTACTCATATTTCTATAATACGCGATGTAGTAGTGTAGTGCATCCTTCACATCAGCGGGCATTCTATTGCGCCATTCCTTCCAATAATGCTTGATCTCATCCAGATCATCACTGTTCGTGAAGACCGTTTTGATTTGATGCACGAATGCCATATTGCATTTCTTCGGCTCCTTCAAATTGCAAACCCACTTCTTGCGTGACATATTTTTCAAGGTGTTGGTGGCACGTTTGAATTTATAATTAATGGGTGGATATTTGGCACCGCGTAAGATCACCTCGAATTGTCGTTTCAGTAGTGGATCTACAAAATTTTGCCAATCGAATTTTTGCATTGTTTCATAGAAGGGTCGCAGCTTCTCGCGCATCAAAATCTCAGGACTCAGTGTGTCGTCAGAGAATTGCCGATATGCCGTAGCGCTGGCCCAATAGACATCGTTCATTTGTGTGAGCAAATGCTGCGCAGCTTCCTCGTTGAAAGACTCGGGCTCATGTGGAATGTTGTTCGGTTGTTGTGCCGCTGATAGGCAGATGAATGTAGCTAACTGTGGAGAAGATTTAGTTTAAATTAATATTTTGTATCCGAGGGTGGACCACAAAGAACAAGGCTTAAAAGATTTGAAGTACAAACTATGGCTACGACGTTTTGGAATATATATACAGTGTTCACAAAATAAATTCCTCAAAAATTTGATGGTCGTCTTAGTAAAGAATAGATATCCATGAGTATCTGGATCTTAAGCACTCCGCATCAGAGTATAGATATCGAGTTTGATTTCGTTTCAACTATTAATAGTCGAGCATTATTATCTCGAAAAAGTGAAAAGAGGTCTTAGGTCTTCTACCAAAAAGTCATTGTACTGAAAAGGTCTCTTGAAAGCCAAGCTTTGAGAGCTCCGAAATTTTTGCAGATTAGATTTAATTTAATAGTAACACATGAGTACAAAGACTTTAAAAGTAACCGACCAACAACGAGAACGAAATGTTTGTCTTCAAAGTCAATTGCAATTCGTCTGGAAATCGAGATTCTTATATACATTTTAGACGTGAAAACACTTCTCACAAAATTCTTTATTTCTTCGGTGACGGTTTAAAATTTGTATTACATAATTATGAGATTTTCGGCCTGAAAAACTTGGCAGAGGACTCCTGAAGGTATCCCAGAGCTTTCAGTAATCGAAGTATCATTATAACTAAACTGAAGAGGTTATCACTATTCACTATAACTTGTTTTCTTTCACAATCCTCTTGGATTGTTCTCTGACACATTATATATTTTTTATAATAACTAAATATTATTTCGAGCATTTTATATTTTTTTAGACTAATTATTTTTAAAAATTAGTATATTACTAACAAGCAGTATTGCAAACTGCCAGCATCGCTTTGGGATGCTCATTTTACTTTTGCCGTCGTTCACAAGCTTCCAAGACCGCACGCACCGAGCGCTTAAATGAAACTGAAATTCTTGAAGTTTATCAACTAAATGCTTGACTTTATTTCATTAATGAATATATTTTATACGGTTAACATGTATTTGTACATATATAGTGTATATAGAATAATGAACTTAGCTGACCTCTGCGAGGTCTGAGCTGATAACCCAACACCAAATGCATATAAAAAATGTATATATTAATACTAGAAATAGATCTTTATATTTGAGTATATTTGTATTTTAGGGGTATTGTAGCTTTCTTTTTTACTAATTACTGCAGAAATAGTCAACGTTTACGTAAGCTTTATTTTGATGGCGCTAATGCAGGTTTAGGTCAAAGTCATCCAGTTTAATTTATTGAATGTTACGAAGAGTGATTAGACAATATGCAGAAATGGAAAATTTACTGAAAACAACGAAGCATATTTGACAGAGATATTTGCATAAGATTGATATCGAGAGAGATATGTTGTGTCAATATTTCGTTACATATAAAAATGATCAGGGCGACGAGACAAGTCAAAATCCGAATATCTGTCTGACCGTCCGTCCGTGCAACGGATAACTTGAGTAAAAATTGAGATATCTTGACGAAACTTGACACACGTAAAGTGTCATTAAGCCATAAATAAAGTTATAAAAGTTAAAAAAAAAATTGGAAAAAATGATCGCACTAGTAAGGGGCATATTTGGATGTAATTTTTATGGGTAAGTGGACGTGGCCCCGCCCCCAAATTGGTTATTTGTATATCTCTATACAAACTCTAACCGGATAAGCTATATAAACCAAACTTTCTGCAGTCGTTTTCTTCTTAATACAGTTCAAAAATGAAATCGGACCACCTCTCATGCAAAAGTTAGGTTGAGAATTACTAAAAGTTAACTCACTAACGAAAAACGCCAGAAACACTAAATTTTCCAGAAGAAATAGCAGAAAGAAGCTGCACTCAGATTTTTTTACAAAATGGGAAATGGGCATGGCGTTGCCCACTTATGGGTCAAAAACCATATCTCAGGAACTACTCGACCAATTTCAATGAAATTCAGTATATAACTCTTTCTTGACACCCTGATGACACGGGTGGAATATGGGCGAAATCGGTTCACAACCACGTCAACTTCCCATATAACTCAATTTTGAATTCTTCTGATTCGTTCACTTTATAATACATATGTGTATACATTAGGAACAAATGGGACCGGGAATAAAACTTTACACAAATACAGTATTTGAGCTGTGACATCACTTGTGGAAAAATTGTCAAAATCGGACAATGACTTTTCAAGGCACCTGATATCGAACATGAAGAACTCAGTGCCTAAGGGTAATTTTTCACCGAAAATATAGGTAAATCTCTAAGATATTTTAATGTAATTCATTCCCCCTGAATTTTTATCTTATAACAGTTTGTCTCTGTACCAAAAATGGTTAAAAGCGGGTCATAAATTCCCCCAGATCCCATATACTTAATTATAGGTAATATACAATTAAGTGAGCGTATAGTCTTCAATATATTCTATCTAGTTGGTGAAAACGAGTGAAATCGGTTCAGGAATTACCTCAGTCCCCATATACTATTTATGATGATTTTCGTTATTCTATTGAACCTTATGCCGAATTTATGGGTCGAATTGTGTTATCTTTATAAACATACATCGATAAATTGCGAGAGTATAAAATGTTCGGTTGCACCCGAACTTAGCCTTTCCTTACTTGTTTTTATTTTGTTTTTGTATAATATCGCTAAATATTTTATAACAATTAAGAAGAAAATAATTATTCTCATATCAAATAATCTCAAATAATTTGTTATACTTTCACCAAAATTAATTTTGAAACAATTGCAGTTAACATTATATCTTCCTGCATAATTAAGCAACTTAAACATAACACTTATGACAGGTGACCTATGACACACACACACTCCTTTCGTGCAGTTAAAATTCAGCCACAAAGCACTTTCACACAACAGCGACTTGGAAGCACTTAGCAAAAGCGCAACTAAAATAGAGAAACCCATAAAATTAGAGTATACGAGCACTTCTTCTAGGTACATTTTGCTGTATGCGTGTGTTTGTGTGCAATTGTCACATGAGCCGTCTTATGTAGGAACAACAATAGTTGTCAACGGCTCATAAAAAAATGGGAGATCTACGAAGCTTTGAAATGCTCACAGCACATTTGCAACTGTTTTTATTGCCATGCGTCTATGCATGTGGGAAAACGCTTGGAATGCAAAGTATTTACCCACAAATGTATGTACACATTTACATATACAAATACTTAGTAAGTTAGTTTGGTGGTTGGTTGAATCACTGACACAATGTAACAATTTAAAATTTTTGTAAAAACAATGAAGTTATGTTGTTCCAGCGAATGCACTAGGTCTGCTGTCAAGCAGCTCTCACCTAAACACAATAATATGTAATATGATCTTATGAAGAGAGTGAAGCTCATTTGATTCTATTTTGAGGGCTCTTTACCACCAATACAAATGCTAACTCTAGTATGTTGGCGTGCTAATCTTATGTTTATACTTCTTTCGTAGGCTCTGTTAAGTCCGAAACATTTTGTCGATGTTCTCTTCGGTCTCACTTTTACCAATATATTCGTTATTAATCCTGAAAAAATCGCTAAATGGGCAAGGGAAGACGGTCGATACACTATTTAACTTCGGCTTTTTTTCAGAGTTTACTTGTTACCGAAAAAAAATACCTCAATCTGTTTACTGGATCATTCTTCGGAATTATTAGTTAGTGGAAGAGCGAAACTTAGTACGAACAGCTATTGTCTACTATTTGCGGAGGTTCCGTGAAATTGTCTATAAAATGATTCATTGAGCCCGATCAAGTAGTCTTTTTAGCTTGAAGGCTCAATGTACTCTAAATATACATACACTTCCTCAGAGAAAGCCTAACTTCAACAATTGATATTCTGATAGAAAACGGCGACTCTTTATTAGGCTAATCTTTGGGATCACATTTTTAAGAGAGTATTATAGTTTTGTGCACATAACGGTTGTTTGTAAGTGATAAAACTAAACGAGTTAGATACAGGGTTATATATATCAAAATGATCAGGATGACGAAACGAGTTGAAATCCGGATGTCTGGATGGGCGAAATCGGACCATTGCCACGCCCACAAAATGGCGTAAACTAAAAACTTATAAAGTGTCATAACTAAGCCATAAATAAAGTTATGAAAGTAAAATTTGGAATAAAGGATCGCACAAGTAAGGGGCATATTTGGATGTAATTTTTTTGGGGAAGTGGGCGTGGTCCCGCCCCCAAATCGGTTATTTGTATATATCTCGCAAACCAATAAAGCTATATAAACCAAACTTTCTGCAGTCGTTTCTTCTACGTACCCCACCACTCACCATGAAAATGGTTGAAATCGGATAATAACCACGCCCACCTCCCATACAAAGGTTAGGTTGAAAATTACTAAAAGTGGGTTAACTCACTAACGAAAAACGTCAGAAACACCAAATTTCACAGAAATAATAGCAGAAGGAAGCTCCACTGAGATTTTTTTACAACATGGAAAATGTGCGTGGCATCGCCCACTTATGGGTCAAAAACCATATCTCAGGAATTACTCGACCGATTCGAATGAAATTCGGTATATAATATTTTCTTGACACCCTGATGACACGTGTGGAACGAAATCGGTTCACAACCACGACAACTTCTCATATAACTCATTTTGAAGAACTCAGTGCCCCGAGGTAACTTTTTACCGAAAATTTCGGTAAATCTCTCAGGTATCTTAATTTAATTCAGAGGAGATATCTTTCTTCTAATAGTGTGTCTCTGTACCAGAAAAAGTTAAAATCGGATCATAACTTCCCTTATATATGAATATATGAGAATACCTAATTATATATTCAAAAATACGATGAGCTTAATAGCTTATAAATCGTTAATATCTGAAATATATTTATGCCGAATATATGGGTCAAATTGTGTGTTTTCTTAATAAAAATATAGCAATAAATTGCGAGAGTATAAAATGTTCGGTTTCACCCGAACTTAGCCTTTCCTTACTTGTTTGTTCTTCAATCCGCTGCACACGCTCCGTACTTTACTCTCTGGCATGCGATTGCGATGCGAAGAGAATGACTTGCAAGACAATTTTCAGTTTCAGTTTAAGATTCTCCATTACGGAGTCTTTTTGATACCCTCACCTGCGAACTATTTCCAGAAAGTTGAGATTCTAGCAATAAATAGAGCCTATGTTACTCGGGGTGAATGTAGCTGTCCAATAACACTGTGATAGTCAAAAAAAAAGACAAGACTAAATTCGACGGTTTTCCCCTATTTCGGGTCCTACGAATCGAATTGCATCATTACTTTTTTGAGTTACAATCATGGTTTCATACAAAAATTTTTGTTGAAGTTTTTCATCAAAGTTGCCCATTGTTAAACGAAACGTTAAATGCTTGCCTAAGAGTCAAAATTTAAGCATAGATCACAGAGAATAGAGATTGAGGGAAAAAACATTAAAAAAATTGATTACATTTCAGTTTTTTCGATATATTGGCTATAAGGACACAAAAAACATTGATTTTGGGGTTTACAGTCATCTAAGAACTTAAAGACGGACTTATTCTGAGAAGCTTTTCCAAAGAAAGTTTACCAAAAATGTCAACATTAAAAAGTTAGAGACCGAAGAAAAATGTGCCTATCTCTTACAATGGGCCAAATATTGTATAGTAAATATATTCAAACATAATTAGTTAAAATTTGAAGTCGATCGGTCAATATCTCGTTGAGTTATGATGTCAGCGATTTTGAGAAATGCCGTTTCGAGAAAAACGCATTTAAAGTTTCGACCTAAGCGGCTTATAGAACGCTGACATTCAAAAACTATTCCAGATATGACCTTACCGTTTTCACAGGATATATTTATAAACTATCGAATAAGCAAAAAATAAAAAAATCGAATTTTTGAAAATGTCACACTGGTAAGTGCCCTTAAGCGTATTTTTTGAAGATCCTAAACTGGTATAACCCTTAAGTATTTTCCATATATTTTTATTAAGTTTTGTTGTGGATATTGTAGCTGCAGAAAAGACTCCTCAAGTAATTTTTGGCAGTGCGGCGGAGTTGAGAATTCTCGGTCGGATATGAATCCCGTTCCGTTTCAATTGCGCTAACCCGATTTTGAAAGGATTTGAATTTTACATACTCAATTTTTATTTCTCACTTTACGTAACTTTTGTCCCTAGTTCTTAATAAAAAACTTGAATCCTTCAAAATTTTACTCATGAGTTCGAAGTTTTGACTTTTCAAAAACATGCTTAATTGCTTGAACACCTGTGTGATTGATGGGACTGCAGTTGGATTGACCTCAAAAATAATTTTATTATAGTCTGCTAATTACTCAAGGAGACATATTATAAACAAACAAATTGCGAATAAGGACGTATATATAACCTTAACTGTATTTTTTATATCTTTCAAACTTCTTTTCGCAAATCCACCACTTGTAACCTCATACTATACATATGAGAGTATGTGTGTGCACTTGACTCCATTTGTTTGCCGCATTTGCGTGACTTTCTTATAATTCGCATTACACCCCACACCTTTTTTGTTAAGCGCGCCCCTCTCGGTTGCATATAATTAACTTAAACGTACACATCACTTCCCCTCACCCCACCGCAATATTTTCACTTTCGTGATTTGCATGTTCGCTTGTTTTCACGCCATAGCAACAACAACAAGGAAAAGCAAAAACATCGCAATCAAAATGAGTTTTGTGATTTCCTTACACACTATGAATTCCGCTGGTTTGTTTTAATTTTTCCTGCGAACGCAAACACATAAAAAAACAATTCATTGGTGTATGTGTGTGTGTGCTTGTTTGTGCCTCACCACTTGTTCGTCAACACACTTATTTTCGGTGTTGTGTTTGAAAGTTTTTCGCGTAAATTTTTGTTGTTCTTTTCATCAGCTCCGAGCCTCGCATGCGTTCGTTTTCACTTTTCTTTGTGCAACAAACTTAATACAACAACAAATACAAAAACTGCCACAATGTGACAGCTAACACTACTGCCCCTAAAAATAAGTTTGCTTTGCGCCCGAACAGGATTCCTCTTCTACTTCTACATCTGATTCTCTTCTTTTTGTTGTTCAGCTGGTTATGCTGCTTCTTGTTCTTCCTTGCCTGCACACATATTCTAAGTGCACATTTTCATATTTTCGTGTGGCTTGCTGTAATTGTTACACCGTTATAACAACAACAGCCACCACACTTTGTGTTGTACTTTTTTCCCTATCCTTTAGTAGGTTACTGTTGTCCTTATTTCCAGAGATGCACTGCGGGAGCAGCTAAAAATAACGGTATTTATTTTAGCGCCATGAATTTCGTTTGGGATTACGCCTATCTCTCTTTTAATTTTTTGGGTAATTTTTGCCGGTAAGCATGCTGTTACAGTTTGGGTAATTTTTAACAGCACACTGTTAACCGTTTCGTATAGCGGAAAAATACAATTTTTTAATGTAAATCTATTTTAAGTTTAGTTCAAAGAATGAATGAGCTATTAAATAATATAAAGTTGAGTGGCATTTAGCAGTCTTAGATAAGAGAGTATAATAGTCTTTTGGTTAGACCGGTCAATTCGAAATACCAAGTAAAAATCAAGTCTTGAGGTTAGGTTAGGTTGGTCAAGTGTAGATCTCCGTAACTGCAGAGAGTCAGTCAGAGACTATCTTTTGTGACACCCGGATACTCCTGACGTATCGCTAAGACCCTTATGAATCGACAAAGCGCTTGCACTATATTATAAAGTTCTTAAGTCGGCTAATGTCCAGTCACTACACTGGTTACGTTGAAGATGTGCCTACCGAGGTGTTTTAACCTAAGTATGGCGAATGCTGTACATTGAAGGAAGAAGTGCCTTCCTCCAAGCAGCTTTGGTAACTAGCGTCTAGCTTGATCCCTAACCTTTAACCTAAGTCTGGCGAATGCTGAACATTGGAGGAGGAAGTGCTTGGATGATTCCTTTTCGCCTTCCTCGAAGCAGCTTTGGTAACTAGCTTCTACTTTATCGCTAATCTCACCGCATTTGTGCCTATTGGACAATGTCCCGTAAGTACCCCAATGAGTGAGGAGAGATGAGCCCTACTAAGCGACAGCAGTTGGAAGCACCATTTTTTATGCACCTCGGCCCTCAAAGACCTAGTTACTGCACAGACCTCCAGCGTAGGCGAGCTCTATCGAAGTCAGTGTGTTCAGCGCTTTAACACAAGTGGACCACGGACTACCCACACGCTTCCACACCGACGTCAATGCACTTTCTTTCAAGCTGATCCGCATTGCAGTTTCCATCGATTCCATAATGATCGGGTTCCCACACAGGTCGGATTACAAAGTAGTTCGAAGCTACTGAGATCGATGCGGTGGTAGATACTTCTTGGATTTGAGAAATTTCTTTAATGATTTCCTACTGTTAGGTTGTTGTTCCAAGTCTACATAGCTATATACCTTTTATATAATCTTTCTTCGAAGACTCCACTGACCGATTATTTCTTTCTTTCAAAAGATTTATATAGTATGAATTTTTAATAATTGCTCTGATTCTTCTTCAAAAGACTAAATGTCAAGCAGACTTTAAAATCTTTAGAAATCAGTATATTCGAAGTCTCCTTCAACATACTATCTGTAGAGTTTCTTCTTTCTTCTTTGCTTTGTTTTGATGTCTGTTCCTCTGTTGTTTGAATTAAGTATTGTCCTAGTTGGGTTATGGAAAACTCATTAGAGTCACATTTGTTAAAATTGTCTGTGTTCCAGTACTTTAAGTTCTTTTTAATCAGACCGTTCCACTTTTATATTACTTATCCTTACTTAGTATATCTGACTATTTTCGGAGAGATGGTCATCAAACCAATCTTTAAATTAAGAGTCCAATAAGAGACCTATAAAATTGTCCTATTTATTGCAATATCACCCTAAAAGTAGGCAATATTCGATTTTTTCCCTTTTCTCGCTTGATGCAATGTCTTTACGCTCTGGTTATGTTATGTATTACAGAATAATTTGAAACAATTACGTTTTTATGCATAATACCAATTAAATAACATTACAACATTTGCTACGAAATGCTACTGTACATATATCCACACCTACACATACCGACATACAAACAGCCATGCGCGCATACCGCACTGAAGCCTCAAACAACAACTTTGTAGGTTAGGTTAGGGACATACGCAAGTATGACGGTGATAGTTACACCGGCAAGCACCAATAAGCCAGGACTCTATATACACATTTACACCGTTATATATTCATATACCGTTAAGTGTGCGTGCAACATTCAACAGCCGCCGCAGCAGCAAGCTTTCGTCACGACCCGCAAAAGCGAGAGTATTGTTTATGCACGTTGTGTGGTGAATTTCATTGCCATTTCACCACAAGCACGCCTGCCATTCTTCTATATCGTGTCACATTCGGGTTGTGGGTCGTGTAGTGCTCGCAGCAGGTGTAATACGGGGAAATTCGAGCACTGAGCGAGGCGCAATGGCGAACCGACCAGGCAGGATTACGTCAAACGGAAAACCCGTTCAGTCGCCGACGAACCTCTCACACGAATTGTGGTAAAAGCGCTTTGAGGCGTACGCGTACATATGGGTCGCCAGCCTGAAATTCTGAATAAAGTAATAAAAACAAAAAGTATTCTGAATTTCTGAGAATATAATAGAAATAAAGTGAAAAAACAACAACAACAAAAATATTGCACTTTGTTGGTGTGAGTGCACTGCACAAAAGTGGAACAACAGTTATTTTAAGCAATCGGCCGAAATATGCGTTGGCAGAAAAACGAAGCAACTAAAGTAAAGGAAAAAAGTTTGAAGAATTCTTTTTGTCAGGAAATGGCTTATAAAGTTTTAAGCTCGAACTTTGGCTAAAACGTGAGTGAAAAAAGTAACAATAACAACAATAATAATAACAACAACAACAACAATAAACGATTGGCGTCGAAACGAAGTCAGTGGGAAAAAGCTTCGAAAAAAAGGTATATTCCTAACCTAAATTCCCTAGCACACTTCGAACACAAAAACACACATACAACAACAACAAATACATACACTCACGCGCCAACACACACACCCGAGCGCAGTTAGTGTTGGTGTTGGCGTTGTCATATTCGCCATTGTATGCAGCGGCGTTGTTGCAATTGCAGTCACTGCAAGTTGAACTGTTGCTGTTGTTGTTGGACTCAGAGTTTGTGAGCGCGTGTGTTTGGCTGTGTGTTGGTGTTGCATTGCTGCTGCTACTGCTATGTTCTAACGGTATCCGTGTCCGTGTCTGTTGCTATTTCGCGTTTTTGTGTCGGCGTACAGACAGTCGCTTGGTCGGCCGGTCGATCGGTCGATCGGTCGGTCGCTTGTTCGTTAGTTCGTTCGTGCTCCGTTCTCGGTTGGCTAGCTTGGCTTGCTGGCTGGCTGGCTGCTGGATGGGGTGTCGGCGTGCACGCCAGCATTCTGCAGTGGCTCAGTGCGACGGTGTCGGTGTGCGTGTCAGCGTGTGCGTTCGCAAAAATTTGTGCGGTGGAAAATTTTTCATTTCAAACTGAAACTGAAACTTCAAAGGCTCAACGCTTGGTGAGGTGGAAATTTCACTTTTTTATATATGACAATTGATGTTAATTAAGAGATAATTTAATGAGAAATAAATAAGTGGAGTTAAATAAATTGCAAATAGTTAGTGTATTAATGAACAAAATTTAAGAATAATACTAAAAAAACGGGAAATATAAAAAAAGAAAAAAAATTGTTGACTGATTCAGTTCATGATTTTTTGCATGAGACGCCTTTAAAAAAAATATAAAAAAATTTAAAAATGTCTAAATTTTCAAAAAATAAAATAATCTCGGGGTATTGAGGGAACAAAAAATTCATGTATTATAAGTCAGAGAAGTGAAAATTTCTTACCAATAATTTGAGCTTCGAACAAAATTTTGCAAGTTTGATGGAAAAAATTATTTGAGTTAAATTTTTAATAAGAAAAAAAGTTGAAGATGTAATCAATACGAAAATTATAATAACAAAATAATTGGAATATATTTGAAATTTTTTATTAAAACTAAGAAAATAATGAATAACGAAACTCAAATTAATTAAAAGTCAAATACTATGCTCAAATATGAATTTCCCAAAAAATGTGGTAAATATTAGTATAAAAAATATATTCAACGCCAACGGGAAACCATTAGTGTTTGAATAAATAGTTCAAAAATTTAAAAATAAAATTGAACACTTCAAAAATATTTTTCAAAACTCTAACTAGAAAAATTAAAAAATTTAAAAATTTAAAATAATTTGAGTTTAAAAAATAATCTAAAAAATGTGAAAACTTTTAAAAAGTATTTTTTTTAACTTTAACTATAAAAAAGAATAATTTTGCATGAATTTAAAAAAAATGTTAAAACTAAATTGAGTTTAAAAAAATAAACTAAAAAATAAAAATAATAAATTTTGAAAACTAAAAAAAAATATTTTTGAAAAACTTTAACATGAAAATAATATTAAAATTAAATGAAATAATTTTGCATGCATTTTATAGAATATTAAATAAAATTGCTTGCCCCAGACAAAACATATTTATGCATGTAAGTATGCTTGAATCTATGTCAAAGCAAACGCGCCAAGCGAAATTGTTGCAATGACCGCTGGCTTACTTGGCAACTGACGGTAACGGTTGGCAATGCAGCAACACTCATAATAACTTTAACTGCATGAAAAATATAAAACAAAAAGCAACTTTTAGACTAAGAAAAGACACACTAAATATTTGGAAACAATTACAAAATGTGAAGTTTAAAACAAAATATATCAATACAAAATAATTAAAAAAAAAACATAAAAATTAAAATTGACAAATTGTAAATGTTGAAGGTAAAATATCAATTAAATATAAAAAATAAATTAAAAATAATAAATAAAATAAATAAGAAATAAAATAAATTAAATACAATTAAAATTTTTATATTCATTAAATGCATAACAATAAAGCAAAATGGTGAAATTTTTAAAGCTAAAAAAATTAAAAATTCGTTTAAAAATATGTACATACGGCAAATATTGAAAGAAACGCAAATAATTGTAATAAAAACGAAAGTAACAGTAACTGTATTTCAATTAAAAAATATGTATTTAAATAACTGTAACTGAAATAATTTTATTTTATGATAAATTTAAGATTTTTCTGGAATTTTTTTTCCATATAAATAGCAGCATATAAATCTACAGTGGATTTCAAGCAAATAACTTTCAACAAAAAACACATGAAAAACGAAAAAAAATTAAAAAACTAAAATGTATGCGTTAAATTTATGCAGCGAGTGTGAAAATATATATTTTCTATGTACCATGTGAAATTAAAAAATGCCTAATAACAGCAAAAGTATGCTAAAAAGAGTTTGAATAAAATTCCCACTCAGCTTAATGCGAAATGTGTGTATATTTGAATATGTAGGTCATAAAAAATGCAATAACCAATAAAATAAATGCAACATACATAAATACATGTGGATATTGACGATGAACTGACTAACATATGGGTTAACAGTAATTTTTGCGTGCGAAACTTTCAAGCTGCTCAACAAAAAATTAAAATAATTACAATAAAATAGTACAATAACAAAGTAAGTGCAACAAAAACAACAAATTAAAAATAAATATTCCGCGCGCAAAAGCCGTTATACTAAAATAGTAAATATTTCTAAAAAAACACATAAAAAATTTACTTAGTAATTACATTACGGTATCATCATAAATTCAGTTTCAATCAAGTAGTGTTAAAAATGCATTGAAGTGCGCATGTTTATAAAAAATGTGTGAAAATCAACTATGAAAAAGTGCTTGCCATAAATTGTAAATCACTCCAAATGTAAAAGTATAAAAAAACCAAAATATCTAAAATAAAAATATAAAAAACCGTGTAAAAATTTATGACTTTGAGGAGAAAAAATTTCCGAATTTAGAATAATTTTAAGGTAATTGAATAAAATAAATCGAGTGTGTATTGCTATGTATATATGTTTTTTTTTTAATGATTTAAGGGTCGATAATATTCGGTTGTATATAGAATCTCAGCATATTAAGTTACAAATTATTTCATATATTTTTAGCTAAACCTCGAAAATAAGCATCCTTTTCTCCTATTTTTGGTGAGGTTTCATCAAATTTGATTAACATTTCCCAAATATTGAACATAAATTTAAGTTAAGGGTTGCAATGCCTAACGACAATACCTTCGTTTTGTTCGTTCAACGAAGTTTGCTCCGACTGTTGATTCCGTTTGAATTATATGATTTTTGAACTTGTCTGTTAGTTCCGCTAGCGTCTTTTACAACTACTTTTTCTACCTCAGTGTTGGCACAATATCGCTTTAAGCATTCTTTTATGTCCTTCAATTGAATTTTTATACTTTTTTGGATTTATTTCCATGAATATCCCAATAAAATAATTCATATGTATACACATTAAAACATGTATTCTGTAATTTTGCTTGTTGCAGTTTGCTATTGTTTGGCTCTTGACGTCTGGATCACATGCCTTTGTTAAATGATTTATGCAATCCATAAGTGCAATATCATATTTTCTGTTCGCCTCCATACGATATAGAGGGACTCTTTTAAAATTCTGCCTCGATAGTAACATTTTAAATTTTTCATTATGTCCTGGTCGAAAAGTTCGATTTGTGGAAGAAGAGTTCGAGATTTGTTGAGTTTCGAGTTAAGGAAGTTTGAGTCATAGAAGTTCAACTGTATATACTTTAAACATTGCTCAAATTGATTTATATTTTTAACTCTTAATGGAAATTCAATCTCTTGAATATTTTTTTAAGAACTTAATCAAAATATATTTGCTATAAAGAGTCCTATGAAATATGTACATATGTAAGATTATAAAATATTTTTGTAAGTCGAATAATAATGCCGTTCCTTTTCATAAAATATTCATATAAATTACTTCCTTCCATATTCGATTAGATAAAATCTCCAAAGTATGAATAAATTTCGTGATAGTCTCGATTATATTATAAATACATATTTTCATAATATTACGATAATATTACGCTTAAGAAAAACTTAAAAATCGAATCCCATTTAAGTCATTATTGACTTAAAAAAACAATATTATGTATAATATTATTAAAAAAAATTACTAAATCTTCATATTTTTATATTAGCTTATTAGGCTTAGACATACCAGGAGAATGAACATTTAATAAAAAAAATCGTGTCAGTAGTTTTTGAAAGAACTTTGTTTTTTAATTTTTATTCGACGATCCGCTTTTAATCACTTGTAGTTGGACCGAATAGTATACACTAATGGAAAAAGTGGATCATGTTCTTAATTTTCTTATTTAGTAATGTACAGACTATAATTCAAAATAATAATTTGGAAAATCCCAATTTCGAAATTCGAAGTCAAATATGTACAGTAGTTTTCCGAAATAACGAACACATTAATTGTCAGGCCTGTTCGCTATATCGAATTTTTCGTTAATTCGAGTACTCACTAAGAGGTATGTTTTTCAATAGAAATGAGTTAAATATACGTAAATTGCAGTTTAATAAATTGTTTTAATAATTATTTGTTGAAAAATGAAAAATCATAACAAAACAAATCTAATCCAATAATTCTTCCAACATGGGCCAATTCTGGCATTTATACTTCTATTTGGTGCTGATCAATAATTTTAATCTTTTTTATAAAATTCAACATTTTTTCAATTTGCACATTTCTTTTGAATTCTTTTCCAGTTTTATTTTTAATTCTTGTTCGATGCAATTTGATTTTTTCCTCTTTCTTCATTTGTCGTCTTCATGTTGTTCGTTAAACTGAGTACTTACAAATTCTCGATGTTCATTATTTACGGTACTCAATGTAACAAATTTGCTTGTTCGTTATAAGCGGTTTTCATTTCATTTTCGAAAATTTAAGATATATTTTTTTAGCTATAAAAAAGTAGATTTTTTCGTTCAGTTTAATACATAATAAGGCCTTCATTTTGTTACAATATATTTATACTCTCGCAACCTGATGCACAGAGTAGTATAATAGTTTTGTTCATATAACGGTTGTTTGTGTCACCAAGAAATATAAGAGTTAGATATGGGGTTATATATACATAAATGATCAGGATGACGAGTGGATTTGAAATCCGGATGTCTGTCCGTCCGTCCGTCTGTCCGTCTGTCCGTGCAAGCGATAACTTGAGTAAAAATTAAGATATCTTAATAAAACTTGGAACATATGTTCCTTGGCACCCTGAGGAGGTTGCTTTCGAAAATGGGCAAAATCGGTCCACTGCCACGCTCACAAAATGGCGGAAACCAAAAACCTATACAGTGTCATAACTAAGCCATAAATAAAGTTATGAAAATGAAATTTGGAACATAGGATCCCATTAGGGAGGGGCACATTTGGATGTAATTTTTTTTGGGGAGGTGGGCGTGGTCCCGCCATCAAATTGGTTTTTTGTACATATCTCGGAAACCAATAGAGATATATAAACCAAACTTTCTGCAGTCGTTTTTTTAGCCACTTCTTAATACAGTCCAAAAATGAAAGAAATCGGATAATAACCACGCCCACCTCCCATACAAAGGTTAGGTTGAAAATTACTAAAAGTGGGTTAACTCACTAACGAAAAACGTCAGAAACACTAAATTTCACATAAGAAATGGCAGATGCCATATCTCAGGAACTACTCGACCGATTTCAATCAAACTTGGTTTGTAATAGTTTCCTAACATCTCAATGATATGTTGTGAAAATAGGCTAAATCGCTTCACAACCATGCCTACTTCCTATATACCAGAACTTTGAAGACGATCTGAATCGTTTACATTACAATATATAAAGTAAGCACTAGTGAAGATATCGGTGCACAAATACTATGCAATACTATGTTTATAGTGTGGCAGCTCCATTCTAAAAATCGCCGAAATCGGACCATAGGTTTTGAAGGCCCCATATATCGAACACGAGGACCTCGATGCTTCTAAACTAATATTATGTTTTCCAACCTTCAATGGACTTTATACAATATATATGACGAATATGTGGGTCAAATTGCGTATTATATAATATTAATGAAATTAAATCAATGAATTGCGGGAGTATAAAATGTTCGGTGACACCCGAACTTAGCCCTTCCTTACTTGTTTTAATACAAATTATAATATTATATTATATCATTCTCATCTCATTATTCATACAATCTCAGCATCGTTTAAGGGACTATACCATTTACGTGATTTTTTTTAAATAAAGTACTCGATCAATTGTTTCGAAGTTTTTTGGACATAATAAGCTATTCTTTTAACTATATTTAAATTTTTTTTTACAAAAATATTGAAAAATAACGGAGTTAGCTGCTGTCTTCGGAGGTGCCAAAAAAAAAGTTCCCCAACTGCTGATATGATTCCGGCCGAATGATTAGCTGAATCAAACAACTTCAAAAGGTTATTAAAGTTGAAGAAATTTTCTATACAATGACCTATGGTTTTCGAAAAATATCAAAAATTAACAAAATGACGTAGCTCTGAAAAATGATATTCTTTTTTAGCATAAAAAGGGTATTTTTTTGATGTCAAATTGGCAATTTTCATCAAATCATAAAGATCATAGGTATAGTAAATATATTCAAGAATACTCAGTTTAAATTTGAAGTCGATCGCTCAATGTCTCGTTAAGTTATGATGTCAGCAGTTTTGAGAAATTTCGTTTCGAGAAAAACGCATTTAAAGTTTCGGCTGTAGTGGCGTTCGATCTTTAGAACGCTGTCATTCAAAAACTATTCAAGATACCTTTACCGCTTTCATAGGATATTTTTGAAAGTATAACTATCGAATGTAAAAAAGAAAAAAATCGATTTTTTTAAAATGTCACACTGGTATATTCCCTTAAAAATAAACCAAAAATGTTACGAATACGCCATGGTTTCCAATTCCACCAACTTACCGCATATATGTTACACAAATTACCAACACACAAATAAGGACTGAAAGCATATAAATTATTTATTTAGGTCCATTAATTCCAACGCTACATGTAGGTCTAACTATCACATCTCTATATCTCGCTATCTCTGTCTCTGCCTTCCCTTATCTCCCGCATTGCATCTACAATAATTAAATGTATGCCAATTCTGTTGAAAGTACTTAGTTAAACCATGCCGATGCTGCGCCGAATAGAGTTATCACTTGACGGACATAAATTTGCTACCACCCCTTAACCACTTCACCTCACACCACCTAGTGAGTGGTGACCTAAAATAGTTAAACACCGGTGGAGCGCTCCGACAAATGTAGCCACATTTAAGGCAGAACAAAACATAGCGAAGTGAACAGCAAACATAGTCGTAGTGATTGTTGTACTAAATGCGAAACATGAATAACGGTAAATACATATATGTATAAGTGTTTGTATGTTTGTTTGTTTGTGTGTGTTTTGGCGCACGAAGGTGCTTCGTATGCCTCTTTAGTAAATAAATCCTCACAATACTAAGTTATAACCTTTACAAATGTGATTGCTTGTTACTGTTTTCGCTATTGTTGTTGTTGCTGCTGTTGGCCATTTTGTAGTTCGCAAACAAAGCTTTCGCATTCATGCTCTGACTACTCGCTGTGCCATTTACGCTTATGCGCTACAGCATTTCGCTGTGATTTTGTTGCTGATTTAGTTGTTGTTGTTGTATTACCGTTGTTGTTGTTTGGTTGTTGTCGTACTTAAGGTAATTAATAAATAAAATACGACACTTAAGATAAATGCCGAGCAGCAATCGCTTGAGTAATGTGCGAAACGTGTGGCAAACTACCATTGATTTGGCGTACAGAACAACAACAGCGCCAGTTTGCTTGTGCCACCTGAGCCGCTACCACTGAAAGCTGCTTTCCCATTTCATTTCATGGCTTAATCTGTCATGTTGCTGCGAGGCTTTGTGCCCCGAATTCTCTGCTTCTGTTTCTTCAGTCAGCTCAGTTTCACGAACTTCCTCGCTGACTTCGCTGGCTGGCTGGGTAATAACGCTTGCCAACTCGCATATCGTTGTTTGTGGGTCCGTGCCGATTTGTTTGAAATTAATGTATTACTTCTAACACTAATTATAATTAATGCGTTTTCTCTCATTCGCTCGAAAGTTCGGCGCAATTAACTATGTAAATGTTGTCAAAAACAACAACAAAAAACACTTTCAGTCACTAAACAAGTCAACGGCTAAAAATAATTCATAATCAGATTAAAAAACATTTCATATTTACTTGTGTTTATTTCTCTTCGTGACCTCTGCAGCCATATGAGTTTAGTGCGTGACTGCTACTTGTTGGTTAGTTGTTGTTGTTGTAGCAGGAAATCAATTTCAGGATTGCTATTGGGTTGATAGTAGTTGGTTGGATAAAAATCCAGTAGGTTTCGGTTACCTAAACCAGATGTCGTTAGAACGGCAACACCTACTTATCAATGGTTTTGTTAGCCTGCTCTACACGGGCGATGGAATCTTTAAAGACACTTAAGAAATACACTTGTGGGATCAAGGTACAGTGATTTATATGCATAGGTTTGAAAATAATTTCGATAAATTTATTTTATAGGATTTCATTTTATTTTCTTTTATTATGACTTGAAAAAAGTTTTCAACTGTAATATTAATGGTTACCACTATTTGACCCAAAAAACGACAATTGCTTCGTGGTGGGTCGGGAGATGCCTTTCCACTTTGCGTTGTCCAACAAATCGTTGCTTATAAAGCCGTCCATAGAGCAATGTCGCGTAAATTTAGTGGTTTTGATGTTCTATTTTAGGATTGATGTCCCTACAGAAATTACAAAAATTGGTAAATTGTGGCCTTAGTTTTTTAAATTATTGAATGAATATAAATAACCCCTTTCTAGATAGTAAATCGGTTTTTAATAATAGTCCAATTTCTTTAACTTGAAAAAAAAAATAATGGATTAAACTTAATTTGAATACCGTTTGCTGCAATGAGCTTTAATTTGTTCTTATATCGATAGAGGAGTTCTATTCTATAAAACGATAGCTCTGATTTTACACGTGTTGCTAATTTCTTCATTATACCGATCTACGATTATAACGGTATTTACCGATCAAATTATGAAAAGCAGTTCGTAATTAATTTACTTTTCCTTAAATCTGTTGGACCTCATTTCGACCAGATTTTGTAATAAAACATCGCTGAAACATATTCTACGACTTTTAGTTAAAGTCCATAATATTTTGTATTGGACCATTGTCCCCTTTTCTCATTTTAGGTTTTACTATTTCAAACAAACAGTCAGCGCATTCGCGTCTTGGCTCCCACGTCACTGTTGACAGTCATATCTTTGAAGTTGTAGATAATTTCGTTTATCTGGGAACCAGCATTAACAACACCAACAATGTCAGCCTTGAAATCCAACGCAGAATCACTCTTGCCAACAGGTGCTACTTTGGACTGAGTAGGCAACTGAAAAGTAAAGTCCTCTCTCGACGAACCAAAATCAAACTCTACAAGTCGCTCATTACATCCGATGAGACGACTCTTGGGGTTTTCGAGAGAAAGGTTTTACGCAAGATTTATGGTCCTCTAAACATTGGCAACGGCGAATACCGCAGACGATGGAACGATGAACTGTACGATTTATACGACGACATTGACATAGTTCAGCGAATAAAAAGACAGCGGCTACGCAGGCTAGGTCATGTTGTACGGATGGAAGAAAACACTCCAGCTCTGAAAGTATTCGATGCAGTACCCGCTGGAGGAAGCCGCGGAAGAGGACGACCTCCACTCCGGTGGCAAGACCAAGTGCAAAGTGACCTGGTTTCACTTGGTGTTTCCAGTTAGCGCCAAAAAGCAAACAAGAGGAATGAGTGGCGCGCTCTGGTGGATTCGGCTATAATCGCTTAAAGCGGTTCCTACGCCAAATATATATACATATATATATATTTCAAATTTAATTTTCTAAAGTAGATTATTCGATTTATAGACTCTCTAACAATCTAAACCATATTTGGTACTTGTCATTTCCTATACTTTGGTTTTGAAAAGATTCGGAAAATTTGAAGAAAAATTACACAGCCAAACAAATTTTTTTTTATCCTTAGATAGTGGTCTAACTATGTACATATATGTACATTATGCTTTTGGGGTCGCTAAATCCGAATCCATGTACCTCGGATAATCCCATAATTTTTAAAAATTAATCGGATTCGCTTGAAACTCGTCACTCAGGGGTTTCGAGGTCACTGATTACGGTTTTTTCAAAATTCAAAATGGTGGAAGCTATGTGGCGAATTTTTAAAATGTGTTCGCCATATTGGTTCGCCATTTTGAATTTTTGAAAAGTAAAGACAAATTTGTAATCAGCGACCTGAGAACCTCCGAGTAACGAGTTTGAAGAGATTCCAATGAATTTGAAATGCTGTCCGTCATATTGTTTTTTTCTTGGATTATGTCAAAACACTGATCTGAAGGGGTTAAAAGGTCTCAGATTCAAGATCCCCAGGTCACAACAAAAATTTTTTTTTTGTGGCTATATTATATACATATTATTGCGAATACCGGAAATAATTGACGAATAAATGTTATAATCTGGCGCATAAAACACACTCCAGTCAATGATTAGCAAACGATCTCTTTGTTTTTATAGAGTAAAACCAAAATCCTGATTAAACACTACAAATCAATCAGAATATATAATATAATTTATTTCTAGTTACATGAGTCCGCTTCCATTCCATTTGTGAAGATAACACTCTGAAGTAAACTATATTAAAGAGTTGAGCTTGTTAAAGATCTTACTGAATATGACCTATGTACATACATAATTATACATATAAACACGCTGAATATTTTGTATACTATGTAAGCACCCGGAAGTGTTTGAAAGTAATCGTAAATGGTTTCTATGTCGAAAGCGTAAATTCATTTCACTGCATCTACATATCTCTTCACAAGCCATTCATTGCAAGGCAGAGTAAGAGTTAACACTTCATACTATAAATAGTTGCCATACAAATGCACCAATACAGTTATGAGCTTGACTTCGCTGCATACTTCACTCACTAACACCAGCTCAAGCCTTCACTTCATGCATTTTATATTGCTTCACTTTGCACAAATCGTGATTCATGGTGTGCAAAAAGTCCCCTCCCGCTCCACCTGCCACAATTACGTCGTGTAATGGCTTTTAGTTTTATTACTATTCTAATGACTTTAGTAAAAAATGAAGAGTAAAATTGCAACAACATTTATTTAGCTGGTTGTGCTAACTGTTTATCTAACAGGAAATTAAATATATGTGCGCTGGTACTGTGACTACTACTTTATTACTATTTTTGTAAGTGAAATTACTTTTTGCGAGTTCGAGTGCCAGTTTTAGTGGCTCATTAAGTTTGAAAAATATGTAAGAGAGGTAAAGTGGTGTATGAAATGTGACAAATTAAAATTAATTTGGTTTGTTTTAAAAGAGAAGTAGTGCATTTAATTATTTGCTTTTTATTCGTTTAAATTGGTTACTTTCTTCTGAAAGCTGAGTCAAATGTGACGACATATGTATATCTTTGTGAACTATAGTTTCTCAGGATAAATATTTATATAAACAAGTTAGGAAGGGCTAAGTTCGGGTGTAACCGAACAGTTTAGACTCTCGCAATTTATTTATTTAACTTTATTAATATTATATAATACACAACTTGACCCACATATTCGTCATATATATTTTATAAAGTCCATTGAAAGTTGGAAACCCTAATATTAGTTTAAAAGCACCGAGGTCCTCATGTTCGATATATGCGATTTTTAGAATACATAGTATTTGTGCAAAGTTCAGCATCGATATCTTCACTAGTGCTTACTTTATATATTGTAAAGTAAACGATTCAGATCGTCTTCAAAGTTCTGGTATATAGGAAGTAGGCGTGGTTGTGAAGCGATTTGGTCTATTTTCACAACTAAGTTTTTTGCCCCCCCCGCGAGATATGTACAAAAAACTTAATATATTTAACATATTATATATTTATTGGTTATATTGACATAAAGTACAATGCAACATTGTGTTTAAACAAAAATACTTGATATTAAAATGAGTTTTATTAATAAAATTAATTTCATACATTTCTCTGCTCTCTTTCCAGCTATGTCTGCATATTCCAGTGTCCAATTAAAAACCCAAAAATAAAATAAAATCATTTAAGCTCTAAAATATATTCCATTAAAGTATAACTGTGTGCATAAATCATAATATTATGTGTAAAGTGCTAAAATATTATAACTTAGAACAAAGAAAAAAAGAAAAATCGCAAAACTTGAAATTTAACTAACTAAACTTAGTAAATTTAAATGCTACTAAAATAATTAAGTTAAAAAGCTTCCGCTAATTAAAATAAAAAGTGAATCAAATAGGTTTGTGTAAGATAAAAAAATAATAAAAAAGCTAAAAGTTTAAATTTCATAATAATTATAAAAAACAACTAGAAAGTGCGCGTGGTTTTTGGTCGGTTTACAGTGAGTGCGGAATAAAAATTTCAATAAGTTGTAAGTGAAAAGTAAATTAGTTAATAATAAAATTAAAACAGCATACAAAAACCAATGTAATAATTTTATTAAAGCTATCATTGTAAGAAAAAAATAATTTCATAAAAATAGCTGTAATAGTAAAAGCATGCACATTGTGTTGAATAAGTGTTAAAACTTAGTGAAAAAAAAAAATTAACATAAAAAATATAAAAATTGCAAAAATGTAATGGCAACCGTGGTGGTCACTCAAGTGTTAAAATTCACAAAAAAACCAACAATAACAAAAAAATTGTAATATTAATAATTGTGTTATTAAGCAGGCGAAATAACTACGTTAAAAGCATTTGCTGCAGCACGAGAATGGGTTTGCCGCACGCAAAAGGTGAGTCCAACAACAGTCAAACTCTATACAAAGCATAATAAAAAATTATACAAATAAGCAAAAGCAACAACAAATTTTTTTTTATTCATATACCTTTCGGCTTTCCCTTCCTTCACTTGCTGCCAGTGCGACGTGACGTATGCGCAACATTTTGAAACAGTCAAGTAAGCCGACAACAGCAGGCGTGCAAGCCACACAGGCATTATTTCATATATATGTATATATATATATTTATATATATATGTGTATATGTATTTATGTATGTCTGTGTGTAGCCAATGTGCGATAACGAATGTAAAAGCATGCCGCGTGAACACGAGATTGAATGTCACGCATAAGCGCTGTGCCTGTAGTCCTGCCTGTGTGTATTTCTGTGTGTGGCAGCAACAACAACAATTTTCGCTTGTAACTTTATGTATAAATAATAAAGGCAAAGTGAAAAGAAACAATAACAAATTTTAAAGCATCTCACGCGCCACACCAACATACAATGGCCTCATAAAACCGCAGATTTTTTGTGATTTATACTCACTCTGCATGAGCCGTAAAAAGTCCATATATATTCGTGATAGCGCCACAATGGCTTAACCGCTCGCGCACATACATACATCTGTTTACATAGTGCTGTAAACTAACGTTATACCGTTTTTATATACTTTATAGTAATGCCTGGCAGGCAAGAACATATTTTGCACAATGTTCTTATGTGTTATGGCGTGTTGTTGCACTGCAGCTTGGCTCGATTTGTGTTGCCTATAAATAAATGCGGCGCATAAATTCTTAATTTTCGGCCGAAATTCATGTTATTGCAGGTGGTTTGAATGGCGGAAAATAAACTATATTTTTGCATCTATTTTTAAAATTGTTCGACTTTTTGCAACGGTATGCATATTTTCCGTCGATAATTTGGTGTAATCGTTTGAAGAATTTTGGTTTTACAAGTGAATTCCTTTTATATGCAGTGGAAAAGTGGAATGTTGGTTGGATATTTTTTTACACTTATTTAACCAATGTATTGTAATTGTATTTTTCTCTATTTATTTTGACTTAGAACAAAGTCTGAGCAGGAGAAGCTATTTCTCTTCAAATCTTTACCAATTACTTTGTTTTTTCCACTCTTAGTTGTTCTTTCAAAGTTTTCTCTTAAATGGAATCTCCAAAAAGTTAGAATGCATTATCATAAAAATGTTTACCTTAGCATAAAAGGTGTCTCTTGGTCTTTCTTTTAAGGGGACACCCCATTCTCGATTTCAAATTTTGACGATTTTCAATTATTTTTTAGGGTTGTATCTATGCATACACTTATTTGAAGACTTAAAAATGAAGAAAATAATTTTACATATTTTTTACGCATGTGATTTCCGCTCACTGGAATAACTGAAATCAAAAATTGCAACGGGATTAGAAAGAGTACATTTTTGGTTTTGGTATGAACTAGGATTATTAATTTCGCACAAAAATTAACAAAATGGCGGACCTAGGAAACTTTTTTTTTTGAAAATCGCCTCTTTTTCAGCCACAAATCAAGTTGAAAAGTAAAGACGATCTTCACCGATTCGATTTAATTCTATTTCATACCATAGCTATATATGTATAGAATAACGTATTAAAATTTGGAACCGGTTGGATTAATAGGTTTTGAGTAACCTCATGCGCCAGTCGTAAAACAGTGAAAAACGCGTTTAAAGTTTTGAGAAGCAAATTCTTGGGTATAAAACCTACGTTTAATCATCAATCGGCTATATCTTCAAGAATTTTGGAAAATTTCACTTGAACTTGATGAACATTCTTGAATAGTTATATAATAAGTAATAGGGTTATAGAATATTGAATTGAATTTCAAAAAAAAATTATGTTTTGAAACCGATCCCATTATCGGCGGGGTCCGCTTAAAATATTTAAATATTGCCTTTATTATTTATTTAAAAAATATTTTTGTTCTGAGGATCTGTTTTTCACTCAATTAAGTTTTTTTTGTTTATTCCTGAAAGTTAACTTAATATTTGGAGCCTAGATATAATTCCCTAATGACTCATTTATAGTAAAATAAATAATTAATGTTCATTAATCAACAAAAATGCATTATAATTAAACATAACTTAAATGAAAATACCTTTCAAAAATCATTTTAAAATTACGCTCTCTTAATTGCTGTCCAAAAACTACTTACAAATGTTAATACGTAACGATACACCAGCCTGTTTTTGAAATAAAGAATCTGTGAAAATGTTGACAACAGCGCCACCTACCTATCAACTAGTATTATGACTTTTAATTTCAGGGCGTTCAACTAACTATTCTCATAATATTTAAAAATATATTGCTTGCTAAGCCTTCTAGCTATATTACTATGAATTTTGTGAAGATAACCCAGTTGTTTTTATTTTCTAAAATTTCGCAGCCCATACTTTTTCCAAATGAGTCATTCTGTTCTGCATATTCATAAATTGCCTTTGAATCTGTTGATTAAATTACCACAGCAAACCCTTTTAGCTTCTATGGATACTTTCAAAATATAATCTAATGAACTTTTCGAAATCCCATATAATTCCATGAATTCAAGGTACGGCATCAATGTTGAGAATGGTGGATTCAGTACACATGATCAGACTATTCAGTCGAGTTTGGTAATTGTAAAAAGTTCTTGTAGTGGAGTTGGATTGAGTTGAAAGAACCGAATAGCCTTTTTTCACAGCCAAATTAATTGACCAATTAAAATTTGAGAAACCAGTTTTTGCCCTTCACACTGTCGGCTATTTGATATCCGACCAGCTGTTATACATAATAAGTTGGTAAGTTTTATCAGCTGATTGCTGTTTTTAACATCATATCTTAATTAGCGCATTAATCGAGTAGAGGCAGGAAATTGATCAATTAGCTCCTTTGTAAAAATGAAAAAAAAAAAAAAACTTTAACCCAAACGTAGTTGAAATCACCCGCTGGCAAGAGGAGCTCAACCCTTGTTAAATAAATATATATTTTGAATAATATATATTTTAAATTTTCTTTATATATTGATATATATTTAATCGCATTTTGTGACCACTTCTGAGAATTCACTTGCACACAGAGAGCTTTCAACTCTACTTTCATACTCTCAAAGCAATTTACTTATAATGTAGTTTATTTCTGTGATACCCACAACTAGTTGTTCATTAAACATAAATTTATCTCTGCAAAAGTCGCATTTCACATAAAATCACAACAAAAATTATGTTTGTTTTCATTGTTGTTGTTTTTTCTTTGAGTTAAATAAAAATTGTTTTAAAATAATAAAGACAATTGCTTACTAATTGAGACAGCAGTGAAATATTTTCGGAATATATGCATTAACAGACAAACATATCTACTCAGATACGCACATTTATTCTAACTTGTTAGCAAAATCAAAATGAAATGTCCAACTGAATTAAATCTGACAAGCAACAAATTACTAACATTTCTACAAATCAAAATTATTTTGTGAGAGCACATATAATGTTTGTCTACGCCTTATGTAAACAACAAGAACAAATAGAAAATGTGTGCATACAAAAAGCCAACAACAACAGCAGCAACAACATAGTACCACAGAGAAATCTCGAAAGCACTTTTGTGAGAGATTTTTGTTGAAATTCAATTCAATTGAATTCACTAATTCACTTTGTGGTGTCTAAGCAAAATTTATTGTGCTATTTGCGCATTTCTTGCCACTCTGGCAACTTTGTGCGTTGGCGCGGTATGCATCAGAAGTCGCAGAATGCCCACCGAAATACATATGCAAAGTGAAAACCCAGCGGAAATGAAATGAAAATATAGGCATAAAATGGTATAACTGTTGTTCGAGGTCGGTAAATCAATAAAACGCCAAAAAACTCGCTGACGCGCTGACTCTCGACACGCGGACTAGCTGAATCGCTGTAGTTTTTGGTGGAATTGTTGTTGTTGTTATTGTTATTGTTATTATTACTGTTGTTGTTTCTGTTCTTGTTGTCATATGGTATTACGCTTTTCATTACAATTATTGTTGTTTGTTATTGTTGCTTGCTAGCAGTCTTCGTTGCGTGTTTGGCGCTGCACTTTGCCGGCATTCGAGTCACGCGGGCTTTGTATTATAAGTTCGAGTTGTTTTTTATCCACGTGAGTCTACATAACTACTGCCGAAAATATATAGACGCTCCTTTTACATGGGCTTACCGCATCAAACATATACTTCCGCTCGTGCAAAGGAGCTGCAAAAAAAGTACTCAAATGCCTTTTCATTACTCTTGAGTACTTCGGCTGGTTGTTTTTTGTATTTTGTGTTGTTATTACCGATTTTTTGCATAAAGCAATGAATTTGAAAGTATTTCGCCTTTCAATTACCAAAAATACTTCATATTGTTAGGCGAAATTTTATAACTCAGGTTTTGGCGTTTGTAGAGAATGATTTTAGGCCTTCCGGTGATTATATGTGGAAGAAAGTTATAATAGCTGTTTTTGTGTTAGAATTGGTTGTCACATATAATATTTTTTCAAGCCAGACTGTTTCGAAACCTATTGTGATTTTTTATAATTTGTTATATAACTCTTACATTGAACTTTCCAATTAAATATATAATTTCGATACCTTCTATGTTGATCAATAAAACTTCTGTACTCCAAAATCTATCCAAATTTCAAGGAAGTATTTGATAAAATTGTAATGCAATTACGATGGATTTGCTATGTATGTTAACTAAAAGTACCATTTAGACCAGAAAGCAATATTGGTCTACAACTTTGCTTCCGCCGTTTTTATACTCTCGCAACTAAAGTTGTTAAAGAGAGTATTATAGTTTTGTTCACATAACGGTTGTTTGTAACACCCAAAACTAAACGAGTTAGATATAGGGTTATATATACCAAAGTGATCAGGGTGAAGAGTGGAGTTCAAATCCGAATGTCTGTCTGTCCGTCCGTCCGTCCGTCCGTCCGTCCGTCTGTGCAAGCTGTAACTTGAGTAAAAATTAAGATATCTTGATGAAACTTGGCACACTTATTTCTTGGCACCATAGAAAGGTTGCTTTCGAAAATGAGCAAAATCGGTCCACTGCCACGCCCACAAAATGGCGAAAACCGAAAACACATAAAGTGCCATAACTAAGTCATAAATAAAGCTATAGAAATAAAATTTGGTATGAAGGATCGCACTATGAAGGGGCATATTTGGATGTAATTTTTTTGGGGAAGTGGGCGTGGCCCCGCCCCCTACTAAGTTTTTTGTATATATCTCGCAAACCAATACAGCTATATAAACCAAACTTTCTGCAGTCGTGTTTTTTAGCCACTTCCTAATACAGTCCAAAAATGAAAGAAATCGGAGAATAACCACGCCCACCTCCCATACAAAAGTTAGGTTGAAAATTACTAAAAGTGGGTTTACTCATTAACGAAAAACGTCAGAAACACTAAATTTCACATAAGAAAGGGCAGATGGAAGCTGCACTCAGATTTTTTTACAAAATGGAAAATGGGCGTGGCGTCGCCCACTTATGGGTCAACCATATCTCAGGAACTACTCGACCGATTTCAATGAAACTTGGTTTGTAATACTTTCCTTACATCCCAGTGATATGTTGTGAAAATAGGCCAAATCGCTTCACAACCACGCCTACTTCCTATATACCAGAACTTTGAAGACAATCTGAATCGTTTACTTTACAATATATAAAGTAAGTACTAGTGAAGGTATCGGTGCAGAACTTTGCACAAATACTATGTTAATAGTGTGGCAGCCCCATTCTAAAAATAGCCGAAATCGGACCATTGGTTTTTAAGGCCCCATATATCGAACACGAGGACCTCGGTGCTTCTAACCTAATATTATGGTTTCCAACTTTCAATGGACTTTATACAATATATATGACGAATATGTGGGTCAAATTGTGTATTATATAATATAAATAAAGTTAAATAAATAAATTGCGAGAGTATAAAATGTTCGGTTACACCCGAACTTAGCCCTTCCTTACTTGTTTTCTGTAAATTTAAGGCTTTTTTCACTTAGGATAGCCTCACCTTACGTATCCGAAAGCATTCGATGAGCCTCAGCCGCACTTTTCTTGGAATTAAAAAAGAAAAGCAAAATTTCCCGCAAATGTCGAGAATTCGGCTCAAAAAGTGACTTTTTCAGTTGAGAATAAGTTTGGGATGCAAACAGATCTCTACAAATATTTTGTTGGGTTTATGTTGACACAAATGTCAAAAATCGATTTAATCGACCAGTGCTTGACCCTAGAGACATATATTGGAAAACGGCGGAAGCAAAGTTGTAGACCTATATATGAAATGAATTGGCAAATTTTATATAAAGGACAGGACTATAAGAGAGTTCAAGTCCAACGCGAGAATGATAATTGAAAATAATATTATGTGGTTTAGAAAATACCATTTTGATATCTATGAGAGACAATGAACTGGTTTTACATATTCAGTTTAACTTAGATGACTTCGATATTATGCTTGCCAAGTCTGTTTCTTTCACAATTTTTTGTCTATTGTGCTCCAAAATTATGTTAAAGTATCACATAATGTTTTTGAAAGATTATTTCAGAGAATTATTTACAGTAGCAACCTGTTATTTTCAAATCTGAATAAATGTTTCGCCATAACTTTTCGTACGTCGAATAAAGACTACCACTTGCCTAACTATTTTGGAAACTTTGAGACCTTTGGCCATAATCACTGTGCCTAATGGAAACCATTCTGTTGATCGAAGATACCACTTATCTAGTATATTTATTGCCTACACGGTAGCTTGGAGTGTCTTCATTCTCAATTAGCCTGAAATGTGCATCAGGTATAATTTGGGCGAATTACACTATATATATGACTTATGGCATTATAGTAAATCTTTATTTGACAACTAAATCTCTAGGAATTTCTATATAGCAAAAAAAAACACGCAATATGCACTATGCAATATGAGTTTCCAAAAGCTATATAGTGTTTAGATCAATAATATTCCAGATTCCGTATTTATTTCTTTAGTCAGGTTGAATCAATGTTTGTTTAATGGGATTATATTTGTTTTAGCTACTTCGTCGAACATTTGAGTATCGGTGAAGTGAAGCAATCAAGAAACTGTGTATGGCAGAAGACGTTTTGAACCCTTCCAACCTTTAATGTGAAATCCATGATCCGTCTAGAGGCAACTTCAATTTTCTATGACTCTGTAAATAAATTACAAATTTATATTTAAAACTTGAGAGATTGTATAATTGATAGTATAATGAAAGGATCTATAATAACTTATAAAGTCTGTGATTAGAGACATAAACCCTTAGTAAGCCTAATGTGTGCTGTAACAATTGAAGTTACATAGTTTTTGCTAAGGGCTGGCCTAGTTCGATTGATCAAAATAAATATGTGGATCGACAATACAGCTGAAAAAGGGTTCTCTAATGGATTATCGCCTAAATAATTCTATTTCAGAATATGATCTACTATTTTCTTAAGGAGCTATACAGTGAAAAAATGCGCGTTTTTTGAATTTTGAATTAAAAAAAAAGTATTTGATCGAATGTTTTGAAGTTTTTTGGACATAATTAGGTGCATTTTCAGCTATATTTTTGGGTTTTTTTTATTTACAAAAATATTGAAAAAATAACGGAGTTATGTGTTATCTCCGGAGGTACAAAAAAAGTTTCCCAACTGCTGACATGATTCCGGCCCAATAAGTAGCTGAAACAAAACAATTCAAAAAGACTTTTAAAGTTGAATATATTTCCTATATAATGACTTACGATTTTTGAAAAAATATAAAAAAAATTAACAAAATGGTGTAGTTCTGGAAAAAGCTAGGTACAAAATTGTCGTTTTTTAAATGCCAAATTGACAATGTTCAACCAATCAAAAAGATCAAAGGTCAAAGGTATAGTAAATATATTCAAGAATACTCAGTTTAAAGACTTCATATCGGACAATTTCTCATTGAGTTATGATGTCAGCAATTTTGAAAATTGTCGTTTCGAGTTTAAAGTTTCGACTATAGTGAATTATACCTGTGAGCGGTCGCTCTTTAGAACACTGCCATTCAAAAACTATTCAAGATACGGTCTTACCGCTCTCACAGGATATTTTTGAAAATATAAACTATCGAATAAGCAAATAAACAAAGAAAAAAAGTGGAAGTGGAAGTGGCATAGCCCCTTAAAGCCTTCCGACATCCGATAGCTTGTATAGTAAGCTTGTACTATTTAATGTAAAGACATATATTTTATTGATTTTTGTTGATCAAATTTTATCAAGCTCTTTCACGAGACCTTGAGCCCCAAGCATTATTACTCAACTTTTCTTAAAGTATCGTATTAAATATAGCAATATATTATATATAAATACATGCATATCTCACACTCAATCGCAGAAATAACTAATTTACTTCCAAAACGATGACTTCTAACGGCGGCAACTTTAACTTCCGTTTATTGATTTTTGTGAAGCCAACTCTATGTAGTCTTCACCATTGCTTACTGACTAATTGCCACAATGGCAAACAGGCGGACGGACGCATGGAGTAACATTCAGTGTTCATAACGGTGCTACAGTGACTCAAATTGCAGTGAGAATAAAATGCTACGAGCGAACATTGTGGCTTGGAAAGTCACAACGTGCATAATGAAAAGCGAAAGTATATAGATGTTATATATGTTTCATATTATATATATCTACAGTTACATGCTACACAACGGAATAACGGCACAATTCACTGCGTCTCACATTTCATTCGGTTGGCCTTTCACTTTTCCCACAACTCTATCACATAAAATAGTTTACTCACACATACCCACCCATGAGTGCCTCCATATTAACTTTATTCCCTTGCGCTCTAGTCCCCGGACTTCATCGATTTTGCATGTCGCGTGCTGTCGCGCTTTCAATGTGATTACTTTCCGACGATTTTTGTTTGTGCTCGCACGACTACTCCGCCTATTTGGCCATTATAACGGTTTTATTGTTGCTGTTGCTTCACTTTTATTACCACAGTGAATGAGTGAATGTGTGTGTTACTCATATATATATAGCTATATATATATACTTGAATGTCTGCGTTCGCTTTTATTTGTGTTTCCAACTGAAGTTTTATTGAATTTTATTGCTGCAGGAAGCGCGCGAGCGTTCGTTTCGCGTCTTTCACGTCTGTTTCCATTTTGATTTTGGCAAAGAATTACGAAATCAATTGTTCAGAGGCGTTTCGGTGCTAATAAGTTTAAGTATCTGTTGTGGCATGTGCTTGTGGAACTTAAGTTCTCATGTATCATTCACCACGTACTTTAGACGAGTACTTAATAGCTTTCGGGGCATTGAATTGCAATTCAATTGCGCAAAACGCCCCAAATTCGATGGGTTGTTTGTATTATGTGGGGATATTCACTTGAAATTTTATGAGTTTTATGCTGAATGTATTGATGGTACGGTCATTGGGATTGTGGTTTTATCGAAGGCTCATAAACCCTCTTAGATTTATTCTAAAGATTTCCCAGCCTAATCTGTCGGTCATGGTAATTGAAAAACCTACTGGATATGAATTTCTTTCTCTCAACAATCGGCAAATATGTCACGGAGCTTTTTAATGTGGTCTTAAATTATGATAATTTATAAACAATTTCATGGTGCTACGCAAAAGAAGATCCGGTTATTTCAGTTAAACAATACTGAAAGCTAATCTATTGAAAAATTCGGAAGACAGCATGAATACGCGAGCTTCCTCGATAAGATCCCTCTCGGCATTATTTAAACTTTCAATTGAAGCTCAAATATATCCAGGGTAGGTTTCATTTATAAAAGTAATATCAACAAGACAGTTGAGGTTTTTACTCTTTCTGCACCTCGTGAAAAATATATTGATTGAGATCTTCTGCTGAAAGGTATTAGTCAATAAAGCCTTTAAAGCTTTGAAAAACTGCAAAAATCTCTTTTCGCGCCTAGTGAGCTTTTTTGAAAACTTTTGTCAGCCGATAAAATATTCTACCTTGGCTTAAGTAAGTCTTATGAAGTATAATTTTGGATCAGTATATCATCAAACACGAATTGCTCTTACTAATTATTTGAAAGCTCCAAAGCTTATTTGAAAGATTTCAAAAACGGTATTCTACTAAGATTGACTTCTTTCAGATGAAATAAAACGCCTCAAAATTCAGTTAGATATTAAACATTGTTAAGTAAGTCATAGAAAATGTGACAGAAGTCCATTTGCTCCATGGTAATGCGAAAAGTTCTTTTTGAAAGCTCAGCAAGTTTAATTGTTAAAGTACAGTTTTCTTTTAAGTTCTCTATTAATTTTCTGCCCAATTGTTATGATTTTACGAAGCTTAAACGAGCTTAATTGAGCTTTTGTTCCTGAAAAACTTTACGACTTAGTTAATTACTACTTTAAACCGACGAATGACAAAAACATAACAAAGAAATAATAGCAAAGTAGCCAAAAATCATTAAGAGTCGCTTTCCACTGATATCCCGTTATCAATATTATGACATAAAACCGTTAATATCTTAAAAATAACTTAATATGCCACCTAATGACATTCCTTGTAACCATTTACAACACCAACACAAAAACCGTATACTTCCAATTAACTTAAAAGCCTTTGAAGACACAACAAGCAACAAAAACAAAAAGCGAAACGCCATTTAACCGCTTAATTATTGAATACAGCATATTAATGGTGAAAACTTTCAGCCATTACGACACAACAGCTGTTCATATTTCGAAAAACAACAGCAATACCAAATATATAGCTCGCCATTTTAGCTACACATTATCGGAGTAAAAGTCATGCTGTCGGTTCAGAGTTTGGCAACAAAATTCTTTTGCCATTTAATTTTGTAATTCAATAGCAACAAGCCGGCCACATAAAGCGCAGAGCGCCGGCTGAGAGACGCAAAAGGCAAGCAAGAAAAGTTATTCGCTTAAAAGTAGATTTTCATGGATTTTTCGTTGTTCATCGACCAGTCGCTCGCCTCTCCATAACCACAGTCTTGTGTCTAACGGTCATTATGCCTTAAAGCTTATGTTACTTATCCTTTGTTTACCACTCATCCATCTCACTGACACTCTCGGCTTTGCTCGGCTCGGGTATGTGTGTGTGTGGATTTATTTTCGTGGCCTTCATTTTGTTTTTTTTCCTACATTTTTTTTTACTTTTTCTGCTTTGCTGCTTCAACTATAATTAAGTTTGTTTGTATGCCGCTGCTTTCCATTGTTATTATTTTTTTTTGTTGTTGTCAACCATTTGTTTTAGTTGTCGTTGATTTTATGCTCATGTTTTGCTTATTTTTTCTTTTATTTCTCGTACTTTGTCACACGATTACATTAATCAATGTTCGAGCTCCGGCGTATTAATTTATAATGTTTGAAAATGTTAAGAGTGCGCACAGAGATAATTTTGCCGCAGGTCAGAAGTGTCAAAAACAGTTCTCTCGAATTTTAAATGACTCTATGTCACTGTGTAAATACATAGTCATTAATTTCTAATGGTTGTTTTTGTAGAAACGATTTAATTAAGTATGAGCGATGGTATGAGATTAACCGTGAATGATAAATGGCAGCTGATTTCCTTTTGAAAAATTGATTTAGATACTTTGATTTTTATAAATCAGCAGCTCATTTTCATGTCATACTAGTATTGGTTTTTATGAGGTTGCATTTGTTCTTTCCCTAAGACGATAAAAACGAATCTATAAGAAGAAGAAGAGCGCTTATTGTCCGCTTGAGAGAAAATCTAAACGACAATATAAAGAATTGCAGCTTGGAGGCTTGACTTGAAGTACAATCGATCCAATATAATTATAATGAGTTCTCAAAACCCGCTAAGATAAGACATTCCTCGAAGATTCCTCGAAGAACTGACTTCAGCATCTAACAGAAGATCCAAGAGTCGAGTTGTCTCAAAGTGGCGGTTAATGTCATGCAAGTACATCTTGCAAGCAATATATATATTCAATATGTTAAAGTCTATTCTAGATAAGTAGAAGATCGAAATTGTGCGACGGTTTCGCTGGTTTCATGAGGCAACTCGAATTCTTGATCAATTAACTTAGTTATATAGTTTGTTCGCTTCAGCAGTTGACGCCAATTCGAAATATCAAGTACAACCAATCACTCTTTCACTAGGTATTTTCAAAACCATATTTTGCGGAATCTCTTACTCTAGAACTACAAAAACCGCCTCAGTAGAGTTCATAGTGTATCTTCTGAACCTTATTTTAGATTGAGTCTGATGAGAGATTTGGTATTTATTTTGTTCCTCGTGAGGGAAATTGGTCTCTCGGCTGTCACATTTCACTGACAGTACCAGTAATGCTACTCTTGTTAAAGATCGAGTACATCATATTTCCATGCCTTTTCTCAGTGGTGTGACTGCCCTCCTCTCCACAAATCTGAAATGTTTTCGATCTTATGCGATTTTTCTTCGGTCTTTTAGTCACAGTAACTTTTGTAAGAATATTCAGGCACTATTCGCACCTACCAATGTATCCATATCAACTTTGCTTCTTTGTATGATTCCTCTTCGAAATTGACTAGACAACTAGTTTTTCAGCTCTTCGTGATCATCATTACTTTGCTCTTCACATTATTATGTTCTCAGCCTTACAGCGTCTCCTATGTAAATATAGTAGTTGAGTGTTTAGTATAGAATTTCTTTGCCAACGTGATCTCGATAAAAGCAAAAAGTTTCTTGTAACTCTTATTTGCCTCCACATAAGCACACATCCATACATACAAACATATGTCTATAGAAACACAGATTTTCTTAAGAGGTTCCATCAAATCCGTTTAAATTGAAAAAATAAAACTGATTTCACCAACAGTATAAAAGAGCTTTCACAACTCATATCTAGAGACTTCGAAATAGTAAAACTGGCAGCAAAGGAAATGAAGCAAAGCAGTACTCGTACGCAACTGATATCAACAAAAAATTCATTTAAACTTGATTCGTAAACGAATCACTCGGTTCACTCTCAGATTCGTTTACGCTGCTACACATAAGCCTGTTAAGCTTAAAGTATATTTGCAATTTATCTTGTCTATCTACATACACTTGTTTGTCTCTTTGCCTGCCTCGGCCAGCTTTGCATTTGCATCAAAGCTTGTGTGCCATGTAACGGTAAAAGGAAAGATTGAAAAAAGTATTTAAGCATTTTCTTAATCAGTGGCACCCAAAACCACAACGCAACGTAGGTTGTCAAAAGATGAAAGCAAAATACAGATGCAGATAAAGAGTCTCGCTTGGGAAGGGGTTCTGCGATCTGGGTCACACAGTGGTTGCAGTGCAGCTGCTAGTTTTCACAAATCTATTTTTATACTCTCGCAACAAAGTTGCTAGCAACAAAGTTGCTACGAGAGTATTATAGTTTTGTCCACATAACGGTTGGTTGTAAGTCCTAAAACTAAACGAGTTAGATATAGGGTTATATATATCAAAATGATTAGGGTGACGAGAAAAGTTCAAATCCGGATGTCTGTCTGTCCGTCCGTCTGTCCGTCCGTCCGTGCAAGCTGTAACTTGAGTAAAAATTGAGATATCTTAATGAAACTTGGAACACGTGTTCCTTGGCACCATAAGAAGGTTAAGTTCGAAAATCAGCAAAATCGGACCACTGCCACGCCCACAAAATGGCGAAAACCGAAAACACATAAAGTGCCATAACTAAGCCATAAATAAAGCTAAAGAGTTATATTAACCAAACTTTCTGCAGTCGTTTTTTTAGCCGTTTCCTTATACAGTCCAAAAATGACAGAAATCGGATAATAACCACGCCCCCCTCCCATACAAAGGTTAGATTGAAAATTACTAAAAGTGGGTTAGCTCACTAACCAAAAACGTCAGAAACACTAAATTTCACATAGGAAATGGCATATAGAAGCACTCAGATTTTTTTACAAAATGGAAAATGGGCGTGGCGTCGCCCACTTATGGGTCAAAAACCATATCTCAGGAACTACTCGACCGATTTCAATGAAACTTGGTTTGTAATAGTTTCCTTACATCCCAATGATATGTTGTGAAAATAGGCCAAATCGCTTCACAACCACGCCTACTTCCTATATACCAGAACTTTGAAGACGATCTGAATCGTTTACTTTACAATATATAAAGTAAGCACTAGTGAAGATATCGATGCACAACTTTGCACAAATACTACGTTTATAGTGTGGCAGCCCCATTCTAAAAATCACCGAAATCGGACCATAGGTTGTCAAGGCCCCATATATCGAACATGAGGACCTCGGTACTTCTAACCTAATATTAGGGTTTCCAACTTTCAATGGACTATACAATATATATGACGAATATGTGGGTCAAATTGTGTATTATATAATATAAATAAAGTTAAATAAATAAATTGCGAGAGTATAAAATGTTCGGTTACACCCGAACTTAGCCCTTCCTTACTTGTTTTGTTTTTTTTTCTGCTTGCTTTTTATATAAATATATATAACATTTTTCAAGCAGTATGGGTATGTTATTTCAAAATAGTTAAATTTATATATATGTAGAGCTATGTGGACCTTGCCTTCCATAGAATTGTGGCAAACGTTGTGCACTTCAGCCAGTATTCGATACTTTTGTCAGCTTGTAAGCTGAAAGGTATTGCTTTATTGTCAAGTGTGGTTTTCTATTTGATGACAGCAAAGCTTCCTTATTGTAAACTCTGTTATATGATATTTATTCAATATTTGAGGGTAAGAAGGGTTGTTGCAGATAAATGTGTGGAAATATTGTGTTTACTATTTGGAAAATAAGTTGAGGTTAAAGGCAATATATTTTTTTTAATTGCAGACTTTCTTCATTTTGTGGCAATTTTTATAATTTTGTGTACTTCCTTCACATTTTGTGGATTGATTAAGGAGTCTAATGTAGTAAAGTCTAAGTAAACATTTAGTTCAGTGATGTCCCTGCAAGGTTCTCTGTGGCCTTCGAAGATTTTTTCTGACACGTTCTTAGATTGCATTTAGTTTTAAGCCACAGCCACCACGAAACTCTACGAAGGGCCAACCCTTTAAGCAGTCTAGAAGCGAAGCTCCATTGTCTCTTGCTCCCCGTGGAGCCAGGTTAAGGTCTATGGTAAGACTTTGTAGTAGATGTTACTACCAGTTGAGCCTTCCCATACTGCTCTGTTGGACAATTGTGTTCAAGGAAGAGAATTCATAGGAAGAATGCCATAGGTAATATAATTCTTGTTCAAGCCAAGTAATATATTATAGCACACCTAGACAACAGACTTTGTATCAGCTTTTAACAAAGTCGAATGTTCTATCTGTGCTTGTTTGGATTTTAGTCGCCTCTTACGACAGGTATACTTTACCACGCGGTTATTCTACACGCACCACCGAAGGGTGACAGCTAGTGATACAGTCCAATCTAATCATACTAAAGCACCAGATGTCGCAACAATTACTAATAAGCTTTCACTATGTCTGGAGCACCCGTTAGTTTTCTAGTAAGGAGCCAAGCTACAATAGAGACTGCCAGAATTCTCAACGTAAAATCGATTGGGACCCAATATTAAAAAAAATTGATTTGTTGTGATGAAACCTAAAAAGCTTTAACTATATCCAGCTATTTATATAAAGCTTTTTTAATAAAATTTTCTCGAACTTTCTTAGGGAGCGCGATACGCGTACTGAAAGTGTCCCATAAAGCTTCCAATTATTCATCGTTGCCTATCCAATCCGACAATCTTTTTTTTTTAATGAAAGATTGACTTCTTTCTTAAGAGTGAATATCAATAGAAATCAATTTATATCTCAGTCCTTGTACTTCATTTGCCTATGTCCAATGTTCGATCATTCAAAGTCCGGATAGGAGTATTATTCCTAAGTAACTAGAGGACGGTTAAGTCTTCAAAATGATAAATTTGATGAGCTTGAACCTAGAAAGTAAAAAATTTTAATTGCAATTGGAAGATTGCTCAGATGATCTGACGGTGCATAAGATCGACCTTTGGAGCTTCTTACCACATAATACGATAGCTTTTACAGGTTTCATGACACGCCATGGCAGAAATATAGAAGAATTTACGAGATTAATTTGATACTATTCAAACAAACGATATCAGCGTGGCTTACTTCTTGTAGTGAATGACATACAAAGGCTCAGAAGCTCACTTATTATCATATGTAAATTTTTTTCAAGAAAGAAGAAAAACTTTATCAAAGTAAAGTTGAGCAATTTAAAATAAATGAGCTAACTACAAATAAACTGCAAACAAATCGTCGATTTTCTTGATAAAGCCGCCATAATAATAATAAAAAGGCCGAAGTCCACAAAAGGTCAAATCACGAAAAATTGCCATAGCATACAAAATAATGGAGTACATTTTTTAACAGACCATTAAAATTTTCCACACCTACAACGATTAGAGACAGCGAAGCTCGTTTCCTCTTCATGCCTCTCGCCAGCAGCCGAGTGCTGAACCGCCAGTGCTGCTGGCTGACTGTCTCATTTGTTTTTATCGCACTTTATCGTTGCTTTGACGCCTGCAGCCATATGCCGTAGATCCTTTTTGGCGGTTATACTGTTGAAATGACGCTCCATTAAATGCGCATAAATGTGCCAAAGGAAATACTACGAAGCATAACAACAACAGCAACTAGAAGCAGCTCAACTCTGCTGGTTGGCAGCCATCAGGCATCGTTTAGTAAATGTGTTGGCCTAATCCTTTAACCGCAGCAAAGTTCAGCAAAGCAAAGCAAAACAAACAAAAATAGACAACAACAGCAATAACAACAACAACAAGTTGGCCAATATAAAGCCAGCAGCTGGTGAAATGCACAGCAGCCAAAGATAATGGTGGAAAAAATAGCGAAATGCCAAAAGCCAAAAGCGTGAGGGCGTCATGGCTGCGTGCCGACCGTAGGCTGTGTGGGCGTTTAGAGTGACTAGGCAAATACACACACACACGCACAAACACTCAGGCTATACCTGCCTGCATTTAAAGAGCCTCATCTATTTGCATTTATGCTGATAGCTTTTAGAGCGAACAACGCCAGAGCATCGTAAAATAATCCACACAAAAAAAAACAACAAAAAAAAGTTGAAAGAAAAATCGTAGCATAAATACCCGAGCGTAAAAGCGAAGTCTCTAGCCATTATCCTTGTAACGGTAAATCCTTTCGCAGCGCCAGCATACTGCCAGCCAGACCAAACAAGTGACGCAAAACATGGCTTGTCTGTGCGTGGGTGTGTTGTCTTTGTTGTTGTTGGCCACTTTTTCTAAATTGAATACTTGCACGCCTACACACACACACACAGACACATAAATAAATAACTGTTTTTATACTCTCGCAACAAAAGTTGCTAAGAGAGTATATAGTTTTGTTCACATAACGGTTGTTTGTAACACCCAAAACTAAACGAGTTAGATATAGAGTCATATATACCAAAGTGATCAGGATGACGAGTAGATTTGAAATCCGAATGTCTGTCTGTCCGTCCGTCCGTCTGTGCAAGCTGTAACTTGAGTAAAAATTAAGATATCTTGATGAAACTTGGCACCATAGGAAGGTTGCTTTCGAAAATGAGCAAAATCGAACCACTGCCTCGCCCACAAAATGGCGAAAACCGAAAACACTTAAAGTGCCATAACTAAGCCATAAATAAAGCTATGGAAATAAAATTTGGTATGAAGAATCGCACTATGAAGGGGCATATTTGGATGTAATTTTTTTGGGGAAGTGGGCGTGGCCCCGCCCCCTACTAAGTTTTTTGTACATATCTCGCAAACCAATAGAGCTATATAAACCAAACTTTCTGCAGTCGGTTTTTTTAGCCACTTCCTAATACAGTCCAAAAATGAAACAAATCGGGTAATAACCACGCCCACCTCCCATACAAAAGTTAAGTTGAAAATTGCTAAAAGTGGATTAACTCAATAACGAAAAACGTCAGAAACACTAAACTGCACATAAGAAATGGCAGATGAAAGCTGCACTCAGATTTTTTACAAAATGGAAAATGGGCGTGGCGTCGCCCACTTATGGGTCAAAAACCATATCTCAGGAACTACTGGACCGATTTCAATGAAGCTTGGTTTGTAATAGTTTCCTTACATCCCAATGATATGTTGTGAAAATAGGCCAAATCGCTTCACAACCACGCCTACTTCCTATATACCAGAACTTTGAAGACGATCTAAATCGTTTACTTTACAAAATATAAAGTAAGTAATAGTGAAGATATCGGTGCAGAACTTTGCACAAATACTACGTTAATAGTTTGGCAGCCCCATTCTAAAAATCGCCGAAATCGGACCATAGGTTTTCAAGGCCCCATATATAGAACACGAGGACCTCGGTACTTCTAACCTAATATTATGGTTTCCAACTTTCAATGGACTTTATACTATATATATGACGAATATGTGGGTCAAATTGCGTATTATATAATATAAATAAAATTAAATAAATAAATTGCGAGAGTATAAAATGTTCGGTTACACCCGAACTTAGCCCTTCCTTACTTGTTTTTTTTTAGAAAAGCTGCTGGCATGCGAATAGTTAAAAGCCAACGCGCATTCACGCTTGAAATCCTTTCACTTTCGCCTTTTTCCGACTTTCAACTTTTACTTTTGCTTTTTGTTGGCTTTCGTCTCTAATTTGTTTAGGCTACCGTTATCGTGCTTTTGTCTCAACTTTTCAGCGCTATTTCCGGCGCATATAAATATATATGTTTATATTATTTCCATTTTTCGCTCATAAAGCTGTCGTAATCGGCAATCAACGTTCGTTTTAATAGTTAGCCGGCCACGTTCGCTTTGTACTGCTTTCGCCTGGTTGCTCGGGTTACTCATCCGCCTGGGTGCACCCGAAAGACAGACAACTCACCCTGCGTTTTATAATCATAGGCGCGCATTTAAATTTTTATTTTCATTTATATTTAGCTGTTGTTTTAACAAGCTTATACATATTTCTATAGTCAGTTTGTTGACTGTGCCGGCATGCTCTGGATGTTTTAAAAGCTTTGCCTTTTGGAATATAAAAACTAATATAATTTTCTCAACTTTGGAAATAAACCTTTTTGTAAATAGAGGTAGTCACATTAAAAATTTGAGTTGATAAGAAAAATTGGTGTAAACAATGGAAAATATAGACAAAGGAAGCGCATGTAGTTTATTATTTTTGTATTAAAAACAAAATAGACCTTGGAGACTTCAAACCACTTAATTAGCGTAACTACTCCCGTGAAAAACTAGGCGATTTTCGAGAATTTTTTAAAAGAAAGTACGCGATCGAATGTTTCGAAGTTTTTCTGAACATAATAAGGTATATTTTCAGCTATATTTCAAGATTTTTTTTTACAAAAATATTGAAAAACAAGAAAAAACGTTAACTTCGGCTGTACTGAAGCTAATATACCCTTCACAGGTGCATTTCTTTTAGTAACTATGTGTATGTAACTTAAAAAATGAAGGACTAGTTCATGTATATACAGACAGACAGACGGACATGGCTAAACCGACTCAGTTCAACATACTGATCATTTATAGGGCCTCGGACGCTTCCTTCTGGGTGTTACAAACTTCGTGACAAACTTAATATACCCTGTTCAGGGCATAATAACGGAGTTAGGTGCTGTTTTCGGAGGTACCAAAAAAAAATTCCCCAACTGCTGACATGATTGCGGCTGAATGAGTAGGTGAAACAAAAAAAATCAAAAAGGTTATTAAAGTTGAAAGTACTTCCTATACAGAAAAATATCAAAAATTAACAAAATGGCGTAGTTCTGAAAAAAATTTCGTTCTTTAGGTAAAAAAATGATATTTTTTTAATGCCATATTGGCAATTTTCAACCAACCAAGAGTAAACATATTCAAGAACACTCAGTTTATATTTGTCGATCGGTCAGTGTCTCCTTAAGTTATGATGTCAGCAATTTTGAAAAATGTCGTTTCGAGAAAAACGCGTTTAAAATTTCGACTATAGCGGCTTATACCTGCGAGCGGTCGCTCTTTAGAACGCTGCCATTCAAAAACTATTCAAGATACGACCTTACCGCTTTCACAGGATATTTTTGAAAATATAAGCTATCGAATAAGCAAAAAACAAAAAACGATTTTTTGAAAGAGTCACAAAATATATGTATTCATTCGTCTACATTAATTTTGCCGCCTTCAAAATGGCCCCGTTCGATATTATGCACTTATGCCAGCGCTTCTTGCAATCACTGAAACACTTCTCAATCGATTCTCTATTTTTTGGCATAGTCTTTGGGTCTTTAAGCGATTGCTCGTATGCTTGTAAAACGACAACCCTTTAAGGTTCTCTTTATTCTCGTATGTAATATCATTGGGATTCAAAATACCAAAAAGCAAGAATTTAATGTCGAATAAATTGACCAAAATATTATGTCAAAGTTGTTTTTAGCAAAAAAAAAAACATTGTAGGAAAGTAAACCAAAGAAACATTAAATGTTTGTCTTTGTTGTTTAGATGGTCTTCTCTCCGTAAATGAACATAATGCAGCAGCAATTGCCAATTATAAGCTTATTAAAGAAACGAGCACGAGGACGGTATGGAACCACCCCATAGTGTTCCTGAGTATGTTAACTAGACTTCATTACCTTCTTACCTTTCTCATAATTACTTATCATGAAGTTTGTTTTAACACAGAAGTTTACGGAATGAGTATTTTAGTTCGCTATAATAGTTGAGATTGTAATTTTTATAAGAATTAAGTATTTTAATAATTTTGGTGAGTCATATGGCTCACATGTTAAGACGAGAGAATAGTTCTTAAATACCATCGTGGAAATCCAACTACTTGTAATAATTATCGAGTCAGTAATGAATTCCTGACTAAAGTACAATATAATTGAAAGGACTTACTTATATCAGCTGATAATCAGCCTTACTGTCTAGCCGATCCTCTTCAATATTCACAGCCACTGTTCGCTTGGCATACTATCATGGTAAATAACAAGAATTTAAAGGTTTAATCAACCAACCAAGCACTTCGAAATCGGTTAACAGTTTCTTTCTTAACACTATTTACTGTGAAGTAGTTAACGACTAGACTTATAAAGGATAACTGAGAAATCTCCTGACAAGTGGAAAGAGGAAATACATTCTCGGAGGATTTTTCGATATAAAAGGGGAATCGTCTGATTGAGATCTCAAAATCTATGTAATCTCTATGCGTCTGGGTTAACCTACATTGGAATCAATAAGACTACTAAGCAACATCTTAAAGTTGATTTGATATCGTTAGGATTCCGTGTCGTATTTTGTTGAATTATTGAGGGGAATTGAGCTCGACATTGCAGAAAAATGTACTGTGATTAAGTACTATACTATAATGGTTTCATTTAATTGAATATGTCTTCAACTTTTCATGGTTTTGATGAGTTAGAACCGCTGTCATAAATTCAAAGTTTTTCCTGAGGAATATTTTACTTATTAAAGCATTGTAATTTGTCAACCATGCGTTCACCTTAGCATTATATCCGATATTTTCCATATTAGTAACCTAGCGCTATCTGTCGGCTGGCTATAAACTAAATTAATTCCGAACTTAAGACATCTTCGAATTGTTAAATTTACTTCTCTTTCGCATATCTTTTCGAATTATTTTGTATTAACAATTTCAAGATTATTAACTGAAAAAATTTTACATTTTGTTTTTAATATTTATACAAATATACTTATTGTTCTACTTCATGTGAAGTGAAGTGTTCGATTATTGCTCCAATAATCATATCTTTTACATTATATCTGTTTATCTACATCTTTTATACTCTCGCAATTTATTTATTTAACTTTATTTATATTATATAATACACAATTTGACCCACATATTCGTCATATATATTGTATAGAGTCCATTGAAAGTTGGAAACCCTAATATTAGGTTAGAAGCACCGAGGTCCTCATGTTCGATATATGGGGCCTTGAAAACCTATGGTCCGATTTCGGTGATTTTTAGAATGGGGTTTCCACACTATAAAGGTAGTATTTGTGCAAAGTTCTGCATCGATATCTTCACTAGTGCTTCATTTATATATTGTAAAGTAAACGATTCAGATCATCTTCTAAGTTCTGGTATATACGAAGTAGGCGTGGTTGTGAAGCGATTTGGCCAATTTTCACAACATATTATTGGGAGGTAAGGAAATTATTACAAACCAAGTTTCATTGAAATCGGTCGAGTAGTTCCTAAGATATGGTTTTTGACCCATAAGTGGGCGACGCCACGCCCATTTTCCATTTTGTAAAAAAATCTGAGTGTAGCTTTCATCTGCCATTTCTTATGTGAAATTTAGTGTTTCTGACGTTTTTAGTTAGTGAGTTAACCCACTTTTAGTAATTTTCAACCTAACTTTTGTATGGGAAGTGGGCGTGGTTATGATCCGATTTCTTTCATTTTTGGACTGTATTGGGAAGTGGCTAAAAAAAACGACTGCAGAAAGTTTGGTTTATATAGCCCTATTAGTTTGCGAGATATGCACAAAAAACTTAGTAGGGGGCGGGGCCACGCCCACTTCCCCAAAAAAATTACATCCACATATGCCCCTTCATAGTGCGATCCTTCATACCAAGTTTTATTTCCATAGCTTAATTTATGGCTTAGTTATGGCACTTTATGTGTTTTCGGTTTTCGCCATTTTGTGGGCGTGGCAGTGGTCCGATTTTGCTCATTTTCGAAAGCAACCTTCCTATGGTGCCAAGAAATAAGTGTGCCAAGTTTCATCAAGATATCTCAATTTTTACTCAAGTTACAGCTTGCACAGACGGACGGACGGACGGACGGACAGACAGACATTCGGATTTGAACTCCACTCTTCACCCTGATCACTTTGGTATATATAACCCTATATCTAACTCGTTTAGTTTTAGGTGTTACAAACAACCGTTATGTGAACAAAACTATAATACTCTCTTTAGCAACATTTGTTGCGAGAGTATAATAAGTAATAAATGAAAGTAAAGCAAAGCGAAAACAAAAAAATCGATTAGATTTTATGCCGGCGCTAGAAATCAAATAAAATATAAAGGGCAATGTAATGCAATGGCAGGGAAAACACGAAAAGTAAATAAAACGTGTGTGCGCAAAGAAACGAAAGGTGTTTGTGTAGACAAGAAGACAGTGTTCAAGGTAGTAAATGGCCGCGAAGAATTCGTAGCAAAGGCAAGGTAATGAAATGACCCTGACTGAGGTCTATAATCGAGCAAAGCCGGCGCTGTGTAATACACATACATTTTCTATTTCTATTTTCTATTTACTAAATACATACATACATACACACATGTGTGTGTTAGACACAGGGTTCGTGTCCTTGCACACATTTTACTTGTGAAAAAAGAGGAATGTATAAGCATATACATACATATGTAACGATAAGTGACATATTTATGTGTGTAACTTACACACATACGAGAGTATTATTTGTGGGTCTCTCAAAAGACTTTATTGTGGTAAGGCAACTGGGAATCGTTATTTCCTTCAACACTTGTTACACTGTCAACTGTTGTCAGAATGCATGTATATATACACATTTATGTATTTAGCTATTTGTGTACATACTAAATAGCTGTTTCTTTGACCTCTTAGACATCTGTTAATTTTGTACATATGTTAACATCTCTCGCTGGCGAGGATTTATAAAAAATGTTGCCACATTGATTTATTTGAGATATTGTTAATTATGTAAGTAAATAAGTAAGGAAGTAACCCTTCCGGGTGTAACCTGACATTTCATACTCTCGCAATTTATTTGTTTAATTTTTTAATATAACACACAATTTAACACACAAATTCGTAATATATATGGTATAAAGTTCATTGAAAGTTTGAAAACCCTAATATCATGATATATGGGGCCTTGAAAACCTCTGGTCCGATTTCGGCGATTTTTAGAAATGCCTGCCATATAATAAATGCAGTATTTATGCAAAGTTTTATTCTGATATTTTCACTAGTGCTTACTTTATATATTGTAAAGTAAACGATTCAGATCGTCTTCAACGTTTTGGTATATAGGAAGTAGGCGTGGTTGTGAACCGATTTGGAAAATTTTCACAACATATTATTGGGATGGCAGGAGAATATTATGAACCGAATATCATAGAAATTAGTCGAATAGTTTCGGAGATATGGTTTTTGACCCATAAGAGGGCGATGCCACGCCTATTTTCCATTTTGTAAAAATATCTGAGTGCAGCGTCTTGCTGGTATTTCTTCTGTAAAATTTAGTGTTTCTGACGTTTTTCGTTAGTGAGTTAACCCACTTTTAGTAATTTTCAACGCAACCTTTGTATGGCAGGTGGGCGTGGTTATTTTCCGATTTCTTTCACTTTTGAACTGTATTAAGAAGTGGCTAAAAAACGATTGCAGAAAGTTTTGTTTATATAGCTTTATTGGTTTGCGAGATATATAAAAAAAACCTATTTGGGGGCGTGGCCACGCCCACTTCCCCAAAAAAATTACGTCCAAATATGCCCCTTCATAGCGCAATCCTTTGTACCAAATTTTATTTCCATAGTTTTATATATGGCTTAGTTATGGCACTTTATGTGTTTTCAGTTTTCGCCATTTTGTGGGCGTGGCTGTGGTCGGATTTTGCCCATCATGAAGTTAAAGCTTGCACAGACGGACAGACATTCGGACTTTGACTCGCCTCGTCGCCCTGATCACTTTGGTATATATAACCCTATATCTAACTCGTTTAGTTTTGGGTGTTACAAACAACCGTTATGTAAACAAAACTATAATACTATCTTAGCAACTTCGTTGCGAGGGTATAAAAATGTGGAAATAGTGAAGAGTGGCAATGTGTCCGCAAGAACTGAAGTATTCTCCTATAATTTTCCATTTATTCCGGACCTCGACGTTATGACCATCTGACTAGTTTTCCTTTAAGTTAAGAAAATTTAAGTTCAGTGGAACTTTTGTTTCAATCCACATTATTTCTTGGTTTTCATTTCGTTACATTTATGTATGTTTGCCTATATAATATTGTATGTATATGTGTATGTAGCAATTCATATGTGGAAAGTGCCAAATGATGTGCCACGTTTAACCCATTTGCCTAACGGCGAGCAATAATTTAGGGCTGCCTCTTGCAAAATGACTTGTGTGTGCCATAAAAGCAATTGGTTGTGGCCTTTTGTTGGCATGCAGAAAAATTGGACAGAAACTAATTTATATTATACCACACACAATCTATTGGGTGATATTTATTTGCATGTAGCCAATTGCTTTTTGTATTGCTCTTCATTTGAATTTCAACATATTATATGAAAGGTTTGGGATATATTTTAGGTATAGTAGTTTTTCCGTCGAAGATTATATTGCTTGAACTGCTCACAAAACTACATAATTTCATCCAGTATGATTGTATATATGTACATAAATGACTTGGAAATGTTGGCATGCATGTAGCTTGTTATGTAATACTGCCGCTTTCTAATCAGTATAATCATTATATGTAGTAAACATGCCTGTGTAGATTACCTCGTTTTTTCTTTTCGAGGATTTCGATTTTGATATAATATTACCCCATATTCAACGACCATATAATTCAGATTATTCCTTGTTTGAAATAAATATATCTATTGCGGGACGCTGCATAATAGAATAACGAAAATCTTCAAATATAGTGTATGAGGACTGAGGTAATGCCTAAATCGATTTCACACATTTTCACCACCAAAGTACGCTATATCCAAGACTATACGCTCACTTAATTTTGCTAAGATATCTCACATATTAACCGATATATGCGGAATAAAGCCCACCGTATTTTTGAAAAACCTTTAATTAGGTATATGGGAGTTGGGGGAATTTATGACCCGATTTTAATAATTTTTTGAACGGAGACACACTTTTAGAAGGAAAAAAGTCCTCTGAATTACATTAAAATATCTGTGGGTATTACCAATATTTCATCTTAGGCACTGAGTTCTTCAGTTGGATATCTGGGGCCTTGAAAAGTCATTGTCCGATTTCGACAATTTTTCTACAAATTAAGCCACAGATGATATACAGTATTTGTGTAATGTTTTATTCCGCTATCTTCATCGATTCCTTATGTATACATTATAAACTGAACAAATCAGATGGAATTCAAAATTGAGTTATATGGGAAGTAGTCGTGGTTATGAACCGATTTCGCCCATTTTTATCCATGTTATCAGGATATCAAGAAAGTATTATGTACCGAATTTCACTGAAATCGGTTGAGTAGTTTTTGACAATCGGCTAGTGTTTCGACTAGTGTTGTCATTAAATTTGACATAATGGAAACCAGATATAATAAAGGGTAGTTCAGTGAAAAAATATCTAATAAATTAAGATATTTGGTGGCCTATAAATGTAAATGAAGTGGCAATTTATAAAACGGTCGGAAATTTGACTAAAATACGAGGTCTGCTATATATATTTCTGGCCTAATAATGAAAATAGGAATATTTATCAACGAAAATGGTTTTATTGTTTTTCAAAATATTCTCCATCAAGATTTATACACTTTTGCATGCGCTCAAACCAATTTTCGAAGCATTTTTTTTTAGCCTTTTTTTGAGCAATTGTCAAATTGTGCGGGATCCAACGAGAACAAACCTTTTTTACGGCCAGGTGTTCATGCAATATCGAATGTATGCTGGTGGGAGAAATGCATAGGCATGCCTCTATCTGAAGGCATCGATGTTTTCTGGCACAACGGCTGTTTTTGGACGACCTTCACGGAATTCGTCTTTGAGCGAGCGTCGGCCACAATTGAATTCGTTGTACCAGTTTTTCACAGTGCTATAGGATGGTGCTGCATAGCCAGTGTTGCTTAGTGTTGCCTAGGCCAGAAATATATATAGCAGCCCTCGTATTGACATATTGTAATTATGACACTACTGCAACTAGTTGATTAAATTATCCTGCTTTTATAGCTAGACATCAATGTACTTAGTAGTAATTTATTACTACTATGGGGGAATAAGGACCCCATAAAATTAATTCATGATTCGTATACCAATATGAAAATTAGTGCAATGGTTTTAAGCTCCATATATAAAGTTTTTTAATGTTATTAGAAATGAAAACCAAAAATCCTATTAAAAATAAAAAACAAGGAAAACCTTAATATAGATACTAGACTGTATTTGGGACCTTCTTTATTCACATTAGTTAATTTAAAATACAATAGAACCCTTAATATACATATATTATATTGAAACTGATATTTTGGGCATCAAAAACTGGAAAAAAGTTTCAAAATACAAATACATTTTTATTATTTAATAAATTAAAATTTATTTTACCCATTTCAAAAGTGTACACTCGAGTAAAAGTTCACGTGCAAATGTAAGTGCTGTCATACAAACGAACATACACGCATACTATATATACCATATATGACATGACCGTTCATGTATGTTGGGCATAATGGTATTGTATTCCGAGCGTACAATAAATAAATGAAGGACGACAGCATTAGTATATTAGGTACAATTCCTTTGGGTGATTGGCATGAATTACAATTGCCATAATAGCTGAGCATACAAACGTACATTCAGTTGTACTATTTGTTGTACTATACTATAAATATATAGTTGCGCATAAAGCTGAAAGCCGAAAGGTACTTCTCGTACACTCGTACATCGCAGCAAATAAATACACAAAGCGGAACAAAAGAGCAGAAAAGCTTTTACAAAACGTTTCGGCCGGCATGTGGGAGTTCGCCGCATACGTATGTACATATTATAAAACCTGTCAATATGCTTGTGTACGAGCTAGAAGTGTGTCGAACGCACACACACCCGCAGGACGAGGTACGGAGCACGAAGGACGTTTATTAAAAAGTTCAAATGTCATGAAATTGTCAATAAAAAATATTGTTCGCAAACGATGACGTACGTACGCTTGCTTGCCTGGCAGATAGTCAGCTCTCTCGACAGTTAGCAGATGCTTAAAAATACAAATAATAAAATTTTGAGTGAACGTGTGGGTGGTTGCTTGTATGTGTGGACTAAAATTTTAAAGTGAGTGCGGGAGATGTTGGTGTGCTGCAACTAACGGACTCACTCATAATATATGAGTGAATATATTAAATTTTACTACTAACTAAACACAACCTAAATATCATACTATAACTTACCATAAATACCATACAAATATATCATGGCGGAAGTGGGTACGTATACGCCATGGATACTTCCGCAAGCCCACAGAAGCAAAGCTACCTATGCAAATACTTATTATATATTATATTTATATTTTCTGCTATATGGCACCTATACTATATAATATATCTATGTACATACCTATGTACTTAATGAAGAAAAATGTGTATGGTCAGGTGACTAGCTGCTGAAAACCTCATTTTATGACAGGCGTTATGGGCACAATGTATACTAACTTTGTACATACCACACTCTTCAAAGTATATAAAATACATACGCATATATTTTATGATATATTGTAGTTGTCTAACAACAACAACAATGCCACTATTATCACTATCAGCGCACGTGTTTGAATCGCCCAAGCATTGTGTGATGAGAATCTGTTATGTTTAATGCTTACCCAAAAACCGGATACGGTGTAGAAATACAAAAACAAAAGTTGCAAGTAAGGATGTGCTTAGTTTGGGTGCAGCCGAAAATATTTGGTATCATATTAACTATTTAATGTTTTAGATTACAAGTTCACTTAGTTCCATTGCTATAAACTTCATTATATTCGAGATCACTATTCGAAGGTTAAACTGACTAAACTAAACAATTGTATGGATTAAAACATGTTGGTAAAGAGAAGTAGCCCACCTTCGAACAATAACATAACGATGCCTTGCAACAGACTTCTTGACATTCGCTCAAGTGCTTACTGAGTTATTGGAATTTAACTAAAAGTGGGCGCGACCATGCCCATCATATAATTTTCGCACAGATTCGCATACTTACATTACTGAAATTATTACACTATAATCGTCAAATCGACGTTTTTTACGGGACCAAATTTGCATTTTTTATTGGACCAAATTGTACCTTTTCCGGAAGATTGAGTCCTAAGGGGTTAGGTAATTTTCGTGTTTTTTTTTAAGTACTCGATCGAATGTTTCGAAGTTTTTTTGACATAATATGTAATATTTTCAGCTATATTTTTAGATTATTTTTTACAAAAATATTGAAAAATAACGGAGTTATGTGTTGTCTTCGGAGGTGCCAAAAAAAAGTTCCCCAACTGCTGACATGATTCCGGCCCAATAAGTAGCTGAAACAAAACAATTCAAAAAGGTCATTAAAGTTGAAGTGTTTCCTATGCAATGACCTATGATTTTTGAAAAATATCAAAAACAAGAAAAAACGTTAACTTCGGCTGTACCTAAGCTAATATACTCTTCACAGGTGCATTTCTTTTAGTAACTATGTGTTTAAGCAAATCTAAATACGTAAGAAAAAGTAAGTAAAAAAAAAAAGAAAACATTTTACTAATTATTTTTAGCCGGGTTGTTTGCTAGAAACAAGTTAACCGATCTGAACAATTTCTTCGGAGATTATATTAATACCTTAAGCAGTAATCCATGTCAAATTTCTTGAAGATACCACGTCAAATGCGAAAATTGTCCATACAAGTCATTGATTCCGATCGTTCGGTTTGTATGGCAGCTATATGATATAGTGGTCCGATATCGGCAGTTCCGACAAATGAGCAGCTTCTTGAAGAGAAAATAACATCTGCAAAATTTCAAAAATTTCTAGTTCGTATATATACAGACAGACGGACAGACAGACGGACATGGCTAAATCGACTCAGTTCAACATACTGATCATTTATATATATACTTTATAGGGTCTCCGACGCTTCCTTCTGGGTGTTACAAACTTCGTGACAAACTTAATATACCCTGTTCAGGGTATAATTAACAAAATGGCGTAGGTCTGAAGAAATATGTCGTTTTTTAGGCAAAAAAAATTTTTGTTTTTTTAATGCACAATTTCCAACAAATTAAAAATATCAAAGGTCATTGTATAGTAAATATATTCAAGAATACTCAGTTTAAATTTGAAGTCGATTGGCCAATTTCTCGATTTGAGTTATGATGTCACCAATTTTGAAAAATATCGTTTCGAGAAAAACGCGTTTAAAGTTTCGACTACAGCACCTTATACCTGCGAGCGGTCGCTTTTTAGAACGCTGCCATTTAATTTAATTTAGATTTTATCTGTACTTTTGAATTTTTAGTAGCTATATCCTGTAATTTATAATAATTTTTTTAAGTCCTTTTTTCGAACTTCGAAAGCAAATATTTCGGTTTTGGAGGTTTATTTGGAAAAACCGAGAATACAATTTTTTTACCTATGACTCAATCCCTCGAAAAATTTAGCCAAGTGTTGTACAGTGTTATTGTAAAATTTAATGCTGCTGGTGGTGTTCGTTCACAGTTCACTGTTGTCATTGCAACATGTTGCGGGAGTAATAGATATGTATGTACATATATTTACAACAATGCGCGCATTCAACGCAGATAAACATGTCGAAAGGTAAATTTCGCACACGAGGGAGACATTTCACATGCTTTTTATCTGCTAATATTTACTGAAAAGGGTAAAGTTTGGTATAATTTTGCTGAATTTTACATTTTGTTTATTTTGTATGCAAATATTCACATTTCACCATCAATACCTTTGGTTAATATAAACAATTTTTTGTATCAAATTGTTGAGTTATATGTAGAGAACCCTCTATGATATATTGTTGCAAAGATATTGGCTCTATCCCTTCACTTAACAGACTTCAATAATTTTGAACGCCTTTTTTAATATTTTATGCTTTCAAATTCTGCTGACAATACATCAGCTTTATTTTTAAACTCACACGACACGTGCTTTCAGTGAGGCGTGGTTTTGCAGCCTGGAAATCATGGCATGTTCATACACTTCTCACATTTTCTTTATTTCAATGAAATTAAAAAAACAACAATGTTGAAGGGCTTTTGTGTCGCGTCATCACTACTTAGCATAATCACACATTTAATAGCCTTAAACCAAACCGTCAGCAAATCTGAAATACACGTGTTTTTGTATTATACATACATGTATGTAGTCAAAGTACCACACTCACAGACTGATAGTCAAAGAAACCGTGTATAGTTATTTAAAAGTCTATACAAGCATACATATAAGTTAATGCATGCGCATTAACTGCAAGGTAATTATGTGGTCACACCTTCATAAAAAATTAGTAACTTGTACATATTTATGTGGCTTATTACGTCATTAAAGGACTTGAAAGGTATTTATATAATACACTGGTCATATGATATTACTTACCTATGTGAAACTTTACCTTATTTATAGTGAAGCAAATTTTTTGTGTACTCTGAATGAAATCTTATTATTAAAGAGTGATTTTTTTTAATATCTTTTTTCTTTTTTTTTCTTTTAAATTTTTTTTTGCTCCAAATACTAAAAATAAGCTTTCTTTTTTTACTTCTCCCGGAATTCTTTAAAAAAAAAACACTTTACAGAGTGAAACATGAGTCTCTTTCCTTCTCAAATGATAATGAAGACATACAAGAACAAGTAAGGAAGGGCTAAGTTCGGGTGTAACCGAACATTTTATACTCCCGCAATTCATTGATTTAATTTCATTAATATTATATAATATACAATTTGACTCATATATTCGACGTATATATGGTTATAAGTCCATTGAAAGTTTGAAAACCATAATATTATGTATATGGGAGCTAAAGGGAGTTATGACCCGATTTCACTCATTTTGGCACGGAAATATATTATTAGAAGAAACATATTCCCTCTGAATTTCTTCAAAATAACTGAGAGACTTACCAATGTATATTTTCGGTAAACAATTAATTCAAAGCTCTGAGGTCCTCATGTTCGATATAGTGGGCCTTGAATACTTTTGGTACAATTTCGGCCATTTTTAGAACGACGATGCCTCTCTTTGAATGCAGAATTTGTGCATATATGTTCCGATATCTTCAGTGGTGCTTACTTTATATGTTTTAAATTAAACGATTCAGATCGACTTCAATGTTCTGTTATATGGGAAATAGTCGTGGTTGTGAACCGATATGGCCTATTTCCACCACATATCATTGGGAAGCTAGGAAGATATTAGTTTCGGAGATATAGTTTTTGACCCATAAGGGGGCGGAGCCACGCCCATTTAAAATTTTAAACAAAGTGCAACCCTTCTATATCATCTTTATAATGGAATTTAAGGTTTCTGTTGTGTGTTTTCTTTACTGAATTATGGCTTTCATAGTAGTTTTCAACATAACCTTTATATGGGAGGTAGGTGTGGTTATAATCGGATTTCTTCCAGTTTTGGACTGTATAAGGGAGTACCTAAAATAACCGACTCTAGAAAGTTTCCTTGGTATACGAAATATGCATAAAAAACTTAGTAGGGCGCGGGGCCACGGCCACTTCCCAAAAATATTACATCCGATCCTTCATACCAAAATTTACTTCCATAGCTTTATTTATGGCTTAGTTATGGCACTTTATGTGTTTTCGGTTATCGCCATTTTTTGGGCGTTGCAGAGATTCCGATTTCGCCCATCTTCGAACTTAACCTTCTTATGGTGCCAAGAAATACGTGTAACAAGTTTCATCAAGATATCTCTTTACTCCAGTAACAGCTTGCGCGGACGGACGGACAGACATACATCCGGATTAAGATATAACCCCATATCTAACTCCTTTAGTTTTATGATTTACAACCAAATGTTATGTGAACAAAACTAATGAGAATTTTGGTATGGTTTATGGGAAGAACTTCTACCTAGAACGGAAATACTTTCTGTGTCTGCTTTACAGGTGTTTTAAAGTGTTCCCCACATAGCGAATACCTTATCTTCAAGAGCTTAAATTCTAAAGTATTCTAAGAAAACAAATGCTTGAGAAACGTTAGGTATGTCTTGAAAGACTCCTCTTTATTTGATTATTTTAGTGGCTGAAAGTCATTGAAACGAAGAAATTCGGGGCTGTTCTGAATGCATAGTATATTATATCGATTACCAGAGTATATTCCGTTGCGTTTTTGGTCATCTTCATGTCAATTATTTTAGGAAAATAATATATATTGTAGACATATAAAACATTTTTCATTTGACGTACTTACACTCACAGAGGTACATAAATAGGCGTAGAAGTTCGGTCATACGAATTTTATAACATCACTTGAACCAGAATCATATCCTTCTTTGCAGCCCTGCCATTAATGGGTATATTTAACCGCAATGCCTCATTATGTTGCAAATTAAAGGCAAAAGGAAACTTGGGTACGAAAAATCTCAGCATTTCATTACTTCACCACACTCAACACCTTATCACCTGAAATGCAATAGAATAACTGGCAGCTTTGTTAATTGACCTTTTTGCGCAATCTCATTTCGCAATCTTCTAACAATTTATAATTAAATATCTGTGGTAATTCACTTATCTGTCAATAATTGCGTTATCCTTTTTCATTTCATTAAATGTGCTCACCTCATCGATTTCCTTCGGCTACCAACACCACAACAAGATGTATTTCTCATCGCAATTAAGCATTCGCATTCACCGTTCACACGAGAAACGGTATTTTCAAGCATTTTGTGGCCAATAATCGAGCGATTTGTTTGTGCAACCGCACTCCTCACTCACCTGAATCTCATACTGAGCGAGGGAAAAATCATGAAAACACGTGTATCCGCCAACTTTGCTTACCGGGGGAGCTAAAATATTGGTTACTCTTTTTATCAAATAATAAAGAGGACAAATAGAAAATTAATTAAAATCCTTTTACGCTTCAAAACACCGTTGCAAATTGATGAGGGTTATATAACAACTGGCAATTGGTTCGTTGGTTGATTGGTGGTGGTGTGGTGCATGAGAAGAGTCTTTATTGCTTTTTCAAATGGCGTGTGGTTTTGCGTGGCTACCGAGCGTGTGAAAAGCAACAAATTTCTGCACAATCATTTTGAGGTGATTAATTAGTCTTAGACAGTGTTGTTCATTAAAAGGAGGGTTTGTTCGCTTTGATTGAGGTGGTGTGGCAATAATGGAGGGGTTCGGGTCAAATTTCGTTTTTGAAGCATAAAGTGGTCCGTGTGGCTGTGAAATCACATATAATATATAATAATTATTATTTCAGTTATATTTTATCCGAAACACCTTCTTATGAGACTCTACTACCTTCCAGAGATAACTCAGAGCTTTGAAGTTGATTGCCGAAGTGTTTTTCTTAAACCGGGATTCAACTAATTATTCGTTAGTTCGTCAGAGATCCATTTTCAGGTACTTCTCAGACGAATTAAGCATCGAATATATAATCTTCTGAGAATACCAAGTTACTGCTAAATACAGTCCCACTGAACCCAGAAACTGTTCAGTCTGGGTTCAGAATATGTTTTTAAGATTCCTTCTAATTTATTAAATAGTTTTTTTATTGATTGACAATCACGATTATCTCAGTGATCCTTTAGTGTTTCTTCATGATAATCGTGTCTACGTCACCGGCACAGACTCATATTTACGCCTGATCAAGTTTCTCAAAACTTTTCGGAAAATAATTTTTGTCGGTGAAATAACAACAACAACAACATATCTTAGTATGTACTGAAAAGGATCTTTGATTATAAGGGTTCCAGGGTCTCCAATTAAGTCCATTAAGGTTTTCCTGGAAGAACAATTTATGTAACCTTAGCTAAGAAGCTGTTGGAATACTTATTAATCGGTTACTTTTGTTCGGTTAGGAATCCAGCACTAAGAATTCGGGATTCTTTTAGAATGGTTTTCATGACATATCTCTAACTGGATATCTCCCTATCCTGAACAACTGACTAAGTGTGTTGATCTCAAACTCGAGTTTGAGAAACTTTTTAGAGAGAAGAAGTAAGTTTGGAGAAGTTGGTATCTTCACATGATTTCATATCATATTACTTGTCATCTACAATTTTAAATTTTAATATTTTTAAATTTATATCATTTCTACATTAAATGCCTCATAAAAATACAGACGTGAGTACATGTTCCTAACTCATCAAAACCCAAAACCTAAAATGAAGATGAAAATCGCCACAAAAAAAACCCCATCAGCATCAAGCCAGCTTCATACCGAAGAGCCTTATGTCAACTTTGCCCCAAATATTAGTTTTAATCAATTTCAGCTGCCAACCGACCGAGCGTCCGCTCGCATCTCCCTTTATTCAATCATGCTTTGCTGGTGATATTATAATTTTTATTATTTATGCATTCAACACAATGTCACTGCTGTTGGCTGGAAAGCTAACCACACGAACCAACCACACTGACCGTTGTCCGCAGTCCACAGCCATGCTGTCCGGCAACGCCGTTTATTACATAAATGTCCTGTAGCTTTCATTGTGGTTGGCAGCGGTGCAAAAAAAAATTGATTGGCTTTGTGTGAATGTCAAATTAAACACACAACTTTTGCATCAAAATTCTGGCGAATATAATAAGTTGAAATTAAAATATAAATGAGATGGACAAAAAAAAAATGAAAGGGACAAAAAAAGTTGGGGGGAAGAGAAAATTTATTATAAGCATTTATGAAAAGTTTTTGATTTTCTGTAGGATAGAACAGAAAATCAATGAGAAAAAACACAATAAAATGAGACGAATAAATCATTGGCGATACTCGTATAATATTTTCGAATCAACAATACACATTTTAGATGAGAATCGTTACTATACAAAATATTAATTTTTCCCTCAGACTGTATTTAAATGTCCAAGACAGATTTGAGGTTGAAAAATGTTCTTAAATTCATCTGAAAGTTCGATCTCTCTTTGAGGTCTCTTCATAACATAATTACAACTCTGTTATATGTATTGAGAAAGGAGAACACAGATTAAGTCGTATCTACAATCCTGGAACACCTACAATCAAGAAGACTAAGAATAACAACTTCAAACTAATCTCGTCCTAGACAAAAATTTTCTTAAGAAAAAACTTCCCAATTAACCTTTCTTAACCCTAAATTACTATCCACACTCTTTATATCTAATATAGATCTTCGCAAACAACCAAAAATAATAAACCAGTCTGAGACAAAATAATAATCCCGCAGGCTCAACCTTAATTAATTGTTTAAAACAAGAGAACAAACAAGTCTTACCAAATCTTGAATAAATAAGTTAAAAAGCGAGTAAACCTAAATACATAAAAGCTGTGGTGAAATAGGTCGGAGACAGTAAAAATCACCAACAAAACAGAGCTTATATATTTATTATCTTCTTATTTTCACACTTCTCATACTTTTTTATATCCTTCGCTGTTTTATGGGTTTTTTTTTTACTTTTTGTGAGCCTTCTTTTTCTTCCGCATGACAACCTAATAAATCGTCAGTTAAATTGCATCGGCTAATGTAGGCCACAAAAGCAATACAATAAGAACTATTTAGATTATTGTTAATAAAAGAAAAATCTCTGGGTTGCTTACGAAAGGAGGAGCTGAGAAATATCTAGATGTTGGAGTTTTTTTTCAGTCTAATATAATAATCTAATTCATAGAGCTATAATAACAGGAGTGCTCAAAATACTTTCGATAAGCATGGTTTTTATATATAATGGCATGGCTCCTCAAGTAGAAGTAGTCGAAGTTTTGTTTCGCAAAATAGATCTTTTCTTCGCTCGAAGAATTATACCTACAAAGCCCATTAAAGCCCGAAATAAATATTTATGTTACGAAAATATTTAAATCAATATCAAGTTCTCAGGAGTTCTCAATATCACGTTCTTTCCCGTTCTTAACTAATTCGGAATAAGAGCAGTAGTTCCTCTATTACAATCTACATTCCAAACGTGGTCAAAACATCCTTTAGCGGGTGCACTCGTAAGATTTTCATTAATAAATACCAACCAAGAATGCTACATATATTTACCAGCCAATCACTATTTTAATATGCCAAAATAGAGGGGCTAAGTGACGAGTCGATATTGAATTTAGTGTTTTTTCAACTGCGTGTAAGGTATAACTCCCTAGAAGTCTAGTTGAGACCCGCCATATATTCGACTGGTTCCGACAAAACTTTGTTCAGATCTCGCTATCCGTTCAAGGGATTATCACTCAAATAAATTATCCATAACCAACTTTTTCAGGTCACAGAGAATTTAATTGTGGATCATCGTATTCGGAAAAAAACATATAGTCCGAAGATCCCAGTGTGCTGAAGACCTAACCCCTGTTCTGAGTTAACGTCCTTACTTTTTAACAAAGATGTACCTCCGAATTGAGAATTTCAAAACAAATATAGGATTGTTATTTGATTCCTGAAACCGTTAGACCTTGTACATGTGTCCGAGACAGTTTTCTCTCCAAAGCGATTACAACTGATCAGATGTTCCTCTTCATATAGTCAGTTGTCACAGTGGTACTACTGAAACACCCATTTTAATATATGCTGTCAGAATAAAGCTCTAACAGTAAGCGACAGTGAGATCAATGAGCTTCTTCGTTACGAAACGACTAACGGTAAAACACTCTCACCAATCCACTGATTCGATTGCAATCAGTTTCACGTTGACTATTTTGCTTCTGCCGATTGCCTAAATCAATTGTATCCTTTCAACTCAAACTGAAACTGAACTGTCTACAAGTATTACTCAACTGCATTATACTCACACGCGCACAACGGCACTTCAAAACTGCTGCTGAACGGCCTATGTTGTAACAAATAGACAGCTATATTTGTGTTTGTATTGTATTTTATGTATTTTATATGTATTTTATATTTTACTATATATATATATATATATATATATATGTTATGTATATGTATGTATATGTTGTATATGAGTATATATCAGTTCCAAACTGAGATTTCGCTGTGCATTAATGTATTTGTTGTGCGCACGTAAAGCACAGATTTTGTGGATTAATAGCGCTTAGTATCAGCTTGTTGTTGTTATTTTGTAATTTTTTTCATTTTATTTCAACAAATAGGTTTATACGAATCAGCGACTGTCATTGCATTTGCCTTGCCTAGCAACTAAATAGCTCAGGCAACACACAGGCATACTCGCACACACATTTGAGAGACGTGTGGTGGGCCGTCTATGCCGGTGTGGATTTACTGCAAAGCAATGTAAGCAAAAAAGTAATCGCAGTTATTGCCGAAAATATGTATTCTCGCTCGCTGCCTCGATTTATATGCAAAAACGGTTATCGGCTGCCGCTGCTGCTGCTGCTGCATTGCAATTACGCAATTGAGCATTAAAGTGGATTTAGAAAATAATTTATTTGTGATCGGCGTTCGTTGAGCCATAATGATTTGGAATTATTTAAAAACCTTTGTAGAGGATTATGTTGGCGTTAGCAGGAATGGATGTGATACGTGTGTAGGCTTACTTATCGTTCATATATACACTCATACATTATAGTATTCGAAATTGTTGAAAGTAGATTAATGGATTCTATTTAAAACTAATATTTGAAATCAGTAACAATTTTTGGGTAATATCAGGGATTTTCAACTGAATTTTGAATATATTGGAAAATTATATTTATAAAAGGATAACTGGTTTTATTTTATGATTAAATTTTGCTTAAAACTTGCGATTCTTTTTGATATATTAGAAAGAGAGAAGGAAAGAAATTGATAAAATAAAGAAAATTGGTAGATAAGATAATAAGGTAGAAGAATAATATTCGAACTTATGACATTATCAATTGAAATATGACACATGTAAAAAGATCTATCTAAAACGATATTTTTTACAATTATTAAAGAAAAGAAGCAAAAAAATTAGGAAAATAGGAATTAGAAGATTAATAATACTATCATTTCAAAGAATTTGCTTCAATGAGATTTAACTTCAATTCTCGTATAGATCTTAAACACATTTAAAAGCATATTAATATAAAATCTCTTTAAGACATTACCTAAAAATACTTAGACATTTCGTGTTCATTGACACTTTCATTAGCGCCTTAAGTATTGAAGTCAAGATTAAATTCATAACACTGCCAAATTTTAGAAGATAGATTGCCCCATACTATATCCATAACTTATCGCATACCAGGAATTATCTAAAGACCTGTCGACGAACGTGTTTAGTTCGACGAAATTTTCGTCGCAGGTACTGATTTTTGTATTCGACGTTTTGTTCCAGTAAAATCAAGTTGAGTTCGCCGAACAAATTCGACAGTGGATGCCCTGCTTAACTTGAAATTTTATATTTCTAATTTTCAATTAAAAAACTAGAATAACGTAATGAAAACTAAAGCATATGACTCGCAGGGTATTACTCACCAAAGTAATGCTTATTAGCGTATATTTCTGAAACAAGCGGCCAACACGTTTCGATCTTATCAGGAATCACTACCTCAACTGCCTAACTTAATCTTCTCTAAATAAGTGGACACATTTGAATCTGGAAAAAATACAAAACCCATACCTACATATATGTAAGAGGATGGGGTAATTGTAGTACAGAAAGGTAATTTAACGCACTTCTGCCAATTGAGATCAGAGACATCACGTACAATGTTCAGTTATAAACCCGCTTTGAAAGCGTTATGATTTTTGTCATTAAAACAGTCTAACTTTCACTACAATTGGATTTGGATATTAAATTTTAGATATGGTACTGAGTTCAATGCTAATATTGAATCTAAAAGACTTCCTGTTGTAATATCTTTATAAAATGGTGGACTTTACTCTCCTGACGTATTGATGTATATCATTGCCTTGGTAGTGAAGGAAGTGTAGAAACTTATAAAAAGTTGCAGAATATAATTCTACATACTCAAAAGCAAGGAATGTATGAATTGTGGATAGATTTCTTGGTTAGGGGTTGGTTCCAAAACAAAATTGTTTTCCAAATTACATTTGAAAGAATCTATGTAGGTTAAGTGGTTGTCAAACGCTGCACCAAGACCTTTGGGGAGCCAATTGTGATATCACTGGGACTGTGATCCCTCACACTATTAAGCCATCTTTGAGCCACCCTGTGGTCTTGATAAAGTGAAATAATTCAGACAATTTGATATGTGCAACTTCGCCCACATCATCTAGGAAACCGCGTCGAATAGTTGCGATTATTTTCCTATACATAGCCTTACATCCACATAGAAGGTGTGTTATCGTTTCTTCTTCTTCTTCTTGGCAGCTTCAGTAATCTTTGAAATCCCCAGTATCCCCAGTCTGTTGGCGTGTCTCCCAATCAGACAGTGACCCCTACTAGAGTTCTTGTGTCATTCCTCTTAAATTTCAATAAGCAACAGGTGCGGTTCTTATTCCACTTCGGCTACGTTTGTCTGCTTATTGAGCAAGTCGATTAAATATCTGCACATTGCCAGAGGTATATAAATTCCCCTTTTATTAGCATCTAACTGTAGTGCACAATCTGGCTAGTTCATCTGCTACACTGTTTCCAGGAATAACACTATGTGATGGGACCCATTGCAGGTATATCGTGAAATATGATGTCATTATCAATAATAAATCTAAGCATTCTTTCACCATCTTTGATGATATTCTATGAGACTTTAGTGATTTTAAAGCCGCTTGACTATCGGAGAATTTAAATATGTGTCTGGTCGTTAACAATCTTTTTGACAGAACGAGCAGGCTTTCTTTAATTGCAGTGATCTCTGCTGGAAAACACTACAATGATACGGTAGCTGGAAGGCGGTTTTGGATTATTGGAAGAATCTAATTATAATTAAATTAATGCCTATTCAGAGAGACACTTAAAATTAAATGCACAAAATTTTTTTTGTAGAAAAAATTTCAATTTTCTCTGAGACGATTATTATTTAAACTCTTTCTTTTCGTTTCTGTAATATACGCTTCGAATATAAATTATTAAGTAAATATAGTCCCCTCAACTCCAGCGCCACTTCAAGCTCTTACAATTCCCAGACAAACGTATACTCAGCATTATTTTTTATTACATGTAAATTTTAAATAAAGAACTCGCTAAAATACATGCAAATTAATGTCAATTTATTTAAATTTATACTCAATAAATTTCTCAATTTTAATTTCAGGCTAAAAGTCTGCGCTATTTGCTCAATTACATTTCCCACGAACAATGTGCGACGACAGTGCGTATGAGCAACAATGCCCCGCTTACTGAAGCACAGCTGTTGCAAGGACACTAACAGATTAATTGCCAGCGTCGGCCCTAGCGTGGCGCGCACTTAAAGAGACATCCGCTATTAAAAATAAATAATAATACAGTCGCCAAACTTGGACGACATTGGAATTTGCGCAAAATGCCGCTGCGGAACGCCGAGTATAACGCAGCAAACGAAGCAGTGGCTTGGCGTGGCCGTGTCACAGCACTGAGCCCTGAGCTAATGCCCGCGATGCTGGTGAAGCAGTTGACTTGTGAATTCATTAAGAATGCATGGCAAGTAATAACGGCAACGCAGCCAATAGCAATAGCAACAGCAAGAAATTTCGCTGAACTGACTGCGAAGCCGGTGAAGAATGAAGCCAAGGAGACAAAGGCGATAGCGCAGATTGTGGCAGTGAAGTAGAGCAAGAAGTAAAAGTAAAAGACAAAAACTTTAAGCAGAAAATACAAAATATACAAAATCGCTGGAACTTAGTTAACAAGTAATATTAAAGCAACAAAATTTAGTAATAAAAGCAACGAATCAACTGGTTACAGAGTTGCTAGCTAATTTGAAATACAAATTTCAACTTACAGAAAAAATGTTTTCTGAAGATAAAACACAATTGTTGGACGCTGAAATATTTCGAAGAATTTCTTAGAAAAATTTCGAGTGCGAGTGTTTAATAGATCATCAAGCATCTAAGCTGGAACAACAAGTCAAGTGGGTTATGTTTTAACGGTAACAAAAAAAAATAATATAAAATAATAAAAAAAAAATTAGTAATCTAATCAATAACAGTAAATAATACAAAGTATAAACAACGAAATTGAAAAATTTAACTTCACCAAATATTCGAAACAATCAAATAACGCGCTAAAACAACAATAAAAATTAATAGAAAATCAAACAACAAAATATTGGCGCAAATAACACAAAAGCGAAGACGAAAAACCGCAACACAAAGCAAGAAAGAAAAAAAATCTCCTCAAAACCTTAAAAACCAAATCAAAGGAAACGAAAAACACGCAACGAGACAACACCGTAAACCAACAAAAATAAAAAACAAAAATCTATCAAGATGAGTGATGACCAAACAACGCCCAATGATGATAAAGGTAAGTCAAAATGCACATATAAAAACAAAATTCAAGAAAAACTCTTATTACCATCTCATACCCAAACAAGTGTCGCAGATTAAATGCACAAAAGATAGTGAGAAAAAATCCGAAGAACAACAAAAACTGTACAAAATGTGATAGAATGTGTCGAAGCTCGTGTCATGTGACAGGTCAAGTGGGATTAGTTGTGCCCATGAGTGAGGTCAGAATGTGGCTGCAAAGAGCGCAAAGTGAGGTAACATGAATATAATATAGAAATCGTTGCTCAGGAAAAACACAATATATATTATAGCATGATTGATTATCATAAAAAAAATTCTTAAATAATCTCATAAAATATTTTATGCTACTAGGAACAAGACTACTACAGCTTTCTCAACAAAAATTATTCTCGTTCGGGTACAATATTTAAGATCTCGTCGGAATTTTTTCTCAATTGTGTCTAGTATTTACTCTTTCTTTCTCTTCTTGTCTAGTATTTACTCTTTAGTATTGCTTCGATATTGCTATAATCCCTTTTTCTATATTTTAAATTAGTAAAGTTAGCGTTCCCTCTTCTCCGGAGAACTTTTTATACAAAAAGGCTATTATTAAAGGAGAGAGACTTCCAGGAATCATTTTGTTTTAGTATGGAAACTCAAATTGATATTTTCGTTGCTCTCAAGCTATTCGCAGTTCATATAAAAATTAAATATCATTGACTATATTTTCAATATTTTTTACTTAATTGTGTCAACAATCGCAAACAAGTTCGTATTTAATGCAAAAATAGAGGTGTTGTTCCACACGGCACCAATTCGTAATAGATTGGTGTTTTTCAAATTTGGCCTCAGTCTAGGCGATTCTTTCGACCGACCATTCAAGGCAGTTATATACTTCGGTCTCGAAAATAAATTCACTTTTTTACAGATTGTTTTCAATATACCCTATAATTTTACTGTAAAGTTCATGGAATAAAATGGAATAGTTTGGATTTTTTTACACAATATTGTCCTTTCGAAATGGTGCAGGCACTTTCCTTAACAAAATACCGGAACTTTTGAAGTCTTTTGCATTCTTTATTCCTTCGGCTTCTTATTTTCTCGTGTTCCAGATAAAAATCTGACTTTTCTATTCTATAGTATATTAAGAATAAGTGAACATACAAGTCTACTGTCAGATATGATGAAAATAAAAGATTCCATTATATTTGTATTTATATATATATTTGGTGTAGGAACCGCTTTAAGCGATTATAGCCGAATTCACCAGAGCGCGCCACTCATTCCTCATTTTTTGCTTTTTGGCGCCATTTGGAAACACCAAGTGACGCCAGGTCACTCTCTCTCTCTTCGACTTGTAGAGTTTGATTTTGGTTCGTCGAGAGAGGACTTTACTTTTCAATTGCTTTCTTCACTTCTTTATCTAGTCTGGAAAACGCAGTACAAACGGCGCGGTTGTTGCTTCCGATGATATCAATATCATCGGCATACGCCAGGAGCTGTACACACTTGTAGAAGATTGTACCCTCTCTATTTAGCTCTGCAGCTCGAATTATTTTTTCCAGCAATAGATTGAAGAAGTCGCACGATAGTGAGTCACCCTGTATGAAGCCTCGTTTGGTATCGAACGGCTCGGAGAGGTCCTTCCCAATCATGACGGAGCTTTTGGTGTTGCTCAACGTCAACTTGCACAGCCGTATTAGTTTTGCAGGGATACCAAATTCAGACATCGCGGCATAAAGGCAGCTCCTTTTCGTGCTGTCGAAAGCAGCTTTAAAGTCAACAAATAGATGGTGTGTGTCGATCCTTTTTTCACGGGTCTTTTCCTAGATTTGGCGCATGGTGAATATCTGGTCCATGGTAGATTTTCCAGGTCTAAAGCAGCGTTGTCCACGGCCTATGCGCACAATAGCGCACGGACAAGCCAGACACCTCACACCAACATGTCGCGACAAGTGTCTGTGAAAGCACGATTGTGCTACTGTATTCAACTTCGTAGGCAAACAAAGCAGAATTTTACGATCAGTTGACCAACACAAGCATAACGTGCACACAGTCACGTTGGACAACACTGGTCTAAAGCCAAACTGATAAGGTGCAATCAGTTCGTTGACGGTGGGCTTTAATCTTTCACACAATACGCTCGACAGGACCTTATAAGCGATATTGAGGAGACTTATATCATGGTACTTGGCGCAAATTACGGGCTCTCCCTTTTTATTCCATTTGTATTTACTGATTTTTTGTTGGTCTCAGAATGAATAATGTTGGTAGTGTCAAACAAAAATTATTCTAATTATTACTACTGACGCCAATATTGACTGCTAAGGAATAATAGTGTGGACTGAATGCTCAATATTCTTCGGCACATGTGTAGAATGTATCCACTCTGTAAATCTTGACGGCTTATCGTGACTTCTTTATACTCACTTGTAGTATAGCCATTCTATATAACTTTCAACAAATCTTACGGATTTCGCTCCTAACTAAAATTTAAATAAAGAATCGTATACTTCTGGGGGCAAAAAGTTTCAGTTCGTTTAAAAAATGTTTATCTTAAAATACACTTTCATCAAAAATAAAAAACCCTTCAATTTCTTTGATGTTAAAATATATTTTCTTTCACTTAAAATCTCATTATTTTTCCACTGAATGATATCCTTCCTTATTTTAACAGCAAAACTTTCATTTTTCCCCCTCTCTCTCTCTACATTGTTCGATTTTTCACAACTCACTACGAAAATCATCACTACGAGTACAGACTGCATAAAAACTATGAAAGTTTCTGATAAACTGCGTGCTGAGAATATCCATTACAACTTTCTATCCAAAACATATTTACTTATGCGCCCGTTAACGCGCAACTGTGCTGCGCTCATGTAATGCATATAGCATAAAGTTTAAATTGAAGTTGGCGAAAGCACAAGTGAAAGTTGCAAAGTAGCAAAGTATTAAAGTCATATCTAACTATATATGTACATCAAGCAAGAATATAAGCAACTAATATATTATGATGATATCGAGTGGCAAATTTTTGAGTTCACAAATTTATGTGTGAAAAGTTATAAGTATATATTTATATATGTATGTGCCTGAAAGCTCAGAGAATATTGATGAAAGCACATACATGCCAACAACAACAAACACAAAAGCCACAACTTCAACCATAGTTTTTCGGATAACTTAAAGGCACGCGAGACAGCAAACGAGAAGTTTGAGCTTGTGGTACACACATAAATATATATACACCATCACACACATATAAATATATATATAATGCACAGCAAAAGGAAACCACTGATTGTTCGTAAGTGTTACTTCTTGAAAATTTCCCAAGAAGTTTGCGGTTTTGTTTGTTTGTTGGAAAAAAATATGATGCCTTTGTGTGTTGGAGGGTGTTTTCGTTTCTGCTTGATCTACTCTACGTATATATATATAGGAAGTGCTTGTGCACTCAAAATGCACACAATATCCGTTTCCGTTGTAGGCTGGCATGTCTGCCACTGCGCAGTCTGTAGAATGCATTCATGCAAAGCGGCCAGCCGTTGCATCCACAAATGTGTGCTTAGTGGCTTTAAACACACATGCATACTTATACATATACTCGTATTTATACTTATAAGTATATACATACAATTACATAAGTACTTGTAAGCTTGTGTGGTGGAGCGTGCAGAATTATGCCTTCATTAATTTTAGTTGCTGCAATAAAGTAAAAGTTTTAAAATTTATTTTCCCCCACATACCTAAGTTTCGATGACAAACTTTACTGGCTTATACTCATATTCATATGAGCTTCTTATGCGGAGCGAATAAATAATTAAGAAAATATTTTAAATGTAAATATCCAATTCACTTACTTATTTATACACCTAAATTACGAAAACTTTTCCTGTGCTGGGTTTGAGCACTTTATTTTGAACACGCTCTAAATTTTTTGTTTAAAGAGCAGCAGCATCGATAAGACTAATTTAACAGATATCTAAATGGTCAATGAATAGGAGTTTGTCCTTATGGTTTAAAAAATATTTCGGTCAAGTGACCTGACTCGACAAATAACTACTGACTTTCGACTTTTTTGCAGCTATATGAGAGCAACAAACGTTGTTCCGGAGTAAGCCTGTCCATTACACTATACGACAAAATCGCCTATTTCTAGGTATGGAGCCAAAATAATTATTTCGGGAGATTAAGTCATTAGTAAAAAAACTATATTCTCCGTTTTTCGAAGAAATCAAATATCTGAATTTCGAAAAAGGGTTTTTCTTAATTATTAATAATACCCATCCAGAGTGTTGTGCAGTGTTATGATATGGCAAACCAAATAAGTAATCAGCTCTCAAAAATACCAAGAAAGCACACGTATAAAAACCTGCTTTTCTTGTGGAAAAAAGAATCAATTTTTTTTGCAGCTATATGAGAGCAACAAACGTTGTTCCGGAGTAAGCCTGTCCATTACATTATACGAAAAAATCGCCTATTTCTGGGTATGCGGCCAAATTATTTTTTTCGGGAGGTTAAGTCATGAGTAAAAAAACTATATTCTCCGTTTTCCGAAGTTAGTCTCCGAAATCAAATATCTGAAGTTCGAAAAAGGCTTTTTCTTAATTATTAATAATACCCAGTCTTGTACAGTGTTATGATATGGCAAAGCAAATAAGTAATCAGCTCTCAAAAATACCAAGAAAGCACACGTATAAAAACCCGCTTTTCTTGTGGAAAAATAATCAATTTCGGTAGAAAATTTAAAGTAGTAATCCAGGCTATGCCACTAATCTGCCAAGGGTTAAAAAAAAGGAAAAAAGGGGTTTTCAGCAAAACTCCTGACAGGATCATCTAAAATGAAAAAAAAAAACAAAAATAAGTGTTTTAGTTAAGAACATAAACTCGTGCTTGAACGAAGGAAAGACAAAAAAAGTAAAAAATGGAATTTTGGCAGAATTTTTTGCAAAAAACTAAAAATTCCGGTCAAATTTGCTTCATATATATATATTTTTTAAATAGTTGTATTGGAAAAAATCCTTCGTCCAAACACGAGTAAATTGTATCTCGAACACCTTGGAAAATTGCTTCAAGATCCGTTGAGTAGTTTTCGAGAACAATTGACAACCGACTTTGAAAACACCGTTCCGAGAAAAACGCTTTAAACGCGCTGAGTAACAATAATACCTGACTTGGAGCGCACATCTTCCAAAGGCTGCGTCTCCGAAACTATTATTTTGATATTTGGATATTATTCTTGAGATGTTGTAAAAAAATCGATTTTTTGAACCCACGAAACCCCCTTAAGAGAATGGATCTAGCTTGAATAATATAATTTCTCTTTTTTAGATTTTAGTCCACAGATAATGAACACGACATAGATATGGTCTCATTAGGCATTGTTTTTGAAACCGTTGTTCCCGGTATCCAACATTAACTAACTTAATCTTCATCCTCATTAATCTGTATGAAAATGAGCATTAGATAACTCCAAAATTCCATCTCAGTCCACTTTCTCTGCTTTATGACTTAAATAAATTAATACATCCGAACTTTTGCTCTTCTGCTTCACAGAGTAGTAAAATCGCTCAATTCCTACAACCACAACCGGGAAATTTTTCTATAATTGATAGTGGAATCTGGATAAGAAGTAAATATTTTGCTACGAACTTTTTAGATCGTTCATGAATGAAAGAGCGACTCAAAAATGTTTGCTAACATTTCTTTCATGAACTTAAGATCTGGTGAAATTCTTTTGGAAAAACGAATTATGATAACATTTTTTCTAGAGTTTCCTAGGTATATTCATTAAAAGCTTCAGTAACAGTGATTTTCATCAAAACTTTTTGAATTTTCTATAGTGAGAGTTGTTCTCCAGAACTTTTTTTAAACAACTCACATCACTTTTTCGCAAGCTCCAACTCCTTTCCCGCCACCAAACATTCTGTTGACATCTTTGGTGCTCACTTAATTCATTTATTGCATCACACACATACCTTTTTTTGGCATCGCCCTCATTCAGTCTTATTCACTTAGCACACTACTTGGATTGCACCAAACAATATAAGCGCCAAGAAAAAACAACAACTACAACTGAAACTTAATTAAAATCATAGTCATAAGTGGAGAATTGCTGAAATGTGCCCCAACTAACTGCACTTTTGCACTGAACCTTTTTGCCACCACCGATGCACTTGCTGCTGCTCATTTATTGCTTCTTCTGAGCTTATGAACACCGACTGCTGCATATTACTTACTTCTGGATGGATTCTGCGTTGTTTTTGTTGTGGCTGTCTTCGCTGACTGTTTGGTCGGCTGCCAAATTGAACTGGCATACTGGTTTGGTTTTCATTGCTCACAGTAGTGCCTACGTGCATTTCAAAAGCATACGGTAAACAAATATAGATATGAGTTTGTATTACTGTAATCACTGAATAAGAATATTAAAGGGTGACTCATAAGGTATTTGTATTATTTTTATAATAGAATATGAAGGGAATTTGGACGCCTTATAAATAGAAACTGTCAATAAGAGAACTACGCTCAGAATACCTTGAGATCTCGGCCAGGATCATGAAAGTGGACAGAGCTTAGGTACTGAAACTTGTGCTAATGAGCCATTTTCATTGCTCAACACTCTCTGGGTCTGATATTTGGATCTTTTATGCCTACGTTCTCTTATATTAGGATCAACTTCATTTTAATTTAGTCTTCATCCTTTCATCCTTTAAGCGCATTCCATAAAAGTTTCAAAAAACAAAAAAAAAATACTCTCACGAATCACCCTGTACACCACTATTTATACAGTGATTCTAACAACCGGAAAATGCTAGTTGTTCCAAACGAAATCATAACGATTGCAGCCAAAAATGTCGTGCTGTTTAATGACCATAAAAGTCACGTGCCACAAATGTCGCATTATATGAGTCGAGTCGAGTCGAGTCATTATTGGTCTGCCACAACGTACCTCATCTGTAAGAGACTCTCACACAAACATACCAACAAATATGAGGAATTCAAAGAAAGCGCATAAATTGTGAATGTGAATGAGAGAAAGCAAATAGCTTGTGACCCAACTGTTGCCACCTACGAAAATTACGAGCCACAATGACAGTGGCATTAGCACGGCAGAGGCGCTGCGCTGCATTGGTGCTGCTGCAACAGCGCTGTCGCACTAAATTACACTGGTACTTGTGCATTCGTTGGCCTGCCAGCTGTCTGCCGGGAAGCGTTTAACCGCTTGACTGCCTGAGAAACGAGTCCAGCTGCCAAGAATAAAATAGTGACTCTTGCCACCTCCTCCACACTTTCCCACCTCTCCACCTTGTGAGTGTTCGGTCGCCGCCAAGCGACACTTTATTTCATAGTTTTGCCAACACTTTGCATACCTTCGCTTTGAATTTGGCTTTTAGTCTCGTTCACAATTTACGCCTCTATACATTTGTATGGGAGCTAAGCATATTTTCGGGCGTTTAAAGTGATGGCGTTATGGCAATAAGCCAAATGTCATTGTTTACTGACTGTAGCAATTTATTTACTTTTTTCGTTGTTATTGCATTTTTGTATACTCTTTGGAATGCAAACATATACATATCTATTTGCACGCGTATATTTAAAGCTCAACTATCACTACTCAAGAAGTGATAAACAAATTCTCGGAGACCTTGTCGCTTACTCAACTGTGAAGTTATTCTTTTTTGGAATTTTTCGTTTATAAGTGTGCATTTTTGATCTCAAGCAATTCTTTTGCAACTTTCCATGCTCATTCAGTTGGAAAAAGTTATCAACGTAGAATTCGTTAGAAAATCTTGCTTTCAGTTCTTTTTTACAAGCTACTGTAAAGGTTTCTTACGAGCCAATGGTGCAAGCTGATTTTCACAGAAAATAGTTTTATTTCTTCCTTCCCTACAGTTTCTATTTTTTGAAACAGATAAAAATTCGTAAAATTCCGAAAGTATTACAGAATTTTATTCTGTATTATTTCATTATTTCTAGATAGAAAATGCCAGAAATGGAGGTATCAATAAAATTCAATACTTTTTTTTCATATTTAAAAATTTCGAATTCAATCAGCCTTATTGTAAATTTCATGTGAACAACATTCCCAATAAAAAAAACTCACACCTTTGTGTTTTTTGTAACATAAATTTCACATGGGGAAAATCTCACATCTTCGAAAATTTTCGCTTAAAGTACATGAAATTTTGTTCAGAAAATGAAGTGTAGGGAGCAAGTATAAATATTAACAATTTAATCAATATTAACCCGAATTAACCCACGATTACCATATGGTAAAGCAAAATTTATCCCTATATCTTCATAAATAAAGTAAAATATTGAATATAATGAATCATAAAACAGATTTAATTTTCGTGCTCAGGGGGCCAAAATACATGGGCGTATTTTATTTCAGAAAAATCTGAAATGTAAAAGGTTCTGGGCAGTACCGGGTTAACAACTTTTTTAATATGAGCTAAAGTCTAAGTATATTAACTAGCCCTTTGGCTATATAAAACCAAATTTAAACTAATATACGGAGGGATCCTTGTGTGATGGAGACTTCAAAAGGACTCACGACTGTTTTAGCGTTTTTTAAACCGCAAGGGAATGCTATAAAAGAGCAACGGGTCTATTGCTTCGAAGCGTAGCATCTTTCAATGAAGGGACAATTCTCTATACCCTCACATTCGGTTGATTCCGGTTACGATTAGACTAGTTGGGGTGCCTAGCTACAGAAGAATCCCAGGTAATAACGTAAGTCTGATAACAAGCTTTCCAGGGTAGGTACGTTAGTATTAAGTACTGTAGAATAGGAATAAGTAGAAGGACTACCTATTATTTTGTGATATTCTACTAGTTAGGCTTCAGCTGAGTTCTGGTCAGTCGCGAGATCCTGCTGCCCTAAAGAAAATCGTGAGACGTCTAGGAAGCTCTTCGCTTTCAATAATAAATCATTATTAGAAAGGATCATTGTCCCATTAAAAAATTATCGGATGCTAGCTGCAGAAATTGCCTAGAATAAGACGATGTGAGATTGTTACTAAAATTCCTTGATTCTCACTTTAACTACCCTGCGAATTTTCGGATTTATAAGTAAAAAAACGTATGCAGATTTCTAGTCGGTTCACAGCGCATCGACGAGACCTAATATCAATTTAGGAGTTTTCTGAGTTCACAAAGGACTGTAGACTATACGATGTAAGTGTATCCCTTCTCTTGTAGGGAACAGGTTTTGGTAGAAAATCCTAATATAGCTCCCAAAGAAAATAAGGAGAATGTGCATACATTTGAATAGTAACATAATTCCCTCGATATAATGGGGCCACCATCGATATCGATTGGAGAAAAGAACAAGATTGCTATCCAATGTGCGTCTCAAGTTCTTTTCGTACATGATTTTTTCAAATACACCATTACGACTTCTTCCGGTTCATGTTTTTCTTCATGTTTTTATGCTAAAACAGTCGTATCTATAAATTGAATTTTCCTTAAAAGCTTCAATAAAAAAGTATGTGTAATAGAATGCCGAAATTCGAATATAATTTTTCATTCACACGAAATTCATGATACGAATTTTTCTTTCGTGTGAAAATAAAAATTCATGGGAATGCTTTATTCACATGAAATTTACAATAAGACTGATTTTTTTTTTTTCATAGTATTTATGTACGGAATTTTTACGCAATCTTTAGTGGTAACTTTGAAACAGAGAACCTTTTAAGTAATTAAACTTTTTTATATTGGTCACCTTTCCTCATCGGCCATAACTTTTAAATCGAACAATTCCAGAGAATACTTTGGTTTTGCCAATAAAATGAAATATATTGCTTTAGCCTTCCGCTCAGATATATCTCACTAATATTTGTTATAGGATAGTTTAATTAAATCAAAATTTAAATATAAAAATATAAGCGTTGGAAGGCTAAAAATATGACATACGTCTTGTTGTTGTAGTTGTATCGTCGGAAAATATTCCCCAAAATATTTCAGGAGTTCATCTCTGCAGCACGACAGGCTTAGAATAAAAGCCGGGTCAGTTCCGGATCCCTAGAATCGAATGTCTTCTAAAATGGGATATCGATGAGTTTGTCAATATTTTTAGAATAGCCCGACACCTGAACTCTTAAACTAGAGCGGGATGCATTTATGCTTTTTCTCTCAATTAACACAATCTAAAAACAACCAAAAATTTCATGAAAAATTTGGAACGTTAAGTTAAGACCTCTAAAACCAAATAAATATTCGCACTTCTGATGCTTTGGGTAGACATCGGTGGTATAGAGATTGTCTAGAAAACAATTTTCAATCACCAAATCTACCAGATATAAACTACTTTCAGACTAGTTTTAACCACAAGCTATACTAATTAGTCAAAGTTTTTTCCTTTTTGGTAAGGCACTTAATGTACTTAAGTAAATATTTTGTAAATTTTCAGACATGAGGCAGCATCAAGCCTAACTCATATTAGTTGAAAACGGTTACTAACTTTACATCTATATTTTCAAAAACGATTTCAAATTACATCTTGTTGAGATTTTTTTGGTTTTCGTTGAGAAATCTTTATTCGATATCTTTAAGAATCAATGTTCCAGTAAAAATTCTATAAGTACTCCTCACTAAAGTCGGACTAGTTTTATTTGTTCAGCTTACTGTTTCATAGCAAGAATAAGAAACTCCTGTAGTTCTGAAACACTTATATAATAATTCAAACACCCATTTCAACCTTCTCACAAATATTATTCATAAATTCATAAACAAAATTCTACTCAACTTGACAAAAAGTGGCTTTAACACCTTCTTACTCTAAAACCGTGATTTATTGCAGTTAAATTCTTCGCAAAAGACAATCCATCTAATGTCAAAGACTATTAAGTCAAAGAAATTACCTAAAGCCTTGCAAAAGCCGCTCACATTTAGCTGACACTTTCATATACACAAACATACATATGTACTTGTGAAGTCGTACAAATATAAAGAATATTTAAGTGCCAACGAAGCACAAATATTTCCTTAGTGCAACTTACACTTTGATTTACTTTCATTTCAACTTTTACTTTAACTTACACACCCACTGCAACAGCAGTAACAACAACAACAGCTGCTCCGCCACAACAGTGTGGTAAGTGCCAATAATAGGCCAATAAATATTTATTTTCTCTTACCAAAAAACGACTACAACTGACACCAGTAAAAGTTAAGAGTTGCACTACAACAACAACAGAATAAAGTTTGCCACAAACACTCAGCGGTGTGTGGAGCGTTACCACAGTCATATATATATACATATATATACTGGCATAAAGTACTCTTAGCTGTGCTTAACATTATACATATATAAGCTATGAGCTAACATATTTTCTTAGCAGCTTGAGTCTTCAACCAACGCTCTTCCTCTGCCACTCTCACCTCCCTCCATCGCCAAACGCTGTCGCAAACTGTGTCAAATCCTTTTTGACAAATTTCATATAATAACTAAAAGTTGAAATAAATTCCACTTGTGGCCGTAAAACACGAACGCTTCTAATCCCACGAACACAAGCAACAACAAACACACCGCCACACAGCTGCTTGTAAACACAAATATTATATGTGAATTTAATAGTGGCGCACATTGCCGTCACAATACGTGACCCGCCTTGTGGTTGTGGTTTAAGTGAAGTACGTGCAAGTGAAACGAGTGGCAGTGGAGGAGAGGTGGTCTGGGGAGGTCCATCAGTTGTAGCGTGGTCGTTCGCTAGTTAGTCCGTTAGTTAGTTAGTTAGTCCGTTAGTTAACGTGTTTGTCTAAATTTAGCCATAAAAGTATGAAAATGCCAAACACAAACGTCACTCAAGCGTCCATTGTATATGACAGCGCCTGCAAGTATGCTATGAAATATAGAAATTGTTAGGTGACTACGTCATGCAGCGCATACAATTGCTTATATACATACATATACATATATACTATATATACCTGTGTATCTGTGTGTTTGCTTTGACAATTGTGTGGTCGCCATGCGATTTTCTACTGCGGCATTTTCACTCGCACACTTCGCAAATTTGACTGACTTATACTCGCTTCCATCCTTTACTCGCTGGTGTTGCTTGTGTTTTTTGCTTTTGCATTGTGTTCTTTCTCACGCGTTCTACGAGCGTTCGCTGGTTAGCTGCTTGTCTGCTTTATTGCCTTTGCGGTTTTATATTTGCGTTTTTCTCTTCGGTTTAATGGTGTCAGGGATTAAATGGAGTTTCCACTTTGTTAGATGAAATTTTTACAATCCAACTTTTAAATAAGCAAAGAAGCTATGAAAAATAAGCAAATAATGGTGGTTTTCTTCCTAGAATTAAATTCTTTCCTTTTCTGATGCTAAAGTTGTATTTTGACTTAGAGTAGCTAATATGTGTATCATATAATCCAGTTGTGGTAGAATATAATATAATAAGAATTATTCATCGCTATACCTTTTTCGTATTTTTTATACAGTATGTTGTGACTTTCATAAATAACGGGTGATTTTTTTGAGGTTAGGATTTTCATGCATTAGTATTTGACAGATCACGTGGGATTTCAGAGATGGTGTCAAAGAGAAAGATGCTCAGTATGCTTTGACATTTCATCATGAATAGACTTACTAACGAGCAACGCTTGCAAATCATTGAATTTTATTACCAAAATCAGTGTTCGGTTCGAAATGTGTTTCGCGCTTTACGTCCGATTTATGGTCTACATAATCGACCAAGTGAGCAAACAATTAATGCGATTGTGACCAAGTTTCGCACTCAGTTTACTTTATTGGACATTAAACCAACCACACGAATGCGTACAGTGCGTACAGAAGAGAATATTGCGTCTGTTTCTGAGAGTGTGGCTGAAGACCGTGAAATGTCGATTCGTCGCCGTTCGCAGCAATTGGGTTTGTGTTATTCGACCACATGGAAGATTTTACGCAAAGATCTTGGTGTAAAACCGTATAAAATACAGCTCGTGCAAGAACTGAAGCCGAACGATCTGCCACAACGTCGAATTTTCAGTGAATGGGCCCTAGAAAAGTTGGCAGAAAATCCGATTTTTTTCGACAAATTTTGTTCAGCGATGAGGCTCATTTCTGGTTGAATGGCTACGTAAATAAGCAAAATTGCCGCATTTGGGGTGAAGAGCAACCAGAAGCCGTTCAAGAACTGCCCATGCATCCCGAAAAATGCACTGTTTGGTGTGGTTTGTACGCTGGTGGAATCATTGGACCGTATTTTTTTAAAGATGCTGTTGGACGCAACGTTACGGTGAATGGCGATCGCTATCGTTCGATGCTAACAAACTTTTTGTTGCCAAAAATGGAAGAACTGAACTTGGTTGACATGTGGTTTCAACAAGATGGCGCTACATGCCACACAGCTCGCGATTCTATGGCCATTTTGAGGGAAAACTTCGGAGAACAATTCATCTCAAGAAATGGACCCGTAAGTTGGCCACCAAGATCATGCGATTTAACGCCTTTAGACTATTTTTTGTGGGGCTACGTCAAGTCTAAAGTCTACAGAAATAAGCCAGCAACTATTCCAGCTTTGGAAGACAACATTTCCGAAGAAATTCGGGCTATTCCGGCCGAAATGCTCGAAAAAGTTGCCCAAAATTGGACTTTCCGAATGGACCACCTAAGACGCAGCCGCGGTCAACATTTAAATGAAATTATCTTCAAAAAGTAAATGTCATGAACCAATCTAACGTTTCAAATAAAGAACCGATGAGATTTTGCAAATTTTATGCGTTTTTTTTTTTTTTAAAAGTTATCAAGCTCTTAAAAAATCACCCTTTATATTTAGGTTTTTACCAGAAAACTTATTAGTATTATGGATCGTGTCTATTAGAGTCCCAAGCAACTCTACAACAGAATTTTGTCTTTTATTTGTACCATAATGATGGCAGTGAGCTTCAAATTTCTATTTCGATTTTTAATGCATAATAGACAGTTTACTGGCTTTTTTATCGCCATCGTAAACAACTGTGTTAATTTTCTGCTCATTTAGGTGGACCGTGATACTAGATATTTGAGCTTTAAACAAATTTGCATACATGAATTTCAAATCAGATAAATTTCATTAAAAAGTCTATCTAATTGAAAAATGAAAGAATTAAGACTTTCCAATCCAAATAGAAATATAAATAATTAAATAACATTTGGTATAAAGGATCGCACTATGAAGGGGCATATTTGGGTGTAATTTTTTTGGGGAAGTGGGCGTGGCTCCGCCCACATAACGGTTTTTTGTATAAATCTCACAAACCAATAAAGCTATATAAACCAAAATTTCTACAGTTATTTCTTTTAGCCACTTCTTAATACAGTCCAAAAATCGAATGATAACCACGCCCACCTCCCATACAAAGGTTAGGTTGAAAATTAATTAAAGTGCGTTAACTCACTAACGAAAAACGTCAGAAACACCAAATTTTATAGAAGAAATAGCAGAAAGAAGCTGCACTTAGATTCTTTTACAAAATGGAAAATGGGCGTGACATCGCTCACTTATGGGTCAAAGGCCCATGGAAATACTCGATACAGATTTCAATGAAATTCTGTGTCTAATATTTTCTTGACACCCTGATGACACTTGTGGAAAATGGATGAAATCGGTTCACAACTATGATAACTTCCTCTATAACTGAATTTTGAATTCCATCTGATTCCTTCACTTTATAAGATATATGTACAAAAGGAACCAATGAAGATAGCGAAATAAAAGTTTACACAAATACTGTACATGATCCGTGGTATAACATGTGAAAAAATTGTCGAAATCGGACTATAACTTTTAAAGGCCCCAAATAAGGACTATGAAGAATTCAGTGCCTTATAGTAATTTTTCACCGAAAATCTCTCAGATATCTTAATTTAATTCAGAGGAGATCTTTTTCTTCTAATAGTGTCTCTCTGTATCAGAAATGGTTAAAATCAGGTCATAACTTCCCCTAGCTCTCATATAGCTAATTATAGGATTTTCAAAAATACGATGGGCTTAATAGCTTATAAATCGGTTAATATGTGAAATATCTTAGCCAAATTAAGTGAGCGTATAGTCTGGGATATAGTGTACCTTGGTGGTGAAAATGAGTGAAATCGGTTCAGAAATTACATCAGCCCTCATATACTATATATGATGATTTTTGTTATTCCATTGGACTTTATCAAATTGTGTGTTATCTTAGTAAAAAATATAGCAATAAATTGTGAGGGTATAAAATGTTCTGTTGCATCCGAACTTAGCCTTTCCTGACTTGTTTTATATTGTCGTACATGCCACTTCTCTTGTAGATAGTCGTGGAATAACGTTGAAAGTCACATGATGTAGAATAGAAGAATATATGAGTTCCTCTAAAATGGTCTTTAATCTATGACTCTCAACTAAATATTTTCATACAGCCGTTCAGCTGTATTTTTCTTTGTTCCTTTTTTTCGTTCACAGTATTTTAAAAATCTGAGTTGGTAATTGGGTCACTTATGATGAAATATATACACTGAACAGCTATCCCTCAGGTGGCGCTAAATTGAAAAGCTTATTAATAGCTTATACAAATCCGATTTAGTTCATAATTGCAACGCGTGTCCTTCACATTTATTAAATGTGTTGGCTAGATGGTCCAATCAAGCCATATGTTCATACAAATCCCGAAAACTAAATTAGTGAATTCTTTGGGGATCTAATAGCGTCAGACTACATCAATCATATAATAATAATATAAACGTGCTCCAGATCGAAATCTTTTTCCATTCTTCAAACAGTTCAAATCGCTTTGCAACCGTGTGTTTCTACCCTTCGTTACAGGGCATTTATATAGGTGTTTTTGTTTAACTTTGTTCCCTCTAATTTGACTATTTTTCTTAGAGAAATTTTTAAGGTTTACACAGAGCTTCAATTTTTATTTAGCCAAACGCTAAGAAAATAATGTATAAAATGTAGTTGAAGAAATTCTTAAAAGAAATGTTTAAGTTACATAATTTGAATATCGCATATGTCTAGTGGTTATATACCCTTTCCCAATTGAGCTAGCAATATTCCATCTTTCTTAACATAACTAACCCTTTCTGAGCAGCACTTATTGCCCTCAACTAATTATAACTTCAAATTGAAAGGCTCGCTTGTCTGTACTCCCTCTTCGATTATTCGAGCAATAAGTTCAAATATTAACAAAAACAACTAAAGCAGCCAACTTGTTACGCTTATTGAAACACTGAAACTCAAGAAAATTCATTATCAACTGAAAAGTGCTAAGAAAAAGCAAAGTTTCACTAACAATCTTTACTACACTTGTGAAAAGTGCTCGAAAACTAAATTTCTATTTAATATGCATAACGGGAGTAATTGATTAGAAGACTAGTGCGTTAGAGAGCACTACACTTAAGCACAAACAACAAACTTAATATTTAACAACAATAAGCTTACATTTCAACAACAACAAACTGAATATAGAAAACCATAATATGAAACAACAACAAGTCTAAAATCAAACAACAACAAAACAAGGCTAAGGCATGGGAATACAAACTTAAAACTTGAAACTTATAGTGAAAAGCACGTAATAGATGGTACCGTTAGGGCTGGAAGACCCTTGTATTCCTGATGGTATATAAATTTATATGTATGTATGTGTGTTTGTATGTATGTACAACTGCAACGCGGCGAACTTAATTGAAAACAAAAACTATAGAAAAGTTATAAAATTTGCGAAAAATCAACGTCATAAAAAAACCAACCAGCTGCAATGAATTTTAATTTAACTCATGCGAAAGTGCGCAAAATGCAATGCAGATAAAGCAAAAACAACAACTAAACGATGTACACTTATCGGCTTACAATGGCCGATAACAATGGCAAACAGCAAGCGCAACAGTGAGCGCAAATTGCACGCTGCCAAACAAAATCGATAACAGCAGGAAAATGAATGAAGGGAAAATGAAAAAGAGAGAAATAAAAATGAATGAAAAATATATAAAAAATCGAAAAACAAGAAAAAAATAGAAAATAAAAATAAAATAAAATTACAAAAGCAAAAAAGTTCAGTGCAACAACAATAGAAATGCGCCAGCGAAATTGCTGTGCAGTCGAGCTAAAAAGCTTTATCCGCTTCGCATATCGGCGCAACACAGAAAATTTACATAAAAAGCCAATAGATAAAATTTTCACAAGCAAACAAGCGCACGAACGCACACACACATACACACAGCAGAGCTTGTAAATATTTGTACTTGTTTGTTTGTTTGTGTGTTCGCATAAAAAGCATAAAATGCACTTAGTCAACATGCGACGGTGACGACGCTCACTCAAATCTAACAACAAAACGATAGAAGGCAACAACAACAACAATATTAATGTGTCTCGCATGCTAAGCGGCCACATTTCAGCTGACCCGCTGTTTGACCAACTTATCGAGCGTAAATGCGAGCAGACACATGCATATATATATACTAGCTGTAGCCTATGAATATGCAAAGCAGCGTGCAACACACGCATTACAAGCGAATTAGTTTTTTATTTCATTCTTTTTTATAAAAATTTTGCTCCTTTTTTGGGTGTTTCGCTCGACAAACAAACAACAAAAAAGAAAGAGTGTAATGAAAAATTATTATTTCTATCAACGCCAAAAAGTGGAACACGTGACAAGATTTTTAAATGCAGATAGTCTGCTTTGGTGCGCGTTGTTTAAGTTTTTATCTGCATGCGACACACGGCGTATGAGTAACTTTATACGGTTGACTGCGTAGACTTACAATTGTGTATATTTTACTTGCGGTTTTAGCAAATATCAGTGTTCGCATTAAGCATGCAGCTATGCTTTGTTGTTGTCAACTTAATCAATATAATTTTCCATAAAAATGTTGTGCTGTTAATTGCATTGCAAATTGCCAAAATTTCCCAGGTTTATATCATTTGCAATAATTTTTAATATAACCATAGAAATTTAAGTGAGAATAATAATCAGAATTTAGTATTTTATGCATACGTATACATAGCAAGTCTAAAGATTTTTATAAATCTCCAATTTCATTTCAATTCTATATAACTTTTTACATTCACTGTTCCTAAAATGTATAGGGAATATTAAGCTTTGATTTCTATACTCAGAAAAAAAAATATTTTATTTCCTTAATATTAGACGAGAGAAAAAATGTTATTTAAACCATGAAATCGTTTTACTCTCAGAAAAGAGTTAGTTCGGGCGGCGTCCATGGCATATATTTTCTTTAAACAATTCTAATTTATTTCAAACTAAAAACATTTAAAAAAAATATTTTGACAATAATTTGTGCTTTGAACCATTTTCACTATTGCGGTCTAGAATATATAGAACAAAACTTGGTAGCATTGACGCAGGCGGCGATAGAATTTTTAATGAGGTATCCGCATGCTCTCATGTAGGAAATCAACATGTTAGCTTTGTTATTGCTTTTACATCTAAATTTTTACCAAGAGAGCAGTGCCAAAGATAGCAAGCAGATAAATCGGAGGCAGCCAATATTTTGTTAACAGTCATTGTTATTTCCCTACAAAAGGTGAGCTTCCATATGTATATCCTCCTCAGTCCTGAGCGCAACCAGAGAGCTAAAAGTTGTTAAAAATACATTTTCCTTGCTATTCTATTATTTCATTTAAAGAAAAAGTTTGTTCAAGGACATAAAGTATAATGTATGTGATTGGCGTTGCAACCGTTTAGCCGGTTATAGCCGAATCGACGATAGTGCGCCATCTCTCTCTCTCCTTCGCAGTTCGGCGCCAGTTGGAGATCCCAAGTGTAACCAGGTCGCTCTCCACCTGGTCCCTCCAACGGAGTGGAGGCCTTCCCCTTCCTCGGCTTCCTCCGGCGGGTACTGCATCGAACACTTTCAGGGCTGGAGTGTTTTCGTCCATTCGGACAACATGACCTAGCCAGCGTAGCCGCTGTCTTTTTATTCGCTGAACTATGTCAATGTCGTCTTATAACTCGTACAGCTCATCGTTCCATCGTCTGCGGTATTCGCCGTTGCCAATGTTCTGAGGACCATAAATCTTGCGCAAAATTTTCCTCTCGAAAACTCCTAGTGTCGTCTCATCTGATGTTGACATCGTCCAAGCTTCTGCACCGTAGATCAGGACGGGAATGATAAGCGACTTGTAGAGCTTGAATGCGCCGACTGTTTGCTTGATGACAGGAGATATTTCGTCTTGTCCTCATTCACCTCCAGACCCATTCGCTTCGCCTCCTTATCCATGCGGGAAAAAGCAGAACAAACGGCGCGGTTGTTGCTTCCGATGATATCAATATCATCGGCGTACGCCAGGAGTTGTACACTCTTGTAGAAGATGGTACCCTCTCTGTTTAGCTCTGCAGCTCTTATAATTCTTTCCAGCATCTGGTTAAAGAAGTCGCACGATAGTGAGTCACCTTGTCTGAAACCTCGTTTGGTATCGAACGGCTCGGAGAGGTCCTTCCCAATCATGACGGAGCTTTTGGTGTTGCTCAACGTCAACTTGCACAGCCGAATTAGTTTTGCGGGGATACCAAATTCAGACATCGCGGCATAAAGGCAGCTCCTTTTCGTGCTGTCGAAAGCTGCTTTAAAATTGACAAAAAGGTGGTGTGTGTCGATCCTCTTTTCACGGGTCTTCTCCAAGATTTGGCGCATGGTGAATATCTGGTCAGTTGTTGATTTTCCAGGTCTAAAGCCACACTGATAAGGTCCAATCAGACGGTGGGCTTTAGTCTTTCACACAGTACGCTCGATAGAACCTTGTATGCGATATTTAGGAGGCTGATCCCACGGTAATTGGCGCAGATTGTGGGATCTCCCTTTTTATGGATTGGGCAGAGCACACTGAGATTCCAATCGTCAGGCATGCTTTCTTCCAACCATATTTTGCAAAGAAGCTGATGCATGCACCTTATCAGTTCTTCGCCGCCGTATTTGAATAGTTCTGCCGGTAATCTATCGGCCCCCGCTGCTTTGTTGTTCTTCAAGCGGGTAATTGCTATTCGAATTTCTTCATGGTCGGGTAATGGAACATCTGTTCCATCGTCATCGGTTGGGGGATCGGGTTCGCCATCTCCTGGTGTTGTACTCTCACTGCCATTCAGCAGGTCGGAGAAGTGTTCCCTCCATAATCCCAGTATGCCCTGGACATCGGTTACCAGATTACCACCTTGGTCTCTACATGAGGATGCTCCGGTCTTGAAACCTTCGTTAAGTCGCTTCATTTTTTCATAAAATTTTCGAGCATTCCCTCTGTCTGCCAGCTTCTCAAGCTCTTCGTACTCACGCATTTCGGCCTCTTTCATTTTTTGTCTGCAGATGCGTCTCGCTTCCCTCTTCAGTTCTCGGTATCTATCCCATCCCGCACGTGTTGTGGTCGTTAGCAACGTTGCGAGGTAGGCAGTCTGTTTTCTCTCCGCTGCGAGACGGCACTCCTCATCGCACCAGCTTGTTTTTTGTCGTTGCCGAAAACCAATTGTTTCGGCTGCAGCGGTACGCAGTGAGTTTGAGATGCCGTTCCACAGTTCCCTTATACCGAGATGCTGATGAGTGCTCTCAGAGAGCAGGAGTGCAAGTCGAGTAGAGTATTTCGTGGCTGTCTGTTGCGATTGCAGCTTTTCGACGTCGAACCTTCCTTGTGTTTGTTGACGGGCGTTCTTTGCTGCACAAAGGCGGGTGCGTATCTTCGCTGCGACCAGATAATGGTCCGAGTCTATATTTGGTCCTCGGAGCGTACGCACGTCTAACACACAGGAGACATGTCTTCCGTCTATCACAACGTGATCGATTTGGTTCCGCGTGTTTCGATCAGGAGACAGCCAAGTAGCTTGATTTATTTTCTTATGCTGGAATCTGGTACTACAGACGACCATATTTCGGGCCCCAGCGAAGTCGATCAGCCTCAGGCCGTTTGGCGATGTTTCGTCATGGAGGCTGAATTTTCCGACTGTTGTGCCAAAGACACCTTCTTTACCCACCCTGGCGTTAAAATCGCCAAGCACGACTTTTACATCGTGGCGGTGGCAGCGCTCATAGGTGCGTTCTAGGCGCTCATAGAAAGCATCTTTGGTCACATCGTCCTTCTCTTCCGTTGGGGCGTGGGCGCAAATCAGCGATATGTTGAAGAACCTCGCTTTGATGCGGATTGTGGCAAGACGTTCATCCACCGGGGTGAATGCCAGGACTCTGCGACGGAGTCTCGCTCCCACCACAAATCCAACACCAAATTTGCGCTCCTTTATATGGCCGCTGTAGTAGATGTCACAAGGACCCACCTTCTTCCGTCCTTGTCCCGTCCATCGCACTTCTTGGATGGCGGTGATGTCAGCCTTCAGTCGTATGAGGACATCAACCAGCTGGGCAGAGGCACCTTCCCAATTAAGGGTCCGGACATTCCAGGTGCATGCCCTTATATCATTATCCTTAAAACGTTTGCAGTGGTCGTCATCAAAAGGGGGGTGTCTCATCCGAGGCTTTCGTAGATTTTTCATTGGGGGGTGTTTTTATGTGGTGGGTCCCAAACCCTACGTACAACCGCATAAGCGGGCTTCGCCTTCTCACTTTAGCTCGCCTTCAAACGGATGTCTGTTGGCTACCCAGAGGATACTTGGTCTAAAACCGGAAGTCGTGAGCTGCTTGGACCATGTGGAGAAGAATCGTTTCTGGCCACTCCCAAGTGAATGACAATCAAAAACTTTCCTCACTTGCGTGGACCTCTACACATGGACCCATCCTCCAACATAAAGTATAATAGGACTCTAAAATAATGCATGTATAACTAGCTTTAATAAAACACATTATTATTACATTTCAATTACATTAGTGAAACTATAAATCTTCAAATATTTTTAAATTCAATTATTGTTGGACAAATTAAATATTTGTTGGACCATAAACAGACACAGACAATTATCCCATGGCCTAGCGGATTGGAGAGAAAGTATGCAGTCGATGTTGAGTCACGCACGGCTGTCGATCAACTGTCGCAAATACCCCTTTTTCTAACAAATGATCCAGGATATTTATGGAGGTAAAGTAGCAGTCAATGAAAACCTCGCTACCTTCACTGAAATGTGCAGCTAGTTTCTATACGACAGTGCTACCAATTCCCAATTGTTGATTTGACTTTCAATCGGGCCCTGTGGTTGCTCCCTGCTATATAAAAATGTCCAATTTTAAACCATCAGAGGAAGCTAAAACAAAGTTGTTCAATCTGCTGGATTCGGTTTGCCTTTTACCTACTGTTTCAGGCTCGTATTTACTGAAAAAGGAGTCATTTGCTAATCGATGCTGCACTACTTTGGATTAGGAATCAATTTACATATTTTCGACAAAACTATACTGCACTCTCCAAATTGTTATTTCTCAACTTAAAAAGTATAATTTTGGGAATTCCTGGAACTTTTATTTGAGGACGGTAATATATGCGTGTCTGAGAATTTTCATGCACCCGCCTTAATATGAGCGCGCCTACAAGCAGATTTATCTTTCTCTAAAGTTTCTGTCGTTATTTGTTTTTCTAAGACGCTGTCATATTCTCTTTCCAAGTCTTCTTCATCATCGGGCATATCCTCAATATCGCTATTCACGACCAGGTCTAAAATCTGCTATTCAGGAAATTTACTTGTCATTGTACTAATACATTACAAATGTCCAGCGGGCCTTTCATCTACAATAATATTACATAATTTTTCATTGGAATATAGCAATATAGTTCTACAGATAACCTGGAAAGAATTTTATTTAATATAGTAAAATCTATGGAGATTAACTATATCTGGAAAAGTATAGTATACACATTTCTCTATGAATTTCAATTACATTAGCAGCACACTGCAACAACTTTGGTAAGGTCAAAACCGAAATCTATACTTTTATGTATCTTATTATAGTTTTATGGGGCAGATCTTAGAAGTTTCTTAATGCTTGTATTCTATTCTCTTGCCTTGTCTTGCTTTTCTACTACACGGAAACGAGCTATGCAACAATACATCAATGTCAATCATTCAATCAATGGTTCCCACTTCAGGTTTAGAACACATTTGAACCCAGTATGTAGTACTGTTACTCCCACAACCTCTTAAAATTCTTTGTACTTATTTCTACATTATTAGATTGTTCATAAACTTAGTTTAATTTGTGTCAGAGTCTACAAGGATCACAGCTGTATTACTAAAGAAGCCGGTCCGTTGCGATGATAAAAACTACTAAATATGGAAGACCCTTATATAACGGCTAATCGCTTTTACTTTGTCACAATATTTATTGAAGCAGCTAATTTCATTTTATCATGGAAGATAATGTTCATATGTCTAACATTTATTTGTATAAACTTCCTATGATAATGAATAATACTAGAACACAAAAAAAATCTATATTTTTGTTAACCGCAACAAATTACTAAAAGCATTTGCCGTGCTTACACTTTTCGGATCATAGATTAGAAATTGCAAATGCAATTACGAATGGAACATTTCACATGCTTGTTTTTCGAGTTTTTCTAAAGTGGCAAAAATCCGCACGTGTACAAAACAAAACTTTCATGCGAAACAAGGAAATCCTTTCAAATGATTTTTCCACAAAGTGAAAATTGTGAAAATGTGCAAAAATGCAATTACTTGCACAACACGAGTGCAAATTAGACTGTGACTAAAACATTTACTCACTTACTTAAGTAGCCGTTGGTGTACACTAACGCCAATAACAACAACAGCAACATCAAGACCACAACAGAATAAGGCATGTTGGCGTAAACTCTACCCCGCTGACCCCTTAATTGCGCATTTGTGTGTGTGGTCAAAGCTTTGCGCCACTTCAATGCAATCCCTAACTAGTGCAAAAACAATGAGAAATCGAGAAAAATGTGCAGAAAAAACTTGCGAAAGCAGAGAAAATCTAACTAAAGTGTGTAATGCCAAAGGGCAAATTATAATTGTTAGGCGAAGCGGAGAAGAAGGCAGAAAGGCAGGGAAGGAAAAAAGTGCTGAGTGAAGCTTAAAACAAAATTACTGTTAATGTGCAGCTAAACTTACAACAACACAAGCAACAGAATATATATTGCACAAAAATTGCTGTTAGCAAAAAAACTTTCGCCGAGAAAATAAAACAAATTCAGCTGAGAGAAATTTGCCGCTGCCAATTTGTCTGCGTGCATTGATTACGTATGTACTTAGGTCGGCCACAAGCACAACGGCAATGGACCTTGAATTCAGCTCGCATTCTGTTACTTTTAATGCCGCAAATTTTTCATTGTCATGCGTGCCGTCTTGCCCCCGCCTCAACTCGCCTTGCCTCGGTGCGAATTCATTTACTCTGTGGCGCTTTGGTGGCCGCCTTCTCACTTTGGTGGCGCTTAATCAGCGCCAATTCACCTGCGGGAATTGCCGCAAATTAGAGCGTTGATAAGTTTGAGACAACCGCTGAGATTTCCAAAGTCCAATGAAATGAGTGCGGAGATGAGCTTATGCTTTACAAAGTACATCTGAGTGCTTATGTGTTGCTCTGGGGGGAATTTTTCGAGTTTGTAAATTGTATTTGCGAATTTCTGTAATTTTAGAGCTAGATGAAAATGCTTAGTTTTATTTTTAACAAATTAAAGAAATGTAAAGATTTGTTGGAAAATCTAAGACAGATCGGTTGGACCGAAGTAGGTAATCTCTTAAAAAATTTTGTAAATAAACAGTATTTAATATTTCTAGATATCACCCTAGAAGCTCTAAAGTACCAGATGTTTAGAGAGATTCCTCTCATTTTTTCAGTTCGATTATTACTCTGCAAGTCTATCGCAACTCCTTTCAGTAAATATCTCTAAGACATATAAACTGTTAACTGGTCAGAGTGAGATATCAACTTGAGTTCGTCACAAATTTTGCGGTCATCTCGCCTGGTTCTTTGAAAATATGATTACAGAGATACTTCAATCTCAGTTTGGTTAAAGCTGAATCTCCATATAACTTTGCCACCGCATGCCTACCTACAGGCCAATCCCCAGTTAGAACTCCTACAATTTCGGCGATATGAACCTTGATATAAGTAAATTTGTGCCAGAAGGATCTCAAATCCATTTAGATGCTGGTTGCTGACCAAGATTCTCTAAGATTTTCTAAGCTCATATGAGGCCCAACAATCCTGAAATAGGACGCAAGAAGACATTAAACGTTCAGTGGCATTGGATTAAGGGTGCCCTTGCATAATCACTTTGGTAGTGTCCAGCTATGTCATTATGAATATGAACCCACAAAAGTCGGATGTCGACGATATCGAAGTGAGCTAATACTAATTCTCATGAGGTTGACTGCACCGTTAGCGTGTTAGAACTCCTACAATAGATGAATCTTGGTATAAGTAAATTTATGCCAAAAGGATCTCGGATCCACATAGATGCGGGATGCTAAGCTCATACGAGGCCCAAAGAGCTTGTCATAAGACGCAAAAAGACCGCACATGTTCGATGGCATTGGATCAAGGGTGCCTTTTATGCAAGGTCATCACTGTCCAGCTATGACATTATGAATATGAACCCACAGAAGTCGGATGTCGTCGATGTCGAAGTGAGCTGATACTAATTGTCATGAGGTCAGATACACCTTAAGTACAGATCCAAGAATAAACTAAAGCTGATCGTAGGTATGGTCTTAAGATATGTTTTGAATACAATTGGTCACTTTATAAATAACCAATTTCTTCAATTTCAATACCAAAGAGAACCATAAACCAATATCAAGTCTTCATTAAACAACAATATGGGATCATATTTTTGTCAAACAAAACTAAGAGATGGAACGAACGACCGATTTTAATAGATGTTGAATTCAAAATAAATACGTCCCATTGATCGAAACAAGCATTTGCCAAGTAATTCCCACAACTGTTAACTGAGCTGCGAAACACAAATAAAGTCAAATATCACGAAATTATAAATGACACCATCTCCCGCATAGAACACAAATCAAGAACACATTCTAACACAAATACATTTGCACATATATACCTGCACATTTCCATTCCATGAACTCTTTTTTTTCTCTCTTCTCCGAGTGCGACAACTGTTAATTGAATTTAGAATTACATTGTCACCATTATTTTAACGGCAATTTATATGCGCCGTCCACGAGCATTTCATCTTCAACTCCAACTGTTGCCGCTGTCAAGTCGCTCACGTTGATTGCAAGCAACGCGTGTTGCAAGTTGCCAGTTGCGTTCTCATTGTGTCATTTGCAAAATAAAATTGCAACTTTATTGCATTTCATGCAACGACTTCTGTGGTGACAACGACCGCTGAGTGAATTATTAGCGTGACACTTTTATGAGTTTTCTACCCACTTCGCTATATTCATGATAGCATACGATATAGTAATATATATCTACATGCATTCTGTTTGAGGATTTATGCGCTTTTCGTTTGAAGAAATTCGAAACTGGCAACAGTTGTAGCTGATGATTTTGAGCTCTGTCGAGTTGAGTGCAGCTGGTTTGGATGATATTTTGAATTTTGTGTTTTTAGTGATTGAAAAGTATGCGTAAACTTAAGAACTAACATACTGTAGAAGACTAGGTGTTGTCCTAAGCAACATAAGCTCTTATTTTTCAATTCTCAAAGACCTAGAATTATATTCTGATTGAATTATATTCTTAAGAAATCCTAAGAAAATATGAAACCAAATCTATACTATAATAAAATTCCTGGAATCCAGAAAATATTAACTGCTGCTTTGATCTCCCTTCTTGCATGCAATTTTCATCAGAATAACAATCAACATTCGAAAATTTCTCAGAAGAAGCATACTGCTATACTGTATGTATATATGCTGAGTTATATTATGCTCAGTATGTCATACGTTTATATAACTTTATATATTTGTATGTGTAACCAGGAGTCTGCTATATATACCTTCCATCATCTGCCTGTGTGCCTTATTTAGCATTTGTTGCTCGCTTGAGACACACCATGCTGCATGCTAATGATGCCACATCAATCTTAATTACTTCAACTTCGAAGCTAATCGTTTTTGGAAGTTCATAAGTGCACACGCGCAGCCAGAGACACACAGACACATGCAAAGTATTTATTATTTCAACTCGTTTGTATGCTTGTGCCCGTTAAGGCAAGCTGACTTCCGTCTAACTGACTAATTTGGCAGAACTTTTTGAAACTGATATGCATTTTAGAGTTGTTAGTTAGAACCCTCGTGGGAAATTTTTCACTTGATATTACTGGAACCACTGAATATGTTTCTTTCATGAAAAGAAGTGCCTGGAATTCACAAATATAAAATGGTGGTAAACTAGTCGAAATCTCCATGTTTATAGACGATAATGAAACTTAATGAAATTTCGAAAAAATTGCCTGAGAGGTTTTTTAATCCAAGCCGTAGATTTTTAGATCCATATTCAGCAGTTCGTAGCTTCATAAAGGATTGACATAGTTAGTTGTGCCAGTGGGATTCTTTGTAACCGTTGTCGCAAGGATCATATACCTTATTTAATCGAACGTATGATATTTGGTTTAGAAAAGAAAATCTCACTTACATTCTTTACAATATATCTTCAATATTTATTATAACTATATTCTGTATCCAATATCCTATTATAGTTAACATTTACTTGAAGTTTTCCTAATCCCATATTATACAACATCCAACCAAATAAAAATGTCTAACAGGGTCGCATATATAGTGCTCAGTTTCTTTTGCTTGCCTAATGATTTATTTATGACCTCAGGCATAACTTTTGAGTCCACATCTGAAATCAATGTGTCAGTGTGTGGTAGTAAAAAAACTTTTTTTAACGTGTCAAGTGCTTTATCAAACAATTCAAAGATTTACATAATTTACATATATTGATTTATAATTAAATACGCAAGAAGAGCAACAGTTCAGAGTAGCGGTAAAGAACTGGCTTATATTCATTTTTATTTTTTACCATACCCAGAAGAAGAAATTTTTTTTTTAATGTACTTATGACGTGTTCGGCCCAATGATAGCTATTATATATTATAACTAGACCATCTGTCAACTCCAACAAGATCCCATGGATGATGTAGTTGTAAATTTAATCTTGTCATCATGGATACCAATACAGTAAGGGCGCAGTTTCACTTAAAATAATTTGTTATAAAAGTTATCTTCGATTCGCCAATAATTGGAGAGTAGTTAATCGAACACAACATACCAGGTTTTCTAACAGACAGCATTTTGACGGTGAGGAAAGCAGTTACACCACATTAATGACTTAACCATATACTCCCTTGAATCCAATTCAACTCGCAGACTTTGTTGTTGTTTTTACTTCGGTCCAAAGATAGCGAGCAGAGAGTTGCCGAATCGATGATTACTACTTTCACATTAATATCATCTATCTATTTCTCAGCTATGAAAATTTCTGCTCAAAAGATCGTCAGTTCCTGCATTTCTAAGGACTTTATTCGTCTATAAGCTGTCGAATTGCGGTAATAACGTAATGAGTTCTTCTCCACCATTTCTAAGGGAAAAACAGTTTTTCAGGAGTCTCTTCGAAAAAAGCTTTAACCAGCACGAGTCGTACCTGTTCGTGAGGAAGTCGTATTCCATATTAAAATATGAAATATCAACTAAAGGAAATCTTTAAAGTATAACTATATCTTACATCCATTTCCTAATCACTTCCTCAACTTTATACGAGTACATCGAACTATTTATCCAACAAATCCTTTCTGATATACATACTCATATCTTCTCAAACCAATCGCTGTGACTTTGTCATTGATCCTTGCATTTCACAAGCTCGTTCTCCTGCTCCGCCTCTACATTGTCATTCGTTCAAATATTGACGTGGCCGCAAAGTTTCCGCGTACAAACGCCAAACAGAATTTTTCCGCTCCAACGGTTAATTGAGTTATTACATTAGCGTTGATGACCTGAGCCTTTGGTCGCGACCAAACCAACACCAACGCCATCACCGCTGCCAGCCAAGCTGACGCCACGATGACACAAAGCACTTTACCTGCCGATCAAATTGAAACGAAGCAGAGCAAAGCAAATTGCATAGAAAAAAGCGCAGCACCACACAGCAAAGCACCGCATAGTATAGCGCAATGCAGCTTTAAGCGACCTCACAAACCGCATTTGCTGCACCCAAACAGCCACACACATGTACGAGTATATTTTGTGGTATTTGCGGACTTCGATGAAGAGTGAAACGTGAGAGGGGTTGGTGTTGTATAGCGACTGCAATGACTGACACCCGACAACGGTGCTGTCAATATTATGGCCTGGTATTTTGAGTGGCGTAGCAGCAGCAGGGTTGGAAATAGCTTTGATTGCTTTGGTGGGAACGGCGCGAGGTTTCGCTTGGTTTGGCGCACACAATTGAACCGCCAATTAAATTGAATTAAATTAACTTGAAACTATGGTGGGGTTGCTGGTAGCGATGTGTAGGTGTGGATTGGTGTGCAGGAAATTGGTGTGGCATTGTGGCACATTGATTACACCGAAAGGGGGGTGAGCTGTTAAATTAGTGTTTGAAGAGAGAGGTAAAATTATTTGCTTCCTTGCGGACTTCACTGCTGCTTAGTATGAGTATATGCCATTAAACAGCTAAATTGTACCACGAAAGTGAATCAACACTAGCAGTGCTAATCACGAAGCGATGCAAAAGCGCTAGAGAATAGGTTGATGTGCTCGGTAATGTGATGAAAAGTCGAAACACTTTCAGTAATCACATTGCTAGTGAAATTTTGTAATGAGTTTTGAAGTACTAATATAGAGATTTCTGTGAGGAGAATTTCGAAATTAATTATTTCACTAAAATTATTATTAATTAAATTCATAGAAAATAACAAATAATTAATATTTATAATAATTTTTTAATAAACTCCGTTAATTATACTATACTAAAATATTAAAATATATGTAATTAGTTAATGTTTACATATCGTGACAACAGATGGCGCTGTCTGTATAACTCATTTAATTTATTAAAATTGAAATTTGTTTAAGATGTTTATATCTACATATGTTTCTTCAACCATATATTTTGTTTTGAAATCTTTTTCAAAAATACTGGAAAAATATTATAAAGATGCGTGTTTTAGTGTTGAAGTGTTGGATGAAAATATTCCTCGGAAACTTTCGATATTCCTTTCAGAATTAGCTAAACTTTTAACTCCATATTCTTAAGATTTACAACAGCGGGTCACTGTAGAAATGTTCGAAGTTTTTCCAAAAAAAATGGACCGTTGGTTTTTATTATCAAACCAATTGCCAATTTGTGCTTTCACCAATTTTTCATTGAAAATATCATTAATCTCTCAGATATTTTAATGTAATTCAGAGGAACTTTTTTTCTTCTCATAGCGTGTCTATGTTCCAAAAATTATTAAAATCGGGCAAAAGTCAAGCTCCCATATACCTAATTATAGGTTTTACAAAAATACGGTGGGCTTATTAGCTTATAAATATATAAATATATATATATATGATATCTTAGCAAAATTAAGTGAGAAAATGAGTGAAATGGGTTCAGAAATTACCCTCATATATCCCTCATCCCTCATATACAATATTTGATGATTTTCATTATTCTATTTGACTTTATTTGATCATCTGTATATTATCTAAATAAAATTATATCAATGGATTGCTAGAGTATAAAATTTTCTGTTGTACCCGAACTTAGCCTTTCCTTACTTCTTGATGTTAAACAATTTTTTTAGTGACCTCCGAAAAATTCAATATGTATTTTTTGACCTTTTCTGTAAAGAATCTTTAATTATTTTGACAGAAAGAATATGGTCGTTTTTACAGAATTGGTTCTTCTTAACAAAAATTTGTCAAATAATCCTTTAAAAGTTTAATTGAATTCTGAATTTCCTGTTTCTTTTTACAAAACCACATACGAATTATTTTTCGAAAAAAATATTAAAAATAGTCAGAATAGCAGGATTAAAATATTTAAAACACTAATCATTGAACAATTTTATTATCAGTCGCTAATAGTTATAGCGCCTAAAAGTATACAATGAATATCAAAAATGTACTAACAGTTGCCTACATTTTGGCGAAAATGTTCGAAGAATTTCTTTTTAAGAATTTTACATTTACAGACTCAATTTGTATAACAGAAGATTTTGTTAAAGATGTATAGATTCACTGTAAACTATATAATTCTCTATAGGTTCTTAATATGTTGTCTGACCTTAACAAATCGAAAAACATTTAAGACTTATCTAATGTTCAAGTCCAGGTAATATGAATATAACATTCACTAGTGTCTAACAGTTTTCGGAGTAGTCACCATGTCAAGAATATTTTTTTTTATGTAGTGGAACAGTAAAAAGCTCTCATGTTCTCGCAAATAATAACTTCCGCCTAATTGCATTCAATTGAAAATAGCAAAAAGTTACAACCTAACCGTCCAAAATTAGAACAAAATTTATATGTGAGAACAGTAGCATAGGCATAGGTGGTGAAACTTGAAATTTTACTTCCGACTTCTGTACAAATATGTATTTCTATGAAAATATTTTCTCCTTCGAAGTCACGTCAAAGTGAAATTACTCTTGTTTGTTGAAACTTCGCCACCATAGCTGTCAAATTAACTTTTGATGGATGAGTCGCGGGTACCGAACAACAACAAGCAAGCTACAAAAGAGGCAATAAAAGAATTAAGCAACAACAATAAACTCCAGAATGAAGTTTGGCCATAGAAATCAGACAACCATTGGCAAATTATTTAGCAATTTGTGTGTAGACTTGTGCATAACGGCATATACTCGTACAACAAACACAAACATAAATATATATTAGCCAAGCGACCGAAATGTCGGAAATCAATTTACCACACATAATCGCTATGCCAGCGCACTGAAGGTGGGCGGGGGTTGGTGGTAAGCCAATAGAAAACTTAATTGAGCATGGCGAAAGTTTCGCTTGTTTCACTTCACAGCTGGACTAAGTAAATGCCTTGAGCGTGTATTTCGTCGAAGTGTGATGCGTGTGGGAGGTTAGTAGATATGCAGCCTATGCGTGTGTTGGTCTGTGTTTTCTGAACACACACTCTACTTATAGGCAATTGCTCTGCACTGTGTGGGCCGTGTGGTCTGCTTGGACGCTTTTAAGCTTTTTTTATTAAATTGAACATTTCATGTACCGCAGTGTTGTTGTTCAATTCACGCGTACGCTTTATCTACTTCGCTCACTTCACTGGTCTATTCCTCAATAATGTCTTTCGCGCGATTAGCTGGTTGTGAGCTTCCACGCCTAATGGTATGCTTATCAATAAATTATTACCCGATGGACGTTGTGGTGCGCTGCGAAACGTTGAAATCGGCTTATATCGCCTTTAGCGTGTTGAAATATTGAGAATAATTAACGCCATGGGAATTCGTGACACATTCATCGATGGCGTTCAAGCCAAATTAGCAGGACATGCAGGCGGCGAAAATGTTGGAAAATTTTCATTGAACTTTGTACTTTACAGATGAAATATGTGTTGACTTGATTGGTTTTTAATCGGAGAATGAATAGTAATGATAATTCTTACACTATAAAGGGTTCTGAGTTATGCTTAAAAGGGGTAAATTTTATGAAAAGATAGTCTAAAATATCCTAAAACATTAGAAACTGGTCTAGTAATTAGTCTAAGCGCGAGTTACTATGTCATATACTCATTAAGACTCAATTTCTAACATCAAAACGTAACTGAGTTTTCGTCTAAACGATTTTTATTACAACTTTTTCCAATTCTCCAGAACCATTAACTGCTCTGTAACATTGAAAAAATATTCACAAAATGGTAAAGAATACCATACAGACACGCATACAAATCAAAATATCAAAATATTGGTCAAAACAACTAAAATACCAACATCTGGTCGGCCAACGGCGACTGGTAAACCTTTTGTGGCCTGCTAACGGATCTGTTTGCAAAGGCCGTTTCGCCTTTTGTTTGATGAATTTTCACGTTTCAATTAACTTTTCGTGCTTTTGCATTTGTTAAGCGTACAAAAGCGGGCGGGCAAAGTAAATTTGAAAATTCCGAAACAAAAAAGACAAAAAAAAGTGAAAGTGAGAGAAGCGACTATTGGCAGTTAGAACAAAATAAATGTGGGCGGCAAAGGGAGGTATGATATCGAGTGAAATATCCAATGTTTATGCTTTTGGTATATATTTCCACACATATAACTTTTGAAGTAAAAATCCTGCGTTGTTTTTAGCGTTACTGCGTCGATTTTCAGAGATTAGTTCGCCGCCATGTGTGTTGTTGGCATGTGCGTGTTGTGTGGAAATTGCTGTAAACATTGATTTCTCTTTTTTGTTGTTGTTTTTCTTTTATTTTTTCGCCACCCTGATTTGAAATTGCGCCCACGTTTCGCTCGCTTGCTGGCGGTTTGCATACTAAATATAAATGTTACGTATACGCAGTGTCATTGTGCATTTCGCATTCTACATGGAGGTGAAAACTTACTTCTATGTAAATGTAAAGAAACAAAGTTTTTCTATTATAGTTGCGAAAGAATGTTGGGGATTTCGATCTAGAATATATGATTAGGAAAAATAAATACTCGTGGGATTTAAAAGCACTTTTTCAACTATCAAAGGGAAAGCGCAAATACAAAACAAATTCCGTGTACTTTTTTCAGTTTATCTTACTTTATTGTTAATCTTAGAGAGTATATCTATACTACTCGAGTAGTACTAATATAAATTCTGTCATAAGTTAAGTCTTTGAAGAGGAATTCTGTAAAATTATTTTTTTAAATGTACTTAGCAAATTCTTAATCTCAACTGATTTATTGAATTTTCTTTCCTACACTTATCGTATTGTAATTTTAAAAACATTTGTACGCTTTTAAAACCTAAGTACATATTATATTACCAATTTTTTTTGTCGGTATTAAGCCTAAGTCTACTCTCTTATGGAAGGTAACCTCAATAATAATAGTAATTATTCAATTATTTCAAGCTCAAGTTATTTAAAATCAAATATATTTTCTTTTACTGGCATTTTTCAATACAACTAGGTTTTTTTAAGTAAATTTCTCTCAATTAAAAACAATTAAAAAACTTATCAACAGATACCAAAAAGAACAAATCACTCTTCATACTCTGAAGCAATCAACTAAATGAAATTGAAGTCCATATTTAGATGTTAAATATACGATTTTCTACCTTTCAGCCACTTTCACTTTCACTTGGTTCAGAATGTTCCTAAGTCATTCATAGATTGACTTCATTTGTTCCCGAACTGATACCTTTTAACGAAGAACTTGAGATATCTTAATGATACTTGGAACACATATTCCTTAGCACTCTGAGGATTGATATTGAAAATGGGCGAAATCGGACCATTACACCACGCCAACAAAATGGCGGAAACCGAAAACATTTAAAGTGCCATAACTAAGTGAAAAATAAAGTTATAAAGGTAAAATTCCGTACAAAGGATCGCACTAGAAAGGAGCATATTTGGATGTAATTTTTTTGGGCGTGGCCCCGCCCCAAAATAGGGTTTTTGTACATATCTTGTAAACTACGGACTATATCAACCAAACTCTCTACACTCTGGTCTTTTAAGTACTACCTTATACAGTCCAAAAATGGAGGAAATCGCATTATAACCACGCTCACCTCCCATACAAAAGTTATGTTGAGAACCACTAAAAATTCTATAATTCAGCAATGAATAACACCAGAAAACTTAAATTTTATTATAAAGATGGTACAGAAGGGCTGCATTCAAATTGGCATACAAAATTTTAAATGGGCGTGGCTCCGCCCACTTATGAGTCAAAAACCATAGCTCCGAAACTACTCGATCAATTTAAGTGAAATTCGGTTTGTAATATTTTCTTTGCATCCCAATGATATTTTGTGAAAATAGGTCAAATCGGTTCACAACCACGCCTTCTTCCTATATACCAGAACTTTGAAGTCGATTTGAATTGTTTACTTTACAATATATAAAGTAAGCACTAGTGAAGATATCGGCACAAAACTTTGTATAAATACTTTATTGTGTGACACCCCCTTTCTAAAAATCGCTGAAATCGGACCATAAGTTTTCAAGGCCCCATATATCGAACATGAGGACCTCAGTGTTTCTAATCTTTTTTTACCGAAAATATAGGTAAGTCTCTCAGATATTTTGAAGAAATTCAGAGCGAATATTTTTCTTCTATGTCTCCGTGGGTGAAATCGGGTCATAACTTCACCTAGCTCCCAAATACATAATATTAGGGTTTCTAACTTTCAATGTACTTTATACCATATATATGACGAATATACGAGTCAAATTGTGTATTATAATATAATAAATAACATTAAATAAATAAATTGCGAGAGTATAAAATATGAACTTAGCCCTTCCTTACTTGATTTTCTTTCACTTTCTTTCTTCGTCTTCGTCTTCTTCTTATTCATAATTTTATACACGTATACAAGTAATGTAAAACAAATAACCATTTGAAGTACTTTTATTGGAATGTGTACAATTGTCTTAACTCTGACGGTTCCCAAGACCAGCCTAGAACACCTCGGTCTATGAGGAAGAGTTTTTCAATAAAGAAATTTTTGTACAAATTGAATAATTTTCTTATTTTTCCATCGCCGATGCTGAGGGTAGTACCCCTAAGAATGCGTGTACTTCAAAATTATTGTTCACAACAAATCCAACTTCTCCTCCTTTAGCCCTTAAGTTTGCAAAGTGAAGTTGTAGATCCATGCCGTTATGCCTCAGTGTTCATAATTCATGCCAGAAAAGTCCAAATTTAATATAGAGTCTTGAACAATAACTGTAAACAAACAAGTGAGACTGTGTCCCTTTACAGCTAAATTCAAGTACTTCCTAAAAATCTACCGAAAATTCAGATTTTCACACTTTATAACTGTATTAAATAAAAACAATCTTGTAAACAAGTACATAAATGATATTTATTAGATTACCTTTGTTATTTCATCCAAAATACGTGAATTACATTACTTTATTATTCATTACTTTCTCCTGTTTCTGCCTGTACTTCGGCTGTGAATAATGCCTGTTGAACTTAGGCAAACTCACGAACGGCATTTCGGTATGCTGTAACGACCAGCAAATATCCTTTCTTCTGCCTTTATAGGCTGGAGTGCACACAGCAGAGGCACTCACTGCTCTTATCTCGCATCATTCGCAGCCAAGCAATGCCAGTGCAATAACTTTTGTTAATAACAGCAAATCAAGGTTGCCGGCGCACGGAACATACACACACACCTGTACTTTTGAGTGTGTGTGTGCGTTTCTTTGTATACTTGTATATGTGTATTTCTACTTTTCAATTGCATGAGCTTGCGGCTTGCTCGCTCTGTTGCAATATTAAATGCCTCAAATATGCCATTTACTCCCTTTAGTCCACCACCGTTGCCTGCCACTGCTCGCTCATGACTGGCATGAATTTCCGATTTCAAGCCTGCTCCATCTCAAGTTGCCTTTAATTTTGCTGCTGCTATTGCCAATGGTACTGCCACTTCGCTTTGTTGTTGCCACACACGTTCAACAAACATGCGAAGCTACTGGCAGTTGGGCATTTCGAATGCAGACTTGCGCCGCCAAATGCTGGAAATTGATTTCCCAACAGACATTTTCATGTTGCAAAGTAAAAATCAGCCTCCCACATGCCGCCGTCACGAAGACCTACTTACACACAGTAACACACACACACACACACTCATATTTGTGCCACTTCTTCTCGCGCCTATAATCCTGTTGCTTCGTTGCAATGCGAAACCTATGGATTTTATTGGAATTTCATTTTTAATAAAGTTATGAATGCCAACATCTCGCTGTTGGCGCCCCGTTGCTGCTCCCGTTTTGTTTTTTTTTTGTTGCTTGCGCATTCAACTTTATTGTTGTTGTTTTCGTACCGCCTCTTTTGTTTTAATGATGCGGAGCAGCAGCGTTTATTTGTTGTTGATGAGCTGTTGCATTTGCGCATCCGTTGAGGAGGAAGGGCAGCAAACATCTGTAGTTGATTTTAAAAATTTGTTTTTCATGTTAAGTATGTGTAACTGTACATTTATGATGTATATATACATACATATGTACATATGTCTATGCATGAGTGAGTTTATGGAAGCAAATGAACTCTATCATCAAGGCCAATTAATTCGCTGCTTACACGCCGGAACTGCTGTAGTTACTGTTATGTTCCGATATACATATGTGTAAATATGATTGTAAATATATATGTATGTATGTAGCTTTAAATTACATTACCAATTATTTCTGTGAAAGCATATTCGATGCCATTATGTATGGAACTCGAAGTTTATCATCGAGGCGGCCAACAGACTGGGCCATTTCGTGATGTAACACGTTCAATTTGGATTTCAATAAATCGATTTTGACATTCGCTGTATGGCTTGTGGCGCCGTCCTGTTGGAACCACATATTGTCCAAGTTGATATCATCCAATTTGAGGCAAAAATATTCGGTTATTCTTATTCACAGTAACGTGCCGGTCATAATCATCATGGAAGAAGTACGGCCCAATGAAGCCGCCGGCCCATAGACCGCACCAAACCGTATTTTTTTCGGGATGCAATGGTGACTCATTTAGTATGTTTGAATTGCTGCTTGGCCAATAACGCATATTCTGCTTATTGACAAAGGCACTCAGCCAGAAATGAGCCTCATTGCTCAAGAAGATTTTTCGATGGAAGTCCGGATCATTTTCCAGTTGTTACTCAGCACAATTCACGTACATACGACGAATCTGCGGGTCTTGAGGCTTTAATTCTTGCGTCAATTTGATCATGTAAGAATGTATGCCAAGATTTCTTCTCAAAATACGAAACGAACAACGAAATCACAGAGATGTCCAATGCTTGAGAACGACATGTGAGAGACTAATTTGGGTCTTCCTCAATTGATGCACTAGCGGCAGCAATATGCTCAATACTATGGGCACTTTGGACGCTCTTAAAGTTGAGGCCACTGATTCCGAATTTCGGTAGTGAATTTTAATAGTTTCGTTAGTGTTGTTGGTCTTTCAATGGAAAGATGGCAAACCTTACTGCAGAGAATTGTCAAAAAGCGAGCAAAAATATGGCATCATTTGCTGTCCCTATCGCTCTATTTTTGTAGCGTCCCTCTTAAAAAACCCTTTATGTATGTGTCCGATTATTAAATTACCCACAAATTGTGTTTTTTTTTAATAAAGTGTAAATCATTCTTTATTTTCTTTTTTGAATTGGACCATAATTTTTTCATAGACGGATTCTACTTTTACTGTTTCGATGTAGTGGATTGATGATTGCAAGTTTAAAAATTTCTTAAAATTAATTTGAATTTAGCAAAGTCATGTGGCAACGCCACAAAATAATTTTTTTATGTTAAATCTTCAATATTTTTAATGCTTTTTTATCATATTATCAACTCTATCTGCTTTAGAAAACTTTTATTTGCGCCCAAAATTTTTAAATTAAAAAAAAAAAATTTTTAAATATTTTCAATTTCGAAAAACAAATAATCAGTAGTATTTTAACCAGTGTCCTTAATATAAATAACATTACATACGAAAATATTTTAGTCTTTGTCGCTGTAACCCAGAACTCATTTTCTTAAATTGGCTCATTTCTTATTTTCATATAATTTTTAAGCTTTCACCGAATTTAATGCAATAAAAAATATTAATACAGCATACAAACTGACCTACTTTCTTGTAATCCACTCGTGTAATCATGTATACATATATACATACTTATATAGAATAACTGTAGTCAGCGAAGAAAGTTCGGTGTCTTTCACTCGCATTTCATGAAAGGCGAAGTATAAGACAACAGAAAAAAATGAAAACAAAATTAAGCAGAATATCAAAGAACGATTTCAATTTTTAAGCAAAAATAAAACAAGTAAGGAAAGGCAAAATTCGGATGCAACCGAACATTTTATACTCTCGCAATTTATTGACGTAATTTTATAAAGTTAACACAATTCGACCCATATATTCGGCATAAAGTTCAATAGAATAACGAAAATCATCATAAATAGTATAAGGGGACTGAGGTAATTCCTGAACCGATTTCACTCGTTTTCACCACCAAGATACAATATATCGAAGACTATAAGCTCACTTAATTTTATATTATGTACTTATAATTAGGTACATATATGGGATCTGGCGGAAGTTATTACCCGATTTTAACCATCTTTGGTACAGAGATAAACTGTTATAAGAAAAAAATTCTGATGGAATGAATTACATTGAAATATCTGAGAGATTTACCTATATGTTCGGTGAAAAATTACCCTTAGGCACTGAGTTCTTCATGTTCGATATCAGGGCCCTTGAAAAGTCATGGTCCGCTTTTGACAATTTTTCCACAAGTGATGCCACGGATCATATACAGTATTTGTGTAAAGTTTTATTTCGCTATCTTCATTGGTTCCTAATTTTATATTATGTACTTATAATTAGGTATATGGGATCTGGCGGAAGTTATTACCCGATTTTAACCATCTTTGGTACAGAGATAAACTGTTATAAGAAAAAAATTCTGATGGAATGAATTACATTGAAATATCTGAGAGATTTACCTATATGTTCGGTGAAAAATTACCCTTAGGCACTGAGTTCTTCATGTTCGATATCAGGGCCCTTGAAAAGTCATGGTCCGATTTTGACAATTTTTCCACAAGTGATGCCACGGATCATATACAGTATTTGTGTAAAGTTTTATTTCGCTATCTTCATTGGTTCCTTATGTATACATTATAAAGTGAAGGAATAAGATGGAGTTCAAAATTGAGTTACATGGGAAGTTGTCGTGGTTGTGAACCGATTTCATCCATTTTCCACACATGTCATCAGGGTGTCAAGAAAATATTATATACCGAATTTCGTTCGAATCGGTCGAGTAGTTCCGGAGATATGGTTTTTGACCCATAAGTGGGCGATGCCACGCCCATTTTCCATTTAGTAAAAAAGTCTCAGTGCAACTTCCTTCTGCCATTTCTTATGTAAAAATTGGTGTTTCTGACGTTTCTCGTTAGTGAGTTAACCACTTTGTCATTTTCAACCTAACCTTTGCATGGGAGGTGGGCGTGGTTATTACCATATTTCATTTTTGACCTATATAAGGAAACGGCTAAAAGAAACGACTGCAGAAAGTTTAGTTTATATAGCTTTATTGGTTTGCAAGATATATACAAAAAAATTAGGGGGCGGGGTCACGCCCACTTTTCCAAAAAATTACATCCAAATGTGCCCCTCCCTAATGCGATCCTATGTTCCAAATTTTATTTTCATAACTTTATTTATGGCTTAGTTATGACTGTATAGGTTTTCGGTTTTCGCCATTTTGTGGGCGTGGCAGTGGACCGATTTTGCCCATCAATCTCCTCAGGGTGCCAAGGAATATGTGTTCCAAGTTTCATTAAAATATCTTAATTTTTACTCAAGTTATCGCTTGCGCGGACAGACGGACGGACAGACATCCGGATTTCAACTCCTCTCGTCATCCTGATCATTTATATATATATAACCCCATATCTAACTCTTTTATTTCTTGGTGACACAAACAACCGTTATGTGAACAAAACTATAATACTCTGTGCAACAGGTTGCGAGAGTATAAATATAAAATTAAATCGAAATGCAGAGATTTGTATTTACCAGACAGAATTACGATATTTCATTTTCGCGTCGTGAAATGAAGAAGGAACAGGGCAGTCCTACTCCTGTATTACGACAAGTAGAATGTAGAAGAATGAAGTTGGAGGTTGTGTGATTATTTGGAATTCAAGTACATTTGTACTATTCGTGTATCAGAAGAAATAAAAGTAATATGGTACATAGGAAGGAATTTTGAGTGACAAAAATAATTTACATGAACACTTTGGGGAATATAAAGTCCATATACTGACAAATTTACATTCCTGTCTGCATTATGGTATGGGTATGGTTGTGACTCGGACATCACTGAAAGAATCTGAAATAATATCGGATATTAAGAAAACATATTCACATGATCTCAAAAAGAAAAATTAAGACTTCTTAGAATTTGTAGTGCTAACATATTAACGAGTTTGTTAGCTTTCTTAAACTTAAATTTATAGAGAAGCTTTTCAAAGTTGTGAAGAGCTTTCACAAGCTTTTTAGCGCTTTAATAAGCATTATAGAGCTTTCACAAGATTTTTGAAGCTTCCATGAACTATTTTATCCAAAAGTACGCAAAAACAAGCAAAAAGAAAAAAATCGTCCATTGATTTAAATTTTCCCGCAGACTGTTTGCATACATCGTATATCGTAAGTTCACTAATACCTCGCTTCACTGGCACAATCAAACAAGTTTTGAATGACGAGGTTACACAACAGCTCCCTATAACGTATTACATTCTTTCGCGTTGTGACTTTGATGTTTCTGCACGAGTAGTTAAAATAAAATATTTAGTAGTTCTCACACTACTACACACTCACACCGACATAGAGCTAAGAAAGCTACATAGTCTCTAAATAGTGATTGCGATACAGTCAAGTAAACAAAGTGAAAGAAGAATGCTTTAGAAAGAACTAGCGTAAGACAGCAACAACGTAAAACAACAAAACAAACGTAAATGTAAGCCAATAACGGCTTCCTCAACTGCAATTTCGCCACACGCAGTAGCGTATACATAATTTCGCCTCGGAGCTTTGCTCCTTTAAGTAGACGAGGGGGCCAGTTGCGCCCCAACGGAAGTGTGGTGCTGGTGAATATAAAATAAATGCAATGAAGAAAATAACCAAAAGCACTGCTATGCTATGCTCACTCTGCTGGTCTTCTTGGCTTTTTGGTCTAATGAGAAATTAAAATACAGCAGCAGCCAACAGCAACAGTAGCGACAGCGGAAGTGATGGCAGTCGAGTGGGCACAAAGATGCCATTTGGGTTAAGGACGACTCCAGCTGTACATAAAATGGAGTATAATGTATACATAAATCCACAGTCACACACACACTTCAGTGTACATTTTAACTCACTCATTTTGTTTATGCGAAGGAAATGAAAGTACGACATGCCACATAATAAATTCGCTGAAGTTCTCTCTGCCATATGCTGACGGTGCTTATGTGAGTGCTTGCATACCTGTCTGGCGCCTAACATGCTGCTTTAGTGCTAACTCAGAAATTCAACATATTCTTTTGAATATGTAAATATATATATTTTATTAAATTTATTGTTATTCTCGGTACAACTATTTATTCGTAGAATACAATTAGGCTGAATATGCTTTTCTCGAGTTTAACTGTTTACATTTTGAAAATTTTATAAAGCGATAAAGTCCAGTTTTCTATTGGGATCTCTAACTGATTTTATATTATATAAAATATATAGTTTTGTAATTGATTATGATTATGTTTACAAGAAGTCTTTATTTTCAATATAAGCAAAAGGCCCCAGTAGTAGGAAAAGTACTCAAAAACTTTGTGTATGTTCTTCACTAGGAATATTGTAACATAATCGTTGTATTGATATCATCGGAAGCAACAACCGCGCCGTTTGTTCTGCTTTTTCCAGACTAGATAAAGAAGCGAAGCGTATGGGTCTGGTGGTGAATGCGGACAAGACGAAATATCTCCTGTCATCAAACAAACAGTCAGCGCACTCGCGTCTTGGCTCCCACGTCACTGTTGACAATCATACCTTTGAAGTAGTATATAATTTCGTCTACTTGGGAACCAGCGTTAACAACACCAACAATGTCAGCCTTGAAATCCAACGCAGAATCACTCTTGGCAACAGGTATTACTTTGGACTGAGTAGGCAATTGCAAAGTAAAGTCCTCTCTCGACGAACCAAAATCAAACTCTATAAGTCGCTCATTATTCCCGTCCTGATGTATGGCGCCGAAGCGTGGACGATGACAACATCCGATGAGACGACTCTTGGGGTCTTCGAGAGAACGGTTTTGCGTAAGATTTATAGTCCTCTGAACATTGGCAACGGCGAATACCGCAGACGATGGAACGATGAGCTGTACGACAACGGCTACGCTGGCTAGGTCATGTTGTACGAATGGATGAAAGCGTTCGATGCAGTACCCGCTGGAGGAAGCCGCGGAAGAGGACGACCTCCACTCCGGTGGAAAGACCAAGTGCAAAGTGACCTGGCTTCACTTGGTGTTTCCAGTTGGCGCCAAAAAGCAAAAAAGGAGGAACGAGTGGCGCGCTCCCGTGGATTCTAGTGATGAGCGATATTTCACTACCGGTGATTTTTTCACTGTGATTGAAAAATCACATATAGCAACTGTGATCAATTTTTGTAAATATCAGTGATTTACAATCGCAATTGCAGTTCAGTAATTTGAGTTCGATCACAGTACATATACGAGTTCAGTAATTCTAATTCGATCACTGTAACGTAGCAGTTCAGTGATTCTAATTCGATCACTGTAGCACTAGCAGTTCGAAAAGTAACATTCACTGTTCAGTAGCAATACCAGTTCGAAAGTATCAATCACTGTTCAGAAGCAATAGCAGTTCGAAAGTATCAATCACTGTTTAGTAACAATATCGGTTCGAAAGCAGCAATCACTGTTCGGTGATCACAGTAGAAATTTTAGTTGTGATTTTGATAATTTTGGGTACGGTGATTACAAAAGCAGTTAGACGTACCTTAAATTTATTAATTAAATAATTGTGATTACAAAAGCAGGTAAATTTTGGATATTGTTAAAATTAATAAAAATATAAATGTAAAAAATTAAAAAAAAAATGAGGAGTATAAAATCTCATAAATTCGTTTTTTTTGTTGTGATCGCAATAGCAATACAAAATCACAGTGATTTAAAAATAGCAATCACTGAAATCACAGTGATTCAAAAATAGCAATATCGCTCATCACTAGTGGATTCGGATATAATCGCTTAAGCGGTTTCTACGCCAAATAGTTCGATTATAGGAAAAAGGTTGTCATATTAGCACAATCAGATTTCAGTTGTGGAGCTCAGATATTTATGTTTACCTGAAGAATATAATATAAAGTACTTTAATTTGAAAATTTCTAAATTTCTGAGGAACTTGCCAGTTAAAAAAGAAAATTTAAATCCGAAGTTTTTTCGAAAGAAAAAATTTGATACAATTTTGGTGAATTTTTTCAAATACTTGCCATTGAAAATAATCTATCGTACAAGTCTCTGTAAATTGTATCTGGTAGACATGTCTAAAATTTCACCAAAACGAACTCGGAATATTTTATATGCCGTAAATATATATAGGAAAATTAAAAAAAAAATATTTTTTTTCAAGCCGTGAAACCGATGTAACCCCTTAGATAACCCATTTAAGGAGCTGATGATTAAAAAGTTATTGGACAAAGATCTTTTCACTTTATACTAATTGAATAATGTTTTTGGGGTCGTAAAATATACGTTAAATCGACAAAAAAAGTATCGATTTTTTTGACAATTCCAGACTAGTAGATCTAACCCCTGCAATATTATTTTCGCACATACTACGAGTTTCGTCTCTAAAGCATCGAAGCAACACTTTTTTATATGAAATTAATGAAATATCTGTCGGAAAGCACATATTTATATACTCGTTAATATATCCAAACATTTGTACATATATCCTCTACATCTGCCTTCACTATGACAATTATTATTGAAATTTCATGCTCGTTTACATTGTAATTTCCTTTTTTCTATGCTCCCATCTGTCATAATTTTGTCCCTCGCTGACATTTTGCTATTCACAATTTTCCATATGACTTTACTTTACTCGCTAACGGTATATAAGTATGTATATGTTTTTGTTATAGACACACTTGCCTTTTTTGTTGGCTCTGTTGATGTGCTCCATGCGGCACGAAACCTTGACATGTGTAACTGTAAAAATGAGCGAAAATATTAAATTGCATTTGCACGCAATTCCACAAGTGCCAGACACATATTTATGGGTACAAATGTAGATATATATATGTATGGACATATCGTCATACATCGTCTATTAAACTAGGCCGAAATGTAATTTAGCAAAAATGTTTGTGTAATTCATGTATATGGCTGTAAATATGTATGTTTATATGTGTCAATTATATTTATAAATGTTTTAAAATTTAATGAAATTATTTTGGTCAACTTTAAAGTTCAAGCTATATGTTTATAAACTTGTTAACACTTAATTAGAAGTGTGTTAAATTTTTAGTGAAAACAGATTTAATTAAAAACTCGATAGATAATTTCATTGGTTGGTCAGAACGCCTTTCGCAATTTCTAAATAAGAAATATTACCAGCTTAAATTGGTTAAAAAATCTAAATTTTATCCTAACATATCAATGAGAATTGCTAAAATAAAATTGTGGATTTAATTTTACAGGGTGCGCAATTTCGTTGAAATTAATCTATAGAAGTTGGCTCTTTACAATTGATTTACAATGCGGTCCACTGCATTGGTCTCAGCAAAGTTACCAATTTTTGATGCCTTTTCCATTTATTTTTCGACCAGCTCGGACATTGTAGCCACGATACCACAAAACGGCTTATCTTGAACTTCTCAATGGTTCTGGGATTGCTGACGTACATATTGCATTTCAAATAAAACTGTTAAAAAGTCCGGGCAGTCAAATCGGAAGATCTGACTGGTCAATCAATGATGTCAACTCTTTTTGAAAACAGACGTTCAGAGAACTTGAACTGAATAGTTTGATTGGCTAAACTGGAGAGCTCTCTGATTGAAAACAGTAACATTCAAAGGTTTTTTCACGCATTTCAACTCTTTCATTTTGTTGAAAAAAATATGACACATTTTTGGTTTTAGCGTCACGTTTTGGTCATGTCATGCCATTACCTGGAGCTCGAAGGTACTTTTAGTAAACTAAATATGAAAAAAATGTATTTATTTTGTCCCCAGGCGGTATGAATAGTTCAGATTTTCAAAAACTATTTTTGATTTAAAAAGTCCCCATTTTGCGGTATTGTTTTATAGAGCGATTTTCTAGTTAGTACTGAACTGAGGTTTCCAAAATCAACTCCTATGAATCAAAATTATTGTCAAAGTTATTCAATGGTTACATAGCGCTTTAGATATGACATACCCTTTATTATATATGGAAAACCTTCGATTTTCGAAAAACTGTAGCCTTACTCCTATTCATCAACCTCAGAGATGAGATTTCACTACTGACTATTTAGATCCATTACAGTAATTTTCGGAGAACTTTTTAACCACCACAATTTTTTTTAAGTAAACAGTCAGCGTCATAGTTAAAAAAATAAAATTTTTTTTCACCATCCAACTCTTCAACACGCGCGCCTCACCGAACCAACAATTGACATTGAAATTCGGTTGTTGAAAATACGCCGTTGATACTTCAGCTATAATATGTCAACACAAACACAACAAAAAAGTGAAATGGTCGGAAGTGTAGTTGACTATAAACTATATAGCTTTCAATGCCAAACACGCCCGCAGTGAGGTCCCCATGCGATTGCATAGTACATATATGAATGCTGTGAGTATTTACATGGCTTTAAATATGACAGCGGCCATATTAATAAAATACAATTTTGTTTTTATTACAACACACATGTGATTGTATTGCAATACAAATATGGTGTAGTGAGTATATTGCATTGCCATTTGCTGACATGCACACAAGTTTCCCGCAAGCAATTGAATCTGATATGCACTTAAATAGAGTACAAAAGAAAAAAACAAGAGAGAAGAAGAAGTGAACCACTATAAAAATATGAAAGAAATATTAATGCACAGCAATAAAGAAAAAACAGGCAAGTAGCGCACTGTGAAGATTGCTTGCATATGTAAGCCACTTCCGTTTCCGTTTGGCATTTTAAATGCTTCACCGCTGCATTGGGACGCGCTGACAGTGCGCTTCCGACGCCACTCATGTGAATGTCAGCGATATTGAAGATAGCATGTGCACGCTGCTGACAGCAAAAGACAGCGGAGCATCATACATATAAACAGTGGTGGGGGGTTAGAGGGGTTTATGGCATATATAACAGGCTACCTTGTGAAGGAGGAGAAATAATTTCCATAATTTTTTATGAACAATAATGTTCTGTTTTAGTATTAGAATTTTCTATAAGAATAGCTTTCAAACCAGCTGTCAATTATAGAATTTCCTACAGATATAGCTGTGAAAGTCAACACATGTCTTTGACCGTTTTATTCAGGGCAAAAATTGAGTTCTTAACCAATATTGTCATCTCTAGTCAGAGCTACAGACATATATTTCGCCATTTTTTGATTCTCGATGTCGAAATCAATCGCCTATGTGATCAATAGTTCTAACAGGAAACCATTACTTTATTGAGACCAACTTTTTGCAACCACCCACAGCCTATGCTGATAAATCAGTCAGGGCCCAGTTAGAAAAAAACATTTGACGAGTTGTTGGTGAGTTAAAGCCAACTATGTTTGTTAAACCGACACTTTAATCGATAACCAATACTTTGTCTTTAACTTTCAAAAGGTCCCCATCTAACTAAACTTGTCTAAGTCTCTGAAAACATGTCTATATGTGAATTGTATTCATGTCTCTCTCTCTCTCATGACCGCAATGCAGTCATATGAGTATAAGGCAATATTATAAGTGCACCAAACGCAAATTTAAAACGTATGCATATATTTCTCTGTCCGTCCGCATTCGTCATGTGTGTGCCATATGCGCTTACATGCAACATATGAGTTGGAATCAATTTTGAAATCTGCATATTAATAATATGCTTTCCTTTGAAGGTTATATGCCTTTTATGCCGCAAACCCACTTTCACGCTGTGGCTTTAGTTACGCAAATTTTTTACAGTTAGTGGGAATATTTCACTTGACTTTTCTACTTTACTGGCACTAGTCGATATGTTGCTTTAGGAGGTAGAAGTATATGCTGTAAATACTATAAAAAATAAAGATTTCTCAATAAAATTAAGAGCCTTCAATATTTAGTTGCCTCCGTATAACTGAATGTATTACTGGTTTATATGAAACTAAGTTTTCCTTTGAAGAGATCTTGAACTCTTAAACACTCAGTGAACCCAACTGAATCGAATACAGAAGATAGATATTTTATTTAACTGAATCTTTCGGATATTTTAATGATTTATTGATTATTAGGAGCGGAGATGGTAACATCGAAATCGCACCACTACTCGTCTTAAAACTCTTCAAAGAGTCGTACAATCGTAGTTCTAAATATCAGGTTGGCAAATATATCCCTTCCGCCTTTTTGTCTTTTGAATTTCGCGGCTATGTATAAAGCGCTACAGAGCTCGTATCTGGCAAAACTATACATCTCTGAAAGGTCTTGAAATAACCTACAAAACGACGCTATGCATGATTAGTTTAGATTTGCGTTCAACAGTTATATACATGTAAACAACGACACCATGGATAAGCCAGCCGGCGAAAGATCTGTGACGACGAATACCGATCAAATCAAGGAAAATATCGGGTTAGACCGGCATGTGGCATCTCGTGACATCGCTCAGGAGATGGGAGTTAGTCACCATACCATTTTAAACCATCTGCATAGGATAATATCAAGCGGAAATGGTCGTGATCGAAGTCCGTGAATCGTCCCAAGCAGTGGCCAAGCCGGGATTGACGGCCAGGAAGGTTTTGCTGTTGGTTTGGTGAGATTGGAAGGGAATTATATGGCCAGACGCTTAATTCTTCTGCGAACAATAGGACCGCTTGAAGCAGGCGATCGACCAGAAACATCCAGAATTGGCCAGGACAACGCCAGACCAAGTTTTATCGCATCCACCATATAGCCCGGGCATAGCGCCAAGTGATTACCCCCTGTTACTGTCCATGGCGAATTCCCTTGGTGTTGTAAAGTTGAACTCAAAAGAGGTTTGTGAAAAGTGGCTGTCCGAGTTCTTCGCAAATAATGAGAGGGGATTTTACGAGGGGGTATTATGAAGTTGGCGTTTAGATAGTGAACTAAATCCGATCCCTGTAACACTTTTTATAAATCATTGAATAAAGAGCAAAAAAGCGGAAGGGAGATATTTGCCAACCTAATATATCCTAATGACATCACATCGGTAGCTTATAACTCTTTTACCGAACTCGGCACGATGAAGTCGACTTGTATTTTGTAGAAAACAAAACGCCGTTCAGCTCCAACATTGCAATTTTCAATCGCCAGAATTTCTTTCGCTAGCTTCGTTGTACACAAAATTGTCTGAAAATGTATATTTCAACCTAATTTTCAAATAAATCTTTGCCAATAATACCTACCCGTACTCCAAAATATTTTTAAACTGTCACTTTCTGAGTCTTGATTGTCATCTCTTTGACCATATATGGGGTGCCGAATCCCGGGATTCGTCTGAGTTGAAAATAGGTTTCTCTTTATGTGTTTGGCAATATGTGTTAAACACTATACTCTAAAATCTGGATCAGTACGAATTTAAATTCAATGCCCACTCTTCGGTGATATTCTGGACTTTTCATAAAGGACTTTTATACTCATCAATACGAGTGTTCCAGAACTTAGCCTTTCTTCAAAATTCATTAAATTTTTGTGATGACCCACTAGTCTTTAAATGCAAATAAACCTTTCTCTCCCGATAACCACTTGACCACCATAAGCCCATCAGTTTTTACGACCAATTTACTTGCCTATCATTTGCAAATTACCGATCTATGACTTCTTGATGGTATTCCTACGCTTCCATGCTTTCTGCCGCAATTTTTCACTTTTGCAATTTGCCGCCGTCGCAGCTCCAACCCCCAGTTCAAATTAAATGCAGATAAATCATGTTCATCAAGCTGACGAAATTCGTGACCAATGCAATGTTGATTGCCACACACACAAATAAATCGAGCCAAATTGCGAGAGAATGCGAATGAAAACTAACTGTAACTGTGTGCTCGCATTATTTGCATTCCATTCAACATCTTTAGTTCGGCCACTTTATTTACTTACTTTCTGCCGTTCGCATTATTCGCTTGTTTTTGTTGTATGCGCTGCATTTAAAAATGTTTGCATTTGAGTTTTTGTTCGATTGCCAAATCTGGCGTCAACAATTGAATTCGATTCATGTTTTTGTCCACATCAATGTCTGTGCAACATTATTCTTACTAAAGTGAAAGAAAATTTGTAAATTTGTCAGTTGTTTTTTTTTTTGCGCTGCAATTTTTGTTTTTCTTGAACTCGGACTTTGCTTTTACACCAGCCTTTCGGCGCCAACAATAGTAGCGCCATCAAGTTCAAGTACAACTTCAAGTGGTCGCTGGGGTGTAAGATGGGAGAAATGCTACTTAGAGAGAAAAATGGTTATGTAATATGTAAGGTGGTCAAAAAACTTAATAATTGATATCCATAGGATTTCAAAAAAATATAAAAAAGTGATTACCTAATAAATAGATTTCTCCCTCTTACCTTCGCTTGCTTGTGAGAATCTCTTCAACGGGTCTACATATGTCTATTATAACCGACCTTTTCACAAGTAAGGAGGCAGCGAATATTTACAGAAGAGTTGATGTCAGTTGTAGAAAATGTTGGTTGAAGAACCCACAATGTTCTTCTTTGTAGAAAGTTCGTTTAAAGGTTCTCCACCGTCTTTGGTTATAGAACCGTAATTCAAAATTTCCAAATTTTTTCTTTGTGTATTTCCTGTATACTTATGACAAGGGGGTCATTCTCTGCAATATCCAGTCTATTTAAAATTGAATTACATGAATTTAAAACGTTGTGTTCCACATCCTACATATTGAAGAATATATAAAATATTATTTTTGTTCGAAGGAAAACGATGATTTAGCGTTTTTAGAACTAGAAGAAGAACCTACATATCTATAACTTCAAGACGCATAAGACTATACGGCGACTATATATTTAATGAAGTGAGATATTTCGTATTTCCCACGTTTAATAATTCGACACGATCCCCTGTTACCACTAAGTAGTCTAGATTAGACACAACCTAATACCTCGCAGTGCAAGCTCGTGATATCTATCACATCAGTTTACTTTGTGTGTTCGATTGACTGCTAAAGAGCTGATGAAGTTGTCCAACAGATGCTGAATTTCGTTCATTTTCTTCCAAGATTTGATAAAAAAAGTTCGATGAAGAAAGATACAGTCAATTTTACAGCAGACTCGATAAACCCTTTGATTTATTAGAGTGCTATGATCAGTTTCTAATGTCAACCTTTAGTGTATTGCACTGAGTGCGGCTGGAACGAATTCTTAAAGAAAACGGTGATTACTCAACTAGTTTTAGGGTGAATCCGGGTGCTCTTGAGGCGAAATAACATTGCATTATTTCACTTTCATCTAATATTAAAGAACGACTTGAAAAGCATTCGAAAAACTGTACTCGAACACTTTGGAACATAATCCTCCAATAAAATGCTTAGTTAGATCTTTAACTTAGCTAGAGATTAGTTTGAGATTTAAACTGGTTACTTCAAGATGCAGTAAACAAGTATATAAAGTTTTAAACTGTGTTGGGCGAAGCTTCATTACTAACTTATCAAACGTCGGCTTCCGAGCTCCTACTCGAGATACAATTTTAGAATTATGCTATGAATAGTTCTTCCATATCTTGGATCAAGATTCCAACATTACAAGACAAAAGATATCTGTTAATCACTGTTGAACCATGAAAAGTAAGCAATCAAAATCTTGAATCAAAGAATTGTATTTCCTTTAAGTCCTTTTATCCTCTCATAACTTTAGCAGTCATGTATTATTGTTTTAAATGCCTTCGAAGTCGGCAGTAACATCTCTGCCACACATCCAACATTTCCGTAGTGGAGCCACAATTAAGCATGCTTCAGTTAAGTGATCATAATCGCTAAGTACTCACTTAAGTGTGCCAACACACAAAGCAAAGACGAAACAAGAGCAAGCAAACAAACAAGGCATGAAATGCTCAAATGGAATTGAGGACGTCAGAAGTGCGATAATAAATATGAAGAATGAAGAAAAGCAACAACAACAAATCAACAAAAATAGTATGGAGAGTAAAATATTGCCTCATACTTAAGAAGATGGAGAGACACAAGAAGCCATGGTGATGCAGAGCAACTAAAGCGATTGGTGGAAAGGTAGTCAATCATTTCTGCCGTTTTTGTTACTATTTTCATTTTTTGTTGCCATTTCGACATCTTATAAAACCCATTAAATTGGCGACGAACCTGAGCTGTCAATATAAACGGCACAAGCAACGCAACTGTTGCTACAACAAAAGCAAGAGCGATGGACGCACAACAATGAGGAAAGTCTGAGCTGAACAGCATGGAGAGGGAGCGAGAGACTGACATCACCATCATACCCAGTGCGAGCACAATAACTCAATAGCTCAGCATTCAACAAGCATCGACGACGCTGTCATCACTCAAAATAACTTCATGCAAAATTTCGAACGACACAAAAGCAGATGAAGACACTGCCTGAGATGTATCGCTTGTGTGTACCTAGGGATGGGCGTTGGTAAACACATAAATCTCTTTGGAGAAGAGGAAGCGCAAATTTATGAATAACTCAATAAATTCGAATGAGCAAACTGTCGAATTGCGAATGCTGTGTCAATGTGTGCACAAGCGAAACGAAAATGCGTGCAACGCCGAGGAACGACTGTCGACTACGGACGACAGCAAGTAGGTGGCGCGAGGCGTAAATGTCCACTGCTCGCATGTGGGTGAAAATTCATCAACTGTCAAAGAAAATTGTGTTTTGCATTTAAATGAATATGGAAAAATGGCATTTGCGTGTTGCTGCAAATAAATAAATGTACGCAAACAGACAGTCACACAATATTTTCCCGTTGGAAATGCAATGCATTAGCAAAGCTATAGATATTTATTCTGAGAATATTTGATTATTTTTTACTTTTTTATTATTTTTATTTTTATGCATAAAATTTTGCAATATAATTTCACCATTTTAATTTTATTTTTCATTTTTCTTTTCAGATCTTCCTTATTAAAAAAATTTCTTTCGTTTCATTCTTCTATTTCTGATCTCGGTCTGAAATATGATTTTTTATGCTTACACGCCTAAATGTAGGCAAGTATTTATTATTTGCTTTCTTTGATATGAATTGTATGCACTCTCTTGAGGCTGAGTACTAACTGGCGGAGTACAATTAGTTCTTCTCAAAAAGGAAAATGTTGCCTACATTTAAAGTAAATATTTCAATTCAAACGCATAAGGACAGCAGGTCAGAAACCAGTCTGATCCAAAGCCGTTGATAGCTTGCTCGATATTTAATGTGAAATCACAGCTTATAATACTGACATGGAAAGCATCTCATGAGACCGAACAATTGTTCAGAGACGGCATAAGTCCCTACACTCATTTTTTCACATCAAAAGGCTCAACACAACTGGAAATGTTCAAGAAATTATGAAAAAGCATCTTTACCGATTGAAAGTTTTATAAATGTGAATTAATATATCTTAAAATTTCGGAAGATCATAACCAAATAATGAAATATTAACTTCTTTTAATCTTATTATAAATTGAATGCACTAGATTAAATAACCAATTAGACTTTGGTAACGTTCGGTAAATATAAATTATTAAGTAGAATAATTTGTATTTTAGACATCCTTTATTTAATATTTTATAAAAAAAACAAATTGTGATCATAACCTAAAATCTGAAATTGAATAATTTTAAGTAAAATCATCAAAATATACTGAAACGTCAAATAAAATGAAATAAAACATGTATATATAATTATCGTAAAAAATATTTTATTATTCAAAAAAAATTAATTATTAAAAACAATAAATTATTACAAAACGCTAAAAATTCAAATAAAATTAATAATAAGTAAATCATAACCTAGCTTGTTTCCATTTAAATCGTTCTTCATATTTGTTCTTCTATATGCTAAGGCACGTGATTAAAAATCATTAAAATAGCTCCATCAATTCTGAAATATTAGTTTTCGCGAACAACTCCAGTAAAGTCACACCGTAAGTAGTTAAAACCAATGCTTGCTGTAACTATTGGCAACCCTGCTGAGAACGATGAAACAGGCGAATAAAAAAATTCATGCTAGTTATGCACAAAATATGCACCAGGCGCTCATAACACAGTATAGGTAGACAGCTACACTAATTTACATTTTCTTGTTGTTAGTTTTCCTTACATATGAACAAATGAAAAATAACAACTCCGCGTCCCAACCAACAAATATGTTTCTTGCCCAATAAATCCAAGCTTCGAGTACACAACAATAATTTCATATTATTTTTTGTTTCGCATTCTCATTTTATTCCACACAAATATGCAAGTCTTTTTGTTCTTGTACTATAACAATACTCCACTTTAGAGGACAACAAATATGTCGAAGCAAAATTATTTTGTTTATGATGATGATCTCTTTTTCATGAGCGCCTGTTGCATTTGCAAATTTATATTATGCACACAACCACCCCCACCATCAATTCTGCATACATAGAGTGAGTGCTGAAAATTTGCTTCGGACAGCCCCTGAACTACCAGGGGCTCAAAATGCAGCAGAAGGTCACTGTAAAGCAGATCAGATCAGCAGATCAGAGACAAACAAAAACAAGAACACGTTTCTAATATTCAACTTTGCAGACAATGGTATCATAATAACATTCCTGACATTCCTGAGTGCAATAACAAAGCACTGCATTCAAGGTCGCTGTAAAGTAAAGTAAACAACACAACAAGATCAGAGAAAAACAAAAACAAGGACTCGTTTCAAATATTCAACATTGTACTAATGGCATCATAACAACATTACTGACATTCCTAAGTGCAAAAACAATGCACTGTCTTCTATTTATTGGTCTTTCTGTAATTGATTCAGCTGATCAGTGGTTTAAGGAGCAACAAAATGCACATGTAAAATCATTGTTCTATATTTTATGAGCACCTGTTACCCACAATGTGGACACACAAACAGAGAAAGAAGGGCGGATCAAGTAAATTTTGCAAAAAAAAAGTTTCACAAAGTAGCGATCGTTATAAAAATGTATGCATTTGGTCTTTCAAGTACCAGGCAAGCATGAAAAAATGTAAGGTGGCAACATTTTCCGCGTAACAAAAACACATATTCGTTCCACCCCTGACATTCCTCAATTTTGCCTAAAATACTACAACAATATATTCTACCTTATTTGATGTTGTAAACTTACATTTTTAAGTAACAACAAAAAGAAATAAATATAAAAATAAAAACAAATACATGGTATTCCGTCCATCCAATAAGCAAAACAACAAGTTCAGCAGATCGAGGTTGAACAAAAACAAGGACTTGTTTCAAATATTCAACTTTGTACTTATGGCATCAAAACAGCATTCCTGAAATTTTAGCTTGCAAAAACAAAACTATGTCTTCAATTTGTTGTCGTTTCTGTAACACATTTCGCTGCGCAAAGGCTTTTTGTTGTTCCTAATATTATATTTTAACGAAACAACAAAACACAGAATATGACAACAAAGTAAGAATTCCATATAGTTGTCCACTTATTATTTCTGAGCGCCTGTTACTTAATGAAATCCTATGCAAAGAAGAAATCACATTTTCAAGCAAAAAAAAAAAAGAAAAAAACATTTCGGAAAATTCTGCATAGTGCTTGGTAGCCTTATTCCCAACATTGAGCTACCAGGCACCCAAAATGCAGCAGAAGGTCGCTGTAAAGTAAAATATGCAAAACAACAAGATCAGCAGATTAGAGTTGAACAAAAACAAGAACACGTTCCTAATATTCAACTTTATACCTATGGCAACATAACAACATTCCTGACATTCCTGACTGCAAAAACAATACATTGTATTCAAGGTCGATGTAAAGTAAAGTAAACAACACAACAAGATCAGAGAAAACAAAAACAAGGACTCGTTTCAAAAATTCCGTTTTGTACTAATAGCATCATAACAACATTACTGACATTCCTCAGTGCAAAAACAATGCACTGCATTCTATTTGTTGGTCTTTCTGCTGAGCAATGTCTTTGTTGTTTCTAATATTAGTGCTTTACGAAACAACAAAACTCAGAATATAACAACAGTAATGAAATACTATGCAAAGAGAAATCACATTTTCAAGCAAAAAAAAGAGAAAAAACATTTCGGAAAATTCTGCATAGCCTCATTCCCATTATTGAGCTACCAGGCGCCCAAAATGCAGCAGAAGGTCGCTGTACACCAAAATAAATAATACAACAAGGTCAGTAGTCGGAGTGAAGCAAAAACAACAACACGTTCCAAATATCCAACTTTGGACTGCAGACAATGACCTAATAACAACATTACTGGCATTCCTGAGTGAAAAAACAAAGCACTGCATTCTATTTGTTGGTATTTTATTATTTTCTGTTTCGCATTCTGATATTATTCCGCACAAATATGCAGGTACTCTTGTTCTTGTATTATAAGTACACTCCACTTCGAAGGACAACAACTATGTCGAAGTAATTCTATTTTGTTTTTGTCGCTGATCGCCTTTTCATGAGCGCCTGTTGCATTTGTAAATTTATATTATGCACACAACCACCCCCACCATCAATTCTGCATACATAGAGTGCCGAAAATTTGCTTCGGACAGCCACTGAACTACCAGGCGCACAAAATGCAGCAGAAGGTCGCTTTCAACAAAAATAAATAATACAACAAGATCAGCAGATTAGAGTTGAACAAAAACAAGAACACGTTCCTAATATTCAACTTTGTACAAATGACAATATAATAACGTTCCTGACATTCCTGACTGCAAAAACAATACATTGTATTCAAGGTCGCTGTAAACTAAAGTAAACAACACAACAAGATCATAGAAAACAAAAACAAGGACTCGTTTCAAATAGTCAGCTTTACACTAATGGCATCATAACAACATTCCTGAGTGCAAAAACAAAGCACTGCATTCTATTTGTTGGTCTTTCTGCAATGAATTACACTAATAAGTCTAGTTTACTAGTGAGCAACAATAATTCTATAGTATTTTGTGTTTCACATTCTCATGTTATTGCTCACAAATATGCGAGTGATTTTGTTATTGTATTATGAGTATACTTCACTTCGAAGGACAACAACTATGTCGAAGTAATTCTATTTTGTTTTTGTCGCTGATCTCTTTTTCATGAGCGCCTGTTGCATTTGTAATTTTATATTATGCACACAACCACCCTCACCATCAATTCTGCATACATAGAGTGCCGAAAATTTGCTTCGGACAGCCACTGAACTACCAGGCGCACAAAATGCAGCAGAAGGTCGCTTTCAACAAAAATAAATAATACAACAAGATCAGCAGATCAGAGAAAAACAAAAACAAGAACACGTTCCTATTATTCAACTTTGTACAAATGACAACATAATAACATTCCTGAGTGCAAAAACAATACATTGCATTCTGTTTGCAATTTTCTTATGTCTCACATTTGTTTATCTCCTGTTAAGTATTGTTGTAATACTAAAATTTGAGGAACAATACAAATATATGTATGCATTTTTGGCGACCTGAAGCCAGCTATATAGTGCAAAAAGAAAAACAAAATAGCGACCAACAACAGCTCAATTAATTTTGTCACTGATCTGCCAGGCGAACATGAAAAACAACACGCGTTTGTTTGTTCGCGAGCACTTGTTGTGAGCGCCACAAAAACAAATATTCGTGCCAACTTCTTTATAGATCGTGACTTTGCGGGAGCTGATGAAATGATAGCAACAAAATACCATAAATAATTGTACTGTTGTTGTCGCAGTTTTTTCACTGGTAGTCGCACATAATTTGTTGATTTCTATTGCTAGGTCTGCGTGCTTTATGTGCCCCTGTGCGTTCGCTGTTAAATTGTAGTGTGATTTTTTAGTGGGGGTCGATATGAGTTTTCTTTGCTATTTGAATTTGTCATAATTTAATATAAAATGTAATTTTTTTTTTGTATTATAATTTTTGTTGTTGTAGCAAATTTAATTTTATTTGTTTTTAATATTTCGATATTACATTTTATGTTTTGTTATTGTATTTCATACATTTTTTTTAAATAATTTTTTAGTAAATACAATTTTTTATGAACAATAATTTTTGTTTTTAATTTTCATTTATTTTAATCTTATTTTTTATATTTAGCAAACTAAATTTCGTATGATTTTATCAAAGAGTCAGTTATTAAAATGTTATATTTTTTGTAAATTATTATATTTTTTTTATTATTTTTGTTGTTGTTATTTTAGCAAATTAAAAAAAAAAAAATAATTTTAATATCAATATTACATTTTCGATATAATTTGACTTTTATTTCATGTCAAGCATAACTTATGTATTTTGTAATTTTAATTTTTTATTATATTTTTTTTTTGTTTTTAATATTATTTTTTTTTAATTTCAATAATTTATTTTTTATTATTATTTGTTTGCTTACATTATTATTTTTGTTTTTGTAACAAATTTTATTTTAATTATTTTCTGCCATTTTGATATTACATTTCTTATTGTGATATTGTATTTCATACAAGCGCAACTTATTTCGTAATTTTACTTTTTTATTTTTAATAAATATTTTTTTTTATAGTTTTTATTTTTAATAAATAAAACATATTTTTCTTTATTTTTTATTTACTTAAATATTCTTATTTTCTTCAGCAAACTAAACGCAAATTATTACCAAACAGTCAGCAAGCATTTTATTTATTGTGAAATCTTAGACAGATTAAATCGTCTTAAAAATAATTCGCTTAATTACTTGTCTTCTTTAATAAATAAAATAATATAAGAATTAAAAAAAATATATTATTATAATTAACTAACGAAGCTTAAATTGAGCAAATCAGTTAAACTCGCATGCGAATGTACGGAAATGCGTTGTAAGCATAATGAATTCTGTCACCTCCTCTCACTGTTTTTTGAAGATCATTAAGAGACCCGATTGTTATAAGTTAAGTATAAGTTTAAATGGAGATGCATTTAGGCATAAATTACAACAACATCAAGCATAGTACATTTCTGCTTACAAATAGTATGTGCTAAATAAGATATTGGTGGGTATCTTTTTGTCAGATCAATAGAAATCAAACTATATTATGCGAGCAGTAAAAGTTATAATTGGTATTAGAGAAAGAAAGAGAGTGAGAAAGAGAGTAATTATTTTAATTGTAGCTTAATAATGCTTAATGCATGTGTTCACAATTTAAATTGAGTGCTTTTGGGCGTTTTCAAAACGTTCATCATCAACACCGCGCAGTGCCACATCAAGTCTAGTATAAATATTTAGTAAAGCAGTTAAGTAGAAGTGAGTAAGTAATATATTTACTATAGTATAAGCAGTGATTTGTTTTTGTCTCTTAAACGCTATCACAATCTATATGCTACGCTCTTAAAGTATATAATGAGGTAAATATAAGTAAAGATGTGCGCACCGGCGTTGGCGGTCCAAAAGCCTTCGCATAGAAAAGCACACCTCAGTCGAGCCGCGTTCCAATTCCATACGAACAGTGTGTGTACACGAGTTAAAACTGTTCACTTTTCCATCGCTCCACGCAGCTCACCTACGACTTGGCTGGTGGTGGTGTACGTCCCTCACCGAGATTATAGTAATGGTAGAGTATCATTTTGCAACGGTCATAGATGGTGAAGTAGAAGGCGGTCATGAGACCGGATTTGATCAGCGTCGGATACATGCCCTTGTAGAAGCCGCGCACACCCTCCTCTTTCATCGTCAACTCGATGCAATGGAAAACACCCTTGCAGCGCTGTGTGCGTCCGAATTTCGTGCGATGCTGTTCGAAGCCCTGCACCTGCAAGCGTTTCTTGATGAAGTCCAGCGGATAGACGACCGCCTTTGAGGCGACACCGGCCGCACCGCCCGTGCACAGCAGCACCCAGGTGGGCAGCAGCTCGTTGCGCGCCAACGGTGTGTGCACCAGCATCTCGTTGAACTTCTTGTAGAACATAAAGTTGAAGCCCACCAACGGCACAATCTGCACCAGCGTCGGTTGCAGACCGCGAAAGTAGCCGCGTATGCCTTCGGTGCGCCAAATCATCGGCACCGCATGCAACATATTGCGATAGCCCTGTCCGGGATCTTGTGCCACGATGCGTGTGCGTATCACATCGAAGGGAATGGAGAAAATGGTCGCCACACAGCCAGCAAAACCGCCAGCCAAAAAGTTCATCGTATTCGGGTGTGTCGACATGAAGGGTGAGTCACGCATTATGGCGCGTATCTGTTCGTAAGACCAAAACTGCCCAACACTGTAGACGACACTCATAAATTGACCGGCATTGTGCCCCTTGAAGAGGCCACGCAAACCCTCCTCGTGATAGATCAACTTACTTGCCTGCCACAATGAGTTGTACTTGCTCTGTTTGTGCTTGGACAACGGTTCCACCTGCAGCTGGAAGCGTATCTTCAAGACGTCGAACGGCTGCGTGATCGTACGTGTTAAGGCGCCTGAGATCGCGCCGGCATAGATTTGATTCAGTTGTGCTTGGGCGGAGGTGTAGTCATCGTGCGCGGAAGTGTGATGTACACTGCCCTCAAAGTCTGATGGCTTTGGCAAGCGCAGTGCGGTGCTGGCTGGTGCCATTATCGGTTTGATGTTGAAGATGGGCGGGAAATAGGTGTGGAATTAGTTTTATTTTTTTTTTTGTTTTAGGCAGCACTGGGAAAAACGTTTCGAGAGGAGTTCGTCTGAAAGAAAAAAAGAAAAGAAAATTAGAAAATTTGTGCATGAAAATAAAGAAGATAAGATTAAGGTGAGGCTGTAAGGCAGTTTCCCCATAGAGAAACACACTTAGATTATAAAAGATAGTTCTTTGTGAAATGAGATTTAGAATAATATAAAAATTATATTAGAAAGAATATTGCATTTTATCAGGGTCTCCCCTGATTTAGTCTTTTATTATAACTGAGCTAAATCGTTGCCTACCTTTAGGGTTATACGTAATTGATATCAATGAGGCAGATGTTAAAAGACAATAATAAATCAATTGGCAAATAATTGCCAACCACTTCCAAGCAAATAAAATAAAATACTCGGAGATGAGAGCTATAAAACACCGGACTTAAGCTGAAAGCAATAAAGCGAGATTCACCAAAAATCAACACACACCAAATACCAATACCGACACTTCATCTCCAAATAATTTGAACTACCTTTATCAACTCAATTGCACTCGTAACGAATTCGTCATTAGACCGACCGATGACCACCACATAAATTTCAGGTCATTTGCCCATTATTTAAATCATAAGTGTAATGTGATCGTTTTCGTGATAACGTATCTCCGAAGGGCATACCAATCAATGACAACGACATGGCAGAAACAACCGAAAAAAGAGAAATGCGAAGCAAGTACTTGAAATGAAACCAATCAAACATTCTATGATCCTACCAAATAATATATGACCATAATTTCTGGCCTCAAGTTTCAAATGGCGTGTAAGTAATTTGGCTGAAGCGCCAGCGTTGTACAATAAAAATGATAATAAAATTCATTTCAAGCGAAAGTATTGTATTATACTATTTATTTTTATGCTTTCTTTCCCCTGTCATCCACCACTACATTCATGCATTGCCGTATGGTTTTGTGGTGAAAAAGGCTTTGAAAGCGAAACACTCTGACAAAGTGAAACGAAACCACAAATGGCTGAAATAGCATCCCAAAGTGGATAAAAGTGCAAAGGCATATGAGCTTGTGTGTACTCAATACATATAAATTGAAAGCGGCCACAAAAAATACCGCAAAAAAATCTGTGAAAAAAGGATAAGTGGGCTTATCTGCTTTTTTGTCTGTTTGTATATTTGTAGGTGTAAGCTATTTGAATGTATAGCACAGTATTGATTGAAAAAAATGTATTCATTGTGAGTGGATATATGAGTTTATCCATACCAAGTAATTCAACTTACATTTCTGATCTCCAAAATAAATTGTCTCTCAATCAGGTAAACGATAAAATTAAGTAGTGTATTTGTAAAGGGTAACTGGATAACTGTTAGATATTTACCATTTGGCGGAAGACCAACAGACTACTGAAATCATAAGGACTTCCAGAACCAACCCAACGATCCCAGCTCGATTCATTTTTACTATAATTTTATAACTTTAGTTATAAATAAAGCGATAGGGTTGGTTAATATATTGGATGCTTTGTTAGATGAAGATGGCATGTGAATACATTTATCTTTAGTCTACTTGAAAATTGTATCTTAAGAACCAAAAAATGTTGGCTAAAGTTAAAGACTCTTGCAGCAATTTTTCTTCCCAACATTATTTCACACAAAATAGTATAACACCGAACTAAACGAACTATTTGCCTCACTATTTTGTCTTACTTTGTATCTTTGATTGCATTTCTCTTTCATTTTCTATCACTCTACTATTTCACTAGCCCTTAGCGGCTTCAGTCGGTACTGTCCAGCCATTAAGACGCTCGCCGCGATAGTTGGACACAGCTGCCGACTACCATGCCCAGGCCATAACATCATTTTCGGCAAACCATTCAAGCCATTTACTGGATTATTTATGGACCGAGTGAGCAATGCTAAAATTAGAACAACCACAAACACAGTTAGCAACAACGGGAACCAACTACTAAAACCAATAAACGGCGTGGAGTGAAAAAAATGGCAAAAAAGAAAATCCTTCATTTTGCAGCAGCAGCAGCTCCAGCCTACAGCATATAACTTTTTTTTACGTCCCACTAGCTTAGCTCGACCTCATTTCAGCCGAGTTTATTTCAATATCCGTTTTGAGGCCGCCAAACGGCTCTACAAACAAATAAACAAATCGCTACAAAAACAAAAAATTTAAAAAGTTTTCATTTCAACCATTTCGAAATGCTTTCGCAACATTTTTTATATACAAATATATTCGATATCAATCTGTCTCCCTCCTGCTTACTGCATTGAGTCTAAACGTATTTTCGTATGTTATTTCATGACTTTTTTTTTTGTGTTCTATCTTACAGTTGCCAAACATCAAGTCGTTGCCTACACACAAAAATCGCAAATCAAACACGAGAATCGTCACATACAATTGGTGCGTGAGTATGGCTTCCATCCGCGGACGAAGGCGACTGTCGAGGATGGCGACGTGTTGCCAAAGAAATTCGAGCCGTTTCCGGAGAATATGTACGGCAAACCACTGGAGGAAATTGATAATTTCATCTATGAAGAGGTAAGTGAATTTTATTGGCAGTACATTTGGTTGCATCCACTGGAGAGGGGAATGGAAATGGTGCGCTCTGGCGATTAATCTAGTTTTTAAGGGTAGCGCATTTTGTGTCGATTTCAATTTGCTGAAATTTTATATATGCGCCCTATAGAGAAAATACATGGAATTACAAATAAAATATATATTTGGAAAGAATTCCATACAACAAAATCAGAATAGTTAATTTTTCACTAGTTTTTGTATAGTCTTAATGTTGCCAGTCAGTTGGAAATTATTTATTTGGAAATCCGAGTTACTTTTTTTACAAATCATTATACTTTTTATAAACTGTCCTGTTGTTGAAAATATTTAAATCCTTTTATGATAAGCCATCTTTGTACTAGTCTGCAACTAGTTGGAAATTTTTAAACTGATTTTCTTGTGCAATTAAACGGCATGTTTAACACTGTTTAATGGTTTAATTTAAGTGAATTGAGAAAAAATATGAAGAATTGAATAAATAAGGCATGATAAATTGTGACATATACAGACTAGTCCGATTTTAACTAGTGTGTCACTAGTTTCAAAATATTTTATTTTTTGTAAAATATGTTTAAAACACCTTTTATGATTAATTAGTTCTTGTTTCTAGGCGTAAAATAGAACTAAACACTACAAAACTGCTTCTGGTCGATTTGACACTACTGTGTAACTAGTTATATAAAATCTTAAAATGCTAACTGCATCAAAAAATTTATTTTTATGCTTTGAGAAATAAAAATCTTAAGCACTTTTACAAAAAAGATCTTTCAATTCCACAAACTCAATGGGTTTTGAAAAAAAAAATTATCAAATAAATTTCACACGAAAAATTTTGTTTCTAAATCAAATTAACGAGGGAGCCTACAAAGACTTTGAAGTGTATATATTTCTCGCTTACAAACAAACATATGCTCTTTTATCAATCAATCCATCAATCTAAATCAAGTGACCCATTTGTCATCCGAACTGATGTGGCAACTTGGCAAGTAGCATTGACACTTCACAAGCCTAAAATAACAAGGAGGTTTGTGAAACTGAACCAACAGTGTTTGTTTTCTTATTTGCCACCACTTTAGCGTACATACACACATATATTAACGTATTCTGTGTATTGTTTTGCTTTTGCCCCAAACTACACCTGCAGTTATTTATCTAGTCAGTAAGTTAGTTGCTGGCTGATATTTGCTCGCCAGTTGGCTGTCAAATGTTTTGCCTTTCGATTTCCTGTTTGATCGGAAATTTTAGTATTTGTCTACACACATAAGCAATCAGTTGCTGCCATTGCTTAGTTGGGGGAGTACGTGCCTCCATATGTATGTACATTTGTTGGTCCTGACGATTGTTTTCTTGTGTGCCAAAAACATGACATGACAAGCTATGAAGTTGCCAAACTGTCAACAAGCAGTGATGCATGTTGAATCTTATTGCTGGATATGGTGTGTGCCTTCTCAGTTGACAGGAATATCAACATCTGGAGAAGTGGTGCAAACAATTGACGCAGCAACGATAAGGTATTGAAATTGGTTAACTTTAAGCTCTTTGGTAATTCATTAGCAAGATGCTCTGAACTGAGAACTGATAGTTAGTTGCCGGATGAGTTTATGGAAAATAAATGAATTTGAAGCACTGTTTGGAAATGATATTGGGTCATTTTCATTGACAAAAAGGGTTACAACTCGATTCAGTTGAGTTGAAATTGAAACAACTCAACTTTTAAAAACCTAAATTCATTTTTGACATCTCGAATTACAACTAATTTCAGTTGTAATTGATTGAAGAGACAATTTAAAAGATAATTAAACAACTGATGACTCTGAACGACTTGAATGTATGAGAAAGAGTGTATAGATATTGAATCGAACTTTAATTCATTTCATACAACAAAAATGTTGGAACCAAACTTGATGAGCTGCGCATATGAGTATAGGATTTGAGATCCTTTGAATACTTCGATGCTAGTAAGGAAAAGTCAAGTGACAATTAATAGTGGTTAGTAAATTTGAAAGTTGATTTCAGTTAATTAAGGAATCAATTTTTGTTTTTACCAAAAATTTTACGAAATCACTCAGTTGTATCTTCTGTGAGGACTGCTATTGATGATATTTGTTATTTCTGATACTTTGGAAAAAAGTTGTATGATGTTGACAACTCAACTTACAACTTTTTCGACAGGATGAGTTATTAAATTTCAACTTAAATATTTTCCTACAGTTTAAATTGTTACTGTATACAATTATGGCATTTAAAGTGAAGTATAGTTGAGTTGTAAACAGCAATAAACATAGTATTTCTTCATTTAAGGTTATTTTCTCTTTAAAAAACCTATAATTTAACGGTTAACCTATGTTGGAAAGCTCGGAAGTTGTTATAAGAGCCACCGAGAGATGGCATTAATACCGGATGAAAAATACGGTACTATCGTTTTGCTGTATTACTCCTCGTAAGTTCTATTTTTATTCTATGATGTGCTGAACACATAGAAGACGACAAGCGACATCTGTCAAATATTAAAATACACGCGTTCTTATGGGCACAGATTTTTTGGCAACAGCACGACTTCACCACAAAAGGGTTGAAGTCTTCGCTGTCGCCAAATTAGAAATGTTTCTAATTTTGCCGACGACAATGGCCGCTGTAGAGCTGCCACTTACATGTGAAATGTAAAATTATTCAAAGTTCTCACAAGTATGACGTTATTTTGCTAGCAGAAACGTAAAATAGCTTTGATATATCATTTATAATAACAATCGGTTATTTAAAACAAATAAATCGACCATTTTTACATTTTTTACGTAAATAATTTCACTTTAAACTAAATATGTAAATTTTATTGAAGTGATAGATGTTAGTACGGCAACAATGAAATTGCTTTTTGATATGTCGCTGCCGTCTTCAAAATGTTCAAGACGCTGGCTTCAAAGCGACATTTGTGATCAGCCGTCGCTACGTCGTGTCGTGTCGTCGTCTTTGTGTTCAGCACTTGAGTCTGTAAAAAATAAAATTAACTTTTAATATAACCATGCAGGTCACTCATGCATGAAATTTTCAATTAGAGTCGCAGTATAACAACACTATTGAATTTATGTAAGTGTTGACACCAATATAAATCAAAAATGTATGAACTGCTTGAAATGAAATTTGAGGCCACAAGCAACCGAAAAATAATCAAAATAAATCCATTGAAGCCACTATTTCTTCAACTTGCTGTGAGATTAGCTAAATGAAATCCAGTGAAATGGTAGAATGAAAACTTATTGTGTCTGCAATTCGTATGCGCCACCATAGATCACGTCGCTGCAATGTCAATGGTTACGGCATAACGCCTACAACAAAATTCATAGATTACCACTTTTCTCGGAGGGAATTTCTTTCGCCGAATAACTGCTTGCCAAGATGGCGTAAGAAAAATTTCACTTTTCAAATGCCAAACAATGGTGAATGCCTGTGGCGCACACAGAAAACGAAGGGAAGGAAAGAAAACGGAAGGAAAGGAGGTAAAAGAAAGAGTGGAAGGAAAGAAATGACAGAAAGCAACGCGCAGCATATTTCAAAGCCAATGAATGCAATGCTTGTTGACGAGTGAACAGGAAAATTGCATTTTCTTCGTAGCACAAGACAGTAGAAAGCTGCACAGGGAATGAAAGAAAGCTGTAAGTAAGCAGGCTTGCACGAGCTAGTGCTTAGCTGTTGGTGGTTTCGGGGCGTATAAAGAAATACGCAATTATTATGAGAGTTTGTGTGCATGCGGACAGATATGTATGTGTGTCTGTGTGAGCCGAGGCGGCAAGCTACAGCTACTGTGTAGGATAAATGACATGTTCTGCGGCAGTTGACAGCTGCAAATAAATTTCACTACAACAGTTTTGCTTAGCTGCCACTGCAATGCGTCGAGATTTATGCGTTCCAACTGAACAAATGCACACACACACAGAAAGGCAAGTATGGTATTGCCTTCGCAGAGCAGACACACACATACAATTTTACTTATACGATATCTCCACTTGTTTCCTGCAATCTTGAGGCGCATTCTTCATTTTTATGTCTGCTGATTCACTTGAAAAAAACTCCACACACACCCATACATATATAATATATATATATATATATATATATATATATATATATGCATTTAAAAGTATGTCTGTCCATTTAAAACGCACTTAGTCAGCGCTTAAATGTGTTTAAAAAGAAGTATTGCAAGCGACAAAGGCAAGTAGTGACTACTTATAACTGCCGCGAAAGCAATCCACATACACCAGTGCGTATGAGTAATGTTAATTATGTGCAGCGAGAGCGCTTAAAAGCTACAAAGTTTTACCTTTGACCAAACGACAAAGCAACATAAGTAGCTTTAAAGGCTCATAAATTATTTGTAAGTGTACTAAGTTAAGGAATTTGTTAGCGGTGATGCATTAGTTATGAGCGGAATTAGTAGAGCGCGTAAAGCTACTTACAAGCATACATAAGTCCATATATGTATGTATGTGTGTGTTTGCCTTTGGTGCTTATTAACGCTTAATGTGTGGCCAATTAATCATTCATCATATGGTGTTATATATACAAGTACACAGTACATATATATTCCTTAATATTCTTCGGCAGCACGCAAAGGCTCTAAAACTCGCCACACATATGCCACCCGTTATTAATTATTTATGAAGTTGTGTATATGTTATATACTGTTACATACACACATATCTAATTATTATTATTAATATTTATTTACTTCGGCTACGTCTTCGTTTTGCTTTTGAGCTACGACTTTTTCATGCGGTTAATTTGTGGCGAGAAAGGAAAGTGACAAGATTATTATACAAATATTATATTATATACATTTATTAATTAATAGTAAAAGAACATTCCAAAATTATAACAACTTGAAGAAAATAAAAGCATAAAATAAATTATTGTATACATGAAGGGGACATAATTGATTTTTGTTCTTATTACATTTACTTTTTACAGTTTCTTTGTACAAAAGTTTCAAAATAAATAACTTTGACTGGTCACAATTATTATTTTTCAAACAAATGAATCTTTTTTCAATATTCTTAAAATCATTTTATGAAGCTATTTAGAAAATTGATCTGAACCAGGGGTTCTCAACAGATTAACTTGTTGGTTTGATCTACATTTCCTTCATAGACTAAAGCGATTGTGTCGTAGTAGTTGAAAGTTCTTGATAAATCCGTAGCAAGTCTAATAACCTTTGATAATTATTTGATCCACAGATCATATACAGTATTTGTGTAAAGTTTTATTCCCATATCTTCATTGGTTCCTTATGTATACATTATAAATTGAAGGAATAAGATGTAATCCAAATTTGAGTTATATGGGAAGTTGTCATGGTTGTGAACCAATTTCGCCATGTTATCATGGTGTTAAGAAAATATTATATACCGAATTGCATTGAAATCGGTCGAGTAGTTCCTGAGATATAGTTTTTGATCCATAAGTGGGCGATGCCACGCCCATTTTTCATTTTGTAAAAAAAATCTGAGTGCAGCTTCTTTCTGTCATCTAATGTTTCTGACGTTTTTGGTTAGTGAGTTAACGCACTTTTAGTAATTTTCAACCTAACCTTTGTATGGGAGGTGGGAGTAGTTATCATCCGATTTTTCTCCCGGTTATTATCCGGATCCCATCACGGTCCCAAGGAACATGTGTATCAAGGATTTTAACTCGTCTCCTCACCCTGATCATTTTGATATATATAACCCTATATCTAACTCGTTTAGTTTTGGGTGTTACAAACAACCGTTATGTGAACAAAACTATAATACTCTCTTAGCAACATTGTTGCGAAAGTATAAAAATACTCTCGAATTAGTGAAGAAGTATGCACAAGTTTCATTACTTAAGTGTAAATGGTTGTGAAGAAAAATCAAATTAATTTCTTCCATTCGCAGATTCAACTGAGTTTTTATAAAAATGAGATAAGAAGTCTGTCGTTTGACCACTGCATCAAAAAATCATATTTATCTGGTGCGCTACTCACATAAGAAAATCCATAGAATAAACAATAAGTAAAGACAAAACAAACAGGAGTTATTTACAGGAAAATATAATCGTTAGGATTCTAACTATTAAACAGTTACGCGCTTTAATCGGACATTTTCTATACAGTCACTTTTCCAAAGAAGACAAACAGAAACAAATTAAATAGCTAAGCAACTAAACGTTTTTTTTTTGTTTTCATTATTTTTTTGTATTGCGGAAATTCAGTGCACAAGTTGAATGCCCTACAGAGTTCAGTACAGCATGTACACTTAACTATGTAAATATGTGTGCTAGATGGTCAGTCTACTCCAACCTCTAGGCATTATTTCAGCAAACACACACACATAAATCTAGAGAATAAATAAAGAAAAAACCCACGGCATACAAAAATAAATAATGTACCGTCAGGTGAGTCTTCCATGCGTGTATGCATAAAGTATGAGCGAGCATGTGTCTGCGTGTGTGTGATGATTTGTGGCGAAGCATCAGCAAAAATGTCAGCTTTAACACCTGCTGCATAAATACAGAGAGACACATACAGTCGCTCACTGACGCTGGATATTTGTTTATAGTACTAACAACAATTTACTGTTCTGCGTTCTTTCAACCGTGACTTCCCTCATTTTGTATGCGCTTTGTGAGCAAACAGAGACTTCCTATATACAACGGGCAATATGTGTGTGTGTGTTTTGTATTTGTACATATGGGCACATATGATGTCCATAAAGCCTTAAACACACATACACAACACACACACACAGAGAGAGAAATGGTTGGCAAACAGCGGCACACACGGAAGACCTTAAAAGGAAATGACAGCGGAGAAAAGGTGTTGACAAAAGGTGCAAAGCGTCAGTGAGACAGTTATTGGCTTGAATGCGTTTCAAAGGCCGGCAAGCGATAAAGTGGAATTGTCAGCACTGTGAAGTGCACATGTGTGCAGGCTTAAACCTTGGTATATATGGAAAGTGGAAAAAATACACAGCTTTGGTTTAAGTGAAGTTGGCGTCGGGTGGTTATCACGGCTAGCATTAAAGCGAAAATTCGAAGTGTTGGTGACAAGGCTAAATAGCTTCATGAGTCTTGTAATTTTGTTAAAGCGTAAATCTTAAATATATATAATAGGTATAGACACTTGGCACCAATTGATGTGATATTTATTGGCCAACATTTCTGACCTTCTGAAAAAACTTTACAGTAACAGTACAGTATGAATATGAGTGAATATCAAGTTAAATCAGATGTTCCAGGACACATCATAAATATTTACAAAATTATAATAAAACCATATGGTGCGATCCAAAATAGAAAAAAATCTCAATTTCCTGAAGTACCGATATTTCGTGATTCGGCGGACCTCACACGGTAAATATTGCTTCATATCTATATATATAACAATTTCATGTTACGTTGTTTGTCCGGGATTGACGCCTAAGCTACTGAACCGATTTTAATGAAATTCTGCACACGTCTGCGATTTGGTCCAACTTAAAAGATAGGCTAGTTTATATATCAAATTTTAGTCGCAATGCCCATCCGTCTGTTCATTCGATCAAGCGATAATTTGAATTGAAATCTAGATATCTTAATAAAACTTCGTACACGTTACAATTAGCATTATCACATTGTATTGTAGATAGGCAAAACCGGACAAATGCAAAAAATAATAAAAAATTAAATTAAATTAAGACGTTTGCAACTGATATTCACAGCACGGAAGGACATTAGGATTTACACATTTTTAGGTAAGTGGACGTGTTCACAGCTCAAAATACGTCTGTCCTGTCGGCCATTTAGTCAAGCGATAATTTGATCTGAATATCCTAATATAACTTAGCTCCCACTTGATACTATGAGACACTTGATACTTGATGGACAAAATCGGACTTCGGCAACGACTAAAAAATTGTAGTTAAACAAAAGGGATATAATAACATGATCTAGGTACCGAAGGACATATGTGATAAATTGTTTGCTAAAATGGTGAGACAAAAAATAAAGAGAGAGTGTATCGCAAAACACTGAAGCTGACGGAAAAATTGGAATGTAGTGAAAGTAGTAGAGTCTTCTCAAGATAGTAGAGAAATGCTTCAATGGACGTAACACTACCCACTACTCCTTGACCGCTTTGATCCAAATTGCAAGCATACTAGTTGACATCCTTTTGTACTTTTGACAATAAGAATAACTCATGTACAAAACACTTTATGGCGAAATGTTGAAATGTTGAAACATTTCAATCGCATACAACTACAAATTCCTCAGCGCAAATATTATTATTGGGAGCATTAGAACTGCAACCAAATACAAAATGTATTAAGGGAGGGGTCTGGGTTTCAGCGCAAAAAACACTTTTTTTGTGATTTTTTATCTCAAATATCGATTAAGCAATTTTATTCAAACCTTCTATACATTATTGAGCAGAGTTTTGACTATGTTCTGTAAGTTTTTCATGCAAAAATATTAAACCATTAGCCCGTGACAGAGCTTCCCCTAGCACGTCTTGAAAAAAAAAAAAAAACAATTTGCGGTGTTCACTGTAACTCGGCTGGAAATTATCCGAAAATGATACAAATTTAGTTAAATTTTAAACAAATCTTGCCCCCAACGTTCTCTGATTATTTTTTTTATTGAAAAATTTTTGGCGGCCATCTAAAGTGTGAACCGTTAGTTTCGACTAAAATTTCCGCCATTTTCAGGGTGGGAAACACCCTTAATGTTAAAAAAAAAAAATTACTAAACGTAGGGGGGAGGTATTTTATGTGAAGAAAATGTGTACCAAGTTTGAAATGAATCGGTCGAGTAGTTTTCAAATATCAGTGAACACGGACTTCAAAAAAGTAGTTTTGAGAAAAACGCGTTTACAGCTGCACTGCAATCCTAACCGCCCGTAGCTGTTAGAGTTATAGCGTTAAAGGCCCCGAGACTAATTAAACAATAATTCAAGAATATTCGGATTAAAATTTTGAGGACATATTCTTGAAATGTTAAACAATAAGATATAACAAAAAAAATTCGATTTTCCGAAAGTGAAAACATAGACCCCTCCCTTAATCTGCCAGACAATTTATGACCTATTATTCACGACAAAAATTAATTAAAATTAAAATCAAAACTGGTTTAGTAATCCCGATACTTTGGCAGCAACAGATTTTAATGTTCACGACAATAACTTCAAGATACAGCAATTGCTATAACATTTTTGTAAATATTTAGTTCTTCTTCTTCTTCTTAACTGGCGTAGAAACCGCTTACGCGGTTATAGCCGAGTCCACAACAGTGCGCCACGCATCTCTCCTTTTGGCGTTTTGGCGCCAATTGGTAATACCAAGTGAAGACAGGTCCTTCTCCACCTGGTCCTTCCACCGGAGTGGAGGTCTCCCTCTTCCTCGGCTTCCACCAGCGGGTACTGCATCGAAAACTTTCAGAGCTGGGGCACTTTCATCCATTCGAACAACATGACCCAGCCAGCGTAGCCGCTGTCTTTTTATTCGCTGGACTATGTCTATGTCGTCGAACAACACATACAGCTCATCATTCCATCTTCTGCGGTATTCGCCGTTGCCAATGTTTAAGGGACCGTAAATCTTCCGCAAAACCTTTCTCTCGAAAACTCCTAGTGCCGTCTCATCGGATGTTGACATCGTCCACGCTTCTGCACCATAAAGTAGGACGGAAATGATGAGGGACTTGTAGAGTTTAGTTTTTTTTCGTCGAGAGAGGACTTTACTTTTCAATTGCCTACTCAGTCCATAGTAGCACCTGTTGGCAAGAGTGATTCTGCGTTGGATTTCAAGGCTGACATTATTATCGGTGTTAATGTTGGTTCCTAGGTATACGAAATTATCTACAACTTCAAAGTTATGACTGTCAACAGTGACGTGGGAGCCAAGACGCGAATGCGCTGACTGTTTGTTTGATGACAGGAGATATTTCGTCTTGTCCTCGTTCACCACCAGACCCATTCGCTTCGCTTCCTTATCCAGGCGGGAAAAAGCAGAACCAACGGCGCGGGTGTTGTTTCCAATGATATCGATATCATCGGCGTACGCCAGGAGCTGTACACTCTTGTAAAAGATGGTACCCTCTCTGTTTAGCTCTGCAGCTCTTATAATTTTTTCCAGCATCAGGTTAAAGAAGTCGCACGATAGTGAGTCACCTTGTTCTGAAACCTCGTATGGTATCGAACGGCTCGGAGAGGTCCTTCCCGATCCTGACAGAGCTTTTGGTGTTGCTCAACTTCAACTTACACAGCCGTATTAGTTTTGCGGGGATACCAAATTCAGACATCGCGGCATAAAGGCAGCTCCTTTCGTGCTGTCGAAAGCAGCTTTAAAGTCAACAAATAGATGGTGTGTGTCGATCCTTTTTTCACGGGTCTTCCAAGATTTGGCGCATGGTGAATATCTGGTCAGTTGTTGATTTTCCAGGTCTAAAACCACACTGATAAGGTCCAATCAGTTTGTTGACGGTGGGCTTTAGTCTTTCACACAGTTCGCTCGATAGAACCTTATAAGCGATGTTAAGGAGGCTTATCCCACGATAGTTGGCGCAGATTGTGGGGTCTCCCTTTTTGTGGATTGGGCAGAGTACACTGAGATTCCAATCGTCGGGCATGCTTTCTTCCGACCATATTTCGCAAAGAAGCTGATGCATGCACCTTTATCAGCTCTTCGCCGCCGTATTTGAATAGCTCGGCCGGCAATCCATCGGCCCCCGCCGCCTTGTTGTTCTTCAAGCGGGTAATTGCTATTCTAATTTCTTCACGGTCGGGCAATGGAACATCTGTTCCATCGTCGTCGATTGGGGAATCGGGTTCGCCATCTCCTGGTGTTGTACTTTCACTGCCATTCAGCAGGCTGGAGAATTGTTCCCTCCACAAACACAGTATACTCTGGTCATCAACCACTAGATCACCGCTGGGGGTCCTACAGGAGTGTGCTCCGGTCTTGAAACCTTCAGTTAGTCGCCGGATCTTTTTGTAAAATTTTCGAGCATTACCCCTGTCGGCCAGCTTGTCAAGCTCGTCATACTCACGCATTTCGGCCTCTTTCTTTCTTTTTCTGCAAATGCGTCTCGCTTCCCTCTTCAGCTCTCGGTATCTTTCCCATCCCGCTCGTGTTGCGGTCGATCGCAACATTGCGAGGTAGGCAGTCTGTTTTCTCTCCACTGCGAGACGACAATCCTCATCATACCAGCTGTTTTTTGCTGTTTATTTAGTTACTCCATAAATAATTTCATTTTATTAAATAGTTAACCAGAATAGAATTTAACATACATATACCTTATCCACAGCATTGCGTGGCCCGGCCACTGGTATGATATTATTTTGATTCATTAAAGAAATTTCTATATTGATTTTTGCAGAACTTTATTTTATTTGATTACTTTTATATTGTTATTTATTTCTATTCAAAGCTTTGTAGATTTCTCGTACTAGTTTTAACATTTTTCCTGTTTCTTTTTATTTAATAAACGCGTGACAGATCACCGAGACTTGATACTTATTATTTAAAAATTTAGTAATTATTTAGTAATTTTTTATTTTTTAGTGAAGAAGTCTAATGTATAAGTTAAGAGAGAGAAGCTGAAAATGACAGCAATGTACGGACATATTACATTTTTAAACTAATAATTCGAATCGACGTTATTTAATTTGGTCATATATACGAACACAAACATTAAATATTTCTAGCAATCCAGTTCAACTTAGTGCATTGACTTTAGTCTGTCAATAAATGAGCTGTCATAAAGTAACCAGCAAAACCAACACAAAGCAAACATAACCACAACCAACATTCGACTTTCTACGTTTGCAAATAAAACAAAATAACCGCTATTTAGGTTATGTATATGCATCCATTACCATTACCATTACCAACTGTCATTCAATTACATTTACGCTAATCAAATATGAATCGATACTCACATGTGTTGGCAGAGCACACACAAATACACACACACACTAATAAAACATTCAAACACACATATGCAATCGTTTTGATATTTGTACAAACATTAGCGTTTGCGTACCAAATGCCAATACGCAAATGTTACTCATCCGCAGTGGCGCACTTGGTCAGCTGACGCTGCTATATTTGCATTTGGTTGTTGTTGCTAAAAGCAAGAAATTCATTTACAAATCAAACACGTGCGTTGGTGCAAAACTGTTTAAATAAATAACTAACGGTTAATGATGATTTTACTTTAACAATTCGACAATTCGACTTTTGACCGCAATGCGGTTGGAAAAGTCCATATAAATTAAAATATCTTAATTGTGGCGTTAATGTGCGCAAATGATGTGTGGTTGTTTGGATTAATAGTGGGTATTTGATGTATTTGAAGCAAATAATTTATGAAAAGGTGGTTTGTTGAAATTATAAAGGATAATACAAAGTATTTTAATATAGAAACAAGTAAGGAAAGGCTAAGTTCGGGTGCAACCGAACTCTACTCTCGCGATTTATTGAAGAAATTTTATTAAGATAACACACAAATTTACACATAAATTCGGCATAAAGTTTAATAGAATAACGAAAATCGTCATATATAGTATATGGGGGCTGAGGTAATTCCTGAACCGATTTCACTCATTTTCACAAGCAAGATACAATATATCCAAGACTATACACTCACTTAATTTCGCTAAGATATCTCACATATTAATCAATACATATATGCAGATTAAAGCCCACCGTACTTTTGAAAAACCTATAATTAGGTATATGGGAGCTGGGCGATGTTATGACCCGATTTTAATAATTTTTGGAACAGAGACACAATATTAGAAGAAACAAATTTCCTCTGAATTACATTCAATTATTTGCGAGATTCACCCATATTTTGGGTTAAAATTTAGCCTTAGGCGCTGAGTTCAACATGTTCGATATCTGGGGCCTTGAAAAGCTACAGTCCGTTTTCGACAATTTTTTCACAAGTGAAGCCATAGATGATATGCAGTATTCGTGTAAAGGTGTATTCCGCTATTTTCATTGGTTCCTTATGTATATATTAAAAAGTGAAGGAATCAGATGGAATTAAAAATTGAGTCATATGGAAAGTAGTCGTGGTTGTGAACCGATTTCGCGCATTTTTTATGCGTGTTATCAGGGTGTCAAAATACTTTATACCGAATTTCATTCGAATCGTTCGAGTAGTTCCTGAGATATGGTTTTTGGTTTTTGGCCCATTTTCCATTTTGTAAACAATTGTGAGTGCAGCTTCCTTCTGGTATTTTTTCTGTAAAATTTTGTGTTTCTGATAATTATTTTGATATATATAACACTTTATTTATCTAACTCGTTTAGTTTTATGACTTACAAACAACCGTTATGTGAACAAAACTATAATACTCTCTTAGCAACTTTTGTTGCGAGAGTATAAAAAATTAAAATTCATAAATGCAGAAAAGAAAATTATTTTTGTACAATTTTCAGCTTAATTTAATTAAAATTATTATTTTTTTATACTCAAACGCAATCGATCAAAATTATTCTTTTTTAATAAAATGATTAAATAAATTGTGCAATCAACAAGTTTCAATTATTAGCTGTCACAAATAGGCATATATATGTATTCAATATTAGCAGTGAGTGCTTTAATTGAAAAATTTACATACTCATTAAAGCAATTTAAGCGAATAAAAGCATAAATTAGCTTTCATAGCGAGTTAAAGCGAGAGCAGCATGCAAGAGAAGCGGACGGTGACAAAAACAAATTTATTTTAAATTACAAAATAATTTGCGCGCAAGTGTCATTGATATAGAAGAACACATGCAGATGAATATGCAAATAAGTGACAATTCGCTTTGATTGCTTTAATTAGTACTTAAAATATTTGCGGAATCAATTTATTAAACAAAATGCCTGCTTTTTTGTGCAGCGTTTGTTCAATATTCTTTAATTGCAAAATTAATGACAAATATTTATGCGGATGTGATGATGAATCTACGCAATTTGCTGTATGCGCGTATCGCAAGTTGAATAATTAATATTGCCGTTTTTTGTATGCGTGCGTATTCCAGATGTTGCGTATACGCCACGTGGCACCCACGCAATTTATGCGCAAATTGAGGTTGTGCGGCTTTGCGTTTATGGCAGATTGATGATGAAATGTGGAAAATATCAATTTAAAATTGTGAAATTAATAATTGGTGGATATATATGTACGATATAAGCAAACAGTGGATGTGTGTAAGGTGTGAAAATATTGAAATTTAATAGAATATAATAACTGAAGTGAGAGAAATATAGTAAATGGAAAAATTTAGATTCTATTAAATTAGTCTAAAAATTAAAAACGAAGGAAAAATACAGTGTTTAAAAAACTGCAGTCGAAGTAGCAGAAGTCGCAATATTTTTGCTTTTCACTGCTTCGACTGCGAGCGACTTCTTAAAATGAACAGTTACTTCTGCTTCTGCTTCTGAAAAAAACAGAAGTCACAGTCAAAGCAAAAGCAAAAAACGATCGCCGACGAAAAGCGAATCAGCAGCAGCAGTCGCCGTTTGAAAAGTTTTGATTTTGCTTTGCTGCTGCTTTGGCTAAGCAACGCAAGTCGAAGCAACAGCAACTGCTCGACTTCTGCAAGTCGCCAGCAGCAGCAGTCGCCGTTTGAAAATTTTTGATTTTTCTTGGCTGCTGCTTTTCATTCTGCAAATTGATCAAGATCGATACAGGAGTTTAATTGTTTAACTATGGCGCAAAGTGATATTTGGATGTATTTCGAGAATAGTGTTGATGAAGGCATAGCTACATGTAAAACATGTAAAAATAAGTTAAAAAATAATAGAATTTCAAATTTAAAAACTCATTTACTTAATTTACACAAAATAAATTTAAATGCTGCAAGTGTTGAACAGTTAGAAACGTCGTCGACGTCAAATTCCTCCATAACATTAAAAAAAACTATTAGAAAAAAAAAAATAAAAATTGAAGTGAATAAAAAACAATTGCTGAGGTCATATATTGGGTTGGTGACAGAAGACAGCATTCCTTTCAATGTCTTAAATTCGGAAAATATGCGAAATATCGTTGACCCAATTTGTGATGGACTTAAAGCCGCTGACGGGAAAAAAATTACGTTAAATGCATCAAACTGCAAAAAAACTTTGCAAACAGTGGCAAACAATGTAAAAGCGCATATAACCACTGAAGTGGCAAATAAATTATTGTCTCTAAAAATAGACAGTGCCACGCGGCTGGCAAGAAACATTTTTGGCATAAGTGCTCAATATATTAGTTCAGCTCAAATAAAATCCCTTATATTGGGCATGGTAGAGCTTAAAGGTGTTGGATCGAGCACAGCCAAAAATCTCGCCGCTGAAGTGCTAAAAGTCCTAAATAAATACAATATAAACTTAAGCCAAATAGTGTCAATTACATCTGACAATGGTGCCAACATGCTTAAGACAACAAATATATTATCATTTGTTTTCGATGAAAATATTGGCGAGGACGACGAATATTGTTCAAACGATGAATATTTAAAAATAATTGAAAATATTGAAAAAGTGCCAAACGTGTTAATAGGGAATATTCAAGTTTGTCGTTGTGCTGCACATACAGCTCAACTGGTTGCTCTCGATGTTACCAAATCGTCGGATATGTTGAAATACCTATTTAATTGTCGCAACATGACGAAATTTATAAGAAAAACTTCAAATGGATTTCGCGAAATATTCGAGCTGAAACAGCTAAAAATGCCGCAACTAGATTGTCCGACCAGATGGGGATCCACATACACGATGCTAAAGGATTTGTTAGTGGCTAAAGACGAATTAACTGAAATTGAGTCAACTGAAAACAAAATCGAAGAAGACAATTTTGAAGTGGATGCATCGTTGTGGGATTTTATTGAAAACTATTGCTTAGTTTTCAGTCCATTGCAGAAAACAATAAAAAAATTTCAAGAAGAGCAACTGCATTATGGAAATTTTTACGCCCAATGGCTAAAATTAAAAATTTGCACAGAAAAAATTGTAAATGATGCAACTCACGATATGACAAGAACGATTGGCGAAAAGATTCTGAGCTCTATAGAAAAGCGATCGAGAATATTATTAAATAATAAATTTTTCATTTCGTGTTTGTTTTTGGATCCTCGTTTCCAACATACACTAACACCACAACAAAAAAATGATGCAGTGAATCATTTAAAATCGATATGGGACAGAATAAATGACATAAATTCTACTGGACAGTTATGCTCAACCCCAAATTCGGGCTCACATCAATCTGTGAACCATTTTTTTGATGAAGAAGATGAATTGTTAAACGCTTACTTAGAGCAAGGGATCCAAACGGAAGTCAGTAGTACATTCGACGTATACTCAAAGATTGACAATCTTCAACTTCCTTTCCAAAGAATCGATGCAGACGTTCTCACATTTTGGAAAGGAAAGCAGTGCACTGACCAGGAGCTATATGCACTAAGTAATGTTTGCTTTGCTGTACCACCAACTCAGGTAGATATATACAAATGTTTTAATACATTAATGTTCACAGTTTCATAAATACAAATGTTTTCTAACAGGTGACGATTGAACGAGCATTTTCGACGTTAAGACTTGTACTTACTGATTACCGAAATCGACTAAGTCAGGAAGTACTAGAGAATATACTGCTGGTCAAATTGAATCCAAGCTTTCTGGACTCAGCGATTGATAACTTATCTCTTTTTCAAGATGACGAAGATTTTGAAAGTTTATTTTGAATAATATTGTATTTTATGAAAAAAAATGAATTAAAAAAAAAAACAAATTGTCAAACTGTTTAATTTATTAGGATATAGGGGAACAACAAACAGCATAAGCAGCAAAGTAAATCTCGACAGCAGTCGCGAATCGAAAGCAGCAGCAAAGCAAAATCAAAACTTTTCAAACGGCGACTGCTGCTGCTGGCGACTTGCAGAAGTCGAGCAGTTACTGTTGCTTCGACTTGCGTTGCTTAGCCAAAGCAGCAGCAAAGCAAAATCAAAACTTTTCAAACGGCGACTGCTGCTGCTGATTCGCTTTTCGTCGGCGATCGTTTTTTGCTTTTGCTTTGACTGTGACTTCTGTTTTTTTCAGAAGCAGAAGCAGAAGCAAAATTACATGAAATGAAACTTGCTGCAGTTTTTTAAACACTGGAAAAATATAAAGATTAATATTGGACTACTATTGAATTTGGAAAAAAATTATAATAATAATTTTATTAAAAAAAAAAAATTTAGAAATGCAAAAAATTAAAAAAAAATTAAAAAATATTATTACCTAAAATTCTAACTAAAAACAAATAAAAAAAAATTAATTAATAAAAAAAAAATTAGCTAAAATTGGCATTCATTTTTATTGAAAAAATTAATATACTGAAAAATCAATGGAAAAAAGTACTTGATTTACGCACAATAAATCACAGCAATTGCCAATATTTCAGCAATTACGAGGTGACAAGGACAACAAGCCCATATAGAAACAACAAGCATTTTACAACACCTATTAATTTTATTACGCAAATAAAACAACAAAACTCATGTTGTGCACATGCCAAGGTTATTTAAATTATTATTTAATAAACATTTTACACATGTGAACGAACATTTCCGCTTACATTAAAAAGCAAGCACACACACACATACACTTGAATATGAGTCTTATTTAAATGCACATTTATCACAGCGCTCGGTAGGAGGGATGGATTGCGTTAAAGATTGACTGCAATCAAAGGCAATTTATCATTGATTATTAAATGCCTGTGTGTGTGTGCGTGCACACAATGCAAGCACTTGATACGGCCGCTCGCGAGCTTATGCACTGGCAATGATTTTCCGCAATTGTATGTGTTTGCATACTTTCAGGCGTTTCCGCTGCACATGGCAGCAACAGCAGCGCAGTAGCCTTCAAGCGATCGCTAGGGGCCTCAAGCACCACCACCAGCACGTTCAGTGAAGGTTTCCGTTGCAAAATTCATCACTTCCGACGAAACAATGCATTCACTGGCATTTCGTAGGCATATGGTAATATACATATGTGGATATAATTACATATAAATGTATATATATATACATATATTAGTGGAAATGTGATTGCCACGGGAGTAGTGATGTTCATTCTCAAAAGTGTGCATATGATTGCTTAATTATTTACTGAGCTTATGTGTGCTGTTTAATTTCATATTTTGAAAAGTACAAATCAAGTCTTAAGTCTTTGATTAAAAATATATGTAAAAAAAAAATAAGTGTAAAAATATTGATTTTTCAATAGTAAAATACGATTTATAAAATATTAAAATTATATTTTCGAGGCTTTTTCTAAATAGTATTAGGTCCACAACTTTGCTTTCGCCGGTTTTTTTTTGTACATTGAAGTTTTTTTGTTGTATAAAAACGGTTACAAATGTCAATGAGCCTCAGCCGCACTTTTCTTGGAATTAAAAAAGAAAAGCAAAATTTCCCGCAAATGTCGAGAATTCAGCTCAAAAAGTGACATTTTCAGTTGAGAATAAGTTTGGGATGCAAACAGATCTTTACAAATATTTTGTTTGGTTAATGTTGACACAAATATCTAGGATCGATATAGAAAAAAAATCGATTTAATCGACCAGTGATTGACCCTTGAGACATCTATTGGAAAACGGCGGAAGCAAAGTTGTAGACCAATAACAGATTCAGATTCAGGTTCTAGAGCAAAAGGGTACTTTATTGAGATAGAAAATTTCACATAATAGTAAGAGGAACCACGCTCGAAATTCAGCTTTTCAATCTGCCACCTTCCTAGAATATTATAAAGAATAAATTGTTGTCGTTGTTTTTGTATCACCATAAAACATTGCTAAAATCCGGTAAAATATTTATATATATTGAAGGCCAAAAACTTCTTGGCCAAAAACATTACTACAACTTTGCCTCAGCCTCCATAGATATGGCTCCGTGTGATTTTTTCCCACTTCCAAAAATAATGAGAACCTTAAAGGGCCGTTATTTTACAAGTAGATAATTAATTGTCGACAAATGAATTAATATTCTTTTCAAAAATCGAATATTCCCGTTATTTTTTTAACACACCTTATACATTCAACCATGTCTGTTTGTGTCTTAAATAATAAATGTCAAGTCTTACTTTATTATTGTTGCAGTGTTTACCTGAATTTTATTCCTGGATGGATTGAACTGCATTTTTAACAAACCATTTTGTCATCAATTTGAACTCAACCCGCAAATCATAAAGTATAATACTCAAGATACGCTATATGAGACATTCATACTATACACATACTTGTGTTATTTTCATATATTCCTCATCGTTCTATGCAATTTTGTTGTTGCTCTACAGTAGTGTTGCTTTTTTTCGCTTCACTTATAATCTTTTTTTCCAGCTACATACTATACATATGCAACTTTGATCTGTTATGTATACTTATACGCTTTTTATTTGCTTCACTACCACTTTGTCGGCTAACGTCTTTCCATTTCCATTGCTCGGTCTGCCATTTTTTCGGCAGCATCATCATCAAACCAAGCAAATAAATAGAAAGGAAACAAATGTGCAAGCAACTTTATTTTTGTTTCCCTTTTTATTATTTTTCATAAAACAAAGGCTGTAGACGACGTACCTCAGAAGTGCAATCACAATAGATGGAAATATGAAACGAGAGCGGAAAAGCAGGCAAAATAAAAAAAACGAAAATTATTAAGAGAAATATAAAAGCAGCGAAATTCAGGTCATGTAGATCATGTAACCACAAATGGCAAAAAAAATGCTAGTAGATATGTATGTGTATATACTATATAGGCACATATGTGAGATCATAAATTCTGTTATATATAAACATATTTATGAATATTTGAATAACAATAATTCAGCTGGGAAAGTTTTTGTGGGAAAACTGTGTATATATACATAATATAGTATATACATATAGATGTTTGATTTGTTTTATTTATGAGCACAAATGCCTCTATTTAATGTAGCTTCTTCACGCGCTTCAATCAAGAACAACGAGCCCACGTGTCAATAGTAATAGTTGAATCCAACAGTGTAATGATTTAATTATTCTAAGGCAATATTTTCACGCACATTTGCTTTAACTCAATAGGCCAATTCTTAAATTTTTCACTGTTGACAGTCATAACATCGAAGTCGTAGATAATTTCGTATACCTGGGAACCGTCATAACAACACCAACAATGTCAGCCACGAAATCCAGCGCAGAATCACTATTGCCAATAGGTGCTATTTTGGACTGAGTAGGCAATTGAAAAGTAAAGTCCTCTCTCGGCGAACCATAATCAAACTCTACAAGTCGCTTGTCATTCCCGTCCTGTGCAGAAGCTTGGACGATGTCAACATCAAGTTTTCAAGAGGAAAATTTTGCGCAAGATTTATGGTCCTCAGAACATTGGCAACGGCGAATACCGCAGACGATGGAACGATGAGCTGTACGAGTTATACGACGACATTGACATAGTTCAGCGAATAAAAAGACAGCGGCTACCCTGGCTAGGTCATGTTGTCCGAATGGACGAGAACACTCCAGCTCTGAAAGTGTTCGATGCAGTACCCGTCGGAGGAAGCCGAGGAAGGGGAAGGCCTTGGAATCTCCAACTGGAGGCGAACTGCGAAGGGAAGAGAGGAGTGACGCACTCTCATCGATTCGGCTATAACCGGCTAAACGGTTCAGCGCCAATTACATACATACATACAAGCATACACTTGGCTATAAATAAATTACGTTTAATTTTGACAAAATTAATGTTGGTTGATGAACATTCAACTAATCCAATGTGAAGAACAACCTGCCAAAAGATCAAAGTGGGTTAGGTTAGAATTGAAGCTGTAAACTATGGCCTTTTCCCTGGTCTTAAGATATGAAATAATGGACGTTGTGAATTTTGTCGTCTTTCAAAAGAATCCTTGGAAATCAAATAAAAAATATTATTTCCAATCATACTAGTGACATTAAATATCTTTTATAGTTAGATAAGTTGTTATCTTTGATTAATATTCTGAGTTAATATAATATATAGGTTAGGTTAGGATAGTCTGGTAGGCTTAAAGCCACACATGGACAAGATATGGACATCAGATGGAAAAGTATATAGTTCTGGTTAAATATAATCGATTTTAAGAAAATAAGCGATGTAAGGCTCTTCACTACAGAATAATTTGCGTAAATATGAAAACGTCAAAGTAAACTCTTTCGAAAAAACCGGTTATGAAATATGAAGAAATTATTGCTTGAAAATTGAGGAATTTATAGAACTGTCGCTGTCATAAATATTTTTTAGACATCATTTTAAATTATAAGGAATATCTATATCCAGTAATTCAAAATATAAACTTAAAATTCCAGTATTTGACTTCAGAGCAATATAAAATACAAGTTGGTTTAATAGTATGTTACATATATACATGTCTTACATTTTATATGAATTTTGCAAAAAACACATTGGATTCGATCAGGAAGAAGAAAAATGACATCTGTCGAATAAGCTCGATTAGATAGCCTCACAGAAAACATCTCTATTTTTGTGCATTATTGCGTATTAAGCCCTGAAAATCTAGCTTCAATATATTAAAAAATACCTATAATTAGAATTAACAATATTAAACTATTATCATAGAAATTCAAAAACGTTTTTTGGACTTTTGTTTGACTTAACTTAAGTACTAACGTTCTATTTTAATGTCCATTAATTAAAGTAAACATTTAAAATTCATTAACAAACCAGCAGAGTAAAACGCAAAGATAATTAGCTAGTCATTTCAATTTGCTAAAAAATTTTAAGCCAATTTACACTAGTCTACACACAGCCGCACAAAACCCGAAGCGAATTCCGCCAAACTAACCTCAACACATTTCGCTTAATCGACTTTTGTCCAATGTCCAAACGCAACAAAGCGCAATTAAATGCCAACAATTAGAATTTGAATAGGAAAATAAAGAGAAGCAAAAATAGAAATATTAGTTGAACGGCGCTATTAAAATAACAAACAAAAACACACGTACAAAAGTATATAAGTAAACAAAAATGACTTTTTAACAGCTGTGAAATGGGTGCAAATGCTGCCAAAAAACAACACAAACAAATAATAAAAATGAATATGAATTCACCAAAAATATGCTTATAGTATTTACATACACAAACACTCGCCTGCACACACACACACACTCAGAGTTCCACAAATCATTTGAAAAGCATTCAGGCGTGTGAAAAGAGTAAGCGAGTGTTGGAGAAGGAGGTCAAACTAGCCGTGTAAGTGCTAGTGAGCACTGGAATTTGTTGTGAGGGGAAGACAAAGAGACGCTTAAAATTCCGCTGCGGCCTTCAACTTTCAGCGCAACAACAAAAAACAACAACACACGCCACAAATAAACAAACAAGCCAGGCAACTGCACTGCAAAGAAAGCAAAAGCCAACTGTAAATACAATAACAATAATAACAACACCAACAACAACATAACGTAGCTGTACAACAAAATTAACCTTTTTCGCGCTGTTGCAGCTGCAATTAAAAACGGAAGCGGCGTCCGCTGTAGTTGAAGCGGCAAAAGCCGAAAAATTGTTGACATTCGAATGGCGGGGTGAGGAGCGTATGAAGCGCACAACAAGCAAAAAGCCAGCGGCGAACAAATGGGGCGACGCAACAAAATGTCATCATGAATGCTTAAGTGAATTCCATGCTATCCTATGCTGTGCTATGCTATGTAGTGGACAACAGTAACAGTAACGAGCATAAAAAATAACAACAACAATTTTAAAGTGGAATAAATATGTATATTTAAATATTGAAAAAAAATGGAGAGAGTGGCAGGCGCCCCCACAACGTGTAGGGACACTCATACTGAAATGTAGCAGCTTTGCTCATTTCGTTGGAAGGAACAAGGAGTGTAACAAAATGGAAAAACAAAAAACTAATAGAAAAAATTGCATGGAAACTCCATGTGTCCGCTGCAAAGCTCCGACTCGACAGAATTATTTTGAGCCAAAAGCATAATCACGAAAAATGCTCCGGAGCAAATAAGTAACAAAACCAAAAAAAAGTAAAATTCAACGGATCAACGTAAAAACTATTTAACGCCACAGCAGCGTGAAGTTTTTTTATAAAAACAAAAACAAAAAAAAAACGCAACTGACCAACGAAAAAATTAACGGACAAGGCAGGCAGAGGCGACAGGACGCATCCTGCAATCAGTGCATGCTTCACCGCAAAGCAGAGTGACTTTTGCAAATTTATGTTGATTTTACACTCTTCACCACTTTGGACGCGCACGGTGGGGCTTTTTCCTTAAACAAAAATAAGTTTATTTCGATATGAGTTTTTTAGGATTAATTCTCAAAAAAGAACTATTTATGTAGGTTGTTAAATAAGCGAAAAGAGTGGGTTGCCACTTTTACTTTCTTTTATCATATTTTATATTAAAGAAATAATAAAACAATAACAAACAAAATAAGCAACTATTGTTGAAAATTAAAAAAAAATACATTAGACCAGGGTTACCATTTATGTCTTATTTGCTTTTTAGGGTTGCCAAGTTAATTTTTATTCAATATTATAAAACTTGATTATTTTTCCAAATAGATTCAATAGAAAACAATTTTTATTGAAGTTAGATTCCAAGCTAAACTAGAGTTGCCACTAAAATTTACTTATAATTTGGCGAAAATCATAAAAAAAATTGCATTCAACTGTGCAACAAATTGTACCAAACTTTTTGAAACAAAGAAGCTAAAGATTTAAATTCAAATTAAATTAATTAATTAATTATGAACACAAAGCAAAGTAGGTTGCCATTACAGTTAAAAATTACATTAGGGTTACCACTAAAATTTTCAGCACAATAATTGTTTGATTTCTTGAATTCGTAAAGGCACTAATATCTCCTTCTTGAATGGCGTAAACACCGCTTACGCGATTATAGCCGAGTCCACAACAGCGCGCCACGCATTTCTCCTTTTGGCAGTTTGGCGCCAATTGGTCATACCCAGTTAAGACAGGGCCTTTTCCACCTGGTCCTTCCGATGGAGTGGAGGTCTCCTTCTTCCTCGGCTTCCACCAGCGGGTACTTCATCGAACACTTTCAGAGCTGGAGCACTTTCGTCCATTCGGACAACAAGACCTAGCCAGCGTAACCGCAGTCTTTTTATTCTCTGAACTATGTCAATGTCGTCGTATAACTCATACAGCTCATCGTTCCATCGTCTACGGTATTCGCCGTTGCTAATGTTTAAGAGACCATAACGCCACAGCACACATTTGGAGTATTTTTTGTTAAACGATTTTCACTCTTTTCGCCTTGTTTTTTTTCAGTTGCACAATTTGCCACTAATTTCGCTTAGCCTTGTTTATTGTTCAATTTCGCTGCGTTGGACAGCAAATAAATTGCTAAAATTTGAGAAGTGTGCAACAAAGAGTAGTGTGTTGAAAAAAGAAAAATTAAAATTCTTAGAAGCATTTTCTGGCAACGCGCTAACACCAACAGCCGCCAGCACGAGAATCGCTTTTTTTGGTTTCTTTACTTTGATTTCCACGCGTATTGGCTTTCGTACGCCTCAAAGTATGCTAGAGTCTGCATTTCAATGCATGCTTTAAATTCTGAAATCGTGTGCCTGAAATCGGCAGCAAATTTTGCTGCGGTCAATGTCGTTAGTGGTGGCTGCATTCTAATTAACATTGCTCGTAAACAAGAAATAAAACCAAAACCAAAATCAACCGCAATGAAATTAAAAATTGTTTGTTTTAGTGCTTGCAAATTGCAAAATTTCGTGTCAAATGAATGAAAATACTGGCTTTTATTTGTGGAATCTCAAATTTGAAAACATGTTGTGCAATTTTGAATTTATTTTTTCAATTTTGACAAACAGTGGAATAAATTAAAAATTATTTGAAAAAAGAAAAACAGTTTGAGCAGCAAAAGAAAAAGTGGGTTGGATGAAGCTTCATGATAAGCGGAAATGGTATGAAAAATCAATATTATATTAATACTGAATTTGGCAGCACAAGAACCCAACACTCCTACAATACCATTTCGTTTAGATGAAACTGAAACTGATTCTACAAAGTAAAATGAATTCTGGTATTGGAATAAAAGTCCGACAGTTCTTCTTTTCAACATAACCTATAACCTTCTCTTAAGGGGTTACATGGGTTTTGTCGCGTAAAAAAATAATATTTATATTTTTAATATTTTTAAATATTTTTTTTTTCATGTAAAAAATTATTTAATTAATTAAAAAAAAATTAAAATCCTTCGTTCAAGCACGAGTAAATTGTATCTCGAACACCTGTTCAAAATTTCATCAAGATCGGTTGAGTAGTTTTCGAGAACATTTGACAACCGACTTTGAAAACACGGTTCCGGGCAAAACCCCTTAAGCCATTCATCAACTAGACCAAAATCAATATATATTGAATGAATGATGAATTGAGTAATATGGCTGGCTAACCAACATCAACTTTAGATACAGGATGGTTTTTGCCAACTCGTTTTCTGTTTACCGAATACACAGTCTTAGATTAGGTGAGGTTAGGTTTTATGGCTGGTCCTCACAATCGGCTAACACTCTGAGATACGAAGATTCAATCCATTGTTAAACCAGAATAACCCCTTTAGTTGGATATTAAATCTCAAGGAAGCACTGAACCTACCAGATATATGCATAAGTATTTCGTGAGGGTGTTCAAACTTCAACTTCAAAAAAACTTAGCTTCGATCTCGGTCTTAGAAAGTAAACAACTTCGAATTTGCGGTTATTCACAACGCTATATGAGGTGTTTTCAAAAATTAACGGGAACTTTTTTAGAAATATATTTATTCATTCGTCTACATTAATGTTGTCGCCTTCAAAATAGCCCGATTAGATATTATACACTTATGTGAGAGCTTCTTCCAATCGTCGAAACATTTCTCAAACTCGACTTTTGGGATAGCATTTGGCTCTTTCAAAGATTTCTCGTAACCTTGTAAAAAGAGCGACCTTTAGGTTCTCTTTATTTTTGGAAAATAAATATAAAATGACAGACGTAGCCATATCTGGCGAATATAGAGGCTGGAACATCGTTACAGTTATAACAAGCAACGAAGGGTGAAATATGTCTTTATAAGTAGCGGTTGCTACTGACAACTGAAAATTTTATTTTACTTCAGGGGCATATAATAATTGAACACTTGGACATGTCAAAGGGGACTAGCGTACCCAGTTGTCCAAGTGAGATCCTCTGGAACCTAAACTAATCTACCTATAATGTCAACATATTGAACCAATTTAAAGTAATATTATCGAATGATGCATATTAGTAAATCTAGAAAGAGATAGAGATAGTGTCAATTCGAGAGAATGGCTGTGTCTCATAAATCTGACATACAAGTAAGTAAAGTAATATGAAAGCTCTCAAAAATTTAAAAATAAACTCGAATGGAGACACAAACAATTCAGCATTAGCATATACATAGATACATATGAATGAAGTAATAAAAATCATTTATTTCTTAAAGGGTATTGCAAAAATAAACCGCATATGCGCCATACATACATGAAAGTGAACTATAAAAAACTAGCGATTTTGTGATTCAAATCACAGCTGCGTGATGCGATATTTGCATTGCCTGCTTTTAGGATGCAGCTTTACATACATACACATGAATTAGAACAACAACAACAACAACAAATGTGTATACATGGTTGCAAGCAAGAGTGTACCTCATGTGTGCATGCACGGTTTGACTAGCTTCAAAGTGGAATTAGAAAAAAAAAACAAGAACAACATATAAAGGAAAATGTGTAAAAAAGCCGATGAGAATGCAAGAAAATAAGAGAATGCAAAAAATGCGAAAAACATGCGGTTTAATTGAGGTCATGCGGTGGTTTTATGGTTTATTGTTTCATTTTTACGGCATTTTCATTGTGGCATTACTTCAACTTACGACTGTTGTTGTTGTTAGTGTTATTGTTATGAATTGCTTTGCGTTATTGTTGTTGCAATTTGTGTGTTTTTCGCACATTGCTGCACTCGTTGAGACTAATGTTGCCGCATAAACATTTAAATTCATAAAAATATAGAAAAAAGTTAAATAAAAACAACAACAACAACAACAATAAGAGTGTTGAATACTCCAACTACACACACACCCGCGTACAAACTTTTATAACGGTTATACAAATTAGCTCGAGCGCTTCTCACACACTCAACTGCATTTCTGCGATTTATGTGACAGCTTCGAGCATGTGTGTTGTTGTTGATAAAATTAATGGCAGCGCAACGTTTGTGTCATAATTTATTTGAAGTTTTCTGCATTAATATGCTCCAAATAATGTCATTGTATTTTTATGTGTTTGTATATGTATGTGTGTGCCTGTGTGTGTTCGTTTTTATTGCTTTTGTGTGAAGTTCACACATTGCGTATGCATAAATTTTATGTTGAAAACTTTCACCAGTAGTTAGTCCATTATAATAATAAATTATGCGTACAATAGCAGATAATTTGTATTGTTTGATATTCGCGTTGACAAATTGCAAACCGAATAACGGTTTTTATCACTTTTATTGAGATTAATATGGCACACAGCGCGCTTGAGTGTAGGTGGGAAATTAAGAGAGTGAGCCGAAATTATTATTGTGTTGGTGGCATTGTAGAGGAATAAGTGAGTACTTTCAAAATTTAACATTTTTGGCAAAAAACATGTTTTTTTTTTAATTTTTTAATAATATAATATTATTTTTGATACCTAAAAGTAATCGAAACAATTATAGAATTGTGTTCATACATAAATCGAGATAATCAGGTTGACCGGTAAGAGCCAAAGTGATACGATAAGAGCTTGGGAGAGTCAACTAAAGCCGAAGTTAAGCGATTTTGAGTGAGTATTCAAAATAAAAACAAGAGGAAATATATTTGAGCATAATCTGATATATTTCAGTGATATGAAATACATATTGACGGAATAATTGTGATTTTTAAAACTCATATGCTAATTATTCCTAATTATTTCAATATTGTTATGTAATGCTTTTTCCTCCTTTACGTAACCAAAATTATTATATGAAATGCAATGAAACTATTGGTCTAACCGAAAGAGCTCAAAGTTCTCAACATTGCAGCTTGTTGCACCTAAATGTATACTTTACATTTGAGCCACATTGATTTCAGATTATTCATATCGAAAAAATAGCATACTTTTAGGCAAAAATACTACTTGGACAGGACGGCAGAAAACAATGATATCTTATTTTTAGTCAAACAGTACACAATTTCAACAGATTACTCTATAATACTTAAAAAAATTAAGAAATTTTAATTTAAAAATTTCCTTATATTGATAAACGTCAGTATTCTTTCGCTTGAGTAAATCTTCTTCCCAAAAATGTGCTAAAAATCATGAAATTCCGTGCAATATGAGAAGATAATTGAAGGCACCAGTAGTATATTTTTCAGAAATAATGAATTATTCTGAAATACAAACCTTTGGACCAAAACTGATACCTTAAGTTGTGCGATAAATACTTGTAAAGATAAAATCAAGCCTTAAGGGTCTCGCAAAAAGTGCTTGAAATATCAAAAATTGCTGCTAAAAATAATATTCACTATTTAAAAAATGAAAGTACGAGGTGTCAAAAAAAATTATTTTAATTTCCAATTCAAAAATTTAATCCAAATGACAAATTTTGAAATTTTTTACAAGCATACAAGAAAGAGCCAAAGTCGAGTTTGGGAAGTACATATTACGATGATTGAAAGAAGCGATGGACGAGAAGGACGACTTATTAATGTAGATGAATGTATAAATACTAAAAAAACGAAAATTCGCGTTATTTTTAGAACACCCCTCGTATATAATTGAGATCAAAATCAATTAGAGTCTGATTGGACTAGACTAGACTGAACTAGACTTCAAAAAAATGTTTAATGTGCAAAAATATAATTTTTCAAATTTAATTAAAAACAAGTAAGGAAGGGCTAAGTTCGGGAGTAACCGAACATTTTATACTCTCGCAATTTATTTATTTAACTTAATTAATATTATATAATACACAATTTGACCCACATATTCGTCATATATATTGTATAAAGTCCATTGAAAGTAGGAAACCATAATATTAGGTTAGAAGCACCGAGATCCTGATGTGTGATATATGGGGCCTTGAAAACCTATGGTCCGATTTCGGCGATTTTTAGAAATGGGCTGCCACACTATAAATACAGTATTTGTGTAAAGTTTTGCACCGATATCTTCACTATTGCTTACTTTATATATTGTAAAGTAAACGATTCAGATCATCTTCTAAGTTCTGGTATATAGGAAGTAGGCGTGGTTGTGAAGCGATTTGGCCAATTTTCACAACATATTATTGAGAGGTAAGGAAACTATTACAAACCAAGTTTCATTGAAATCGGTCGAGTAGTTCCTGAGATATGGTTTTTGACCCATAAGTGGGCGACGCCACGCCCATTTTCCATTTTGTAAAAAAATCTGAGTGCAGCTTTCATCTGCCATTTCTTATGTGAAATTTAGTGTTTCTAACATATTACGTTAGTGAGTTAACCCACTTTTAGTAATTTTCAACCTAACTTTTGTATGGGAGGTGGGCGTGGTTATGATCCGATTTCTTTCATTTTTGGACTGTATTAGGAAGTGGCTAAAAAAAACGACTGCAGAAAGTTTGGTTTATATAGCTCTATTGGTTTGCGAGATATGTAAAATTACATCCAAATATTCCCCTTCATAGTGCGATCCTTCATTATTTATGGCTTAGTTATGGCACTTTATGTGTTTTCGGTTTTCGCCATTTTGTGGGCGTGGCAGTGGTCCGATTTTGCTCATTTTCGAAAGCAACCTTCCTATGGTGCCAAGAAATAAGTGTGCCAAGTTTCATCAAGATATCTTAATTTTTACTCAAGTTACAGCTTGCACAGACGGACGGACGGACGGACGGACAGACAGACATTCGGATTTGAACTCCACTCTTCACCCTGATCACTTTGGTATATATAACCCTATATCTAACTCGTTTAGTTTTGGGTGTTACAAACAACCGTTATGTGAACAAAACTATAATACTCTCTAGCAACTTTTTTGTTGCGAGAGTATAAATATATTTGATATATATCACTGAACATACAGCCCCCAGCAGATGAATGAACAAACACATTGGAGCTTTCATAACTCGAACTCCATAACTCGAACTCTTGAATTGGCAGTATAACCTAAATTACATACAAATTTTCTTCCATAAATCGAATCGCATAAAATATCTATAACTCGTAGTCTCTCTAACTGGAAGATTTTTTGTGGATTATGAAGATTCGAGTTAAGAAGTTTCACTGTATTTCAAACATGAGTGGCTTAGATATTTCCTGCTAAAAAAAAATCGTAATAATTTGCTATAAGAATTTGTATCCACTTTAACTAAATCGCAGTACGAAGTATGCGAAAAACAAATTACTCGTATTTAAGCTGCCAGACAGCTTAACGAGTTTCTAAGTAAGTAAGTAAGACCTTACTTTTCACATCCAAATAAACCGACTCAAAAGCACAGGAGCCTGCTAAGCGCTTGGCGATAAGCGAAAATCTGCCAAGCGACACATACGAGGAAAGAAGGATTTTAAAAGAAAACGCAAGAAACTGTGCGAACGACGTGGGTCGCACACTTTGCATATGTTTAACGCGTATTATACGCGTATTTATTTACATAATTCACTTGATATGACAATATTTGCAGCGTCGAAGATTTACTGGCAAATAGCCGCGCGGCGGCATACACTAACTGTAAACACAAATCAACATTTATGTATGCATGTAATGGTTGGTACAAATATGGATATACACAGCGCAGAGAGGCGCGTTCGTGCGGAAGTTACGAATACGCCACGGTGCACCATTCACACGCCGGTTTGCCGAATGTGTGTGCACGGACAGCATTTGATTTAGACCACCTCCACGTTATTTATAGCAGTGTGTATGCGCTTAAGGGCATGCCGGCGGGCTTGTATGCTTACTATACAAAAATTACAAAAACAATAAAAACAACAAAAGTGTAAACTTTACAAGTTTTTCGCTGAAACAAAAGAAGGCGAGCACAAAAGAAATGCAGAACGTGAAGTGATAACAATAGCTGAGACAGCACGAGCGGAGAAGAAGACTCATGTGAAAGGCCATGGGAACACACACAGCAGGCAGTTATTTCAATGTATGCGTGTGTGTGTGTGTGTGAAGACACGCTTGACACATTTACAACTCGTTGGCCGATGCCAGGCGAGCGCAGATTGGTTAGTTGAGTGCTGACTAGCTTGCTTGGACGGTATAGTTGCCAAGATTAAAAGGCGTGAAGCAAATAGAAAGCGTGTAAAATATTGAAAAGTATATAAGTAACGAAAAAAACTAGAAAAAAACTGTAAATTTAGAAAAAAATTGATAACCTAAAGCTGACTAAGCAGAAATCTCATTTTATCTTATTTCTTGCAGCAAATTCTTTTTTATAATTTTAAAAGCGTTGTAAGCAACCTTCAAAGTTTCACATAAAAAAATAAAAAAAACAACAACAAAAAATTTTCAATATCCTACAAACAGTATTACCAACTGATGATCAGCTATATTTATGTGCCAATGGAGGCGAAAGCAACTAACCCACCCCAGAAAGAGCTGTGTGTATTACACGATAAGTCATCGATTTAAGTATTTGTAGACATTTCCACGTAAATAAGCCGTGTCAGTGTAGATTGGTAAACGTCATTAAGCTGATGACTGGCACGATTATCCAATTCACATTGCACGCTTGCCGTCGCCCTCTGCATTACCACCAGAGGTCCTAGTTAGGTTGTGTGTGTGGCAGTCACTGGCAATCATTTATATTGCGAGCATTTCATCATTTTTCAACGCTGAACTGCATTTCCTCCACCTGCAATTCGACATGACACTTCATGTCACATGTACGACATTTGAGTTAGCTGTGCACACGAAGCCTCAGGCGTTGTGCCATCCATATGCAACACACGATGATGCAACACGGTGCACACGGTGGAAATTGCACGGTATAGCATTAATAATAACTTGACATGATAATAAAAAAATAGTATGTGCTCGCAATGCTGAAGGAGTACATGGAAAAGTTGATTTTGAGCATGGACTTTTTAAGCTGTGTACAGAGAGTACAGTAGTAGCGCAAATTATGAGAATTTGAAAAATTTTAGAACTAAATAACATGTTTCTGGCTACAAAAATATAGAAATAACTAACTCCGAAATAAATACCTGTAAAACTAAATATATTAAAGATATAAAATAAAAATGAAGATAAAATATAAAATAAAAAAAACAATAATAATAATAATAATAAAACATATTAAAAATATAAATTACATTTTTTTTAATAAATAGTCGCCAATTGAATATTTCAACCCAGCGATGCTCACTCTTAGTCATACTAGACTGGAAATCATTGTACTAATAATTCTCTTTATATGTTATGTTTAAATAGTAATAATTTCTGTATAACAGGGTTACTAATATAAAATGGAGAAATGATCAACACCCAAAAATTGAGGCCGTACAAATATGGGAGTTAAACATTTTTAGCGAACAACAAAGTTGTTTAAAAAATTTATGGCAGAAATTTATCTAGAAAGGCTAGAATTTTTCCTCGTAAACTGGAGGAATAAAAATTTTAAACCTTAAAAAAATACTTTAAAGAGTCAAAAGCCGGTTAAGCATTCCAATTTCAAAGTAATATAGATCGAAATATGTTCTTCTTCATGACAAAATATGGCTGAAAAGTCGTTGATGTCATGAAAAATCAAATTTTATATAAAGGGAGGTACATTAAATTGATTTCGTAAACCATTATTTTTAGAATAAGGAATATTTGTGTTTAAGGGACTACATGTGTTTCGTGGGTTAAAAAAAATCTTTTTTTTTTTGTTTTTTGCTTATTAATTTCTACAATATCTCAAGAATATTATCCTAAATTTATCCTAAGTCGATCCGAATAATAGTTTCGGAGATACAGCTTTTGGAAGGTGTGCGCTCCAAACCAAGTACTATTGTTACTCAGAACTTTAAACGCGTTTTTCTCGGAACCGTGCTTTCAAAGTCGGTTGCCAAATGTTCTCGAAAACTACTCAACCGATCTTGATGAAATTTTGCACAGGTGTTCGAGATACAATTTACTCGTGTTTGGACGAAGGACAACTATTAAAAAAAAACATGTTAAGCAAATTTGACCGATTAAAAAATAAAAGTTCAGGGTCTTAACAAAAACACAGGAAATGACGTTTTAATTTTATTTTAAATTTCATAAATTATTCTTTGAGTATGTATCTATAAGACAAAAAAAAGTTTGAATTAAATAAATATTAATAAAAATATTGAAAATAGACCTTTTTACCCGACAAATGTAACAAAAATTTCGAAAAAAATAATTTTCCCATACAAAGTAAGAACAGCCTAATGTACATTGAGTAAATCTTCAATTTCCTGTTGACCTACCTTGACATTAAGGGGTTACATACATAATTCAGCGAATGTACCATTGAGGTATGAGTGACGTGCAATTAACAATACAATTCTCTATCGGCACTATAAGGCGTGGTCCGAGAGGCGTGAAATTTTCGTAGATTCATTTTCTTATCAAGTCTCAACTATTTTCAGCTTTCGTGATAAAAATTTCGAATAAAAAATTTTAACGAACAGGCTAATGTACATATTTATTATAAAATTTTACGTTGAATTATGATCATCACATTTATTTTTTTTTACATTTCACTTTTACTTTTTCCATTATTTTTTATTGTTTTTAAAATTTTCCTTATTTATTATTATTATTTTTTTATAATATTAATATTTATTTATTTTTATAATTTTTGAAGTTATACTTCTTATACGACTTCGGAAAAGGTTGCGATAATTGTTTAACGCTTCAGCGGAGAGGGAATAGCGTTGAACAATTAACGCGAGAGAGAGAGAGAGAGTGAATGAGAGTAAAGCAGAGAACTTAAAGCACTTGCCATGCTTATGCTATTTGAGCAATTCTTGTTTTTGTAGAACAATGTTTAAATTTTTGGTTGGTGACGTATTCACATGTGTACGCATATGTATGATTGTATGCTTGCGCATTATTTTCCTTTCGTTTCTGTTTCATTTCGGCGAATTCTCAACTATTTTGTGTGACTTTTGGTTGAAATACTCAGCGTTGGCCGTTGAAAAGTTAAGACTATACTTCACAGGATCATTTCTGTAGTCAGTCTTCATTCTTTGCAAATCGAAAGTATTAGCACCCGCGATGAGGAGGTATATCGTTTTATCTGACAGCGTGAGGCTTATGAATTTCATTTCTAATTTTGTCTTGTGGCATATTAGAAATGATGTTTCTTCGATGATCGCTCGGTTACAACGGATAAAATGACTTCTGAATGGTGATTTTAATGAATAAATTCCAAGGTTTTATACAAATAATTATATATAATAATGCGGTAATAATTAATGCGGTATTCGCGAGAAATATAGATAAAATAGATGTAAGACATTTCATATCGTATTTTAGTTATCATAATCCAATTGTAAATATTATAGATATCAATCCGTCAGAACCCAGAAATGATAATTGATTTAGACTTTATAAAATATACATAATAATTTTATAAAATGTGAATCTAAGAAAGTGTGAAAGTGGATTGACCACACCTTATTTTTATCCTTTCCCTCTCGCTAGTTTTCTTTTATACAAAATGATATGCATTTCATGGAATATCACTAAGAAGTATACATTCTTCCGCGTGTAGGGACTCCGCGCACCCTTTTATTTTTTTTTTTTTTTATAAATTTACTTATTTTTTACATTTTTTATTATTTTTATTAAATTTTTTTTTTCATTATTCTGTTATTATATTTTTATTATTTTTTTCCTATTTTATTTTATTTTATAATATTTATTTATTTAAAAAAAAAAATCATTATTTGTATTATATTATTATTCCTATAGGGTCACTCAACGTCAGCTGCAATCTTTTAATCGTTCGCCATTTGACATTCACACATTTACCGCTTCTATTGTCTAAACACAGCATTCGAAGAAGAATCTAAATTTTTCCAACAGTCTTTATTACCGTTATGGCAGCCTACTTTTTGCCGCCGGGTACACATCATTCTTTAGATGAAGGATTTTCTAATTTGCATAGCCAGATTAGTGGTGAACAGGCAGCAGACATTGTTGGAACGCTGACATTTAGAAGACACGATTTCGAATATAAACGGAATGAAATGTCGAACATAAATAACTATGCAGAACCCAATTTTTCTTACTAGGCCATAAGCATTCTTCATATTTACCACGATCCAGCAGGCAGCAGCAGTCTTAATCTGACATGTCTTTTGTTGCGTGTTTGAATGAAAAGCGAGATATTGAGTTGAATGCAGCGAGTCAGCAAATTGCCAACGGCACAAATTTTAATTTCAAGCAAGAAAGCAGCTGCAAAATGCAAATATTGTAAATATATATGTTTGTTGTAGTGTGGATAGAGAATCGTTTTGCCAAGAGATCAGAAGCAAAATTTATAGTTGCGGCTTTCATAGAAACTATCAAGTAGAAAAGTAGAAGAGGAAAAAGTCAAGGACATTCCCAATAACGGTGCTTCAAGATATTGCCACCAATATCAATTACCATAACTCTTCAAAATTTTTGCTGACTAGTTCAATTACTCTCTCTTGTGTCTCTCGCCATCAAGACTTGAAGCAACGAGTGTCACATACAAGAGACACTTGTGTATATAAACTCGTATATCTTTGCAATATGAATTTCATGACCTATTTGCATTGCTATTAGCACACTGCGTACTTTGTCTTCAATTTTAATATATGCTCTTAGATATATTTTCACGCACATTCTCCCGAGTCGCTCACACGTTGGTAATATTTAAATTTGGTGAAGAAATCATTTGTTATCCGCTTAAATGATGTAAGCATTTTTCCCGTTAAGCGCGTCTCACCTGACTGCGTGGCTGTCAGTCATAGGTGTAGGTGTGCTTATAGTTGTTGTTGCTTTGTTGTCATTCTCATGTATTTTCCGCATGAGTTGCGCTTAACCTAATAAAAATTCTCATAAATATTAGCTGACGCCTTCAAGTCTTAAGCCACTGAAATTGCAAACAAAAGTGGAGCTCAGCGAGCTGTCAAAAGAGTATGTGTGGTTGACTGTGTATGTCGGTGTGTGTGAAAATTCAAATTTCACAAGAGCTAATAGAAAATCGAGCTAATGTGCTCGTGTTCGTTAGGATTTGCCACGCTTGGTTGGAAATCAAGAAGCGGCGTTGGAAATAGAAAGGACGAAAGATAGAAGGTGATGTGTGTATGCATTAAGGTGGTGCGATTTTTTTTAAAGATGAATGTTAAAGGAAAAACAAACAAAAAACTAATTTAAAAAATTTTAATTTCTTAAAAAGTTAATTTAATTTAAAAAATTTCATTTTTATTTAATCAATTTAATACTTGCCAAATAAAATATAATAAATTTTAATTTTATGTTTTTTCTATAATTTAATCCTTTGGAGGAAAGTAAGTAATAATAATTTACTGGTCGATTTAATCGATTCTTTTATATCGATTTTGGACATTTGTGTCAATATTAACCCAACAAAATATTTGTAGAGATCTGTTTGGATCCCAAACTTATTCTCAACTGAAAATGTCACTTTTTGAGCCGAATTCTCGACATTTTAGGGAAATTTTGCTTTTCTTTTTTAATTCCAAGAAAAGTGCGGCTGAGACTCATCGACATTTGTAACCGTTTTTATACAAAAAAAAAACTTAAATTTACAAAAAAAAAACGGCGGAAGCAAAGTTGTAGACCTAATAATATATTTATTTATTTTTTAATGCTGATTGTTTTTTATTTTATGTTTTAATTTTATTTTATTTTTAGTTTAAAACTTTTTTCGAAAGAAATTACTATAAGATCTATCCTATAATATGTATATTCCGTACAAACGGAATCTTTTCAGTTTTATACCAATAATCAACAGCTTAATGTTTCCTCTGATCTTTAAAGCTTTGTAAAATTTCATAGAACCCATAAGAGATTCTCAAGATCTCCACTTACTAATCAGAAACTATCCTCAATGATTAAGATATTTAGAACAAATTTAAGGAGATCTATATTTTAGACCAATATATACCACATATTAACCCTTTCATGCCTAATGTTGTTTATTTTAAAACAAAGTAGACTATATAAAAAATAAAGATAAGTGAGTTATTTAAAATAAATCAGTCATGAGGAAAGTGTTTAGATTCTTTATAATAATTTAATTGTTGTCTATAGGCAACATCCCGTAAATAAAGAGAAAGGATACAAAGGATTTTGAAAATTTTCTAACTTCAAATTTGAGTTAAGACTAATCTGTACTAAAAAAAAGTTTAGCTCCGCTCATTTAAATTCGGGCAAGAGAGGGTTTATAAAGATATTATTGATATTCAGACCATCTCTGTTAAGGGGTTAGGGGTAGTCAGGATTTTCAAAATATCATTTTTTTTGCATTTTCGTTAAGAGTAATATCTTAAAAATTTTAAGTTGATCCGATAATTACTTTTCGAGTTATTCGACAAGCTTTAAATGCGTTTATCTCAAAACTATGTTTTTTGAACTGGTGACAACTGTAACTCGATAACCGCTCAGTAAATTTTAATGATATTCATACAGATTTTAGAATACATAATAAACTCAGACCTTATCCGAAGGATTTTTTTTTTTGAAAAATTTCCTTTTTTTAAAACTGGGTCAACACAGACAGCTATAACTTTGGAAATTATACATTTTTTTTCCAAATTTTCGTGACTTCAAGTCAAGACATTGTGTAATAATGCCATATTATAACTTTTGTAAAATAAAATGATTTAATAGCAAAAAAAAATGACTGAAAACTCTAATTTTTTCGTGTCTCTGACTACCGCTAACCCCTTAATTCGTTAGTCGTTATTCGCTAGTTTTTTACGTCGATTTTGTTTTTGAAAGATTAACAAATTATCGTTCTACAGAGTAAGGAAGTACCAGTCTGACAAGCTTAATATAATAATCCTTTCATTATTTGGTAACATTAAATTTTCTATTTGTTTTGCGCCGTTGTCTATAAAATTCATTTCAAATTTATTTAATTCAGAAATTTTAAAAGATTAAGTTAATTCAAGCGAGAAAGGCAATTTCTAAATGTCTCTCTGTTAACATAACGGAAAATTTTACCGATTTATGTAAATGGTGTTCGTTAATTTTACAATCAGATTTAATTATGCAGGAGGATTAAGTATTATATTATGAAGAAGAGGATATAAACAAAACACCCCATTTTTACTTTGTGGATACTCATCATAGATAGTGTTAGAAGATAAAGAAAATTAAATTAAAAATTCCCAGATATTTTAGTATAAATTAGTCAACGACTTGCTAAGACCGAATACAAAAAAAATGTTCGAAACAAATTTAGAAACTATTCATGATGATAATATTTGAGATTTTACTTTTAAGAAAATCTCTGAAACTGTGGAGACTCCACCCTTCAACACCAATATAAAACAGCAATTATACACGCATCATTGCTTACGAAATTATAATTCATTTTACTCTTGAGTAGCTTTTCAGTTGTACGTATCAAAAATCGTGTAGCAAGTGATGCCAACATTTCGGCGCGTTGATAAAGAAGTATATGAAAATAGAAATGAAGAGAGGAAGGAATATTAACGAAGTTTTTAACCTCTACAAAAAAAGCTTAATATGCATTAATTTTAACTGGATGATTACTAATCTCTGAAGAATTCAAAAAAAACCATAAAATTTTTAAATATTTCGCCCTCAAACTGATTTCTACACCATTCCATACTTGTACCCCGCCCAAATCGATTTTCTCCAGTGCGTGTAAACAAATTAACTATGTGCGCACAAAAGGTCCTTTGTCTTAATAAAACTTGCATTAATTATCGATCAACTTGAAAATGCGTAAGAAAATGCTTACTAAGTGACAAATGGAACACACACAACCCAACTCATTTACTATTCCCCCAGGGGACATGCAAATCACAAAGTTGAGGAGATTTTAAATGCTAAAAATACCCCAAAACGCTTACGGACAAGTCATAAATATTCAAATTCAAACTTAGCCTCTATGTATTTATGGAAATTGTGCAGCATTTTAAGTGGCTGACAAATTAATGCGCAATTTAAAATGGGTAAACATTTTTACGACCGCCCACCAAAAATTGTTTAATGCTCGAGAAAAGATTTAACAAACACCAACTGTGTACACAACAAACTGCTCCAACAGAGGTTGACTGCTGACAATCGACCTCTAACTGCCAAAGGCCGACGGCATTTAAGAAACCTCTGCTTAATCAATGCTATAAGGCTTCCGCTCCTTAAAGTATGCTAAAATTTGTAAGTCATTAATTCGAATCTTGAAAATACTAATTTATAATATTATACTCATACACACTTCAAATTCTGTGCTATAGCATATTAATGGCATAAATTTTAAGTATTTTTTCCTGTGAATATCAGTAAATTTATATTATATTTCATGCACTATGTGGGCGTTTCTGTATTTCCTACTGCGCTTACTGCAATTACACTCTCGTTGTTGTTAATAGTAATGTTGTAAATATTCGTATTATTAAATTGTTCAGCAATTAGCACTTGGCATCCTTGCCAACTGGCAAGTAATGTTGCTGATATTGCATTTTAAACGCATAATTACTGCTGCTTACATTACAGTAGGCGTGGGTGTTGGGTATATTAAGTGAATTGCAATTAATAAATATTCTACAGTAATGAGTACAGTTACATGAATTATAATTGTAGACGAGCAGTGATATTAAATAATAAGAAATCATTTTGCAACCACAGAAATATATACTAATTGCTATAAATTTAATATGGTCCGTAAAATTAATATTTTTGAATAAATACCATTTTGCGCCGCAATTTTACGCAATTTAATTTAATGATTATTTTTCAGTAATTACAATATTAATAAGTTAATATGCTTATTAACTTCATTGTGTCTGGAATCTTTCATTAAAAATTATAATTTATTTTACTTATGAGTAACTTCACCGTGCTGTATGTATTATATCAACAATAGTGTAAAAAGTGTTGCCTACATTTCAGCGCGCTGCAAAATAAAAATGAGGAAAGAGATTGAGAGAGTGAGAGAGAAGAAATTTATATGCGAAACCATGGAACCCCACTAAAAAGTTTTTCTTTGAGCACTTCATCTTTCAAAGGACATTATTTCAACGTTAGTAATTTTTGAAGGTTTATACGTAGTACCACCCAGTCTTTTTGAGAATTTTAAACTGTAACTCAAAATTCTTATTTTTTATTCAAAATTGTAGTATATGAATTGAAGTACTTTCCTTTTTGTATGTGAACTATTTTCTTTGTCAATAAATTCATTTTATTTTTAATTTTCTACTCGAAGATATATTCAAATTTTAGTATTTTTTTATGGCAACTCTTTTCCAAAATATGTGTAAACCAATATATTTAATGTAGATATGTGGAATGTTGGCAATTTGATAAAAAATTTGTCAAAATGAAATTTATACCAAAAACGCTTAGAAGGACTTTTGCAGGTCTTATGAATTACCAGAAATTTATAGTTTTTGAAGTTTTGCTTTTTCGATAGGTGGCAACTCTTTCAAAAATAATGTTTAAATTAGGTTTTTCGAAATAGCTTTTTAAGTTCTTCAAGAGCCACCTTCAAATCACTGTCAGGCGTTCCAAAATAGAGGAAAGAGAGAGTAGATTAAATGTATCTCTAACAAAACAGGTATTGTACCCAAATTTGGACATAACTGGGTCAAGAATTTTTAAGGCAATTTTAAGTGTTTTGGTTGGTTTCTATAATTTTAAATTTTCGGAGAAAAATAAAGCTTAAATAATTTACGAAAGATTAGATTCTACATGCCACCAAAAAGAATTTACCTAATCCCAGCAACACCTTTAACACATCTTATGCATATTCATATGTATGTATCAGCGCTGCTTAATATTCCTAAATGTGTATTATCCAACATAATGGCAGCACCAAAGCAGCCAGTACATTAAATTAATTCACGCAACAAGAGTATGAGAGAGTGAGAAAGACGTTGTAATAAAAAGTAAATCGCAATAAATCTGCTAAGCGCCGTTAACATAAATAACATAAATTTTACGATCATACCCGAGTTACGAGCATAAAATGGAGTGAATTAGGTGCATACAAATGTACTCACACACACAGGCACACATATTAGCACAATGGAAATGATTATTTAATATAGCAGTAGAGAAGGTTATACTCATTAACTATTTACAATGCAAAAGAGCAGAAGAAAGGAGCAGATTGAAGCTACTAATGTTTACGAAATGAGGCGATGAGTAGCAGATGACACAGCAGATGGAGAAGCGAAGCGAGTGAGGAAGAGTATAATGAAAGACAAAAGCTGAGGGTGGCAAAACAAAGTAAGCTGGAACACTGGGTGTGTGAGAGTTGCTTGGGAGAAGTAGATGAAGGGAGAGAGTAGGATGAAATTGCTGGTTTTAGGTGTTTTCCTATGTATATGTTAATGTTAGCATAACAAAATCACTGCATTATACATAAGAATTATGTGAATAGCATATGTTAACACATACAATCATGTATCGTTAGATATATAGGGTGTTTTTGGAGAGGTATGGACTTTCATAGAGATAGCTGTCAAAGCAGATGTTAAAGTCAAAAAATGTTATTGACATTTATGTTCAGAATGTTGTAGGTTAGGTTAGGTTTGTAGGCAGATCTCTGTAAAAACAGAAGATCTCACTTAGACAGCCTTGGCGCTGTCCATTGTGGTACCAATAAAACTCCCTGTGGATCAAAGACCTTTAGGATTCAGCAAAACGCTTGGAATCCGTTACAAATTTCTTAAGACGGCTAATATCGATTCTAGCCAATTCGCTAGGATCGCCGAAAAAGGGCCTTCCGAGGTGTTTCAACCTCAGTCTGGCAAAAGCTGGACAATGAAGAAGGAAATGCTTAGATGATTCCATCTCGCCTTCCTCCATACAGCTTTGGCAACTTGCATCTGTCACAGTAAGCACACCCATGATGACGCTGAGATGGACCCTGTACAGAGAAAGCAGTTGAAAAGACCGCTTACGCTCCACAGAGGGCCAAAAGGACCTCGACACAGCACAAGTACTGGTAGTTGACCAGCGTTTGACGAGCTCATGCGTAGTCCGCATGTCCAGCGCTCTTGCGCAGGTGGACCATGGACTACCAATGCGCTCCCATTCCGACGTCAATGTAGCTCCCTTGCAAGCTTGTCCGCTATACAGTTACCAACGATCCCGCGGTGGCCGGGTACCCACTCTAGTCGGATCACAAAATAGCTAGAAGCTATTGATAAGGATTTAAGACACTCCTTAACTAGCACAGAGCGTACTGTCATCGAATCTAATGCCAGTATTGCCGCCCTGCTGTCGGAGTGAATACATACCTCTCTAAAAGAGGTCACCATACGGAGCAGTGCGTCCACTGCCACTTTAATCGCAGCGACCTCTGCTTGGAAGACACTACAGTGGTCAGGTAGCCTAAAGCTGGTATTGATAGAGAGCTTTCTGCAGAAAACTCCCCCACCTACCTTTCCCCTTAGCTTCGATCCATCCATGAAAAAGCTGACTGCACTTCTCCTCCATTGACTTCTTCCTTCCCACATATCCCTCGTAGGTACATGTGCAGAGAAGAAACATCTAGGGGACGGTTCCGTGGTGCAGTGGTCCAAGTAGTCAGGGATGCAATCGAACCGACGGTGAATTTCAGAATGCCCCTGCTTGGGGCCGATCATGTACCCAGCGTCTCTGAGTCTGACAGCGACCTTTGCCGCAGTGCATCTACCGGCGATATCAACAGGTGCGACGCGTAAGATAACATTCAAAGCCATAGTTGGTGTTGTTCTTAGCGCTCCGCTGATTCCAATGAGAGCCGCTCTTTGGACACGCTCCAGCTGTTTAGCTAGTGTGACTTTCTCGAGTGCCCTCCACCAGACGACAACGCCATAGAGCATTATAGGTTTAATAATGGTCTCATACAACCATAAAACCACTTTCGGTGAGAGGCCCCAACTTTTTCCAATAGCCCCTCTACAGCAGTAAAGAGCTACCGAAGCCTTTCTTACCCTCTCCTCAATGTTCGGCTTCCATGAGAGCTTCCTATCAAGAATAAGCCCCAGGTATTTCACCTTGTCCGCAGGTTGCAGACTGGAGCCTCCCATGAGGAGAGAGTAGTGGCATTTGGAATTTTGAATGTTGTAACAATTGCCAAAAATTTCGTTATTTGGAGTAAAAGCAACACTCGAAATAATTTCAAAACTCCCTTCGCTCCATTTTGCAATATTTTTGCGGTTATCTCAAGTTAATTGTTGATAAAACAGCTACGACTGTTTAGTTGGAAACAATCATTCGAGGACTTATGGACGAGATAAGATCCACTTTTTGGAAAAATAATAGGATCTCCATTACTTTCTCCGCATTTTCTTTGAGATACAAGTTCTATACCGCCAAAAGCACCCTTTACATTCTGCCAGTAGCATATGTTGCATGCTTCATTTAATATGTTAATGCCACAGAAACTATGTACACATATGAATGTATAATAGCCTGAATAATATTGGCAATGTGCGCAGATGAATTTTGGTTGTTTCGGCAACTGATTGACAAGAAATGGTGTGATTGTGTGGATAACAACTTGAAGTGAACAAAATAATACCCGTCTATAATTGTCAAAAAAAAACCGTGGGATAAGGCTCCTCAATATCGCCTATAAGGTTCTATCGAGCGTACTGAGTGAAAGACTTAAGCCCACCGTCAACAAACTGATTGGACCTTATCAGTGTGGACCTCGAAAATCGACAATGGACCAGATATTCACCATGCGCCAAATCTTGGAAAAGACCCGAGAGAGAAGAATCGATACTCACCATCTTTTCATCGATTTTAAAGCTGCCTTCGATAGCACGAAAAGGAGCTGCCTTTATGCCGCAATGTCTGAATTTGATATCCCTGCAAAACTAATACGGCTATGTAAACTGCCGTTGAGCAACACCAAAAGCTCCGTCAGGATCGGGAAGGACCTCTCTGAGCCGTTCGATACCAAACGAGACTTTAGACAGGGTGACTCACTATCGTGCGACTTCTTCACTCTATTGTTGGAAAAAATAATACGAGCTGCAGAGCTAAATAGAGAAGGTAGAATCTTCTGTAAGAGTGTACAGCTGCTGGCATACACCAATGATATTGATATCATCGGAAGCAACAACCGCGCCGTTTGTTCTGTTTTTTCCAGACTTGATAAGGAAGCGAAGCGTATGGGTCTGGTGGTGAATGAGGACAAGACGAGTAGGTAATTGCAAAGTAAAGTCCTCTCTCGACGAACAAAAATCAAACTCTACAAGTCGCTCCTTATTCCCGTCCTGATGTATGGCGCCGAAGCGTGGACGATGTCAACATCAGATGAGACAACACTAGGAGTTTTCGAGAGGAAAATTTTGCGCAAGATTTATGGTCCTAAGGACATTGGCAACGGCGAATACCGCAGACGATGGAACGATGAGCTGTACGATTTATACGACGACATTGACATAGTTCAGCGAATAAAAAGACTAGGTCATGTTGTACGAATGGAAGAAAACACTCCAGCTCTGAAAGTATTCGATGCAGTACCCGCTGGAGGAAGCCGCGGAAGAGGACGACCTCCACTCCGGTGGAAAGACCAAGTGCAAAGTGACCTGGCTTCACTTGGTGTTTCCAGTTGACGCCAAAAAGCAAAAAGGAGGAACGAGTGGCACGCTCTGGTGGATTCGGCTATAATCGCTTAAAGCGGTTTTTACGCCACGATAGCGGTTTTTACGATACGATATATATATATAATTGTCAAAAAAAATGTGTTGCAACTGCATAATAATTGTAAAAGTTCTTTCTACTTTATTACCTGTACTGCAAGTTTATGACGCATAAACAACGAATCGTGGCCACATAATTAGTGACCGCGAACTGTAAAAGAAATTAGTGTTTTTGTTTACTATCTGCTAATTACTATGAGTGCACTAACAATGAAAATAGCGAAGTGTTGTTACTAAAGAATGACACGTGTTTAAAGGGGAAAAATAGTATTGCTTAATTTCCAGTTGCACTATATTCTTCTTTACAGTTGTGAATTTAACGTGATGTGGGTAGATCACGTAATTAGAGGCACATAAAGCTTTTGGGGAGTTTTAAAATATTTACTTATGAAATATATGGACAAGTGGAGGACTTAAGCTTTGGGAAATGACGATTAAGTATTACAGTGCAAAAAAAAACAAATAACAAATGAGAGAGAAATTTGACAGCAGATATCAAATGTCAGATGTATTTCGTATAGCAATTGTCAAAATAATGTCAAAAAAAAAAACAGTCAGGTGACATATTTCATATTAAAATGTATTTGATAGTTCATGAATGTCAAATGAGTGTTAGATGTCAAATTACAGTTGTCAATTGGATGTCAATTTCAGAAGGGATCTGGATCTATAGAAACAATTTATACTAAAATTATATTTCTATCTTCCAACTTCCACTTTATAATATTCCGCATATGATTGCCAGTGAAAATGACATCAGATATTACAAAAAAAAATGTTCAAAATACAATAAAAAAGTAGTGCGAACAATGCTGATTAAGAAACGAAAGAGTTTGTAATCGAAAACTTTGAAAGTACGCACATGAATTTAAGAAATAAAAATGTCTCAGTAGCATAATGTCCAACATATTTCAGAGCACAAGCACACATCCACACAAAAGTCATGCGAGTAGTTGTTCGAAGCCAAACACTTCAAAGCCAATGCAGTAAAACGCATAACACACACATCTACATACAAGTATATATGTCTATATATGCACACATATTCGCACTCTTAAGTGTTGTATGAGTGCTGGTTGCACTTCACACGCAAGTGTTCAAACGCTTGTTCAGCAAAAAAAAACTTGTTAACTAACAAGTGCAAATACAAAGTACTTTAGTGTGAACATACGTACTTACATACACACATACATAAATACATAGACTTGTATGTATATAATAAGTATATTTTGACTAACACACGCGCATGCAACATGCAGTGCAACTAGCAGATTGTACGTAGCAATTTTCACTGATAGTTCGAATGAATTATTTCGGCAACTGTCACTACTACTACTCTGTTGTTCCCACTACCAGCCACCTCATTGGTCCAAAATTTCTTCTTTATACGAATTTTGGAACTTGTCCGCTGTCAAGTCAACACTTGACGCTGGAAACATGTGTGCTAAAATTTTTTAAAAGTGTTGCAACCAAACATTGTACCTATGTACATATGCATGATGCATGAGTATAAATTTTAATTTGATAAAATTTTGAATTTTGTAGAGGTCATTCATATCACTGTATATCGCATGTTTGAGTATAAAAACTAATCAATTTTTGTCGGAAGATTGAGTCATAAGCAAAAATGTAATTTTTACGAATTTCGAAGTGAGCCTCTAAAACCGAAAACAAATCTCTTGAAATTTCGATATTGAGCTTATAAGTAGTAACATATTTATTAAATTCTGTGAGTTATTAAAAAAAGATAAAAATATGACTACATGAAAATATGATATGCATGTTTTCCTCTTACTTCAATGGCAGATGGACATTTTTGTTAGAGACAAAAAATTTTTGAAATTGAAAAACAATTTTTGAAAAAAAAATTGAAAAAAAAGTTTTGAAAAAAAACGTTTAAAAAAAAGATATTTCAATAACAAAAAAAAAAATAAAAAAAATTTTATTTTTGAAATAAAAAAATCGAAAAAAACGTTTAAAAAAATGTTAAAAAAAAGATATTTGAATAAAAAAAAATTAAAGAAATAAAAAAAATATTGTTGAAAAAATTTTTAAAACCCATTTTTGAAAAAAAAATTAAACACTATTTTTTAATAAAAAAAAATTAAAACCATTATTGAAAAAAAAAATATTCAAAACCCATTTTTGAAAAAAAATAATTAAAAATTTATATATCATTTCAAATACAAAACCAAAAATGATTTTGAAAAACAATTTTAGACAAAAAGAAATTTGAAAAAACATTAAAAAATATATTTGTTTAACAAAAAATAAAATTATTAAACAAAAAATATTGTTGAAAAAAATTTTTAAAAACCATTTTTGAAAAAAAAATTTTAAAACTAGTTTTGAAAAAATCAATTTTAAAAACCACAAAAATATTTAATTTGAAACCAATTTTGAAAAGAAGTTGAACAAAAATATTTGAAAAAGCCAAATTGGAAAACCTTTTTTTCTTTGACAACTTAAATTCCGCAAAGAAACGCCAATGTATCATCATCTGACAACAACTTTCCTTAAGGAGTTAGGGGTAGTCAGAGACACGAAAAAATGAGAATTTTAAAATCTACTGAGCAGTTATCGAGTTACAGTTGTCACCAGTTCAAAAAACATAGTTTTGAGAAAAAATCATTTAAAGTTTCACACCAGCGTGTTGGAGTGCCCGGGCGCTTGTTGTTATTTGTCGAATAATTCTGAAAGCAATCAAATTTTTTAAAATAATACACTTAACGCAAATGCAAAAAAATTGATTTTTTGAAAATCCTGACTACCCTAACACCTTAAAACTGCTACTTCATTATATGAATAATTCAATATATGCTTTTCAAGTATCAACATTTCAACATTTTTAGTAGTAAAATTTATCTTCAGTTAATCAGTTTCAGCTTAAATTCTCTACAACTTCCGAAAAATATTGTAGGGTTATGTTTAACCTTCCTTACAGAAAAGGCATCATTAATTTAAATGAAAAATATATTGCATACTTTCCTAGAAACATAAAAAGCGCAGCTGTTGAACGACATCTATCAGTCAAAGTCAATAAATATTCATTAATTATGCTACAACATTGACATACGTCATTATCAATACGTAATTAACGATATTTAATTACTTTAACGCACATTTGCTTTCACATAAGTATATATTTACTTAAGGAAAACAAGCAAAAATTAATTTTTACTTCGCTCCAAAAACAAACGAAAAGCAGCAAATTGGCATAATGGCAATCTGCAATAATGCTGACAAGCAAGACAGCTGCTGCACCAAAGCTATTGCCACACTTAAGTACACGAGCGCATAATGACAGAAGGCAGGCGATACCTGCTCATACGAGTATAAGCACATAAGTGTCGCTCTTCATTTTGCCAATGTCTTTCTTTCTTCGGCAAGCAATTTTTGATAATGCCACAAGCAATAGCAGGGAGATTCAAGGAGCAGCTCAATGTGACATAATGTGTAAATGGAAATGAGTGCAGCACGCAACTGATATGCCATACACCATGCAATAGTGCCACATACAAACATGAGCACAGCAGAGCAGCCGCTGCTGCTGCTTGCTGACACTGCACTTTGTGACACAAATATTCAAAAAATGAAATCGCATTAAGGAGCAACAACAACAACAACAACGTGCTGCAAACAACAGCATAGAGTCAAAATGTAATGCCTTGGCTGTGTATTGCATGTGGCAAGCAGGCATTTGGGGCAGCATGCGGTTGCACTTCAGGTGCAACAGTTGCACAAATATATGTGAGTATATGCGCTGAAAGTACATTAGCATTGCTATTATGTACCAAATGAAGGAGATGTGTATGAAAGTGAATGTCTGCCACTGCGTATACGCAACCCGGCAACCACAGCAAATTGAAAGGTCGCATGCGAAATGTGCGTGTGTGTGCGTAACTGTGTTAGTAACTGTCAAATTGCATTTTAATAAGCAACACACACAAATTCTCTCAAGAATGTGCGTCAAACTCCACAGCATATCTGCGCTGTTGCAGCCGGGCAAGTGTAGACGAGCACTCATACATTCCATTTTGCATGGCAATTTTCGTGCATCCTTGTATATGTGTAAATGCGTGTTGTCGTCGTTGCTGCTGCCACATTCAACTTTCGCAATCAATTGAATTTTGTGGTTTTTGCGCTGCGGCCACATTGCTCTGTGCACTCTGGCAACTCTTCGGTAATGCTATTTTGTGGCGCAGACTGCGCAAATGACAAAAGTCTAATAAAAACCAAGTTAGCAGGAGCGAAGCAAAGTCAAATTGCAACTCACATTTGATTATTTATTCAATGGCGCTTATTTTGATTACTTTTTTAAGTGAGTTTCACACAATTAGTGAAGTGATTGATTTGTGTTTTTGCTCTTACGTTTTCGGTATTCTGATTGAAATTAATTCGAAGAAAATTGAGATGCACACAAAAATGGGTTGCGTAGAAAATACTCGTACTTCGAAAATAAAAACAAAATAAGTCGCTTAGAAAAATACTCGCTTCAACTTACTATTTACTATATCCGGTTTCGGGGGAATTTTTCTTACTACCAGCTACTATTAGGGCATTATGGATCGATTGAAGTACTTATCAGACTTTGTTGAATAATTCAAGGATAAAACCGACCGATACCAATAATAAATTCAAATGGAATGATTTCGACGATTCCAGCCAGCTGGCGGAAGATCTGTGACGACGAATACCGATCAAATCTTGGAAAACATCGAGTTAGACCGGCATGTTTCATCTCGTGACATCGTTGAGGAGATGGGAGTTAGTCACCAAACCATTTTAAACCATCTGCAGAAGGCTGGATACAGAAAAAAGGTTCGTGTTTGGGTGCCGCATGATTTGACACAAAAAAAACCTGCTGGACCGAATCAACGCCTGCGATATGCTGCTGAAACGGAACAAACTCGACCCATTTTTGAAGCGGATGGTGACTGGCTACGAAAAATGGATCACATACGACAGTATCAAGCAAAAACGGTCGTAGTCAAGCCAAGCCGGGTTTGATGGCCAGGAAGGCGAACAACTGGACCGCTTGAAGCAGACGATCGATCAGAAGCGTCCAGAATAGTCCAACAGGAAAGGTGTGGTGCTCCACCAGGACAACGCCAGACCACACACTTCTTTGATGACTCGTCAGAAGCTACGGGAGCTCGGATGAGAGATTTTGTCGCTTCCACCATATAGTCCGGGCATAGCGCCAAGTGATTACCACCTGTTCCGGTCCATGGCGAACGCTTTTGGTGTTGTAAAGTCGAACTCAAAAGAGGCTTGTGAAAAGTGCCTGTCGAGTTCTCCGCAAATAAGAAGGGAGCTACTACGAGTGGGGTATTTGAGTCTTTACACTCTGTTTAGATAAGAACTACAGGATTTCCTACTATGTTCAGATACGCTATCAATTATTGTATAATAGATGAAATATTGAAATATGTATATATCTACTATCTGCACAGAAATGTCGATGGCATGTATAAAAACTTTCAGCTGTGCTCACATATGTACTTCACTATACAATTTTACTTATTCCAACAACAACATTTTTTGTTTAGCATTTTTCTACTTTCATCAGTATATTTTCTGCACCGAAATTGCTTTCAATACCATCCAATACAATTAGCAAAGATTTGTATGGTCGTTAAGTTGCGGTGTGTGAATGTGACTATAAAATTAAGTATGAAAAGACCACAAAAACCCAATTTGCACCAACTTGAAAGAAATTGCTTTAATAAAATTAAAACTGTGAAACGTGGCTAATCGCCATGCCAAAAACCAAATATGAGCACACACAAATGCACCAACATATACGAGTATATATGTTAGTATGTCTGCATACTTATATGTTTACGAAAAGCACAACCTTAACCAAATTAACTGTAGATTGAGAGACGACAGTTATCTCTCTCTCTGAAAAAGGTAGCAGCTGCATTCCAAGCAATAAAATTCAATTATAGCACGAAATTCAAAATACCTGAGAGAACTGCTTGAGGCCAAAAAACGAGAAACTTGAGTATGTGTGTATTTTACGAGCAAAAAATGGAACGTTATACGCAGATACGTTATCGGTAAACCCCAAAAACCAGCGTGCTCGAGGAATTTTCGTGCAAACAAAAGCAACAACAACAACCACACAGCAATGAAATGTGGTTGAATGGTGGCAAAAACAAAAGCAAAAGTAAAGCAATGAAAAAAATTGTCCGAGTATTGAAAATGTCAAAGCGTTATTGTGCTGAGCCATACACATAAAAACAACAATAACAACAACGAGAAGCATTGACAATAACACACGCATAAATGTTGACACAGTCACAGGCAAGTAAACAATTGGGACAGTAGCAGTTGGCCAATTGATGCGTAGACCTTGTATGCCTCGGCATTCACCGCTGCTGCCGGACGATTTTAATTGAAGTTTTCATTTCATTTACTTTTGTATGGGACAACGAACTCACTGCTACTTTGGCACACTTTTTTCGTATGCAATTTAGGTTTATGTAGCTTAAGTGAAAGAGAAACCAATAAATTTTGTGAAAAAATAGAGGTTGGAAACCTCCGGATGATGAATAATAAGTATTAAAGGGAAATTTAAGGTCACTTTTCGTAGGTTATTTTGAAGCTGCTAAACAGAAATTTAATTTTAATTTAGTAAAACAAAGAAAATATATTTATAAAATATATAAAAAGTACAAAACTTATTGTTTAGGTAAATTGCATTTCATTGTAAAGGGTGATTTTTTAAGAGCTTGATAACTTTTAAAAAAAAAAAAACGCATAAAATTAAATTAATAAATCTCATCGGTTCTTTATTTGAAACGTTAGATTGGTTCATGACATTTACTTTTTGAAGATAATTTCATTTAAATGTTGACCGCGGCTGCGTCTTAGGTGGTCCATTCGGAAAGTCCAATTTTGGGCAACTTTTTCGAGCATTTCGGCCGGAATAGCCCGAATTTCTTCGGAAATGTTGTCTTCCAAAGCTGGAATAGTTGCTGGCTTATTTCTGTAGACTTTAGACTTGACGTAGCCCCACAAAAAATAGTCTAAAGGCGTTAAATCGCATGATCTTGGTGGCCAACTTACGGGTCCATTTCTTGAGATGAATTGTTCTCCGAAGTTTTCCCTCAAAATGGCCATAGAATCGCGAGCTGTGTGGCATGTAGCGCCATCTTGTTGAAACCACATGTCAACCAAGTTCAGTTCTTCCATTTTTGGCAACAAAAAGTTTGTTAGCATCGAACGATAGCGATCGCCATTCACCGTAACGTTGCGTCCAACAGCATCTTTGAAAAAATACGGTCCAATGATTCCACCAGCGTACAAACCACACCAAACAGTGCATTTTTCGGGATGCATGGGCAGTTCTTGAACGGCTTCTGGTTGCTCTTCACCCCAAATGCGGCAATTTTGCTTATTTACGTAGCCATTCAACCAGAAATGAGCCTCATCGCTGAACAAAATTTGTCGATAAAAAAGCGGATTTCCGAACACTGATTTTGGTAATAAAATTCAATGATTTGCAAGCGTTGCTCGTTAGTAAGTCTATTCATGATGAAATGTCAAAGCATACTGAGCATCTTTCTCTTTGACACCATGTCTGAAATCCCACGTGATCTGTCAAATACTAATGCATGAAAATCCTAACCTCAAAAAAATCACCCGTTATTTAACCTGGAACCTTGAAGTCTATCATAAAGAACCTACCACTTCTGTATTAAGCACTTTCTGTATTAATACGGATTTTAGTTGCTTCGATTTAAACACCTTTGGACCCTTATTTAGCAGATTATAATTTTTCCATACATTTTTCGAAATTTATAGAAGTAAAATTTCATCATTTAAGTAAATTAGAAGGTAAATTTTAGTAATAGTTGTTCATTTTTCAATTGTTGGAAGATAGTTACGGCAAATCTTCAATATTAAATCTTTTGAACACTTTACTATCATAATATAAGATTTTCAAAACCATATCAAAAAATGTTGCCTACATTTCAGCGCCAAGAAGAAAGTATGTATATTTATTAAACTTTTTGGAAATGGACTTTGAATCTATATAATCAGGTTGATATTTCGTGGTAGATAGAAATGCTACAAGTTGATAGCACACTCATTATTACACACACTTTTGGTGTTTAACAATTTTAACTTTTTTTTTACGTTTTATAGAAACAAAAGCCCCGTTAATTTTGAAATTTTAAGAAGAGACTTTCCGCATTTTTTTTTTCTATAATCATTTTGTTTTGGATACTTGGATAACATATTATAAGAAAATATAATTTAATAAAATGTTGCCTACATTTCAGTGTAGTGAAGAATATTTTCTTTTCTTAATATCGCTTTTAAATCAACATATATTTAGTAGCACTTTAAATTTTTAACCCCTCAAAAGATATTTTTGACTGAAGAAATCGGTTTGTCATTAAATTACTAACGGATTTATTGGCAATAAAGTCTCACTTCCATGATAGTCGGGTCTATGTAACTGCAATTTTTTACGCTCAGTTAAATGGAACTTAGAAGAAAATATAGTAATAAAAAATTTTAGCTCCTAAATGTAGGCAACAATTTTTAGTGAAATTTGATTTATTGCCTTCGAAAGTTTAGAATATCATTATTTAAAATGTTTTAATTTTATTTACTAATCATAAAAGCACAATTTCGCAATTTAAATAAATAGAAGGCCACTTATAGTAACAAGTGTTAATTATACTCTCGCAACAAATGTTGCTAAAACTACTCTCTTATAGTTTTGTTCACATAACGGTTGTTTGTAACACCCAAAACTAAATGAGTTAGATATAGGGTTATATATACCAAAGTGATCAGGGTGAAGAGTGGAGTTCAAATCCGAATGTCTGTCTGTCCGTCTGTCCGTCCGTCCGTCCGTCCGTCTGTGCAAGCTGTAACTTGAGTAAAAATTAAGATATCTTGATGAAACTTGGCACACTTATTTCTTGGCACCAGAGGAAGGTTGCTTCCGAAAAAGAGCAAAATCAAAAATGCCACGCCTACAAAATGGCGAAAACCGAAAACACATAAAGTGCCATAACTAAGCCATAAATAAAGCTATGGAAATAAAATTTGGTATGAAGGATCGCACTATGAAGGGGCATATTTGGATGTAATTTTTTTGGGGAAGTGGGAGTGGACCCGCCCCCTTCTAAGTTTTTTATACATATCTCGCAAACCAATAAAGCTATATAAACCAAACTTTCTGCAGTCGTTTTTTTAAGCCACTTCCTTATACAGTCCAAAAATGAAAGAAATTGGATCATAACCACGCCCACCTCCCATACAAAAGTTAGGTTGAAAATTACTAAAAGTGGGTTAACTTACTATCGAAAAACGTCAGAAACACTAAATTTCACATAAGAAATGGCAGATGAAAGCTGCACTCAGATTTTTTTACAAAATGGAAAATGGGCGTGGCGCCGCCCACTTATGGGTCAAAAACCATATCTCAAGAACTACTCGACCGATTTCAATGAAACTTGGTTTGTAATAGTTTCCATACATCCCAATGATATGTTGTGAAAATAGGCCAAATCGCTTCACAACCACGCCTACTTCCTATATACCAGAACTTTGAAGACAATCTGAATCGTTTGCTTTACAATATATAAAGTAAGCACTAGTGAAGATATCGGTGCAGAACTCTGCACAAATACTATGTTAATAGTATGGCAGCCCCATTCTAAAAATCGCCGAAATCGGACCATAGGATTTTAAGGCCCCATATATCGAACACGAGGACCTCGGTGCTTCTAACATAATATTATGGTTTCCAACTTTCAATGGACTTTATACAATTTATATGACGAATGTGTGGGTAAAATTGTGTATTATATATGTAATATAAATAAAGTTAAATAAATAAATTGCGAGAGTATGAAATGTTCGGTTACACCCGAACTTAGCCCTTCCTTACTTGTTTTTAGAATATTATTTTGCCATATTTTTCTATATTAACACTGAAGTCGGCAGCATTCCTTAAATTTTAGGATTGTTTTTTATGCTACAACAACAAGAATATAAAATATTCCAGGGGGACGGAGACTTTATATTGGACATATGGTGCTGGGTGAGGCAAATTCTGAACGAATTTAATACCACATTTAGTGTTAAACTATTTTGTGGTGAAAAAGACATGTCCTCTTAAGATTATGAAAATGTATAAAACCTTGGCCGATAAATATGATATAATGTCAAATGAATGGTACGAAACTAGTTATATTAGGACTAGTGGTAGTACTAAATAAATTATATCAAGTTTGGAGCTAGACCAGATTATTGTTAAGAAAAGTTGTTCACTTAATTATAATGTAAGGAGGACGGCTGGTTTTATAAACAATCAAAAATCAATTCAACTCATCTGTGCTGTTAATTTTAACACAATAGTTTGCTCATCTTTGTATACAAATACAAATAAAACAAAATAATTTGCAAAAATGAATTACTGTTGTTAAATTACAGTGCAAACTTTCAATTTACTAAGCATTTTTCATATTCTCCACAAAAGTTTTATTTATGAGTATTGAGAAAATTGCTGAATAAATTTTACGAAATCAAATTTAACATGCATAGACTATGCACTGCATAACTACTGAAATGTATAAATGCGACGTTTTGCATATTTTAATAAATTTCACAATAATCCCAGCAACTACACATACGCCTCGCCCGACACACCGACATACCGCAATATAAGCACGCACTCGACCACGCAGCAGTTGCCCTCTTTTTGCTTACAGCACACAGTTCACAGCAAATTACCGTTGAAGAAAGCTGCATATTTTCACAATGAACAAATACAAATAAAATTACAAAACAAAAATGTTGTTTAAATTTACACCGCAAATGCAGTTGCATACTTGCAGGCGCCCACAGCAGTCAATCGCAGCAGCACATTTCATATGAATGTATATATGCGTGTGGATATGTTTGTATGTGTGAATGTAGTTTAACTTAAACATGTGAATATAAATGCATATACAATTACAGTTATGCTGCACACAAGTTGATGCAACAACAAAAACAATACAACACCAAATTCAAGCTCCAGTTACAAGCAAGCGTGCGGATGCTTGTTGGAATATTTTTGTGCAACCACAGCACTGTACTCGAGCGCACGCAACCCACACAGACACACATACACACACCCACAACACACTTCAGTACTCCTCCTGTGTGCGTGTTTATGGCTGATGTGTACTCATAAATGAATTTGTATGTGTTTTGCACAACCCGCCGACATCCGGCCATAATGCACTGATTGTTGACTGTATAAATAAAATTCGTGTGCATGAAAGTAAATACCCTGACGGTGCTACATGTTGCATGCATAAATATTGGAATTTCCATTTTATGATAAAAAAAAAAAAACAAAAACAAGACTGCGAGACAATAACACCGTGTTGCTGTTGGTGGAAATGTGTAGAAAAATTTGTGGGAAATGCATACGTGTAGTATTTGTAAATAATATGCATTTGGAGAAAAATATACAAAAATAAATAAAATAAAATAGAAAATAAAATAAATAAAAACAAAAAATTAAAATAAAATAGAAAAAACGACTGCAAATTCTTTAATTAAATTTGCATGCGTAATAAAATTTTGCACGCAAGTGTGGTTGTGATTTTATTTGCCAAAACTAGAAATTTTTGCATTTGATTTCCTTAACTTCTTGCCAAAAAAATATATTTTAAATGGAATTTAGAAGAAAATATAGAGATAAATTTGTTTGAGCTCCTAAATGTAGGCAATAATTTTCAGTGAAATTGGCTTTATTGCATTACAAAGTTCAGAATTTAAACCGTAAATCATTTTAAGCCTTGAAACTATTAAAAGTTGAAATGAATGATTTTTGGTTCCTAAATCCTATATGTAGACAACAGTTTTTAATTAAATTGGAATTTAAGGCTAAATTGCCCTGTTGTAAGTTTTGTGTGAAACCTGAAGAAGACATTAAAACTGTGCGATACGAAAATACTTCTCTCTTCCTGTTAGATTTGAAAGTTCATTTAGATACCATAAACGATTATTCACCTTGGGATGATAATAACTTAGCTAAACGAAATCCCGCCCAGCATGTAGTGGATATCAGACCAAGACCAAGACTAATGAATATATAACATTTGCCGTTAACTCAATATATGATGCTAAATAGCTTTCAGCTTTTATTTTTAGACCGTTCTTGAAACTAGTTCAGGTTTTTTGACAATTTCAAGCGATTTGTTTTTTTAATATTTTATATTCATTCTAGAACAATCTAGACTTTAAGACGAGTCTACTTGTTCGCAATGATCAAACCTAGTCAGATTGAGGGGTTTCTTTTAAACTTTTTTGACAGAAATCAGAGAAGCAAACTGTGGTAAGTAAATTATAAGGTCACTTATAGTAAAAAGTGTTTATTTCTAGAAGATTATTTCGACATATTTTTCTTTATTATTACTTTTGGACACTTCACTATGATAAAATACGATTTTCAAATCCAGTTTAATAAAATGTGGCCTACATTTTGGCGCAAAGAAGAAAATATATTTATTGTATGGATTTTTAATATCTATAATCTAATTAGGATTAGGATTATTGGTAAAGAAGTTGTCTAAAACATACTACATATACGGTATAAAGCCCAATAGATCATTCTAGTGGTCAATTTTTAGAAGTAGACAACATTATTCTCCACAACAGATGTTCATTTAGTTAAAATAAAGGATGTATGGACGGACTGATAGCAGCTCGAAAATCAACTTATCGATCATTATTAAATATTGAACTTTTGGAACATTCTGAACTTTAAGCAGATGCTGTTAGACAGAGCAAATCTACCGGAATTATGGTTGAGACCAATACAGTATTTCCTCAAAACAATTCCTGGGACTCAGAACATTTATTTCAAGTATAGACTGTTTTTGGCTACTTTCTTAAGCAAGTTTATTTCGTCAAACGAAAAGAATCAAATATTTCAATACAGCAACTATAATAATGATTCTTCAAGCATAAGGTCTAAGCGAACTTATTTGATTATGTATACATAAACTTAACTCACAAAAGAATTTTAATAAAAAATTGTAGAAAAAATTTAAATATTGAAAAGAATGTAAATAACAGCACAACGTAAACTCTCACAACAATATTTCTGAATTCTATACATGGAGATTGAATTTACTATTTTTTACTTATTTAAAATACCACATATTTCGAAAAGCAAAACATTATCCATACCAAATAAATTGCAACAACAAAAACATTTAAAATCCTTAAACTCACAAATCCAACAACAGTTTACGATGTACTATATTTTGTACAGAGTCCACAATAAAATCAACAAAAAATTTTAATTAATTTCATAGCACAATAACGTTTTTTGTCCGGAAGAATGCAAAATAGAGTTAAAAATAAATAAAAATTCACAAACACGGAAATTTAAAAAAAAATACAAAAAAAAAATAAATAAAAATATATATAAATACATAAAATTAAAAAAATAAAAATAAATAAATAAACAAAAAAAACAAATAAAGTTTAAAAAAGTAAAAAAAAAATAACCATAAACCCGCACTCAATGTCAGTCATGTATTTATGAGTATTTGCGAAATTAAATGGACGATGGTGACCTACGAACATAAAATTTTCAATATCTCCAACCGACAATGGACAAATCGGCAAAATGAACAAAAGAAAATGAAAATATAGCAGCAATTCGGTATTTGTATTTGATTAAACAATGAATGTTTGGGGTTTTATTTAAACAGGTTGAGTATTAAAAAAATCAAAATAGTAATGAAAAATGTATAACGGAACAATAACCACGAATAGTTAACCGCACACAAGCAATTGCATTGAAACAGGAATACATGTAAATATCTGAGTCAACATATTGCAGCGTCTTTTGGTATGCAACGATATTTATTTGTTTCGCATAATCAAATATGAATTGGCCGCTGTGTATATAGAGTTGTATAAGCAATAAATATAAGTACAGCAGTATTGTATGCGCTTTCTTGCACCTTTATTAAATAAAATATTAAAAAATGTGGTTATTTATTGAGCGGCAATAGCGCGTTTATGCCGCGCTAAAATATAAATTTCCATTATTTATAGTCAGCGCAATATGCAGCTTTAGAGAGATTTACTAAAAAATGTGGTAAATGAAATTATGCGGTGTAATATCTAGAAAAATATGCGGTTAAATGTGTCAAGAAATAAATAATAAACAATAAATTCTAACGTTACGAATATATAGGAATGCATTCCATATCCATAGCTCTATATTTTTTTGTACTTGTTAGGCGTAACGTTAATAAAGTATAGAAAATACATGAAAATTCTTTGCAGAAGATGACCGTCATAGTAAAATTATTAAAACAAAGGGAAACAAGTCAACTGATATTGAGAAAAAGGTTACAAAAATTTTCGAAAATTTTAAAATTTTATTTTTAAAAAATTTTCAATATTATTTTTTTTTAGAAAATATTTTTTTTTTTTCAAAAAAATTTTTTTTTTCATCCTTGAAATTTTTAATTTTCGAATTTTTTTTTTTCAAATTTCATAAAAAAAAATTTATAAAATTTATATTTTAAGAAAATATTTCACTCACCTTAACTAACTATCGTTCAGCAGCATTCATGTAGTCTGTAGTTATGCAGTGTGTGTGTGTGCTTGATCACAACATTTAATTAATAAATCTTTAATACTTCGATGATCTGCAAAGAAGCGTAGAAAATAGATTATAAATTTGCTATTAAAAATTTAAAAACATATATCACACATATGAAAGACAGAAAAAAATTACAACCAAGCGCTGGCTGACTGGAGTGCACTCGAATAAGCAGTGTACTTAAAAAGTCACTCATACGCCATGCCCAATAATATTTATGCTCTTGCTATTGTGAGTTATGGTAAGTGCAAGTATGCGCTTATGTTATTATCTGACATAGCAGAGCACAGCAGGCACAGCCACTTGTTATGCCTTTAACCTCCATAAACATAACGCCTACTCATCGAAGTGCTTAACTCTACGAAGCCGCATGAGCACAAACACACATACACATATGCATAAGTGGTGCACTGGAGAATTGCTTTAAAAAGAGAAACGAAATTTCATTTTACTTTAACAAGCAGTTCTATGTGTATGTGTTTGTATGCTTTGCAGCCAAAATGCATGCAGCTGCCACAGCCGCACATCACTGGTTATGACCTAAATGTGCTTACTTATTTGGAAAATGAGCATTTAGTGTGATTACGAAGACAAATTGTATGCGCACCGCAGCGAAATTACAAGTCAAAGGTTTTCGATGCAAATTTTCCACATGAGCGAAGTGAAATTATTTTAAGAAAGCGTGAATAAAATGGGAGTGAATCTTAAATTTTCGTAGGTTAACGTTACTAGTTTAAACATAATATACAGACGTGTGGCAAATAATTAGACAGGATTCTAAATATTTTTTTTCTTCTTCTCTTCCTTTTCAATAAAAAATACTATATAAGAGAAACGATTGTTAATTACGGATCCTAAAGTATTTCTTGCAAAGTCAGCGAATTCGAAACTCCAACGGTCCACTTTATAATAGCCAATTTGTTGTTCAACTTTTGAAACGGAAAACATGATTCTCAAATTGATGTAGTAGCTAATAGCCTTTTCACACAATCGTTAATTGATCAATTAATCGGCAAAAATGTGTAACAGCTGATCGATTACCGAGTAGCTGGCAGTGTGAAGAGCAAAAACTGGTTTCTCAATCAAAATTTTAATTGATCAATTAATTTGGCTGTGTAAAAAGGCTGGAAGCAACAACCGCGCCGTTTGTTCTGCGTTTTCCAGACTGGATAAAGAAGCGAAGCGTATGGGTCTGGTGGTGAATGAGGACAAGACGAAATATCTCCTGTCATCAAACAAACAGTCAGCGCACTCGCGTCTTGGCTCCCACGTCACTGTTGACAGTCATAACTTTGAAGTTGTAGATAATTTCGTTTATCTGGGAACCAGCATTAACAACACCAACAATGTCAGCCTTGAAATCCAACGCAGAATCACTCTTGCCAACAGGTGCTACTTTGGACTGAGTAGGCAATTGAAAAGTAAAGTCCTCTCTCGACGAACAAAAATCAAACTCTACAAGTTGCTCCTTATTCCCGTCCTGCTTTATGGCGCTGAAGCGTGGACGATGACAACATCCGATGAGACGACTCTTGGGGTTTTCGAGAGAAAGTTTTTGCGTAAGATTTATGGTCCTCTGAACATTGGCAACTGCGAATACCGCCGACGATGGAACGATGAGCTGTACGATTTATACGACGACATTGACATAGTTCAGCGAATAAAAAGACTAGGTTATGTTGTACGAATGGATGAAAACACTCCAGCTCTGAAAGTGTTCGATGCAGTACCCGCTGGAGGAAGCCGCGGAAGAGGTCGACCTCCACTCCGGTGGAAAGACCAAGTGCAAAGTGACCTGGCTTCACTTGGTGTTTCCAGTTGGCGCCAAAAAGCAAAAAGGAGGAATGAGTGGCGCGCTCTGGTGGATTCAGCTATAATCGCTTAAAGCGGTTCCTACGCCAAATATATATATATATATATAAAGGCTATAAGCTCAGCTGACATACAATGAGTTATACGATATCAACTTCTGTATTAATATGGTCAACTAGTATTGGTGTCTCTTGAAAATCCTCAACCACCATGAAATATCAGCAAAACGTCTTGGAATTATGACTGCACTGCCATCTAACTTCATTATAATAATTTTAATTACCGTTAACAACTCAACTGAGTGCTTAATCGAGCTTTTCATCATAATTAAGGCCTGCAAAGGAATTTCCAATAGCAATGATAACAATATATTCATAACACCCTAATGTTATCGATGCGAAATGGGTGAAATCGGTTAACAACCACGCCTACTTCCCATACCACACAATTTTGAATCGCATCTGATTCGTTTGCCTTACAATATATTAATCAAGAACCAATGAACATATTGGAATAAAACTTCGCACTAATACTTCATTGGAGGTGTAGTATCGCTCATCAAAAAGTCGGACAAAGCCCCTGGTACCGAATATGAGGTGCCAGTGGCTAATTTTTTTACCCACAATATCAGTTAATATCTTATATTTTTACAGAAATTCAGTGGTCAAGTCTGTTTCCTCTAATAATGAGCCCCTGTGCCAAAATCGGTCAATACTTCGCCTAGCTCCCATATAACTCATATAAGGATTTCCGGAACTTCCGGTGGACATTATATCGTATATATCGGTTAATATGTGAGATATCTTAGCGAATTATAGTTTGGTGATGAGAATAAGTGAAATTGGTCCAGGAGTTATCCCACTCCCCATATACTATATATAATGATTTTCGCTATTCCAGTGGACTTTATGTCGATCCATATACAAATCGTGTTTTCTCATAATAATATTAAATACATAAATTGCGAGAGTATAAAATGTTCTGTTATAACTGAACTCAGCCCTTTCTTGTTTATTTTTAAGAAGCCCAACGGTTTATATCATTTTTAAATTATTTTTCCATATATCATTCGTGAGTTAAACATTTTATTGAGCCCAACACTCTAACCTTTACTCACACAGCAATTTAATGAGCAGCCAGTGTTCTATTGACGATTTCCCGTTATTACTCAAAAGCGAACACATTTATGATTTGTATGCAACTTAACTTTTCAACGCTTTTTATGAACTCGCAACAATCCATCCAAATAGATCCAAAAAAAAGTGGATTTTTATGAGTTTTATGGTATTGCCACATAAATGCTTCCTTCGCAAGTTCACTCTAACAACACATAACATGACATCGCATAGCACCGCAGCACACATCACATGATGGCACTTCACCTTATGCTCCTTGTTGGCGCTTGACTGCTCGCACATACTCTTAGGCGGGCGGAAGTTCAAATTGCCGAGCCGGTTTATATCCGAACGCATCGTTGCTGCCACGAAAGCCATAAAAAATTGTAATCGCCCACTAAAAAGGCGATGGCGTAGCGAGCGAAAGTGCATAAGCGGCAATGCAGAATACTATTTATGTATGTGCTGGTGCAATAAAGGTAGGCATTATAGCGCACTTGCACACTTAGTCCGACGATTTGATGTGTTTTTTGTAGCACACATATGCAACAACAACAACAACATGCGCGGGTGTAAAAATTTTATGCTTTCTAAATTTCTGATTTACAACTGTTTGCTGTTGGCGAATTCATTTGGTGGAAGTGAAGTACAAATTTTTGGTGGTCGGTCATAAAGTTTATTGGTATGTTGTTGTTGTTCGGACTGTAGAACAAATAACGGCTAGTTCGTGGCATGCAACAGCATTAAAAATTAAGTGGAATGAGTAATTAATAGGAGCGACACAGCGATACTTAATTGCTGGTGATTAGTAATTGTTGTTGTTGCAAGCAAGGAAAAAAAATTGAGGTTATGTTCTTTAAGTTTAAACATAACCTCTTCTTCATTCGTAAATAAACTCCAAAGAGAATTCTGTGAAGTCCTCAAACCGCTGTTAAATGGATGTCAGAGGGTAACTGTCAAACAAATGTCAGATAAATATCAGATGACAGCTAGGAAATGAATAAACAGATATCAACCGGATCTCAGATCACAGTTGTCAAACGAATGTTAGTTGGATAGTATATGACAGCTATTAAAGGAATCTCAGATGACACTGTCAGAAGGATATCAGATTGCAGCTATCAATTGGATGTCAGAAGGGTATCAGGTGATCAGATGCCAAACAGATGTCAGATGGATATTAGATGACAACTGTCCAAAGCATGACAGATGGATGTCAAACGGTAGCAGTTAAACGGATGTCAGATGTATAACAGAGGACAGCTGTCAAACGTCAAATGAATATCAGATGACAGCTATTAAACGGGCCTTAGATGACAAATATCAAACAGACGTCAGATGGATATCAGATGACAGCTGTCAATCTGATATCAGCCAGCTGTTAGCCGGATGTCAGATGACTGTCAAACTTATTTAATATGGTTATCAGATCACAGCTTTCAATCGGATATCAGCTGCCCAAAGAATGTCAGATGGATATCAGATATTCAAATAAATATTAGATGACAATTGTATGTCGGGTTGCAGCTGTCAGTCGGTTGTCAGATGTCAAAAAAATGTACAATGGCAAATAAAGGGTCCGTAGATATCAGATAGCAGCTAAACCAACCCTTGAAAATTTCCCATAAAAGGCTTAAATTTCGACAATTTCTGACTAAAATTTATATAAATTATTATACAATTAAATTTAAAGTCTACAACAGCCCCCCGTCAGCTGCCATTAACAGCTACACAACAACATGTTTGCGGTGAATTTCATGGAAATCAACACAATCATTTTTGGCATATGCTACACACAAAAAAGGCAATAACATTTAAGACAGTATAATATTTTTCACGCTCGCTCGCTTAAAGTGTATTATATATGCTTTGTGGCATTACACACATACCCACCCCCACACAACAACAAAAAATACCGAGTTTCATGTAAGCAAAAGTTAGTTGAGGTCAATTTATTTGCCACAAAATTCGGCAAAACTTGGCACGACGCCAGCTGATGGGCTCACGAGCAAATTTTGACTTTGTTTGGTGACAGCGGACTCTACGGCATGTCAACAACAATAATTCTATAACTTTTTTATATAACAATTTTCACAAAATTTATGTTCATGTTATTTACGGTTATTTACTTGTTGCGCCCAAATGCGCCCTTGACAATGAAATTGAATTTCGTACTATGAGTAAATGGCAGTAGTGAATTTATATGCATGGATTTATACTTGTAACTAATCTTTATCTTTTCTTTACTTTGCAGGTATGTAAGGCTGAAAACTCGGTAAGCCGTTACTTATATGTATTTATTATTTATATGAGCTGAGTTTGTGCAAATAGATTTTGCTGGCTGCAAATAGAGTATAAATTTTCAATATTTTCTCGGTGATTTGACATTTTTGTCACAAAGATAGTTGAAGTGATTTGAGAATTTTTGAAGAAGGATGTGTTGAAAGATAACTAAGTATATGTACATATATAATAGAAATGGAAATATATATTTCTACCTACAAAATTCATATATCATTAATACTAGTTGCTTTAAGAACAGTAATAGTTAACGGTAGAGCATTTCCTAGTAATTATATTCAAATTAATGCCTTCACACCAAACTGTCATGCATTAATTATTAATATTTATATACTATATTTTACAATTAATGCACAAAATTAATGAGTTGACAATGAAATATATAGCTTTCAAAATCATTTATCACCTTTTGCTCAATAATTATAACAACGAAGCATCAATAAAACCTAAATACTCAAGCATATAAACCTAGTATATCTGATATACTACAAAATATTTAAACTATTTTTATTGCATTTACGTATGTTTAGCTCACGTTTTGGCTCACAGCCAAATTAGCTGCCTAAAAAATTTAAATATATATACATATATACTCATACAAGAGCGTAATTGTTGCTAAGCGAAAGTAGAAAAAAGTGCTGAAGGCTGATATTTTTGTATTTTTTTTTTAATCTCAAGCAGTCTCGACGAAAATAAACGTGTTTTTTGTGCTTTGAAACGCACATACTTTTAAAGAATTGCACAAAATTGAAAACGAACGTAAAATTTATTCTCGTCTACAGTGCAACCATTTCGTATGAACTTGAAGAAATTATTTTTTGTTGTATTGTTTACGAGAAACATTGACTTGAATTGCGGTCAAAACCCTTTATTTTCAGCTATTTTTGTTTTCGTAAAAATAAATAAATAAGATATACCTCTTACAAATAATTACATGTGCATGAACTTTTTGCAAAAAAAAAACTAAAAGATTAGAAAATTGCAAAATGTTTCTGAGTATGCAGGTTTGATATCACGATACGATACGGTATTAAAAACAAAAACTTAAAAATTAAAAATATTTTTTTAAAGTATGAAACATAATTCAATTTTAGGCTTATAGTACGTATTTATATGTGCATTTTACTATTTTTACTAGTTAATCCTAAACATTTGAGTTTAACTGAAAGAAATGTTTATTTTCATAGTCAGTAGCATTGTCCTTACATTTTAAAACTAAATTAAGCCGCTTAATCTGATAATTAACTATTGACTGTAGAATAGTTAGGTAAATATTGGCAAATTCTTGCGCTATGGCTAATTTAAGGTGACGTACTGTCTCAAACTGTTTTCCGTTTTGGAAAGCAGTAGCAGAGCGGATCCCCAGACATCCTCCTCAATAGGATTTAGGTACGAACACAATGCTGTAATACGGGAATTTTTCGGTCGTTAAAGATGTTTTTCGTGTGGATTGAAGCGTTCTCTTTGTGATATGTCCAGTATATCCCACAAATATTTCCAGCAAATTTTATAAACTTGCTGTCCAAAAGATCTACATAAATATTAGCATTCATTTGATTGGACATTTCACCTTTTCATTATTTTTACAAAAGGATGGTTAAAATTAAAAAAAAAATATTTTTTAAGAAATAAGAATTTCAATTAACAATATTTCACTAAAAAAACATTTTCATTATAAAAATGCAATTAAAATATAAATTGAGTGTGCCTTTGTATGGTTTTCTCAAAATAGTGGTATTTCTTCTTAAAGAGTTATAAAGCTTGGGGTTGGCATCATAAAATATATACTATCCTGAATACTTATTTATTCCCGTGAAAGTACATTCAATGGCATTATGTATAAAATTTGATTTATTTTGCATGGCCACTACGGGCACACTTGCAGAGGTCCAGACGCGAAACCAAATTTTCGACGGTTTTCAAGCATAAATCGGTGATACTGCTGCAATTCCACGCTCGATATTCATACGAAGTTCATCAATCGACGCTGGCTTGTTGGCATAGACCATAGACTTGACGTAGCGCCACAGGAAATAATCTAACGGCGTCAAATCGCACGATTGAGGCGGTCAATTTATTGTGACATTCGCTGTGTGGCTTGTTTTGCCGTCCAGTTGGAACCACATGTTGTTCAAGTCCATATTATCCCATTCGGGACAAAAATGTTCGGGTCTCATTGCGCGTTAGCTATACCCATTCATAGTAACGTGCCGGTCTTGATCATCACGGAAGAAGTAGAGCCCAATGACGCGGCCGACCCATAAACCGCACCAAGCCGTATTTTTTGCGGGATGGGTGATTCAACGAGTACGTGTAGATGACCATTAACACATATTTTGCTTATTGACGAAGCCATTCAGCCAGAAATGAGCCTCATCACTACATAGGACGAAGCGCTCTTCAAGTTGAGGCTACTGACTCTGAATTTCGGTAGTCAATTTTAATAATTCCAACTCGTTATTGGATCGTATATCTTTCCAAGATGAAATGGCAAACCTTACTGAAGAGAAATGTCAAATGGCCGGGACAAAATATGACGTCTTTTGCTGTCCCTATCGGTGTAGCATCCCTTTTAAAAACTCCTTGATATGATGTCTCGAGTAGTTCCTGAACCGATTTCACTCATGCATTATATCCAAAACTATTCCTTCACTTAATTTTGTTAAGATTCACATATAATTGTTATAAAGTCCATCGGAAGTTTGAAAATCCGTTTATGAGGCTAGAGGAAGTATTGCCCTGATTTAGCTCATTTTTGACACAGAAGCCCATTATTAAAAGGAAAAGGTTCACTCTGAATTTTTATAAAATACCTTAGAGATTTACCGATATTTTCGCAAACAATTATCAATAGGCACTGAGATTCTCTGTTTTTTATTAGGGACCTTGAAAAGTTATAGTCCGATTTGGACAATTTTTAAACGAGTGATGGCATACCGCCAATGCTGTCTTTGTGCAAAGTTTAGTTACGATATATATCTACATATCTAACTCGTTTAGGTTTAGGTGTTTTGCTAGAGCATATTAAATATATATAAACCTAGCTGGTGGTTCTTTTAAGAAAAGAAAGTCTGCCTTGCTCTTAGTCTAAATAAAAATAATCTCTAATTTGCAATTATACTGACACAAATTTTCAAATTGGATTATGTTTGTAGTAGAGTCTTTGGAATATTTTCTGTACTCCTCCAATATTAATAATTTTTCCGTGAAAAAAAAAATCAAATTCAAAAGCTTTAAATTTTAAGCTTACATACCGGCAATAGTAAACCAACTTAAACTCAAAATGCGCTCTCTTTTAAACATGAAAGCCCTCTACCTTCATTGATAAAGTAGTACTTCAGCATATTTAAATAATATCCGGTGACATGAAATGCCGCACAGATGACAAGTAATTGCATTAAAAAAGAAAGATATTTTCTACTTTCTGAGCGAAAAATTGTCAAAGAGCCATTATGAGATTACTATTAAAGGTCAACAACAGCACTAAGAAAACAAGGTAAAGAAAAACAAAAATAAAAAAAAACGAAATATGAAACGAAAGAAAATTGAAAAGGCGCACGCCACAACAAAGCAACAACAAGATGCCAAAATCTTGTAAATGTTAATTCAATTTGCTTGTCTCAAAAGCAGACAAAATTTGTGTACAGAAATATGAGTTAATACTAAGAAAAGCGGCTCTTTGAGTTGAAAAAAAATACTGAAAAGTAAATGGCATGAGACGCAGGCCGGAAATTATCTTGGAGTGATGTAAAATGGCATATTACATTATTCATAGTAGGACTTTATGTTTTTATGCAACTTTTTGTGGCATCTTAGGCAAAGTGCCGCACAAATGGCAACGGAATGTGGCCAATACTACACAGCGGTTAGTTGCGCATCCGTTGGGAAATCAAGAGTGCGCGGCATGGAATAAAATAAAATAAATAAGTGGCTTAAATAAAATGTATAGAAGTCTTTTAGAAACAACAACAACAAAATATGGCGGATGCTGAAATGTCAACGTAAATGATAGAGAGAGCGCGGAATTCCGGTGTGATTATTAAAATATGCTCTATAAAATATTACAGCATGACATACATACATTTATAAAGTAGTAAATTGTGGAAGCTGGAGTCTATAGTAAAGCAATATACTTTAAATAGCGCTTGTAAAAGCGTCATTTGTGGCTACTTCCGTTGTGTTATTACAGCGCGGCTTGCCTTTCCAGTTGGCTAAGCAGACACAGCCGCAACAGCAGCTGCATGCCAGCGGCAATAACAGTGAAGGTGAGCCACGAAATGTTGTGTGGAAGGCAAATAAAAGCTGGCTGGCTCTGTAGTAACCTCATCTCAACGGCAACACAAGAAATATAATTATCATCGACATCATCATTAACGCCAACAGCATCATTATCATTTATATTATATTCTTACAGGTATAATCATCCTGCTCATTATTATCTACCATCATCATTATTACCCTCATCACCACTATGTCCCTACACACCACCAGTAAGCTTCTCGACTGTCCCGCTCACAGTCTATCCGTCTCTCCGGCTGCCTGGCTACCAGCTCTCGCTACCTTTGCTGACATCGTCATTAATTAAAAAGTCCACATTGTAAATTAAAATTTACAATCGCACCACTTTGCGCTGTTTTCCTTCCTTCCTGTCAGCTGTGGTGCGCGCTTGCTTTTTGCCTGTTGCGGCTTTTGTGATTTTTTCCTTTTTTTTCATTTTTATATATTATTTCACGACTTTTCCCTGCTCAGCTATTAAATATGGGCGCACTCTTAATGATTTTTTTCCTTTTATCTTCTCAGTTAATGCACGGCTTATTGTAGTTTTCCCACGTTTACACTACTGTTTTTTTTTGTCTTATTTTGCTTTGCGTTTTTTTCTCCTCTATGAAAGAGTCATTTATGCGTACACGCAAAAAGAAAATATTTTTTTCGCTCTTCATTTGTCCACACTACATTTTCTGGTTGTTTCAAAGTAGTTTGCATGCTGAGTTACCTGAATATTTGGTTATTTATTTTATTGAGTATTTGGTTGTAGACTCGAGTGCAGTGCGTAAAAAGTTCAAAAAGTTACTCTCTAACAACAAATCTTAAGACTTCTACTAGTCTTCTAATGAAGCATTAATGAGAAATGCCAAGACTAATAGCCTTTTCACACAGCCAAATTAATTGATCAATTAAATTTTTTATTGAGAAACCAGTTTTTGCCCTTCACACTACCTGCTACTCGATAATCGATCAGCTGTTATACATTTTTGCTTGTGCATAAGAAGTTGGTAAGTTTCAACAGCTGATTGGTTTTTTGTCAAAACGCAGACAAAGAACGTAAATATAGTTTATCGCAGAGTTGCATTTCATTTTCAAGTCGATTAAAATTCAATTAAAAATCAATGTAGAAATATTAGATTTTTATTTTGTATGGTAAATCGATCTACATCAGCGTTTTAATCGAGCAGAGATCTGTTAATTGATCAATTAGGTCCCGTGTGAAAAAAGCTATAATTCTATAGGACAAATCCCAACCCCGATTCCTATCTTGGAATTCGCCCAACACTTATTATAAATCTACCGAGGTACTCTGAGATCTACAAGAACCTTTATCTAACCCAATTCATTCCTCAAATCTATACTCCTCGACATTGTTGTTGTGATATTATGAGATGGGAGAAAGCAAACCTTCATTGATACCAATATACCCATTAGAAAATCTTGTCTCATAGCTAATGCCTAGAGGGTAAAAGTTCACACTCCAACAAAGGATCAGTATAAGTTCGGGTAGAAGATTCCTGTAATAATTATGTAATATTATAATACAATAAAAATCAAAAAACTCTTCAGTTATTGAATAAATCAATACACACTTGGGAGCCTCGGGACTAGATACTAAGACATTATTTCGCTCAAAATGTAAGAATTTCATACTAATTAACTCCTGGGTCAGTAATCATTTTCTCTGTTAAATAACTTGTACCTTGCCGAGGTTCAAAATTGTCTGTAAAATAAACGACGATTATTTTTTAATTTTCAGAAATTAAGTAATTTTAATATACCATACTGTTCATCAACAAATTCAATTTAAACTGTAACATCACCTAATAAGAAATCATCACTTTCTTCCTTTGAAGCCTCACACCAAATCTTCGAACCAAATTCAATAAATCCAAGAGAACTAAACTACAACTAAATTCATTTGCGCGCATATTTACTAACTTGATTTAATGATTTTCTTATTTGTTTACGTGTAGTACATACTACAAGAAACCGTAACAAAAGAGAAGACCAAATATCGTGCAAAATGTTACGTATACGCCATGTGGCACGCACAATGACTGTACCAAGCAAGCATCTGTGCTGTAAATGCATTGTGTGTGAGTGATGCATGCATTTTCACTTTGTATGTGTCTACATTTGCTTGCAATTACATATAAGTTGAGGTATTTTTCAAGAATACTTGCAGATTTTCAGTTGCAAGCAACACTTGAACGCTGAGTCAATGGGTATTAACCTACATATGGGCAAATATATAGTATTTTTTGTTTATTATATACATACATACATATAAGCAGATGCATATATAACTCGATATCTATATAACAACAACAACAACTCCAACTATTCTCTTGTATATGTCTGCATCCGCCTAAGGAACAATAGACATCATGCCAGCATACGAGTGACAACAAAAATAGAGATCAAGTGGCTGCAGGAACAACACCAACGCCAACAAACAACTCAATGCGCTTGCAACAACATGCATGTATGTATCAATATATATCTGTGTATGTGTCTGCGTTGCATTTCACATCAGCTATCAAGCACACTTAGTCACTGGCAACCGGATATAACTTACGCTATAAAATGGAGCTTAAAATGTGAAGCATTTGTTGTGAGTCTTTATTGTTGTTTGTTGTTATTGCTGCAGTTACTGCAAGAGCTGATGTGGAGCAAGTAGCTTTAGAAACGTAATAATGCCATGAAATGAATTACATGAAAAGTAGCTTAGGCAAACGGCAAAATTGTGTTGTCTACTAAATATATAACTACAAACATACATACATAAAGAGTAACTATATATAATAGGAGTTTAAAAATATAAAAAAGTATTTTTACTTTCACTTTCAAGTGAAACAGTGAAGGTGTGTGTTACATGGTGACAGTGCCTTTCAACTATGGAACTATATCTAGTATATATGAAATATTATCAGGTATTTTGCAGATAATTTTTTATAGAACTATTTCCGAACGCTTTGAGATATTACCATTTATTTTAAACCCAAAAAGCTCGACCACTTTAAACTTCAAATTCCTTATAAAATCAGTTTCCACACTCAACACTCGGCTTCGTAATAAACTCTCGGAGCAAACACAGCATTCACCTTCCACTTCACGCACGTCGTTAGTACCCACGTGTCTATCTGACAACAGTGCGGGGGGCAATTAAAATGGCAGGAAGCGCTTGAACGCTTGCGAAAGGAAATAAAGACGCGAAGCCACAAGTGGCTGCAGTGGTTAATCAGCTTTAGAGTAATGAAATTTTCAAGTGGCAATTCGCACTCGTAATTCTCTCCGCTAACTATTGTTTTATGCTTTGCTTTGCTGTCTACTTTCTTTTCAACATTGTGTGTTAAGCGTTGTAATAACATTAACGCCTGCTTACAACGAGCTCTTAATGTTGTAATTGCATGCTGTTCACACTTGAAGCCATTGACAGTGCAGCTGCCTTTATATCTATTTTTATATGTAGGTACTGTAGGCTTCTAGCTAGAACTTAATTGACAACAATTGGCAACACAATTCTAAGTACCGTTTATGTTACGTTATAAATTCGAGTTTAAGATTGAGTGTCTGTCGCATTTGCGAGCCTTGAAAAATCTAACTCGGCAATTATTGAAGACTTACGACAATCCAAAATGTCAAAAAGTAAAAATGTTCCATAAAAGAAACAAAAAAATTATGTTTACAAGGCTTTGCAGTTTTTTTAATGAAATATTTATAAATTAGTTTTCGATATCACAATAAAATGGCGCCTGAATAGGGGGTCCTGAGAAAGAATTAAGGAATTTATATATTAGTACTTGCAACTTCGGTGAACTTTAGAAGACAATATTCTTTTTTTTTTCTAACTCAGGTGAAGAAACACTTTAAAAACGTTTTCCTCTTTAAGAAGTGTTGCATCCTTTTTCAGACCCTTTGAATTCGTCTAATTCGTATGGTCCGAGCTCTCTACGGCCAGTAATCGGTTTGCAGGGCACCAAGTATTAACTTTTCGAGAATCAATGGTTGAGAATTCCAACCTACATATGCTTTGAGAAACGAACAATTGAAAAAATAAAAACTAGTTGTACCAATCACACAGTCTTTCGTTTTAGCCCTCAGAAAACTCAAGTTGGTTCTAATTTCAAAACTATATAGATAATGAGGCAATGAGGTTATTGTTACAACAAAATTGAAAAACCGAATATAAAGTCACTTCGGATACTAAAAACCTATTGTATTGGGTATCAGAAGAAATTGTTTCTCTGAGGATTTAAGATGAAACTTTTAAACCAGTTCAAAGATAGCTTTATATGCGCAGGAATTGTAAAGCCTTCGAGAGAATGCTGTCATATGAATATAATCAAAAGATTCTGTCCAGAAGCAAACTGAGGGAATTAAATGGTTAAATGCGGTATGTTCAATAAATAACGGGAATTTGTATTTTTTTTAATATTTATTGATTCGTCTGAGACATCAAGGTTGCAGTATTTTATTTGGTCAAGAATTCACGGACAAGCAACGAAGTGTGAGTTTGTAACAAACGAAAATTGCCAAGCTCATTGATTCGTATATAAAATTCACAACACATAAACACCTCTCTATTTGATACTCCATAAATTAATTGATCAAATATGTCATTACTATTTTTCATACTCTCGCAACAAAAGTTGCTAAGAGAGTATTATAGTTTTGTTCACATAACTGTTATTTGTAAGTCATAAAACTAAACGAGTTAGATATAGGGTTATATATATCAAAATGATCAGGATGACGAGACGAGTTGAAAGTAAAAGTAAAGTAAAACTTGAGATATCTTAACATATTCCATGGCACCCTGAGGAGGTTGGTATTAAAAATGGGTGAAATGGGACCATTAACACGCCCGCAAAATGGCGAAAACCAAAAACCTATAAAGTGTCATAACTAAGCCATAAATAATGTTATAAAAGTAAAATTTTGAACAAAGGATCGCACTAGGAAGGGACATATTTGGATGTAATTTTTTTGGGGAAGTTGGCGTGGTCCTTCCCCCAAATCTCGATATCTCGAAAACCAATGAAGCTATATAAATCAAACAGTCGGTTCTCTTACATACCCCACCACACACCATGAAAATACGAGGGCTGCTATATATATTTCTGGCCTAGTTTCACTTAGTGTTGCCAGGTGCAATCTGACATTTCCATTGGAAAGTTTGACATTTTTTAGCATAACATCACTCAGAACGTTTTGTCATTTAATGGTGAATTGTTTTATTTACATGGAATTAAAAAATTGGGCCATCTGGGCCAAAAAATGGAATTAACTCGTGAACATTTTCGTGCGATCATTTTTCACAACTTTCGACGTGGATTATCGCGACAAGAGTGCATCGATGAACTAAAATCTTTGTATAGCACTATAGCACTGTGAAAAACTGGTACAACGAATTCAATCGTGGCCGACGCTCGCTCAAAGACGAATCCCGTGAAGGTCGTCTAAAAACAGCCGTTGTGGCAGAAAACATCGATGCCGTACTTGAGCTGATAATGCAAGACCGTCATGTAACGTACCTTCAGATAGAGGCATGCCTATGCATTTCTCCCACCAGCATACATTCGATATTGTATGAACACCTGGCCGTAAAAAAGGTTTGTTCTCGTTGGATCCCGCACAATTTGACAATCGCTCAAAAAAAGGCTCAAAAAACGTGCTTCGAAAATTGGTTTGAGCGCATGCAAAAGTGTATAAACCTTGATATTTTGAAAAACAATAAAACCATTTTCGTTGATAAATATTCCTATTTTCATTATTAGGCCAGAAATATATATAGCAGCCCTTGTAATAACCACATCATCATATCATCATCTCTGGCTTCACTTGTGAAAAAATTGTCGAAAACGGACTATAACTTTTCAAGGCTCCAGATATCGAACATGTTGAACTCAGCGCCTAAGGGTAAATTTTAACTGAAAATATGGGTAAGTCCCTCAGATAATTGAATGTAATTCAGAGGAAATTGTTTTCTTCTCATAGTGTGTGTCTTTGTTCCAAAAATTACTATATATGACGATTTTCGTTATTCTATTAAACTTTATGCCGAATTTATGGGTAAATTGCGAGAGTATAAAATGTTAGATTGCACCCGAACTTAGCTTTTCCTTACTTGTTATTATAAAATGTATGTCACCTACAAGTATGTACAAACACATACACATATTTATGAATCATGTTCATCAATCATAAGTAGCATAATCAACGAGCGATTTGGCTTGCGGCTTGAGTAACTCATAATGCAACAAGGCAAATAACAGCAAATCAGCAGAAATGAACATGCAACAACTGCCAAAGGCAAACACGAAAATACACAGAAAAGTAGCAAAAAAAAGCATCATAAAGAGATTGCAATAGAAACTTATGTTTCCGCCAAACAACGTCAACACAGCGATTTCTGCGCAAAATCATCATTGCTTTCGATGTGTGAGTGTGTGTGCTTGAGTGCCGTTGTGCATAAGAGTGTAATGCGACTGCTATCATTTTAAAAACATTAACAACAAGAACAGCAATAACAGTAACTGCAATGCGTGAAAGCCACAGGCAAAACATTAGCGTAATGCAACACAGGCAATCAGCGGCAAAGGAACACCATATACACATACTGTTAGATGTGTAAGCTGTAGGAAGTTGCACTCGAGTGCGCCTGCAGCAGGTAAATAACGAAAAACGAAACAAGCTGCAGAGATAAAAAGAATAATAGCGGCACTTGTGCGCTCTAAGCTGCTGCTAGATGGCAAGATGAGTGTATTGCCGATTTAGGTGGGATGAGAGCAAGAGGCAGGCAAAGCGAGTGTTGGTTGGGTGTTGCAAAAGGACAAAATGCACTGCAGCGAAATGCATTAGCACAGTTTGTATTTTTTTGCAATTTTTTTCTATTTTTTTTTAATTTTTCGCTTCTTTCACTCTCCTTTTCACCTACAAGCATCGCAAATGCAGTGAGACACCTGCAGTTGTCGTAAAACGTGTTATGCCACACTTGCCCCGTCTGTCTTTGTTTGTATTTTCTTTGTCACTTCGCTAGCAGTGATGCACAACCTTTGCTGTAAAAGTCGTAAAATTCGGAAAATAAAACGGAATGAGCAATAGCAGCAGCAGAAAACATGCTAAGCGCTTAAACAGCCACAAAGCAAATGGCCAAATGGCCAGCTGGAGTGCTGGTGAATGTCGAAAGCGTTAAAATGGCCAGCTAAAAGTGCAAAAATTCCCGTTATGCCATTTGCGCTACACTCATTTGCAGGTGTATTGTTGTTGTTGCTACTTGTATTAGCACACCGTGCTAACTAATGGTTAGCCAGCACTCAGCATTCAAGATAGTATCTATCTGACTGAGAAGACAATTGAATTGCGTTGTTGTTGTTGCCATTGTTGCTGTCCACTTTTATATTTTCTCACATTTTTGCGACAAATTCAGTTGAATTTTTTCCATCACTGGTGGCAACCAGCAATAATATTATTATGTTCCGAGCTGTGAGAGTAAGCAATTTTGAGCATGGCTTTAGTAGCAGTTTTATCTGCCAAAGAAAAATAAAACTAAAATCATTTGATTTGCGCAGTTAAAAAGGACATTAAATTTTATGCAATTTTTCTTTTGTCAAAATAATATTGTGACTATTCATAAAAATTGTTATGGTTTGGACCCCTTTGTTATTGCTAAATTTATAAAGCTGAGTTGAAAGTGAAATGCAATATCAAATATTATTGAGTTATTCTGACTGAGTTGCCAACTTCTGGACATACAGATACTAATTTCGATAACGGTTTATTTCCGAATACGTATAAAGTTAGGATATCCCTATGGCAACCATACATATTCACCTTAGTACGATTTAGCACGATTTACTTCGCTAAAGAGACCTTCTTTCTAGCAAAGCCTCAAATATATTAAGATATGACACGCTCAAATCATTGCAACCCACTCTACCTACCTATCTCTATTAAAATGATCAGGTTCCACCAGACCGCGATTTTAACTTTTAAGCCGTTCTTTCGTAACCAACGACCCATATCAACCCCCTGAAAGCATACAGCTCACTCTATTTATAGTGGTTCCTTTTATTTATCAATTACAAACTACAGAAGTCAAATATACAGTGGTTCCTTTTATTTATCAATCACAAGTTACAGGAGTCAAATATATAGTGGTTGCTTTTACAAGTTACAGAAGTCAAATATATAATGGTTCCTTTTACAAGTTACAGAAGTCAAATATGTCAACACGTCTCTTCGGCTTATAAAATCAGAATGACGCTTCCTTCGTTTTTCATAACTGTTCGCTTCTTAAACATATACAGAGTTGCATTTTTAGGTATGATTAGATAGTAGATAATATTATGTTGAGTTTACACTAGTTATTAATACTGACTGACATAATGCCGTATATACACTGATGTTATGGTATGATATTATTGCTAAAATATAGACTTATATTATGGTGTCATTATTATTATTGCTACAATTCGGCCGTCCTGACAATGAGATCACCTGATCTTATTCGCTTTTACTTGGTGTCTTGCCCCCGTTTAACCAAGGCTTAATATTTGCAATTGCCCAAACCCCGGTGTATGGTATACGTGACTGTTGAAATCCCTCAACATCTTTAAGTAGATAACGATCATTGTGTAAAACTTTCTCAATACGATATGGGCCCTTATATTTTGGAATCAGTTTTTTGGGTCCACTAATATGGGAGTCGAAATTTTTTACAACCACATAGTCTCCAATGGCGTACTTATTTGGTTCTTTTCTCTTTTTATCTACATAAATTTTATTATAATTTTGTAACTGTTCTTGATTTTGAATTGCCTTTGTTCTGATATCTCTTAAATTATTACTTTCTAAAGAGTCTTTTGTTTTTGTTAATTGATCTTTTAAGTAGTCAGTAAGATCGCATCTTTGGTTTATACCAAACAACATTACACTAGGATGTTCTCCTATTGTCCTGTGTACTGTATTATTCAAAGCGTGCTCAACTTTTCCAAGTACTGCTTCCCAACGAATTTCTTTTTCTGTATTTACCAATTTTGAAATCATCGGTCCCAGACTCCTATTTACCCTTTCGACTTGACCGTTTGCTTGAGGAGAACCAGTGGCTATTTTTATGTGACGCACATTTTTATTTTTTAAAAACGTTTTGAATTCTTCAGATGTAAAACAACTTCCTCTATCAGACACAATACATTTTGGGTAACTGTATGCTCTAAAGTAGTCCTTCAAAGCATGGATAACTTCCTTACTATTAGTAGTTTTAGTAGGATATAACCTAACAAATTTCGTAAACGCGTCAATTATAACTAATATGTGTCGCTTAGTTTTTGAGGTGTTATCTAAAGGTCCAAAATGATCGATATGTATAATTTCAAATGGAGTGTTTCCTTTTGGTATATTATGTAAAAATCCCTCTTGTCGTCCAGCCTTTGAAGAAAATGCGATGCATTTTAAACAGTTTTTTATGTGTATGTCAATTTTTTCCCTCATTTTTGAAAACCAATAACTTTTTGAAATCAATTCTATTACTTTGTCTATACCTACATGTCCAAACTCGTCATGATATTTATATATTATGTGACTTTCCATCTCTTGTGGAACAATAAACAGAAGGTTACCGTTGTTGTTTTTTCTGTATAAAATACCGTTTCGCATTTCGTATAAATTGTGTTCTTTAATCTGTAACAAATTTCGAAGCTTTTTTAAGTTTTCATCTCTTCCTTGACAAATTACTAAATTTTCTTCAAAGGTATTTGTTTCCAATACCATTATGTTGGTACAACGGCTTAATGCATCCACGTGTTGCATGCGTTTACCACCTCGGTGTTCCAGAGTGTAGTCAAAATTTTGCAATTCTAACGCCCATCGTGCTATGCGAGGGTTCAACTCTTTTTTGTTTAAAGTAAGAGTAAGTGAATTACAGTCTGTAATAATTTTGAATGATTTGCCTTGAAGATATACACGGAAACGTTGCAAAGCAGTAACTATAGCTAGTGCTTCTAATTCAAAACTATGATACCTTGATTCTGCGTCCGTGGTTCTTTTAGAAAAATAGAAAATTGGGTGCATTTTTCCGTCTGCTTTCCTTTGCAATAATATAGCTCCTAGACCTATTGAACTAGCATCGCAGTGTAATTCTGTATAACTTTTTGGATCATAAAGTCCTAGTACAGGAGCATTCAGTAATTTTGATTTCATAAGTTCAAAGCACTCTAATTCTGTGTTTCCAAACATAAATTTTTTGTTCTTTTTTGTAATTTCATACAACGGTTTTGCCAGAATCGAAAAATTTTTTACAAATCGTCTAAAATATGAACATAATCCTATGAAACTTTGAACTTCATGTACATTTTTTGGTACCGGGAAATTTTTTATGGCTTCTAAACCTTTTTCATTGGCTTTTACTCCGTCCCCTGTTATCGTGTATCCTAAGTACGTTATACTCCTTTTGAGAAATTCACATTTATCTAACCTTAACTCTAGTTTATTTTGAACAATCTTTTCTAAAACACTTTTTAAAATTTCGAAATGTTCCTCCATATTTTCTGTTGCTATCATTATATCATCCAAATATACTATTACTTTTTCTGCTCTTATCATTTCTGAGAATATATTATGAATGAATCTTTGAAAAGTTGACGGTGCGTTTTTAAGTCCAAAGGGCATTCTCGTGAATTTGTATTGACCAAGTGGTGTAACAAAGGACGTATACTCTTGGGAATCTTTGTGCATGTATACATGGAAAAACCCATTTTTCAAATCTAGTTTAGTGAATATTTTCTTCTTTGCTAGTCTATCTAACAAATCGTCAATAAGAGGAATCGGATAATTATCTTTCGCAGTATTTTTGTTCAAAGTTCTATAGTCAACACACATTCTAAGTTCTCCCGTTTTTTTGCGTACCAGTACGATTGGAGACACAAATTTAGATTCGCTTGTTTTTATATATCCTTTTACTAAATATTCATCTAATAATTTTTGTAACTCTTCTTTTTCTGAATAAGACAATCTACGTGGAGGGCAATGAAAAGGTTTCGCGTTTTCTAATACTAACTTCATTTCGCACTTGACTAACGGTTCATCGGGACGTTTGGCTTCTAGGTACACTTTGGTAAACATTTCGGTTAACATTTTGTGGTTATGTGCACATATAGTTTTATCAATATTTAGCTTAGGTTTTTCATCAGTATCACTTTCTATAGCCATTAGCCATGTAAAGTCTTCATTTATTACATTGTTATCAATGTCTTCTCTTAGCTCGTTCTCGTCTTCAATACAATTATTCAATTTTGTTCTATTATTTTGTGTTTCATTAATAAGTTTTGTTTCTCTTATTGCTTTATATACATTTTCTCCTAACTCTTTTGAATTTTCTTTACAACTATTCATTTGTGTCTTATCATTTTGCGTTTCATTAATGAGTTTTGTTTCTCTTATCGTTTTATATACATTTTCTCCAAACTCTTTTAAATTTTCATTACAACTATTCATTTGTGTCTTATCATTATTCATTTCATTAATGAGTTTTGTTTCTCTTATTGTTTTATATACATTTTTTCCAAACTCTTTTGAATTTTCATTACAACTATTCATTTGTGTCTTATCATTATTCATTTCATTAATAAGTTTTGTTTCTCTTATTGTTTTATATACATTTTTTCCAAACTCTTTTGAATTTTCATTACAACTATTCATTTGTGTCTTATCATTGAATTTTGCAACTTTTTTATCATAACATTTCGATTTACATATATTATTACTTTGCGTAATGTTTATTACATTTTGCTGAACTAAAATCAATTGACTTGTTTTAAAAAAATCTCTGCCCAAAATTACATCATATCCCATTGACTCATCGGCAACCACGAATAAGTTAATATCAAAATTTTCCGATTCAAAGTTAATGGTACACCAAATTTTACCAAAAATTTTTAATTTACTTTTGTTAATTCCAAAGTATAAATAAGGTAAACTTTCTTTTTCAAACATTATTTCCTTTGGCAAGCAGGATTTTTTGACAAAACTGATCGGGCTTCCTGAGTCTAATAGGCATTCTAGAAATAAATTACTACTTGAATATGAGTGTATAGATATGTTTAAAAATCTTACATAAATATTGTCATCGACGACGTGTACTGCATTCTTCTTTTCCGGACAAACAGCCACTCGATGCTCTTTGCTTCCGCAACCATAACACGCGCCCGCCTCTCTTTTGGGTTTTCTACAAGCTCCAGCTGTGTGACCTATGGAGTTGCAATTGTAACAGCGAATTTTCCTTTCTTGTGTACTCCCTTTGAGTTCTACTCGACTAAAAGCTTGCAAAAGTTGGGCTTTGCTGTTGTAACACTGGATGTACGCCTGTACCCGTAACTGCTCGTTAGGGATACCTTCGATGATGTGGTCGATTAATTCGGTTTCTTCAATTTTTAATCCATTGTTTAGTGCTATTTTGTCGTTATAGTATTTTAGAAAATCTTCACCAGTTTGCCACTTACGGGAGTCGAACTTTTTTCGCAACACAATTTTATTTTGTTGTGGTGCAAATATGCATTTCATCTCTGCGATGAGTGAATTTACACTTTCCACCAAAAACGTTGGTTTTGAGTGAAGCCACATTTTCGCTCTGCCTTTGATTCGGCTAATCATTAAGGCGCGAATAGTGCTTTCATCCAGATTGTAGGCATCTCCAATGCCCTTAAGTTGCTGAACCCACGTGTCTAGGTTAGCATTGTCATCAAATTCTGGTAGCATGTCTTTTATTACGTCAAAAGGGATCAGTCCCACACTGTAATTGGGTTGATCAACAGTTTTTTTGTTGTTAAGTTCGGCAACGTTGCTAGCATCATTTTCGCCTACAATATCATTAACTGGTGGTGTATCTTGAAGTACTAACTGAGATAATTTGCTTCTCAATAGTTCGTTTTCTTCCGAAAGTAGCTTGTTTTTTGTGTTTAGAGTTTCTGCCACAGTTTCAGCTTCACTTTGAGTATTTTTTTCACTGATTTCAACTTCTTCTTGACTTGGACATTCCACCAACTCATTCTGTGGGATTGCAGTAATTCTTGCCGCCATCGTTGCCTTATTGCCATACGTGGGCAATCCCATACGCCGTGACCACTCCCGAAGTTGTGCGGTTGTATAATTGTCTAATTTTTCCATTTTTCACCAACTGTACTTTTAACGGTAGGTCTTTTACGCTTACGAAATTGTTGTTTCGAGTCGCTTGCTTTTACAAAAACTGTACTTTTAACGGTAGGTCTTTTATGCTTACGAAATTGTTGTTTCGAGTCGCTTGCTATTGGCACCGACAGAAAAATTCACTTTTTTATAATAACCTTTTACAAAAACTGTACTTTAAACGGTAGGTCTTTTACGCTTACGAAATTGTTGTTTTTCGAATCGGCTTGCTATTCACACCGACAGAAACCTTTTACAAAAACTGTACTTTTAACGGTAGGTCTTTTACGCTTACGAAATTGTTGTTTCGAGTCGCTTGCTATTGGCACCGACAGAAAATTTCACTTTCTTATAACAACTTTTACAAAACTGTACTTTTTACGGTAGATCTTTTACGCTTATGAAATCGCTATTGACACCGCCAGAAAAATTCACTTTTTTATAACAACTTTTACAAAACTGTACTTTTTACGGTAGGTCTTTTACGCTTATGAAATTGTTGTTTCGAGTCGACTCGCTATTGACACCGCCAGAAAAATTCACTTTTTTATAACAACTTTTACAAAACTGTACTTTTTACGGTAGATCTTTTACGCTTATGAAATCGCTATTGACACCGCCAGAAAAATTCACTTTTTTATAACAACTTTTACAAAACCTGTACTTTTTACGGTAGGTCTTTTACTTCCTAAGTGTACTTACTTCCTCGTTGATTTGAGTAGATTTTGATTGGCACCGAGGAAAAAAAAAAAAAAAATTTCACTTTTTAAATTGTACTTTTGGATGCAGGTCCATCCCACTTCTGAAAAATTATAGTGGTTCCTTTTATTTATCAATTACAAACTACAGAAGTCAAATATACAGTGGTTCCTTTTATTTATCAATCACAAGTTACAGGAGTCAAATATATAGTGGTTGCTTTTACAAGTTACAGAAGTCAAATATATAATGGTTCCTTTTACAAGTTACAGAAGTCAAATATGTCAACACGTCTCTTCGGCTTATAAAATCAGAATGACGCTTCCTTCGTTTTTCATAACTGTTCGCTTCTTAAACATATACAGAGTTGCATTTTTAGGTATGATTAGATAGTAGATAATATTATGTTGAGTTTACACTAGTTATTAATACTGACTGACATAATGCCGTATATACACTGATGTTATGGTATGATATTATTGCTAAAATATAGACTTATATTATGGTGTCATTATTATTATTGCTACATATTGTAACGAGCTTTTGTTGATCGAATCTTATCACGACCAAGCAAAATTGTTTGTGAATAATTTCTAAAGAATTAATACCTCGATAACGCTCCATAGCGCACAATTTGGAATAAATTAGTATCCAAGACGTAACTTTAGGATGCAATTAGGTATTGTTCCAAGGTATTACCTTTAGGTCACAACGGACTAGTTATTATAATCTTGAAAACGAGTAGTATCTCTTTCCAGCTTTCCTGGCACACTTGATCTCTTCATTACACAGGATCGATTAAACCGAGACAGTTCATTATATATATAATAAAAAGATCAATAGTTTCTTTACTCATATATATATATCCTTCGCAACTAATATCAGACTCTTCTTGGACTTTTCGTATTTTTATACTCTCACAACATGTTGCACAGAGTATTAAAGTTTTGTTCACATAACGGTTGTTTGTGTCATCAAGAAATAAAAGAGTTAGATATGTGGTTAGATATATATCAATGATCAGCATGACGAGTGGAGTTGAAATCCGAATGTCTGTCCGTCCGTCTGAATATCTTAATGAAATTTGGAACACATATTCCTTGGCACCCTGAAGAGGTCGCTTTCGAAGATGGGCAAAATAGGTCCACTGCCACGCCCACAAAATGGCTAAAACCGAAAACCTATACAGTGTCATAACTAAGCCATAAATAAAGTTATAAAAATAAAATTTGGAACATAGGATCGCACATTTTGGATGTAATTTGGGCACATTTGGATGTAATTTTTTTTTAAGTGGGCGTGACCCCGCCCCCAAATTGGTTTTTTGTATATATCTTGCAAACCAAAAAAAAACTGCATAAACCACATTTCCTGCCGTCGTTTCTTTTAGCCATTTCCTTATACAGTCCAAAAATGAATGAAATCGGATAATAACCACGCCCCCCTTCCATACAAAAGTTATGTTGAAAATTTCTAAAAGTGCGTTAACTCACTAACGAAGAACGTCAGAAACACTAAAATTTACCGAAGAAATATCAGAAAGAAGCTGCACTGAGATTTTTTTACAAAATGGAAAATGGGCGTGCGTCGCCCACTTATGGGTCAAAAATCATATCTCAAGAACTACTCGATCGATTTCAATGAAATTCGGTATATAACACTTTCTTGACACCCTGATGACACGACAACTTCCCATACAACTCAATTTTGAATTCTTCTGATTCGATCATTTTATAATATATACATTACAAACCAATGAAGATAGCAGAAAAAAAAATTTACACAAATACTGTATTTGAGCTGTGACATCACTTGTGGAAAAATTGTCAAAATCGGATAATGACTTTTCAAGGCCCCTGATATCAAACATGAAGAACTCAGTGCCTTAGGTTAATTTTTCACCGAAAATATAGGTAAATCTAAGATATTTTAATGTAATTCATTCCCTTTGAATTTGTTTCTTACCGCAGTTTGTCTCTGTACCAAAAATGGTTAAAAACTGGTCATAACTTCCCCCAGATCCCATATACCTAATTATAGGTAATATAAAATAAAGTGAGCGTATAGTCTTCGATATATTGTATCTTGGTGTTGAAAACGAGTGAAATCGGTTCAGCAATTGCCTCAGTCCCCATATACTATTTATGATGTTTTTCGTTATTCCATTGAATTTTATACCGAATATATGGGTCGAATTGTGTTATCTTTATGAAATTACATCAATAAATTGCGAGAGGATAAAATGTTCGGTCGCACCCGAAGTTAGCCTTTCCTTACTGGTTTGCCAGTGAATTGTATTGTCAATTGGAAACTAAGGTGACATGATTGCCTTCGATAAATCAGTCGGTTGTTTGAAAAAAGTAGAGTAAATTTAGTTGGATGGTCTTCATGAGATGTTGTTGTGGGTGTCCTATGCCCGAAAATCTGCTCTAGCACTAAATTTTCGAATTATTATAATAAAACCAATATGTTGATTCTTTTATTTATTTTTTCCTCAAAGACAAATCAATTAGACTTTAATTATTTTTTGGACTGGATGAATAGATACCACAGTGGCTCTCTGGAGTCCATGTTTCAATTAGTCAAATATTGACCATTTCATTATTTTTTCTGTAACCTATTCGAGGTGGATAAATTCCATTTCAATCAACTATATAATTCATTATAGTATGTATAATATACTAATGCTCCCCGGGGGGCAAAGGGTCACAATAAGATTCCTCCATTTAATACGATCTTTTGCTAGCCTCTTGATTCAGACTGGCTCGTTTTTTCTTCGACTCATGTGGATTCCAATCGAATCCATGAATTTTTTATAACTTAACATTTATATTAAATGGGATGTACAAATAAATATGTACGGCTCACGTGATTTTCTTTTCGGCCACAGCAATTAAAGAAACAAAAATATAATTAAGCACAGTGGTTAATTAATATACAAAAAACACATACATACCTACAAACGCAAACAAGCTCGGCACGCAGAGTACCCAGCTAATTAACATTTTCACTTTGAGGCAAGTGGCGTGGTGACACAGCTGGACTCTATCAACCAATAAGACTGTTAAGCGCTACTGGCTAAAAATACTATCCCCCGCAGTGAGATGGCAAAGGAAAATGCTAGTCGATTAGATAAGAAGCACTAGTTTCCAGCTAGGAATATGGGACTGAAAATGAACTAGTCCAAAAAAATATACTTCTATCTCTCATTATGATTGAATTGTTGTTATATTACAGAAAAGAAAAAACCAGAGTAATTTTCTATTTCGAACTAGTACCTAACTTATATAATTTTAATAATAAATTGAAAACTGATACATTCGATGTAAAAAGACTTCTTCCCTGCATAGCGTAGGATTTAGGTGGTTATAAACTAGTTAATTTCACTGCTGGGTTGAAACTGCGTTTGCGTTTCAGTTTCGCATAAATTTTCGCACTTAAGATCTAGAACTCGTGTTTCTAATTGTGCGACTCAAGTAAATGACATAAATGGAACAGAAATAATGTGCCAAAAATGTATGAAAAGACCACGCTGTTGGTGGTGTAACAGTGTTGCCACTTTGGTAGAATTTAAAAAGAAGCCATCATTCACTTTTCACAAAGCAGTTACAACACCACAAAATGCTTGTTTTTTTTATACTAAAACGAAATTTTCAAATTGCTTTGCGTCCGCTTGGTGGCGCTCTAGTCGAGATATTTCAAAAATCGATTTTATGGTCAGATTTCATTTATTTTTTTATACTCTCGCAACAAAGTTGCTAGCAACAAAGTTGCTAAGAGAGTATTATAGTTTTGTTCACCTAACGGTTGTTTGTAACACCCAAAACTAAAAGAGGTAGATATAGGGTTATATATACCAAAGTGATCAGGGTGAAGAGTGGAGTTCAAATCCGAATGTCTGTCTGTCCGTCCGTCCGTCCGTCCGTCCGTCTGTCCGTCCGTCTGTGCAAGCTGTAACTTGAGTAAAAATTAAGATATCTTGATGAAACTTGGCACACCTATTTCTTGGCACCATAGGAAGGTTGCTTTCGAAAATGAGCAAAATCGGACCACTGCCACGCCCACAAAATGGCGAAAACCGAAAACACATAAAGTGCCATAACTAAGCCATAAATAAAGCTATGTAAATAAAATTTGGTAAGAAGGATCGCACTATGAGGGGGCATATGTGGATGTAATTTTTTTGGGGAAGTGGGCGTGGCCCCGCCCCCTACCAAGTTTTTTGTACATATCTCGCAAACCAATAGAGCTATATAAACCAAACTTTCTGCAGTCGTTTTTTTTAGCCATTTCCTTATACATTCCAAAAATGACAGAAATCGGATAATAACCACGCCCCCCTCCCATACAAAGGTTAGGTTGAAAATTACTAAAAGTGGGTTAACTGACTAACAAAAAACGTCAGAAACACTAAATTTCACATAAGGAATGGCAGATGGAAGCTGCACTCAGATTTTTTTACAAAATGGAAAATGGGCGTGGCGTCGCCCACTTATGGGTCAAAAACCATATCTCAGGAACTACTCGACCGATTTCAATGAAACTTGGTTTGTAATAGTTTCCTTACATCCTAATGATATGCTGTGAAAATAGGCCAAATCGCTTCACAACCACGCCTACTTCCTATATACCAGAACTTTGAAGACGATCTGAATCGTTTACATTACAATATATAAAGTAAGCACTAGTGAAGATATCGGTGCAGAACTTCGCACAAATACTATGTTTATAGTGGGGCAGCCCCATTCTAAAAATCGCCGAAATCGGACCATAGGTTTTTAAGGCCCCATATATAGAATACGAGGACCTCGGTGCTTCTAACCTAATATTATGGTTTCCAACTTTCAATGGACTTTATACAATATATATAACGAATATGTGGGTCAAATTGTGTATTATATAATATTAATTAAGGTAAATAAATAAATTGCGAGAGTATAAAATGTTCGGTTACACCCGAACTTAGCCCTTCCTAACTTGTTCAGACATATTTTCATCACAAGAAAGCAAATTTTAGATAAATTGATAGCTCTAATGTCGAAGCCAACCAAGTCTCTAAATGTTTGATGAAATGTTACTCTTAAAATGGCATCAATATTTTGAGGTTAGAATATATTTTCTTTTACATAAAGTATAAAGATATCTTTAAAACGAAATACTACTGTTATATATTTATGGACTCAGTTCTTCACAGCCAAAAAAGCAAGCTTTGTAGTATTTCAACGACAATTCGACCGTCAAATTAATTCTATGTGGCAACCCTCTCACTTTACGCCCTTCATGTGCCTTTGCAAGTGCGAAACGATTGAAAGAGGTTAGTTACCTTGCGCTAAATACACAATTCTAGACAATTTAAATTCACATTTTTAAGTACCGTTTTGTGTTTAATGTTTTGCGCAGAAAATGTAAAGAAAATAAAAAAATTAAAAAAAGGAAGTGCAAAGAAATTCCAAAGAAAATGCAAAGCGACCGCGTCCCCAACTGCCTGACTGGCAATTAAAAATTATATACATATTAACCAGCGCTGAATAAGATGCCGACTACCGACTACCCCGAGCGCATACTTCCCTACCTCTTGTTGGCACGAAGAAAATATGGCGAGTCACAAAAATATGCAGTGAATTTATATGCAAATTATATAATTAATTATGCTAATTACTTTGCATGCGCGTCCACAACGCAGCAGAAGTTGTAAAAGTGGCAAAAGTAACTGTAGTGACGGTAGCGGCAATAGCAACAACAACAGCAGCTGGTAACTGGCAACATGTTGCTAGTAGCAACGCTGCGGTGCACCCAATCAACGTGTCGTCGTGTGATGGTGGCACTTTGCGGCTGTTGTTGCACAAACCGCTGCAAAAACAAAAGCCACTCGTTAGGCAACAACAACAACAAGAACAACAACACAATCAAAATTTGTTTGCCGTGAGGTGGCAAAAGCGACATTGCTCACTCATTCACTTATATGGAGAGGGGCAGGAGAGAAAGAAGGAGTTTGATGGTGGGGAGGAAAGTGTTGCTGCGGCGAGGTGTTGCTCACAGTCAGCAGAGGGTTACAGTGAATTTGTTGCACTGCATTGCATACTACTTTGCTGGGATTCTAAATAAAACTCATTTATTTTAGCGCAATGCATTTGTGTGGCGCACTCCTTGACACACACTTACATACACCCATGCGACTTTTATATTCGGGTGTGTGTGTGCGCTGTGCGTATGTGCATTTGCATATGATCATCAAGGGCGTTAATAAATCATATTTAAGTAGCCGTAGTGGCAGAAGTGGGTTAATGCAAACAATTTACTGGCGAAACTTTCGGAGAAAGTGCACATACATAAGTGAACTCACATACATACAGCATGTATGTATATCCTTATGTATAATAGGTGTCTGTATAGGCTTAGTAGTATACATAATTGTGATATAGTAAGCTTTGTACATGCATTTAGCTGCATATTTGGCAAATGGACTCTGTGCGAACGCAGCTTAATTAACTAAAAATGCAATGCGCCTAAAAGTATGCTTCTCAGAAGGACATTCAAATGCTTTACATTTAGCAATTATGGCTTTTTATTTAAATTTTCTTTGATTTTGACAATAACGGTAGAGAATCTACTCATAAAAGTCTTAAGAAAATTAATGATGTCATTGAAGTGGATATCTTTAATATCTTTATATTTACAGTCTCAAAATTAGTTATGTGTTCAAGCAGCGACTTCTGCCGGAAAATATTAACGAGCTTTTTCGAGGATTTTCTTATTTAATCTCTCTTAGTCACAGCATAAAAGCATGCTCTTAAATTATTTACCAAAAGCAAAGACATTCGTAATAAGATGTTGATTACTTCCCGGATTATATAACTGTATATTAGAATGACTCTCCACCGTTCATTAACTCACTGTGAAGTCCGAAAAAACGCAAAGTTTGGAATCTTAATCATAAGAACTTATTTTCACAAATGTTTGATGATACTTCGATGGGCTTTCCATTTTGCTTTCATTTTCACAAAAAAAATTGAACTTGTTAATGGTATTGATTTCACTGTAATATATGTATATAACACTGTTCTAACGACTATTGGGAGTATATGAATATAGTCAATTTTAAAATACTATAACCACCATATATATATATACATATATATATAAATAGGTGTTTTAATGTTCTAATGAGATTTTAAGGAATGTTTCCCCGAAGGAAGTATGCTTAGTAAGTAAAACTTGGATGCGTTGCTAGCTTCTTGTAGTTTTCTTCCGAACTGGTCGACTACCTCCGACTGAGATTATCACTGATCTAAAATATGAATTTCTCCCTGGTAAAAGCTCTCAAACGATCACGGTAAACGCCACAAATCAAGCTACAACCCTAATTTGGGGGACACATGACAACTTAAAGACATCAACGTTGAAAAGAAAGAACTTTTAGTTGAATAGTTCATCGAAGCCTCATCATAACTTGACGAGTGACTTCATATTTTTTTCTGCGCTTTGAAATCACATGCATAGTTTAAATTAGCATGTATTGAGACGAGTCTAACCCCTAACGGCTCAAAATGGCAAAAAATTAATATAAATACATATATTGTAAAGGAGTATCTTATAGCCTTTTCGCACAGGAGTTAATTGATCAATTAACCGGCCTTTGCTCGATTAATACGCTGATTTATATCGCTTTACAACACAAAATAAAAATCTAAATTTTTCTTAATAATTTTTAATCGAATTGAAAATGCAACTCTGCGACGAAGAACGTATTTGTTAGTACATTTACGTTCTTTTTCTGCGAGTTGTTGTCCAGTAGCAGTAATACTAATCGCTGCTGGAAATAATAGTTTCGGTTATTAAGAAATGCAATCAGTTGTTGAAACTTATCAACTTCTTATGAAAAGCAAAAACAAAAATGTATAATAGCTAATCGATAATCGAGTAGCCGGCAGGGAGAAGGGCAAAAATTGGTTCCTCAATTAAAATTTTAATTGAACAATTAATTTGGCTGTGCGAAAAGGCTATTATCGGACTCCTCATCATTTATCGCTCAGTGCCAACCGGTCTAACTATGGCTACTAACTATTAATGGCCACTAACAACCTTATTAATGCTATGTACCACAATATTTAATATTTCAATTAAATGAAAACTGCCAAACAACAGCAAATGCATAACGGATGTTTCCTGTGCTGCGCATTGCATAGAATTCCGCTATTTGAAGAACATACGCTTTTAATTTCCGTTAAAACACGCCACACGTTTCGGTCATTACCAGCCGGGTGAGAGCACCAACATGCGCGGAAAGTCATAAATTCATGTGACTGTTGTCAAAAATCATATATTTTTCTTAAATCTGCCACCTCCACAAACTACACAGCTGAGCTGTCGAGAACTAGCTGGACGCAGGATGATGGAATTATAAAAATATGTATGGCTATGTGTTGCAGGTTAAGCTATGCTTACAAATCGCTGTACATGCATGTTGTTGGTTCAAAAAAATGTTGCATGCCACAATGTCGTTGTGACTGCATGCCACGCCAAACGGTTTCCTGTGGTCAATTTAGACGCTGGGCGGTCGAGCGGTTGAGCGGAAAGTGGTGAATGTGGTGGTGTTCCTGCTGTTGCATGCTACATGGCATTAACAGCACGTTGCAGCATATAACAACAACAACAATAGCAACAACAACAACAAAGTTATGAGTCGCATTCGAAACACAACGAAATTCGAAATGAATACATCAACAGCTAAAATGCCAAAAGCCACGGCATGTTCATTATGATTTGTGGTTGAGGCGACACACGCCAACCAACCCGAAATGCCCAAATATTTCACAATTGAGCGAAAAAAAAAGAAATGGATTTACAAGCAACAAAAATGATGTCAGGAAATGCCAGTGTTAGTTGCCAGCCAAAATTTATGCGCCATTCGCCTTTCGCTCAACGCACAAAACCAGACCGATGAAGTGGCAACATTGCAGCAACAACATCGACAATAGTCGTTGTTGTAGCCAACGACCAGTGCCGCCACCACAAACCAATCACACGCACTTGACCACAAAATACAAAGGCACACAAAACATATAACGGCTTTTATGTAGCATGTGCTTTGTGTTGTTGTTTTTGTTGCTGGGTGCTTTTGGCTTTATGTTCGCACATTATCCATTCACCACTTTTGGTGATGTGAATGTGGCCGTGCGCCTGCCGAAGCCATGAAAATTATTGATATCTACTTGAGCACGCAATTTCGAGGCATTTCACTGCGTCAGTTGTTGTTGTTGTTATTCTGTGTTTTTGTTGTTGGTGCTGTTGCTAAAGCTTAAACATCAACCGCAATTATTCTCATTATCAACGCATTGCTGAAATTGTGTAATTGCGCTGTGGCAATACTCACAATGTGTGCGCGCATAGAAAATGCTGTTGCACAGTGTAGATGCCATTGCTGGATGGCAATCATGCTTTGTGGTGGCAGAAAATTTTAATTCCATTCTAATTTATTGCTTTGGAAATTGTTAAAATTTTCCGATGAATTGGTAATCATTGGTAAATATAATAAAATCAATCAAAAATCAATTAGTAAATATAATAAAAATAAATAAAGGAAATATCAAAAAATTCAAAATCAGAATAAACTATTTCCATAAAAACCATTTCAAAACTAATGAAAATATTAGTAAAGTAGACTATTTAGGTCGACTTCAAAGTTATGGTATACAGGAAGTAGGCGTGGTTGTGAACCGATTTGGCCTATTTTCACAAAATATCATTGGGATGCAAGGAAAATATTACAAACCAAATTTCACTGATATTGGTCGAGTAGTTTCGGAGATATGGTTTTTGACCCAAATAGTGGGCGGAGCCATACCCACTTAAAATTTTGTATACCAATTTGGGTGGAGCCCTTCTGTACCTTTTTCATAATGAAATTTAAGGTTTCTGGTGTTTTCCCTTACTGAATTAAAGCATTTTTAGTCGTTTTTGTATGGGAGGTGGGCGTGGATATAATCCGATGTCCGCCATTTTTGGACTATATAAGGAAATGTCTGAAAAAAAAACGACTAGACTAGAAAAAAAACTAGTTTACTACATAGTAGGGGGCGGGGCCATACCCACTTTCCCAAAAAAATTACATCCAAATATACATCTTCCTAGATCAATCCTTTGTACCTTTGTACGTGGTAGTGGTCCGATTTTACTCATCTTCGAAAGCAACCTTCCGGATCCGGATTTCAAATCTACTCATCACCTTGATCACTTTGGTGTATATAATCTCGTTTAGTTTTGGGTGTTACAAACAACCGTTATGTGAACAAAACTATAATACTCTCTTTAGCAACTTTGTTGCGAGAGTATAAAAATATACTAAGTTACTGATATTCCATGAAACAGTAAGAAAGAATAAGTTCTAAGTTTTGGTAAATTTTGCTTTGCTACATACATACATATCTACATTAAGGCATTAGGTGGGGCTCAGAGGTTGAAAACAAAGTTAACCATATACTTCATTTAAACAATTCAGCATATCAAATATACATATTTAAACATTTTTTATGAAAATAAATACTGTATTTGAGCTGTGGCATCACTTGTGGGAAATTTGTCGAAATGGAATTATAACTTTTCAGTGGCCGGGATGAAAAATGGGCGGATTAAAGCCACGCCTACTTCTCATATAACTCAATTTTAACTTCCATCTCATTCGTTCACTTCATAATATAATATATACACTAGGAACCAATGAAGATAGAGAAATAAACCTTTACCTAAATACTGTATTTGAGCTGTGGCATCACTTGTGGGAAAATTGTCGAAATGAAATTATAACTTTTCAATGGCACGGATATTGAATATGAAGAACTCAGTGCCTTCGGGTAATTTTTCACCGAAAATATCGGTGTTTTATCGGTATTTTAATGTAATTCAGAAGGAAAGATCAAACATATAGACCGAAATAATCTACATGAAATTTGTATATGGTGGCTAGATATTGGACTAAACCTCTGTCACCCCTTTTTTGTACCAAATTCACAGAAATTGTATGTTGAGATAATGGTGGCCACAGGTCTCGACCAATGTTAGCCTTACAAAATGAGATTCGGTATTTTTATCCGACCAATAATCGCTGAAAATATGTCAATAAAAATGATAAATTTATTTGTCAAAATCTTTAAAAGGAGTTTTTAACTTTTCAATACCATTTTTGTTGTCCAATTTCCCATTAGCTGCAAAACAGTACTCAATTTCGGCGTTTATCTATTCATTATAGCTGAATTTCTTTGCAAACAGCATACACTTGAAGTCTGAAAACTTGAAAGATTGGGAACAGATTTGGAGAATGTGGTGGATGATAAATTTTAGTCCCATTTTTCCAAAGTTTTTATTGTTTTTTGTGAGACGGTAAATCGGTCGATTGTAAGCTAGCGTCGCACTTAGCATATAGTGTAAGGTAGCCTTTTAAACTTCCGAACCACTGCAGTATCTTTCAAGAGGAGGTGTTTGCTATTGGGAAAGTCGCAAAGTTAACCCTCAATAGAGCAGCCGGCTACTCCAAACTCAATATCTACGTACACAGTCAAGCAGCAAATCAAGGCAACAACCTCGGTTTGCATTTCGGCCAAAAGTGTTTTGGATACCAGGGTGGCAGTGAAGAGAGTTGCTAGGAACACGTGTCTTCACTTCTACTGGGTGCCAGGACATAAAGGCATTGAAGGCAACGAGATTGTGGACGAAATTGCATGGTGTAAAACTGTCTTCGGGAAACCCGACCGACATTGGCAAACCCATGCACAGTCTGTACGATAATCTGGAAAGGGGCATGAAAAGAAAAATCCTAACACGTTGGACAAATATACCGGGGTGTAAAATCGCTAAAGCCATGTGTAAAACCGTACACCAGAAGTACACAAAACTCATTCTGTCACTCGATAGAGGCGACTGCAGGAGTTTGGTGGGAATACTCACGGTGCCTTGTCTTGTGGCGGCACATGCCTACAAAATGGGACTTACAGATCGAGATGACTGCAGGAAATGTTAAGAGCAAGGTGCAATAGAAACAATGAAGTATCTTCTGTGCACCTGCCCTGCATTGTCAAGGCAACGACTTCGCTACTTGGGAGTCTCACAATATGACAATCTGGAAGAGGTATCGAAAGTAAAGCCACAAAAGCTTTTAAAATTCGAATCCTAAAGGATGACTACTCCCTCTGGTATCGCAAAGGACCTAAATAGGTCAATGTGTGGCGTATTGGCCTACCAGTATAACCTAACCTAACCTACTTAGCATATAGCTTTTTCTAATCAAAATGTTTGTGAATTATTTCGACCTCGATGTTAGTTATTCGAAATCAATTGCGGTATTTTGTATGTTCTCATCAGTAACATATTTTGGTCAAACACTTCGCTCATTGCCGGAGTTGCTCATATGGTAAATGTACGAAATTTCAGCTATGGCTGCTTTGTCTAACACAAGCCTATTCAATCCAGATAACTCTGCTCATTCTCGTGTTTGGTATCAGTACCTTTTTGGCAAATTGCTTTTCCTCAAACCTATGTCACTCATAAATCTATATTTCACGAACTAATTGTCTGACAGCTGTCATTTGCAGGCTAGTTTTCACTAAATAATATATACACTCACTTTCAGTCGCCTCTTCCCATAACAACGGTACAAACTCTTCATCTTACCTACTATAGACATGCACCTATTTTAATTTTGCTCATTTTCCGAATAAAATGCAAACAAAAAGTTTCGAAAGCGTAAAAGTTTTTCAACAACAATCAGCGCCGATGCGTTAGCAGTTCCATATTCATGGACTCCTAGTTACACATACATACATATATACATACAGTATGTGGATAGGCATGTGGGACACCTTGAAACATTTTGTGCGCCAATGCGTTTTGTGTTGTTGCGTCGCTTGCATTGCGATAATTATGCAAGCAATTTAACACATTTATTTACACAGATTGTGTGAGCAGCGCGACACGCATTAATTGCAAACGCTGCGCTACGTTGGCACAGGAGCAAAAGCGCAGCTATATAAATGGAGCTCAGCTCAAGCTCGACTTAATTATCTCTTCGCTTTTCGCAAGCAAAGCAAAAGTTGTTGGCCAGCGCGTGTTTTAATGCGAATATTTACATTAGGAACTCACACACTCACTCTCTATCTCTCTCCCTCTCCCTCTCCCTCTCTCTCACACACACCTGCAAAATGAGTACATTAAAGCCTGTTAAGTCAGCTGCATAATTTGCCATTTCATTCGTTCGTAATTCGTTATGCGTTTGGAAACTCGTTTTCCACTTCGTCTTCTTCCCCCACACACTCTCACTTTGGACGATGCGCTCTACAAAGGTATTTGTCAGCACAGCCATGTGGCGGCGTTAAAAGCCGGAAGCTGTCAGGCAAAAGCATCCATTTCCGTTAACGCCACTGTTGCATACGCTGCAGCGTTGCCACATACTGAAGGCCATGTATTGCGCGTAAGCATTTTTTCAGCGCCGCCGCCTTTTTGTTCTCTGTTTTCGATAAAAGTTTTATGCAGCTTGAATGTGAGTTGTTTAAATGCGGATACGCAGTTTTTAAAAGTAATTAAATTGTAGTTAACGTGCGACACCATTTTTAATGCGCCGCCTTGAGTCGACGTGTTTACGAGTATGCATTCTACGAAGCTCGGCAGCGCGAGTGCTCAAGCCAAATGCTGTGTTAAAAGCGAAAGTTTTCCGATTTGCATAAGTTCCGAGCGCCGTATAAAAAAAAGTGGGACAATTTAAAAAATGGCGGAAAATTTTCGTTAAAACACGAATGAAAAATATGATGATTGCCTTTTTAACGCTTAACGAGCATTTTGTGGATCAGAGGTCAAACTCCGTGTCTTGCCAAAAAGATAAATTAAAAACGTTTTTTTTTTTTTCATAAATATGAGACCGATAGGACCAGACCACCGCATTACTGCCAAGTTTCATGTTAAAACCACGAAGACCTTCCATTTGAACATACAATTAAAATAGTCACAACATACAATTCTAATTCCGACCTATGCCAAACGTCGATTTTTCGGCCCGTTAGCCGACAATAAGTAAAATATAGGTTAGATTTTGAGACTGATCTCTACGAAGGAGATCAAGAAGATGACACTTGGACAGTTGAAACCCCAGTGCTTTGTGATAACCGAAGAACTTCTAAATATGGATCAGAAATTGAAAAATACTAAACTCCGAAAAAAATCTTATTATATCTTAGAAATTGCCTAAAACTTCTGGGATACTCCAATTAAAGGATGGTATCCGGACACAATAAATATGAAAACTGCGCTTTCGTCTAGAAGTATCGCAATAGATTGATTAATTAATTGTCTGAGAACTAGGAGAACCCAAACAGAATATAGTAACTGTCCATCTGATCTAAAACAAGAAACCTTATATTCTTGAGCAGCTTTTAAAACAGAAATAAAGAGCTATGGAATACTTAATAGCAACTCTAAAAGGTTCCTTTATTAATTTCACTATCTTCATTAATATAAATTAAACTAATCAGTAGATTATGATTAAACCAAAAACTAAACGAATTATACCAAAATCTTCAATATAACCCCTGAGAAGCTCAACTAAACTAAACAAAAAATAAAATTTTGAGGTCCATTTAATATTTTCTTTTTACAATATATAACTCAAGAACAAATGAAAATATCGGAGTAAACTTTGAAAACAAAATACTGCATTGGAGGTGTGGCATCGCTCACTTAAAATTGTAGAGATCAAAATAATCACTTTTCAAGGCCCCAGATATCAAACATGAGAATCTCAGAGTCTATGGATAATTTTTTACCGAAAATTTCGAAAAATCTCTGAGATATTGTAAAGAAATTCGGAGGGAATCTCTTCTCTTTATAATAATATACCTCTGTGCCAAAAATGGATAAAATTGGGTTAACACAAATACCTATATACATAATATTAGAAGATTGCACACTTTTGGGCGGTTTCATACCATGTATATCGGTTAATATATAAGATCTTAAGATATACATAAAAACTGAACTACCCGTTTCATCTTGGATATAATGTAACTTGGAGGCAAACGATTTAAATCTGTCCAGGATATAGCACAGCCTACATATACTATATACAAAAAGAATTTTCTGAGAAAAAATTGAAAGTCTTTTCAGCTTTTTTCTCTCTTTTCCAATAATTCCAAGCAAAAAATTGCGATCGAGTAAAAAAGTTTCTTTAAATAACTGTACACACGTTCACTAAAGTCAATACGGTAATTACCAAAGCAACACTGTCAAAAATCCAGCTAACAACAACAAACAACGAAGCAGTCTGAAAAGCGGGCCAACAACGGCAAAACTAGAGAATGGCTACAAATTCAATTTCCTGCAGTCAACGGCGCAGCAACAGCTCGGTGATACGCCGAGTATGTTGTTAGTGTTTTTCGGTGTCAAGTGAAAGGAGGAAGTTGCTTAACGGTTGTTGTTTCCGTAAGGAACAACAACAAAAAATGACGGTGTCCACAAAGAGCCTACTTTACAACGGTATTACGTGAAGCACTTTGTGTGCGCCAGTTGCCATGATTGCCGTGATTGTTGTTGTTGTTGGTTGTTAGTGCAGCATGTTGGCTGTTGACTGCTACATTGTGCTGATGTTGTCACAGGAACAACGAACAGCAGTCGTGGTGCTGCTGCCACATCATCTGAGCCGTTGTTTACAATTCCAGCATTCGCTTTGAACATTTCTGATACACATACAAACAATAAGGTGGATGTATGTGTATGTATTTTCACTTCCGTATCATTGCGTCCACGGCCGTTCACAGCAGCCGCCTTTGGCAATCTCAAGCTTTTATGTACTCTTAATTATGTTGTCATGCTTATCGTGATTGTTTTGTCATTATAATTGAATCAATAATGACTAAAAATTAAGCAGCTCATTTTGGTATAAAGGAAGCTTGCTCCTCTGCCCTCATTGTTGTATGTAATCGATATGGATCAGAATTATGAAATCGAGATTATATAAATATGTTGTTGTTATGCAGGTTTCACTTTGCAAATAACAACTTAAATGGCTTTTGTGGTTGGTTGTTGGCTAACGGCAATTATAACGGGCTTGGTATGTATGTCAACATTACCCTCAAGCTCGCCGTAGTTGGTGCGCCTAATTAGCATTTGTAATTAATACGCAGCAAAGGAAACTTTATAAAATCAATGAAATCGAAATGTTTGCAATTAAATTGTAGAAAATGGCAAAAAAAAATGATAAACGGATTGGATTTCAAGCATTATGCAAATTAAAGATCAGTAAATAAGAGAAAATCAAAAGGCATTAACGTGAATGATGTATTTAATAAATAAAATAGATATGGTATAATTATATTACACAGTTCAATTAACTGAGTCAATTAAGATGTAAATTGACTCATCGAATTTGGATTACTGAAACTGATTAATTTAGTTTAAAGAATTAGTACTACTACAGTTGTCAAAAACGTGTTTCTTTGGTTTAGAGTTATACTATGTTCTAACAAGCTGAATTAACTGAGTCAATTAAGATGTAAATTGACTCATCGAATTTTGTGTTTAAACAGACTTAATATAGTTGAAACAATTTTTAGTTTTCAGCTACTGCCTGACTTTTAATTTCAAGACATGTTAAATATTTCGTTTAGTCGATTTGTCTTAGAAATTTTTAATGCACAATTAATTACCGTTATGATGCTAAATTGTCCATCGATTTAGACAAAATTTGGCATTCAAACTGCTAATGAAGTAGTTAATAAGTCATTAATAAGTGTTTCATTGAAAGATCTTGCTCAAATAATGCTCTGTAATAGCAATCAACGAGTGACGTTCCAAAAGGTATGAGCTGTTTCTCTTCGACCAAACTTTTAATTCGTGCATGTAGTAGTGAGTTTGAGTTTGATTTACGTGAGTACCTTCTTACGAAGGCGTAACATCACGGTGCTCAAAAACATAACGGATCAATACAACGCGTTGATCAGCGCCCTGAGTTTCCTATGCACCTTCAATACCAATTAGCATGTGCTATGGACACACTTATGCCACCTTGGTAGGTCCGAGGCCCATCTAAAACCGCTGCCGTGCTTTGGGTTCGACACCCGGTAACTCCACACTGAGAAACCAAAGGTCCTCCGCCTGCATTTAGGTTTTGCAACCACAGCCACCACAAAACTCCCCGAAGGGCCCCCATTGAGCAGGTTAGAAGCAAAGTCTCTAGTAAGACCTTGTAGCCGAAGCTACTACCAATTGAGCCTTTCCGTACTGCTATGCACTGGTGGACAATTGTGGCTTGCACATTCCTTGATAGGAATAGCCAGTTACTTGGAATTATCATATCAAAAAGGTAATATAATTCTAGTTTAAGCCAAGAAATATATTATATCATCTACCTTGTGCATGTTTGGTCGCCTCTTACGACAGGCATACCTTACCACGGGGTTTTTCTGCACGCACCACCTCAGGGTGATCGGGCATGTACTGTCAACAATTGGACCGTCTAAAGTAATCGCCCAAAAGCGGTCATATTTGGTCAATAACAGAGGAATTGTATTCCACCAGCACCACGCTCGGCCGCACACATCGATAGTGACTCGCCATAAGATTAGGAAGCTTGGTTGAGAGCCTACATATGCCTACATATTATAATGTGTAACCAGGTCGCTCTCCACCTGGTCCCTCCAACGGAGTGGAGGCCTTCCCCTTCCTCGGCTTCCTCCGGCGGGTACTGCATCGAACACTTTCAGAGCTGAAGTGTTTTCGTCCATTCGGACAACGTCCTAGCCAGCGTAGCCGCTGTCTTTTTATTCGCTGAACTATGTCAATGTCGTCGTATAACTCGTACAGCTCATCGTTCCATCGTCTGCGGTATTCGCCGTTGCCAATGTTTAGAGGACCATAAATCTTGCGCAAAACCTTTCTCTCGAAAACCCCAAGAGTCGTCTCATCTGATGTTGACATCGTCCAAGCTTCTGCACCATAAATCAGGACGGGAATGATAAGCGACTTGTAGAGTTTGATTATGGTTCGCCGAGAGAGGACTTTACTTTTCAATTGCCTACCCAGTACAAAGTAGCACCTGTTGGCAAGAGTGATTCTGCGCTGGATTTCGAGGCTGACATTGTTGGTGTTGTTGATACTGGTTCCCAGGTATACGAAATTATCTACGACTTCGAAGTTATGATCATTCTAACTATGGTAAATAAAACGGTTTAACCATTCACAATTTTTTTTTTATTTCTCTAGACCTTATATTTCCAGATATGAAATTTTTTAAATGTAGGCTGTACCACACCCTAATACATCATTCAGATTCGACTTTTGCGGCAAATTAAGTCACAAGCAATACCGCCTTCGCCAAATTCCATAAAAGTGTCCAAATTTATTACCTCGACCGACAGACAGAAATCATTAGAAATACATTACAGAATTGCATGGGAACTTCTTAAACTATTTATCGTCAATTAAATACTAATGGGGCAATTAGTTAATAGTTATATTGAAAAAAGCTCACACTTCGTTGCTTCTTCGTGAATTCTTGACCAAAAAACAATACTGTAACCCCGATGCCCCAGCCTCCATATTCGCCAGATATGGCTCTGTTGAATTTTTCCTAGTTCGACAAATGAAGAGAAACTTAAAAAGCCGAAAGAACTAAAGGCAAATCACAAAAATCGAATTTGAGGAGTGTTTCGAAGAAGCGCTACATAAGTGCATCAAATCGAATGGAGACTATTTAAAAGGCGACAACCATAATGTAGACGAATAATTTTTTTCTTTTTCAAAAAACAAAAATTCCCGTTATTTTATTTCACTTTTTCATCAGTTTTCAAAAAACAATTTAAGCCTGCCATATGAATTATTAACATATAATTAGTGTCAAATCAAAAAGCACACAAGAGCTTTGAGAAGCGTGTGGAAAATTTAGCCTTAAATATTATTTATCAGCACGCAAGCCCACGGGCTGAGGTTGACCAAACAGTTTAAATCGCGAAATTCTAATTGAGCATAAATAAACAGAACATACGCACCTGTGCTGTGTACATTTATTTTTCACGCCGAAAGCCTCGATCACAAATCTCAACTGCTAATATTTGACACACAGAGCAATAAACAATATACGGTTATATGGACAACTGACCCACAATATAAAAGAGATTAGGCGCTATTGACTGCGGTCAACGCATCCGAAGCCCAAACAACATGCCGAATTGAGCTAATAAAGCGAATGACGTCAAAAGCGCACACGAATCACAAAATGGCAGCCAATTTACGGTTATGTGCGCCGCCAGCTGTACCCCCAAAAACACGCTAAAACTGAGGCACGTAACATAGAAATGCGAATTTGAAAGTGTACCGTTTGAATTGCCGAAAAGTTCGTACGCTGTCACATGCAGTGATAATGAGTTTCAGCGCATTAACGCGATAACGCCTAAAAGCACACAATGCGAAAGCGTGTAAGTATGACGCTGACAGTATAACGGCATGTTATGCAAGTGACATACATTAAAAATCAAAGTACCCAAACGAAAATGTGCATTTAAATGCAAAAAGCAACAAAAACAACAACAAATGTATACTATGAGAATTGGTGTTTGCGCTGCTGTGGCATACACTAATTGGCCTTGCATATGGTTACATAACACACACTTCACTTTATTTAAATCTAAATTAGCTAAAACAATGCTGCACACACATACATACACGCCAGCAAAATCGTTTCCGCACCGCATTGGATGCTGTTGCTGCAAAAACATTGTTTGTCGTGTAGCATACATTCAGGCGCATCGCCTTGCATTGTCTCATTTTGCATGCAAATTGCTTTCATAGCTACCGAGTGCAGCGTCCACTCGGCGCACTCGTGTTTTTTGTTGCTACTGTTGCACTTGCCGCCGACACTATCGCTGCCCGTTGCTGGTGTTGCATAGCAAATCTGCATGCATTAACATCTATTAGGTACCCGTATTGCAGCAGGTCAAGAGTGTCAGCGTGTCAGGGTGTTAGCCAGAGCGTGCCTAAAAATATGCAACACCACAAAATCGCTTCAATTATGCAAAGTGTTTAGCCAAGATCCAAGATTTAAATGCATATTATTTTTTATTTATTTTTATTTTTTACCATAAAGTGAATTTAAGGGCAATTTCATTGAGGGGGGATTTATACACCTTTTTGTTAAGGGGCTATTCTAATGTGACACTTTCATAACATCGATTATTTTTATTTTTTTGCTTATTCGATAGTTTATACTTTCAAAAATACCCTGTGAAAGCGGTTAGGTATTAACTTTAATAGTTTTTGAATGGCAGCGTTCTAAAGAGCGATCGCTCGCAGACATAAGCCTATATAGTCGATACTTTAAACGCGTTTTTCTCGAAACGACATTTCTCAAAACTGCTGACAACTCAATGAAAAAATTGCCGATTGACTTCAAATTCAAACTGACTATTCTTGAATATATTTACTATACAATAACCTACAATCTTTTTGATTGGTTGAAAATTGTCAATTTGGCATTTAAAAAAGGACCATTTTTTACCTAAAAAAACCTAAATTTTTTTTCAGAACTACGCCATTTTGTCAATTTTTGATATTTTTCAAAAAGCGAAGGTCATTGTATAGGAAATAGATTTAAGTTAAATATCCTTTTTGAATTTTTTTGTTTCAGAAACTCATGCCAGCAGTTGGGGAACTTTTTTTGGCACCTCCGAAGATAGCATATAACTCCGCGATTTATCAATATTTTTGTAAAAAAAAAAATTTGAAATGTAGCTGAAAATATACCTTATTGTGTGCAAAAACCTTCGAAACAATCGATCAAGTACTTTCTTTAAAAAAAAATCGCGAAAATCGCCTAATTTTTCGTAGGTTACACTGGTATAGCCCCTTAAGGGGTTATATACAGTTAGAATTTTCAAAAAATCGATTTTTTTTAATTTCATTTTCTTAATGTACATATATTTAAGAATACACACAGAAAATTTCATATCGTTCCGATGAATATTTTCAAAGTTACAAGCAAATGAAAAATTTGAAAAGGCGTTTCAGAGTGCTTGGAAGTACAAGGTCCGAGCGGCAGCGCGTTTTTCTCAAAATGGTGTTTTCAAAGACGGTGACCAACATTACTCGAAAACGGCTAGACCGATTAGTCTCAAATTTTAAACCGACCTTCATAAATATATTTTTTAGTAATTAATCGAAGATTTTTTCTCTCCGATAAATACTTTTTTTTATGAACAATTTAAGGCCGAAATTTCGGTGATTTTTTTTTGAGAAACCGCCATTTTGTCAAACAATTTTATTTTGCTTATTCCTTCGATTAATTACTAGATTTAACATTATTTTAACGTTTTTTAATTTCGGATGATCCAGTTCCGAGATATAGTGGTCACCGCAAAACGCCTTTTTTGAGAGGAGCTCCTGGAGATCAGCTGTAGCTCTTTTTCAAATAAATATTTTTACTAGTACTAAGTCTATAAATTCAAAAGTTTTCTCAGAAAAAATTCTGGAAAATTCACTTTTTTTCGGCCGTCTAACTGTATATAACACCTTAAGCATTGCGAAAATATTCCTTCTCAAAACTGGTTCTATTCGAGTATCCTAGAGCAATGCTAGAATGACGAATGACGTCACTTTAGCAAGATTACTCCAATTTTTCGTTTTTTTCGACTTGGAAATGTGCCTAGATAAAGGAAAGTTATCTAAAAATATTCTGGAAATAAGAAAATTCCAACGTTCAAATGGAACTGGGCGGAACCTGGAGTCAATTCCCGACCAACTTTCTGACAGTCTCCACTCTGATCAGGCACTGACAAGAAAACAAGCTTGTTTATTTAATAAAAAGCTCCCTGAAAAAACCTACGAAATCGACTGACAACTTGTGGAAGACCGGATTTCTTAAAACCAGAAAGGCTATCACCTCAAATCACAGCCAATAAGAGCTAAATCGGTTGTTCCCATATTTACAATACTCTGATATTTCAATTTGGTTGAAGATATTTATTTTTTTTTTGGCCTTCATAGATCCTAGATGATTTTTTCTTCAGAAGAATTATTTTGTTAGCTCTTTTCAGAGAAGGTTCTAAGGTATCGAAATGTAGATTGCTAACAGTGTATCAGGGATCTCAGTTAAAAAAGTATTATCAAAAATTCAGTAACGATTTAAAATCTGTAATATGTCTGTTTCGAAAAATTCTTCCATCAAAGTGGATTTCTTCGGAATAGTAATATGTATGTATAATAAAATAATGACTTTTATATATTGTCAGAACAACTTTATCTCCAATAGGAGATGAATCAACTCTTAAAATTCTAGATTCGCGAAAAGTTCAGCCATTCTGTACTTTAAATACTTCGAAACCCAACTTATCTTATCTCGAAAGAGATAAGTGTTAAATAAATAACTTCATAAACACTAAAAGAACTTTATATTGAAGTATAAAATGCTTCAACATAACCAAACTCCGACATCTTCACTTCATTGGCTCTCTTTTTTATACAAAAAACTCAAAGTTTTACAAAAACAAAATACAATAATTACGAAACACAACCAGTTTAATCCGTTGTATGAATTTCCACCATTTATCCACCTAAACCGCTGGGTAAACCGCTCAAAAATTTATGTCCACACTCGAAACACTCACCATTTACTATCGCCGACATTGTCAACTGGCTCCACTTTGTGCTGGCAGTTCGCCGCCGCATTAGCCGTTTGCCACATTTCCAAATACATTTCAAGTCGGTTAACCGTCAATGATGGCAGCAACAAACCGCATTGTGGGGCAAATGCGCTTGCATTCAGCTAATCTGGCTGAGGCGATGAACTAGTAAAGCTGGCAGCTGCTGTGACTCGAAATGGGTGCCTTAAATGTGTATGTGCAGTGGAATTTGTGTATGCACATACAGTTATGTTGCAGCTTTTGTTGTTCTATACATATGTACCTATATATGTATATGGTATATCCAACATGACATTTAAACATAGTTTCAACGGCAGTTTACCGTTAGAAGGGCGCAAATGCGGTCGGGTGCATGAAAGCTATATTTAATAGTAGTGACAGTACTTTCTTCCTTTCATATATAAACTACAAAGGAATTATGATACTATTTTTCTGACGGGAAAGTTAGTTGAAATCATTTTTATTAAGCGGCCATAAAGCAATACCGATAAAAAGTTGATAAAGGTAACGTGAAAAAAGAAAGGGAATTAAAAACATGTAAATAAAAAAAAAATAAAAAGGGCTAAGTTTGGTTGCAGCCGAATATTATTCGTATTCGTAAGATAATTTCCAGGACCCAGTTAGTATAATTATAGTGAAAAAATGCCGATTACAACCGACCAGAAAGTCGATAATCATGATATTGGGTATGTTGTGTTTAAGGAATATCTGGACCAACTTAAAATGCTTTGGACATTCAACTAAATATTGCTCTAGAAAATATTTCAATCCAATTTTATTAAAAATAGCTCACATATGGGGCATTCTCTGGAAAAAAAGCCACTCGAAAAAAAAAGTTCTTTATTTTTTTTGGCAATTATATATCTTATAGTACATGTAAAACCTAAACTAAAACATATGGTTTTAGGTCTGTGTAACGCGGGGTTGCCATATTATAAGGGGGCAAAGTTTTTTGTAAAAAAAATTTCAAACCGCCATAACTTTAAAACTAATGAGCAGATTTTAATACACCATGTGACTTTTTTGTACAGAATTTCTCAAACTTTGAAACTGTATATCGTAAAAAATTTTAAAATTAATATTTCATAGCAAAAAATAAAAAATTTTTTTTTTTGGAATTTTTAACAACTTATGCCCCCTTCGATTTTTTTCGAAAATATCTTAAAATGTTCCTTATTTCATCACCTTTTTACCCCCCAAAGGGAATTTTGGGACAGCAATATTTGTATGAGCTACAAATAAAAAACCAACTCAGAACATGATGAAAAATCATTGATTTATGCACTATTATTATCAGAATTTAGCGTAACCCAGGATTAACGACGTGGACGTAGCAGACATTTAATCCCTTTTTGTTTTTTTTATTTTTTACTATTTTTTTAAATTTTTTTGTATTTTTAAAATTTTTAATTTTTTTTTGTTTGTTTTTTTTGGTTTTTGCTTTTTTTTAATTATTACGTAGATTAGATTCAAGTACGTGATAATTTTAAATAAAAAACAAAAAAAAAAAATAAAAATTTTAAAAATACAAAAAAATTAAAAAAAATATTAAAAAATAAAAAAAACAAAAAGGGATTAAATGTCTGCTACGTCCACGTCGTTAATCCTGGGTTACGCTAAATTCTGATAATAATAGTGCATAAATCAATGATTTTTCATCATGTTCTGAGTTGGTTTTTTATTTGTAGCTCATACAAATATTGCTGTCCCAAAATTCCCTTTGGGGGGTAAAAAGGTGATGAAATAAGGAACATTTTAAGATATTTTCGAAAAAAATCGAAGGGGGCATAAGTTGTTAAAAATTCCAAAAAAAAATTTTTTTTTATTTTTTGCTATGAAATATTAATTTTAAAAATTTTTACGATATACAGTTTCAAAGTTTGAGAAATTCTGTACAAAAAAGTCACATGGTGTATTAAAATCTGTTCATTAGTTTTAAAGTTATGGCGGTTCGAAAATTTGTTTACAAAAAACTTTGCCCCCTTATAATATGGCAACCCCGCGTTACACAGACCTAAAACCATATGTTTTATTTTAGGTTTCACATGTACTATAAGATATATAATTGCCAAAGAAAATAAAGAACTTTTTTTTTCAAGTGGCTTTTTTTCCAGAGAATGCCCCATATTTGGTATAAAGTCCACCGGAAGTTCGAAAAATATTATATTAGGTGTACGGGAGTTAGGGAAGTACTGAACCGACTTCATCCAGTTGTAACACTAGAACACATTATTAAAAAAAAACGATTTCCATTTAATTTCTTGAAGATATCTTAACCGACATTATCGGTTTGAAATTTGAGTTCCTCAAATTCGTAATCTGGGAGCTTGAAAAGTGTTAGACCTATATCCATCATTTTGAAATGAGAGTACAAATACCTTGTGATATTTCTATTTTTATTTCGGTATCTTCATTGCCGCTGGAATGTGAATCCCATTTCATAAGGATTTTAAAGGAATAATTGGTCCAAAATCGTTCCCTTTTTGAAGCAAGATGGAACTTCAGGTGTACTAGGATGTGGCACTAACTCTAGGTTCTACTCTATATCTCTCTCGATTAGTTCTTGCTATCACAAACAAATATAAAGTAAACTTATTGTCCGTGCAACATGTTGCGAGCGTGTAAAAGAAGAGAAAAAATATATCACCAGCTTTAAAGAAAGTGAATTATGCAGCTGCTCTAACAACCAAAAGGGACATGACAATTTGTTGCGCTTTGTTGCACAGCGCTGCCACCAACATCCTTAGTGCTTGCCGCTGTCACGATATGCTTTGCTTCCTTGTAGCCGCCTTCCTTGGTTGGTCGCTCTGCAGTGCGCTCGGGTGCATCCACAACATATTTGCATTTCGTGCATTTGAAGTTGTCGTGTTGTCGTTTATTTTTGTTATATTTACTCTAGATTTTCGTAAAGCTTACAAGTGCCCAAATAAAATAAATTATAAAACCCCAAAAAAATACGGAAAAAGAGAAGAGGAAAAATGTAGCCACAACAAAATGCTGTCACTTGAGTAATGAGCAGCAGGCAAGACAACGGCAAAAGCAAGCAGGACGCCCTCGTAGCCAAGCAGCAATCAAGCAGAGTTAACTGTAAACAGCAGCTTACTACAGTTGTGGCCCACTCTCGCTATTTATGTGCATAAAATCAAAGTTATTTACTTTGCTGCTTATGCCACTAACAAGCAACCAAATATATAGATGCTTGCATCTCTCTGCACTTCACTCCATCTCTCACTCTCTCTCTCATTCGTCCTTTTCATTTTTAATATGAATTTAAGCGAATTTTAAGTGCTACTCAAGTGTTATAAATATTTTCCAGTGCTCGGCATTTTTTATTGCTATTGTTTTTCAAGCTAGTTGTGTTATGTTGTTCGTATTGCTTTATACTCTAGCAACATGTTGCACAAGTGTAAAATAGTTTAGTTCACTTTTATAATTGGTTGTTGTTATATCGAAATGATGAGAATGTCCAGAAAAGGCAATTGGACCAAACGCCATACATAGTTTAAGATTTCGACTCGGTAAAGACTCTTAACGGCTCTCAAAAACTATTAGAAAATAGGTGGAACCGGGTTAGACCCTCATAGAACGATTTTATTCTAAATTCAATTCATAATGTCGGGTTATGAAAGTGGCCACACCCAAATAACGCAGCCTTTAACAATGCTCTTTTCGAATTACATATTACCGAATGACGGCTCTCTGAAATACATTAGATCATTTGCAATATATAAAAACTCAAGCGCTGATTCGTTCTTTCAAATAATACTCAAATAGATATATTTTTCTTTCTATCCTGATATAAGTCTAAGTTTTTAATAAATTATTTTTAATTTGGTACCAAAAATGGATAAAATCTATAGAAGATGTACTCCCTTTAATTAGGTTCGGTTAGGTTAGGTTAGGTTTGGGGTAGATCTCCGCAAATGCAGAGAATCTCACTGAGACAGATTCGACTGTCCATTGTGACACCCGTAAAAACTCCTAACGGATCACTAAGATCCTTATGTTGCGACGAAGCGCTTGGACTCAATAATAAAGTTCTTAAGTCGGCTAATGTCGATTCCAGTCACTTCGCTGGGTTAGCCGAAAAAATGCCTACCGAGGTGCTTTAACCTAAGTCTGGCGAATGCTGAACATTGAAGGAGGAATTGCTTGGACGATTCCTCTTCGCCTTCCTCCAAAAAGTTTTGGCAACTAGCGTCTGACATGATCCCTAGCCTCACCGCGTGTGTGCCTATTGGGCAATGACCAGTAAGCACTCCAACAATCGCGGAGAGATGAGCCTTACTGAGCGACAGTAGCTGCAAAGACCGTTTTCGATCAACAGTGGGCAAAACGACCTCGCTACTGCGCAGGTGCTGGTTGTTCTCCAGCACTTGGCGAGCTCACTCAGATGACAGTGTGTTCAGCGCTCTGGAGCATGTGGACCACGGACTGCCCACATGTTTCCACTCCGGCGACAATATTGCTAGGGTACTCTCTCTTACAAGCTGATCCGCTTTGCAGTTTCCAGCAATTCCGCGGCGACAGGGTACCCACACTAGTCGGGTTTTGAAGTAGTTCAAAGCTACTGATAACGATGGCACTCCCTTACTAGCTTAGAGCGTACTGTCATCGAATTCAAGGACAGAATTGCCGCTCTGCTATCGGAGTGAATACACACCTCTCTGAAGGATACTGCACTTCGAAGCAGTATATCTAGTGCTACTTTGATGGCAGCTACCTCTGTCTGAAAGACGTTGCAATGACCTGGCAGTTCGGTTGGATACAATGGCCAATTCCCCACCGGAGAAAACATACTCAGACTATTAAGGACAGCTCTTGTGATGTCAAAAAAGTAACCCCTCATTTAAATTTAAGAATCTACAAATCCCCTAGAACCTTCCACAGAACTGAAAAGGTTTTTTGCTTCTGCGGTAAAATTTTTAGGTTGACCGCGTGAATCCACATGGGACAATGGTCAGTTAGAACCCCTCTGACTAGGGAAAGATTGACCTTAATGGGGGCGAAGAGTTCCCTAGACCTTTTGCGATTTACCTTTGATTAATTTCGATGTTAATATCTTCTTCCAGTTTCTATATGTTATGAGTTCCGTCTATCAAGTTAATTTTAATTTACATATCTCAGCGAGGGATATAATTTAATGTCATTTTCGTACAACTGATCCCTCAATAAATGATGTTTTCCGAGCTCAAATTTTGTATATAACAAATTCTTACAGAACTATTGTTCCTTCCTTTCACACTTCTTATATTCTTCCAAAGTTGGATAGTATTTAACTTTCTGTTCCACCCGCACTTAGACATTTCTTACTTCTTCATTTATTTGCCACTGACCTATCAAAGCACCCTCGTATTTGCCAGCCGACAAAGCGCAACACTTGTTTCCGCTTCTTTTTTTATTTATTTATTTTTCAGCTTGTTCTCCCTATTCTTGTGCTACAATTCTTTTTAACACTGCTCCTAGCACTCTTCGTTTTATTTATACAAACCGGTTGCAAATTAACATGACACTCGTTTAGCGCTGTTACAGCCACTCGGGCGTGTGAGAGACACTTCCTTGTAGCGATGTGCTTAAGCAGTGTTACTAAATATATACGACATGCGCTAGACACTTTTTTCGGCCATGCACACTCAAACAAACACAGACGCACACACACCCATAGAAGCACGAGCTCAACAACATTTATGGTAAGCGAAACAAGTTGTCAGCAATTTTGCTTTGAGCAGCACAGATTTAATTTAAGCAATTGCTACTCGGCGGACTCATGCACTTTTTATGAGGCAGCGTGTGTCGAATACACGTGCATATAATGTAAACATAACATGGGTGCGCGTTTTCTTTTTGGGCCGACTAGGGTAATGTTTTATGTTAACAACGACAGCCGGATAAGGAGATCAGCTCTCCCAGCAGCATGACAAGATTTCACACCCATACCAACAGTGTGGCATAAACAGCTGCAGGCAAGACGATGTTAAGAAAATCTAGTAGTAGGTATGAATATTATATAATAGGGGCATTCGAATTACAATAGAACTAAATATAAATAATTCATCAGCAATATTTTGTAAAAAACTTAAAAAGTTTAATTAATGCTAAGGACTTTATATGAAGAGTGACGAATCGAACAAACTACTGGTATAAAACTCTTCAGCGATTTTTTTGGACAAGTGCGTACTGTTCATACTCAGCATCCAGTAAAATGGCGATTCGGAAACGACTAATGGCCGTACCATATCAAAAATAATACTAAAAGAGAGTACACATCGAATCAGATCGAAACGGTATAATTTATAGTAATCCTCGCTTATTTTTAATATTACCGATTTAATCAACGGTTCCAACATAATATCGTCGTGGAATCCGAAAGCAGAAATTTATAGATTTTTTTCAAATCACATACATGTAAATATTTTTAATAAAAAACAAAAGTTAATAAATAAGTGAAGAGAAGGAACCCAATTAAGAAGGGAACGACTAAACAGCTGTTTTTCAGGTGAACTTGCTGATAAGGTCCATATGACCAATAACCACGGTTCAATTTACCAGAGACTGTAGGCTTTTAACAGGCCATTTCCTAATAGCCATAAATGCCAAGTGTCAAATTTAAAGCGATTTGAGAACAACTGGCTTCCTTCTCCTCGATTGTTCAGCTTTCACTAGATTGAGGTGGAATCGTCAAACTTTCGATGCACCAGGCGAATTTACTGCAGTCAGGATTAGCCGCCTCAATAGATTACAGATAGTTTTAAAGTGCTTCGCTGATACATGAAAGTTCCATAATAGGAGCTGTCACATCACAAAGGTACGATTTCAAACTTTCAAAAATGAACCCCTTGATCTTCGTCTCGAAACTTAAACTTAACCTAACTTCTCTATACAAGAACTAGGTTAAGTATCAGTGCCTGAACGTCATAAACCAGTTTTTTACACAAAAATACCTGAATTCTTTGGGATCGTAGCAGATAGGACAATACTAAAGAACCCAATAATGTAGCACGGCAATGGAAGACTTGAATAACATTATATTTGTCAGAAAATACACCAATTATTGTCGTGCTACATCATAGGGTTCTTTAGGGCAATAATGTATCTAGAAATTTAAATTCCTATCTCTTTGAAACCATAAACCCCATACCAATAACAAAGAAAAAGTTGAATAGGTTATCTGATTAGATCAGCGCTTTATAGCATTATCTCTGCGAATGCCCAGCCTTCTGTCGTTTAAGAAGCAATACATTTCATGGCTTCCAATACTCTAATCTGAATGAAATTGGGCAGCTGGAATGGAAAAAACTCAGAAGCTTCGTTAAATCGACCGAGTTGTTCAGGTGATGCTTATCAAGGTACCTTTGGGGTACCATCAATATCGGTCAATTTGAAGTCGACGCACTGTCTCAATTCGCAAATATACGCCAATCTAATAAGAATTAAGTCGGATAACAATGAAAGCCATTCATTTTTACATTATTATACTTGAAACTGCTTGCGAATTAAAAATTAAATAAATATTTTCCAAAATTTCCACAGCTTCCTACCATTTTTGAAAAATTTAATAAAAATTAAAAATACCAAGAAGATTGCATTCCATCCAACAACCAGTTCTTTTAAAGAATGTAGAGCAATAAGCAATTTTTTAAAAGTGCAACAAATAACTGGCTATTATTCCTGCAATAGGCAAACAATTTAATAATAACTGTTAAGCAATTTCATGCAACAAAAGCCACAAAGTATTTGTTGCTTTAACGCTTCCCCTTGTTCTCCTTTAACGCTCACTGAAAACAAAAAATTCAAATTACAGCATTTGTTTTGAAAACAAAGATGGAATATAAATATAAATAAAAATATTAAAAAAAAAATAAATAAATGCATAATAAATAATACGAATGAAATAAGTGGAACTGGGAACGTGACGCTACAAACGCGAAAACAAAGCAGATGTCTTGACCGACGATTGCCTGCAATAACAATAACAATAACAATAACAGAAGTGCAGCCGAAACAAAAGCAGCTGGGTAGGGAGAAAATTGTATGAAAGCAAAAGGCAAAGCTCGCAATAAATATTTTTTTTTCACCAAATGTACATGAATGTATGTATGTATGTGTATGTTTGGATTTGTATTTAATTTAAATTTTTGCAGCTTTTTGTTTTTTTAGGCAGACGCTACGTGTATAATCGCACGCCAAATAAATATACTAAATAATAATAAGTGAAAGTACTTCAAATACATGTGGAAAATAAAGCAGATTATTTTATTACATTTTGTTAAACAACGCTAATTTGAGAATACATAACCATATTTAATTAATAAAGGGTGATTTTTTAAGAGCTTGATAACTTTTTTTTTTTAAAAAAAACGCATAAAATTTGCAAAATCTCATCGGTTCTTTATTTGAAACGTTAGATTGGTTCATGACATTTACTTTTTGAAGATAATTTCATTTAAATGTTGACCGCGGCTGCGTCTTAGGTGGTCCATTCGGAAAGTCCAATTTTGGGCAACTTTTTCGAGCATTTCGGCCGGAATAGCCCGAATTTCTTCGGAAATGTTGTCTTCCAAAGCTGGAATAGTTGCTGGCTTATTTCTGTAGACTTTAGACTTGACGTAGCCCCACAAAAAATAGTCTAAAGGCGTTAAATCGCATGATCTTGGTGGCCAACTTACGGGTCCATTTCTTGAGATGAATTGTTCTCCGAAGTTTTCCCTCAAAATGGCCATAGAATCGCGAGCTGTGTGGCATGTAGCGCCATCTTGTTGAAACCACATGTCAACCAAGTTCAGTTCTTCCATTTTTGGCAACAAAAAGTTTGTTAGCATCGAACGATAGCGATCGCCATTCACCGTAACGTTGCGTCCAACAGCATCTTTGAAAAAATACGGTCCAATGATTCCACCAGCGTACAAACCACACCAAACAGTGCATTTTTCGGGATGCATGGGCAGTTCTTGAACGGCTTCTGGTTGCTCTTCACCCCAAATGCGGCAATTTTGCTTATTTACGTAGCCATTCAACCAGAAATGAGCCTCATCGCTGAACAAAATTTGTCGATAAAAAAATTTCGAACCGAACACTGATTTTGGTAATAAAATTCAATGATTTGCAAGCGTTGCTCGTTAGTAAGTCTATTCATGATGAAATGTCAAAGCATACTGAGCATCTTTCTCTTTGACACCATGTCTGAAATCCCACGTGATCTGTCAAATACTAATGCATGAAAATCCTAACCTCAAAAAAATCACCCGTTAGATTCAAATATTTAATGAATGATCAATAGAAATTTAATGGGCCACAGGAGTTGAAGACTCAAAAGATCCCTTTAAATATGAATTTATGGTTTTATGAAATTGAATTTTCTTCCAAAAATTCGGTACGAAAAACTTTTCTTGTCTTGGATAATTATTCAAACTGAATAAATCCTCTTCTATTATGCACATATAAAATAATTCCCATCCCTTTCTTTTCCGAAAATTTTTTTAGAGAACTTTTAAAAGCTACCGTGAGTCCCGACTTTATCCTAAAAAATCAATTTTTTTTTACGAAAATTTGGTATTTACCGCACTGAATTAAAGTGGTATATAACACACCTGACTTTAAATTTCAACAAAATTGTTTGACAAGGTTTCACATTTACGTTCCAACACCTCTGAACAGACGAATGCTGCTTTTCTTATAATTTCTGTAAGGTTACCCCGATCTTAGCTGGTATTGATTGAAAAAAGAAAGCAAACACTGAGTTATAATCGGAAACGACGTCATTTCGTTTTACTGCCATGGGCTGAAAAGTCTTTGACATTACATTGAATACATGTTCTTATCATAATATCCATCCAGATAATTTTTTTTATGGTCCTCCAACATTTCGATATCGATTTGATAGTGAGGAACCTTGATAACTTCAAAATAGGTGTTTGTTCTAACGGTATCGATGGGAACTGCAATCTCTTCAGCTTGGTAACAAGCTGGTGGCCCACTATCTTCATGCATATCAACGTTGGATCAGTGATCGTCGAATGAACACGGTAGGCGTGGGACAACGTCCAGTACCTGTGCGACTGCGAGATCATTCTGCTCTAACGAGGATCGCAAGAGATCCATTGAGCTATTTGCTCTTAGTAAGGTTCAACTCGTTATGAGACCTTAATGGACACTTCCCGATGAGGCTAACGCCGGTATTCTGCTTGTCACGTTTGTCTCATGTCTCTATTTGTCACAATTGCGAACTGGCGACCCTGTTAGTCAGGGAGTATCATTTTGGTATTCTGGCTGATACAGTCTCAAAAAAGTTCAACAAATAGTGTGGTGAAAAGAAAAGCAAGCTATCAGCTGTTTATTTTAGTTGATTAGAGATGAGTGCATGGCATGGTCACAATGATAATTTATGAATTGATTGCACGTAATTAGTTTTTTTTAAACTAAATTTCAGCAAAAAATTTCTTGTAATTAATTGGATAATACCATTATTGAAAATAATACTGAAATAGTTTATAATAAATGCGTAATATATGCATTTTATCTGAATCAATTGTTAAGTAAATATGAAAAATGTTAACAACTTAACAATCGACTAACACATGTTCTCATCCTTACATTTGAGCATAATGGCAATCGAAGGTAAATAATTGTAAAAAATACAAATTCATTATTTTATGATTATTATATATTTTGGATTTTGGATATATATATATACATACATATTTGTGTTTTGGAAATCGAAAGAATTTCCTAAACGTATTTTCTTTATATAAAAAGTGATCTTCCTTGTTGCGCAAAATAGCCAGATTGCGCCTACGAGTGTAGCTAAACATAGGTACTTTGTTATCCATTATTGCAAAATTACAAATATTAATACATTATCTCTCTTCTTCTCGTTTTCTTTTCATTATAATATATATTAGGCCAATTGCATCAACCATTATTGTGCTCTTGTTTTTCTGTGACCTGGTTTAAAGCACATCACAAATTAGAGACTGATATTGCTCAAATAAAGATGAGACAAACTCGCCAGAATACCAAAAAGTCACTATAGAGATTACACCACAGATTCGTCTCTATTAGAGACTAGAGACTGCTGGCAGAATACCGGCATAAATATCCTGACTGCCTGCAAATTGCCAAAGTTGCATGGAAGAAGTTGAGATTGAGACATCACTTCCACTTTCATTGTCAAGCTTTCGTTAGACTGTGATTGAAACATCTGACCAGCTCGAGCTTAGGATAACCAGTTAAACTGTCTCGAATACAAATTCAGTTGTCTCAACAAAATCGTAAAAGGCCCAAAAGCTCACTTGATGATCATCACAAAAGACTGGCGTCTTTAGCCCAAGTGGAATCTCCTATGGTACAGAGATCCGCCCTTTAACCTATCGTAACCGAACCTTCCATCTTGACTACCACATTTGAGTGAAATCTTTATCCAACCAGTCACTTTTCGTGTTTTTTAGAAAAAGACCATTTAGCTTACTACTTCTTATGGACTAACTTAGGAAAGGCTGAACGAAATGTTATGAAACTTCGACAGTATTAAGGTTAAGGTTAGTAATCTATATATTTTGCTTGTGGCGCGATCTCACCAAAATCTTCAAATTTTTCAGGTCATGTGTCACATCGTTTCCCATTACAAGGTGACCGCTCTATATTTACACGCCTGAAGCAATTTCTGTATTTTTTATTGAAATCTCCTTTCATTTGCTACCCTCATCAATATCACAGATATTTAAAATAATTAAGAACGCTCTTAGGGACCATTAACTAAGCCAAAGGAAATGAAAAGGGTCGAACTACTTTTAGAAATTACGCAACTTCCAATGTGATTATGCAATTGACACACTAAATACAATGCCTTGACGCTCTACTTACACTTCACATTATTTAATTTTATTTTTATTTCTACTTCAATGTATTTGTACTAATTAGTACTTACTTTTACTTAGCACATTAGACCTAACAAATAAAGCGGCAGGCTATCTTTGCGCACAGAGTAAAGTTTTAATTTCCATTGTTTGTTAGAATGGTTCTTGTTGTTTTTGCTGTTGTGCGAGCAGTCTTGCGAAAAACTAGTGTCAAGAGACAACAACAACAACAACAACAAATTTGCACAGCTTGAGGTGTCACAACTAAACCGTGGAGCAAATAAATAAACTGGCAGATACATGCATATAGGTATATAAAGTAAACTGTTAGTTTGTGTGTGTGTGTGTGTTACAGTTACTTAACAGTGTTTGGCTACTACCAAACCCAACAACAACTACAACCAACACCCACTTTGCGCGCCATTGTTTTTGCTCGCTTAAGTTTCGCTTGACTGCAGCAACAAGAGCAAAGTTTTCTTCTTCTTCTCATTTCTGTTTTTTTCTTTAATTTTCCGCTTTGTTTTGCAAAAGCATGCGCTGCAACAACCACTTTGTATGAAAAGCAAAAAAAGGAAAGTAAGTATAAGTAAATACAAAGCCAATGTTATTTCTGTAGATTCTTCGTTTGTTGTACTAGTGTCTGTGTGTGTGTGTGTGTGTGAAAACACAGTTATAAACTATAGAACTTGCTGGCAACTAACTATTTGTTCCATGCAATCTTTCTATCTCTCACTCTGGTCGCCACTCTCGCTTGATTACTCGCCATGTTTCCCCACAGTGACGTGGAAAAGTGCTTGGAATGAAAAAGTTGTTTTCCGGTTTTTTTTTACGCTTTTTTCTTCTTCAACAAGCTCATACATACTACTACTTGAGCAATTTCACTTTGGTCAGAAACACACATACACACATAGGAAGTGTGTTCAAAGTTGAAATGAAGAGGATAATCACGGAGCATCCTTACAGACACACACAGTTGCATAAATTGACACCTACTCATCTATGAAGTATGCATATTCCCGCGAAAATGAATTCGCTCAACCACACATATTTACATATTAAACTAAACTTGTATGATATAATAACGGTGCATCCTTTTTATTTTGCTCTATTCTTCATACAAGACCCACTCACAGATTTAACACTAACTTTTGCTAGAAAAATATTTGCAGTTGTTGTTGTTTTTTAGTTTTTTCTTAATTAAATCAACCTTGTTGATACTTGTATATATTCTTTCTTATTTAATTTTCCTTTTTATTTCACTTAATTCTTGAACAACTTTTTTCTTATGTTTTTCTACTCCTACAACAAAGTTGCTAAAGAGAGTATAATAGTTTGGTTCACATAACGATTGTTTGTAACACCTAAAACTAAAAGAATTAAATATATATCAAAGTCATAAGGGTGGCGAGTAGATTTGAAATCCGGACGAACGTCCGTCTGATAACTTGAGTAAAATGGAGATATCTTAATGAAGCTTGGTACACATATTCCTTGGCACCATGAGACGGTTGGTATTGAAAATGAGCGAAATTGAACCACTGCCACGCCCACAAAATGGCGACAACTGGAAACCTATAAATTGTCAAGCTATCAATAAAGCTATTAAAGTAAAATTTGGTACAAGGGATCGCACTATGAAGGGGCATACGCCGATGCAATTTTTTTGGGGAAGTGAGAGTGGCCCCTACTAAGATTTTTGTGTTATACATATAGATTTTGTATATATATCATACAAACTACTAAAGCTATATCAAGGAAACTTTCTAGAGTCGTTTCTTTTAGGTACTACCTTAACAGTCCAAAAATGGAGGAAATCGGATTATAACCACTCCCACCCACCATATAAAGGTTATGTTGAAAACTACTAAAAATACTTTAATTCAGTATAGAAAACAACCAGAAACCTTAAATTTCATTATAAAGATATAAAAATGGTACAGAAGAGCTGCACTCAAAATGGTATACAGAATTTTAAATGGGCGTGATTTCGCCCAAAACCATATCTCCGAAACAACTCGACCAATTTCAAAGAAATTCGGTTCACAATATCTTCCTGAATTCCCAATTATATGTTGCAAAAATAGTTCAAATCGGTGCATAACAACGTCTACTTCTCATATATAAGGACTTTGAAGTCGATCTGAATCTTTTACTTTACAATATATAAAGTAAGCACTAGTGAAGATATCCAAACAGAATTTTTCAAAAAACACTGCATTTAAAGAGTGGCATCGCCCTTCTAAAAATCGCCGAAATTGGTACATAAGTTTCCGAGACCCTATATATATCGAATATGAGGACCTCAGTGCTTCTAACAATTTTTTACAGAAAATATAGGTAAGTCTCTCAGTTATTTTGAATAAATTCAGAGGGAATATATTTCTTCTAATAATATGTCTCCGTGCCAAAAATGAGTTAAATCGGGTCATAAGTTCCCCTAGCTCCCATAGACCTAAAATTAGGGCTTTCAATGGACTTCATACCATATATATGCCGAATATGTGAGTCAAATTGTTTGTTATATTAATAAAATTACATCATTAAATTGCGAGATTATAAAATGTTCGGTTACACCCGAGCTTAGCCTTTCCTTACTTGTTATTTTTATTTTTGTTTTACCCTTTATTCTATTATCCTTTTTACGGTCCAGCTCACGCGGCAGCGACAGCAGATAGTGGAAGAAGGATTTATGTGCGTTTTGTGAAATTAAAATGCATGAAATTAATTGTTTGGTTGTTCCCACTCGACTTTATTAAATTCCCGCTGTTTCGACGTTTGTTTTATCATTTCCCTTGTTCGTTTTGTTTTTGTATAGCTGTAATTCAGTTATACTTCCACGCATTGCTTTGTTGTGTCTAATTTTTGGTAGTAGTGCTCATAAATATTAAATTTCTTTCGAGTTTTTGCCACTTGTTTTGGCAAACACTGAGGGAGATCGTAGATATTTGCAAACATATTTATCAAAATAACGGTTTATTTGTAAGGCCATATGATGTATGGATGTATGAAACTTCGTGGTCATTGAAGTGGAAGTGAGATATTTGTTTGCGAATTAGTTAGAGTGGAGAGAGAGAGAGAGAGAGAGAGATACAAAAATTAGAAATAATAGGATTAATAAACTTTTCAATATCATAAAGGGTGGTCCGATTTTGTTTATTTTCTTGGAATAATCTTACATTTTATCCGCTTTCCGACAAAGAAATACAGAAACTAAGTATTAAGCACAGTTACATTGAGATCGATGTAAATATCACGTGACAAACAAAAATTTTCTGGTTAGACCCAACCTTCGGAAGACTGGTGTACAAATTTAACATCCATCGGGCTCTTATCTATCATTTAACCCCGGAATCCAATCGACAATCAGCTATCAAGTTATGATGTCTAAATATATCTGAACATTCCCACGGCTAACTTTATATCGAATATTTAAAAAAAAAATTGCAGAGATCGACTATAGCTTTATTGGAACTTTTGAATGAGTCAAGACATTGTATGAATTGGGCTTTGAATTGTTACAGTTTCCAACCTCCTCTCCGGATATTGTCCCGAACTACTCTTTCTTGATCTCAGATGTCAAGATATTGCTCGAGAGAAAGAAATTTTGTGACAATGGAGAAATAAATATCTACACTGAAGCAAAAGACAAATTGTACTACAAATATGATATCGAAATATAGGAGGCTATAATCGCCGATACACCGTCATGGTGTTGCATTTGATTTTCTTTAAAACGATACGAACTTAAATACTTACTTACATAAGCTTAAAGAGGATAAAACGTTCTGCAACTCATTGTCAATATTCTCGCACAATTCCGAGAGTCTTCTGCAAGACCAAAAGTCATAAAGGGTTTTTCTGATCTAACAACGTTCGGAGTCAGAGGCCTCAACTTTAAGGGCGCTACGTTCAATTTAAGGTCGTCAAAATCGTCCTGTCTGAACGCTCAATGATAACCGAATATTTTGGTATCGTATATCCGAATTGGATGGTATGGACTTGGAAAACCAAGTTTGGTGAAGGTGTTATCTCATGATAATTTGAGTTCAGCGTCTAGACAATAATACCCGTGGTGGCCATGCAGAAGAAATCTAGTTTCACACATAATAGCATCGAATGTACTTTCACAGGAATAAAGAATTTCATTGATATCTCATTAATATCTTTTTTAGCGCTCTTATTGAAAAACCCTTTATAAGCCAATTCAGTTTCAACTGTTTTTTCTTATAGATTTTATAAAACTTCAAGAATATTTAAAAATAACTGTTTTGCATTATAAAACTATTTAAATTTATCTATTAGTATTACATTTTCGGACTTAATGTCATTATTCCCTATTTCTTAAAATAAATTATTAAGGCAGTAGTCTGCTTTAGAGGTTTCAAAAAATCGATTTTTGTGTTTTGTTTTAAATCTCTTCCAAAACTATCCAAGAATATGTCTTTTGGCGATAGCAAAAAGAATATATGTCCGATCGAAAAAAAAACAAAGCGATCTAGCTTCAGTATTAAATTATCTTCTATAAAAAAAAAAATATTATTAAACTACTTGTTTTGCAACTTAAAGTCATTTTTTTTTTCTTATAAAAGTGAATTATTCCATCCCTTTCAAAAAAAAATGAAAAAAACGCTTTTTTTCGGCTTCTAAAGCAGACTACCTTAATTCCCTCATCTATACCGAATAGCGAAGATAATGTCAAATATTTCTGAATGCGTCTGCATAGTCTCTAAGAAGTTGTGCGTACTACTCATACTCTTGTGTCTAAAGTGTTCTGTAAAATTGTCAAACAAAAAGATAAAATGTTTCGTGGTTAGTCGAAGCAAACTAATAAACTTTTATAACGAAGTTGGAAATAATGATTATATTACTCTTATCGTTAGAAAATATGATCTTCCCCGAAATCCCGAATCTAAGTTTTTCAAGATCTCATGCATTATTTGTCTATATATATCAATTCAAAGTGAGCCACCTATCTTCAGAGAGCTTCTAATTTATATGAAATCATATTATAAAATCCCTTTTGCTAATATTAGCATAAATAGTTATTAAGCAAATAATTAATGTAATTATGACACGAGACAAAGTGAACGAGAAACCCAAAGAAACAAGCAAAGCGGTAAACACAAATAAAACAGGGCCAAATAAAATAGAGGAGGTTAAAAAGTAAAACAAGAACTTAATGAGCGCCACGAAAACCATTTAGCCCCATCGGAAATGGGGAAGGAACACACATAAAAATAATGAGGCCTAATAAAAATCGTAAAAACGTGAACGTAAATAAATTTATTTTGTTTATAGACGCTGGTGGAGCACACACACTGGTGGTAGTATGACGAGGCGATACGATGCTATGACGCGGATAATGATGGCAATGATAAGAGTTGATGGCACAACATTGTCATTGACGTTATTGTTGGGGGAAGCCGTTGCTATTTACAGTTAGCTGACGTTTGCCTAGTAAAAATGTCAAAAACACCGTAAAGATGATAAGAAGCAATGTTGATGCCAAACGATTAATATGACGCGTGATAAGCTTACAACTTTAAGCATTGCTTATGAGTAGGAGAATATTTCAAACCCCGTGCAACACAAGCGCGTTGGAATTTTTACAAAGAACTTTTGATTGTTCCAGCGTGGGTCTTGTATATTTTTAGTGCAAAAGAGATGATAAGATCTTATTTATAAAAGAGTAAGAATTTAAAATAAGGCATGTCAAAAGAAACGATGTGGATTCTAAAGGAACCGAAAACTTCGATTGTAGTATTGTTGTTCTAACGGTAAATTTCAGGAATCGGATATTTTCGACGACGATGGACGGGAATGTTAGAAAGGTATGTCAAGGGAACGGATGATTAGTGTCATATGGAGACTGGCGTCTTAATAGGTGAAAGAGTCGAATGAATCGACTGAAAGCCGGTTCTTCGATACAGAAATTAAGCCGAATTTCTTGAAACTCACCAGTCAACGACTCAGATTTCTCAGTCCAAACCCAAATAGATACTTAATATCACGTTTTGTCGAGACGTTATTACTTTCTAGACCCCGACAAACTCGGACAATCTTTCTCATCTAGTTTATAGACATTTATTCATCGAACGCCGTGATCTAGGGAGGACCACGATCGAGATACCTGCATTGAGATACCATTATAAAATTTTTTGGGTGATTATCCAAGGCTTTGGGTATAAAATTGGAGCTACTTTGTTTTCGATTAACGAACTTGTGTATCCAAAACATGTCTCACAATAAACAGAGACGCTAAAAGGGTCCTACAACTCAAATGAACAAGTAAATGTCAGCAGTGTGAAAAGTCTAAACTACCAACGGCCTAGGTAAAGGTATTATGAAGCTTGAAAGTAAGAAGCCTCAAAGTATGCAAATAACTTTTTATCACACCGCTATTAAAAGTAAATCAGGCAAAATGCCAGTGGAAATGTTTTCCACCTACAACTGACTGGCTGACTGACACAAAGCGAATGAACGCGACAGACAACAACAACAACGTGGGTGGCAAATATTATATTATATAAATAGGCAGCCGCGACTTAGAAATGCTGTGAAGGACACAGCGACATAGGCGGCAAAATGGCAGCTGCGAAACGGAAATGAACCGCTTTTGCTAACATTTATGGCATTAAGATAACTTAACATAAATTTGCGGCAACAAATAGAAAACAAAGAGCGCGGCGCTAACGAACTGCCAAAGGTAGCGAGCGAGAGGAAATTTCAAAAAGGATACAACAGTCAACGCAAAGCGGTAAAAGCAACAATGAAAGAAAAAAATATTTTTTGATGCATAAAATAAAGTGAAAGTTGAAAAGGTTAAGTGAGGAAAATAGGCGAAATGTAGGAGACAGCGAGAAGGTAGATATCAGTGGGTGCGCAAAAAGCCTTGCAGGCAGTTAGACGACGACGGAATTTGCTGCGTCATAAACGCTTTAATTTCCGCCCAAACTGACAAGCGGGCGCGCTCTCGGTTTCATTGTAAATTGTACTTGGTTTGTAATGTGCTTTGAAAATCCCGCAATAAACATTTTCACCACCATTTGTTTGGTAAACGCCCTTTTGCGCCCTCAAGTATGCAATGCTAATAATACAAGAGGCCTATAGCTTGGCTATAAAATATAAAGTTGAAATGGAAATGAAAATGAAAATGCCAAAGGATTGTAACACAATACGACAAGTAGTATGGCTTGCTCAAGGACACAGAATCCTTTCGTCAGCGTAAGCGTTAATAGAACAATAGCGTTGGACTAAAATGAAGTGCAGTAGATGTTGAAGATGAGGCGAAAGATCAGCGAATGTAACAAGAACATATTCACTGCTTATATATATAAAACATATATAATATATGTACACATTTTTCTTGCTTTTCACATAGTTTACAAAACAATTGCCATTGTTGTCCAACAAACAATAGTTATAGTGCAACTGCGCCCGCGCGCCTTTATTATGCTGCTGAACTCAATTTTCACACTTTAGATAAAAGTTTATCCAACTCACATACTTTTACACATATGCCCAACGTACTTAAGTATATTCTTAAGTGAAAAAAATAAGTACAAGCAATACAATATGTGACCAAGTTTAATGTGTACAAAGGCAAACTGCTTAATGTTATGCGCTAGTTTCACTACAATATTTATATGTACATATACAAAATTATATGTTATCTTCACAATTCTATTATACACTTGACGCCTATTTGCAACTACACAACTAGTTGAGACAACACAGTGGCAGATTTAATAAGCGCACTGATATTATCCACACTCTGCCACACCTTTACCCTGCCACCATACATAGAATATAACCACATTGTTAATAAGTGTTTCCCTCTACACAGTTTCAGCATTTGCTTATTGTCTCGAGCCATTTATTGCAGTTGCTTTCGCGTGCTTCCTTTATTGTTATAATTTTGCTTCTTTGTAAGGTTGAATGAGCCTGAAATTGCCGCAACATGGCTTTAATTAACATCTTAGCTGAGTTTATTTCTTTCTTTTTTTATATATTTTCATGTAATTTGTGTGGCTTATCTTATGAGTTCACTAATGAGTAGAGAGAAAAATTAATTTTTATCGTAGGTAAATATTGCTGGCATTATTTTTTCATAAAATTTGGTTTCGCGTAGAAATTTTTGTGGTTTTTTATATTGGTCAGCAGATTGCCTTTTTGCTTTTTTCTTAAAGTAATAAATTTCATTAACCAGTTTTTAAACAAAAAATTTTAATTAGATTTATATCACATTTTAAAAACACGTTTTTTTTAATTTATTGTTCACAATTAACAAAAAAACGCGCTCAACTTGGCAATGTGTTTCAATAAAATTTTAGAATAATATTGCAGTGTATTTTGAACAGTTTAATTAGACAACTCTCAAGCTGATTAAGTATTCTTGTTTAAGCACTCACTCATTAGACACTCAGAAATGACCTAATTTTACTTTTAATTAATTAAATATCACAAATTACACTTGAGAACAAATGTAAATTATTTTCTTTCACATAATAGCAAAATCTTCTTGCTTCCAATAAATCGTCAAGAGTTTTGTTAGTGCTACTTAATAGCAATATTGAATTTAATATTTAAAAGCTAGATTGTGTATATATTAATTTTTTATCAGCAGTCATTGAAAGTAAATCTGTAAACTATACAAAATAACATTAATCATTGCCGTTATCTATTAAAAGTGTTTTCTACAAATAGCACAAGCTTAATAGCTTTAAGTCCAATCAAACATCTGTTTTTATAGTCATAAATTGGTACACACAAATTTATAAAAAATAAGTAAGAAGCCAGCTTAGCAACTACATATTAAAAAAAAATCATTCAAATAAATGCAAATATTTTTGTAAAATAACGTTTCCGAAATATTTATTTAGAACAAACACTGCTAAATGTAGAAATTCAACAATTAACTTCATAGAAACTTAAAGTACGTAAGTGTTAATTTCTTTCTTTCTTAAAAAATATGTTTTTTAGTATTCAAGTTATAATCAAATCAGAAGCATTTAAGCCAGCATAAATACACAAATAATAAATAAATATGTAGAATCTACATTGTAGATATATAATAATGGGCACAGGTAAACATTAGTTAGAAAACTCATACTAATTTCCCACAAGAAAAATCAAACTTCCGCAGTGCTTACAGTGCCCCTAATATGCATAAGCGAAGCGTCACGTAGTCAAATTATTATTTTAACTAATTGCAGATGCTCAGCACGTATGTATGTACATATGTAGCCAAAATTGTTGTTGTTTGTTTTTTAATGTATTACTTTCATGCGACTTACTTTGTAATCAGTTAAAGATAATTGTTAAGGCATCTACCTAATCTTGACAGTAGACCAAATAAGAAAAGCATTGTACTACAAAAATAAAGGTAATCAATTACTTACTACCCACTCTTGGCAAACAAAACAAAAATTATATGCCTATAGATATCCACAACAGACAACAACAAAGACAACAGCCGGTATTTGTAGTAGGTAAACAAGTTATGTATTTGGTGTGCAAACTTGACCGGCGGAGATGCGAAATGGCACGACGGCGCAACCAAAAAGCTAAAAACAAGAATATTTCGAAGTCACATCAAAAGCATACGCAGTGAAGTTCGAAAAAAAATGCGCAACAAAAAACTGTACAGCTGTGGTCATTCCAATTGAATTAGAGCGCATATATGTACATATATATTTTTTATAAAATTTAATTTGTTGCGTCCTTGATTATTTGAATCCTAATATCACCAGGCAAAACACATTTTTTGTTGCATTTTTAACTGATAACTTCGAATTCTTATTGGAATACCAATTGGAAATGTTGATGCTTGCAAAATTATTTGCAAGACTTCGCCGAATGTCACAATTTGTTAAGCAGTGTTTTTTTATACACATGCATAAATGTATAATAAGTTGGCGATTATTGTTTAAAATTAGCACATTCACGCACAATTTGCCATGTATAAATACACGCTTTAACCGCAAAAGCATCGTTTGGCGCAACAACAACAAGAATAAGCACTCCGATACCCGTAATCTCTTCCCAATAAGAATATCATACATACATACATATAACAAAAATGTCAATTATGCCGCATTTTGGCGTATATTCAATTGAAAATTTCACTCACCAAATTATTATTTTATTATAATACCACAAATTTGTCTCAAAATTGCATAATTGACAATTTTTTTCTGTTACACAATTACCGCAAAATGTACAAATATTCTTGTTGACCACGCTATAAGCTAATTTTTCCATACGATAGCAAACGACGCGGCGAAACGAATGTAAACAATAGGAAGAGTGTTCGAAAGTCGAAGCCAGATGTTGCCGACGCTGAAAGCTTTGCCAGATGTAAAGACTAAAAATTTATGTTGAATGTCATATTTTGTTGCAGTGCTTTCAAGTTCAAATTATCACAAAGTTTATTTTGAATATTCAAATTTTGTGATAGAAAGTATACGCTACCATTGTTACATTGTTATTTTTATTATACAAGTTATTTAGTTAAAAATATAAATTAGATAACTGATACGACACTGTAGTCACCGTATTCAAAATGGTATCCGATGGCTGCCATTCGTTAAAAAATTACAAAGCTATTACAACAAAAACTTATACACTACGAATTCGCTGTTGAAATATAGCGCGCAAATGTGTTCATACGCATAGAAAAAGAAAGCTAACAAATATTAATTGTAGAAACAATGAAACAACAACAATACAATATAAATATTACTTTTAACATTTGAGGAGCTCCGCTGAACTTGGAAACTAAAACCATTCTAGTTATAGAAAACTGACTGTATGCAAACTGATTTCTGAAAAACGGTTTTGTATTCCAACTGTTCTAATAAAGGAATTACATCCTGTTGGTAAGCTGGCGCATGAGAACAAACGCTTCTAGATTCTTTACATTTATTTGAGCCCCAAGCTTTGAAACAGTTGAAGTCAATTCGGACCCACGCAACCGGAAAGAGCACATGTCATTAAGATCTACATGCGAACATACCGAAGTACTAGAACTTGAACAAACACAATATACAATTCAGTTCCTTTCCTTTTTCTCTGATAATTATCACAATCGTGTTTTAAGTTAATTGATTGGTTCAAAATACATTAGAGTTCATCTGTTATATACCGATGTGTTTTTAATATAAAACGTTTCACTTTAAACTGAAAGGGTCTCTAGTGCTTTCAGTTAAAAATTTGAATTAATTGGAAATCCATTATCCATGTACATACATATGCATGAAAGTACAAGACTCTCTAGACGTTTAAGCCAAAAATTTAAATACAATGGAAACCATCTACATACATATGTAAACAAGTACAAAGCTCTCAATGTGTCCAAGTATGTTTAGCTGTAAATTATTAAGTTTACACCGACCCTTATTTCATATGTACCTAGCCGTTGAATGAACCTTTATGTTCATGCTGACTACCATTTGCATGGTGGAACCTACCATTAAAAACTGATAACTGTCCATATCAATCAACAAAAATTAGAATGTTTAGTATGAGAATTGCGTTTACTTCAACAATACTAAGAATGATTTTAACTGCATATTCAAGTAACTTTCTACCCCAATACCATATACCACGCTTTCGACTATTTTCTTCAATATAAGCGGCATCGTAGAACATGGATCGTAAATTACGTCCTAATAAAGCAAGAATCAAATTTGAAACTAAATGCTTCCAATGTGCAAATATAGTTCCAACTGATTAACATACAAACCCTGTGTTTGCTAATAAATTGGTTACTACCGTATCCCCCTAGAAAGCTACTGTAATTTCAAACCTAATTATTTTACAAACATGCACACATGCTATCAGCTACGAATGCCTGTCAACTATTTTGTTCCATTATTTGAAGTCTCATAAATTACATTAAGGTTTCGCTTAATAAAATCAAATAACTTTATAAAAGCCAACTATCTCAAACTACTAGCTAAATAAATAATAAAACTTCATTACAATTCAATTGGATAACAAACACATGCTATTTGACACTGTAAGCTATTCCGGTCAGCAACTGCTTTCTACTTGGCAAATCACACTGTGGATATATTTGAGGTTATGTTATGTTAAAACGTGGTTTAGTATTTGAACACATTTTTTAACACCTTGCGTTATTGAGTATTACCATAAGCCACATCTTATTCACTTATAAAATTCTACTTCCATTTCAAATAATAAAAATCACTTTTTATAATTCTTTCACCTCCAGCAAAAATTTAAAGAAATTCTTTATTTCAAACAATTTACACTTTAATGTAAACTTTCCGAAACGCCTCCAAAAAATTTGGTAGCGAAATTCTTACTCGAAGCTTGGGATGTCAGGTTGAAGCGTGTATAAAACCTGTAACAAAATATGAAGAATTTTAGTTATATGCCATTTGGAGCGCTAGCGCTTCGCTTTGTAATGACGAATACTTACATTCTTCATTGCCGTCAACGGGTTTATTTGGACCTTGCGCGCATCTTCCTGCGTTTACGCTTCAACCTCCGCATACGCTTCTTACGCCACTATAATAGCAATTAAAGAAAAAATACACAAAATTAGTAAAAATCCACAAATTGCAAGAAATTTTCAGCAAAATTGTCAATTCAACCACGTGTGTATACTAGAATTTACAGCAATGGCGGCCGGCCGCAAGAAAAATTTATTAAAAAGGTTTAATTAATCTTTTTAAGCTCGTTGATATAAAAATTAAACATTTATAACACTTTCCAAATATTAAATTCCAATTGTTGGTTTATTACTTTACATATATTTTTTACACTTTTAGGAAAATTTACCTTAGCTCTCATTTTTCTTTCTTCACACGAAGACGGTTAAAGAACGAAAGAAAGATGAACGGAACTTCTTTCGCAAGACGACTTTTTGTGAACAGCGCTGCCAACAGTGCCATATGAAGCGCATGCGCTGAATTTTGCAGGGTTGATTTTTTATGTTGACACTAGATGTCGCATGGGGTTGCAATTCGCTGACAGGAAATTAGTTTCTTTAAATGGCCGCTAGAGTTTTGTAATTTGAGCGGTCTGATTAAGCGTCGAATTTATAAATATACAATTTAATATTTCCAATTAAACTTTGTATTATAAATTATAAAATATATTTACAATTTTTAATGCAATTTTTATTGAATTGCAGACATTCTGTGTGGTCTCCAAACGTTTTCGTAAAAACTACATACACCGCTTCACCGGTACGAAGAGTCTCTTCCTTTTCCATCCATGGAGTACGGCGCGTCGTGTGTGCGTCTACATAGCAACGAATCAATTCTTCGACTACTGCGTCATGGCCACAATTCTGTTCAACTGCATTTTTTTAGCTATGACCGAGACGGTGGAAGAAGCCGAGTATGTTTCATAAAAAAAATTTATAACCTCCCTGACTGCAAACTACTCACACATATCCTTTTCCTGTTTACAGATACATCTTCCTTGCAATTTATTCCATTGAAATGGTGATTAAAATCGTTGCCAAAGGCTTCCTACTCAACAAGTACACCTATCTGCGCAATCCATGGAATTGGCTGGATTTCGTGGTAATAACTAGTGGTTATGCCACTATCGGCATGGAGGTGGGCAATCTGGCCGGTTTACGTACATTTCGCGTGTTGCGCGCCCTAAAGACTGTTTCAATAATGCCAGGACTAAAGACTATCATTAATGCACTCTTGCACTCATTTCGCCAATTGGCCGAGGTCATGACATTAACCATTTTTTGCTTAATGGTCTTCGCACTATTCGCACTACAGGTTTGTACTTGGAAGGAACTTGATAAATTTAGGAGAGAAATTGTAATATATTTTTGTCATATTAGGTTTACATGGGTGAATTGAGAAATAAGTGTGTTAGAAATCTTCCAGACGATTGGGTTAATACCACAGACTTGGAGTGGCGCAGGTGCGTACTTAATTATTTTTGGAATATTTTAATAAATTTTTAATATAAATTAACATTGATTTGTGTGGCCAACAGCTGGATCAACGACACAGACAACTGGCTGTACGATGACGAGGAAATGCCAATGCTTTGTGGCAATTTGACTGGCGCTCGCCACTGCCCTACGGATTACACTTGCCTTTGTGTGGGTGAAAATCCAAATCACGGTTATACGAATTTCGATAACTTTATGTGGTCCATGCTAACAACCTTCCAGTTGATTACATTGGACTATTGGGAGAACGTGTACAATATGGTTAGTAATATTGTTGATACTAAAAACTATTCTTTTACGAAAATATTTCATTTTTCTAGGTATTGGCCACATCTGGTCCCATGAGTGTGTCATTTTTTACCGTGGTTGTGTTTTTTGGCTCATTTTATTTAATTAATCTAATGTTAGCCGTAGTTGCACTAAGTTACGAGGAAGAAGCCGAAATCACAAACGAAGTGAGTCGCCAAATACTCATGAGAAATATTTTTCATTAATCATTTTATTTTATTCTCATTTTTTTTAGGAACGCAAGAAAGACTTATTGGATCATCGCGATGATTCAACATTTAGCTTCGACCCGTCCGTTTTAAATGTTAAAAAATTAAATAAGAACAATAAAAAGAAGATCGATTCGCGTAAGGGTGTACTGCTAGCGTCGTACAGTAAAAAGAAGACACGCCGAAAAAAGGTTAAAGGTGGAAAAGACGGTGCCAACAACAATAATGATAGCAACGGAAATGGCCAAGTAAATTTTGAAAACTATCAGTCAATTTATTTTTTATATTTCCACATATTTCACTCTAACACACAGAATAAAAGTAGATCCGTTACGCCCAGCCCCGGTCCAAGTCCACGTCATAGCAATGCTGAACGTCCCAAACAGCTGCAGCTGCAGCTCACCACCACCCCTCAACAGCAGCAGCAGCAGCAGCAACAATTATTGCCAACAACACCTATTGCCCAACAACAGCAACAACTAAACGAACAACAACAAATATCACAAGCAACACCACAAGCGCTAACACCGAAAGAAGCGCAGACTGCACGCACACGTATTTGCTTCCAAGAAGATGGCAATAAAAATCCAAATATGCTATATCCATCCGATTATAAAGGCCAATTGCTGCCTGGTAGCCGTCAGGCTAGTTCCAATTCGAGTGGTGTTAATCGTGAGTCATCACAAGACGATTCCGGTGTGGTAGATGATCATGAAGAGCAGGAAGCCGGCACCGAAATGGTGAATGTATCCACAGTGGAGCTGCCAAATGAGTTGACCTCCGTAACGTTGGCGCTGTCGCCACGCGAGGTGCGCCTCATCAAGTGCAATGGCAACATTGCACGCATTAAGAAGCATAACATTTATGCGCTGCATCAGGAATTTTCCTCGGAAATTGTGGTGATCGGTGAGTGCATGGAGGATTTTGTATTTTTTTATTTAATGCAAGTTTCGCTTTCGAAAAGCTTAATGAGTAAAAATATTTTGTTTACTATTGCATTAGGGCTGACCCTTTATTATAACTTTGTATTAACATTTTTGCTTTTCAGATGATCTTCCCGATCGTAATTGTGATAGATGCATACAATGCTGCGTCAACTATGAAGGTTGGCTGCAGTTTCAAAACTGTCTCTATAAGGTAAAGAATTCAATATTTGTATGCCTATATATAAAATAAAAGTAAAAAATAAAATATTTTAATAGAAAATAAATTATAATATTTTAATAAAAAAAAATAATAATAAAAAAATAACAATTAAAAATAAATAAATAAAATAACTAAAAATATTTTGTATTTATTTTTTATTTTATATAATAATATTTTTAATTTTTTATATTTTAGGTGGTGCGTGATCCACTTTTCGAATTAGCTATAACACTTTGCATAGTATTAAACACGGCATTTCTAGCCATGGAGCATCATGGCATGAGTGAGAACTTTCGCAATGCATTAGACGTAGGAAATAAAGTGCGTAACTCAAATATTCATTTTCTATAAATAAATTATATAAAATTATACTTTCTGTCCGACAGGTTTTTACATCGATTTTCACATTCGAATGCATCATTAAATTAATGGCATTGTCGAAGGATTTTTTTCTATGCGGCTGGAACATATTCGATCTGATCATTGTGACAGCCAGTTTATTAGACATAATATTTGAGTTGGTGGATGGTCTTAGTGTGTTGCGGGGCTTGCGTTTGGTAAGTAAATGTTGAATATACTCTTTTATCTTACTAAATTCTGTCGTGCACAGCTTCGCGTGCTCAAGCTAGCACAATCGTGGACCACAATGAAGGTCCTGCTCAGCATTATCATATCGACAATAGGTGCTTTGGGTAATCTAACCCTGATTTTAGTTATAGTCATATATATTTTCGCTGTGATCGGTATGCAATTGTTTTCGAAAGATTACACACCCGAAAAATTCGATCCAGACCCAGTGCCAAGGTACCACCGCTATTGAAATATAAAATAAATTTTAATACATTTTTAAAATAAAAAAATACTTGCAGGTGGAATTTTAATGATTTTTTCCATTCGTTTATGATGATATTTCGCATATTGTGTGGTGAGTGGATTGAACCGTTGTGGGATTGTATGCGTGCGGAGGAGGAGCAAGGCGCCTCATCGTGCTTTGCGATATTTTTGCCAACGCTGGTCATGGGCAATTTTATGGTGCTTAACTTGTTCTTGGCGTTGTTGCTCAACAGTTTCAATTCGGAGGAATTGAAATCGAAAAAAGAGGTAAAGTACTACTATTAAATAACTAATAAGAAATAACCGTTTTAACTGTGTCAAATAAAAGGTGTGCGCGTTTATTATGTGTTCTTTTCTTAATATATAAATGTGTATGTTTGTGGTTCTTGTCAGAAAAAAAAAACAAAAAGATATTAATATTAATATAAGCAAAACCCAAAATTTTAAAAATCACTTAAATCGTTTGCAATAACATAAAAAAAAACAAAATCTACGTTATGCGCTAAAAATAATCACTTAACAAACCTAATTTTAAATGCAAAAAAGAAAAGAAACGAAATGTGTTTGTTAGTTTTCCATTTTTATTGGTGTTAGCGTGCAAATCTTGCAAATATTTGTAAAAAAATATATATTTTTTATTTTAAAATAAATTCCGTGAATTTAAAATATGTAAACGCTTTGCATTGAAAACATATTATTTGCTATTTGCATATATATTTTAAATTTAGCTGTGTGTGTGTGTGTAATTTTTCAATTTTTAAATTGCACTTTGATGTTTTCTATTCAGTGTGCACAAATCATGAGGTTAATAATATTTTTTTAAGTTTATTATTATTATTTTTATATATTTTTTTATTCTTTTAAATATTGTTGAAACACATTATACATATTTTTTGATTATTTAGTTCAATATTATTATATTTTAATGTACCATAATGACTTAATCAGTTTATTTATATTTTAAAATTATATATATATTTTACTAAACAGTTATATAATAATAATAATAAATATCGATAATTTCTCAAATTCAGCGCTCTAAATTTCAAAATAAATATTTTTTCTACAAATTATGTAATAACATACTTTTAATACTTCTGCATTGAAATAACAAGTTTGAGGTTATATTGAAAAAATATTTTAATATATTAAAATATTGATATTAAATTAAAAAAAAAATAATTCAAAATACGTGAAATAAATATAAAAAATATTAATAATTACATTTCTGTTCTTTATTTGAACTTTTATTTTTGCTTTTAATTTTTGAGCACTCCATTACATTGATAACTAAATATAATTTATATTTTTATTATCTTTCTTTAATTATAATTTTTGTACGAATGCTGAATATCTAAAGTCTATTATAATAAAAATACAAAAACAACAAAACAACAGCTTAAACATACAATTCCAAATATATTATTTACTATATCTACATACTTATACATATGAATACTGTTATATACTCAAGCATTGTGCATACTACATATATATACACACACATAAACACTTTATGAAAATACTTAAATTACATAAACAATAACAGACACATTTAATGCTGCCCAATATTTGAACAATTGTTTCAATATTTTGACTGAAAAAAATGTTAATCGCTTAAACTAAGCAACTAAAAACTGTACGACATATTTCAAATGCATAGAATTTATTTTTATTTCAGTCGGTAATAAAATTTTATTTAAAAAATTTTTAATAATAAAAAATGGTTTGATCTATTTAAAAAAAAAAAATGAGGTTAGAATTTTTCAACGAAATTTTAAAAGGCAAGAGAATTCGATTAAGAAATAGTTCGATAAGTAAAATAATATTTTTATTTAATTAATATTTATAAAAAAAAATTATTTATTAAAAATTTTTTTATAAAAATTTATTTAAAAAAATTAAAAAAAATTTATTTAAAAAATATTTAATTTAAGTAATTAAAAAAAATAATCTTTTTTATAAAAAAGTAAAATATATTTTCTTTTATAAAAATTAATAATAAATAAATAAAAATATAATATTTTTTTTTTGTAAAAAAATTTTCATAATCATTAATCATTAGTTTAAAATATAAAGCAATATTATAAAAATGATTTTTCAACACAACATTATTATATTAAAAAAAAATCGTCAAAATATTGAAACACCGCAAAATCACCGCTTAACATTATATACTAATCAACTCAAATTATTTAACATAACCTATAAATAAATATATGTATATGTATTTCTATCTATTGTCTTCCTCTCTACGACTCGTCTGTGTTTCCCCGCTCTCAACTGTTGATAACTTGCGAACGATCCCACATAACTTTGTGCCTTAAAAAACCAAAAACAAAAAAACTAAAAAAATAAACTTTCCCAAAACTGTGTTTTTTAACTTTATGCCTGTGTGTGTTTGTGTGCCTTAAACTGTCTACTTTAAAATTATAAAAAAATATATTTATATATACTTTTTACGAATAATAATAACAAAACAAAAAACAATTAATTTAAAATATTCAAAAATTAAAAACTGAAAACTGGTTTTGCAAATGTAAAAATATTTGCACAAAAAAAAATTGAGAAAAAAATTAAAAAAATATATTTAAAAAAAAATTCTCAAAAAAATATAATAAAAATGAAATTCTTTTAAAAAATTAATTGTTTTTCCCACTCCAATTCTGTTATTAATTTCTTTGATTTTTTTTTAATAATATAAATATTACAAACTATGTATTTATGTACTACAACAACTAAAAAATATGCACCAAAATGTGTTCGACTAAATAATATATAATAAATACATATGTATGTATATGTAAAACTATGTACTGCCCGCCGCTACGTTTGTGTTGAAATGAAACTATGAGCAACTACTATTTGTACACCTTTAAACCGCAAATGTTGCTAAAAAATATTGCAATTCACTTAAAAAAAAATATAAAAAAATAAATGTATATGTATGTCACAAAATAAACAGATATTCAAAAAGAAGGTAATTTCCTGCAATATAAATTATTAAAAAAAACAACAACCCACTAACAAAATAAATTAACCACTTTATAATTATTATAATAATCCCTTAAAAATTATATAATGTATATTTTTATAAAAAATTGCTTGCATTTTTGGTTGTACAATTTTTGAAAACTCTAAATGTTAACTGTAGTTTTCTAAAACAAAAAAAATGCATTTATTAATATTGCATGCATGATACCTTAAGTAGCAATTGCAGAAAATATAACCAGAAAATAACCAAAAAATTCCGAAAAATTAAGCGAAAATACCCAATTGGCGCGTTTGGTAGCTTAGCAACCTTGAAAAATTATTAAAAAACCCATTAGCTGTTAGTACTAACAAGCGGAAACGCTGTTTGAAATTGGCGCCAATGCAAGCATCAAATTTATTGACAAAATTTTTATTGAAATTCCTAAGCTTCTCTTTCAAAACCTCCAAAAAACAATATTCAAAATGTGTGTTCGCGCTAAAACATTGCTTCTCTCACTCATTCCCCACATATAGGAAGTCGGCGAAGAGTCGAAATTGGCGCGCAGCATCGAGCGTGTACGCGATCTGATACGCAAGAAGCGACAGGAGCGTAAAGAGCGCAAGGAACGCAAATATGCGACCAAGTTTCAGCAGATTGTCATGGAGGCGCAGCAGGCGGCGGCGCAGGTTATCGAAAAGCCGAGCTTGTTAACCGAGACGAAGTTGCATCGGTTGAGTTATCAGGTGAGTCGGAGTGAAGTCTGCTCAATTCAATTCAACAGTTGTAAACTCACTCTCGCTCTCTCTCTCTCTTTATGTCTTTTAAATCCACAGGAGTCCATGAATCGGCCGGTGTCCGGTTCGGATTTCGGCTTTCAAATACCGTTGAAGGATGCGCTGCACACGATCGTTGACGGTGTGGAGAGTGAGCATGAGCTTTCCGAGCATCAGCAACTTCATCAACAACAACAACAACACTTGCAATCGCCCACACAGCTGCAACAACAGCAACACTACATGCTACTGCAGCAGCAACAACAGCAGCAGCAGCAACAACAATTGCATCATATGCAATTACAGCAGCAAGCGCCCTCCTTCGATGGCATTACAACAACTACGAGCTCCTGCCAATTAGACAATAATAGTCGCAACGATTACAATACGCTTTATCCGCAAGCGGAACGTCGTCTGCTGCATCAAGTGTCTTCCGGTTTCGGCACCCAACACAACGATTCGCGCGATGAGCCCACATACACCGAGTCCATTGAGTTACGTCTCATGGGCCAATACAATTCGACTGACACCGATCCGTATGCGAATGATCAGCGTAGCGGTTCGTTTATGCGTGGCGATTCACTGCAGGACACATCGTCGCGCCGCTACTGCAGCGACGAACATGACGAGGCATATTTGCAGTATCAGAAGTCGTTGCTGACGCGTTCGCCCAGCTATCGCAAGTCATTGGATCGCTTATCGCAATCGAGTGATCAGTCGCAGCGTTCGCTGATACCATCGCGTAGTCTCAAGTCTGATGACGACTTGCATTTGGGTGTGCGACGACACTCGAGTGGTCACTCGCTGAACACCATATCTATGGAGCACGACGAGCTGCTCTCGCATCAGGGTAATTTGCGCGATGAACTGCTGAACTGTGAGCACAAGGAGCTGTTCCAATTTCTGCAAGATGATGCGGATAATAGCAACAATTATTTCAGCGAAACCGTTGGTTATGGTTCGGCGTATGTTGATGCCGACACAGATTCGCTGATTGTCGATGGGCGTAAGGAGGATCGCAAGCCGTCGACCAGCAGCATCAAATCGAATTTAAGCTATATCTCCAACTCGATAATGCAGCAGATAGAGCAGCGCCGCAATGGCAGTCATGCGTCAAGCAATGGTAATGGACACGACAATGAGGTGCTGCCGTTGGTCGAGCACTCGGAGTTCGATAATATCATACAAAGTTTCGAGAAAGAGTTGGAGGAGATTAAACGCTCAACCACGTCGTTGGAGCGTCGCTTGTCAACACTCTCAGAACCCTCGCCTGCCGCCGACGAAGCCAATAAAGCCATACTCGATCATATTGCGGTCATAACGGGCGCCTCCGAGCGTTCAGCCGCCGATGAGGTAGTACACCCACTCAACCCGTATGATAGTTATGACCTATCGACCGTGCCGCGTCGCCAACACCCACTATTGACGAGCACCGATCGCAATTCGGTGAAGATAAAGCGTCGCAGCCTTGAGAAGCAACGGAAGATCGACGAAGACTTTAGCATATCAAATGAAATACGCAAAATCTGTGATCAAATACATGCGCCATTCGTGACCATCGAATCGATGGCTGTGGCCGCCACGGTGACAGCGGCCGCAAAATCTCCATTTGCACGTCACAAGAGCGATCAGTTTGCGGCACAATTTGATCGCTTCAAGCGATTATCGCTCATCGAACGTGTCGATGAAGTACCTGAAGAGGAGAAACCCATATCAACGCTGCGCATGGAGTCGGAGAAATTGCCACGCAAGTGCCTCACCACAGACGCCATCCGACTTGATAGCCTATCGCTGAAAAGCACAAATTCATATGAGAATTTGCTAATACAAAAGCAACAATTGAGCCGTCAACAGAGTAATCAACGTGGTGATGCCGGCTCATTGTCATCGTCCGGTGTGGCTGTACCACCAACGCCACCGACATCGCTCAAGTCGCAGCTCGAACCGCCAACACTAGCACAAATATCCTCAATCAAGACCACGCCGCCGCTAGCGGCACTCACTGAGCACCAACAACATTACCACGCCTCGAAAATACATGACCCACCACCACCACCACTACTACTACCATCACAACACCAATTACTTCCGTCAGCAACAAGAACCAACATTTCCACAACTTGCACCACCACCACCACCACGACCATCCGCCCAAGGGCTGCCGGCGATGTGGGCGATATGCGCGCCAAACGCTTCGCCGAGCATCCTCAATCGACTCTAGACAAAGCCGCTTCCTTTCAATCCACACGCACTGAATCGCATAGTTCATGCGGTGGCGGCATAGCCGATACCAGTTCGGTACTGGCACTGGGTTATTGCGTGCCGGATGCGCGCCCATCTGCGAGCGGTGCTATGGTTGCGGAGAGCGCCGAACCAACACAGAAGTCGGCGTTCTCGCGTTTGACAGAAAAACCATGGCATTGTCTGGTCTCCTACGTAGACGATCTCACAGTAGGTGGGAGACGTAACTCGCAGGGAGCATACAATGATCCCATGACTTTTCCAAGTTTCGGACAATCGAAAACACCGAAAGTGCCAGACGATTGCTTCCCGCAGAAGTGTTACGAGCAGTAAGTATGAGTAGAACTTAAGATAATGATAGATATCTAGGGCTAAAAAGTATATTAACGTTTTTAAGCTAACAGTTGAACAAAATTGAAATGAGGGTTGCCACCTGTTAAGGAATTTTATTTAAAATATTAGTTAAATGAAATAAAAAGCAGTGATTAATTACAATATGACTCTTGAACTACGTAGGTTTAGAAAGTTATAGTATAATTAAAAAATTCAAGGGTTGCCATTTTTAAGAATACAGGAAATTAAATTTAATTAAAAAACAAGTAAGGAAGGGCTAAGTTCGGGTGTAACCGAACATTTTATACTCTCTCAATTTATTTATTTAACTTTATTTATATTATATAATACACAATTTGACCCACATATTCGTCATATATATTGTATAAAATCCATTGAAAGTTGGAAACCATACTATTAGGTTAGAAGCACCGAGGCCCTCGTGTTCGATATATGGGGCCTTAAAAACCTATGGTCCGATTTCGGCGATTTTTAGGATGGGGCTGCCACACTATAAACATAGTATTTGTGCAAAGTTCTGCACCGATATCTTCACTAGTGCTTACTTTATATATTGTAAAGTAAACGATCCAGATCGTCTTCAAAGTTCTGGTATATAGGAAGTAAGCGTGGTTGTGAAGCGATTTGGCCAATTTTCACAACATATTATTGGGAGGTAAGCCAAGTTTCATTGAAATCGGTCGAGTAGTTCCTGAGATATGGTTTTTGACCCATAAGTGGGCGACGCCACGCCCATTTTCCATTTTGTAAAAAAATCTGAGTGCAGCTTTCATCTGCCATTTCTTATGTGAAATTTAGTGTTTCTGACGTTTTTCCTTAGTGAATTAACCCACTTTTAGTAATTTTCAACCTAACTTTTGTATGGGAGGTGGGCGTGGTTATTATCCGATTTCTTTCATTTTTGGACTTAGGAAGTGGCTAAAAAAACGACTACAGAAAGTTTGCTTTATGTAGCTTTATTGGTTTGCGAGATATGTACAAAAAACTTAGTAGGGGGCGGGGCCACGCCCACTTCCCCAAAAAAATTACATCCAAATATGCCCCTTCATAGTGCGATCCTTCATACCAAATTTTATTTCCATAGCTTTATTTATGGCTTAGTTATGGCCCTTTATGTGTTTTCGGTTTTCGCCATTTTGTGGGCGTGGCAGTGGTCCGATTTTGCTCAACCTTCCTATGGTGCCAAGAAATAAGTGTGCAAAGTTTCATCAAGATATCTTAAATTTTACTCAAGTTACAGCTTGCACAGACGGACGGACAGACAGACATTCGGATTTGAACTCCACTCTTCACCCTGATCACTTTGGTATATATAACCCTATATCTAACTCGTTTAGTTTTGGGTGTTACAAACAACCGTTATGTGAACAAAACTATAATACTCTCTTTAGCAACATTTGTTGCGAGAGTATAAAAATAATAATAATAAAATAAGTTTTATAGTATTAAAATCAAACTAAATTCGTTTAAAAAGTTTCGGTTAGAAAAGGTGCCACCTGCTCATAAATTTTCAGCCAATTTATAAAATATAGAAGCACTACAATATGGGTATCAAACTAAATAATTTTAAAAGAAATCAAGGTTTAAAATATTTTTAGAATGGTTGCCACCTATTTAATTTTTTAATTTTTCGTAGAGTTGCCATCTTATCAAAAATATAAAAAAATTAAATGCATTTAATTTAAATAATATAAATTTTACATATGGACATCAAACTAAATTTGTCTAGAAGAGATTCGGTTACAATGGTTGCCACCTGTTTATACATTTTAAACCATTTTATAAAATAATGAAACACTGCAATATGGTACCAAATTAAAGGGGTTTAAAAGAGATTGTGGCTGAAAACCTTTTAGGAGGGTTGCCACCTATTTCATTTTAATTATTTTTTAATGAGAAAATATAATGATATTGATATTTTTATAGCATTATAGGTATTTTGGAATAAGATTTTGGTTGGAAATAATTTTTGGAGTGTTGCCACTTTTTAAAAAAATTATATTTTTTTTATTGAAAATATATAAGAATTTTAAATTTTTTTTTAGTATTTTCGAAAACACCAACCGATGAATATATTTTATATAACCTTTGCTCAAAATATATATACTATTTTTTATATTTTTAAGTGCTAATTGGAAACGATTCAAAAATTTAAACAATCTCATAATAATGCAATTTTAAATTTAAATTTATATTTCCTTTTCTTTCTCTCTCTCCCTCCATAACTAACTTTTCTCCTTTTCGCTCTCAACAACTTTTCTCTCTCTCTTCACTCTACCATTTCACCTCCGCTCTCTCACTTCTATCATAAATGAAAAATCCAAAAAATATCTCCTTACAGCTTCTACTTCCGCTGTCCATGGTTCATGTCGTGCATGGACACGAAGAGCGCCAAACATTGGACACGCATAAGGACGGCTGTCTTGGCGGTTGTCGATACTCCAGCCTTTGAGTGGTTTGTGCTAGTGCTCATATTCGCGTCGAGCATCACACTCTGTTTCGAGGACATCTACTTGGATAGCAATAAGACACTGAAGCGTATACTCTACTGGACGAACTTCTCATTTTGTCTGATCTTTGTCGTTGAAATGGTTTTGAAATGGCTAGCGTTGGGGTTTTCCAAATATTTTACGAGTTTTTGGACAATATTGGATTTCATTATAGTCTTCGTGAGTAGATAATAATATTCAAAAAAATATCTTATGGAATTTAATGTATTCTCACTACCGCTTAGGTCTCCGTATTCTCATTGCTCATTGAGGAGAATGAGAATCTCAAGGTTTTGCGTTCGCTACGCACATTGAGAGCTTTACGTCCGCTACGCGCCATATCACGGTAAGTTATACGGTGTGCAAACGAAATACGTAAGCAAGCTTATTGTTGTGGCGATCTGCAATTTTGCTTTACGAAAATAAATGTTGGTACTTTTGTTAAGAAAATTTCATATTTAATTTTTTTTTTGAAAATTAAACATTTTCGCTCTTAAATGTGTATTCTTTTAAACTTTTAAATCTATTAATGCTATATACGTGCTATAAATACTATTATACATATATTTGGCATGCTCCATGCTAATGTTGCTCAAATAAAAAAAACTATCGATGTAATTTTGGTAATTGTGTAATTTTCTTTAAATCCTTAATATTATATATAATTCTGCATCAACTTTCTACTTTCAGATTTCAGTCTGCCTTTTATAACTTTTTTCGCTAAATATACATTTAACTATTACTAACATACATACATACATATTACAACAACACTAATTTCTTACAATGTTGTCTTTGTACAAGCTTGTATGCACATTTTTTGTACCGTTATTAATTTTCAATATTATTACATACAATATGTTTGTATTTTACAAAAAAAAAAATTATGCTTTCCAACTTGCTTACTGTATTTTAATTGAGAAAAAATAATGAAATAGCATAAAATATTATTTGGAAGTGTTTAATACAATCTCGTCTTCTTTATGAATTTCGAATAGAAATAATAAATAAGTAACTAAAGCCACACCAAAAGTACCGTATAGCGCTCACTACTTAAGTAAAAAACAAAAAAAAAGCAAAAAAAAATCACTTAAATGTATTGGCTGTAGTTGTAATGAATAATAATCCGTTATTGAGTAAATAAGTAATTGAAGATCACCGTTAAAAAAAAAACCAAATACCGTGCAACCTGTACTTCCTGCTAGGCCACCAGTAACTAATTGTAATAAGTATGCCTATAATCAGAAGTTGAAAATTGTACCCAAATCATAGTAAAATGTGAAAAATATTTTTTTTTAAATTTGCGTACATTTGTATTTGCACACAAAAAGTTTTAAAATTATAAAAAAAAAAAATAAATTAAAAAAATATTTTCTAAATATTATAAATTATCAATTATTATTTGAAAAAAAAAAATCAAAATCATCCTCAACTTTTTGTGCTGCAAACACAGAGCAATTCGTGTTACACTTTGCCTTCCGTATCGGTGTCAACGCCTAGCCAAAAATTCATGTCCAGTAATTGTAGTAGACAGTTGTTATCCTACATAGTAATTATAACCGTTATTGGCTTCAAGTCCGCACCTTGCACTACACCACTCCCGGTTAATGTGTATGTCTTAATTGTACTCACTGTACTGCTATACGGCACAAGATCCACAAAATACAACAGTTTTCCTTTCACCAAACACCACTTTCCCTGTCACTTTGCTATCCTTTGATGAATATATTGATTTGATTTTATTAGTGTCAAATAATTACTAACCCTATTTGTTTGCATGCTTTTTTTGTTTATTTGTTGTAAAAAAAACAGTAAATTATTTGAATTTTATTTTTGAAAATTAGTTTCGAGGTGTTTGAGGCGAAAAAGTTAAGCTTTCTTGTTGCTTCTGTCTCTCGTTCTCTGTATAGTCTGATTTGTTTTTGTGAAAGTACATTCGATGCCATTATGTATGGTACTCGATTTCTTCTGAACTCAATTTGCGACGGTTTTCAAGCATAAATCGGACGATATTTCTGCAATTTCGCATGCGATATTCGTTCAAAGTTCATCAATCGCTGGCTTATTGGCATAGACCATAGACTTAACGTAGCTCAATTGACTGGGCCATTTCGTGAGATTACACGTTCACCAAACTTGGTTTTCAATAAATCGATTGTGACATTCGCTGTGTGGCGCCGTCCTGTTTGACCCACATATTGTTCAAGTCCTAATCCACCAATTCGGCCCAAACCCAAAAATTTTCGGTTATCAGTGAGCGGTACCGATTCCCATTGTCGGTCTTGATCATCACGGAAGAAGTACGGCCCAATGAAGCCGCCGGCCCATAAGCCGCACCAAACCGTAATTTTTTCGGGATGCAATCGTGACTCATGGAGTACTTGTGGATTGCTGCCTGACCAATAACACATATTTTGCTTATTGACGAAGCCATTCAGACAGAAATGAGCCTCATCTCTGAAGATGATTTTTCGTTGAAAATCCGTATCATTTTCAAGTTGTTGCTCAGCCCAATTCACGAACATACGACGATTTTGGTGGTTATAGGCCAAGATCTTTTCGTAAAATTCGCCACAACGACGTTACAGAGATGCCCAACACTTGAGAACGACGTGTGAGAGACTGATTTGGGTCTTCCTCAATTGATGGGTTAGCGCAAGCAATATTCTCGACACTACGGACAGTTCTTTGCCTCACTGGCACGGGAATATTTTGCACTGTGCCTGTGGATTCAAAACTTTCTACTAGACACTCATTTGTCGATCTGAAAGGACGATCATAAATTGGACGTAGCACTCTTAAAGTTGAGGCCGCTGACTCCGAATTTCGGTAGTAAATTTTAATAATTTCGACTCGTTCTTGGATCATATATCTTTCCATAATGAAATGGCATTTGCTGTCCCTATCGGCCTACTTTTGTAGCATCCTATTGAAAATCCCTATGCATAGTCGTTTTGTTGATTTTACTCTCTTTGAGTCTCTCGTTGTCTCACTGAGCTTATCCTTCGTTAAAATAAATTATAGAATCGCCTTTTGTACCTAATCGAGATTATTCTCCTGATAGCTGGATCGATAGCTGATAGGAAAGGATCAAATTTCATTATTCCGAAAAATACAAAAATACTTTAATTTCAAGCCAGAAAGCTGATTGATACCAGAGCATAATGGGACTTATCAAGTTTACTAGGGCCGAAATATTCATCAGGGATTACAAGAAACATATCGATATCTTATTTCTTTTTCTCTTTAACACATTTTCAAGTAATTAAGTGTTCCATTTGCTCACAAAAATTGGGTATATTATGAAGTGTTTCAATTGTTCATAAAAAGTTGAGTCAAAATGGACTCCAAAATACCAATTTTTGAAATTTTCAATCCGATATGCAATAATGAAATGGGCTCAAATTCGATTAAAAAAGAAATATTTTTTATTTATTATTTATTGAAATTTTATTTTCCGTTAAAATTACTGTTCTTGTTGAGTGTGTAAGTGTAAATTTACATATTAATTGCTATTTGTGTTCTTCAAAAGTAATTCAAAATATGTGTGTATGTATTTCAATGCCTTCCTATCCTCAGTACCAATCAAAAAAAAAATAAATAAAAATAAACAAAACGATTTTCGAAAACATAAAGCGATTTACAATTAAAACAAAAATAATAAAAAAAATCTGTAAATATGTTAAACATTGTCCCCCCATAAATCTATGAATCTGTTTCATTTTATTTCTATTCCAGGTGGCAAGGAATGCGAATTGTAGTAAATGCTCTCATGTATGCAATACCGTCAATTTTTAATGTACTTTTAGTTTGTTTAGTCTTTTGGTTGATATTTTCCATAATGGGTGTACAATTTTTCGGTGGTAAATTTTTCAAATGCCTTGACGATGATGGTGAATTGCTGCCAGTGACGGTTAGTAAATAATAAAATCGGACATAAACAACAAATATGAATGTGATACACTACACTAACAAAAAACAAATTTTTTACACAAGAAATACTTAAATTTTTTGAAGAAAAAAATTATTAAAAAAAATATAACAAAATTTCGGAAAAAAAATTTATGAAAATTTTTGTATAAAATTTTTTTATAAATTTTTTTTTTCAAATAAATTTTTTTATTTTAGTTATAAAAATTTTATAAAAAATAATTATGAAATTAAAAAAAATTTTATGGAAAAAAAATTAAAAATAAATTATAAAAATAAAATTTTATGCAAAAAAATATTTGTGAAAAAATTTTATAAAATGTCGTTTGTTGTTATGTTTTTATTTCAAAAAAATTATTATTTTTTACTTATTTAATAAAAACATATTTTTTATTTTAATTTTATTTAAAATTTTTTTTTAAATAATTTATATTTTTTTTCTAATTTTTTCCACACTCTCTCTCTCCACCACCACATAGGAAGTGAACGACAAAGCCGATTGTATTAAACAAAATTACACCTGGATCAATTCGAAGATCACTTTCGATCATGTCGGCATGGGCTATCTGGCGCTGCTGCAAGTGGCCACCTTCGAAGGTTGGATGGAGGTGATGGCCGATGCAGTGGACGCACGCGGCGTCGATCTGCAACCACAACGCGAGGCGAATCTCTATGCCTACATTTACTTTGTGATCTTCATTGTTTGCGGCTCATTCTTCACGCTCAATCTATTCATTGGAGTTATTATCGATAATTTCAATATGCTCAAGAAGAAGGTAAGTGTTTGCGGGTCCATGGCGCATGACAACAGGTTTGGCATAAGCATAATTCTAAAAATAAAACCATTTGCTAGTACAGCGATAAGCGTCAGCACATTTAGGCATATGCGTGTGTGCAGATAAGCTATTTATATATTTACATATATTTTTTTACACAAATACACTGTGAGAAATATTTGTTTGATTTTTTTTTTGAAATACTAATTAGTATGAAAAAACTTACTCACAACACAAAAACAAAAATTAAATTGAAATTATTAAAAAAAAACTCACCTACCTGAAAGTACTTTTCGGCAAGTGTGGCAACTTTTACCGAAAAGTACTTTCACTTTCACAAAATTTATTTTTTTTCGCGTTCAGTGTATAAATGTGCATATATATTAATGTTTTCTGAAAATAATACACTTAACAATTTACACCAATACACACATACATACATATCTACACGCTGCCAACATATTTTTTTTACTGTATGTGTACTTAGTTTAAGAGAAAAAGAAAAAATGTACTGTGTTTATATGTAAATATTAAAAAGAAAAATCTACTTTCATCGTTCCATAGTATGAAGGAGGAGTGTTGGAAATGTTTCTCACCGAATCTCAAAAACACTATTACACCGCCATGAAAAAGTTGGGACGAAAAAAACCACAGAAAGTCATTAAGCGACCAATAAATCATTTTTTAGCAATGTTTTATGATTTATCGAATTCGAGAAGGTAATGATGATCAAATGCTAAAACTATGATTTATACAAAAAAGAATAGTAACTACGTACAGTTTTCAGTTTGAGTTTACATTTTATGTTTAAATACTTAACATACATACATATACATTTATAAAACAAAAATATATAAAAATTATTGATTTTTTAAAAATTATAATAAAAACTTTTTTTTCATATAAAATTTTTATTAATTATACAATTTTTTTATTAAACAATTTCAAGTTTTTTCTTTTCAATTTTTAATATTTTACATATATTTTTCAATACGCTTTTGCATTCACAAACATTTAGTTCAGTTAAGCTGCCGCTATTTGCCATAGTATTTATTGCTCAAGTACAGTAAAAACTCATTTAACTACATCAACTAGTAATGCATACAATTCGCTCACACGAATTTTAACTGTCTCGTTCGCTCTCTCTCTCTCTCTGATGAGTCGCTCTCAATACAAAAATATTTAACTAAATATTTTAGGAACTCTGCTACAGTTTAATCTATTTAAAAATTTGGAATGAACTCAATCTGCTCAAAATTCGCTTACAAACTACTCGTAACTCAAATACTTGCCTCTATTAAGTTATCTCTCTCTCTCACTCTCTCTCGTTCTCTAAACAGACACTTATCTCTGCCACTAGCTTTAAACTGATTAAGTCATTTACATACTAACATATATATTATAGATAATTTTTTTTGATTTTTGTGAATAAACATTAAGAATTGCGCCGAAACCGCTTATAATCTTTCAAAGTGGTTTTCTTCAATTTTTTGGTAAAAGTGTTACAATTTCGTTCATCGTACACACATAAATATCTATATACGCTACATACAAACTTCGTTAGGTACATTCATAACTGTAAATAGACTCGTCTAAAATACGCTATTTGCTGTCACAGCAATATCGTGCTAGCTCCAAGCTCCATACTACACGCCCACAAACCAATTTAGCTGTCTATATAGCTGATTGCTCGCAGTGATTTGGTGATAAAATTATTTAAACACTTGCTTTCTTCGCGCATTTGGCCGCCCGTGTTGGCATTACTTATGTTGTCATTGTTGCGGTGTATTCTACAGTTTGTAGTCTCCCAAACCAAGGGAGCACTGTAAGCGTAGTGGAAGACCCCAAAACTCTAACTCTAACTAGCTACTATGCTATGTACTATCTAGTACTACTTACTCGTATATACTTGCGTATATCTAATGTATGTAGTTTGATTTCTCGTACTATATAACTTTCAATATTAGTGTCGTTTGTATGTAAATTAAAGAAATTGTGCTTGTACCAACTGACTCACCCTGTAAATGTATTGCATCGAACGTAACCTGCGTATGTAAATTTACCCAAGAGGAGTATGCTCCAATAAATAATAAATAAATTTTTATTTGTAGTCTCACAATCCCTTCAGTATGTTTGTATGTAACACCTTCTAACTATGTAATCTCATTCCTATCAGGAGATTATTTACCTTTAAACGTATTAAGTTTGTGCACCGATCATTGTGAAAATCCCATCGTCATTCTTGCATTGCCGCTTGCCGTTTCTCACTTCATTTTGCAATAGCATTTTTGTTTGCTTGCTCGATAGATGTGCATATATATTATATACTTACTCCTGTACAATTAATTTTTATTTCTTTAATTTAAAATTATAATTAACTGTATATTATAGTTATTTTGCTAAGCACTGTAAAATTTTAGTCTAATAGCCTAGTTCATAGTTAGTTCATTAGGCTAATAGCCTTTTTACAAAGGAGCTAATTGATCAATTAACCGGCATCTGCTCGATTAAAAAATTATTACGATCGATTTACCATGCAAAATAAAAATCTACATTAATTTTGATGTGAATTTTAATCGACTTGAAAATAAAATGCAACTCTGAGACAAACACCGTATTTGTTATTATATATTCGTTCTTTGTCAGCGATTGGCTATATTTTTTGATAAAAAATCCAAGGGTTTCTCAATAAATGTTTATTGATCAATTAATTAATTTTAAATTTTATTTTTAATTAATAAAACAATTAAAACAATTAAGTTGTAATTTGAGTGGATGATATTCATGTCGTTTTCGCACAGCCAAATAAATTGCGAAAATATAAGTTTATAATTGATAAACCAGGCTACTCGATTAAGGAACAGATTTTAAACATTTTTATGTTTACTGTTCATAACATAAGAAGTTGGTAAGTTTCATCAGCTGGTAGCTATTTTATCAATAACCATAGCAAAATTTACAGCGTGTACAACGTTCCGAAGAATTACATTTCAGTTCTAACTCCATTTGTATACGATTAAAAATTAATGAATTAATACAAAACTTTTCGTTTTTATCGATCTAAATCAGCGCTTTAATCGAACAAAAGCCGTTTAATTGATCAATTCCGCCTGTGCGAAATGGCTAATAATTCTTATACACATTCAATTAATCTTATTCAATTAGTAAGTACTTGACAGAGGACCATAAAGTCTATAAATGAGAAGAGGAAAATTAATTTATTAATGAATGTTTTGATTGTGAATTATGAAGGAAATAATAATATATTTTTAACTTGTTACTTGCCCTTGCGATAGTAAAAATTCTTTAACCCCTAAAAAATACCTTTTTGGAGGTTTATTCGACTCAATTTTCTGCACAGCGAGCGACTTTTTTAAGTTTTGAAACCAACGAATTTCAAAAGGGAGAAATATGGCGATTAGGTTAGATGGAGCAGTAGTTCGTAGCTAATTTAATCGATTTGGCCATGACGACGGTCGAGGTGAGAGCCTTTGTCATAGAGAAAGTACAAACACTTTTTTCTTCTTGCTAAATTTCGCAATTTTTTCAACAATTCGCTGTCGAAACGGTCATATAATAGCCTTTCTCCAGGCCCACCAAACATTAGAATTGAAATTCTCACGCGTTGGAGAAAATATTTTCAATTCCAAGTTCAACATTTATGCTATTTGAAAGACAACATTTGCTCAAACGTTTCTCAAAGGCTATTCATTAAATTTGTTTCCATCATCATTTTACAATTTGAGAAAAACCATGCTCGTTTCATATTTGAGAATATGTTTGAGATTTTGGCATTCTCAAATTGAGAACAAAGTAAAATTTCATAATAAAAATGTGCCTTTTAGTTTCAGAATGGCTATGTTATCAAATTAAGATGCATTTGAGAACAAACGTTTCAGATTCAGATTCAGATATTAGGGTTAATTCTCAAATGCAGTTCAATTTGAGAATCAACAAAAATGTTTGTCGGTAGTAGTCGATGTAGGATAGTTTTTGCCTCGACATTCGACGAGTAAAGTGCAACGCTTCGGACTCTGGTATGTACCTGATGGCTTGTGTTTGTAGTCCGGAGAGAGTATCCATTGAATTGACAGCTTTTTCTTGCACTAATTTCATACTGGAAATTACTTCGCGGTCTTTTAAAATGTATTTAGACTCGTCTTTCAGAATATCTGACCTTAGTATAAGCAAATTTCTCACGATCGCCAAACGAAGAAGTAGTTTCCGTTCTGATCCCAGCGACGTAGAATACGAGAATACATACTACTTACGCGCTTGAAGCCCGGTCCTCTGGGATGCTGAATGCCGATCCAGTTCACTTTCAATATTTTACTCATTTGATTCACTTTTTTATGAAATTAAAGGAAAACTGTATTACTGCCAAGGTTTTTGTATTAATAACATCGATTTTAAATAACTATAGGCGTCTTTAGTATTCCAAAATATTAAGACAAGAGAACCATTGCATGATTATAATAGTGATTAAAGTATGATAAATTACAACGAGATCTCTTCTTAGCATTAATAGAGTAGATTTACCATTTACTTTTTGGAACATTCATATTTGTATATAAAATTTCTAAAATACTTATAAACACACCGACTCATCTAATACCTCAGTAGTGCTAGACACGTGACACATGTCCAGTTCTTTTCAATATCATATATTAAAGCTTTTTTAACTCGCACAATGTTTAATATTAATTTTTATATACATTTTTAATTACGGCAATTTAATTTTAATAAAATTATTTTTTTTATATTAAACAAAAAAAAATAATTATAATATATTTTTTTGATTATGTAAATAATTTTACAGTTAATAATGTATATTTCCTACAAATGAGTATGACTAAAATGTGTACTTTTTTCGATAACTCTTCTCCCCCCTATTCCCTACGGCTAACGTTACATGTAAACGTCACAACTTGAAACAACAACAACAATAACAAACACTTGAAATATTGTAATAACTGTCAACAACGCCTGCAAAATAAAAAAAAAACAACACTGAACAAAAACACTAAAAACAACAACTGCAATAATAACATGATTAACAACAACAACACAGATTCGAAATAGCCATATTTGTATTGATTTTTTTAAATATGTTAACAATGGGTATCGAGCACTACAATCAACCGCATTCTGTGTTTTTCATACTCGAAGTAAGCAATGCATTTTTTACCACCGTCTTTGGTCTGGGTAAGTAGCGTCAAAACTTTTATGTAAACGTTAGAGAATCTAGTATTACTAACACTTGCATGTTTCTAAATATAACTGTGTGTTATACTCAAATGTTTTTTGTGTGTTTTTTTTTTGTTTTCGTATACCCTCAAACCACTTTGTTGCACTAAAAATCCCCCGTTTTTCGTTTCGCCTCCCCCCAACAGAGGCGATCGTCAAGATCATCGGTTTGCGTTATCACTACTTTACTGTGCCATGGAACGTATTCGATTTCCTACTTGTACTCGCCTCAATTTTCGGCATCCTCATGGAGGATATCATGATCGATTTGCCCATCAGCCCAACCCTATTGCGTGTGGTACGCGTCTTTCGCATCGGTCGTATACTGCGTCTTATTAAAGCGGCCAAGGGTATACGTAAACTATTGTTCGCTTTAGTTGTCTCACTGCCGGCGCTATTTAATATTGGCGCTCTACTGGGATTGATCACCTTCATCTATGCTATATTGGGCATGTCACTGTTCGGCCATGTTAAGCTGCAGGGCGCCTTAGATGATATGGTGAATTTTCAGACATTCGGACGCAGCATGCAGCTGTTGTTTCGGCTAATGACCTCCGCTGGTTGGAATGATGTGCTGGAATCACTGATGATTCAACCACCCGATTGCGATCCCTTCTTCAATAAGCAAACAAATGGAGACTGCGGCCATCCACTTCTGGCCATCACCTATTTTACTAGTTTCATTATAATCAGTTATATGATTGTGATTAACATGTACATTGCAATTATTTTGGAGAATTTCAATCAGGCACATCAAGAGGAAGAGATCGGTATTGTCGAAGACGATTTGGAAATGTTCTATATCAGATGGTCCAAGTTAGTATTACACATACTCAACACTTAACTTAACTTAACTTTACACTCACCCAAATGGTACATGCACTCACATAATATACTGTTTATTATTTATATTGCCGATATTTACAGATACGACCCACACGCTACACAATTCATACACTTTGGTCAACTTTCGGATTTCATTGCCTCGCTCGATCCACCGCTTGGCATTTCGAAGCCCAACACTGTAGCGTTGGTCTCATTCAATTTGCCGATATCGAGGGGTAATAAAATTCATTGCCTTGATATATTACACGCACTAGTCAAACATGTGTTGGGTCATGTTGAGGAGACGGACAACTTCAAGCAGTTGCAGGAGCAAATGGATGTGAAATTCAAGAAACAATTCCCCACGCGCAAAGAGTTGGAAATTGTTTCGTCGACACGTATATGGAAGCGTCAGGAGAAGGCGGCCAAAACTATACAGAATGCCTGGCGTGAATATCAGCGGTAAGTCGGGGGAACCACAGCTTCAAAATCCTTTCTTACAAAAGAAAATCTGTTGATGATCGGGTATGACGTTAGAGGACTATTATTAAGTCGGTGGTGACTTTGAAGCTGTAGATATAAGTTTTTTTTTTACCTCTGACCCATAGAAAGGTTTTGATAATCATTTCCTGTTATAAGTCGTTGTCTTATCGGCTTGAAACCTTCTTTAACCAGTTCTAAGGGTATTCCTAGAGTAGTAGTAAGGAAAACTTTATTCGTCCTACCTACAAAGATGATAAAGACCCTGAACAGGCCGGGTGATATCGAGAATTCAAGGACTGGTAGATAGATCGATAAATGCCCCGAAAAGGTTCGACCAACAATTTTGGGTCATATCGAGAATTCAAGTAGTATTAAATACATCGATTTCCGAAGATCCATTTCGATGTTTGATTTAGATTACTCTATTATGTTTAGTGAGGTCGATCGGTCGCTATAGCTTCGTGTTAGATTCCCATTCTAAAAATCTATTTCTTATTTACAGCATGAAGAAGGAGAAGGAACGCTCAAACTCGGGTGACAGCATGACGCAGACATCTAGCCCCGGCGGATGGCAGTCCAAACTGTCAGCGCTCAATTTCTTCCATCTGCAAGTGCGTTATAAACCCCATCTAAAGTAAAAAAAGAACTCGAAGACACTAAACACTCCACTTCGAATTACAGGTCAGTCGTCGTGGCACACAATGCTCCAGTCGCGCTTCCTCGCGGAAGTCTTCACGCGCCTCTGATGCCTCAGATCTCAGCGAACTGGCCGGCCCCTGGCTAAATCTGCCGCTAATGTTGGTCTCTGGCGCCGATGATGTGGTGAAGGATATCAAACAACAAAGCGAGGAGCTCGGCAAGCGGTACTTATTACATTACCTACACATAAACCATGAATATTTACTCAACAATTGGTGACTATAAAACAAAAACAAAAAATTCACAAAATTAATGCAGTTTGCATTGCAATTTTTGACGAAACCAATACAAATACTTATACCGAATACAATTATAATTACTTATATTACTTACAATTACTTAGCCAACCCATATTATGCCACAGCATTTTGTTTGTTTTTATATTAACGAAAAAAAACTTGTAAATTTGTGTCTTAAGTCCTATTTCTAGAATGTCCTCTTGTCTCTCCCTAACATATGAGTCATTGCTAGCAGACATGGTCTCAAACGTTTTACAAAGTGGCTCACAGTCAAGTGATTTAGATTTATTAGCAAATCACAATGATTGTGAAAGAGGTAATTGTAGGCGGTAGTCTAACAACAACATACTACATACTAGTCTAGTGTAGCCAAAAATCAAATAATAATAATCTAAAATGCATAACATGTATCTAACTCAGTACTCAATACTCAAAAATCTTATAAATCTCGCAATTATTTAGCTCATATGAAATGCAAATCAAGTAAACTACTTTGTAGGCGCATTTAGCATACTAATTGAAATGAAATTTATATAAAAATTGGTCTCACTTTATTTTCAATGCATACATAACTACATTAATTGATTGCATTCGCTCATTTGTCATCTAGCGTTCTACAAATGTACTATTTGCCTATCGAAATGTTCACGCTCGTTCGCTCGCTCTCTCTCTCTTCACTCATTCATTTCAAACATTTGTATATCAGTTGATTTCATATAATATTCTCTCAAGAAACTTCCATCGAATGTTTCATTCTACAAACTATTTTTATGCTGTTGGAAAATATTTTAAAATAATTTAACAACAATTTGCAATTATTACAGTTTGTAAAACAACAAATATAGTACATAAATATACAGAAAAGTAAACAAATTCGATGAGTACAATTTGTAAGTAGTGGCCTAAACTATTGTCTTCTCAGTTAATTATATTTATTTTTATAGATATTAGAAATCTCTCTAGTGCTGTAAAATAAGTGAAGAAAAATAGTTAATTATGCTTGTAGTGATGAACAAAAAAATTGCATAAAAATTTCCAAATACACTTGACTACATATAAAAATTAGTATAATATTAGTTAGTCCATTGAAAGTTATAATGAAAACCCTCAAAACTACCAAAACAATCAATACATACAATAGTTAACTCCCTGAAACATCCTTCTAAATACTTTACTAGAACACTCTCACTATCATTCTTTACAAATTCGCACGCTCAGCGCTTGAGCTTAATTGAAATACATACAACACTTTCCAGCGCTGAATATCTGTATATAAAAGTAACAAAAAATACAACAAAAAGTCGTTTGAAGTGAAATAATGAATTTTTTGTGCTTAACGATCTTCAAAATGAATTTTCGTCACTTTTAAAATTTTGAAAATTCATTTTGAATATTGTTAGGCGCAAAAAACAAGCAACGGTAAAAGCAACGCTGCGAAAAATAAAATATTATTTAAAGTTTGTGAAGTTATCTATAGGAAAATTAAGCATTAATAATGGAAGCTCATACAAAAGAAGATAAAAATTCAAGGAAGTAAGATGATATATAATTTAAGTTAATTTGCTCCTTTGAAATATTAAATTAAATTATTTAATTTAAATATTTTTTTTAATTATATTTATCAATTAAGTTTAAAATTACTTTATTCATAAGTAACAAAACAGTATTTTTATGGAAAGATTCTTTTTTAAGCGTCTCAATTATATTTAAGCTAGATTATACTCAAACAACTGAGTTCTTAAGTATTTGAGGTTAGGTGAATTACGATATTATTTGATTTATTTGTATTTTTTATGGGTAATAATATTTAGTAATTTAAGCATTATAAACAGATTTTAAAATAATATATCCCGAAGCAACAAACTTCTTTTGAAATTATTATATTAAATTCACATGATGCTCCATACTTTAAACTCAACAAAGAATTCAGAGAGTTCTATTGCGTTTAGACCATCACTAAAGCATTTTCCCAATTAGTATACCTTTTCCGAATACATTTTTAATTTTTTATAGGTCTCTGGAATCAACAAAAATATTAAAGAATAATTTTTTGAAATTATATTTAATAAAATATTAAAGAACTTCTCGTGTGTTTTGAAATATATAGAAGTTATATTTGGATGTTGTAAACATTTCATCGCAGTTTGTTCTAAAATATTATATTTTAACATGTTATGCATAAATGGAATGTGCAATTCCCGCATGTTTGTATGTAATCGAACCAACCATTTTTCTAATCAAGATTTTTTATAATATTTTTTTTTCGAAAATCAAGACCGCCAACTTTTTTTGGACGGCTCTGAATCGAAAAAGTTCTATTTTGGCCTCGACATATTTGGAATTACTTGACTCAATATAGTTTGAGCATGTGTCAAAGATGGACACCAGACAATAGGAGAAAAAATTGTGTCCTATCGGTACAACACTAGGCTAATCACATCGGTAGTTACTCGCTAGAAGTTGTGAGGTTCCAATACGTTCACCTTATAGTCTAGACTATCACTAATTCATTTTGCTGGTGTAAATCCATCCCAAGATGTCTCCGTTTTTTTACCAATAAGGACGAGGGTTCCTCAGAGAGTGACATAATTATTACATTATCTTCAAAATCACAAGAAGTTATAGAACTGTTTGACCGTGATCGGGGCATTCAAACTATGCTATAAAACAAAACATGTTTCAATCTAATGCAAAATTATGGATTTCTTTATATTAGACCTTACATACAGTTGTGTTCAAAATAATAGTAGTGTGTGTGTTAGAGTCTTATTGAAATTGGAAAAGAGACAAAATATATTATGGATAGATAAAAGTAAAGTCGTTCCTTTTGGTGGCAGTATATACATCGTCCACCGAAGACTGAGTACCACCATAGACACACTAAGATAATGATAAAACATGGAGGATCAAAAATAATAGTTTGGGCTTGTCTTTTATTTGTATGGTGCTAGGCCCATATATCGTATCTACACTGTCATGGATCAATACATCTGTCGTTGATATTTCGAACAACACTATATTACCTTTTATTGAATACGAAATGCCTCTGAAATGGGTCTTCCTGGAGGATAATGACTCGAAACATACAAGTCGGCTAGCCAAGGAGTGCTTTCGTATCATAGGGATGAAGGTCATGCCCTGGCCTGCGCATTGGTCCGACCCCAATTCCATAGATAATCTGTGGGGTGATATTCAGAAAACCCAAACTAGGCAATAATCGAGAACTGGTAATAGTGAAGGATTCTTCGGAAGAAATACCTAAAACCCGTTATGAAGCCCTAATCAACTCTATGCCGCATCCCTGTAAGGCAGTTTTATATAATAGGGACTTTTCAACCAAATAGTGAACCCCATTTTTTGTATCTATACAAAATTTTTAGATTTAATTATGTTTTAGATACTTTTTTAAAAATACTACTATTTTTTTGAACAACGAATTTTCGAACTTTTTTAGTTTTATGATCATTATTGAAAGATTTTGCGGTTTTATATCAATAAAAGCCATATAATATGTATAATCAATATTTCTGTTATATTCGTACTCAATTTCAACACAGAAAAAAAATTAATAAATTTTTTATAAGAAATTCAAATATTGACTTCTATTGACACTATAATTATTTTGAACACAGCTGTATAAAGAAATTTCAAAAATAACCAATTTTTCAAGGTTTTGTATAGTAAAAGAATGCACTAAAATATTTTTTTGAAAAAATTAATAAACTTAATTAAATACTCATATTTGTGCAAAATAAATAAAAAGAGAAGAACAACAAGTAAGGAAGGGCTAAGTTCAGGTGTAACCGAACTTTTTATACTCTCGCAATTTATTTATTTAACTTAATTAATATTATATAATACACAATTTGACCCACATATTCGTCATATATATTATATAAAGTCCATTGAAAGTTGGAAACCCTAATATTAGGTTAGAAGCACCGATGTCCTCATGTTCGATATATGGGGCCTTGAAAACATATGGTCCGATTTTGGCGATTTTTAGAATGGGGCTGCCACACCATTAACATAGTATTTGTGCAAAGTGCTGCACCGATATCTTCACCAGTGCTTACTTTATATATTGTAAAGTAAACGATTCAGATCGTCTTCAAAATTCTGGTATATAGGAAGTAGGCGTGGTTGTGAAGCGATTTGGCCTATTTTCACAACATATTATTGGGATGTAAGAAAACTATTACAAACCAAGTTTCATTGAAATCGGTCGCGTAGTTCCAACCCTCTCATGGTCCCAAGGAACATGTGTTCCAAGTTTCATTCAGATATCTTAATTTTTACTCAAGTTATCGCTTGCACGGACAGACGGACGGACAGACATCCGGATTTCAACTCCACTCGTCATCCTGATCATTTATATATATGTAACCCCATATCTAACTCTATTATTTCTTGGGGACACAAACAACCGTTAGGTGAACAAAACTATAATACTCTGTGCAACAGGTTGCGAAAGTATAAAAATATATAATAATTACAGAAAATTTAGATAAAGTCAAGTTATGAAATTCGATTTGTTAGATAACTAGAATATGTGTTTCATTGTTAAACAAAATTTTAGTGATCACTAAAAATATGTTTCGAACTGAAAAATCCTAACCTCAAATTATCAAAAATAGATATTCGTGTGTTTTCATCGTTAAAACATATATTAGCTTAGAATTATATAAATCATATAATATTTATTATATGTCTTAAGTGTATGCATATTTAACCATTTGTCTCCCAGTGTAACCTGCGTTGTAGCTAAAGCTAAAAAGATTTCGTCAAAAATTTGCAAAATTTACAATATTTTCGAAAAAAGTGAAACGGACATTTATATGTATAAACAAAAAAAAAATTTAATGCAAATTAAGAGAATAACAAGCAAATTAATAAAAAATCTCACTTACATTTATATTTTTCTCATAATTCTGTATTATATGCTTCATATATATTGCCACACATATGAATCGATAATCGTAAAAAATATAAATAAAATTACCTCACAACAACTACAACAACAACAACAAATACAATGTGTCACAAAAAAGCGGTAGCATATTCGTGGAAGCGCCTCGCTCTCGCCGTCGAAGCTTTTATAATTTCTTTTTGCGCCATCAGGATGCTGTCGATGATAGCTTAACATCACCATCAGTGCATAGAAAAAGTAATTATTTGACAATTTGTTAAAACAACAATAAAAAAAAGTTAATAACACGCACACACACATACACTAACACTAACACAAGCAAGTACACGTATGCACTACAAGAGTTGGAAAACAATTCAAAACTCACCACAGTTCACGCAAATTAATACTTGTATATATGAAACACGACTTTTACACTTTGGAAACACTCGTTGTTTTGTAAATACTTATGTAATTCTTTGAAATTTCAACATTAGTTGTAATCTGTTCCAGTACTGTTGAAGCACACCCCGTCTTCACCACCATTTCCCCATTCCCCATTGTAAATTGTCGTAGACACATTAAATGCATTTTTATCGATTTTTCTTTTTTTTTCGAAAATTACAAATACAAATTCAAGTGGAAATTAATTTTGAGTCATTCCCTACACTGTAAAAAATGAAACCAATCACCTCACAGTCATTTCGTAAATGACCATATATGTATGTCTAACTAACGGCATATATACATGTTATCTACGTGTATATATGTATATGTTTAAGTCACTGTATGTGTGTGTGTGTTTGTTACTTCATATATGTATGTATATGTGTCAGTTTGTATGTTTGTATGTATGTTTGTGTGGTGTATATGTAACTCTTAATGTTTCGCCTTCCCTTCTCTGAAATGCAAATGTTTTTCTCTTACACACAACCCCTTCACCACCAACAATGCAGGCATTTCACCTATAACAACAGCAATTTCCTCCACAACCATAGCCACCGATAGACAAACCTTACAACAACAGCAACTACAGCAACAACAACAACAATCAGCATTACCAACGCAAATAGCGCCAACGCCAACACGTAAACGTGCCACGAGTTTTATACGTAAAAAGCCACCGCTTGAAAGAGGTTTGTCAGCACAAAGCGCTTTAAGAGTTAACAAAAATGCTTTTGTCTGTATGTGTGTCGATGGTATTATCCAAACAATGGAACACATTTCACTTAAAATCATTTCAAATTGATTTGTTTCAGCCGATGGTTCAGCACCGGAAGTGATCGTTACGAAACCTTCACCCGAACAACAATCGGGTCCGTTGGGTTTGAGGCCGGAAAATTCAACGTTGGTGCATGTGTTGGTGCATCGTGAGAGTGAGGAGTACAAGGAGGAGGAGGATGAGGAGTTGGATGGCGGTGGTATGTCCCCAGTTGGTGTAATTGGTGAGTTGAATAGAGGTTGACGGGTCATATTTTTTTATTTGTTTGTTGTAACACTGTTGTTGCTAAATGTTGCTTGAAATTACAAAAAAAAATTAAATGCAGATTGTATTCAAAAATTGATGTAGTTGTACATATTACTTGTAATATTTATATAATTATGTATATTTTTATATATTGGACTAGTTTAATTATTTTTAACAATTTCATTTACCTTTGACCTCATTTTGGTCGGGAGCTTGCATATTTCTCAACATATCAATTGTCAAACAATTTTCGAAAATATATTAATTCGGGGTATTTACAGTTATATGTATACATATTTCTTTCGGTTTTGACCCTAGGACCAAAAAACTGTTTCAACATCCCTGGCAAAAATATGCCCAAACATACGTCCGAACTTCGGAAAACTCCCCACAGATTAAAGACTTCGAAAAAGATTTTGTTTTACCTCTGACAGCTTCATATACTATTTCTCATAAATTAGAATGTCTTTTCATACCTATGGTCGGGTTCCATTTTTGCGTAATATAATTCCAATATCTCATTTTATACGAAAAACATTTTCCGTTGTGAGTTCCGTAAATGAGCTATATGAAACGAACAAATAACCAGAACAAATATTAATTTTAAGACCTCTTTCCTTACTAAATTTTCGAATGGTCATAGTACTGTCCGGGTCAAATGGTTCTGGAGATCCAAATTTTTGTTGTTGTTGTGTTCTGAAGAGCTTAAGAATCCGGACTATAGGTTTTGAGATTTATATACTATCTCTAGTCGATTTGTGCTCTCAGATCATCTTTGAAGAGTATCAGAGGTTACGTAATGTAAGAATATTGGCGATAGAACTCCTTAGAAACTTTGAACCGTCTGATTCTCGAACCCTATCCCGAAATAAAAACGAAATAAGACACTAAATATCTTTGGATAAAGACCAGAAACTTGTATGTTAAGCAAAAAATCTCGTTTTTTCACCACAGTAGGTATCCTAACATCTAATAGAATAGGACCTTTTTAACCCTCGATAAGAATTGTATATTTGAAAGCCTCTAGAATCATGATGTAAGCATCTATAGCAAAATCTAATCCAAAAGAAATGATCCTGGTCCAAAAACTTACTCTGAAAGCTAATCCAAAAGAAAAGCTCCCTGTCCGAAAAATTTCTCTGAAAGCCTTTCCCAATGCTCTGCGTCTAAAATGGTGATTTTAAGCTAGTTCTTTCCAAACGAAACATCTCAAAAGTCTTTGAACTCGCCGCTACTCTTCCAGAAAGGATTTAAAGAGTAAACATACTAAACTTATTTCGACATTTTTCCACTTTCTCCTCCCCCACAGACAAATACAAACCACCACAAATACATATTAGTCCCGGCTCTGAAGATATACGTTTCGATGAGCTGTTACCAATGCAAATGCCGGTCGTACAAATAATGGTGGATAGTCCCAAAGAGCCACCACGTGGTGATTTCTCTGAAGACTTTCCAGCGACAACAACACACGTTTATGATTACTATCCACCCACTGGTGAGCAGCTAGTTACGGAGGAAACTGCAATCGGACCAACGGTGGAGATTTCAAAAGCCACACCGATCGATTTGAATGCACCAATCGATGTGAATATACAGGGTGACACATCGAAAGTATTCTACGATTACAATCCACAGGATGCCAATGAAATCATTGTGCTGGAGACATTAACCGAGGAGTCACCGAAATCCGAAGAACTACCGCTACCACTACAAGCTGTACTGCCGGCGTTACCAACTGCGACAACACCAACTTGTGTAACGGCCATACCAACAACAACCGGCATACACGAGAGCAGCAGCAGCGCCAGCGAGAGTGGCACACCTGAAGAAGGTGATCGCGCAGTAAGATGACCTTCACTACAAACAGCACCGGTGACCGAGAGCTCCGGCTCGTCGAGCACCAGTTGCTGTAGCTCACGACCCATGTCGACGTACAGTTCCACGTCGGCGGCCGATGCCTGTGCGGTGCCAGAAATGCCAAAGGATAATGATACGCCGACGTCGCAGCCGCCGCCAACAACAACAATGTCACCTACTGCTTCCACATCAACGGCGGCGGCGGCTGCGGCGATGGTCACTGCCACCAGTGACCCGAATGCACAGGATCAGCAAGCGCTTGGCGCTCAGGCCAATGCCGCAACGAAATCCGAACACACACACGGCAGTTGACAATCTCGAGCATGAGGATTGTTGCCCGCCATCTGTCGTTGCGCCAAATTAACTATCAAATATGCGATTAGTACAAGCTGTTGATATGAATACTGCATTAAGTACTCCCACACACACAACCCATACACGCGTGTTTCCATATTCGATAATGCTTCAAATACAAACATACATATATACATAAAATATATGAATTGTTCCATTTGCTAAACTCCAGATTTGTAATGTAGTCGTGTGTGTCACAGGCATTACAAAAATAAAAACAAAAACAAAAATGCATTATATAGAAATAATTAGCATAAAATATTTATGTATGTAGTTGTTATGTGAGCGTACAAAACGTAAATCAATAAATAGCATATGCAGCAAAAATTAGTATAAAAAGCAAAAATAAAAACTAAAACCAAATTTAACATACAAGGAAATCAAATGTTAACAATTACAAAACAATAGTCAGTACAGGCAGTAAATAGCAGCTAAGTTCAAGTATTTAGTCTAAGTTGCGTCACAATTGCAATGAGCGCGTATGTTGAAATACTTACAGTTAATTTAGCGGTATAAATTTATATATAGGCTTAATATACATACAAACAAAGAAAATATATAATAGATAAATATATATATAGATATGACTTTGTACATACTTATGTATACTAAAAAAATATTTGAGGTTAAATATGCAGTTGTTGTTATTAGAGAGGTTGTTGCATTTTTGTATGTACATAAATGTAAGTAGTTATATGTATATATAATATTATATGTATGTATATGTATTTGTAAGTAGTAAAATCAGTAATTGTAAAAGGGGGCTTAATTTTAGCTAGCTCTTAGTTGTACATACATGCATTTGAAACATTAAAAATTTCATTAAAAATATAATATTAACAATTTTGGTGCAAATATTTCAATTTTGAGCACTACTAAAATTATACAGCAAATTATTTTTTGTAAATATTGAAATGTAAATTTAATGTTTAATAATTTTGATGAAGAAACTATTATTTTTTTTTATAAAAAAAAAATTAATTAAATATTTATACAATTATTTTAGTTAGTATATTTAGTTATATAAATTAAAATTAATTCATTATTTCATTATTAACATTTATTATAGTAAGTATAGTAATCCATGAGTATTATATTTTATATTTACATATATATATTTTTAAAAACAAGTTATTTAATAAAATTATTAACTTTCTTGATTTAAATACATATTTATTAATTCTTGAATTAAATGTAAATTTATTTTAAAAGTTAGTCAAAAAATTTTTAATTCACTAAAATGAGATTCAAAAAATCAAACAATCATTGTATTCAATTACTGCAAGCAAATGAATTAAAGTCTTAACCTTAAATATGTGAAAATTAAATATTCTGTTTAAGTTATAGTTTTAAAAAAATATGAGTAATAAATATTTTTTATATACTTTTATATTTAAAAAATATATTTTTTTTAATAGTAAATTTCATATTTGAAAAAAATATTTTTTTTTAATATTTTTATACTTTTATTTAATATTAACATTTCTTACATTAATTATAAATTAAATTTTATTTCAAATAATAATTTTGTTTATAGAAAAAAAAATAATTGTGTTAAGGGTTAGGTGAGTTTCAGAGGCTAAAAACAAGTGTATTTTTAAAATTTTTTTATTTTTAATATATATTCAATCATATATTTTATTTAAACAAATCAGATACTTGTTTAAACTGTATTTTGTGAAATTTTTACTTAAACATTCCGAAAACTCAGCCGTTGGAACCTCATCTCCATGACGTTTCCAAAAAAAGGTCTTACCGTGGGCATTATATCTCATGATCGGTTCATCTGAAATCAATAAACCAAAAATATTTCGATAGTACATTGATAAATCTAGTTAATGAACGAAGAAAAAATTAATTAATTAAAATTGGAATTTTTGAGAGAATTTACGTCGAAAAACTCACTTTTTTGGACAAATTTTCGTCATATATTGGCTCGAAAAAAATAGTTGTAATTAAAAAAATAAAAATCGTCCATTAACTAGATAATCTTATTCTAAAGCTGTGAGCAAAATTTGAACAAACCCGCTTCATAACTTTTCGAGATATCGTGCCCACTGACTTGAAAAATTGAGTTTTGAGAAAATGCGTTTAAAGTTTTAAATCGAAATTTATGGCCTAATGGGGGGAACTTCCAAAGGGTACATCTCTTAGAATATTACTCAGATTGATTTAATATTTGTAGATAATATTTTAAACACATTCCGCTATTTAATAAGACAAAAAAAAAATTCTAAAATTTGAAATCTTGTTACCCACCTAACCCCTTGAGATTTGTTTCAAAATTCAAAAGATCCTAAATTGTTTTCATCGAGACAAAATATTGCTCTAAAACGTCTACATATATTCTCTATGTAACAAGAATTATAAATCAGTTCTGAACTTTAATTTAATTTATGCTTAACTAACTAGTTATTCTTATTTAAGACTTTGGTTAAGAACCTAACCTATAAATAATTGACTAAAAATTTAAAATTTATATTTTTAAGCGTATTTGTCATTTGTTTAAATTATTGTTCGTATTTAATTAATTAATTATTTTTAATTTATTTATTTTTATATTATAATATGTATGTTTTATATTATAATATTATTATTTTTTTAATTGTTTAAATTGTTTACTTTCTTTAATATTTACATTTTTAAAATTTCTCATCATGCAAACACAACAATGACTCATCACATAAAAAAAAAACGAAAATTACTATAAGTAGTTTTTAAAATATTTAATTAGATTATAGTACATATTAAAAAATATTCACTTTTTTCCAAATTTATTAAAATTAATGTAAATACTTAACTTTCAGTTTCGACAATTCAAAATAGTTGGCTGCCAATGATGGCACCAACAAGACAACTGCAAATATAACGCCAAAGTGTTAGTGAAAAACAAAAACAATTGTGAAAACTAAAATTTATCTGAGGCTATAAATAAATTATTCTTAAATAATTAGTTATTCTTAATAAATATGTATGTAGAAGTGTAGGTAGTTGTTCAAATGAATTTAATAAAATATATAAAATATTTAAATTAATAAAAAAACAAATCTATTAATAATTAAAATTAATTTTAATTATTAAAATAAATTTATTAATAAAATTATTAATTCATAATAATTTATAATATTATTTATTTCAGTATTAATAATTACTATAAATGTAAATATTTATATTTAATAACATATTTATCTATTTAATACATATTTATTTCCTTATTAAAATTTACTGCAATGCAATTTATAGTTGTTTGTATAAAATATGAAAATGTATATACATATATTTTTAAATTTAATTTCAATTTTAATTTTATATTTAAAGTTTACGTCTTATAAATATTTTTATTTATTATTTCTTCATTGTTTTAATAACTAAAAATAGCACGATATTGTCACACAGCATAAGCGAATAATATTAAATTGTAAACTCAAAATTATTAGTAATGAATTATGAAATTATTATTATTAATTAAAAAATTATATTTGTTAAATTGATGTGTTTGAAGTTTTTTTTATAAATATGTATTTTATAAAACTAAAATTTTTTTGTAAATGTAGTGTTAAATTTTAAGATAATTTTTTAAATATTTTTAAAAGAATTTTTTATATTTTTATTACTATTTGAAGCAAAAATGGAAATTTTGAATTTAAAAAAAATCGTAAATTGATTTTATATCTAATATTTATTTCCTTTTATGTGTATTTTTTTCAAAATAAATTAATCAATTATTATTTTTAGTGTTATTAATTTCAAAATATACGTATTTTAAGATGCTGATAATTTGAATATTTTTTTAAACTTTACAAACCAAATTTTGAAAACTTATTTTTTTTGCTTTAATTTTTTTTTTAATATTTTAATATTTTTTTTTTTATTTTTTAACTTCATTTTATATAATTTTTTGGAATTATCAATATAACAAATTTTTTTCCTATTTCATAATTAATTTTATTATTTTTTTTGTTTTAATTTTCCAAAATAAATTTATTTTAATTATAATTCACACACACACCTAGTACTATATCAGTATAACGTATCTCTTCCCTACAGAAAATTTGCCAAACAAAAGTAGTTAAAAAGCTGAACAATTTGCTTATGTACTTAAATATATGTATTGTAGGTATTTACAAACGAAGAAAGTAATTGAAACGAGTAATTTAGTTGATTATCTCCCACTTTCTCTGTATCTGGACAATCACTATTGAGAGTAGTAATTTTTGCAGCAACAACAACTACAAATATACATTTTCTATTTAATAAACTTAAAATGAAATAACAAAAACAAAAACAAAATAGTTATAAAAACCAAACATAATCACAAAAAGAAATTGCAAACCAAAAGCTCCCAAATATATATTCCAAACCACATGATTACCATATGTATGGTAATTACTGTATAAATAACCAAAAAATAACCGGTACAATAACAACAAATTCAAAAAATAATAATAGAAATAATAGTGAATTAAGGAACAAACCATACACTCGTCAATTAAGTGATATTATTAAATAAACCGAATAATCATTAAATAATGATTATTTGCATGGTATTTGCCGTTTACATTTCGTGTAATGTGTACGGCGATTAACGGAACAGTGCTAAAAAATATTGTACATACATTGTCAACTGAGCCAATTTACAGTTAATTTATTTATGTAAATAATCAATAAACAGTTCATAACAGTAAGTAAATGTGCGTGTAACGAGTAAAGAGTAACTAGTAAATAGTTAGTAAATATTTGAAATTAAATATTTAGAAAATAAAAATAAATATATAAAAAAATAGAAAAAGTTCTGTTGAGTGCATTAAATTATGTAAACTAAATTTAATTAATTTTTTTTTATTTAGTATTTAATAATTTAGTAAAAGTACTTCCGCCAATTGACTTCAAATGCGTTAATTTGACTTATAAAAAATAATATAAATTTAAATGAAGCAAAAAATTATTGAAAAACAAATTAATTTTATTATGGAAAAAAATAATTGTATTATACAAAAAAATTAAAAATAATAACAAATAAGTATTAAAAATATAAAAACAAAAAATATTATAAAACAAATAATAAACGCCAGTTTCATATAATTTAAATGCAGCCTGTAAGTACATAATAATCGTGTGCTTTGTAGTAGTCAATAATTAATTTATAGTTATAGAAAATAATGCTAAAATGTTTAACAATAAATAAATAATTAATTGTAAAGGACAAAACATGGTTATATAATATTCGTAAATATAACGACAATAAGTACACTTTTTATGAATTGCAAAGAGTTGCTTGTTTTTTATATGTAAATTCTTTTTATATTTATATGTGTATTGCAGTGAGAAAAATTAATGTAGAAGTAAAGAAATTGTATATAGATTAGTGTTACAACAAAATTTTAAGGCTTTTCAAACATTTTAGTTTTTATTTTTTTTTCTTTTTTGCTAACGAATAGTTTTTTTTTTTTAATCTAATGAAAAGGTGAATGTATTTCATTTAAAATAGTGACTAACAATTTAATAATAAAATTTAATATTTTTCTTGTGGGTTTCTGTCAATAGTTTCTTAAAAAACTGATTTCCAGTTTCTGAGTAAACTCTTCTTAGGTATGAGCATGAACTTGCGATTAGCTGGATCATACTTAGATTTGTATGCTTTCAGGGTCTCTAACGGTAGTTAACTTCTTCACTTAAGAATCGAAAATGTACAGCTACAACTTGGAGAGGACTCATTCACAATTTTTATAATTTGATCTGACTTCATCTTGTCGTAGAAGTATTGACAAACACACTCTTACCGATAAGGGCTTCTTCTGTTTTAATCTGTTATGATTGTTCTATCCATGGTGATTCTTCTAAGGCTTGGTTGTTCTATCATTTACTCAAAACACTCTAGATACAAATGTATGAATGCACATATATAATACAAAATTGATTCCGATGATTTACTTATATATTTTCTCAGAGAAATTTATAAATATTTCTGTCATAGTTCTAAAAATTTGTTTCTCTTGTAACCAAACCATTCAATCCATTTTATGTTTTCAGTATAAAAACAATACTTAAAGATGATCATAAAACGATCTTCATTCAACCTCTCTTTTCCATCCTCAACCATTGAAAAACCCTCTAACTAGATTATATTAGCTTCTTTAACCCTATCCCCCACTAAAAATCGAGCTTTTTTAAGAAGAAAACTTGTTCCCATATCTTATCTCAGAACACATAACCCACTTCTTAAATTTTAAGAGTATTTCTTCTACTTCTTATTAGGAGGTTTACAAGTCAAATTATTTGCCATATTTAAACACAGAAGGTACTATTATTTTATAAACTATTGTGAGTGGTTTCCAAGTAAATACCAAATTTTTTAGACGCCATTTAATTCTTTTAAAGTTCCAGATTTCATAATTTTTAAATAATTGATGATCAATACAAACAGCTGATCGTATGCAGTACTGAGTAAAACTTTCAAAATCGTTTTGAAATTGTAGAACAAATTTAATAAGTTAAGAACGTTACTAATGCGATCCAAAACGATCCTTCGGGTAAAGAATTACTGTATATGATTACAAAAATAAAAAAAAAAAAAATATTTCCTAAATATTTCTCTAAATTTCTTCATTTTACTTATAATTTCGTTGCCAGGCTTAAAAATATAACTTGCGTATTTTCGAAATTTCAAAAAAAAATTACAAAAATTTTGGTGAATAAAAAAATCTATACAATAGCTGAAATAAAAAAAATACTTAATACAAAATAGTAAAAATAAAACTTACACACAACCAAATGGGAATTTTACAACTTTGATAGTCTGTCTTTTAAATCGCTAAACAAATTATAAGAAATTAAAAAAACTAGTGAACAACAAAAATAACCAGAAACTGCAAGATTTTCTCAACTGTCTATTAAAAAAAAAATGTTTAAGAACTAACTACAGTTTATATGCAAAACAAAATTAAAAAAATCTGTTTTAAGGTTAAGTAAAATTTTCTACATACTCAGAATACAACAAATAATAGTAAATAGTAAAAAAAAAATAAAAATAATTTAATTCTTTAAAGTAATACTAATAGAGTTGTATGTATGTGCATGTGTGTTAACGTTAATTATAAAATAAAATTATAAAATTTGTATATAATTATGTTATGAACTAAAAAAAATGAAAATTTTGAATTTTTATTGTTTTCCAAAATAGTTGTAAAGCAAGAAATAGTGAAACATTACATACAAAATACTGTTATACTCATTCCGAAACGAAGTCATATCAAAAACCAAAGTTTATATTAAAAAAGAAAAAAATTAAAGAAAAATAATAAAAATAAATATAATTTTAAAAATATAAATATAAAAGTACAAAACAAAAAAAAAAAAACAAATATAACGCAGTTAAAGCTGGAATGAATGTATTGTTAGATTAAAGTAAAAAAATAAATAAATTTAAAAATATATTTAATTAAAAAACACTGAAAGTAACACAAGAAAATCATTTGAGCAAAGCATGTGCGAAAAAGTATTACCAGTTAATAGCAAATATTGTTAATAAAATAAAAAAAAAACATAAAGTGAATTTAAATTCTTGTTAAAATTATTAATAACAAAATTAAAATTATAAAAAAAACATAAAAAAAATTTTGAAATTAATAAATTTAATGTAAATACAAAATGCTAGCGTGTAAGTAGTAAAGTTGTTTGAATAATATTTAATTATAAAAAAAAAAAACAAATATATATGAAAAATAGCAAGAAAGTCTCTTTAAAGAATTGCATGTTGAACATTGAAAAAATAATGTTTAAATTTTTAAGACTTTAAACGCAAAAACAAAAATAACAAATAATAATTGTGAAAATAATACTCATAAACACGTGAAAGTGAGCAGAAGCAAAATTTTATTGCAAATCAAAATGAAGCAAAAACAAATAAATACGTATAACAACAACAAAAAAAAAACATATTTAACATATACACAAAGAAGAAATTAAATTAATTACAAAACAAACAAACCAAAAAAGAAAAATAGTTATTCATTCGTGTTGCATATTATTAAAAGCAAGATATAAAAGAAATCCATAAAAATGGTAGTTAATTCAAATAAAATAGGAGAAACTAAATCGTGAAATTAAAAACAAATAAATTAATCAACATACATACATACAAACATACAAACACATTGCAAAGTGTGTCATTTCAAATACTCAGCAACAGTAAATGCATAGCAGAGATTTCAATTTAAATAAAACAAAAACATACATACACACATACATATATGAATATATTTGAGAAATTATTAAATATACTTACACATTTAAGTTTTTGCGATAATCATTGAGAAGAAAAGAAAATAAAAAAGTGAATTAAACCAACAAAACTGAAGTGCTGCTTTTTTTAGTGGGAAAAAACCAATAAATTTCAAGTTTTTCTTTTTTTCTTAGCAGGATAATACATAAAAACTTGAAAGTATACATGTAGGTATCTGAAATTAGCGCATTCGCTTGCTCAACATTTTATATTTGCCTTAGAGCTATTTTAACAAAATAAATTTATGCGGAATCAAGATTTTCTTCCACTGAAGCCGAGGCAACTTCCACGTCTTTTTAACTTATCGACTTTGTAATAAATACTTTCTATCAATTTCATTAAATGTTGGATATAATAAACAGAAGCTTTTTTAACCTCTTACATCAACTCAGAGATCCTATATTACAGGACCGACTGACACTCCTTTCAAAACGTCATTCTTTTTCAAATCGAAAAATCTAAAAACTTGAACTTATCCAAAGAGCCATGCCTCAACTTATCTCAAGAGCCATACCTCAACTAATTTTAAGGAATACAGCCGAGTGGACAACTGTGGTCGGTTAAAAATATGGAGCCGATTTCGCAGAAACCATCCCAGCAGTCATTTACAGAACTAACCGACCGGAGGCGAGAGACACCTTCCTTGAGCAACTCCCTCAGAATGGCGTACTTGATGTCATTATTTTTTCAATCATCACCAGCAATTGCAGATACCGAGCTCGAGTTGCCTCGCGAAGCTAGAGTAACTCTAGCTCAATTTCGTTCTAGATACTGTTGCAGATTAAAATGCTTAACCCTGACATATCCAATATATAATATGTCCTGCATGCAAAGAGTCCCCGCATGACACTAACCACCTCTTTGCATGCTCAATTAACCACGCCATTTTCCCTTTGGTCCGACCCTGTCGAAACAGCTAGTTTCCTGGGTCTCCCGTTAGATGACTTCGATTACAATTGACTTGTGCTTACCGTTTCAAGTAGGTTTGGGTAACCGTTCCAACAACATAGATCCGATAACGTTGACCCAACTGCCGCAGGAACGGTCTTAAGCGTACTTGAAGTCACTCTCTCTTCTTATTACGTAGCCAAGGACTATAAAATTTAAGTTCCCGACGTAGACCCGGATTATATGCTGGCAATTGATATCTCTTCGGCTATCTGGCGCCGTTAAGCTAAGTAATTAGTATTAAGATAGAATCTAGATTGCTGGATATTATTACAACAACAACAAAAACACTCATATATAATTTTGAGTATTGAGTGAATGCTACAAATGTGTTCTAGTTTCCAATAATAAGTAATATTTAACCAAATGTACTTATTTATCAAAAACAAGTTTTCTACATGAAAATTGGAAATATCTACAAAACACCTTAACACAATTAGCATAAAAAGGTGCTTAACTGTTGACATACATACATATAATTAGCGTAGTGGAAATTGGCGTTTGCAGCACTTACAAAAGCAATGTAGCACCGTTGACTCTCCAGAAGAAAAAAATATGAAGAGAATATAAAGCCATAGATAATTGAAATATATATATGTATGTGCGTTGTTATATGTGCCCCTGCAAAAAGCGACGAAATGAAATGACACCAAAGTGAAATGAAGCGCAAAACTGGTTACCAACGCGCCCTTCAAAAGACTGGTTAAGCTGGTATTGAAGTCACGAGATGCCGCTTTTACCTTTGCACTTTGTTCAGCTTCAAAAGCGTTAGCGGCAATGGTGGGCACAAAGAGTGAACGTGTGGGTGCATTGACCCGTGCGCTTGCTTAATGTGGCAAAATTGAACATTCAAATGCTAACTGAATTTATGGATTTTATTGATGATTACCAACTTGATTTGTGATTTGTATAGAGGTGAGGTGAGGAAGACCAACTTTCTATTTTCCGCCATAAAAGAAAGAAACGTATTTGTTTTTCGTATGTTTTAAAATTTAATTATGCTGATGAATCATTAAATGTTAGTACAATGTAATAAATGCAATTTATCGTTTCTGCAATAAGGAATTATCAACTATTGCGAAATTACTGCTGTGAATCTCAAAGTGTTTGGAAAAATTCAAGTTTATTATATTTTAATTATTTAAACTTTTAACTCTTCTGTTTTGTTTTTTTTTCTCATTTGTTTATAACACTAATAAAATTGCTTTTCATTTCTTAATAGTATTTATATATGTATGTATATATTCAACTTTCGCAATATGCAAATGTTAACATTTATCTCGCCAACTACATTCACGCTTCCCAGCTAACTCAGTACTTGTAATCTCCACTGAATGTGCCTAATGCAAGTTTGTGTGTGTGTGTATTTGTATTAGCTGCGCTTAATTGCATTTAATCGGTAGCATCAGCCTTTGCCACGGCGAAGGGCTCATCCACAGGTATGGAACCGCTGTTGGCGATCACAACATCCTTAACTGGACGATCACGGCCATCGGTTTCGCTACCCTCAATCTTGCGTACAACGCTCATGCCGGACAAAACTTTGCCGAAGACGACGTGGCGGCCATCCAACCAGGAAGTTGGTTTGGTGGTAATGAAGAACTGTGAACCATTGGTATCCTTGCCAGCGTTGGCCATGCTCAACCAACCAGCGCCATAATGCTTCAGCTTGAAGTTCTCATCGGCGAAACGTTCACCGTAGATGGAGCGACCACCAGTACCATCACCCTTGGTGAAATCACCACCTTGGATCATGAAGTCCTTAATGACGCGATGAAATTTGCTGCCCTTGTAGCTGTAAAGTGTATAAATGAGATAAATTAAATTTGGTTGCGCACATTTTACGTTTAATAAGCTTCATAAAAGTCAAAATATGTATGTATGTATGTTTGTGTATGGTAAACAAAAGTAATGTTGCCTGCTACTATGTATTTGCGAAAGTTTATATGCACAGATTTCATTTGATGTTGTTGCTGTACATTTGATTATGTTGTGCTCTTTTCTTTTTACTTACAATACTATTTACTACAATAATACAGCAATAAAGTGTAGAATTTTTATGTTTGTAGTTTATAATGCAATAATACAATAGCTGCCAGTGCCCGGCTGACCCAATGGCCGGGTAATAGCGCTTGGCGCTTTTTCTCTGTATTTTTAGTACAATTGTGTTTATTGTGCATAACATATCCACACATTAATTCAATTCAGTACTCAATTATTGTTTGCAAACATCAATTGCCTCGTCATATGCATATATGTAAAGTTTATGCCTGTGTATACAGTCATATTCGCATTGCTAAGCCAATTAGCTGTGTGAGCAGCAACGCACAAGCTGTACACACCCTCACTAACTTTAATTGTTTAATATGAATAAATTTATTTTCTTATTCGTTTAGTAGGAGTAATAGTTATTTGACCCCATTCCAAGAAAATGCTCCGACAGAAAATCTGATAGGGACGCATCTGCTGATAAAATACATGTCTAGCTTGGAGTTATTATTATTAATTACGCTCAAGTGAGTTTACTTTTGACTTCATTTAATATGAGACTTCGTTGTAACAAAAGCTTAATCTTTATACTAATGTGTAGTGATTTTATTTATCATTGATTACCTTTGCTATAAACTATACATAGTGCATTTGCTATAAAAAAATTGTAATTTTTATAGCACTTATACAACAAAAGGCCCACAATCAAAGCACTAAAATGGTAGCGCTGTTGTTTTAATTGGTTACTGATAAGCAGCTGATAGATTTTCAATTTTGTATTTTGTTCCATAATATTTACACGTATATAGACCAAGCCTGACTAGACCAACAGCATCTATATAGTACATTGTTGTTTTCGAGGTAATTTCAAAAGACAACATAAAAGAACAACAAATCTTTTATCATTTTGCACTAACACAAACTTTGATAGTGGCAGGTGCAAGAAAAATCCAGACTTGTTCAAATACGCCTACATTTCAATAAATTGCACAGAATAGTTGTTGTAAATCAAATTAGACTCGCATGAAAATGATTATTTGCCGTGTCAGCAGAACTGAGGACAATAATATGCATGCATATATGTATGTAATTAAATTTATAATATAAATATAACTTACAAGTTCCTCATTAAATAAGCGCTTGAAAACCTAACCTCACTAAAAGTAATAAGAGCGCAATCATCCCCTTTTGAAGCAAATTGCTTGCAGGTTTTAGCAAAATAAAATGCAAATGCAAAGGAGGACTTTCCATTGTTTATGCACTGATGTTGTATGTTTAGATGTTTGTATATTAAATGCTACAAATGCTTACCCTTCGCCTTCTGGCTTCTCAGCTAACTCTTTGAAATTACGAGCGGTTTTCTCCACTGTTTTGCCGAAAAGACCGATCTCAATACGTCCAGCTGGTACACCACCAATGGTAATATCAAAGAAGACCTAAACAACAAAATATTTAAATATATAAGTATGTATGTATTAAAAGAATATACATATTTGCACAGCAAAGAACCCGGTTAACCGAACGGAACAATGGAAATACGGGAGGATGTAAACTAAAAATTACGTGGAGATGACAGCAAGAAACTTGAATGTATGCCAAATGTGCAAAAAAAAAAACAATTGCGCTGAAACAGTATGAAATACATATGTATTTGTATGTATGTATATTAGATGCACAAAGAACGCAATGTTTAATATTACGGGGAACTTCATTAGTCAAGGATAAATGAGAATTTTATGCTTACCTTATCGGTTACTTTGGGTCCCTTGCTTTCGTCAGCCACCACAATGCCGGCCGCAAGCGCCACCAGACATAATCCCAAATACAGCTTCATGGTACTGTTTCCGGCAATCAAAAACACAATTTATAGATTTTCACAGATTGTATTGCTCTTTCACTTGCGTCCAAAAAACACCTCCGATGTCGTCAGCAGTTGGCGATTAAATGAACAGGCAGCTGATGTCAATAGCCACCACTACCGCTACCAAGCGTTTTGTTGCTGCTTGCTGCCCTTGCTACTTGAATGTGGAATCTTTGGGAGAAGCGTTGCACATTCACACATACAGGTAATACAAAGCGCAATAAAACAATTGGTCTCAGAGATTCTTTCTTTCTTCGTGCTCGTGGAATAGGGAAACGACACGTCGTCAGGCGTGTTAAGAATATGCTGCAAAGAGGAATGGCGAATAAGAATTGATAAACAATAATTTTGATGTTCTTCGTAGCATATTCTTCTATTATGTTGTTGTTTCTTAGCGATGTGCTTCTAATTGTCTATTTATTTACGAAGTTGTTTACTTTCCAACCTTGCCATAGTGAATTGGAAATATTTAACGCATGCATTATATAAAATATATCTAATATGTTTTTCGTTTATAGTGAAACTCTTGTATTGACTAAAATGCTATATTAACAAATCATTAATCCAATAATTTACTAATAAACAACGTGCAGCCGCCATGTAATGTAATATCTTCGTAATTTTCCGATTAATCGATAGCAGCGGCTTACATATCTAAGTGACAGTTATTCGCGCAATATTGCAAATGCTCCTTTGCATTTTAACTTCCCGTGTTATTTTAATTTATAGTTAGTAAATGCAGTTTATTCTCGGGTTAATTAAGTAAATACTCCTTTAATATACACAAAAGAATGTGCGAAAATAAGTGTAGTGAATCCATTGATGTTAATATTAAGCTGTGGCAAAACTGATAGTGCTTTAGATAGGAATAGGTTACGCGCCAAGTGACAGTTCTTCGCGCTAAATAAGAAAGCTTCGTTGTGTATTTTAACTTCCTGTGTGTTTTTTACTTCCCGTGTTAATAAAAGTTAGTTCTTAATTTCGTTTTAAAAAGTGAATAATCAGTTATCTCAAATCACCAAAATGTGTAAAAAATATCTGTTGGGATTGGTGTTAAAGTGTTGTGAATGTATCCTTACGGATTTCGTAAAAAGCCTTCGCTCCTTAATTTGGCAAAAGTATTGATGAATGTTAATGGATTATGGAACATGGAATTGGGTATGTACGCCATAACAATTATGTATATTCATTATAAATTAGAAAGTAGTAGGATAATGTAAATTTGATTTCCCTTGATGCAAATTAACCCCTTGCTTTCAACTCGATATTTTAGATAACTGCGTCAAGTAGAACCTACTGCCGAAAAGACAATGATCTAGGTAACTAGTACATACAGTATCTAAAATTTATTTACACACTGAAAGTGTAGAACCCAAGTATAGGATATGATTCTATCATTCTTGTTAGAAACCCAGTGAATTATGTTTAATTTCAACAAGAACCTCATAAGTGTACCTAGCTACAATTAGTCTTTATAGCTCAACCTTTCTCAGGCTTACAACTTCTAGTTGGAAATATGTTATATCTTAAAGTTACCTATACATGTATATATACAAATTAATGTATTTGAATGATATCTTACCTTGTTTAATCCTTTAGCAGAAAACACACAGTCCACTAATTACTTAACATTTGAATTTATTACTTGTTTTAGTACTTAGCCAAAAGGTTATATATATATATTAATTATCGTTATAGTTAAATATACTATACATGTAAACTTTTGTAAATTTTTACATACATACGTTAACAAGCTACAGCTATACACAGTATAAATACAGTTAAAAATTTTATACTTATTATATCTACACAATGAGATTACTAAGGGTGAACTTATTAAAATCTTTAACTATATTTGAAATGTTGAAATTGTATAAACGAAAGTAAAATGCAATAATTATTCATAAAAAATATATATTTATATTAAAAAAACAAAATACTTGAGTATAGCGAATTTGCAACTGTTACGTTTTCGGTAATATCACAATTAGTAATAAAGGTTTATTTACAAAACGGAAGCAAATTTTTTTTCATGTACATAATATTTGAACGCAAACGAATGTAAAATAATTAGCAGTTCATTATTTTTTTAGGGAAATTAATTTTTGTGCGATTAATTTTTCCGATTTCCCCATAAAATGAAAATTCAAATCAAACTCGAAAATACAGCCATAGTTTTGATGTATTACATAGTGAGCTATTTAGAATTGAAAACGTTTTCAGAAAACGTTTTTTCTGCTGCAGATAAGTAACAGTTTCTCTCTATATATGCATATACAGATTCACTTATTTATAGTGTGAGCATAATTACTGGAAGATAATTCAGTCATTGCTGCCAATTAGCGATTCCTGCTGCTCTTCATCGTTAATCCTAAATGGGGAAATGGTTAAATAATAATTTATGTATAAATAAAAATTAACCACCCACCTGACAATATTTGGCTTACGACAGCGACACAATTTCCTATAAATCGCCTTAAATAGCCTCATTAAGGGATCCGAGTCGTCATTGCGCATTAACAATGCCACCAACATTAGCGCCAAAAATATTGGTATCGAACCCATATAAAACATAGGTGAATATGGTTTTCGCTTCAAAACGACATCAAACACAATGGAGAGTGGTATTTGTAGCGACATGGCAATAGTGCCAATTAATGAAGAGGTGAGGAAGCAGCCCCTACAAAAGCAAAAAAGTTAACAAAGTAGTAATTAAAAAAAATATATATATTAAATCCTTTACATACCATAACCAAAGCGCTTCTGAGATCACAGTACCAACTAAACCATTTAAAAATAGTATAGCGAATTGATTTTGATTTGGTAGTTCAAATTGCTCAATCTTTAGAAAATGCAATATGAAGAATATTGGCCACATGAGTAGTAGATTCCAAAGACCAACAAAACCTGTTCATAGTTTAGTTTGATATTTTAGTATGCTTGCTTATATGAATTTATATTTTATTTATGATTACCAAAAAATAGTGGAATGTCAATTTTTTCCTCAGTGTCACTTTTTCGCTTCACAAAAACCAAATAAGCAGCATAGAAGAAAGCACTAAAAAGTGCTAAGAGTGCACCGCGCGAAAACTTTGTATCGTGTATGTCGGTAATGGTGACTGTGACCTATATATAGTATAAAAAAAATGTGAAAAAAAATCAGTGATTTGTAATTATTAAACTCACAATTCCACCAATATTCAGCGCCACTGCAATAATTTTTGTTATTGTAAATTTGTCACCCACAGCGGAGGGGAAAAACGCCGCTAACACGAGTGTAAATAAAGAGGATGACGAGCTTAACAAAGTGACCATAGCGGTTTCACCAAGCTCTAGCGAAAGTTGGAAAAAATAGTTTGCGACAAACCACTGAAATTAAATAAGTGGATAATGTTAAAAACTACAGTTGTAAAATATCGTAAATACGATTTACCCACCAGCACGCAAAAGAGTAATGCTGTCTTTGCGGTTTTGTGATGTGATTTTTGTCTATGTATGCGTATGCTTGCCGCATAGGAGAGACGCGCCATTAACGCCTCCGTTGCCTCGTGTGCGGACATTTCACGCACTTCAGCCAATTTGCTAAAACGCACACTGCGTATGCTGGAATCATCGCTCTCCGTGCCAGAGATGGCACCACTCGAACGTATCGGTATGAATGTGGGGTCACTCTGAAAAGAAACAAAAAATATTTTTTTTTGTAATTTCAAGTGAACAGTTGCGCATTATAATGTGGTTATGTGTTTGTGCTGCATACCAGTGATGGATTGGTTGAGTAATAGTTCTCGTCGTCAGCCACTTGATCCATAACCTTTAAAGAAATTGAAGAAACTAATTAAATTCTGATTGGTTTTATTATTTTTTGCAGAACTGCTATGCAAATAGGTTATTTATTATGTTTTTACGTTGTTGCAATCTTAGATTTATTAAAAATTTGATAATATATATTTACTCACCGAGTAGCTACCATTTTGTCGTTCACAAGACTCACGCCAGGGTGTTACCAAACCAATTACAACCAAATAGATTGCAAACATTGACGTCTTGAAGTAGGTGCAAAAGAATGGTTTATCGAATTTTTCATTTTCATAGAGAAACTGAAAGTAGATAGCGAGTTTGGTTATTATTTCTATTTTGTACTCAAGTTTAAAATTACCTTAGTTAGTTCACTGGATGTTACCCAAATCACATCGCACAGCAACAATATTACGATGCCAAGTATGAGCTTTTGTGTTTTGCTTAACATTTTCCTTGTTACACGGTGGTAGACGTCGTCGTTTGTGTTGGTGTCGGTGTCGTTGCGGCGTCGTTTAGCCGGCGCTTAGCGAGTGACGACGTCACGCTCACTCAACTTTTGACCCAAATTTGTCTGCACTCACAGTATCCGTCTCCTGTGCGCCCGTCTACGCTCTAGATGTTGTTAGCAGATGGCGGCGTAAACGTAGACTTTCGTTTATTTTGTATTGGTTTGTTGTAGTTTTTGGTGTTTTACCAAATTTAGCGCGCTCCGCTTTATTTTGTCTTTGTTTATTGTTTTTATTATTCTATGTTTCGAGCAATTCTGTTTCTTACGAATTCGTGACTTATTTAAGTGCTTTCTTTATGTTTTTGGTTAACCAGTTACATTTAAATGCCAGTGTTTTAGCTTCATTTTTGAATTCGGCTCGTGGCGTTTCCTTTTCATTGCCTGTAGCTTTTAGTTGCAACACTTTATCCTATGCTTTAATTCAGTGACATAATTAAGCAGCTCGGTTGGCGCCAAATGCTGCGCCGCAACACATTGTAAATGAAGTGCAATTTGTTGTTGTTAGCGGTCAACTGCAAAAGGAAGTGGAATAAAGAATAGCGCGAGGAAAAGGACATTAATGTATATTGTACTTTGTAAATTGAGAAACTAAGTATTCAAATTTATAACGGTTGTTCGTGGCTCACGGAAATTACTTTCTAACGTTTTTAGATTAATGAAATTCCTTACTGTATCTACTATATATTATTGACCTTTTGCATTCAATTGCCAAAGGAAGTAAATATTTAATATGATTTCGATACACAAATGACATGTTTATCAACATCTTCTGTTTACACATAGATATTTGTGTACATAAGTATGTTTGTATGTATCAAGTATCCATTGAAGCCTAAATTAGCACGTTCGATTGCATTTTATATTGATTTTCGCTCACGTCTGTGAGTAAATTGTTTCCTACATATTAAACGTGAGTCATTGAAGACCAATGATGGTGCTGTGAACTGATGATTAATTTGAATGTGATTATTTAATGCTGATTTAAGTGGTTATTTACAATTTTACCAGATTTTTCGTTGAAATTTGGTGCTTCAGATGTTATTTATCAAGCTACTTCAAGTTCAAGATATAATATATACATATGTATATATAAAGTAAAGTTATTGACAGTTTTATTTTGAAATTTAGTTATCTTGTTCTATTAATAATATTAATTAATTATTTTGATATGAAATATGTTGTTATATTAAAAATATTAAATTTTCTGTGATTTAATTTGGTCACTCGGGTTTATCTCTACTATAATTCTCATTTGCTTTATAGCTACGAAAACTCATCTCATTATCGTTGTTTTTAACGATTGTTCAGTGTTTGTAGCATAACTACTTTAACAACTTGAATAATTCTTTTGAATATGCATAGATATGTACATATACATATCAGTTCTTATGATTGGCGAATCATTTTCCCACCTCCTAATTAGACATAAGAAAAGTAATTCAAATAAACAAAGTACCTATAGGTAATAAAAATCACATAGTCGCCAAAACAGTTTTTTATTTGAAAACTTCCTTTTAATTTCCAAAGATAACAACGCAATTACAGTGGAACTTCCATAACTCAAAGATCTCCATAACTCGAACACTTGAATTGGCAATAGCGTTTAGAAGCAAAATTTCATATAAATTTCCTTCCATAAATCGAACTTTTCGATTAGGGTATAATACAAAATTTCAAATTTTACTCTCGAGGCAGAATTTTAAAAGAGTCCCTCTATATCGTATGGAGGCGACAAAAAAATATCATATTCCACTTATGAATTGCATAAATCATGTAACAAATATACGTAAAGAGCAAATCAAAAGCAAAGTGCAACAAGCAATATGACATAATACATGTTTTAACATATGTATGAACATAAAACTTTATGCGAAGTACATAAATAAAACTGGGTATAAATCTATATTTGACAGCTTTTTGAAAAAAATTATGTTTTAATGAAAATTCTATAACTCGAAGTCTATCTAACTCGAAGTTTTTTGTGGATTATGGTGATTCGAGTTAGAGAAATTCCACTGTATTTTGTTTATTTGTTTATCGTAAAGCCAAAGTACGGCAGGTGCATTTCAGTGTAAAAGCCGCAAAAAGATAATTTTAAAATTTGTTAGACCTAATATTTAAAAAAAATGTGAACAAATACTAAATCTTTTGATTTCAGTAATCTTTACATTTTAATTTTAATTTTATTTTCAAATAATTTTCCAACAATCTACGTAACCCAAACGGACCCAGACGTTTGTTCAATGTGCAAAAAGTATGATTACACTTTGTGATTTGTAACAAATTTAACTTTTATTGGTGGGCCGAAATATATTATCGTGTATGTAATTAAATTTCTGATTTATAATGATTGGCTCACATACTTCCAATTTCGACATTTCTATAATGCGATAGCAAAGTAACTCTTTGGCGACGAAGTTTATGGTAGCCAACAGTATTTTTAAAGTGTTATAAATCAAATTAATCGCAGTAAATATAATATTTTTTAGACTAACACTACTTAGCCTGCTGCCTTGTAACCGAAATATTTCACTTATGCGACGTTGGTCTTATACATCCATACATCACTCTTAATATTTTTGTAAAATTTACTGCTATGGAATACTAACATGCTTTCGTGTTAAAAAAATGTGGATATATTCCTGAACATTTTGACATAATTCTAATGTTTGCTCAGAATAATGTATACATATTCAATAAAAAAATGGTAATATTAATGAATATTTAGTTATGTGCTGATAACGGCTAATCGCATAATAATTATTATACACGAACATCTATCTAACTAATTTTTCTAACATTAACCTCATTCCACTCACCCATCTGTTTGTATTTACTTCATAAATATAGGTAAATATTTACCACAAATATAGTTACTGAATTATCAAAGAACATTTATTAAATGAAAATGATAGTCGCTATCAATCTAACAACAAAAGTGACAGCGAATTGAGTCTGCTGATTAACGGTTAATACATTGTATATAAATATAAAATAAGGATTAATGAACTTAGCTCTGTTATTATGATGTGAGCTTTTCTCCATGCGAATATTTTACCATTTCTAATATTCTATTTTACCGTATATATATATATTAGAACACTTCCATAAATATTAAAACATGTATTTCGGTACACACTTGGCGTGGGTGTTTGGATTTTCCAAAGACACATATAACATATGTAGATTAAAACAAAAAATATAGTTATCTGTATCCAACTCCACAAAATTAGTGCAATATTAGGGTATATATAATTATACGTGCGTTAAATGGCGATGTTATCCGTGGGTTACTGACCTTTGATAGCTACACCTGTACAAACTCCTTAATTTTAACATATATTACGTTTGTATGTACATATATGTTAACATATATTTCACTATAGCAGCACATTGTAACAATATAGTTAGAATTTTTAATGGTGAAATATGATCTAAACTAACAAAGAAAAACATTTGGCACTAAAATTTTTATTAAATACCACCGACTTTAAATTTTCACACATATGGTTATGATATATTATTTATTTTTAATTAAATAACTTCTAAGTAACACTTATAGTTATATGCAAAACTTTCCTTTGATCTTATATTAAAGGATTATTGTATTATTTTATATTAAAGGAATATTGGTATCTATATTCAGCAAGTTCCTAATTGAATCGCAACCAAGGAATCTTTTTTAATTATCCCTTGATAATAACCGTTTATTATTAAGGTACTGATATTGAACATTATAATTCAGTATTGTAGAATTTCTATTCTAATACACTGAATTGCTAAATGTCTAACAAATATTATCAAATTGCTAACATATTTGATATCAAAGCGGCACTTTATACTTTCACGTTAGTATGTTTATATGTTTACTTACTTTCATTTGAGTACAACTTTCTTGTCAATGTTATCAATTTAACTAGATCATTCAAACCTTTTATTACTGTTAACCGAAATTATATCATATTCTTGTTTATTTTGTAAAAATGTGAGCATATGCATATTAAAATAAAGACCAATAACTTGTTTTGCTTATTAGACGTTGTAATAGTAGATTTTTTCCACCGAGTAAACACAGTAGACGGCAAGTTATTGCACTTGCAGAGCTACGCCTCCAATTGTATGCAAATGAGCATTACGTTTCACGTTTCTTGGCGTATACGAAGTAAGAAGTGTGTAGAATACTCACATTTCACAATAATTCTAAGTATTAAATAATTGTACAATTTTTTAAGCTTCACTAATTCTGGTAAAATCTTTTATTTACATAAAAATGTCTATCAACTTGTTTTGCTTTTTCGACACTGACTTTTCTCCAGAAACTTTCAACCCATATTGTTGCCAGATGATTAAATAGATAAAATGGTTAATTCGAACGTGAATTGTTTATGTGGAAAGTTATAAATTTCTTCAATTTTTTAAATAATTTTCTCCAAATTTTTTCGTAAATTTTTGTACAAATTTTATATTAATTTAAAATAATTGTTGCTAAGTGGCTGTTTAATTGAATGTGAAACCTGGTAGCTTGCAAATTAACACAGCTGTCCGACACAGTGTTGCGTTTTCACGTTCTGTACAATTTATATAAAAATAAATAGATATATTACCTTTGCTGGCTTCATTTTAAATTAATTAAGATATAAGTTATATACAATTATTTATTATTATTGACCTTTATTTATATTGTTTACTTAAGGCATTTGGATTTTTATAAAAGCCGAAATTAAATTTTGTGCTAATAAGAAAAGTAGTGCATTGGCTAGCTACTCATTTGTGTTGTTGTCTTTGCTAAAAACTCATAGGTAGCCATTCACAATAGTGCATTGTAATGACGTTTGAAATGTAAACAAAACAATTTTAATTTTAACAATTTAAATTATGATTATAATTGTTAATTTTAATAAATTGTTAATAGTTATTTATTGCTACTAGTGTAATTTACACTTTTTAATATATGTATTGCCTTCTAATCTAACATTCTTTGCAACTTTTGCTTCATAAGTAAGTATATCTGTAAATTTATGGGAAATGCTTTTATAAAACATTTAAAACGTTTACAGCCGCAAATTCGATATTCGTTGGCGTTATGCTCTTATGCAAACAAATCCATTTTCGTGCAACCAGACGTATGAGCAACATTTATGCTTCCACGAATCTTACAAAGTATGCGAAATAAATTCAGCTCACGATCACTATAGTGATATATCAACTACCATAAATAGACTATAGCCTTGAGTAGGCGTTTGTGGGAATTAAGAGATTACATATTCACCTAATTTAGAAACAGTTAAGCGGAAAATAACGTTTAACGCTTAATGTGTCCATTTCGGGCTTGTTTACAAAATTGTTAGCACTTTGGAATTTGCCGCTCCATTGGCAAATACCAGGCATGTATATACATACATACATACATACTTATGTGCATTCAAACAGTTTCTGACATTTCTCAATATTTGTTTATTTACTTGTGTTTTATAGCTAAAATTCAATTAAAGTTGACGCTATGATTGCATTTAAACGAATTTTTTCACTATTTTGGTTAATCTCATTAAGAATTCAATGCTTTGAAAATGCGCTGATATAGAAAAATCGTAGTAAAAATATAATTATGGTTAAAATGAATTTTTCAAATGGTTAATTAGTTGTTTAGTAAGTGTGCAATGTTTCAATGAAAAAATTCAAGAAATTTAGTCGCAAAAAATGTTTATTTCTGCCTCTTTTTATAAAACAACTGTATTGAAGTTGTTTTTTTATATTATGTGAAGTGCAGCACATTTGAAAATAATTAAGGGAGAATGAGGAGATGCAAAAACAGTCTTTGAACTGAATCCATCTTCGCAGACATAAATTCCCACTGTAACTAAATTTTCAACTCTGCTCTCTATCCAGTCAATTATTAAACATGCCACTGCGGAAATGACCAAAGCTCTTTGAAACGCGTTCCAAATTGCCAAAGACATTCCCTAGCAGATTGCCATAGTAACAAGCGTTTGTTTTGGCTTGCAACTAAATAATTGTATTTATTTGTGCGCAAGGGAAAAACTACGGATTTAGTGCTAACAAAACAAGTAGTGAGTGATGAAATGTAAAAAAGTATAAAATAAACGAAAAATTGTGGACTTTCCAAATACACGTACACACACACACACACGCCCACGCTATAATTGACTAGGACACAATTACGGAAATTATTTGAATAAAAAAAAAATAAATAAAAATAAAAAAGAAAAAGAAAACATAAAAAGTGCCAACAGTGCCTGAGTCATACGTTTTATTGACTACATTGCCACCATCATTCGCATGGCCAGTGCGGACGAGATTATATGCAATGGGCACGTAATAACGTTGCCCACGCTGGAGGTAGTCAAAGCGGGTATGTATGAAGGAAGTTCATATTTTATTGTTTTTAAATTAATTTTCAAATCGTATTTCACTTCAAATTAGTTCCCATCATGGCGGCTGGTACAAACATCGATTGGTTGCTACATCTCTATTATGCGCGGCGTGATTTTATACGTTGTCGCATTATAATCGAGCGTGAGTTGCATAGGAGTCTCAATCCGGAATATATGTATTTTGTGAAGGTAAAAATAATATACATATGTATATGTTTCTGTGTGTGTATTGACAAGTGTTAAAATTATATTCAGGCATAAACTGATTTTTTGAAAAAGGAAATTTATAATTTAGCATAGTTTTAGGAGCTCAAACATATTTTTATTTATTTTTTAATCTAATGCTTTAATAATAATTATTTAAATAGATTTAGCAAATAAAGACTTAACTATTTCCAAAATTTTTAATTAATTCAAAAACAAAAGTTTTTTCAAAATTTTATTTTCAATGTAAAAAATTTTCCAGTAGCTTTGTGAGCTGTAGGTATTTATCAACAAAAATAATTTTATGCGAAAAGTTAAAGTTTCTAAAATAAAATCATTTGCAAATTCAATTCTTAAAGCAATCATTGTACGCAAAGCGACAATAAAGTTTTCCATTCTACACACATACATGCATATACTCATTTGTACATATCTATTTATGTATTCATGGCTAATAAACTCTGTCTGCATATTTCTTATCGCACCAATTTCCTGCTGACCATCATTGGAATTGCTATATGCTTAGGGTTTAATTGACCGTGAAGAGGGTAACAACATTGAAGCGCTACGAAATTTACAAAAGGCACTCGACTTAAATTCCAAGAATATTGAGATCTACAAAGAGATTGGCAAAACACTGTGAGTATAAATGTACTATTTACCTTTTGTATGCAACCTCAACACATGTGTGGGTTTAAATGTATTTACATAGTATGTATATTTACTCTATTTATTTACATATGTGAATGCATACATACATACATACATATATGACATTTACTCATATGCATATAGATACAAGTCTGCAAACAGTCCTTTTGTGGTTTGTAGAAATGACAATTACTTCTCTTTTCTAAGGAAATGTAGTATTATTGTCTCGTATAACCGCCGAGACCCATTTCATTGGTTTACCTTACCTACATAGATATGTATTTGATATTTTGATGTATACATTTGGCATCGGTGAACTGTGTATGTTAAATTCGAAAATTTGCTATCTTAACTCTTTAAATTGCAATAGAATACAATGGAACTTCCATAATTCGAACTTCTATAAGTCGAAGATCTCTATAACTCGAACTTTTGAATTGGCAATAGAAGTAAAATTTCATACAAATTTCCTTTCAAAGCTCGAACTTCTATAACTGGAAGTTTTCCATAACTCGAACTCTTGAAGAGGCAATAGAAGTAAAATTTCATACAAATTTCCTTCCATAAATCGAACTTTTTGGTTAGGGCATAATAGAATACATGTTTTAACGTATGAACATAAAACTTTTTGCGAATTAAATAAATAGAACTGGGTATAAATCTATATTTTACTGCTTTTCGAAAAATTGTTTGCTTTAATGAAAATTCTTTAACTCGAAGTCTGTCTAACTCGTAGTTTTTTTGTGGATTATGGTGATTCGAGTTAGAGAAGTTCCAATGTATTTGTTATCTATTTACCATACTTTAGACCTGGTTTGGCCTTTGGTGAAAAGAACAATCAACTGGTATAAAGCAAACAGACTGACATAATAAAATGCAATTAGAATAGCAAACGGTAATATATGTTATCTGAATACCAGCTGAAACAAATACATAAACAAGTAAGGAAGGGCTAAGTTCGGGTATAACCGAACATTTTATTCTCTCGCAATTTATTGATATGTTTTTATTAAGATTACATACAATTTGACTCATATATTCGGCATATGTATGGTACAAAGTCCATTGAAAGTCTGAAAACCCTATTATTAAGTATATGGGAGATAGATGAAGTTATGACCCGATTTCACTCATTGTTGGCACGGAGACATATGATTAGAAGAAACATATTCTCTCAAAATATCTGAAAGACTTACCTATATTTTTGGTAAACAAATTTATTGAAAGCACTGAGGTACTCATGTTTGATATATGGGGCCTTGAAAACTTGTGGTCCGAATTCGGCGATTCCGATTTTTAGAAGGGCGATGCCACACTATACATGCAGTTTTTGTGAAAAGTTCTGTTACGATATCTTCACTTGTGCTAACTTTATGTATTGTAAAGTAAACGATTCAGATCGACTTCAACGTTTTGGTATATGGAAAGTAGGTGTGATTCTGAATTTGGCATATTTTCATAACATATCATTGTTATTCCAATGATAGGAAAATATTATGAACCGAATTTTATTAAAATTGGTCGAGTAGTTTCGGAGATATGGGTTTTGACCCCTAAGTGGGCGGAACCATGCCCATTTAAAATTTTGTATACCATTTTGAGTGCAGCACCATCAGTGCAGTAAACCATCTTTATAATGCAATTTAAGGCTTCTGGTAGTTTTCCTTACTGAATTAACCCACTTTTAGTAGTTTCCAACATAACCTTTGTATGGGAGGTGGGCGTGATTATAATCCGATTTCCTCCATTTTTGGACTGTATAAGGTAGTACCGTTTTAGGACTTACAACCAACCGTTATGTGGACAAAACTATAATACTCTCGTAGCAACTTTGTTGCTTGTTGACCCAGCACAACAGTCTTCGACCAATAATACAGCGATAAAAGAGCAAAATAAATTTCAATCTCAATCCTGACACTTGCTCAATCAACAGTCTTTATTATAATTAATTCCTTCCATTATTCTCTAAATTCTTAAGCGCCATTCTTTTGCCGCCTGTCATTAATACAAAAATGCTTGTGCTTGTTGTTGTATGGAAATGTTAATTACACAATTTTTAACGCCCTTTTGATGCCATCACTTACATTACAGCTTCATTATGGGTCGTTTCAATCAGGCGTTGGGCATCTTTCGCGAAGCGGAAGAACTCTCCCCGCGGCAGGATCATGAAATTTGTCATTTCATTGGTGAATTATTGCATCGCTCGGCGGCCGCTGCCAATCAATTAACAATTGCACGTCAAGAGGAGGCCGAGGCGAAGTTGTACTTTGAAAAGGCTGTGCAGGCGGGCAAAAAGTTGGAGAGTTTTCAGCGGCTGGCGGAAATACTGCGCAAGGAAAAGGACTACGCAAAGGCAATCGAGGTGCTGGAGAATTGTCTGCTGTAAGTGTTGTTGAGGTTATGATGAAAATGCAAATAATATAGTATCCTAGCGAAAGCGCGTTGATTGAGTACACAAGTATGCCTTGTGCAAACATTAATTTTCACACACTGCACACTGCAGCATGCATTATTTATTATTTAGTATATTATTTTATATTATCAATTGAATGAGTTTCGTGAAAAAAATCAATTAACACGTTTTTGTTGTCGTGCATGGAGAGCGGTTGCTGAGTGCATAATTCAATTGTTGTGGTTTTAAATTGTATGTTTTTAAATATGTGAAAATTCTTTCGTTGTTAAATGTTTTAATGTATTTGTTCAAAAAATAACGGGAATTTTATTTTACAGTTTATCACCGGAAAACATTGAAGTGCTCACCGAGATCGGTGTGCTTTATTTGAAAATCAACGATACACAAAAAGCTTTCGACCGTTTATCGGAAGTCATCGCTTTGGATAGAAAGTCTCCGAAAGGATTGTTAGCCTATGGTGCCATACTGCAGGTATTTCATGTATTTTCTTTAGTTTTCAATTGAAATCCAACATTGAAATATATACATATATTTATTCCATTTTATTCTATTATTTTAGATTTCTTGAATTTGATTTTTATTTATTCATCGTAATCTATTCATAATTTCCAATGTGAATTGTCTTTGACAGGATTTAATTTAATTTTATTTTTGTATGGAAATCTATAGAATTTCAATGTGAAACGTGTTTAGCTAGTACCCAACGTTTATTCAGAATTAACTGTAAAATGATAATTGCATTTCCATATAATATTTGTATCAACATATGTATCTATATACATACATAGTATTTTGCTTTAAGCACATATTTGTGGTATTGAGGTTGTCAAATTCGACAAAATCAACGCTACAATTTTTTTCACGGAATACTGTTGTCGTTGTCTGAAAACGAATTTCGTGTGCTGTAAGCCACATTTTACTCAGAATATGTTTATTAAGGTTATTGTAATTATCCAATAAGCGTTAAAACTACCACAATTTCCACTGAGGTGTAATTTACATATTTTATAATTAACAGTTAAAATAGATTTAAAATGAATAGAATTTCGACTCTCACTCTCTCTCTCTCTAAATTGAATGTATTTAATAATTTATAATAAACACTGCCTACCTTTAGGCGCATGTGATATTATTTGACAGGGATTATATTGGATTTCAATATAATAAAGTCACAAGTGAAGAAAAAAGAAGTGAAACCAATGAGAAAACCAGAAATCACTTGAAAAACGATTTTTAAATTCTTAATTAGTTGTTCTACGGAAGATGAAAAAGGTTTAATTTTTATTCAGCATGGTTTATATGTAAAAAATTCAAATATTTCTCCATAATTCCAATATTGTTCCCAGCAAAAATTTACTTTTAATGTGAAACCATTTAGGGTATATTTATAATCTCACAATAAAGTTGCTAAAGGGAGTATTATAATTCTGTTCAGATAACGGTTGTTTGTGTCACCCAGAAATAAAAGACTTAGATATAGGGTTATATATAGCAAAGTCATCAGGGTGACGAGTCAAGTTGGATTCAAAATCTGTCCGTCCGTCCGTCTGTGCAGCTGTAACTTAGTAAAAATTGAGATATGAATTAATGAAACTTGGAACACGTATTTCAGTGGCACCATAAGAAGGTTAAGTTCGAAGATGGACATAATCGGACAACTGCCACGCCCACAAAATGGCGAAAAGCGAAAACCTATAAAGAGCTATAACTAAGCCAAAAATTAAGTACAAAGGATCGTTCTAGGAAGGGGTATATTTGGATGTAATTTTTTTTTTTTGAAAGTGTGCGGCAGGGTCACCGCTTACTAAGCTTTTTGTACATACATGTCTCATAAACTACTGAAGCTATATCAACAGAACTCTCAGGAGTCGTTTTCTTCAGGCACTTCCTTACACAATCTAAAAATGGAAATCGGGTAATAAATACAAAGGTTATGTTGAAAACTACTAAAAATGCTTTAGTACAGTAAGGAAAAACCTTGCACCAGAAACCTTGAAATCCATTATAAAGATGCACTCATAGACGTGTATACTAATACACATTTTTAAATGGTTTTAAATGGCGTGGTTCCGTCCACTTATGGGTCAAAAACCTTATCTCCGAAACTACTTGAAATGAGGACCTCAGGGCTTCGTATAAATTTTTTACCGAAAATATAGATAAGTCTCTCAGATATTTTGAAGAAATTCAGAGAGAATATTTTTCCTCTAATATTATGTCTCCTTGGCAAAAATTAGTGAAACCGGGTTATAACTGCTCTTAGCTCCCATATACTTAATATTAGGGTTTTCAAACTGTCAATGGACTTTATACCATATTTTATGTATATGCCGAATGTGTGAATCAAATTGTGTGTTATATTAATAAAATTAAATAAATAAATTTCAAGAGTATAACATGGTCGGTTACACCCGAACTTTGCCGTTTCTTATTTGCTATAGATGCATACTAGGGTTCTTAAAATTATTCGATTAACCTGAAAACCGATTATTCGAATATCCGGTTTGTAACCGCTCGTACGAATATTAACCGGTTAGTACTATTCGATTAGTCGCAATGTTACGACTATTCGAATAGTCGTTCTACTGCGTTTATTCGAATAGTTATACTGTCACTATTCGAATAAATGAAAATTGTTTGAAATCCAAACAACCTTTGATTTTTGTTTGTTTTTACTTGTGAAAATGTCAACTGTGCGCATTTTTCCTGTGTTTCATATTTTTCAATAAAAATAGAAATTTAATGAACTTACACTATTCGAATAGTCGACAACGAACGGTTAACTGGATAGTCGGAAATGAGCGGTTAATCGAATAGTCGATGACTGACGACTATCCGAATAGTGCAAACCGAATATTATTATTCGAATAATGCCCTATTCGGTTAGTCGATTAGTCGAATACCAAGAGCTCTAATGCATACCTTTCTGCATAATAACACTCGCTTGTATCGAGTGAGCATTATTTGAATGTATTAACATTAACAAGTAAGGAAAGGCTAAGTTCGGGTGTAACCGAACATTTCATGCTCTCGCAATTTTTTGCTATATTTTTATTAAGATAACACACAATTTGACCCATGTATTCAGCATAAAGTCAAATAGCATAACGAAAATCATCATATATGGTATATGAGGGTTGAAGGGAATTTTTCTAGAAGTGAATCCACAGTAGATATTTGTGTACAGTTTTATTCCACTATCTTCATCGGTTCCTTATGTATATATTATGAAGAAATCAGATGGAATGCAAAATTGAGTTATATGTGAAGTAGTCGTGGTTGTAAACCGATTTCGCCCATTTTTAATCCGTGTTATCAGGGTGTATTATATACCGAATTGCATTGAAATCGGTCAAGTAGTTTTTGCGATATGGTTTTTGACCCATAAGTGGGGGGGGGGGGGTTCTTTTTTAATTTGAGAGCAGTGTTTCTGACGTTTTCCGTTAGTGAGTTAACGGACTTTTAGTCATTTTCAACCTAATCTTTGTATGGGAGGTGGGCGTGGTTATTATCTGATTTCAACTATTTTCATGCAGAAAGTTTAGTTTCTGTAGTTTTACAGGTTTGGGAGATATAGTTTTTGGGCTTTCGCCATTTTGTGGGCGTGGCAATGGTCCGATTTTCAATACCAACCTCCTCAGGGTGCCAAGGAATATATGTACCAAGTTTCGTTAAGATATTTTAATTTTTAGTCAAGTCCATTGCACGAACAGACAGACATCCGGATTTCAACTCGTCATCATGATCATTGTCATATATATATATATATATATATAGGTTTATATAACTAACTCGTTTAGTTTTATGACTTACAAACAACCGGAATGTGAACAAAACTATAATACTCTCTTAGCAACTTTTGTTGCGAGAGTGTAAAAAGGTACTTATATGATTGCACATTGAACATTAAAACTTGTAAATTTCACTTTCATTGGAAATTTTCCAGAAAAAGTTGGCATTGACAAACATACCATAAACTCTCATAAACTCTGTATATATACATACATATACTTAGTTTTCCTTCTATTACTTGCATATTTGTAAGTTTACTTTTTCTATTATTTTTTAAGTTCTCTCTAAAATGCGAGTTAAACGCACAGTGTTTGTTTTTTTGGTTGTCTGCATAAATTTGTCATATTTTCACATTTATCTCTTTTTCTTCTCATTCGCTGTCACATTGGCTGCATAACACAGTCACGCAATGATGTCGACGGCGCTTTGGAGAAATATCAAGAAATTGCCATGACAGAACCGGACATACCCGAATTGTGGAATAACATTGGATTGTGTTTTTTCAAGAAGAAGCAACAAAAAGTGATTGCGGTAAGAAAGCATAGCGAGTAGAATATTATATACTGCAAAAAAAGTAAGCTATTAATATTCAAATAAAACGAGCAAATGGACGAAAGTGATCACACTAAATAAACGTCTGTCACATGAAACATTGATATCCTGCAGAGTTGTATATGAAGGCACAAGAATTTCATTTGTTTCACATTTATTTGAATAAATGTCAAATAAAAAACTTTATTAAGACCATTTCAGTTGAAAAATTTTGATCAAAATATTAGATGCTGAGTTGAATATAAAAAATACAAAAATATCTCAATAATTTTATTAAAAATACAAAAAATAAAGAGTCTCAAATCTGTAGCACGCTTTAAGGCGTTTATTGTCAATATTAGAATTTGATGACTCGATTATACTTAAAAACTCTAGGTGGGAGCATTCTTGTAAAATGCTTTAACTTAAATAACAGTTCGCAGTTCTCTTCAGCTAGAGTGGTTCTAGGCTACAGATTATATATGCATATAAAAAATATATATATTTGTTTTTCTATTATTATTATTATTATTTTTATACTCTCGCAACAAATGTTGCTAAAGAGAGTATTATAGTTTTGTTCACATAACGGTTGTTTGTAACACCCAAAACTAAACGAGTTAGATATAGGGTTATATATACCAAAGTGATCAGGGTGAAGAGTGGAGTTCAAATCCGAATGTCTGTCTGTCCGTCCGTCCGTCCGTCCGTCCGTCCGTCTGTGCAAGCTGTAACTTGAGTAAAAATTAAGATATCTTGATGAAACTTGGCACACTTATTTCTTGGCACCATAGGAAGGTTGCTTTCGAAAATGAGCAAAATCGGTCCACTGCCACGCCCACAAAATGGCGAAAACCGAAAACACATAAAGTGCCATAACTAAGCCATAAATAAAGCTATGGAAATAAAATTTGGTATGAAGGATCGCACTATGAAGGGGCATATTTGGATGTAATTTTTTTGGGGAGGTGGGCGTGGCCCCGCCCCCTACTAAGTTTTTTGTACATATCTCGCAAACCAATAGAGCTATATAAACCAAACTTTCTGCAGTCGTTTTTTTTTAGCCACTTCCTAATACAGTCCAAAAATGAAAGAAATCGGATCATAACCACGCCCACCTCCCATACAAAAGTTAGGTTGAAAATTACTAAAAGTGGGTTAACTCGCTAAGGAAAAACGTCAGAAACACTAAATTTCACATAAACAATGGCAGATGAAAGCTGCACTCGGATTTTTTTACAAAATGGAAAATGGGCGTGGCGTCGCCCACTTATGGGTCAAAAACCATATCTCAAGAACTACTCGACCGATTTTAATGAAACTTGGTTTGTAATAGTTTCCATACATCCCAATGATATGTTGTGAAAATAGGCCAAATCGCTTCACAACCACGCCTACTTCCTATATATCAGAACTTTGAAGTCAGTCTGAATCGTTTACTTTACAATATATAAAGTAAGCACTAGTGAAGATATCGGTGCAGAACTCTGCACAAATACTATGTTAATAGTATGGCAGCCCCATTCTAAAAATCGCCGAAATCGGACCATAAGTTTTTAAGGCCCCATATATCGAACACGAGGACCTCGGTGCTTCTAACATAATATTATGGTTTCCAACTTTCAATGGACTTTATACAATATATATGACGAATATGTGGGTCAAATTGTGTATTATATAATATAAATAAAGTTAAATAAATAAATTGCGAGAGTATAAAATGTTCGGTTACACCCGAACTTAGCCCTTCCTTACTTGTTTATTTTTAAATTATTATTTCTATTATTATTATTATTATTTCTATATTATTTTTCCTTCTCATCTTGTTTTGCAGGCGATTTCCTCACTGCGCAAATCCATTTGGCTTTCACCGCTTAATTACAATGCTCTCTACAATTTGAGTTTAGTTTATATAACAGGTGAGTTTGATGTGAAATTCATTATTCTGTTAAAATTTAAAATTTATATATTTATTAAAAAAAAATATGAAAGGCTTTGCTACTAATTATATAAATCTAAATTAATTACATTTCATACATAACCTTAAAGCTGCGAATATAATTTATTAAAGCCGTTTGTAAACTGTTTCTTCCTATAATCTCCCTGCTTTTTGGACCGGAATAAATCCATGTAGCTTAAAATTTACATGCCCATATCACACATAATAATTGGTATGATTAATACCGGTATTAACGCCTAATGACTTCGCAAATTACAAAATTCACATTATTGAACATATTCCCCCAATTAGGAATCAACTAATGCGTAATTACATATTAACGTACATATCGCTCATTTACTTGAATAGTGTCACAACTCAAAAAACACGATTTTTGAGTTGAGTATGCAGAAATGTGCGCAATTTCATCGTCTATATTGTATAAAAATTTCATTCCGATGCGTAGAAAAATAAACCGTGAAATAAGAATGTGTCGTTATTAAACTTGTTATGTTGCAATATTTTTTAACCACAATAACGACACTTCTCAGTTGTGCCAGAATAAGGCATGGACTTTTATCTGAAAGAGAGACATATTTTGTGTTACAACACATATTGTCATAGAGTGAATTTGGTTTCCTTTTCAGAAAGAACGACATATTTTGTATTTCAACGATTTTGGTGAAAAGTAATTAAATTTTTCGTATTGATTTTTTTCAACAAAAACGACACATTTGACTTATGACGGCGAAATTGAATTACTTTTTTCACAAATAACGACATAATTCAAAATGGGTCACGTTTATGCCCAAGAAAAAGCCTTAGTACACTCTATTTGGTCCATTTATGCTTAACATTGTATTTAATATATTACAGGCCACTAGATTTGTCAATAAACTAATGTCATTTTTCTATATTTGCTAAATAAGAGACAATTGAAAACTTTAAATCGCTCTCCTGAAAAATCGACTTTTTTGAGTTGTGACACTATTCAAGTAAATGAGCGATATATTCCACACCAGGGTTTTGTTCATCTAACTGTTGGTTGTAAGTGCTAAAACTAAAAGAGTCAGAGATAGTGTTATACATTTATACCGAAGTGATCTGGCTGACCACGCCTACAAAATGGCGAAAAGCGAAAACCTATGAAGAGCTATAGCTAAGCCATAAGTTAAGCTATGAAAGTGAAATTTGATACGATAGATCGTACTAGGAAGGGCCCTATTTGGATGTAAACTTTTCCCGAAAGTGGTCGTGACCCCGCCCCATACTAAGTTTTTTGTACATATCTCGTAAACTACTAAAACTATGTCAACAAAACTCAACTGTCAGGAGACGTTTTCTGCAGGCACTTCCTTACACAATCTAAAAATGGAGCAAATCGGGTAATAATCACGCCCACCTCACATACAAAGCTTATGTTGAAAACTAACCAGTAACTTGAAATTTCTTTATAAAGATGGTACAGAAGGGCTGCACTCATATTGGTATACACAATTTTAAATGGGTGTGGCTACGCCCACTTATGAGTCAAAAGCCATATCTCCGGAACAACTCGACCAATTTCAATGAAATTCGGTTCATAATATCTTCCTGGCTTTCCAATGATATGTTATGAAAATAGGCCAAATCGACTCACAATCACGCCTACTTCCCAAATACCAGCACTTTGAAATCAAACTGAATCGTTTACTTTACAATATATACACTAGTGATCATATCGGAACAGAACTTTTTTAACGACAATATAACTAAGTCTCTCAGATATTTTGAAGAAATTCGTAGGAAATATTATTCATTTAATAATATGTCTCCGTGTCAAAAATTAGTGAAATCGGGTCATAACTCTCCCTAGCTCCCATAGACCTAATATTCGGGTTTTCAATCTATCAATTGACTTTATACCATATTTTATGTATGTGACGAATATGTGAATCAAATTGTGTGTTATATTAATAAAATTAAAGAAATAAATTGCGAGAGTATAAAATGTTCGGTTACTCCCGAATTAAGGCCTTCCTTACTTGTTTTTTGTAATATATTTGTAAAATCATCATCGTAGCGTTATACATAAATATATGTTTAATTTCTTGTTTCTGAAAAAAAATATTCAGTTCCCAAATCGATGTTCCTTATATATGGTAACTAGCAGACCCGACCACACGTTTTTGTGGCTAAGGTATACATTAAATTAGTAAATTTTTCAATATAGTAAAACAAATCTTATGCATAAAGAAGAAAACGTTATAGCCGGTATATTGATTATTGTGGATCTGTATTAAGCGTAAATCATCATAGTTTGTTAAACTTAAATTTTTTTTAATCGTATATTGAAATGAGTATGTAACAAATTAGCAAATTTCATAGTTGGCTCAATCTTGGCTTCGATGACGATATTGATTACCTTAATCACAGTCAGTCTTGTTCTATTGCAAAGTCGAGGTTAATTTATGTTACGAAGCATGATGACAACTCACACTAATTCTAATTGCAAAGTGAGTGTTGATGGTTCAGGCAATTTTAAATAGTCTGTGGGAGAATTGACTACGTCATATAGGTTTGTAGCTGTGCCAATTCTCCTGGAACGAAATTCTAAATTGTCACATTGAGACCATTGACATCTTTGTTTTTTACCACCAAAATAGGTCGTTCAATTATCCATTTATGGTTATTATATATTATAATATTGTGATTATTTTTAGCCTATGACCATTTCTAGGTTATCATCTATCACCATACCAAATTTCATCAAAATCCGTTCAGCCGTTTAGGCGTGAAAGAGTAACAGACAGACAGAGTTACTTTCGTATTTCGTTACTTTATAATATTAATATGGATTATCCATCTAAAATTAGCGAATTCCATTATATTCCTCAAATACTGACTTTTCTCTATTTGGGTTCATTCAGTTTTCTACATTAAAAAATCACTGAAATGGTATTCTTATTTCATACTGTAAACATACATATGTATGTAATCGGTCAACAACTTTTAAGAGTACTCTTATTATGCTGACGATTTCCACTTCTTGTTTCACTTTATTCCGCAGAAATCGGTTAAAATGTCAGATATTATATTAAATAAGAAATTTTGACAATTTCCATAAAATTTGGCTTCACCAGACCTTAACCTTCTCTCACTTGTGGTTATTTTTATCTCTTCTCATTTTCAATAATCCACAATATTTCCATTCTTCAATATTTACAATGTTTTACATTGATTTCCGTTGTTGCTGTTGTTACTGAAATATTTTCCTTTGAATTATAATTCTCTGTATCAATAGCCTTTTACATTGAAGACATTATCATCAAAGCATTGTTCGTAACAGAGATGGAGATGTGAGCAATTCCTATATATTATGTTATTGGTTACCTAGGCGTTCCTACAGGAAATTTTCACAAGCATCTTAGTTCCGTTTAAAATATTGAAATGCATGCCGCCTACACACATACTTGTTTAGTAATGTTACACATATGTAAATTGGAACTGTGCCTTCGCATAACTTTCTGAATAGAATTCCTTTGAATTTTTCATAGTAAAATAACACGGATTATTAGTGAGTGTGAGTAATGTTTTTATCTGCCGAAGACACATATATACATACATATGTACATATTAACGGTTTATATTATATACCCTTCTGTCTATATTAAAATTTAATGCATTCACAATGCCCTTGGTATTTTGCACTTTAACTGATTAATTTAAATAAACACCGGTGGCCAATTCCACTAATTTTCACCACCAAGCTTCACTATATCCAAGACTATATATAATATATGTATCTCACATATTAACCGATATATGCGGAATAAACCCCATCGAATGTTGCAAAAACCTATAATTGATTAGGTATATGGGAGCTAGGGGAAATTATGACTCGATTTTAACCATTTTTGGTACAGAAACACACTATTAGAAGAAAAAGATTTCCCCTGAACTTCATTGAAATATCTGAGAGATTTAACGATATTTTCGGTGAAAAATTACCCGTAGGCACGGAGTTTTTCATGTTCCATATCCGGGGCCGTGAAAAGTTATAGTCCGAATTCCGATTCAATTTTTCCACAAGTGGTACTACAGATCATATACAGTATTTGTGTAAAGTTTTATTCCGATATCTTCATTGGTTCCTAATGTATCACTTCACTATCACTACATAGTATAAAATAAAGTCGCATTTTCTGTCCCTATATCCCTATGTGCGCTTAAATCTTTAAAACTACGCAACGGATTTTGATGCGGTTTTTTTCCAATAGATAGAGTGATTCAAGAGGAAGGTTTATATGTATAATACATGCTTCATATACTAAGGCAACATTGCTAATTTTTGAGGTTTCTAACATGATGTCGTAAATTAACGTATTTTTTTGTGCTTATTTAGCAATTTAGAAAAACGCTGCCTAAACCCTACGAGTTAGATCAAATTAATAATGTACTACAGTATTGCGATGGTATATGTTTATCTTTTAGGGATAACACATATTAACCATTTTTATTGTTTACTTTTTACGTGAAAAAATGGCTTATTTATACCCGAGACACACATGTAGTAACAATACTATTGTTCGTACGAATACAAGATGTGTGTCACCAAATACCAGCACTTTACTATTACTACGTTTATGCTTCTTTTCTACTCGGTTATATTATACACGGGTAAGTTCAACCCACATGCATAAACACTTTTTCACTATGAGTTAAATGATCTACTCGGATAGAATATACACATTTTCTTTACGCATGTAGACGAGTTAACTCGGATGCATAAACGGATTTAGAGTTAAGTTGAAGGTCAAATCAGTTGATTTTTGTGCCGGTGTATATGGTTTTGACATATTGCATATACAGGGTTCCCGTATTGCCAATTTTTCGCTAAAAACCCCTACCCCACTTACTACCGAATTTTTGCGGCAAACGCCTGGTACTGTGTAGTACTACAGTAACCGGTAATTGGTTACTTTTTGGCACCGGTTTTTTGGTGGCACAGCTGTGGCACTGTGGGTAGTCGGATGGTGTAGCGAAAACCGGTTATTTGCAAAAACTTCGACGAGTGGGTAGTCGGTTTTCGTAGAAAAACCGGTTTTTTTGGGTCGGTCAGTGGTCGGTTTTGCTCGTGCATTTCTGCCCGAACACTTCTCAACAGATTTATGCCGCACACCCCGTATATCTGGAAAATACGGACATATTTATAAAACGTGGCAGCCCTCAATTTAATTCAATTCAGAATTTACCTCGAGTAGAGTATTTGCCGTTTATGCTTATAGGCTTTACCCATGTAGAATATAACCGTGTAGAAATAAAGCATAAACGTAGTATATGTGAGCAATGTAGTATTTTGCTGGTAACAATATATACAACGTTCATAGTTTTTCTGTAGTGTATTTAATTTAGTATCAGCCTTGCACCCGTGCGAATCCAGGGCGGGTCGCTAGTATATTATAAAGTGAACGAATCAGATGGAATACAAAATTGATTTATACGGCAAGTAGGCGTGGTTGTACACGCCAAAGAAAACATTGTGTACCGACTTTCATTGAAATAGGTCGACTAGTTCTTGAGATATGTTTTTTGTGGGCCATAAGTATGAGTGGGGGCACGTCCTCTTTCTCAAAAAAACAAAAAAAAACAATACCTTCAAATATGTCCCTCTCTAATCCTTTGTACCAAATTTTACTTTCATAACTTTATTTATGGCTTTGTTATGACACTTTGCACGTTTTCGGTTTTCGCTATTTTGTGAGCATGGCAATGATCCGATTTTTGCCCATTTTCGACAGTCTCCCACGATCCCAAGGTACATGTGTACCAAGTTTCGTCAAGATATCTTAATTTTTACTCACTCGGACGGACAGACAGATATCCGGATTTCAACTAGTCTCGTCATCCTGATCATATTGATATATGTATATATCCCTATATTTCATTCTTTTAGTTTTATGACTTACAAACAACCGTTATGTTATGGTCTCTTTGTGACTTTGTCGCGAGAGTATAAAAATGTATTCTCGAGTTTATACTAGCTGTTTTTTTAGATTTCTTTATAATATGATAGATGGATATAACATCGCAATGCCTTCAACTGTCACTTTTGACATGACGATGATTTCACAAATCCAATTAATCCCCCCCTCCACAGAAATTCAAGTCGTGTTCTGATCGGAAAAATCAATGATTTTTAAAAAATATTTACTTTGAAACATTCGACAAGAAAAGAAACTCGACTAAAAGAGAGGGCTCAGAATAATTGGAATTAGTATCATTGCAGAAATCATGATAGATATTTTGCAATAATAATCATATAATCATTAGAAGAAATACATTGATAAACCATTTCCCGTTTTCGTAAAATAAAAATTTGAAATGGGTCAAGGATTGATTTTTGATGTTAATTTTCATGCACTATATTTATTGCTCCACTACTTGATGCTTGATTGACTTTTAAAGGGTTATAATTTTTTGATTATCAATGAGATTATTATATTTTATTTATTTATTAAAAATCAACACAGTAGTGACAAGATAGTCATGGCCTCCGTCCTCTAACGTCGGTTTTTCGCATTGTGAGTTTTTTTTACCTATGCGTATATATGTATAGGCAAACAGTTTTCCCCCACATAGCACTATTGCGTATTCGCCATCTAAAACTTAACCTTTTGGCAATATTAAGTGTATTGATTTGGAAACCTCAACACTTTCACACGTTTCACACACTTTCCTTTTTTTACTTTTTCCGAAGCCTACCCACTTTAGAGGTCAGAATAAAGTTTATGAAGTATTCGTCAAGACAATGAATGCATAAAATGTCAATGACATTTTTGTCTTTAGGTTGCGTTGGGTTCATGATCTTTTCTTTTCTTACAGATGTAAGTAAATACATATGCACATATAGGTTGAAAAAACAATGTATGTGTTCATTCAATTTGCTTCGGAAATTCTCGACAACAAAACTCAATTAGCAATCAATGCCCCTGCGCATTAGCTGTCTACGATTCGTCAATACTGGTAAACAGTAGTTGTGTGAAACGAACAAACATTTCTATGAATGAAATAGATATAACAGGAGATTATTAAACCTTAATGAGGTATCTACATTGCTTGATGCTGTGTCGTTGGAATGGCAGTGATTTAATGAGCGAAAAAGGGCGAATAATGCCAGATACCTTTGCATTTTAAGGGGTCACGTGAGGTCACATCAACTGAGGTCAGCCTTATTTGCATTTGTAGGGTTACTTGAGGTGAAGTTTTCTTCCATAGGAAAGGAGTATGTAAAGTCAGATGTGTATACATTATAAGGTGTCAAGTGAGACCCGGTTTGTTTATATTTTGAGGGCCCATATGAGGCTAGGTTTCTTTACATTTTGTGAGGTTTGTTTACATTATGAAGGCTCATATGGCTTTGTATACATTTTGAGATGTCACTGATTTGAGATCAGATTTGTTTATATTCTCAAGGGTCACATGAGGCCAGTTTTTTTATGATTTAAGGAGTCACGTTGTGTCAGGTTTGTTCACATGTTGCGGAGTCAAGGCAGCTAAGGTTTATTAACACTTGAAAGGGTCACGTGAGGACAGAATAAAATCTAGAAGTAAAATATCTTGAGTCAATCGGAGCTACACAAACGGATGGAATCTGAGTTTACATTCCATTAAGTCCACTGAACTGAGTAACTAGGTCTAATGAAGTTTGCAAGGCTTCGAAATAAAAATAAACAACATTGTATTTAAGCCACCAAACGAGATGACAATTCGCCGGAACATGCTAATCATTAGTGGGCGGTAAACCAGCTAATGGGATTAATCAATAAGTTAATTGTAAACAAACGCTTAATCAGTGCGCCGACAGCCACAAAACAATAACAGCTTTAGCCTTGCATATCTTCTTAAAGCTTAATTTTCTCAATCATTGCAGAACAACAATATGCGAGCGCCTTTCACACACTCGCCGCGGCCATCAACTTGCGCAAGGACAGCGCTGAATGCTACATGCTACTCGGAAGTAAGTCACTAACATATACATACGTACATACATTGACAAATCCATCCGCACACACACACACGTACCGTTATTTGACTTTTGCCGAGTTCACAGCTACTTAAGTTCGTTGAGTGGTAAATGCCATACAGAAAATGAGTTAAGTTCAGCGGTCACAACACATTTCAGTAAAAGTTAACTTCCTTGGGAGAGAGGGATTTGTGTGGCATGACCTTTTGTCGTTGCTATAATTATCAGTTCGGCCAACAGCAGCCACAATGGCTTAAGCGCTTTTTCCATACACACACATACTCATTAGCTCAGAAGTACTTATTGTGACCGCCGTGCGGAAGTCTTTCAACCTCCATTTATGTTATATAAGTGTTAATTGTGGCTGGTGAATTAAACCACCCGCACCGACAGCTTGCTTCCTTTCGCGTAAAGTATGCACTTAAGATAGCGCTGAGTGGTCGGTCGGTGAAAGTCGTCTGCTCAAAAAAAAAAAGGAAAAGCAAAAAAGTTTTGAGAAATGTTAAACTTTTGCTATTCGTCAGCGCTTGTTGCTTAAGTATTTAAGGGTATACCCTTTGAGCAACAAATTGTGAAAAATTTCAGGAGGTTATCCATAAACGTATTTACAATGAATTTCTTGGAGTTTGTGTGAAACATATTCAATGAATTTTTCCTGCTACGGAGTGAGCTTTTCTTGAAAACGTTAGTCCGCTAGGTGGCGTTGTAGTGAAGATCTGCAAAAATCACATTTCGATGGCTTATTTTTGCTTCTTATTAAAAGCTGCATGTTGAATTCCATGAAATCTAAGTTATATGTATCATAAATTATCCGGAAATATTCACTTGGCTAAAATGTATTTTATAAACTGAAAAGAGTGTTCTAAAGATTGCTGGAAAGGCAACAGTTTTTGTGCAGAAACAAAAATCGGGGAACGTAACCTTGACGGAATACTCATCAAAATTATATTAATAGAATTTCATCGAAACAGTTCTCTGTAGTCCAAATTTAAAATTTAAAAGTTTATATTTTTAGCTACGGTGAATTTATACTGGAAATTATAATACATCCATTTAATTAGTCGCATATCTATTAAAGGGTTTTACAAGTGAAAATCTTTTTGCTGATATGAATTTATATGGTTTTTGTATCAGTTCTACTTAAGGGGTTAGGTTAGGTTAGGTACATGTTTAAACAGTATTTTGTGAAATTTTTATTTAAAAATTCCGAAAACTCACCCAAAAAAAAGGTCTTACCGTGGACATCATAACTTATGATTGATATTTTGAAATTAATACATTGAAATTTGAATTTTTGACAGAATTTAAATAAAAAAATTCACTTTTTCTTTCACTATTTCTATTGGCACGAAAAAATAGCTAAAAATAAAAAAAATCGTTAATTCATTAACTAGATAATCTTATTTCAAAGATGTGCGCCACATTTGAACAAAATCGCTTCATAACTTTTTGAGATATCGCATCACCGGCTTGAAAAATTGAGTTTTGAGATAAGTGCGTTTAAACTTTTGTATGATTGACGGAATTTTCAAAGAGTTTATCTCTTAGAATATTACTCGGATTAATTTGATATTTTTGTGTAATATTTTAAACATTTTGCACTATTTAGTAAGAAAAAAAAATTAATTTTGAAATTTTGCAACCTACCTAACACCTTAAGTAGCGATCTTCGTAAGGTTGGGGACATATTAAAGCAGATAACAGGTTGATCAGCATTTAGCAAGTGGTGAATCGAACAAGCAACTAGCTAAGTACTTATTTCGATGTCATTCAGCTAGAGATAAAATAAAATGTACAAGTTTTGCTTTAAGTCCTCTAGTCTATCACTCTTATCCCATCCATGTCATGAGAGGCATACCAAAGTAACTTTTGCAAAATTTACTTTTGTAACATTTTTCATTTTTTCACACGAACACTCAGTGGCACCCAAACTGTAGCACCAACAATTTTCCAGCATATTTCTAATTACTGATTTTCTGTTCAACTTTTCAATTTCTCGTGCACTTCGTACATGTTGGGGCAAATAATCGCCAATCTTCAATGGATGCGAACTATCGACAACCAAACGCCGCGTGTAAAAAAAAAAAACAACAAAAAAAAAATAAAATTCTTGAAATGTCCACGAACTATTTTGGCGACCAATTATAGTCTGTTTGCGTAAGTTGGAGGATACGGAGAATGCATTCAAGGCATTTCAGCGTTCGAGTGATATACAACAACAACAGCAGCAACAACAGGATGCCGGACGTAATCCACTTGTACATTTGAACTTTGCACTCTTTTGTTATGAGACCGGACGCGTTGCGCTCGCCACGGAGCAATTTACACGCTTTGTTAGCTCGTCGCAGGATCTCCTGCTGCCGACCGAAGTAAGTTTGAGACAATTGCAAAAAGCACAATGGGCTTATGCGGTCCGGAATTGGCGTTGACGTAGTAATTTCTTAAGGTCTACTCTTAGTGCAGTTGCATTAGTTAGTTCTCTCTGGCAAATGATAGCGGCAATTTTGCAGTTGTTAACTTTGTTGCATTGTGTCGTTGCTTGTACATATACATTTGTAGATGTGTTGTTGTATGCTTTGTGACATTTTTGCTTTAACTACGTAGGTGTTATTGCTTTTTTGTTACTTATAATCTCTTTACGTAAGCTCTAACTGAAATTGACAGCTGCTAAATGCAAAGTTTGAACATACTTTAGTTGTGGCATTTGTCGTTATTACAGACATTTACCGTTATAATTACCCAACCAGCAAAATCATTATCTATTTCGTTTAAGGAATATAATCATACCCCCATAGATATCCATATAGATGATATGTACACCGTAAAGTAATCTGAAAAATTTTGGTAATCTCGATACGACACAGTAATGAAATCAATTTGTGGTGATCGCTTTTATGTCTGATATCTGAAAGCTTTAGAACATCGCAGGGAAAATTAGTGATTCTTTCCTAATTCTCATTGAGTTCACAGTTGAAATAATGTCGAGATGACCTACCTTGGATTTATATTTCCAAATCTCTGTGTTCTGTTATTGTGACTGTTAGTGTGTATTCTCTCAATTTTTATACTCTCGCAACAAATGTTGCTAAAGAGAGTATTATAGTTTTGTTCACATAACGGTTGTTTGTAACACCCAAAACTAAACGAGTTAGATATAGGGTTATATATACCAAAGTGATCAGGGTGAAGAGTGGAGTTAAAATCCGAATGTCTGTCTGTCCGTCCGTCCGTCTGTGCAAGCTGTAACTTGAGTAAAAATTCAGATATCTTGATGAAACTTGGCACACTTATTTCTTGGCACCATAGGAAGGTTGCTTTCGAAAATGAGCAAAATCGGACCACTGCCACGCCCACAAAATGGCGAAAACCGAAAACACATAAAGTGCCATAACTAAGCCATAAATAAAGCTATGGAAATAAAATTTGGTATGAAGGATCGCACTATGAAGGGGCATATTTGTATGTAATTTTTTTGGGGAAGTGGGCGTGGCCCCGCCCCCTACTAAGTTTTTTCTACATATCTCGCAAACCAATAGAGCTATATAAACCAAACTTTCTGCAGTCGTTTTTTTTAGCCACTTCCTAATACAGTCAAAAAATGAAAGAAATCGGATCATAACCACGCCCACCTCCCATACAAAAGTTAGGTTGAAAATTACTTACCGATTTCAATGAAACTTGGTTTGTAATAGTTTCCTTACATCCCAATGATATGTTGTGAAAATTGGCCAAATCGCTTCACAACCACGCCTACTTCCTATATACCAGAACTTTGAAGACGATCTGAATCGTTGACTTTACAATATATAAAGTAAGCACTAGTGAAGATATCGGTGCAGAACTTTGCAATACTATGTTAATAGTGTGGCAGCCCCATTCTAAAAATCGCCGAAATCGGACCATAGGTTCTTAAGTCCCCATATATCGAACACTTCTAACCTAATATTATGGTTTCCAACTTTCAATGGACGAATATGTGGGTCAAATTGTGTATTATATAATATAAATAAAGTTAAATAAATAAATTGCGAGGGTATAATATGTTCGGTTACACCCGAACTTAGCCCTTCCTTACTTGTTTCCCCAATGTATTTGTTTAACACACACCTGTTTTGATTTTGCTGCTAGAATTGCTATTACGTTACCTCCGGACTTCTCCTAATGCATAATGGACAGACTTCGCTTTGACTCATCTAGGTTGCCTTGCTTTTGGCAATCATATAAACTCTTTAATTACCATGTATATGTATACATATTTCTAGAGCTGAAAACCCAGAAATTTTAGATAAACCTATAGGCAAACATCATCCGAAAACATATATTGCAGCCAGCGCTTGGAACTAAATGAGTGAGGCTTTACAAATAATACGAATTACTGCCTTTTCGAACATCCCAACTTAGTCCAGTTGTAGAAACTGAAGTTTCTTATTAAATAGACTATTTATGATCTTACAGATACCACGCTCGAGTTGCCTCGTGAAACTATGTAGATTGACCCTCACGCAGCTATCCAGACTGTTCCTCGACATACCCAACATACATATGTTCTGCATGCAAACAGTGTCCGAAATTGTACCTGGTTTTGTAAACACCGTACCCAAAATTATCGAAATCGCAACTAAAATTGTTAGTGTGATCCTGAACTGTGGTCGAACTCAAATTATTGAACTGCCATTGCGATTGCGATTCACTGCTATATTTACAAAAATTGATCGTAGTTGCTATATGCGATTTTTCAATCACAGTGAAAACAAGTAATGAGGGCCTAAGTTCGGGTGTAACCGAACATTTTATATTTATTTATTTAATTTTATTAATATAACACACAATTTGACCCACATATTGGTATAAAGTCCATTGAAAGTTGGAAACCATAATATTAGGTATATGGAAGTTGGGTGAAGTTATGACCCGCATTTTAGGCACGGAGACATATTATTAAATGAAAGATATTCCCCTATGAATTCCTTCAAAATATCTGAGAGACTTAGCTATATTTCCGGTAAAAAAAAAAATAGAAGCCCTGAGGTCTTCATGTTCGATATATGGGGCCTTGAAAATTTATGGTCCGATTTCGACGATTTTTAGAAGGGCGATGCCACACTATAAATGTAGTATTTGTGCAAAGTTCTGTTCCGATATCTTCATTGATGCTAACTTTATATATTGTAAAGTAAACGGTTCAGATCGACTACATAGTTCTGGTATATAGGAAGTTGGCGTGGTTGTAAACCGATTTGGACTATTTTCACAACATATAATTGGAAAGCCAGGAAGATATTATGAACCGAATTTCATTGAAATTGATCGAGTAGTTCCGGAGATATGGTTTTTGACTCATAAGTGGGCGTAGCCACACTCATTTAAAATTGTGTATACCAATATGAGTGCAGCCCTTCTGTACCATCTTTATAAAGAAATTTAAGGTTTCTGTTGGTTTTCCTTACTGAATTAAAGCATTTTTAATAGTTTTCAACATAACCTTTGTATGGGAGGTGGGCGTGGTTACAATCCGATTTCCTCCATTTTTGGACTATATAAGGAAATGTCTGAAAAACAACGACTCCTGTAAATTTCGTTAATATAGCTTTAATATACGAGATATGTACAAAAAAACTTGGTAGGGGGCGGGGCCACGCCCAACTTACCAAAAAAATTACATCCAAATATGCCCTTTCCTAGAACAATCGTTTGTACCACATTTTAGTTATAGATCTTTATGTGTTTTCGGTTATCTCCATTTTGTGGTCGTGGCAGTGGTCCGATTCCGCCAATCTTCGAACTTAACCTTCTTATGATGCCAAGGAACACGTGTTCCAAGTTTCATTAAGATATCTCCAATTTTTACTCAAGTTACAGCTTCCACGGACCACGGACGGACAGACGGACGGAAGGACAGACAGAATTCGGATTTTGACTCGTCTCGTCACCCTAATCATTTTGATATATATAACCCTATATCTAACTCGTTTAGTTTTAGGACTTACAAACAACCGTTATGTGGACAGAACTACAATACTCTCTTTAGCAACTTTTGTTGCGACAGTATAAAAATCACAGGTAGTGAAAAATCCCTCATCACTATTCCGCTCACCGTGGTCCGGCACAACTCTTTTATCGTACAATGGCAATCTCCGATTGCAATAATATTATTTGCTGATTGGGTATTTAAAGTAGTGCTCTGGTGTCTGCTGCAAACTCAATTACATATCTATAGATATGTTTCAAACAGTTTGTAGTTAGCAGTCTGTTTGCGTCAAGTTCTAATTGCCTGCCATTCCAGTTGGCAAACTGCAATTTGTAATGAAAAGCGTTCTGGTTGATTTTACATCTGTATCAGCCACTTAGATTTGATTGTACTTACAAATGCATGTGCTCCTGAATGCTTATCGATTGGATTAGTTGTAAAGAAATTTAATACACACAAATACAATTAACTTAGCTCTGTAGTGTGGCACTAATAGTTGTAGAAATCACGCAAATCAGCTGTTCTTACAGCAGTAAGATATTACAAACGTATATATGTATAAGTGTATTTTGGTTATGTTGTAAGACTTGAAAATGTGCTAGATACTCATACATTTTAACACTTGAATGTGAATATCTACAGTAGTGGTCAGATAAAAGTTATTACCATGAATTACGTGAGATTGAAGTCACAAAGTTACATAAAACTAAGTGGAAATGTTAATAAGTGAATAGTGCACATCGAGGAGAACTCATTTTAAGTTTATTTTTCCAAAAAAAAAAAATGTTTTTTATTTTTTTCATTTTCTTGCGAAATCACAAAGAATTATATTTGTGCTACATGGCGTATGAGTATTTTTTTTTTTTAATTTTTGAAAACAATTACTTCGCAAAGGAAAATAATTTCAAATTTTAATAACTAATAATATAAACGTTAATTATTGTTATTTTTTGGATCATTAGCTTACTGTTATTTAAAAATATTCATGCATATAGTATTACCTCTTTTAATACGGCGGCAGGAGTGAGAGTTCTACAAAATTTCATTTTCTATCAAAAAAATGTTTGGCTACACAAAATTAAATTATAAATTAATAAAAGAAAAAAACATTTGATAATGCGTAAAAAATATCCCGTTATATTAGATTATATAATTGCCTGATGGATGCAATTGTCTGATGGATGCAAAGTACTTAATACAATGAAACTAACTTGAAATAGTTAACTTTATCTAACCGCTACTGTCATTAGTTAAAAAAATATGTATATTTCCATGGATTGTTAAAATTTCAAAATTTGCTGCATGCAGCTTATGCATTTACCGTTACATAGAAATACTATATTTTATTATACCGCAATAAAAACGAATATATTTGCACAAATGTATTTTAATAATTTGGCCATTTTCTATTTTATTTTTGGTGTTGAAAATTCATATTGGTTGTTCAGTTGTTAGTAGAAGGTAGTCTCATGTTGTAGGAAGGAGTAGATACATATGTTTGAAAATTGCAATTTTTGCTGAATTAAACAAAAATAGTTCTATGCATTTATACTAATATTTATAATAATAGCATTATTATGCATAAAGCATTTTTCATTCTTTTCCATTTTTTTTGTGTAACTGTGCGAATTTTTAACTTTAGTATTTTTGTTGAAAAGAAGACAGTAGTTATTATACAGGATCACATAAATTGGGATTGTCGTGGTGAAAAATGGTCGTCTGTCTTCCATAATTCTTGCTTTTCTGATTTCTGAACTAAATCAAACGTTGTAATATTTTTCGTTTGTTTAAATTGATCAACGTATGATAAAATTGATTTTCAATTTATTGTTTGGACTTGAAGCTTCATAGAAGCAGATTTATTATTTGGGTTATTGGTGGTTAATTGTAAGCAGATGTCGCCGCAAATGAGCAAACTCATTATTATTATTAATTTATTAGGAAGATTATAACTTTGAACACTCTAACATTTCCTTAAAATTCTCTTATTCATATTAGCTTGCATATGAACAATAGATAGTTAGTTCGAAAATTTATAAACGTACCAATGCAAGTGTCCATCGTCAGTTCCCTTTGAAAAGTAGGTATCATCAGTCATATTGGTTTACATCGTCTCCTTGCCCCCATGTGTTCAGGGGGGGGGGGGTGGGGTAAAGTTTGTTTCGTCGAAAAAAGACCTTTTTACATTTTTTTTTTGAAAAATGTATTGCTGTAGGTTTATTTTACTTATTATTATATGAAAGTACAACAAAGATACTTAAAAAAAGTTTTATCGAAAAATAGCGAGGAATAACGGAGTTATCGTCGATCTCTGCAGGCACCTCGAAAAGAAGTTTATGTGCGTTGACCAGCCTATAGCATCACTGGATCATCCCAAACCAAAAAATCAAAATGCTTTCTTTAGTTTATTAGTTTATCTTTCAATTGACGTCGAGTTTTTTTTTTTTAATCTTTCAAATTTTCAATTTTTGGTACCATTTTCAAGCCAAAATGACGATTTTAGACGAAAAAATCGACCTATTTGTTATTGTAAAATTGTTAGTAAAACTCGTCGTCATTCGAGAGCTATATATATGTAGAATCCTCTGGCATCGGATTCATTTCTATTCTTATTTATCTTCTTTTTAACTGATAAAATACAGCAAGTCTATTTGTTCTTATGAAAATTCACTTCTTAGCACACACAGCGAATTCTGTTCGCCTTCACATTACTCTATCAACTGATCAACTCAAAAGATGCAACGTCCTTTTATATCAATTTGTTCTTTCAACAATATTCAAAGTACCTAACGGTTCCTGCATATTTCTTCACTCTCAGCTGAAGACGAACAGACCTCACTCAGTAACAGTTATTTTCCATTGCTGCTACAATGTGCGCATTTACAAATCAAAATACTGTAATACATGCCGCCCAATGTGTCGCCTAAGCGTCGCCTATTTCAAACGACGCAGCTGCACAAACAGTGTTCTGTTATATTTCAGAACTACATACACAAACAGTGTCCTGTTATATTTCAGCACTACATACACAAACATTGATCTACAAAATATTTGTACTAGCGTTCTCACATACGCACATACACTGATCGACATAATATTTGTACTAGCGCTCCGACACGGCCTTCCTGACAAATCACACGTCCTCGTGTGTAGACTTTAAATCGCAATATTCTAACACGTCAGCCGTTAACTATAGCTACTGTTTACAAACATTTCATTAATATCATTACATTTTCTTTTAAAGACTTCATCACTGTCTCTATCATAGTTTCTATTTCATTTGTCTCCTTCAACATTTTTCATTACTGTCTCTTTCAACAGTTCCATTATATTTTCTTCCTAACCATACTTAACAATTCATTCATATTTCAACTTTATTAATTGGTGTAGTTCCTTTACAGCCAATTACCGACCCCCGCCATAACAAGTCCATCTGTTATGGTGCGGCCATTATCAACTGGTGTAGTTCCTTTTACACCCAACTACTGACCCCCGCCATAACAAGTCCATCTGTTATGGTGCGGTCACTATATCCCCTCTTGGGATTCTAAGACACCTACCGTGTCTTCCATATCTTCATTCCCCACTTGGGAATTGGACACATCTCCTCTTGAGTCGTCCAAATCTTCATCAACTTCTTCGCTTATTTCTCTATTTGCTCTCAAAAATTCATGCGCATACTTATAAGTTCTTTTACTTGTTAATGATTTTACACTCTTCCTTTTTAACAACACATGATCTTCTTTATTATTTTTACCTTATTCTTATCAAACCTATGATTGTCATAACGAGCATTAACTTCCATATTTTATTTAGCTTGTTTTCTAAAATATTCCTTATCAATTAAATTATCTTCTTCTTCTTTTTTTTCCATTGGCAATAGGCCAAAATGTCTAGCTTCCCTACCGATTAGCTTTTCTAATGGTCTGACCTAGCCATTGCAATTCATTGCCAACTGTACTTGGGCCAAGGCATCTTGCGACGACCTCTCAAAGGTTTCGACGACGGTCAACATACCCTTAAGCGTGCTCATTACACGTCCTACCTGACCGCTTGTCCTGCTCACACCTGTAGCAATTCAATGTAGCTCTTTTTTTTTTGAGAATAACAAAATTCACGGAATCCTGAGCTCGCAAAATTACGGCCCTGATCCGCTATAATTCGACTAGGCACGCTAAACAAACATACGACGGCCTTGCTATAACTATCAGTGTCAATGTTTAAAGCGTAATGAAAATAAACAAATTTTGTGAACTCGTCTTATCAAAACAATTACGTACTCCTTTAAATCGTTTTTTTTTCACTCATCTTTCCCGTTATGTCTATATGCACTGTGTGCCACGGAATGTCTGCTTTAGTAATAGGATGAAATTCAGCTTGCATTTTCCGAACTGGTGGCTTAGCAGGTGGCTTTACAGGTTATGCACCAAATTTCAACAAATCTACGAAGGTATTTTAACATATTTTCGACCAATAATATCCATAAACCTTATCTAACGTTTTCTCCCAACCTAAATGCATAATAGATTCGTGGACGTGATTAATCACTGCCCATCTAAATGGCTTAGGGATTACAGGTAAACATTTGGTTTTACCGTTTCTTTGTATTTTCTATTTAAAATTCTTTTTTTTTTAATTCATTTGTTTTATCTACATTTTTTTCGCAATTCGTTATTTTTTTTTTAACTTAGTTAATAACTCTGTTAACTCAAGATCTCGTTGTTGTTCAGAAACTAGCCAATTATCACTTATCTCAGTCAATTCAATCCGTTTTTCAACTTTTTTTTTTTTTTTTACACTCGTACATTTTTTTTATCAGTGGATTCCTTGATAAAAAATCTACATGTGCCATTCGTACCTCTTTTGTATATTGGATATCAAAAACGAATGACTGTAGAAAGGCCCACCATCGATGCACACTCGGTGATAAGTCTGACCTTGTACGACTAGCTTTTTGCGAATTGCAATCAGTAAATACTACAAATTTACGAACGTGTAAATAATGACTTAATGCTTAATGGCATTGACGATTATCAAAGTCTCAAGCTCATACGATTGGTACTATTTCGATTCAGCAGGTGATGTGCATTTACTAAAATATTCAACAACATAAGGATTTTGGTCTATTCTATGTAGCAATCTTGCCCCATAGCCAACCGAACTGGCACCCGTGTGTAGTATATTGAGGGTCAAATATAGTTAGCACTGGTTCCTGGGTTAAAACAGATATTATTTTTGAGCGAATTCTTTCATGCTCTTACAGCCAAATGAAATCAGAGTTTTTCTTTGAGGTAAGCGTATATAACGGTTTTAAGGTCTCTGAAAATTTAGGCACGAACTGCCGAAAGTAAGAAGCTTGTCTCAATTGCGTTACCGTTTTTCCATTGCTCATTTTAAATCCCAGATATTCTATCCTAGTTTTAAGAAAGAAACACTTTGTTACATAGAATGAAGGTTTCCAACACAATCTGCAATCGGCCACAATAGTTTTGTTTTGGCCACAATCAAAACATCATCGATGTGCATGATGGCATAAGTGTATGCCTCATATAATTCTTTAATAATAGCTCGCTGAAACACAAATGGAGCGTTTTTCAAACTAAAAGGCATAATTAAAAATTCATATTGACCTTCGGCGTCACAAATGCGGTGCGCTCAATTGAATCGGGATGTACCGGTATTTGGTGAGGCCACTAGCCATATCGAGACATGAGAAATAACTTGCCCCACGTAATCTAGCAATCTGGTCAGAAATTAAAGGCAAAGGATACTTGTCTGTGACTGTGTTCTCATTCAAGGCACGGTAATCTACACAAAGACGATCACTACCATTTTTCTTTTTAACAAGCATCATCGGACTAGCGAAAGGTGAACAACAGGGACGAATAATATTAAACTTCAGGAGCTCATCAATTTTATGACGTACATTCTCTTTCTCATCTTCGCTAAGTCTATATGGCCTACGCTGCACTGTTTTTTGTGGATCTATTAACCCAATTTCCGAATGGCCTTGCTACACGAGTCTGTGGTATTCCTTCTATAAACCAATCAGAATAGCGTTTCTGTCTTATCGGAGTTACTCCGGTCGGAATCGGAATCAACCAAATTTTCATAACTATCAAAAGTTACGACATCAACTCTTTTTGATTTACAAATACTGAATTTTTCAGCGTCTATTGCTACACTAAAGCCCTGGCTTAATATTTCGCGACCAATCAGAACATCATATTTCAAATATTTGTTCATTACAACGTGTAATAAAATCTCTAAACAATACTGGTCAATATTTATATTGGAAATAATTTGTAATGTACTACAGATAGAGTCGTTACTTATTCCATTTAGCTTTACAATGTTGTTGATCCGTTTTCCCTTAAATTTGTCCGCAACACTCTCCTTAATCAAGGAACATTCAGCTCCGAAACAAAATGGAACGAACTCACCTGATAAACTGCAACAAACTCTTGTCGATTTGAGCCATACGTGTCAACACTACCGACACTGCAATTTCCTCCAAGTCTTTACATTTCCACTTGGACATGAGTGACGTAACTATTCGACTTCCATATTCTGCTAAACCTTCTCCCGATTTAGGACGACTATGCAAAATGTTCAGCAGGATTGCTGTAGTAGTCTCCACTCCCACGAAGCGTTGAATAAACAGCTTTTTAAATTGTTTCCAGGTTATGCCTGCGAAACATATTTGTAATAGCCATTGAGATGTGCTGCCATCTAGCGCCTTGCTTAATGCCATCACAAGTGCGCCGCCTTCTAAAGGATTTTGATCAAAAATAAGGTCCACCGTTCTACACCATGCAGAGGCATCCGCTCCAGCAGAATCGAAATTAAACTTTGTCAAAGCAACTTGGACAGGCGTTGCGTCTGCTGATGGCCTTGGAGACGGCATGGACATGATTATGTCCATTAGATTCCGGTTCTGTGCTTCAAAGGCTGCTAGGATCTGGTCAGAACCTTGAACTGTAGGCTCAGCCAATCTCACTTCTGATGTAGAATCCTCTGGCATCGGATTCATTTCTATTCTTATTTATCTTCTTTTTAACTGATAAAATACAGCAAGTCTATTTGTTCTTATGAAAATTCACTTCTTAGCACACACAGCGAATTCTGTTCGCCTTCACATTACTCTATCAACTGATCAACTCAAAAGATGCAACGTCCTTTTATATCAATTTGTTCTTTCAACAATATTCAAAGTACCTAACGGTTCCTGCATATTTCTTCACTCTCAGCTGAAGACGAACAGACCTCACTCAGTAACAGTTATTTTCCATTGCTGCTACAATGTGCACATTTACAAATCAAAATACTGTAATACATGCCGCCCAATGTGTCGCCTAAGCGTCGCCTATTTCAAACGACGCAGCTGCACAAACAGTGTTCTGTTATATTTCAGAACTACATACACAAACAGTGTCCTGTTATATTTCAGCACTACATACACAAACATTGATCTACAAAATATTTGTACTAGCGTTCTCACATACGCACATACACTGATCGACATAATATTTGTACTAGCGCTCCGACATATACATATCGCTCATTTACTTGAATAGTGTCACAACTCAAAAAACACGATTTTTGAGTTGAGTATGCAGAAATGTGCGCAATTTCATCGTCTATATTGTATAAAAATTTCATTCCGATGCGTAGAAAAATAAACCGTGAAATAAGAATGTGTCGTTATTAAACTTGTTATGTTGCAATATTTTTTAACCACAATAACGACACTTCTCAGTTGTGCCAGAATAAGGCTTGGACTTTTATCTGAAAGAGAGACATATTTTGTGTTACAACACATATTGTCATAGAGTGAATTTGGTTTCCTTTTCAGAAAGAACGACATATTTTGTATTTCAACGATTTTGGTGAAAAGTAATTAAATTTTTCGTATTGATTTTTTTCAACAAAAACGACACATTTGACTTATGACGGCGAAATTGAATTACTTTTTCACAAATAACGACATAATTCAAAATGGGTCACGTTTATGCCCAAGAAAAAGCCTTAGTACACTCTATTTGGTCCATTTATGCTTAACATTGTATTTAATATATTACAGGCCACTAGATTTGTCAATAAACTAATGTCATTTTTCTATATTTGCTAAATAAGAGACAATTGAAAACTTTAAATCGCTCTCCTGAAAAATCGACTTTTTTGAGTTGTGACACTATTCAAGTAAATGAGCGATATGTAGAATATTTTTTCAAAATTTCAAAACGATCGATGCAGTAGTTTTTTCTGTAGGCTGGTCACCGACTTTAAAAATGACATATTTGGGAAAATCGATTCAAAGTTTTGTACACTCAGCGCAGGTAGCTGGAGGTACCGTTATTCAACCTGCTGTAACTTCGTTAGTTTTTCTCCGAATGACCTAAAACTTTAACACAATATTCTTGAGATGTTTATGGTTCAAAAAAAAAAAAAGTTGTCAAATCTTAACCCCCCCCCCCCGCTTAAATAAGATGTTTTTTGCTCCTCCAATGGACTTTATATTTATAGTGGCCTGTCCGTGATATATACAGCTTAACTTCTCTAACTCGAATCACCTTAATCCATAAAAAAACTTAATCAAAAAAACTTCGAATTAGAGAGTCGTCGAGTTATAGAAGTTTTCATTAAAAAAAAAAACAAATATTTCAAAAGGTTGCTATTGTCTGGCTCTTGACATCTGTATCCCATGCCCATGCCTTTGTTACCTGATTTATGCATTCCATAAATGTAATTTCATATTTTTTGTTCACCTCCGTACGATATAGAGGGACTCTTTTAAAATTCTGCCTCGATAGTAAAATTTTAAATTTTGTATTATGCGCTGACCAAAAAGTTCGATTTATGGAAGGGAATTTGTCTGAAATGTGACTTCTATTGCCAATTCAAGAGTTCGAGTTACAGAAGTTCGAGTTATGGAAGTTCCCTGTATCTTTGAATTAGAAAAAATATGCTATGGTATGGTAACTTATATACATACAATAATTAATAATGGCGTTTCCAGTAAGCTAAATTCGCTATTCGAATATTTCGATTTTGGAGGTTAACTTCGAAAAACGAATCCGGAAAATTTTTTTTGGTCCAATACCCAAGAAAAAAAATTGTCGATTGTGCCGTATATTGTTATAGTAATAGACTTAGTATTTTAGCTTATTATCCAACTTGTTAGTGCTATTCTATTTTCAGTATTATTCTATAGCCACCATAACATTCTTTAAACTCTCACTGTGCACTTCTGTTATCGACAATATAATTAATGGATAACTGTAAATTTTACTTTAGTACATACATATAAATTACTTCTGGCAAAGTTTGCGCCGAAACTGACTTGCAACTTCATAACGCTAAATAAATTGGCGTTGCGATAAAATTTAAATTGACCTTGAAAACGCTGCAATTGCAAGTAGGTTTAAGCGCAGTTTGAGAAACTTGCAAGTGTTGAATAAAAACTTATTTGTAGCATAAATATACATATGTATGTGTGTGCTAGTGTTGAATTTAAACATTTATTAAGTGTTTTGTTCCATCAGCTTGACTTGCCCTCTTTTGGTTTCTTTCCATTTTCGTAGTGTCTGTGTCTTTGTATTGCCGCACTTAGAACTAAAATTAAAAAGCGCCATGCTGCCACAAAAGCACAGCTTATTAGCAATTTTTCACTTAAAGTGCTAGACATTTTGCACAGATGCTCTTTCCGTTTTGTTGTTGTTACAGTTCCTTGTTGTTTTTATGTATTTCACACTGTCACTCTCATGCGGCGACGGCAAGTCTCCAATGTGAGAGGCATGAACAGATATATACATATTGTATATGTATGTGTCTGTGTATATGTATGTGGTTTTGTATGAATATGTGTGTATTACCCCTGCCAGCCAGGCCTAACCACTTTCCCCTCATGTTTCTTCAATTACTAACACCAACGCACACGCTTGGGTTGTTTTGTTTTTGTATTCGTACGTGTGAGGGGAATAGTGGTTAAAAAACTCACAAGCAGCTATGCTGGCCTATGGCAAACTCACCACTTTTTTTACCACTTTTGTGGGTTTAAAAAACTTCGGTTTAACCAGCTTTTTCACCACCTTTGGCTGGCAGGGACGTTGTATATGAGTGCGCCTGCAGACACAAACTTTAGTAGAATCATCACTATCATGTTCATATTTTCCAACTGGCTGGTGCTTCTACAAATTTGCTTTTCTTCTTTTCTTTCTCTCCTCTCTGCCGCCTTCTGCGATTCTATCTTTCTTGCCGCATTTCAGTATAAATTCCAAGCGACCAAATTGAAATCGCTTCTCAAAATTTCAACAAGCAACATTTTGACATCCACACCAACGGGACTGGCGAGTGATGCCAATGCGAAGTCAAGTGATGAAATCGACAGCCAATATATTGGTAGCGCCAACAAGAATAACAGCAGCAGCGCCGACAATATGAGCAACAATGGCATCGATGACATCTACGGAATTTATGGTGTGAAACGTCAAACAGCCGGCACTAAGCAGGAATTGCACAACACCAAGGCGAGAGCATTGGCAACAGCAGCGCTCGCCGCTGCGACCACTACGTCCGCCGCAGAAATGCCGCTTGAGGTGCACGCTGTGGTCAATGCCTGACACGACGTGGATGAGTGACGCGTTGGCAGCAGTGAACTTTCGCCACAACAACTCTCTCAGAACATATCATATCCTAGCACCAGCAACAACATGCACAACAACAACAACATCAACAACAGCAATAACATGCACGTCAACGACAGTGAGTTTGTGAAGAGCACTCGACGCAATACCATCAGTGGAAGTCGTGGAGTGTTGACCCAGAACAATAGCGATGACAGTGTGGACAGCTGGTACCGGCATTGTGGCTGTTTGCCACGTACAGCTTGGTCGACATAGTTACATGACTTCGACTGTTGTGAGATGGCGTTTACACTTAGACGTTGACCGGATAACATTGTGTGTCATGTTGATGTGTCAGGAAGTGCTTGGCAAATTGGAGAGCAAAGTGATTTCATGAAATCTTATCCGCTGCGTGTTGTGCTTTTTGTGCCAATTTTTAAGATATCAATTTTTGCTCTTATATGACCAATATTGCTTTGCTCTGCTTGCTTCAATGTTGCTGGCTTTTCCCTTTTATTTAGTTATCAGTGTGGCAATAAAAATAGAAAGCTTTGAAATGTATTATTTGATTGTTGTTTACAGTTTTCGCGAGCAAGAAAGGATATCAGTACTAAAATTTTTTTCCGTAGACGAGGATACGATATAAAAATAACGGGAATTGTGAAATTTCAAATTTCACGGATATTTTCTTATTTTGTTGAAAAATAAAATACAATTTCTAGCTGTATTCTTTGCCTACTCTGGCGCTAAGCTTAGACGTGTCTTTATGAGCTTGGCTAATTTTGTTTGTTAAGAGCTCACACTTCGTTGCTTGGTCGTGAATTCAATACTGTAACGATGCCTCTCCAGATTCTATTTCAAAAAAATCGTTTTACTAGCTCACGAGAAACATTTGAATGAGCCAAAAGTCTAGTTTGAGAAGCATTTCTCTGGATAGAACTAGAAATCGTCACCCAAATTCCGAAAAATTACAATATCTATCGTTTCCTAGCTCGAACGAGTTCAAATCCGGATGTCTCTCTGTCCGTACGTCCATCCAACTGTCCGTCTGTTCGTGCAACGGATAACTTGAGTAAAAGTTAAGATATCTTGACGAAACTTGGTACATATGTTCCCTGGAACCGTAGAAGGATTGCTATTGAAATTGGATCATTGCTACGCCTACAAAATGGCGAAAACCGATATATATAGGTATAAAAGTAAAATTTGGTATGAAGGATCGCACTAGGTATGGGTATATTTGGATGTATTTTTTTTAAGTTGCCGTGGCCCCACCCAAATTGGTGTTTTGTGAATATCTCGCACACCACTAAAGCTATATAAACCAAACTTTCTGCAGTCGTTTCTTTTACGTACCCTATTACCACGCTCAGCTCCCATACAAAGGTTAGGTTGAAAATTACTAAAAGTGCGTTAACTCCCTAACGGAAAACGTCAGAAACACTAAATTGTACAGAAAAAATGGCAGAGAGTGCTGCTCGCAGATATTTAAAAAAAAAAATAAATGGGCGTGGCATCGCCAACTTATGGATCAAAAACCATATCTCAGGAGGTACTCGACCGAAATTCGGTAGATAATACTTTCTTGACATCCTGATGACAGGATGGAAAATGGGTTCACAACCATATAACTTCCATATAACTTAATTTTGAATTCCATATGATTTCTTCACTTTATAATGTAAGGAACCGATGAAGATAGCGGAATAAATCTTTACAGAAATACCGTATATTATATATGTGGATGAACTCAGTGCCTTAGAGTAATTTTTCTCCGAAAATATCGTTAAATCTCTCAGATATTTTAATGTATTTGAGAGGAAATCTTTTTCTTCTAATAATGTGTGTCTGTACCAAAAATTATTAAAATCGGGTCATAACTTCCCATAGCTCCCATATACCTAATTATAGGTTTTTAAAAAATACGGTGGTTTCTTACTTGTTTAAAATTCGTATTGCCAAAAAGGGAGTCAATCGTAAACATTTGTCTGAGATTATTTGTCAGAATGCTTTACATGTATTATCAAGACAAGAATGTTTTGATGAATCTCATTTATAAGTTGGTGAGCTAATACCTTCATTTAGTACCGTAATCCGCAATCAATTTTGTTGCGATCTCGGTTTGCTCAACGACGATAAAATAATTAAAATAAAGTAATTACCTTCAAAGATGAAATCCATTGTACATTTTATATGTATATCTATACATAGTCGTAATTTGGTTTTATTTTCAAACATTAATTGTTTCAACACATTAATCACGTTTATTAATTTTTATCAAACAATATATACACAAATGCATAATGTTACTGCCTTACACTTTTACTTTATCACTTACATACATACATACTTTATAATATAGTAAATCGTAAATATTTTTGAGCAGTCAAATTTCAATTTCGATAAGTAATCTAAATGATTGCTGTAGTTAAGTAATCAATTGTTAACAATAATAAAAAAAAAATTTGATTAATTTCTTTTAGTAAAAGAAAATCGGAAATGAAATTGACAAAAAAAACTTAATTACTTTTTGATTACTTTTGATTATTTCAACTCAAAGATGCGAACCTAATGTTACGATGACTTTAGTTTGCTAATCATAATTAATTCAATTTGTTTTCATAGTCGAGGAATAAGCAATCAATTGTAATTAAATGTAATTAAAAAATTAATCACAATTATTCGCCATTAACCAATATAATTTTTGATTATTTTAATGGTACAAAATATGATTATTTCTAATGAAAATAGCTCAACGTTTTTAAATAGTGGGAATAACTACTTATCGATAATCATTACCATTGCTAATCATATTTAACAGCTCTGCACTTTTTACACACAAGCCATGTTTTAAATATTAATTTACAAGAAAATTTATTACAAAATACAAAGTCTGCCAGTGTGCAATATAAATATTAATAATTATTTAATATTTTTATACAATATAACAAATTGTATTGAAACCGAAATACTCACTAATAGAAAAAATAAAATTCTCACACAACCATTGACAATTATTATTAAGTACTTACAAATACAACAAGAGCTGTAATTATCATTACATTTATTTATTTTTTTTTGTATTTAGCAAATTGGAAGTGACTGCTTAGTATATAGTACATTTCTGCAGTCGAATTTTCGTTATTTGGTTTTAGTGTCTACATATACAAATATATATTTAGTCTCATTTTATGCGTTATCATAGGTACTTAAGTGTAATTCAAGTGTATGCTGCATATCCAACTGCAAAATACATTTCTATAGGGCTCAATAAGAAGACGTATGTTGCGCTGGATGTTGTTCTTGTTTTTGGTTTCTTAAATATGCTTAAAATTTCTAATTCGGTTTTTTAAGTGTGTGTTTCATTACAAGCATTCAGATGCTGGTAATCATATATATTGTTGTAGGTAATTATGATGTAATGCTTATAGTATATTTACATATATACAATAGTTATTACTTATGGACTTATTAACTCGCTTAAAAACATCGTTGTCTGCTTAGATACAGCTTGAAGTGTAGCCTAACACACTACATCAAATAAAAAATTCAATTACTTTCGGTACTTTTTCGTTAAAATTATATTTTCATATTATGATTTGAAGAATTCTGGCTGAAGATTAAACTGTTATATTTATATTGGCTCAAGTTCAATGGCGATATTTATTTTAGTATCGTTGGAATCGCTCATGTACAGTTGTTAGGTTTTTACTACTTATTTGAGTATTAAAGAAAAATAATAATAGAAAAGCTGTAGTTTAACAAAAGCTGTTAATTCAAATTTATTTTCGTTTCTTTTGAATTTTTATTTGTCTTCTTCAGCTGCTGTTTTATTTCATTATACTCATTAATATTTTTATTATTTTTTTTTTTGTTTTTTAAGTATTGAAATATCTACGCATTTGTGTAATTCCTTACTAAATCTTCGTGTGTATGTGTTCGTTAAATAGGTTCATTTATTTCCTCATAATTTTTGAAATTTTGATTTGGATTATCTAGAAGCTTTGAAGCACAGAGCTGCGTACACAAGTTATAGTTTTATATTTTTATTAAAAAACTCCATTTTTCAATTATTATTGTGCTTATTTTACAAGCTTAAAAGCTACTTATTAACATTTAACGGTAATTAAATACAAATTTAATGAATTTTTACACATCACATCATATTTTTGTGTATAATTTATAATTACTTAAGCTTAAAACTATTTTTAAAGTTTTTATTTTAATTTTATATTTTTCTTTTAATTTTTGTCATCTTATTTGAGCTTATCGTTTTTTTTTCTAACAAATATTTATGTTTGTAGTTTACAAATGATGAATTAATAATTTTATAAGAATGTATAATATATAAAACTGATTTTATATTTTCTCATTTTTAAATGAATGGCACTTCGTTTTGATGAATCTCACTAGCTCACAAATTTATACTATTAATATATACATGTATATATCTATATAGTTCACAAATTTATTAATTAACGGCTATGTTACGTGTTTCAAACGCTGTGTTTGGCAAAATTGTTTTATTTAATTTTTTCTAACTTAAACTTTTTTAATTTTAATTTTTTTAATGCATTTTTTGTATAAAGCAGTACATTAACACTCAGGTTTTCTTAAATATTTAAGTAATATTTAATTAGTGAATCTATATAAAATCTATCTTAAATTGCTAAGAAACTTAACAAGCTAATATACATATATAAAAATCTATAACTTTCATCAACCTCTAACAGACAATCTCAATTGAGGAGCGAATAAAATACCCCATAAAAATCCAACACACACATATAAACATACAATACACACTCTCCTCAAGTACATAAATACATACCCTGCCAGCCAAGGGTGGTGAAAAAGCTGGTTAAACCGAAGTTTTTTAAACCCACAAAAGTGGTAAAAAAAGTGGTGAGTTTGCCATAGGCCAGCATAGCTGCTTGTGAGTTTTTTAACCACTATTCCCCTCACACGTACGAATACAAAAACAAAATAACCCAAACGTGTGCGTTGGTGTTAGTAATTGAAGAAACATGAGGGGAAAGTGGTTAGGCCTGGCTGGCAGGGTATGTACATGCTTAGCTAACTAACTGTTGTAACAACAGTTTCTTCTGTCCAACAACAGGAGGAACACCTTAACGCATGCGATTTTTTGTTTTTGTAAAAGAGTAAAGTAAAAAATATGCTGAGCACAACTATAATACTTTAACATTACAAACTGCTACGATTATGCAATACGTACATACATACACACATGCATATATGTATACATATGTATGTACATAAAATATTGCACATAACTGTAAATTCGAACTGCGCATTAAAATTACGAATTTTTGAAATAACGACTAATGCGTATACTAAGTCCATTTACAGTATGTCAAGAAACAGTTTACACATAGAAAATAAATACACTTTTTCACTTTCCGCAGCAAAATTTTTTACTTTTTACTTCAGTTCAACATATTTTTTGAATCAGGGATGGTTACTTACAGTATTTCAAGAGATGTGATGCAAAAAAAACTGCGAAAGCAATGCAAAAACCAACCAAGAACAACAAAAAACAAAAATCAAAAATCATTCAATTTTGTTAGTGTCAAGAAAAACTTTACCCACTTCGATTATTTGACTTGTTAAGCACGTGTTATACAGTTAACCGTACTTCACCGTTACTTATTCTTCGTAAAGGCATTTACAATGAAGTTGTCAATTAGTTGGTGATTAATTTTTGCTTTTTTTCATATCTGAAGTACCCATTATTGTCTTTTTAATATTCCATGCAAAGGGTTTAGTTTGAAGAGGTCCAACTATTGCCCCATAATCCCCAATGGGGTAAAAACGTTTGAGATCTAACAGCAATGTTTTCTTTAACCCTCTAAATAGTGTAAAATGGCTAAAATTGATCGGAAAATATGGAAATAAAAGAACCAAAGCCAGAAAAAGGCCCTAAATTATAAATAAGTGGACATGTACAGTGCTTAATGTCTCGAAAACTTGACCAAATTCCAAAAATTTCGATCAGTGTTCTTACGAAAGAGTTCTAGGAAGAGTGCAACATTCAGATTTCTCATGAAACTGCGCGACAAAACATGCTACGACATGAATACATATGTATTAAGATGTGCTATAAAAAATAATCGAAATGATGTTGTGTCTTTCTAATGAAAATAATGCCTTGTGTCGTACTCTAGTTAGCCAATTGTTGAAATATAACATCTTCTTGTTCTCGTCCCATTATATGACATCATCCCAGTAGTGCCCAGGTTCAGAAATATACTTAATAATAGCAAACAAAAAACGTTTCTCTACATTTGGTGCATACAGCATTTTTTTTTTTTGCAGATCTTCGTGCATGTTCATGTCGTAGCATGTTTTGTCGCGCAGTTTCATGAGAAATCTGAATGTTGCACTCTTCCTAGAACTCTTTCGTAAGAACACTGATCGAAATTTTTGGAATTTGGTCAAGTTTTCGAGACATTAAGCACTGTACATGTCCACTTATTTATAATTTAGGGCCTTTTTCTGGCTTTGGTTCTTGTATTTCCATATTTTACGATCAATTTTAGCCATTTTACACTTTTTAGAGGGTTAAAGAAAACATTCCTGATAGATCTCAAACGTTTTTACCCCATTGGGGATTATGGGGCAATAGTTGGACCTCTTCAAACTAAACCCTTTGCATGGAATATTAAAAAGACAATAATGGGTAATTCAGGTATGAAAAAAAGCAAAAATTAATCACCAACTAATTGGCAAATTCATTGTAAATGCCTTTACGAAGAATAGGTAACGGTGAAGTACGGTTAACTATATAACACGTGCTTAACAAGTCAAATAATCGAAGTGTGTAAAGTTTTTCTTGACACTAACAAAATTGAATGATTTTTGTTTTTTGTTGTTCTTGGTTGGTTTTTGCATTGTTTTCGCAGTTTTTTTTGCATCACATCTCTTGAAATACTGTAAGTAACCATCCCTGATTCAAAAAATATGTTGAACTGAAGTAAAAAGTAGAAAATTTGGCTGCGGAAAGTGAAAAAGTGTATTTATTTTCTATGTGTAAACTGTTTCTTGACATACTGTATATACATAAACTTTATGAAGATTTACATATATACAAATAAACATGCATACATAGTACATATGTATGTATGCTTATACAGGACACGCATTAATGTCCATCTCCGCCATCTCCGCCATAGTCGCCACTCTTCCCCCACTCATATATAGTACATATGTATGTACATACATATATCTGTGTCGGTAGTGAGGCGCTTAACAATCGATACAGTCCTTGCAGCGTTTGCAGCATTTAAAGCAGTTAAGGTGACCCTCCACACCGGAGTCAAACACACGTCGTGGTGACCCGCGTCAATCGTGTCATTTCCATGCTGCCGAAATTATTCTTGAAGAACAACGATTTGAATGTTGTACGAAATTGTTTCGACATCAGTCCGTAGAGCACAAAGCCGACGGCGGCATTAATGAGCGCCAATAGATCCATCATTTCACCGAATGGTGGATAGCAAACAAAGAAGAAACATTTCGCCAACACACCAGAGAGCAGACCCAATATGCCTTGTGGAAATTCAGTGACCAGGAAGAGTATGAGTACGGCAACCAGCAGCATGGTGGTGCGATCAGTGCGACGATCACATTTTGGTGGACTGTGTGGATGGAAAATGAGGTTAAATTATTGCTATATTAATTATAAATCGTATATTTGGTATAAAATAGTATTTCATTAGAAAAAAAATATTTATTTAAATTGTAACATACATATGTCAATGTCAATGCCGTAACAAAAGACTGTACGGCATATCTAGATTTTCCAAATTTAGGATATCAACTATTGTGCTATAAATTAGAAAGAAAAAAATAGTTTTAAATTTAATAGTGAACCCCCTATATTAATTATTATTACTTTTATCGGCAGGTGGCAACACTATTCTGTTTTCGAACCTACCTAAAACACTGGGTAGTGGTAACATTTCATAATATTTTTGACGGGAAATCCAAAATAGGACCTCGGGCTCGATCCAAAGGGGGGAAAAGGGTCAGAACCCAGCTATTATGGTATATATTTAACTTGTAACAGTGTTATACTTATTGCAAAAAGCTACTCGAACTGCTCGACTACGATTAATGAAGTTTGACTTAGGAAAAATCATTTCCGTGATTGAAGTTAGTGAATATTTTGAGATTGAGAATATGTACATATGTATATTTGACTTAAAGACACATCTTCCGTTATTCATTGTATGAGTTGTCGGTTGATATCGTCAGTTCAATATAGAAATCAACTACGTGGAGGTTTTTCTGCAAGAAAGTGTCTGTAGAATTGATACCCTACATCTGATATAAAAAAATGGTCGAAATCTGTTTGCAAACTAAAAACTCTTTGTTCAGAAATAAATTTAAGAACTATATTCCTTTGTTCAATGAATCAACTTTGTTGGTATATATTGTAAAGTGGTCCTCTTCAATACACATGTAATTTCAGGAATAATATCTTCATTCCGTGTAACACATTGCGTTCATAGGTATTCCAAAAAGAGCTTTCAAAGTATTTAATAGCATAACAATTCCATTGAAAAGCAATACTAGTTGCAATTGCAACTGATTTTTTGCTTTTGAGTTTCATCGGAATTTATTCGACGGGAATTTGACATCCCATTTACATATACATATATGTAGGTATATTGAATTCACTGGCTGTACTACCGAGTAATTATAGTTAGCTTACAATTGACTAAAAACTCGTAAGAATTATTAATTGTGTATCAATTGATTTATCAGGAATGCGCTTTTAACTAAGGGAATTATATCAAAATTATACCCTATTACAATAGTTTTGATGAATGTGGATTATTCTTGATTTCTTCCAAAAAAAAAAAATAAATTATTTAGAATGACTATTGAACTATTTAGTTTTTAATTACTCTTTTTATACTCTCGCAACAAATGTTGTTCACATAACGGTTGTTTGTAAGTCATAAAACGAAACGAGTTAGATATAGGGTTATAGATATCAAAATGATCAGAGTGGCGAGTAAAGTTCAATGTCTGTCTGTCCATCCGTCCGTCTGTCCGTCCGTGCAAGCTGTAAGTTGAGTAAAATTTGAGAAATCTTGATGAAACTTGGAAGACGTATTTTTTGGCACCATAAGAAGGTTAAGTTCGAATATGGGCGTAATCGGACCACTGCCGCGCCCACAAGATGGCAATAACCGAAAGCTCGACCAATTTCAATGAAATGCGGTTCATAATATCTTCCTAGCTTCCCAATGATATGTTTTGAAAATAGTCAAAATCGGTTCACAACCACGGCTATTTCCCTTATACCTGAACTTTGAAGATGGTCTGAATAGTTTATTTTACAATACATTAATAAAGTAAGGTCTAGTGAAGATATCGGAACAGAAATTTGCAAAAATACTGCAATTAAAGAGTGGCATCGCCATTCTAAAAATTGTCGAAATCGGTCAATAAGTTTTCAAGACCCTATATATCGAATATGAGGACCTTATTGCTTCTAACAAATTATTTACCGAACATATAGGTAAGTCTCTCAGATATTTTGAACAAATTCAGAGGGAATATGTTTTTTCTAATAATATGTCTCCGGGCCAAATATGAGGGAAATCGGGTAATAAGTTTCACTAGCTCCCATTTACCTAATATTAGGGTTTTCAAACTTTCAATGGACTTTGTACCATATATATGGCGAATATGTGAGTCAAATTGTTTGTTATATTAATAAAATTAAATAAATAAATTGCGAGAGTATAAAATGTTCGTCACACCCGAACTTAGTCCTTCCTTACTTGTTTTAAATAGTACTATCTGAATAAATAGTGAAAGTAATAATTTTATTTATTGCTATTTTTTCACACACAAACATTTTCATACGCACCGTTGTGGGTGTCGTTGCTCCGTCAAAGGTACTTCACCAGCACAGCTGGCACCTCCATTGGCGCTACCAGTTTTAGTGGGATTATTGTAGTCCTTCAGTTTTTGCTTTCGCTTTGATGCCTCACATAGTACTCTTACCAATATGAAGCTGATAACGGTTAGTATGCAGCAGGGCAATAATTTGATGATCACCGAATGAATCCAAAAGTTAATTCTAAAATAAAATATTAACAATAATTTAATATTATCTATAATAACAATATTATTTAGAAAAACTTTGTTGTAGCACCAATCATTCATTTCCATACTGAATTTCAAAATTCAATTCTAACTTTTAGTTAAAATGCTTTAATCAAAATCTTGGATTTTCTACTTTTCTTTACACCCGAGAAAATTAAAAAAATCTGAAGGTTCCAAAACAGTGCTTCAAAATTTTGAACCTTATAGAAGTATTGAGTGGAGATTAAATTAGACATATGTACTTCATAATTATAAACATTTTTTAATAAATCAAGTGCAATTAAGATTTTTATTAATTTAATTATGATTTAAGAAGATTTATATGACGGCAATAGACACTAAATAGTAAGCGTCTATTTTATTTCATCATGACGAGCACAGTAACAGAGAAATGAAGCGAACGCACACAATAAATTCAACATTTCATACAACAACAGCAAAAAGCCGAATGCTTTACTTTTAAATGCCAAGTAGTTCAACGCCACTTGCTACCAGGCGCCCACAACATCGCAGTAGATGAGTCAAATAAATCAAAAATATATGCCACTCTGTGCGCTAAAAACAATACAACAACAATCAAACGACCATAATTTCCACAGCAAAGTGCATCGCTTGCTACCAGGCACCCAGAACAATGCAGTAGGCAACTCATTACCACTGAAAATACCAGCTGTTCTGCCATAAGCAGACTTCTAGCAACAAAAAATGGGTTCCACAATCGCATTCTTTCGCATAACAACAAACATTAGCTCCAAATACCGAATTGTTCCTATGCCTAAGCCTCACTGATGCATTCCTTTGTATATGTATTTTGTTATTGTAAATCAATTTTTCTTTCTGTGATCTACCTGCTTGTTGCTTATGTTCGCCTGGTACATTGCGTTGAATTCTTATGGGGAAAATGAATGTTGTGACTGCGATCGCATTACAAAAACAACTATAGGTGATTTATATTTTGTTAGTGTTGTAAATTCCCATATGCTGTTTAGTAAAGAGCATCGCCTGCTATCAGGCGCACAAAACAGTGCGGTAGGTAGGTCAATGTCATTGAAAATACCAGCTGTTCTCTCATAAACAGACTTCTAACAACAAAAATGGGTTCCACAATCGCATTCTTTCGCATAACAACACACAGTAGCTCCAAATACCGAATTGTTCCTATGCCTAGGTCAGACTGATGCATGCCATTGTACATGCATTTTTTTATTGTAAATTTTTGTTTCTTATTCCCAGTGATCCTAACACAAATGATCATATTGTTATTGTAAATGGAAGTAAAATTTGCCTAGTGTCCATTTATGAGCGCCTGGTGCAACGTCGGTATTTGGCAAAAAAAAATACATAGGGGGAATGTGTTTTCGTAGAAAATGAAAAAAAAAAAAACCAAGGCAAGCAGTGTCAATTTCTACCAGGCGCACAAAATGATACAGTAGGTGTCTCTAACATACATATTAAAATTCTTTCGGCATAACAACAAATATTAGTTTCGATTGTCAAATAGTTTATAAGAAAAATCATACCTTACACTTTTATATACGCCTGTGATTTACACTTTTATGTACGCCTGGTACATTGCGAGCAATTCTCATATAAAATAAAAGAAAATTTTGCGAGAAATTCAATCGAACACATTGAAAAGGTTAATTTGTTTACATAAATATATATTATTTTATAAATTTGATTCTGCATTCATTGTTGTACATGTTAATATTTTCATATTGTTGTTGTTTTATGAACTCCTAGTATAAACAAACATACACGAAAGTCGTATAGAAAAAATACCAACAAAAAGGCAACTGTCTACCAGGCGCACAGCAAAAAGAATGCAGCAACCAACACATGCTTCATTCATTATTTTGTTGGCACAACACACATTCGTTCCAATTGTCCACGCCGTTCCTAGAATAACAAATACTAAGTACTGTTCTATTTTATTATTATTGCATTCTCTGACCTTCGCGACAATAACAAGCAAGCTGCATTATTCTCTTCGAACTTTTGTTGCTGCATTATTCGAACTTTAAGGAATTTTTTTTACATAATTGATAAAGAGAAAGAGAGACTAAATAAATTTGCATACACCTGCTGTTTATGAACGCCTGGTACTTTTGATCAACAAGTACAGAGAGGAATTTAGTTTGCTGAATTTCTGTTTACTTTTTTTGTTTTCTGCAGCTCAAGTGCTTTGCAGTAGAGTTGCCCACCGATATTGATAATACATATGTATTTACTTTATATTTATGAATACAGTTATACAATGCGATATACTAAAAGAACTTAGTGAATTTCGATAGTAAATTTCAGGAAATTTTATGCTTTATTACAACTCATATGATATAAAAACATTTCGTTTTTCAAAACTACTTTTATATTTCTTTCTAATATTTTAATAAAGAAAGAAAGCAAAACGTCAAAAATTTTTCATAAATATTTTGTTTTCTTTATTGTTATATTTATAACGAAATATGCTCAAAATCTTAATTGTACTCGTTGCTTTCATAAGCTCTTACCATGTAAGTATTTAATGGACGTTATCAACAGACCATCCAATATATCTAATCCAGCAAAGATTTTTAGGACTGTAACGGCGCGCAAAGCGGACTCGTCAATTTTTGGTATACTTGTGATTTTCAAATGGAATCGGAACTGAATGACATGAGCGAAGAATGCCGAAAAATATATAGCCAAAAAGCGGTTAAGAGCGATGTCTATGAACTTTATAAAACTGAAGCGGAAATGTTTTACAAATTCAGAAATAAATTGGTGGAATGCGAAAGCAATGGTAAAACGTGCGCCTTGAGTGATAATCAAAGTGAACTCGAAATGCCGCTGGTGAGTTAGAGGTTACGGTTAAAAATAATTGGCGCTTAAATGTATGCTACAGTTTTAATAATTAAATGAGTAAATGCGTTTAGTCTAAGTATCTAAAAAAATATTTATAATATAAGTACATACATATTATATTATAATATAATATTTTTTTTTATTTTTTTAAACTAATTTATCTATTTGTATTACAGCTTATAGGTTATGACATCAACAAACGCAAGCGTTTATATAAAGATGCCGAAATGAATCAGTGCTATGTGGAGACCAGTAATAATATTGAATTCATAAAATGTATTATCGAAATTCGCAAGAAATTATTGGCTGCGCTAAATCAGAAATGTTTAACCATGTAAAGTGGTACAAAGTAATTTGATTTTATTGAAAAAGTATTTCATTCTAATTTAAAGATTTTGTTTTTGAAAAAAAAAAAATATCATAAAATGCACGTGAACTTCTTCTACGAAAACTTTGTTTGCATACTGTTGCATTGGACAACACCACAAATAAGGATCACCTTAATTTTGATTTATTCTATCTCTCACAATTTCTGCGAACTTCGAATTAAGCAGCAATAAAATTTTAGAAAACTGAGCAACGTAGCTTCGTTATTGTGCCCAAGAATGTCAAATACAAATATAGCAGGCGCTCAGTGCAATTTTAAGTAGGAACAATAAGAGAATTGGCACACGAGTTATATTTTTGCGCCAAGGTCATACAACACATTATCGTTCCGTTCTGATTTTTCTGAACGCCTGTTACATATTTTTGTACACTTCTGCTTGATTTTTTGTACGTGAACGCGAGAAGATAGGGAATAAAGAAGAGTGATGAAAGTGCAATTGCAATATCAGCTAAGTAAGAGATGTTAGTGGTTCTGTGAGACTTTTGATATTGATTAATAAGGTTTGTATAAGTTAATAATATAAAAAAAAAAATAAAATTTGATTTTTATAAAATTTTCTCAATATTTATTTGGTCGTTTTTACCCAAGATGTGTACATTTTGAGAAAGGTTATTTGTTTTATAATTTAAATTTCTAACTCTCGATTCGAATCAACTGTTTTTATTTTGATATTTCTATTTCACAAAGGTTTACGGATTATCACGCTCTAATTAGAGGCTGCGATTGCGTCTTGAGAATACTATTCAGATGGTCCCGCATTGCTCTAGCATATATGACCTTATCTAAACAATAACGTGCTCAATGTTGGTTTCCAAGTGGAAGTCTAAGCTAGGCTAGTTCGACCAAGTAAACTTTCAGTGCAGTGTTCCTTGGCATCACAACAGTTTCATTAGAGAGTCAAAGCTATCCTTTGGAAAACAACTCCCAAAAGAAAAAACTTTATTTTTTAGTTGAACTGAAGTTTATTGAAACTTTTTTTTATAAAAAGGGACATCATTTTACTGTATTCTTAAATGAATTCGCTCTATTCATTAACTCGGCAGATTTGAGAAATGATTGCTTCACATTTGTAACTACCTGCGAGAGGAAATAAATAACTGCGACCACAACTAAATTCAAAGACTACAAGTGTCAATGTATTACTTATGATAATCACATTATTCACAGACGACTGTGCGTGGGTGAGCAAACGAGTTGAAATTCGTTAAAGCCAAATTGCAATCTGGCGAAAGTATACTCGTCTCACTGTATATTTGGTTTGCAGCCTTGACCAACGCTTCCAATGCGTAGATAAAGAGAAAGTCAAAGTCTTTAATACGTTTTACTCTGCTTGGTTTAGTGTCACTTCTTTGCTTTCTGCCAATATGAAAGTCGTTTATGTGCAAATGTCAGTGCTTAAGTGTACACAGCTTTAATCTGGTTGACATCAGCGAAAACTTGGTACTCCCATTTATGGTGCGCCACAACATAAGAGTTGATGAGTCAGGCACTGAGCTCATCTCTGCTACAAAATCAACTAAGACGATGACAACGACAAGTTGGCAATTCAGTTTATTCCATTTGCATAGTGGCATTTTAATTTAATTATACGTGTAGTTTTTTGACTACGCAGAGCTTTGGTTTCCCACATAAAAAAATGAGAAAACGTAAATTATAACTTTTTGAAATTTCTTCAACTAAATCTTGACCCAAACTGCTTCAATTCTTTTATAAAGCTTCTTCATAACTGTAATACAGTATATTTATTTTCAATTCCGTCATTTCTAAGAAGCTGTCAATAGATCTGAGTTGCCTTAGTGATAAAGGAAAGTATTGTATATTTGCTTTGAGTTCACTAACATTTCTTGTCCCTCCTCAGTTCTCTATCAGACCGCTAACATTATGTGTTTCATATGAGATATGTAGAGTATGACTAAGGTTTTGAGCTGAACATTAATCTAATAATATTCTATTAAAATTCAGTCATAAGTATTCCCTTCTGAAAATATTAAGTTTTGCTTCGTATAGGCAAGTATGTGAGTAAGTATTACTCTTTTCGTGAATGCTCTATTGGCATACGTACAATTCGCCAAAAAAAACCGTTCGAAAGTCTGAACACCATTAGGAAGTTACGTTCTCATCCTCATTGTTCTAATTCTCTAATTCTTGGTATTATTGATTCAAAACCAATTCCGAAGATAAACCATTTTCAAAGATAGCATAAACAAATTTAAAAAAAGGATCGTCCTTAAGAATATATATATATATATATATATATATATATTTCAATAATATTTGAACCTATATTTATATTTTATATTTCTAGACCCCTATAATTTTTAGTTTATTTTAGTTTATGTACTCAAAAACTCAAACGATAGTGAACACAGCAAAAATACAGACCAAAGTAAGAAAACAATACCCAAAATCAGTTCTACAAAAATATAATGGACGGAATCATTGATTCCGCAGCGAATTCGATTTAGATACAATAAGGATTTTCGATTGAAAATGTTCATGCAATTATTGATTTCGTCGATAAACTGCTTTACCACAAAGTGAAAACGTAAAACTGTTATATCGACCTTTATAGACAAATTCGACACGATCTTTGATGGTCTATTACAAACGGTGCATCGCTGGAAAGGTTTCTAGTTCTTCGTCGACTTTGATTTAGAGTATTGTATATTAATTGATTCCACAATTCATTATTTGTACTAAATGTATAGGAATTGGGGAGTGTTCACAATGTCAGCTGATAACCAGTTCTATTTTTTAATAAACGTCAATGATTTTCCGGGTAACCAAGTTGATTGAATTGACTTTAAATTTTTAAATTAAATGTGTTCGAACACGTTGAATTTCGAAAAAGTCTCTCTTTTGGGTGCCACTGTCAAAATAAATTTCAAACTTCCTCGCAGAAGTGAAATGTGATATGTATATGAATGTACATATACCACAAATTCACCGCAGATGCGCACGTATTTATTGGACCATATCAAGTGTTAAATATTCTCATTCGCACCAACTGACACACATCCGTCCGTACCGATACATTCATCTGCTACGCAACGCATTTATTTACACTCACCTGTACAATTGGGTATCCTTGTCGGCGTAGACGTGATACAATGGCACCTTGCTGTCCTCCACATAACTCTCGCGCACCTTGAAAACGAACAATGTTGGAAAACACACAATCGGCGATACAATGAAGGAGAATACAATCGCTTCGGTGCAATGTGACAGCAGGAAGGCAGCAAAACGGCCATGCGGATGTCTGAAAAAGAGAGTAGGAAAAAGTTTGCTACACAAATAAAAAAAAACAGCGAAAGGAAGGCCGAAAGCGTTAAAAGCAGTTTACAAATAAAAACCATTAAAACCAATTGGTAGATCGAATTTAAAGAAAAAGATAAAACATAGTAAGAATAATCGTAAATCGAATGAAAGGGGAGAGAATTTCAAAATTTTGTTAAAATATTTTTTTACTTGCTAGCATTGTCAAAAACTATTGTTTTTTTGTTTGTTTGGAGGCGTACACATTTTAATAACAACTACTTATTACTTATACTTTGGACAAACTACAGAACTGAGTGCTTTAGCTATTAAGAATGAAAGAATACATATTTAGAAATTTTTAAAATTAATTAATACAGTTATTGTAATTTGAGGAAAATATATACATATATTTGAAAACATATAGTATTATATAACATTTCTGAAATTGTATTGAAATTTTGCGATTTTGGTTTTTGAAATAATAATTCCCTTTCTTAATTATTCCGTAAACGCAAAAAGGAAAATGTTGTAACCACGTCAACATTAGAAAGCCCTTTATTTTAAGGTTTTTTCAATAAGGGCGCCACAAACGTTTTTTTTTTTTAATAAAGCAAAAACAGTTTGGAATATCATTGAAATGATTTATTCCTGTGAAAGTACATTCGATGCCAATATGTATGGAACTCGATTTCTTTTTCATGGTCACTACGGGAACGCTTGTGGAAGTGCAGATGCTGAACCCAATTTTCGCCGGTTTTCAAGCATAAATCAGCCGTTACTGCTGCAATTCACATTCGAATTTCGTAGGAAGTTCATCAATCGACGCTGGCTTGTTGACATAGACCATAGACTTGACGTAGCCCCACAGGAAATAGTCTAACGGCGTCAAAACGCATGACTGTGGCGGTCAATTGATTGACCCATTTCGTGAGATAACACGTTTACTAAATTTGGTTTTTAATAAATCGATTGTGACATTCGCTGTGTGGCCTGTGGTGTCGTCCTGTTGGAACCACATATTGTCCAAGTCCATAGCATCGTTATTCGGGTCAAAATTATTCGGTTCTCAATGAGCGATTGCGATTCCTATTCACAGTAACGTGCCGGTCTTGATAATCACCGAAGAAGTACAGCCCAATGACGCGGCCGGCGCATAAACCGCATCAAACCCCAATTTTTTTCGGTATGCAATGGTGACACATGGAGTACGTGTGGATTGCTGCCTGAGCAATAACCCATATTTTAGTTATTGGCGAAGCCAGCCAGAAATGAGCTTCATCCCTACGAATTGAGGCCATTGACTCCGAATATCGGTAGTAAATTTTAATAATTTCGACTCGCTGTTGGATCGTAACTTAAATACTCAAAGCTTTACTAAAGGGAAATGTCAAAAGAGCGGAAAAAATATGACGTCGTTTGCTGTTTTATAATTTGCCTATGGGTCTACTTTTGTAGCGTCCCTTTTGAAAAACCCTTTACATATCAACATACATACATTTAGCGCAAAAGCTATTCACTATTTTATAAATTCTGTCAATTTACTACAGAATTGCGGTTGACAAAGTATGTAAATAAAAATTCTCATATCCCTTTCTCTTTTGTTGATCCCCGACCTTGTACCAAAGTTTTGTTTATTGGTTTATGTTTCCCAATCAATTCGTACTAAGAAATGATTTGCTGTTGTAATTATGATTGTCCATAGCAACTTTGACCTTGTAATCACAATTTTCCAGCAACATATTTACTGATTTGCATAAACCCATACCGAGAAAACAGCAATGACAAACTGCGATTCGATTAAATTATAATTGAACCAATCTGCATGGATTCAACAGCAGAAAAATACGAATAATATTTGTTGTGCTGGTTACAATAAATATTATACATACATGTGAAGAATAGTATGAAGCTTGTACATGGACAACAATCAACGAAGATCAACGGGTGATTTTTACATTAGAGTCCATAAGTTTGTTGGAAACTCCTACATATAGCCAATTACCCACGTACCGACAATATGAAACACATATATATGTATTTAAATATTTATTTTCTTATTTTCATATGTAGTCCTGAGCATTTAGCTTTTGTTTATTTATTCTATTTTGTTGTCTGTATTTGTACTTATTTAAGTAATTGCGTCTGGACCGGGATAATCATAAGCATACACATGCGTGGGCTTTTGAATATGAAATGAGGTTTAAATAAATACTACATGTTGAATGCTTTCAATGTATAAAGGTAAAATATTTTGGATAAAATTTAATTCTATAAACATAACATTCGACATAATCTTATTTCTATGGAAACATAGAAGAAATCATAAAAAAAAATTCAATCAACTTTTTCCTTATCAATTGCATGTCAAAATTAATCTCAGAATGCTTAAAAAAGTTCTGCTTCAGAAATCTAAAACCTTCAGTATGGACTTTTTCAAAGCAAACGGAAATATTATCATGTTTTTCCTCTTTTAAAGATTGATTTATTCATCCATTGCCTGGCAGCTGGAATTCTCGTTTTGAGCCAGGTACCACGTTTTTTACACTCTCGCAACAAAGTTGCTAAGATAGTATTATGGTTTTGTCACCTAACGGTTGGTTGTAAGTCCTAAAACTAAAAGAGTGAGATATAGGAATATATTTTATATATATCAAAGTGATCAGGGTGACCGTCCGTTCGTCCGTCTGTGCAAGCTGTTACTTGAGTAAAAATTAAGATATCTTGATGAAACCCGTGTTTCTTGGCACCATAAGAAGGTTGCTTTCGAAGAAGAAAAGGCAAAATCGAACGGCCACTCCCACAAAATGGCGAAAACCGAAAACACATAAAGTGCCATAACTAAGCCAAAAATAAAGCTAGGGTAGTAATATTGGGTACTAAGGATCGCACTATCAAGGGCCTTATTTGGATGTAAATTTTTTGGAGAAGTACATGTCTCGTATAGTATTAAAACTATATCAACCAAACGCTCTAGAGTCATTTCCTTTAAGCACCTCCTTATACAGCCCAAAAATGGAGGAAAAACGGATTATAACCACGCCCACCTCCCATACAAAGGTTATGTTGAAAACTACTAAAAATGTTTTAATTCAGTAAGGGAAAAGACTAGATACCTTAAATTTCATTATAAAGAAGGTATGGAAGAGCTGCACTCAAATTGCTATACAAAATTTTAAATGGGTATGGCTCCGCCCACTAATGGTTCAAAAACCATATCTACGAAACTACTCGACCAATATCAATGAAATTTGGTTTGTGATATTTTCCTTGCATCCCAATGATATGTTGCGAAAATAGGCCAAATCGGTTCACAACCGCGCCTACTTCCCATATACCAGAACTTTGAACCAGATCTGAACCGTTTACTTTACATGATATAAATTAGGCACTAATGAACATATCGGAACAAAACTTTGTACAAATGTACAGTATTTATATAGTGTGGCATCGTCCTTCTAAAAATCGTCGAACTCGGATCATAAGTTTTCAAGGCCCCATATATCGGAAATGAGGACCTCAGTGCTTCTAATTTTTTTTTTACCGAAAATATAGGTACGAATATATGCCGAATATGTGGGTAAAATTGTGTGTTATATTAATAAAATTAAATAAATAAATTGCGAAAATATACAATGTCCGGTTACACCCGAACTTAGCCCTTACTTGTTATTTAGTATTTTCTTGTGATACGCGTATTTCAATGAAGTATGATCCTGACATATTTTATGATATTAAGAATATCTTAACTACCTTCGATCTTACATAAGTTTGAGTTTGAGTTAAAAAATGTTTGGTCTAACTATGAAAAATCAGTTCTTAACATATCGATATCGGTTCTATATTACATATAATGCTTACTGGTATTCAAAATAGGTGTTCGCTTTCTTCATTTGAGGGATATTTCTGTCAGGCTAAAGATATTTCACCCATGTGGTATGTACTTAACAATTTGCCTCAAAATAAGCTAAAAAAGAATACAATAGGAGTCATTACAATTTAATTAATTTAGGGGCACACCTAGTGTGAAATTCCAAAAAAAAATCGATTTTTTTCATTCAAATAGTTTTTGAGTTATAGCAATTTAAAGAGCAGCCGCTCGGTAACAGTGAAAACGATCATTTTATCTTTTGCTGCAGTGATTACTGAAAAACAAATGATCAGATCATTATCGAATTTTTTTTACATGTTCTATATATAGTTCTCCGTACAATGACCTATCGATTTTTGATTTGTTCAGGCCAAAAACGACCAAAATTTTGGCTAAAATTCGACATAATTTGGAAACCACAAGCCCCAATTTTTTTGTGGTGCTTAATTGATTAGTTTTTTTTTTTTTTCAAATTGTTTTACAATTTTGGAATTGTTTTATCTGTGGAGGAAAAATCCAACATCGAAACGGTTCATGAATGCGGACTGTTTTTGCAGAAAAAGTGGGAAGGCATCGAAAAATAATTTTCAATTTTCTTCGAAATAAAGAAACTTATGAAAAGAGATTTACGTTGATTTACGGAAGCAGACGGGCGGTGTATAATGGAGAAGCTTCAAATTATCACGACTCATCCGTCAAAATTGAAGAAAAAAAAATAAAAGTAAAGTTATCAAATCAACTACTAAAAGGGTAGTTGAGGAAGCTGTACGTTTAAAAAGTCAGAAACTAAAGAAACATCCACCTCTTAATAAGTTGCGAAATAGATACGCCTAATTATTGTTCGAACACGTTTTATCTCCTAAGTAGTTGCATTATCTCATATTTTCAGATGATAATGCATTTATTTATGAATGCCATGAATATCGAACGTGAAGAACTCAGTGCCTACTGGTAATTTTTCACTGAAAATATCGGTAAATCCCTCAGATGTTTTATTTTAATTCAGCTAATCTTTTTTCTTCTAATAGTGTGTCTCTGTGCCAAAAATGGTGAAAATCGGTTCATGACTTCCCCTAACTCCCATATACCTAATTATATGTCAGCCAAATTAAGTTAGCATATAGTCACGGATATTGTGTAACTTGGTGGTGAAAATGAGTGAAATCGTTTGAGGAATTACCTCAGCCCACATATACTAACGGGTGATTTTTTTGAGGTTAGGATTTTCATGCATTAGTATTTGACAGATCACGTGGTGTCAAAGAGAAAGATGCTCAGTATGCTTTGACATTTCATCATGAATAGACTTACTAACGAGCAACGCTTGCAAATCATTGAATTTTATTACCAAAATCAGTGTTCGGTTCGAAATGTGTTTCGCGCTTTACGTCCGATTTATGGTCTACATAATCGACCAAGTGAGCAAACAATTAATGCGATTGTGACCAAGTTTCGCACTCAGTTTACTTTATTGGACATTAAACCAACCACACGAATGCGTACAGTGCGTACAGAAGAGAATATTGCGTCTGTTTCTGAGAGTGTGGCTGAAGACCGTGAAATGTCGATTCGTCGCCGTTCGCAGCAATTGGGTTTGTGTTATTCGACCACATGGAAGATTTTACGCAAAGATCTTGGTGTAAAACCGTATAAAATACAGCTCGTGCAAGAACTGAAGCCGAACGATCTGCCACAACGTCGAATTTTCAGTGAATGGGCCCTAGAAAAGTTGGCAGAAAATCCGCTTTTTTATCGACAAATTTTGTTCAGCGATGAGGCTCATTTCTGGTTGAATGGGTGAAGAGCAACCAGAAGCCGTTCAAGAACTGCCCATGCATCCCGAAAAATGCACTGTTTGGTGTGGTTTGTACGCTGGTGGAATCATTGGACCGTATTTTTTCAAAGATGCTGTTGGACGCAACGTTACGGTGAATGGCGATCGCTATCGTTCGATGCTAACAAACTTTTTGTTGCCAAAAATGGAAGAACTGAACTTGGTTGACATGTGGTTTCAACAAGATGGCGCTACATGCCACACAGCTCGCGATTCTATGGCCATTTTGAGGGAAAACTTCGGAGAACAATTCATCTCAAGAAATGGACCCGTAAGTTGGCCACCAAGATCATGCGATTTAACGCCTTTAGACTATTTTTTGTGGGGCTACGTCAAGTCTAAAGTCTACAGAAATAAGCCAGCAACTATTCCAGCTTTGGAAGACAACATTTCCGAAGAAATTCGGGCTATTCCGGCCGAAATGCTCGAAAAAGTTGCCCAAAATTGGACTTTCCGAATGGACCACCTAAGACGCAGCCGCGGTCAACATTTAAATGAAATTATCTTCAAAAAGTAAATGTCATGAACCAATCTAACGTTTCAAATAAAGAACCGATGAGATTTATGCTTTTTTTTTTTTTTTAAAGTTATCAAGCTCTTAAAAAATCACCCTTTATATATGATGATTTTCGATCTTCTAGTGCACTTTCTGCAAAATATATGGGTAAAATTTGTTTGTTATCTCAATAAAATGCGTGAGTATAAAATGTTCGGTTGCACTCGAACTTAACCTTTCCTTACCTGTCGTAAATAAGTAACTAACTACTGAATACAATAATTAGCATACTAAGCGAAACAAATTTAAAAATACCTATGTAGGTTGAAAATAAATATTCAAAAACCTCAGGCGCAACCTCGCCCACCTACGTCTGCTAAATTGAAATAATTGGGCAAACAGGTTGCCTGATGACCTTTATTCTCCCACTGCTAGAATTAATAAACCCAAACGATTACCCTCCTCCCGCCCAACCGACGCGTGGGGCGCAGTCCGCATACGAGCGGAATTTGCCGAGTCTAGAAAGGCAAGAGATTTTTAAGCATTCAGTTCTCAAACTGCTCAACTACAGAAAGAAACATTTCAACAGCTGAGATTTAAAAATTTATAAAAACAAAAAGTTAAAATTTTCTGAATATTACTTATTAAGAGAAGACAAAATAGTTTTTTTGATGCTAAATATTGAGTCAGATGGATCAAATGTGCTGGAATGAGAATTAAAATCCTGACATATTCGGCGGAATGGTGCGTTTAACTCAAAATTTGTTCTAGAAGATTTTAGAAGTAATGGTCTAAACTGCCTAGTTGAACGCAATGGGATATTAAACTTAATATCAGACAAAGGGAATGAACAACAAACTAAACCATTCAGAAGTTTTACTAGGAATATTATACCTAGCATTTCTCTGCGACTAGTGAGTGTGGGAAGATTTATAAGTTTTAAACGACTAGTATACGGGGGAAGATTCAAACTTGAATCCCAATGTAAGTGGCCTAAAGCAAAACGTAAAAATTGTTTTTGAACGGACTTCGATTCGGAGCTAGAATTCCATACCACAGAACCATACTCCAATATTGGCCTTACCAATGTTGTAAAAAGAATTTTAGTAATATACGGATCACTGAATTCTTTAGACCAACGTTTAACAAAGCTAAGAGCACCTTTAGCTTTTAAGACAATTGAATTTACATGAGAATTAAAATTTAGTTTAGGATCCATAGTAACTCCTAAATCAACAAAGCTAAAAACTTGCTCTAAACTGAAGTTATTTATTACATAGGGAGAAAGATCAACAGTTCTACGGGAAAAGCACATCGTTTTACATTTTTGAAGATTCAGTGGCATATCATTTTTGTGACACCAAGTAACTAAATTATTTAAATCCGATTGCAACTCAGTCCTTTCGTTATAAGAAGTATATGATTTAAAAAGTTTTACATCATCCGCATATAATAAAATTTCTGAAAACTTAATTACAGAAGGTATATCATTGATGAACAACAAGAACAGAATTGGGCCGAGATGACTACGCTGTGGAACCCCTGGAGTGACACTAATTGAATCGGATAATGTATTATTAAATAAAACTTGTTTTCTGTTAGTAAGATATGAGGATACCCATTCAAGAAGTCTTGGTTGAAAACCAAGAAGATCCAGTTTTTGCAAAAGAATTGAGTGGTTTACTCTATCGATTGCTTTACTAAAGTCTGTATATATAACATCAGTATTCTTATTATCCGTAAAACCAATTGACACATGGTTTACAAATTCAAGCAAGTTTGTTACTGTAGATTTCCCTTTACAAAATCCTTGCGGAGAAAATGAAATTAAAGGAGAGGTTAATAAAGTTATTTGGTCAGTGACAATAGCTTCAAAAAGTTTGGGTATAGCTGACATTTTAACTATCCCCCTATAGTTCTCAACAGATGATCTAACTCCACTTTTATGCAAAGGTAATATAAAAGAGTTTTTCCACATTGACGGAAAACTACCTTGTTTAAGAGATAGGTTAAAAAGCTTAGTTAAGGGCAGATAGATATATTTTGCACAATTTTTAAGAAAGCTTGAGGGAATCATATCAGGGCCATATTTAAACGATTTTTTTAACGTAACTAAATAATTTAAGACATCTGTTTCAGGAATAATTGGTGTATTAATTACAGTACTCCGACAAAACACTTGATGATATGGCACATTCATAGGGTAGTTTGAACAATAATTGAATTTGAAGAATTCTGCAAACATATTAAAAATAATATAATCGTCACTTGACATTGTTGATTTATATTTCATCGCGGACGGAAAATTGGAAATCCTGCGTTTGGAGTTAACGAAACCATAAAACAATTTAGGATTACGAATAATATTATTTTTTACTATGATTATGTAGTTTTTATAACATTTTTTGTTAAGTTTCTCAAACTGACGACGCAATTTAGAATATTTTAAATAGTCAACAAGAGCTCCAGTTTTTTTATAAAGTTTAAAAGCACGAGCTTTTTTATTTTTTAATTTACATAGCTCATTCGAATGCCACAAATTTGAACTTTTTCTTTTGGTAATAAAACATTTCGGAACAAATTTTTCAAAAATATTAAAAATTGTTTCATTAAAATGATAATTTGATACATTTAATTCAATATTACCACTTTAATCAGGCCAACTCAATTTAGAAAGTGTGGTCAACTCAATTTAGAAAGTTCACAATTAATCTCTTTGAAGTTAGCTTTCGCAAAGTTGAACTGAGTACAAAGGTCCTGTTTGTTGTATACAAGTAATTCGTCTATGATTTCGATATTAATTTCCAAGGCAGGGTGATAGGAGTCCTCTGGCAAAACTAAAGGATCAGATCGGACCACAGAAACTCTTGAAGTATTATCAACATAGACCAAATCTAAGAATTTACCAAACTTGTTCGGAATTAAGTTAATTTGGTTAAGACCCATCTCAGACATTTCTTCCAAAAACGCATTAAAGCTTAAACGAGTGCAAAAAGGGGTAATGCAATCGTCAACAGATTTCCAAGATACACACGGTAAATTGAAATCGCCTAGAACAATTATGTAATCAGTATTCTTAGCAATTGAAAAATCATTATTTATTAAAGAAGCATGCTGCATATATACAGATAAGTCCGATTGAGGCGGTATATAAGATAAAGTTAGGTAAATAGAACATTTATTAATACAAATTCGTATGCAATTAAATTCAATAAAGTCCGCATGAGGAACTTCTACTTCTTCAGATGGAATTTAAGAATGCACAACAAATAGTACACCCCCCCCGACTCTGTTCAGTCGATCGCATCTAAAGATTTGAAATTCACTATTTAATATTTCGTTATCAAAGATATGAGGTTTAAGCCAGGTTATAGTATATAGACAATATGAAGATTACAATTGGTTGACCTTTTTTTTCTAAACTAATTAAAACTAATTTGCGTATGTGTTGAATTAATTAAATGTTATAATATCCTTAGGGGTCTAACTTTTAGTTGAATACACACTTTGATTACCAAAAATATTTTGGTTTCCATAATATTTATTAGAGAGCTTAGTGTTACCTAGTGACAACATGATTAAAATAAACACTAGTGGTACTCATTTAACGTCGTAAACGTATGGCAACATCGCAAAATTACAATATCGTAAAACAGCTGTTAATTTTTACATGTATTTCATTTTACGACAATCTTGCAAATATGCGAGACCATTTTCAGTGGCATTCATGGCATGCTTACAATTAATTCACAATAAGCTGATATTACCACAATATTGCCAAAGAGCGCTCATTTAACATTTGTTGCCATATTGCAAATTTACTATATTTATATCATTGCAACGTTAAATGAGTACCACTACTGTTTGCTGACATGTTGCTAAGTGATAAATGATTTGTGTGCTTCAAATGATAAGTACTAAGTTGACACAATACTCGTGTTCTCCTCTAGATAAAAGCAGATACTACTATGTTACAACTAAGTACACAGATATGATTTCAAGTACAATTTTAAAATTACCAAAATGCAAACACAAAAATGCAGCACCAGCAAAGCAAAAAAAAAAAAACAAGTAATGAAATAAAACTATAAAAGTAGAAGTAGAACTCAGCAAATATGCAGCGAAGCCACTTTTAACAAGAATAAATACTACAGCAGCACAAGACACACACTCGTTTTTAAAAGCACAAGCGTTGAATCAACTAACTCACACTCATGAGAATGCAAAAAAAAGTGTGTGCAAAAAGCAAAAACTATTTACAGATTATATAATAAAAAGCGCATGTGTACATAAGGCAATTAATTGCCAACACATACAACAACACACACACATGCGCACATACCTTATTGCCACATAACGCCATATTGCCAAAGTCACCGTCAGTCCAATGGATATGGTGTGCAGCACCTGTGTGAAATGCATGTGAAAAAGGACGAAAACCGCCCAGGCATAACTGAAATCCTTTTCGCCTGAAAGCAAATACAAGCAAACACACACACACACATAAATATTTATAAGCATAATTATTTCATAACAAACAAGTGATTAATGCAAATTCATGTCAGTCTCATTACTAAGTAGCGCATACTAAGTGCCTTGCAGGTTGTTAAAATGTAATTGGAATAAGGTGGTCAGGTGGTCAGGGGGTGGAGCATGAAGATTTCATTGCCACAAGGTATGCACGTGCAAATTAAAGTGCAAATATAAGCTATTTGTATATGGTAAATATTTAATAAATAAAATGTGTATAGACTGTAATTACTCCTACCTGGTTTCATGTAGATATACTGATAGGAAGCGAACGGTATATACTCGATCATCACGAACATATCTGCTATCGCCAGCCATTTGAGTATTTTATTAATTGGTGCTTTGGCCATATCCTTTTTGGTTAACACGATTATATTCAGGATGTTCGCAATTGTGCCGAATAAGCAGATCTGTGGATAAACAAAGAAAGCATTATGAGAAAAGTAATGTTAACAAAAAAAGTAATAAAATAGCAAATGTGGAGATGTTCAATTTAGCGAATATAAAAGGCATTATAATTGAGGATGTATTTAGATTACTTATGGACAATAGCTTACGAGATATTATTAAAGGATTTTAACGCTTTATTTACAATTTTCTATAAAGAAAATCTACGCATATATACGAACATAGAAGATCATGACCTGAATGGAACAAGAGATGCAAATACCACTTATGAAGTTTGAAAGGAATGCCATAAGAACCCTAGTAGGGGTGTCACTGTCTGATTGGAAGACACGCCAGCAGACTTGGGATACCATACAATCATTACTGTAGGAGCTCGCGAAGTTACTCACATAATACTTCTTGAGTTATATAACATTATCATCATCCCAGAGTGGTTCAATGAGGACTTATTACACCTAGCCTTACCTGATTAAAATGTATCAGTATATTTATTAGTTTTTAATATTACTATAAGTAGATCATTTTCAACATTCCTACTTCTTTCAGTTTTCCATTTCTATCAAAAACAAATGCTTTTTTTAAGCGATTATCGTTTGGTATGCAAAAGAGCATATTTTGGCCCTTTTCCAGGTTAGTCGAGACAGTCTTTGCCTACTTCAGCACTGGTTCACCGAATGAAGTCCATAGTTTCGTCTTCTCTCTGGTCTCTGGTGCATAGCAGTGGATCCTTGTTTCATCGTCGGTCACAAAACAACGCAGAAACTCTTTCAATTTTATCTTAAACATCGATCTCACTGTTTTACTTGTAATCGAGAGAGAGCATAGCTCATCAAATCTGACATCCATTTCTATGGTTGCCATCGAAGGAGAAGAGTCAACGTATACAGCATTTAACCGCTCTTTGATTTCACTTCGTTATTTTCTTTCCAAAACTATAATAGAAACACCGGATGCTCCAATTTTTTCTAAAATTCGCGAATGCGGTGAGTTCCATATGTGGTGTAGTCATTTCCGCGATTGTTCTCGGCTATATACTTATCGGACCGTCCTCGTATTTTTATTATATTTTAATATTGGTTACACTAAAGTACATAAGCTTTTGCTGGAGTTTTCGCCGGTTCAGACGGTCGGTCAGACATATTTACATGACCTCATCAACTAGTCACTTCATGTTTTTTTTTTGTGGATAAATACACACCTACACAAAAAAAAAATTTTGTCATGGTCTGGGATTCGAATCCGAGGTCCATTTAACCCCATCAGATCAAGTTTTTGACATAACCCCAGAAACCCTGTCGGCTTTTAAAAAATCAAATTGGTGGATCCAATAAGGCGGACGCTATTTTGAAAAATTCATCGGAATTGCTCGAAACTCGTTACTCTGGAGTTTTCGGCGTCGCTGATTTCGAATCCTATGTCGGTTTTTCAAAATGGCAGATGCGATATGGCGAATTTTTAAAATGTGTCCACCATATTGGTTCGCCATTTTGAATTTTTGAAAAGTAACGTCAAATTCGTAATCTGCGACCCCAAGAACCACCGAATAACAAGTTTCAAGCGAATCAAGCGAAATCCAAACAATAGATATGCATGTTGAAATACCCTCTAACCGTTCTCTTTAGAGTACATTTCGCTTGCTTCATACCAAAAACAAATAAATGATCTTCTCTTCCACGTCATTTATTCTCATATCTACACGCCAGCAAAAAGTGCCTCGCATACATGTATACAAACACACACACACACACACACACACACACAAATACACATGATGAGCATATAAGTTAACACGATCCAAGCATAAAGTGCAACTATGTCAACAACCCCGAAATTACAGCGCAAGCGACAACTTGTAAATTCTGCCGATGCAACCTCAGCACATCCGGCACATGCCAACCGAATATGCAATCAAATTGCATATACTAATTGCTAACACTAATTCTAGGAAATATATCACGCCACTTAATAATTCCGTGGCTTAGAATAAGTATAAATTAATCAAATTGTTAAATTTAAGTGGGAGTCGTTTCTGATCAATAAAGCGGACACGCTGTCCGATCAAAAAATAATTTTTTTGATATTCCCAACGCGGGAATACATAATTGGCGCCCGAGCAAAATTCAGTCGGTCCGGTAGAAAAACTGGCGCCCGGTTGAAAAAGTATTTTCGATAGCGGTCCCTGAGTAACGAAAGTAAAAAGGAGACATCGACGTGCCAGCCTTATCGAAAGACATAACGTGGAAGTGAAATAAAAACCAAAACTCAGATAACGTAGCTTTGTATTCGGAGGTATATTTTATGATAACTAAGTGCGTAAAGTGAGAAAACCAATATAAAATAAATGAAATACGGTCGTAAAAACAACAAACAACCACGCATTTCGTGTAAAGAATATAAAAAAAAATAATAATTTTTAAACAAATTAATTAGAAAACATACGCTATAAGTAAATGAAGTGTTTGAGCAATACAATTGGTGATGAACTCATGCTCATATAACTAACTACAAGCTATAGATAAACACACGCTCCTGTTGCATTCAAACACAGTTATATAGTCTTGGAATTTCGGCCAAGAAAGACACAGCAAGTGTAATTGCAGAGAACAGAGCGCGAAGCAAAGAGAAAAAAAAATTAAAAATAAAAAACACAAAGTTTGAGCGCTGAAAAATATTAGAAAAGTGCAAAAAGTAGTAAAAGTAATATTGAAAAATTTTCGAAAACATATTGAAAAATTGCGAAAAAGTTATTGAAACAATTTCGAAAAAATATTGAAAAATTTTCGAAAAAATATTGAAAAATTTTCGAAAAAAATTTTATAAACTAGAATATTTCAAAAAAAAAAAAACGTATTGGAATCAAAAAAGTGGATTTTGACAAAAAACACAGTGCAAGTGCTTAATAATTTGTGCTAAACACCGCTCGCGAATTTTCATTGAGTTGTTGTTTTTTTATGATTGCTTGCTTCACCAAAACTTGAACCTTAATCAGTTTTAATATTCGTCGCCCAAAGTGCGCCTGTAAAACGAAAACATACACACATACCTGTTTACAGCAAAACAATAATAGCAACAACAACAATAGCAGCAGTGTATAAATAATTTTGAAAACTTATTAGAAAAGCAACAAAAACACAAACGTATAACGAGTGTAGTGTTCGACAGTGGGGCTCTACGATTTGCCAACGTTAACAACGAAGTAAACCAGCAGCAGCAGCATCCAGAAACATCAGGATTAGAGTAAGAAAAAAATTGTTTTAAATTATAAGAATTATTTAAATTAATTTAAATTATATTGTAATTATATTAAATTGTAAAATGGCTAATCCCAACAACTTGGTCAGACCTCCCATTCTTCCTTCTAACCAATCCACTCCTCAAGCGACAAATAGCACTCAATTAAGTATAGACGACTTGACATCATTAATAGCGAATAAAGCGACAAATATACTACAGCAGCAAGGACCAAAGGTAGTACAGGCCACCCTAAATCCGGATGCCAACTTGGCAACCACAACTGATCAAACTATAGAGGACAGACATAGAGGAAATTTAGACGGTTTAGATAGGATCCCTGATGTAGTGAAGTGTCTAAAAGAATTTTCTGGCCGCCCAGGAGAATTCATATCGTGGAAAAAAAGTGTAGACCGTATATTAAATATATACGAACCATTAAAAGGAACCCCGAAATACTACGGAATCCTTAGTGTAGTTAGGAATAAGATTGTAGGCAATGCAGATATGGCATTGGAATCGTATAACACGCCACTTGATTGGTCAGCAATAACAAAATGTCTAGCAATGCATTATGCCGACAAGCGTGACCTATCCACCTTAGAGTATCAAATTACAACTCTAGTACAAGGTAATAAAACGGTTGCTGAATTCTATCAGCAAGTATACAAACACCTCTCATTAATTTCAAATAAACTAGGATGTACCGAAATGAGCAACGAATCTCTACGAATGATAACGCAATCATACAGGGATAAAGCTTTGGACACCTTCGTAAGAGGATTAAATGGCGACCTCCCACGATTACTGGGAATAAGAGAACCGGTCGACTTACCTCAGGCCCTTCATTTATGCCTGAAATTAGACAATCAGAATATTCGCATGAATCATGCTCACAATGTGAAAACGGCATACCAAACTCCTCAACTCTATCCTAAGCGACGTTCTTCACAAGAACAACTGCAATCCTTTTACCCTAAATTAGCGTACTTGCCACAACCAAATCAAGTAAATTGGCAATCTAGACAACAATTTCCTAACCAAATTCAGCATACAAGTACTCCACCAAGGCCACCTAAACCTCAACCCCGGCCAGAACCCATGGAAGTTGACGAGAGTATGCAATCACGTCGAATTAACTATATGAACAGAACTCCTCAAAATCAATTTCAAGGAAAAAGACCACCATCAGTTAATAATCAGCAACAAAGGAAAACCCAAAGAACTTTCCACATTGCCACAATGGAGAATGATTATTCGGAAGACGAACCATCTGAAGTTCATTTTTTAGCTTGATGAGCTCTTCGCTTCCATATTTTGAAGCAAGAGCTGATAACGGGAAAATTCTTAAGTTTTTGGTAGATACAGGATCTAGTAAAAACTACATTCAACCACACCTGGTTAAAAAACGTATTAAAAATAAAAACCCATTTTTTGCAAAAACAGTAACAGGTGATGTTAAAATTAATGAACACACAATGCTAAAACTATTTAGTCTAGATAACGAAATCAAGTTTTTCTTAATGCCATCCTTAAAGACATTCGATGGAATTTTAAGAGAGCTTCAAGCAATTATCTACACAAATGAAAATTATTTAAAAATAAAAAATCGAATAAAAATTAAACTAAAGCAGCTTCCATCAAAGGTAGTGAATGCAATACATATAAAGGACGAGCACTTATCGTCACAGCAGAAGACTAGCATTAGGCAAGCAGTAGACGCATTCCCAAATCTGTTCGCGGAGCCGAACGAAAAATTAACATACACAACAAAAGTTGTTGGAGAAATAAGAACCGTAACGGACTCTCCTGTTTACTCGAAATTTTATCCATACCCAGCATCTCTCAAATCAGAGGTAGAAAAGCAGGTAAAGAAACTTTTAGATGATAAGATTATAAGACCCTCTAGGTCTCCCTACAATTCACCCTTGTGGATCGTCCCGAAGAAGGCCGACTCAGCGGGGAATAAACAGTACCGAATGGTCATCGATTACCGAAAATTAAATTCAGTCACAACAGCAGACAGATATCCAATTCCTGAAATAACAGAAGTAATTTCGCAGCTCGGCGAAAGCAAATTTTTCTCAGTGTTAGATCTGAAAAGCGGATTTCATCAGATTCCTCTAAAAGAATCTGACATCGAAAAAACGGCATTTTCCATCAACAATGGTAAATACGAGTTTACACGTTTACCATTTGGTTTGAAAAACGCTCCTTCTATTTTCCAGCGCGCTCTTGATGATATCCTGCGCGATCACATAGGAAAATACTGTTATGTCTACATCGATGACATAATTATATTTAGCAAAACGGAAAAAGAGCACCTTTTTCACATTAAAACAATTTTCAATACCTTGGACGAAGCCAACATGAAAGTTCAGTTGGATAAGTGTCACTTCTTCCAAAAGGAAGTAGAATTTTTAGGGTATGTCATATCTCCAAATGGCATAAAAACGAATCCTGCAAAAGTTGAAGCAATTGCCAACTTTCCAGAACCTACAACTTTAAAAGAGCTTCGCAGTTTTCTTGGTTTGTCAGGATACTACAGAAGATTCATAAAAGACTATGCGAAATTAACAAAACCACTGACATCTCTTCTAAGAGGGGAAGAAGGTAGAATATCGAAAAATAAATCCGCAAAAGTAAACATATTTTTGAACGAAGAAGCAATAGAAGCTTTCAATAATATAAAACGTTCAATCACTTCCAGAGATGTGATACTTGCATATCCTGATTATAAGAAAAATTTCGAACTGGTAACAGACGCCTCCAACTTTGCAATCGGAGCCGTACTATCGCAAGACTCAAAGCCTTTGGCATTTATCTCAAGAACATTGAGCAAGGCGGAGGAACATTACGCCGCCAATGAAAAAGAGATGCTAGCCATAATTTGGGCTCTGAATTCATTTAGGAATTATTTATATGGCTCAGCTAAAGTACAAATCTTTACTGATCACCAGCCGCTCACTTACGCTTTGAGCAATAAGAATAACAATAGCAAGATGAAAAGGTGGAAAGCAGCCTTAGAAGAATATTCATACGAATTACATTATAAACCTGGGAAACAAAACGTCGTAGCAGATGCACTATCCAGGATACCTCCGAAGGAATCACAGGTTAACAGTCTATCAATAGCAACCAATTCGAATGATAGCTCGTCCCATAATTTAATTTATAGCATAGAAGCCCCTATAAATGCTTTCAAAAACCAAATAATTTTAAAAGCAGATAGCACATCTACGTATCAATTTAAAATCGTGTTTCCTACATATCATAGACACATAATTACGGAACCTGATTATTCCGAACAAACCCTTAAATCAATTCTAAAAAGATATTTGAACCCATCAGTTATAAACTGTATAAAAGCAGAAGAATATGTTATGGGCAAAATACAAGAGGTTTACCCATTACATTTTAGCAAATACCGAGTTAGGTTCACACAGATACAAGTGGAAGATATACCTAATGAAAAAGAACAGGAAGAGATCATTATAAAAACGCACAATAGAGCGCACAGAAATACTAGGGAAAATAAAATGCAAATTCTGGAAAAGTACTATTTTCCTGCAATGGCAAATAAAATAAAGAAAATTATAAGAAACTGTGCAACATGCAAGGAGAGCAAATATGACCGACGTCCAATAAAACCTCAAATTCAAGCCACACCCATTCCACAGTTCGCAGGCCAAATAGTGCACATTGATATATTTATAGTTGGTAAGGAATTAGTTCTAACTGCGATGGACAAATTCTCCAAATTCGCAATAGCAAAACCCATTCGATCGAGAGCATCGGAACACATCAGACAGCCTTTACGCGATATCCTTTTCTCCTTTGTTCCAGAAACAATAGTGATGGATAACGAGAAATCTTTTAATTCTGAAGCAATAAACTTCATGATAGAAAATGAATTCGGAATTAATATTTTTAGAACCGCTCCGTATACAAGTTGTTCAAACGGACAAGTAGAACGTTTCCATTCTACATTACAAGAAATAATGCGATGTCTTCAAAAGGAGAGCACGTACCGTTCATTCCACGAATTGTTGGATAAATCAGTTTTCGAATATAACTCCACTATTCATACGACAACAGGAAGAAAACCTGTAGAAATATTCTTTGGCAGACGTGTTTATAGCGACCCTAAAATAATGGAGAAAGACAGACAAGAAACTATAAACAGACTCCTAGCGAAACAAAACGCAGACCTTACATACCATAACAAGAACAGATCACCTCCAAGCACATATGCGGAAGGAGATATCATATTTGTTAAAGTAAATAGAAGATTAGGAAATAAGTTATCGGCTAGATTTAGAAAAGAAATTGTTGCGAAAAATTTTAATACAACAGTAGTAACTAAATCAGGTAGAGTAGTTCATAAAAGTAACACTAAATAGAATTGCATGAGTAAATATGAATTTAAGCACATAAAATTTCTTCTGTAATAGGAAAAATGAATACGGGGGAAATCATGACAATCATGCTGGTACTAGCATTGACGGTAGACGCACAACAAATCGACATCCAGGATTTAACGAATAATAACGGATATTTACCCATCAAAACTAACGAACTGAAAATAATTAATCATTATGACAAAACACTTCATTTTATCAACTTAACAGCCTACGAGGAAACAGTAGCCTTAATATCAAATAACATTAACATGCTAAAAACCACAACTTTTGAAGATAAACAAATTTTGGACACAGTTAATAGGAACTTTGCATTACTCCAATCAAAAATAAGCGGCTTACACCCTCATTTAAAATCAAAACGAGGACTTGTAAATATTCTAGGGAAAGGATTAAAATATATAGCAGGATCCATGAACAGTGATGACGAGACAGAAATCCATAACGCACTCACAGAAATACACGAAAATGAATTATCCACAACAGCTAGTATGACGAATATAGTACGCGTTAATAACTTCATATCCGAGGAAATAAACAATATAACAAAACATATTAACCAACAGCAAATCTCAATAAGTCATTACATTAATACATTTAAGGACACCATACAAAATAAAATAAAGTCATTAGAGGACAAGGTTCAATTTTTAGAGCATACATACCAAATAGAAAACGATATATCCTTTTTACGAAACCACATAGACGATATAGGACAAATTATATTTTCCAGCAAAATAGGTATAATTCCTACGGACATCCTCACCAAATTAGAACTCGAATTAATTACAGATTTCGACAGTTACCGAAATATCAAGACAGCAGTAATATTTCAAAACAACAACATAATCATAATCCTCCTAATACCCCAATATTCACCAAATACCCTTTCACAAATCAGATTTGAACCAATTCCTAATATAGCTAACAAATCAATAGCCTTAGATACTTACGAAGTATTAATAGATTCAGAAAACAATATGTATGAAACATATGTAAAAAACAATTTGGAGAAAAATTTAATAAAAATTCACAATAAATGTTTAGAAAATATATTGAAATTCGAAGAAGCAAATTGTAATTTAGAAACTATAGATAAAATAAATGTCACTGAAATAGTTCCTGGTATTCTAGTATTTAAGCATTTTTATGTAGAAATAGAACACAATTGCAATAAGCAAAAAATAAAACAGAAAGGCAACTTTCTTATCAAATTTGAAAATTGTTATATTAGTACGCTTAATAGGACGTATTCGAACATTAACATTAAAATATATGAAACATTTATTTTGCCAAATCGAATCACAAAAATTAAAGAGAAAAAGAATGTAACCGAACTTGTTCTTAAATTAGAAGATCTTTATGTAAAACAAATAAATCACGAAAATAGTATCGGATTACTAATGAATAAAAATAAAAAGAGGAATTTAATCAGCATAGGCACTGATGTTATAATTATAACTATAATTTTAATAACAATTGTATACATCATTATAAAAAAAAAGCAGCAAAAGCTAAATATTTCAATTGAGCCACCGGAAGCAACTTCAGCAAAAAGGGGACCATTTCTACAAATTTCAACACCACAAATGCATTAATCCCGATTGAGGACAATCGACTTAAGAGGGGAAGAGTTAACACGATCCAAGCATAAAGTGCAACTATGTCAACAACCCCGAAATTACAGCGCAAGCGACAACTTGTAAATTCTGCCGATGCAACCTCAGCACATCCGGCACATGCCAACCGAATATGCAATCAAATTGCATATACTAATTGCTAACACTAATTCTAGGAAATATATCACGCCACTTAATAATTCCGTGGCTTAGAATAAGTATAAATTAATCAAATTGTTAAATTTAAGTGGGAGTCGTTTCTGATCAATAAAGCGGACACGCTGTCCGATCAAAAAATAATTTTTTTGATATTCCCAACGCGGGAATACATAATTTATATATATAAATAAATAAGCATGTTAAATAAATAATACTCTAGTGTTGTTGCGGTATCTGGCCATTTGCTGTAATTAGCATCATTAGTGCCACTTTCCGCACTTTCCGGTGTTATTAAGCTTTTTGTTATCAAACAAATGTGCTCACCTAGTGCAAATGTACTGTTATCTATATGGGAAAACGGTAATTTAACTGGTATGGCCTGCAGTAATAGTTTTGCTCTTTAAATCCTCCCGTTGAAGTGAATATCAGCGATGTAATTAAATTGTGTGTGTGTGAATGTGTGTAGATGTGTTGGCATTAGTATTTATGATGTCATTAAACTAGATAAACAATATGTGGCATGTGTACACAAGTTATTTGCCCATTTTGGTCATTTATTGGCTTTCGTCCACTTCTCTCACTGCAATTCAACTCAATTAAAATGTAAGTTAATCTCTGAACACAAATGACTTTTCGTCGACCATGTGTGTGTAATATAAATATATGGCATGGATCCCTGTGATGTGTGTACAAATAAATTTCGAGTAGAAGTTTTAACATATTATGCAATATAGTATGGTTCGTGATATATGGACTATGCAAGCTAATAAAAAGAAAAAGCATATTTGGAATGATCCGATTCTGATAAAATTTGCACCGCTTTGTTCGATAACTTGTTGAAATTTTGAAGATAGTTTCACAATACCACTCTCGCTCATATTGACTAAAAAACTTGGACTGGTTATTTTCAGAAGCTTGTTCTGAGTCGAATTTTTCACTAGAAAAATAATTCGCCATAGATAGACCCAGGTAGTAAATGCTTGTTGCCAGATATCGCATAAGTGCATAAGAACCCCTCACCAAGCTCTCGTGATCGAAAAATGTGAGGTTTTAACTGAAGGTCGGATCCCTCATCTATTTCCAGTATTTCAGTCGAAAATTTTGCCTCTCTTGGTCTAAATTTATTCGAGCCAGCCGCGATGGTCACTTGCATTTTTATACTCTCGCAACAAGTTGCTAAGAGAGTATAATAGTTTTGTTCACCTAACGGTTGGTTTTAAGTCCTAAAACTAAACGAGTTATAGTTATATAACAAAGTGATCAATCGGTTTATAACCACGCCTACCTCTCATACAAAGGTTATGTTGAAAATTACTAAAAATGAAAATAAAAAAACGAATGCTTTTCCCTAAATTTCAGTATAAAGATGGTACAGAGAGGCTGCACTCAAATTGGTATACACAATTTTAAATGGGTGTGGCTACGCCCACTTATGAGTCAAAACCGTATTTCAAAAACTACTCGATCCATTTCAACGAAATTCGGTTCATAATATTTTCCTGGCATACCAATGATATTTTATGAAAATAGACCAAATCAACCTCGCCTACCTCCCATATATCAGAAATTTGAAGTCGATCTAAATCGTTTACTTTACAATATATAAATTAAGCACTAGTGAAGATATCGGAACAGAGTAGCAGTGCCAAAACTTAGTGAAATCAGAACATAACTTTCCATATACCTACCTATTATTTTGATTTTCAAACTCCCAACGGACTTTATACATATAAGACGAATATGTGAGTCAAATTGAGTGTTATATTAATAAAATTAAATAAATAAATTGCGAGTGTATAAAATGTTCGGTGACACCCGAACATAGCACTTCCTTGCTTGATATACTTTCGCAACAAAGTTGCTAAAGAGAGTATAATAGTTTTGTTTACATAACGGTTGTTTGTATCACCCAGAAATAAAAGAGTAAGATATGGGGTTATATATGTATATATAAATGTTCAGGATGACGAGTGGGTTCGAAATCCGGATGTCTGTCCGTCCGTTTGTCCGTGCAAGCGATAACTTGAGTAAAAATTGAGATATCTTAATGAAACTTGGTACACATATTCCTTTTACCCTGAGGAGGTTGGTATTGAAAATGGGCTAAATCGGTCCACTTCCATGCCCACAATATGGCGAAAACCGAAAACCTATAAAGTGTCATAACTAAGCCATAAATAAAGTTATGAAAAAAAAATTTGTACAGAGGATCACAGTAGAGAGGGGCATATTTGGGTGAAATTTTCTTGGGGAAATAGTTTTTTTTTGTATATATCTCGCAAACCAATAAAGCTGTATAAACAAAACTGCAGTCATGAAAATAGTTAAAATCGGGTAATAACAACGCTCACCTCCCATACAAAGGTTAGGTTGAAAATTACTAAAAGCGCGTTAACTCACTAACGAAAAACGTCAGTAACACTAAACTTTACAGAAGAAATGGCAGAAAGAAGTTGGACTCAGGTTTTTTTACAAAATGAAAAATGGACGTGGCGTCGTACACTTATGGGTCAAAAACCATATCTCAGGAACTACTCGACCAATTTCAATGAAATTCGGTATATAATATTTTCTTGACACCCCGAAAACACATATACATATATATACATATAACACAATGAGCAAAATCAACTCACAACCACGCCTACTTACCATATAACTCAATTTTGAATTCCATGTGATTCGTTTACTTTATAATATATACATTAGGAACCAATCAATATAGTGGAATAAAACTTTGTACAAATACTGTATATGATCTGCGGCACTACTTGTGAAAAACTTGCCAAAATAGGACTATAACTTTTCAAGACACCGGATATTGAACATGAAGAACTCAGTGGGTAAGGTAATTTTTCACCGAAAATATCGGTAAATCCCTCAGATATTTTAATGTAATTCAGAGGAGTATGTATGTCTATGTTCCAAAAATTATTAAAACTGGGTTATAACTTCCCCTAGCTCCCATCGACAGTACAATACTCTTCCGTTGATATATTATATCATCCATGAAAAATCCACTCATAAAATATATAAATAATTTAAAGTTGACTTAAAACTAGTAAGCATATTTATTCGTTGGATAATTTCTACTCATATTCGGACAAAAATATTGCCAAGGTGAAAGTGTCCATTAAATAAGTGTATGTAAGATGTTGTTCCAACTTCAACAAACTTTAAACTTCCCATATACCTCATTAGTTTAATTAAATTTCATTATAAGACAGCAACGTGTAATGTTTCCGCATTAAAAAATACATTTTTCAGAATGAAAAATATGTATGAAGCACGGGAATATGATAAACTGCCACCGACATTGAGCCATTTCGCTACTGCTGACTTTCATTAAATGACAGCTTATCTTAATTTTTAAAGCAGGCGTATTAATATTATTTACACAAACAGCCGTTGGCTCTGGCGATAAGTCAGAGCATGCGTTGTAACAAAGTTTCAAAGATTTATGGCAAGTCCACACCACAGCAACACTGTATTAAAGAAGACAGTGGGACTAACACAATGACGCTCACCAAAAGCACTACGCTTCTTCATATATACACATAATACAACAAAAAAGGTAAAAAGCCATTTTACGGGCAATGTGGTCATTGTTATTGCAATATTATTTCGAGCATTTGCATACACAAACACACCGAAAGAAGACTCAGCTTTAACTGAATGTACATATACTTTCGAGTGTTTCGAGTGAAGGCTGTTGGTGTGAGCATTCAAATTGAGTGAGCGTATACCATTTTGTTTTGTTTATTTGCTTGTTTATGATTTTTGTTTACGTGTGTGTATTACACAGCCACCATCGCGGTCTGAAAGCTCAACATTTACCAACCAACGCCTACACAAACAACAACAGCAATAATAAGTACACGATTTTCACCAAAGCGAACATTTTATTTGCGCAATTATTGTGCCTTATTAAGCGTGCATTTGTATGTTGGCATTGACTGTTGCTGCCAGCCATTGGCCTTTTGCTTTGCTGAATTTCTGCCATTTTTTTCATTTTTTTTGACGTTGTTTGTTTTTATACGCCATTCATTCAGACGTTATTCATCTTCGTCTATGCGTGTGCCTCACAGCAAAGTGCGCTGCCCTAACAGGACTTATTCGGTTGTAGAAGCGCCGTGTGCCGGGGTGTTCTGCGGTGGCGTAAGCAAGCTACCACGCACCTGCCAAGCATTTGCAAGCTGTCAAATGAGATGCAACGTAAACAGTAGTCGAGTATCGTGGGTATATTATTTATAAACACTTCTCAGCGTCTGGGACAAATGGAGATTTTAGGACGAAACAACGATTGGCTTCGTAAGAAAGCCATTAGCATTACACAGCTTTCATACCTTTGGTGATGTATCGGAGTGTGAGCTTTTCGGTTTTCGGTTTTCAGTTTGTTGCTATTGTTGACTTTTTTAAGTCAAAATATGTATTACTGTTTAATTCATTAGCATTTAAAGCACAAGAAACGTTTCAATTTCTTTAGCTTGGCCTTCAACTAAATATGCAGAAACTTAATTGAAATAATGGATAACTTACAAAAGTAAGTATGTCTGCATGTTATTGATGATGATTACTGATGAATTTTCCAATTCAAAATTTGAAATATTAAATGAATTTCTGAAATTGAATAAAAATTGAAATTTTAGTGCTTCCAGGGAGAAGTAATATGGAAGGCATTTGGAGTCTTTTAACAACAAGTAATACTTATACTCCCGCAACATGTTATACAGAGTATAATAGTTTTTTTCACTTAAATTATTTGTTTGTAACTGTCAAAACTAATAGATATATGTATATAGAATTACATATATAAAAATGAACTTGAAGACGGCACATTATAACTCAGCTACTACTCCACCGATTATACCAAAACACTGTACATAACATTCTAATATACAATTTTAAAATGGGAGAAATCGGATTGCAATCAGGCTTGCTTCTCATATGCCACCATGTTGTAAAGGTTTTTTAGACATTTGGTTTTCAAGTAGAAATAAAAGTATAAAAATAAATAAGATTTATTAATAGGGTTTTGTTTTAAACATGATTTCGGGCAAGTAACCGCCGCAAGTCTCGAATAATATCCAGTCGAGAGGTATAATTTTCGACATTTTGCGGCAATTGAGGCCGTATGTCAGCAGCAAATGTTGTTCCGTAGTAAGTCACTCTATTCAATATGAAATGGCAAACTAAACAGAGTATAAATCAAGTTACAGCTGACAAAAGAACCGACTCCGAAAAAGCTATTGACCCATTGAAAATCACACTTCTAAACAAGTAAGGAAAGGCTAAGTTCGGGTGCAACCAAATTAATGTAATTTTATAAAGATAACACAATTTGGTCCATGTATTCGACATAAAGTTCAATAGAATAATAATAAATAGTATATGGGGACTAGGTAATTTCTGAACCGATTTCACTCTTTTCACTACCAAGATACCAATGTATCGAAGACTATACGCTCCCTTAATTTAATATTACTTATAATTAGGTATATGGGATCTGGGGGAAGTTATGACCCGATTTTTACCATTTCAGGTACAGAGAGAAACTGTTATAAGAAAAAAATTAACAGGGAATGAATTCCATTAAAATATCTGAGAGATTTGCCTAAATCTTCGGTGAGAAATTACCCTTAGGCACTGAGTTCTTCATGTTCGATATCAGGGGCCTTGAAAAGTCATGGTCCGATTTTGACAATTTTTCCACAAGTGATGTCACAGCTCAAATACAAGATTTGTGTAAAGTTTTATTCCGCTATCTTCATTGGTTCCTTATGTATACATTATAAAGAGTGGTTGTGAACCGATTCCATCCGTGTCATCAGGGTGTCAAGAAAGTGTTATATACCGATTTCATTTCATTGAAATCGGTCAAGTAGTTCTTGAGATATGGTTTTTGACCCATAAGTGCGCGACGCCACGCTCATTTCCCATATTGTAAACAAATATGAGTGCAGCTTTCATCTGCCATTTCTTATATAAAATTTAATGTTTCTGACGTTTTTTGTTAGTGAGTTAACGCACTTTTAGTCATTTTCAACATAACCTTTGTATAGGAGGTAGGCGTTGTTATTATCCGATTTCTTTCATTTTTGGACTGTATAAGGAAATGGCTAAAAGAAACGACTGCAGAAAGTTTGGTTTATGTAGCTTAATTGGTTTTCGAGATATATACAAAAAACCTATTTCTGGGCGGAGCCACTCCCATTTCCCCCAAAAAATTACACCCAAATATGAACCTCCCTAATGTGATCATCTGTACCAAATTTTACTGTCATAACTTTATTTATGGCTTAGTTATGACGCTTTATAAGTTTTTGGTTTTCGCAATTTTTTAGGCGTGGCAATGGACCGATTTCGCACATTTTCAACACCAACCTCCTCAGGGTGCCAACGGACAGACAGACGGACGGTTAGATATCCGGATTTCAGATCTACTCGTCATCCTGAACATTTTGATATATATAACCCTATATCTATCTCGATTAGTTTTAGGTGACACAAACAACTGTTATGTGAACAAAACTATTATATTCTCTTTAGCAACTTTGTTGCGAGAGTATAATAATTACAAATTTAACTAATGCAAATACTAATATTATATATTAAGCCGAATATGAAGACCACTGAGCATATTACCGAATTCATATCAAGAATTACAGCAATTTTCTCAGACACCTATGTATGTGAAACTATATGGCCATCGTTTCATGATGTTATAGCCTTTTCGCACAGCTAAATTAATTTTATACATGAGAAATTGAGAAACCAGTTTTCGCACAGCCGGCTACTCGATTAACGATCAGCTGTTATGCATTTTGTTTTTGCTGTTCATAAGAAGAACCATTTTGTATGGTAAATCGATCTAAATCAGCGTTTTAATCGAGCAAGGGACGGTTGATTGATCAATTAACTCCTATTAGTGTGGCCTGGTCTTAAAAACTAATGAAAACGGTTCAGTATTTCTTGCTCCCCAAATAACAGAAATAATGATAAACGTTATTCTAGTTGACATCGGAAATACACTTACATTGAAATAGGCGTAGTTTCTAAAATATGTCGAGTTGAGCAAATATAAATTCCGTTCAAAAAAGGAAGGAAATGATGGCAATAACTATTATGTGAATGCTTTTTGACTGAATCAGAATAGTGTAATTAACCATGAAATAGTGTAATATTTCCATAAAACACCAAGCTAAATTAATTAATTAAAATTTAGGGCGTCGTCTTTAAGACACATGCTCAGGATCTGACTTTGCGAAGGGCTATTACCCCACTTACTTACAAAGCCGCTTCACTCAATGCTAAATGCTCGCTTCAAATAATCGCACATATAGTACATACAAATGACTTACTTAGATAAAATATAGCCGAGAGTTAATTGCAGCTGTCAGTTGTCAAGCTCAAGCTAAACAAAAAATAAAATGGTGACGAGAAAAATAGCATGAAAGAGCAATCTCCATTAAAATGGTGATGGCAAAACCAGTTTTCAAAATGAGAAGAAGACCATGAATCGCTGCTGCCTGCGACTTTCAAAATCCAGACACCCTAAAAGTTTTCGGCTAACAGCTTATATATGTACATATATACATACGTGTCTGATACATATATGTATATTTGTATATCGCATCACTTACCAACAACGCCACATAGCCATGCACGCCATTGTAGGTGCGCAACATCTGATACAGCTCCCCTGTGCAATAGTCATGACATTTCGGCATAGCCGCATCCTGCGTGTGATTGGGGTATTTGTATTTCTCCACTAGTTTTATGAAATCGCGAAATTCATCGTCGGTTACCAGTTTCTCCCAACTAGACAGATTCACGTTGGGCAACAGGTCGGAGGAGAGATGAGCGTGCGCTGCGGCGCTCAATAAAGCGGTATTCGATGACATCTTGTTGTTGTTGTTTAGTTTTTCGCTTCTGGTTAAACGCGTGTGTGTTAGGTGACGGTGTCCTTGTTGAAAATTCTCAGAAATGAACTTTTTCGTTGCCTGGGTGAAAAGTGCAAAAATATGTTCGGCGAACTGGAAAAAGCAAAAGAAACATATGTACTTCGGTAAGAATTTGTAATTTTTTTGGTCTTAGATTTGGGGTTAGATTTAAAATTTATGTGACATATGAAATATAGAAAAATTAATCTGTGAGATAGCTGCCTCAGTTTTAAACAACATACATATGTGATTGTTTGACAACGTCTTGTCATAAATGCCAAAAGGCTGAGCGTATCTGAGTGTGTTGTCATAAAATAACCTTCAGATGTCTAAAATAAATCAGAGAAGAAACTTAATTCTGATAAAGAACGTGAACGTATTTTTGGAAAAATTGATTTCTAAAATGATCTTAAATTGAGGGACAGCTGAACAAAAAATAGAATGGCAATTTATAAGCATAATAAGATTTGTTTTTAGTTTTAGTTATACTAGTTTTAAAACAAGTTGGTCTAGTTATTATATTGACGGTTAGGGTTGACATGAGCTATTTTATTTTATTTTCCGTGATCAATATCGGAGATTAATATATTCGGTATATGATTTTACAGATTTTCTTCAATTTTAGTTGCAAAATGTCAACCAGAGACATGAATATAATTTTATTCAATATATATGGGACTAAGATAAAATAAATCAAGCTTAACTTAAATGGTGGTTCAGGATAACGACCCGAGACATTCCGCTTTATTGGTTAAGGAATGTCTATTACACAACATTATAATAGTGCTGCCGCATCCTCCACAGAGTTTAGCCCTCAATCCTACAAAATATAGGAAAACATCTACGGGCCTATATGGAGTTAAAGCCACCAGAACCCAAAGTTAATAGTAACAAGTAAGGAAAGGCTAAGTTCGGGTGTAACCGAACATTTTATACTCTCGCAATTTATTTATTTAACTTTATTTATATTATATAATACACAATTTGACCCACATATTCATCATATATATTGTATAAAGTCCATTGAAAGTTGGAAACCCTAATATTAGGTTAGAAGCACCGAGGTCCTCATGTTCGATACATGGGGCCTTGAAAACCTAAGGTCCGATTTCGGCGATTTTTAGAATGGGGCTTCCACACTATAAAGGTAGTATTTGTGCAAAGTTCTGCATCGATATCTTCACTAGTGCTTCCTTTATATATTGTAAAGTTAACGATTCAGATCGTCTTCAAAGTTCTGGTATATAGGAAGTTGGCGTGGTTGTGAAGCGATTTGGCCTATTTTCACAACATATCATTGGGATGTAAGAAAACTATTACAAACCAAGTTTCATTGAAATCGGTCGAGTAGTTCCTGAGATATGGTTTTTGACCCATAAGTGGGCGATGCCACGCCCATTTTCCATTTTGTAAAAAAAATCTCAGTGCAGTTTCCTTCTGCCATTTCTTATGTTAAATTTGGTGTTTCTGACGTTTTTCGTTAGGGAGTTAACCCACTTTTAGTAATTTTCAACCTAACCTTTGTATGGGAGGTGGGCGTGGTTATTATCCGATTTCTTTCATTTTTGGACTGTATAAGGAAATGGCTAAAAGAAATAACTGCAGAAAGTTGGGCTTATATAACTTTATTGGTTTGCGAGTTATATACAAAAAACCTATTTTGGGGCGGGGTCACGCCCACTTTTCCAAAAAAATTACATCCAAATGTGCCCCTCCCTAATGAGATCCTATGTTCCAAATTTCATTTTCATAACTTTATTTATGGCTTAGTTATGACACTGTATAGGTTTTCGGTTTCCACCATTTTGTGGGCGTGGCAGTGGACCGATTTTGCCCATTTTCGAAAGCAACCTCCTCAGGGTACCAAGGAACACGTGTTCCAAGTTTCATTAAGATATCTTAATTTTTACTCAAGTTATCGCTTGCACGGACAGACGGACAGACGGACAGACGGACGGACGGACAGACGGACGGACAGACATCCGGATTTCAAATCTACTCGTCATCCTGATCATTTATGTATATATAACCCCATATCTAACTCTTATATTTCTTGGTGACACAAACAACCGTTAGGTGAACAAAACTATTATACTCTGTGCAACAGGTTGCGAGAGTATAAAAATGCGGTTAACACTGCTCTTCAGGACATATGGACAAATATACCTCTCGAACTTACACAAAATGTATTGCATTCTATTGTTGGTAGACTGCAAAGCTTGGAAAATGCCAAATGTGTCCACAGAAAGCCTTATTTCTTCTTAATCAACCTTGTAATCTTCGTCAATGCAAACTGTACAAGTTTTGTTTTGGCTTTTGACATCGGAGTTAATTTAAATTTTTCGGAGAAACTTATTTTTTTTTTTAATAAATTTTATTTACATTCAAATAACTAATAAAATGCACTTTATCTCATTTTTGTACGCGTGTCAATGTCTCAATTAGTTTAATAGATAAGTAAAATAATAGTATGTCAAAGTCAAAACATTGCCATGTACAAGTTTGTTTTGGTTCACTGTATGTAGGCCAACCGTATTATTCGTATCGAAAGGTCCTTGCCTGACGTTTAGTTAAATTAACTAATTTATTAGAGTTTCCAAAATCTTCGGAAATCAAAACGTGTTATCTTTGTGATCTATATCCCATATTATAAAATGTTATAAACAAATATTTCTTTTACGTCTGAGGTTCAACTAAATTGTGTGTTCACAACTTCAGTTTTCCAATGGAAAAGGTGGTGATTTTTGTTGAGAACTACAATTAATTGAATTTATTCTTTAAAAACTGCACTGTTCTCATAATTCTCATATGCCATTTCGTTTAAGCTTTAAGCGTAAAAAGCGAGAGAAATACACAAAATAACAGTAGCCGCAGCTGGTAAATGTATGTTTTTGCAATCATTTGTCGCTCGCCATTAAAATCTCAATTAATTTCCCGTCAACATTGCGTGCATTAATTGCGGCAATTAAAGTCGCAAGATTGGACGATTTATGGTGCTAATTTAAATGGTCGACGGTCTGGGTGTGCGCATAACCTGTTGACCTGAAATCAATACCATTGCAGCTGTACACATAATTGCTGTATCTACTTTGTAGATATGTATGTACATAGTAAACATTTTAATAGTTTAATTTAATTACAGATCTCTTGTATGAAAAATAATATTTATTTATTTGCTTGTTTGTCTTGAATGCACGGCAGTACCGTTCATATTATTTTGAGCAAATTGTGCAATTTAATAGTACTTGCGGTTGTATTAAACGGATACCCCTCATATAGTTATAAAGATAAAATTATTTCGCCAGTTGATATTGAAGTCCAAATACAGCAAAACTATTTACATACGGTCCGATAGGGATTATGTTATGGCTTGCAACTGTTTTTGACTTGAAAACGTCCTCTAACGAAGTTAAATAATATGATAATACATATATAAGTAGCCAATATGACTCGAACCTCCAAAGTTCTGTGAATTAAAGTAAATTAGATGTTGTTGACCCTTCTGCTGGAACCATTAACAACTTAGACGATTGATATGGAGGTGAATAACCAAAAAAAAAGAAAAAAACAAGTAAGGAAGAGCTAAGTTCAGATGTAACCGAACATTTTATACTTTCACAATTTATTTATTTAATTTTATTAATATATCAAACAATTTGACCAACATATTCGGCAAACTCAATTGAATGTTGGAACCCCTAATATTAGGTATATGGGAGTTTGGTGAAGTTATGACGATTTCACGTATTTTAGGCACGGAGGCCTATTATTAAAAGAAAGATATTCCCTATGAATTTTTTCAAAGTATCTGAGAGACTTACCTATATTTTCGGTAAAAAAAAAAAGAATTAGAAGCCCTGAGGCCCTCATATTCGAAACATGGGGCCTTGAAAATGTATGGTCCGATTTCGACGTTTTTTAGAAGGGCGATGCCACACTACAAATGTAGTAGTTGTACAAAGTTCTGTTCCGATATCTTCACCAGTCCTTACTTTATATATTGTAAAGTAAACGGTTCAGATCGACTTCAAAGTTCTGTTCTATGGGAAGTAGGCGTGGTTGTGAACCGATTTAGCCTATTTTCACAATATATAATTGGGATGCAAGGGAAATATTACAAACCGAATTTCAATGAATTGGTCGAGTAGTTTCGGAGATATGGTTTTTCACCCATAAGTGGGCGGAACCACGCCCATTTAAAATTTTGTGTACAATTTTGAATGCAACTCTTCTGTGCCTTCCTTATAATGAAATTTGAGGCTTCTGTTCGTTTTCCTTATTGAATTAAAGCATTTTTAGTAGTTTTCAACGTAACCTTTGTATGGGAGGTAAGCGTGGTTATAATCCGATTTTGTCCATTTTTGGACTATATAAGAAAATGCCTGAAAAACACGACTACTGAAAGTTTCGTTGATATAGGTTTAGTAGTTTACGAGATATGTACAAAAAATTTAGTTGGGGGCGGGGCCACGCCTACTTTACTAAAAAAAATTACATCCAAATATGCACCTTCCTATATCGTGGGCGTGGCAGCGGTCCGCCCATCTTCGAATTTAACATTCTTATGGTGCCAAGGAACACGTGTTCCAAGTTTCATTAAGATATGTATCTCAATTTTTACTCAAGTTACAGCTTACACAAACGGACAGACAGACATCCGGATTTGAACTCCACTCTTCACCCTGATCACTTTGATATACATAACCCCATATCTAACTCGTTTTGTTTTATGACTAACAAACAACCGTTATGTGGACAAAACTATTATACTCTCTTTAGCAACTTTTGTTGTGAGAGTATAAAAATCGGAAGCATTTAGCTGTTGCGTGACCTTTTGAAAAGCTGATATCCAAGTTTGATAGAAAATGAGATTAGGAGAGCTTTGTCTCGTTGCTCTATTATTGCTACTACTTTGTTGAAAGTACATATATTATTTTGAGACGTAATAAACCAAAGAGAGTAAAAACTTTGCTTACCAAGTTATACAGTTCCTTCTTCGATTTTCTGTTTTAATATAATTAAGAACCAATAATGATCTAAGAAATTAAATTTCCACGATCTGTTTCAATGTAAGTCTTTGTATAGTAACTTCTTTTCTTTATGATGAACATCTAAGTCATACACATCTTTATAATTTCAAAGTTAATATGATAGCTATCTCTCTAAGAAATATTATATAATTGGCATTTAGATCACTGCCTAGGTCAAGTTTCTTTCATAACTTTAGTGCATTTTTGGTCAAATGGCAACAACTGGGCATCAGTTGCCTTACATAATAGGTGTTTTATACTATATTGTATCTGGAAGAACTGCTTATTTTCGCGAAAATTTTTATATAGCATGTTTTTCTAAGCTATTTTTTTTAGTTCGTAACACTGAACACAGTACTATTAGTTTTGATGGCACCTGATATGATTTCATAATACAAAACTTACCAAATTTATAAAGAAATCTTCTTTGAGAATAAGTTATACCGTTAATTAGTTGTTTATTAAACAAATATGAATATAAATAACTCAAACATGCTTTAAATATTTTTACGGAGAACCAAACCAGCCCAGCATTTAATGAAGACATCACTAGTCACCCACTAATTTAGCCAATTAGCCACTACTCGCTATTAGGGGTGGACATGTTACAAATTAATTTAATTAAGAGGCAGTCTGAAATGGATATAACCTATAATTATAGCATAGCTACCAAATTTAATATTAAACATTAAATGAGTTGAATAAATTGAGTGCTTCTATTAACAATAATTACTGCATTCAATGCGAAACTAATTTAAGATGCTGTATTAAACAACACATGTGGCATAGCAGGCGAAAACCATAAATACATAAAGAAAGCAGGAAATGAGAGAGAAAAGAAATCATAAAGAAGAAGAATTATGTATAACTAACAGACATTCAGCTAAACGAGACGAAACGAGAGCTCAGGAGACATAATGAGTGCAAGACACGTGATTGTTTTTGCTGTACTTGCTTTTAATATTATTATTGTTGTTGCTCTACTTATTATTGTATTTTTATACTCTCGACACAAAGTTGCTAAGAGAGTATTATAGTTTTGTTCACATAACGGTTGTTTGTAACACCCAAAAGTAAACGAGTTAGAGGGTTATATATACCAAAGTGTCCGTCCGTCCGTCCGTCTGTGCAAGCTGTAACTTGGGTAAAAATTAAGATATATTGATGAAACTTGGCACACTTGTTTCTTGGCACCATATTCCTATGGTTGCTTTCGAAGATGGCGAAAACCGAAAACACATAAAGTGCCACAACTATGTAAAACTATGGAAGTAAAATTTAGTACAAAGGATCGCGCTATGAAGGGGCATATGTGGATGTAATTTTTTTGGAAAAGTGGGCGTGGCCCCGCACCCGACTAAGTTTTTTGTATACATCTCGTAAACTACTTAAGCTATATCAACCAAACTTTTTAGAATCATTTCTTTTAGGTACTACCTTATACAGTCCAAAAATGGGGCAAATTGGATTATAACCACGCCCACCTACAGGTGCAGTTGGGCTTCACCCAAATTGGTATACAAAATTTTAAGTGGGTGTGGCTCCGCCCACTTATGGGTCAAAAACCATATCTCCGAAACTACTCAACCAATATCAATGAGATTTGGTTTGTAATCATCCTTGCATCCCAATAATATGTTGCGAAAATAGGCCAAATCGGTTCACAACTACGCCTACTTCCTATATACCAGAATTTTGATGTCGATCTGAATAGTTTACTTTACATGATATAAAGTATGCATGCACCAGTGAAGATATCGATGCAGAACTTTGCACAAATACTACCTTTATAGTGTGGAACCCCCATTCTAAAAATCGCCGAAATCGGACCATAGGTTTTCAAGCCCCCATATATCGAACATGAGGACCTCGGTGCTTGTAACCTAATATTAGGGTTTCCAACTTTCAATGGACTTTATACCATATATATGACGAATATGTGGGTCAAATTGTGTATTATATAATATAAATAAAGTTAAATAAATAAATTGCGAGAGTATAAAATGTTCGGTTACACCCGAACTTAGCCTTTCCTTACTTGTTTGTTGTTATTGTTATTGCTATTGTTGGTTACTATTACCTGGCAGCTGTCAAACAGCAACTTTATTAATAAGCATTAACACATGACTTTGCAATTCTCAATGAGTCGGTGTGTGTTGTGGGGTCGATGGACAGAGGTGGGTAGTGGGAATGTTGAGTTGGCGGCAAAATGACGGCACTTGCGAAAGCTCAAGCCATAAGCCATAAATAAAGTTATGAAAATGAAATTTTGAACATAGGATCCCATTAGGGAGGGGCACATTTGGATGTATTTTTTTTGGAAAAGTGGGCGTGACCCCGCCGCCAAATAGGTTTTTTGTATATAACTCGCAAACCAATAAAGCTATATAAACCAAACTTTCTGCAGTTGTTTATTTTAGCCATTTCCTTATACAGTCCAAAAATGAAAGAAATCGGATAATAACCACGCCCACCTCCCATACAAAGGTTAGGTTGAAAATTACTAAAAGTGCGTTAACTCACTAACGAAAAACGTCAGAAACACCAAATTTTACATAAGAAGTGGCAGAAAGAAGCTGCACTGAGATTTTTTTACAATATGGGAAATGAGCGTGGCGTCGCCCACTTATGGGTCAATAACCATATCTCAAGAACTATTCGATCGATTTCGATAACACGTTCTTGACACCCTGATGACACGGGTGGAATATGGGCGAAATCGGTTCACAACTACGTCTACTTCCCATATAACTCAATTTTTGAATTCTTTTGATTCGTTCACCTTATAATACATATATACATTAGGAACAAATGAAGATAGCGGAATAAAACATTACACAAATACTGTATTTGAGCTGTGACATCACTTGTGAAAAAATTGTCAAAATCGAGCCATGACTTTTCAAAGCCCCTGATATCGAACATGAAGAACTCAGTGCCAAGGTTAATTTTTCACCGAAAATATAGGTAAATCCCTCAGATATTTTAATGTAATTCATTCCCTCTTAATTTTTTTCTTATAACAGTTTCTCTCTGTACCTGAATTATAAGTAATATTAAATTAAGGGAGCGTATAGTATTCGATACATTGTATCTTGGTGGTGAAAACGAGTGAATTCGGTTTAGGAATTACCTCAGTCCCCATATACTATTTATGAAGATTTTCGTTATTCTATTGAACTATATACCGAATATATGGGTCGAACTGTGTTATCTTTATAAAGTTACATCAATAAATTGCGAGAGTATAAAATGTTCGGTTACACCCGAACTTAGCCCTTTCTTATTTGTTGTTGTTGTTGTTTTTTTCTATGATTTCATTTTCATAATCAATTCTATTCATATTCTGCAACAAATTCGTATTTATTTGGATAATTCATATACGTATATAAATGATATATGCTCTCTTGTGGTACCAGACAGTCCTCGAGCGATGCTATCACCATCAATTTGGTGAGTGCACACGAATGAGTAAAATTGATTTCAACATCTTTTTGCTGCACAATTGCGAAAATAAAAATAAATAAATTAATTTTGCCATAGCCAACTTTTGCACAATAACAACAAAAACATGCTGCACTTGATGTTGAAAGCTACAGCTACAGCTCAGGTGGTTGCCAGACTACATGCATACTAACAGCAGTGGTTTTTTTTGTTGGAAATATTCAAATACACGCACATATAAAATATTTTCGAAAATGATAGCAATGATCGATCAATGTCGAATTTGCAGTGAATGGAGGTGTTGCTGCTGCCACAGCTTGTTATTTTTGTTTTTGTTTTTTGTTGGCGAAAAAAGCTTTCTGCATTTAAATAGCTGTCAGTTTGTAGGTGTGTTGACAGCTGTGGACTGGTGAACAGACACGGACAGTTGAAAACTGCAAGCTATGAACGTCATAAATTGTATTTTTATGTTTCGCGCAGCTTTTAACAAAATTTTTGAATTTTTTTTTTGCAATTTAAAAACTGCCTTTAGCGCTTTAAGAGCGCAACAAACACTTATCATACATTGTTAATCATAAAAAATATGGTTGTTTTTATTGCCAGCAATTGTTGTTGCACACACATACATACACACTCACGCACGCGCCCACAGTGAGAAGTGTCAAAAATGTTTTGTTAATTGACCATAGGTGGTGGCTTTTCGCTGCGTCAGTCGCTGCTGTGTCACTTTTGACGTCTTTTGCATATATTTGCAACTTTTCATATTTCGCTCACCCTCTCGTTTGGCGCGCAAAATGCATGCAAATCTATTTGTGGCAAGCTTATGACAGCTGTAAGTGCTCTATATAATAATTGGTCTACTGGCAGGATATCAGTAACTTTGAATGTCAAATCGCTTATACATATATATTTTACATTCATATATTTCAACTGGCACTTCGATTTGCCAATGTCACAATGGCGACAGGTAAAAATGTCAAAAACTTTAATATAAATGCGTCAACTTTCACTCAATTGCATTTGTAGCAATTCATTAACTTATCAGTTGTGAGGGTCATTTGGGCAATGCACAGTGTCGTTTCGGTGCAAAAATATGGCAGAAAACAATGACAGGGATTGAAGAAACTTGCAATACTGTAGAATGTTAAATACTTCAGCAAATAATTTTATTTAGGGCTTAAAGTACAATCACGAAATTGACCGACAATGGTGAATTCATAAAATTTCTTTAACTTGTTCCTCTACTAGTACATTATTAAATTATTTGAGATTAGAAGTCGGGGGAATTATAAAATATGAAATTAATCTTCAAATGTTAAATAAAGCCAAAAGAAGATTAAACAAGTAAGGAAAGACAAATGTATTGATGTATTTTTATTTAACACACAATTCGATCCATATATTCGGCATAAAGACGAATAAAATAACAAAAAGCATTATAAATAGTATATTGGGACTGAGGTAATTCCTGAACCGATTTCACTCATTTTCACCACCAAGGTACACTATATCCAAGACTATATGCTAACTTAATTTGGCTAACATATTTCACATATTAACCGATTTATAAGGTTTAAAGTCCACGCATATTTGAAAAACCTATAATTAAGTATCGATTATTCAGTTTTTGCAAATACGGGAAGTTATCACCCGACTTTAACCATTTTTGGTGCAGAAACACCACAGAAGAAAAATATTCCTTCTGAATTAAATTAAAATATCTGAGAGATTTACGGATATTTTCGGTGAAAAATTAACATTCTTCACGTTCGAATCCGGGAGCTTGAAAATTTATAGTCCGATATTGACAATTTTTCCACATGGGATGCCACAGATCAAATACAATATTTGTGTAATTGGTTCCTAATGTACATATATATTATAATGTGAAGGAATCAGATGGAATACAAAATTGAGTTACGTGGAAAGTAGTCGTGGTTGTGAAACGATTTCGCCCATTTTTCATCAATGTCATCAGGGTGTCAATAAAATATTATGTACCGGATTTCATTGAAATCGGTCGAATAGTTTCTGCGACAGTACAGTTTCCTTCTGCCATTTCTTCTGTAAAATTTAGTCCTTCCGAAGTTTTCCGTTAGTGAGTTATCGCACTTTTAGTAATTTTCAACATAACCTTTGTCTGGGAGGTGAACGTAGTTATTAACCGATTTCACCTATTTTTATGGTGTGTAATGGGGTACGTAATTAGAAGGGAAGTGACTGCAGAAAGTTTAGTAGTTTACGAGATGTGCACAAAAAACTTATTACAACTTATTGGGGGATGGGGTCACGCCGATTTTCCCAAAAAATTTATATTCAAATATGCCCCTTCCTAGTGCGATTCTTTATACCAAATTTTTTAACTTTATTTGTGTCATAGTTATGAGTCATAACTGATGACACTTTATGAGTTTTCGGTTTTCGCCATTTTGTGGGCGTGACAATGTTCCGATTTCGTCTATTTTCAATAATAACCTTCCCACAGTTTCAAGGAACATGTGTACCAAGGAACATGTGTGTCAACATATTTAATTTTTTACTCAAGTTGTCCGTTGCACGAACAGACAGACGGAGAGGCATCCGGATTTCAAATCTACGTCACTCTGATCTCTTTGGTATATATCTCACTCGTTTAATTTTATGATTTACAAGCAACCGTTATGTGAACAAAATTCTTATATTCTCTTAGCAACTTTGTTGTGAGAGTATAAAAAATTACCGATAGAGAAAATCTATCTAATCTTTAAAATTAATGTATTAATTGTGTGGTAAGTCTTAAGTGGTTAGGGGTAGTCAGAGACACGAGATATGAGAATTTTCAGTAATTCTTTTTTGCTATTAAATCATGTTATTTTACAAAAGTAATAATAAGTCACGAAATTTTGAAAAAAAATTATAATTTCCAAAGTTATAGTTGTTTGTGTTGACCTAGTTCCAAGAAAGGTTCTTACGGTGACTATCATAAGTCTTTGGAGATTAATCTAAAATGAATTGGATAAGAAAAATTAGTTTTATAAATAGATAATCCTGGGCCTGATCGAAGGATTTTGTTTTAACTGCATAAATATCAAAGTAAACTTGAAATATATTTGAACTAAAAACTATCTATCAAGAACCAGATTTTAATTCTTAATTTTAATCCTCTTTCTTTTGGAGGCTACGGTTACAGTCATAAAAACTTTCAATAGATAGTTGGCTGACTGTTGTAAAAAATAAAACAAAGTCTGTCCATAACCACGGCCACCATATACATACGATTTCATGGAAGGACACCATAGAGGTATATTGTTCAAAATTAATGTCTTTGTTGGATATCAGTTTCTAACTAATTGTAGAGAACTTCGCTTGAAAAGCGGATGCTTACAAAGGAAATTGTCCGAATGTGATACTAATGGGGAAATGATTCACATGAAAATCAAATAGCCTAATGATGGCGCCTTAAACATTGTGGGCCTGTCCATTTCCAAAATACCTAAAGGCAAAACACTTGTTGCTTTCACCATACCAGTTCATGGCAAAATACCGGGAAAGCGATCAATAATCATAACCTTGACAAAGCACTCACATACATAGTTGCATTTGCCTATTAACACTTAGTAGTAAACAGAAAATTAATTAATTGAAATCAATATTGAATTACGCGCAATTGACCGGCCCACTTTGTTGACAAGTAAAACAAGTGAGCAAATTAATAATATCGGCAGCCGAAAGGCTTCGCAAACCAACAACAAAATCGCCTGAATTACAATATATTCGTATATCCAAATATGTACTTTTTATTGCCGGCTGCAGTTAAATGAAAATATACATATACTATAGTTGTAAGCAAAATAATTTATGTACAAATATAAACACATCCGTGGCGTTGTGGCGCCCCAATCCAATCACGCAAATTACATTCAGTGGCAATAAATTACAAGTCATGCCAACGGCCGGAAAATAATCGCAGCAAGTGGGGCGATGTGCCGCTGGTAAGGCGTCGAAATATGCCAGCCAAGAGCAATACCAAACAAAGTGTCTACAACTGGAGTCCACTATCGAGTGAGGGAGAGGGGATTAAGGAGCAGTGCTCTACGGTGCGACACCATTGAGACACAATTAACACACATTTGGCGTGATTGCAAAATCGATTACAGTTATTTACGCAATTAAGCAGCCGCGTTGTGTGTTTCTTTCCAATGCATTCATATGTATAGAAAAGCGGCGCACTTTTATCAGAGCTTCGAGCGCGCCAAGAGCAGACAGGTTGTGTCCCCTGTGTTGATTGACTGCTTGCCACAGTCTGACATGCGATAGCTTCCCGTGAACCAGTTGCACCGTTCGATTTCGATCAATTGGCAGTATCAAATTAAAACATCAATCTCTGTAATTGCCATGCTAACTTGGCAAGCAAGCATTTTGCATACAATCGTGAGTGTTCAGCCAATAACAAATTGTTGATAAACTCGATTATTTGTTTGACAAGAGAAGTGGAAGTATGAAGTGTTTTTTATAATTGATTAATTTCATTATTTTGACAATAATAATTATTATTAGCCAGTGGCTGTCTGTCTGTAACGAACAATGACATAATTGTTCTCAACAATGTGAACAATATACATATTGTACAGGCTTCCTCTATTCGTGAAATGTATAAACTTGTCAAATAAACAAATGAAAGTATACTCTAGATTCATTCTAATCAGTCTGGGAGCTAATGAGAATTCCCTTCTTCTGGTATATAAAGGGTGATTTTTTAAGAGCTTGATAACTTTAAAAAAAAAAAAACGCATAAAATTTGCAAAATCTCATCGGTTCTTTATTTGAAACGTTAGATTGGTTCATGGCATTTACTTTTTGAAGATAATTTCATTTAAATGTTGACCGCGGCTGCGTCTTAGGTGGTCCATTCGGAAAGTCCAATTTTGGGCAACTTTTTCGAGCATTTCGGCCGGAATAGCCCGAATTTCTTCGGAAATGTTGTCTTCCAAAGCTGGAATAGTTGCTGGCTTATTTCTGTAGACTTTAGACTTGACGTAGCCCCACAAAAAATAGTCTAAAGGCGTTAAATCGCATGATCTTGGTGGCCAACTTACGGGTCCATTTCTTGAGATGAATTGTTCTCCGAAGTTTTGCCTCAAAATGGCCATAGAATCGCGAGCTGTGTGGCATGTAGCGCCATCTTGTTGAAACCACATGTCAACCAAGTTCAGTTCTTCCATTTTTGGCAACAAAAAGTTTGTTAGCATCGAACGATAGCGATCGCCATTCACCGTAACGTTGCGTCCAACAGCATCTTTGAAAAAATACGGTCCAATGATTCCACCAGCGTACAAACCACACCAAACAGTGCATTTTTCGGGATGCATGGGCAGTTCTTGAACGGCTTCTGGTTGCTCTTCACCCCAAATGCGGCAATTTTGCTTATTGACGTAGCCATTCAACCAGAAATGAGCCTCATCGCTGAACAAAATTTGTCGATAAAAAAATTTCGAACCGAACACTGATTTTGGTAATAAAATTCAATGATTTGCAAGCGTTGCTCGTTAGTAAGTCTATTCATGATGAAATGTCAAAGCATACTGAGCATCTTTCTCTTTGACACCATGTCTGAAATCCCACGTGATCTGTCAAATACTAATGCATGAAAATCCTAACCTCAAAAAAATCACCCGATATGAGATAGCTGGAGGATCACTTTTGAACCTTTTTTTTTTTGAAGTCTTGAACAGTGAACTTTGGACAACTATCGAGTTTTGTGTCTGCCTGTTTTATTGTTCAGTTTTTGCAACTCTAAGACTTCGGTTCTTACTCCATCACTAACCAAGAGGCAAATGTGCCATCGAAACTGCCTTTGAGATATTGTATCTATTATCTACGATAATTGCCAAACTATTTTTTGTTCGAGAATTGGTCATTACTTAACTAACTTAACTAGTGGAAATGTTTAAAGCGGTTGCATGAGTTCCAAAGCTCGAAAAAACATCGATTTTTTATTGTCTTCTTAAATTCTACAACCTCTCTAGAATACTATCGATCCGTGTAATAGTTTTGGAGATACAGTCTAAAGAAGTTTTGTATCCTCGGGGTGACTGGTATTGTAATTCAAAACTTAGAATGCTTTTTTCTCAAAACAAATAATTCAAATAAACGAAAGATGTTTGTAAAATAGGTGCTGCATACATACAGACAAATTTGCGTTAAAATCTGAACAAGAGAAATCTGAACTAATATAAATAATAGCATGTAAAGAAAGGCTAAGTTCGGGTGTAACCGAACATTTTATACTCTCGCAATTTATTGATGTAATTTTATTAAGAAAACACACAATTCGACTCATATATTATGCATAAAGTTCAATAGAATTACGAAAATCATCATACGTAGTATATGAGGGCTTAAAACCTAAAACACATATGGCGTCAAAACTATGCCATAAAAAAGTTATAAAAGTAAAATTACACACCATAAAAATAAATGAATAAGTGACCACGCCCACCTCCCATACAAAAGTTAGGTTGAGAATTACTAAAAGTGGGTTAACTCACTAAAGAAAAACGTCAGAAACACTAAATTTCAATTTCACGGAAAATGGGTGTGGCGTCGCCCACTTATGGGTCAAAAACCATATCTCAGGAACTACTCGACCGATTTCAATGAAACTTGGTTTTTAATAGTTTCCTTACATCCCAATGATATGTTGTGAAAATAGGCCAAATCGCTTCACAACCACGCCTACTTCCTATATACCAGAACTTTGAAGACGATCTGAAACGTTTACTTTACAATATATAAAGTAAGCACTAGTGAAGATATCGGTGCAGAACTTTGCACAAATACTATGTTAATAGTGTGGCAGCCCCATTCTAAAAATCGCCGAAATCGGACCATAGGTTTTTAAGGCCCCATATATCGAACACGAGGACCTCGGTGCTTCTAACCTAATATTATGGTTTCCAACTTTCAATGGACTTTATACAATATATATGACGAATATGTGGGTCAAATTGTGTATTATATAATATAAATAAAGTTAAATAAATAAATTGCGAGAGTTTAAAATGTTCGGTTACACCCGAACTTAGCTCTTCCTTACTTGTTTTATATAAAATCGATTATTGTGACAAAACTATAATAGTTAGAGATATGATGTCGCGACGTTTTTTGTAGATAATGATAAGTTCTACAAAATAGTAGTACATCATTTTGTTATATCTTCAATTGTTTTCGCAGCATTCGCGATTAAAGAAAGCTTTTTGGTATTTTTTTTACATTATCGGAGTTTTGGTAAGGAACCCTATTGTTTTCTTTTTAACTAAATATAGCCTATGTCACTCAGGGATAGTATAGCTTTCCAACGGTGAACGAATTTTTCAAATCGGTTCAGTAGTTTCGGAGCCTATTTGAGACAAACAAACAAAAAAACAAAACTTTCCTCTTAATAATATTAGTATAGAAGTATAGATTGGGGGCGGGGCCACGGCCATTTCCCCAAAAAATTTACATCCAAATATGCTCCATAGTTTATTTCCATAGATTTATGTATGGCTTAGTTACGACACTTTATGTGTTTTTGGTTTTCGCCATTTTGTGGGCGTGGCAGTGGACCGATTTTGCCCATTTCCTCTCACGGTCCCAAGGAACATGTGTTCCAAGTTTCATTAAGATATCTCAATTTTTACTCAAGTTATCGCTTGCACGGACGGACGGACGGACAGACATTCGGATTTCGACTCCACTCGTCATCCTGATCATTTATATATATATAACCCCATATCTAACTCTTGTATTTCTTGGTGACACAAACAACCGTTATGTGTACAAAACTATAATACTCTGTGCAACAGGTTGCGAGAGTATAAAAATTCCACAATTATCCTGTTAATATTGCAGCATCATCGATTTAACTGTCAATGATACTACACTGCTCAGGACATTAAAAAAGTTAACATAAATACCAGACAATTTGCGAAAATTGGTCAATATTTCCCAAAATAAAGAAGCGATATGCCAGTCATTTGACTAAAATTAGATCCTGGAGCATGTCATGGGCAGATAATGCTGAATTTCAGTTCCAGGGCTTGTTTAGTAAACGCTTTATGCATTTACCACATGAAAAGAAGAATAATGCAGTTTCGACGCTAAATGGAGTCGGAGGTTACATGTTGATTTTTTGGGGAAGTTTTCCTTGCATAAGTTTTGGAGATTTGCTACTAATTTAGGGACCCTACATCATCCGGATATATCAAAATTCACATGACCATGTCATTTTAGTGGTTAGTCGGCCTTTTCCAACTATTGACTACATTTTACAACAGTACAATGTTCCATTTCATAAGGCATCGTTAACAACAGAACTTTTAAGTGAAGCAAATCAAGTTGACCTCCGCAGAGTCCCGACCTAAACTTTATTGAAAATATTTGGGATTTCGTTAAATATCAGAGGACAATTGATATAATAACCGAAAACGCCCAAATTACCGACATTTGGTCTAAATTAACTGTTAACTTAGCGCACAATTGTGTTGAATCAATTCGGACCTTCATTCGCTCAGGAATAGATCAAGGTTTACAACAACAAAGCATTTTGTTACCCTGCGACAACAACAAAAACAGGCAAACGCTTTTTCTATGAAACTTGTAAACAAAAACATCCGATGTGTAAATAATTTTGACTACCTCTGTATATCTCTCTCGTTATTAAATTCAATAAAATTGATATAACAAAAGACATTTCACTTCTATCGCGCATACAACTATTAAAAAAAAAAAAACACTTATTCGTTCTCCCTGATTTCCATTTAAATTACGAAATGCAATTTACCCAATGCAGATGCATAAAACAACATCAAAATTAATTGCAAGCCAACGCATGATTTTGCCGCAGACTATAAAAACAAATAACTGGTCAAAGTTATCCTTGCACCATGGCAAGCTTATGAAGCATTAAAGAGCAAACTGGCGCGAATGCATTGCGAATGTGCAGTGGATTATTATGTGCATATGAAAATAAATATTCATGCATTTGTGCGCAACGTTGCCAAGTTGTAATTGCCAATAGTTGCGGCCTCAGCACGACGGATTTGAGGCAACGAGTGTTATTATGGTACAGTTGGTCACAGTTGTACAGTTATTTGTCATATTCGAATGCATTTCTTGTTTTATGTGTTTTTTTTTTGTTGTTGCTGCTGCTGCTTGTTGTCTTATCTGTGCACTTATCGTTTTATTTTGTTAACATTTCAAAATTTGCACATTTTGATTGCTTAAACAGCGAAAAATTTGTGTTGATCGTTATCGATGGCGTTGCAAGAATGTAAGCGTATTAATGCAAACTATTGCAAATTGTTTTTATACTCTCGCAACAAAAGTTGCTAAAGAGAGTATTATAGTTTTGTTCACATAACGGTTGTTTGTAACTCATAAAACTAAACGAGTTAGATATAGGGTTATATATATCAAAATGATCAGGGTGGCGAGACGATTCAAAATCCGAATGTCTGTCTGTCCGTCCGTCCGTCCGTGCAACGGCTAACTTGAGTAAAAATTGAGATATCTTCTTGAAAAACCGAAAACCGAAAACACATAAAGTGTCATAACTAAGCCATAAATAAAGCTATGGAAATAAACTTTGGAACAAAGGATCGCACTAGGAAGGGGCATATTTGGATGTAGTTTGTTTGGGGAAGTGGGCGTGGCGCCGCCCCCAAATAGGTTTTGTGTACATATCTCGCAAACCAATAGAGCTATATAAACCAAACTTTCTACAGTCGTTTTTTTTAGCCACTTCTTAATACAGTTAGGTTGTTCACGATAAGGTGGTTATCGGGTTATATGATTATTAGATTAAAAATAACCTCTATGCTCCGTGAACATCCTATGTGTATGGTTATTTGCTTATTTTTATACAAACAGCTGTTCATTGTTTACAATTTTAGTTCAATAAAATTCCTACTTATAAAACGCCTAAACAAAGTTTAAAAAGCAAAATAATCGAATTTAAAATAAATTCCGCTATTCAGGAAATGGACTTTATTGAAGGTATGTGCTTATTAAATAATCCGAATTTTAAGGGTTCAAAAAATTCTTTGTATAAAATTTGCAGAATTTCGTATTACTGTAGACACTAAAATTGGAGTATAAATAAATGACAAAAAATTTATATTTATTTTGTACTTTATGAATCTTACTTAATTTAATGATTTTTGATAATTTTAATGATTTTTGATGCTTTGTGAGGCTTTTCGAAGCTTTTTATTTCGGTTTTAATTTGCCGATTGTAAATAAAAAACAGCTGTTAATAGCAGATTTTCAGATAAGAAAATCTAATTGGAAATGTCATTCGCTTAGTTTTATTTATTTTTTGTGCTGCCATTTAGTAAAATTTGAACGACTTTCTAACACTGGAAATAAGCAAACAACCACATAATCTGTAAACAAGGGCCTAGGTTGGTCAACGTTGGTTATTTTGTCATACCGCATTTTGTTGTTGTTTACTTAATCACATAACCACATAACCCGATAACCACCTTATCGTGAACAGCCTAAGTCCAAAAATGTTGAAAATTACTAAAAGTGGGTTATCTCACTAACGAAACACGTCAGAAATACTGAAATGTACAAAAGAAATTGCAGAAGGAAGCTGCACTCAGATTTTTTTACAAAATGGAAAATGGGCGTGGCATCGCTCACTTATGGGTCAAAAACCTTATCTCAGGAACTACTCGACCGATTCGAATAAAATTCGGTATATAATATTTTTTGACACCCTGAGACACGTGTGGAAAATGGTCAAAATCGGTTCACAACCACGACTACTTTCCTTATAACTCAATTTTGGATTCCATCTGATTCCTTCACTTTATAATGTATACATAAGGAATCAATAAAGAGAGCGAAATAAAACTTTACACAAATACTGTAAAATACTGATCTGTGGCATCACTTGTGAAAAAATTGTCGAAATCGGACTATAACTTTTCAAAGCCCCGAATATCGAATAAGAAGAATTCAGTGCCCCATGGTAATTTTTCACCGAAAATTTCGGTAAATCTCTCAGGTATCTTAATTTAATTTAGAGGAAAAATTTTTCATCTAATAGTGTAACTTCCCCTAGCTCTCATATACCTAATTATAGGATTTTCAAATTGGGTCAAATTGTGTGTTATCTTAATAAAAATATAGCAATAAATTGCGAGAGTATAAAATGTTCGGTTGCACCCGAACTTAGCCTTTCCTTACTTGTTCAAATTGGATTTGGCAATAGAAATGTGTAGAATGTATATAAATCGCTACACATAAGCCTAACCCTTAAGGGTCACACCTAGTGTGAAATTTCAAAAAAAATCAATTTGTTTTTGTTTCATATTTCGGTAGATTACACCTTTAAAAATAACATATTCGAAATCGATATCTCAAATAGTTTTTGAGTTATAGCAATTTAAAGAGCAGCCGCTCGGTAACAGTGAAAACGATCATTTTATCTTTAAACGCGTTTTTCTCGAAACAGGATTTTCCGAATTTGCTGCAGTGATTACTCAAAAACAAATGATCCGATCACTATCGAATTTTTTTGCATGTTCCATATATAGTTCTCCGTACAATGACCTATCGATTTTTGATAAAAAATCGAATTTTGGCAGCCAAAAACGACCAAAATTTTGGCTAAAATTCGACTATTTTTTTTTAAACGCCGCGATATTGTCAATTTTTGATTTTTTTTATCGTAGGTCATTGTACAGACAATATTATCTAGTTTAAGGAGAATTTTTTTTTTAGATTTCATCCACGGAGAAGGCCGGAATCACTGCAGCAGTGAAGGACCTTTTTTTTCGCGCCGTTGGAGAGCGATCTTAAAGATCTTAAAAAATATTTAGTTTTTCTTTTCAAAAATTTCACTGTATATTCTTGAAACATGTATAAATATATTCTTAAAATTTTGAAATAATTGATAAAGTATTTTTGTTAATAAAAATTCTCAAAAATCACCTCTTTTTTAGGCCATTACACTAGGTGTGCCCCTTAATCTAGTAGGCCAATGAGCCACACATAGAAAAAATGTTGGTCCTTTGCGAAACCAGATAGAGTGCCGTCACGTAGACAATGAGAAGTAGTCATAATATGGTTTCACTAAAGATATCTCTTTCAAATTATCGTACTGTGTAGCACCCAAGTGCTGAAGCCGTTGCCGTGACACTACAGGCCAAGCACACAAAAGATGTTTCATTGTTTCTCTGATACGCCTGCTCTTAACATTTCCTGCATTCTTCGCTTTCTGTTAGCCCCATCATGTAAGCGTGCGCCGCCATCAGACTGTGACCAGTGAGTATGTCAACTATGTTCCTATGTGCATTGTCTTCTATCGAGCGTCTTTCTGATCTACTCCTTTACACATAACTTTTGCGGTTTGCATTCCGGTAAATCCTTCCAGCGCGCTTTGAACATTCTTATCAAGTTCCTGTCTAGATCAACATATAGGCAGTGCATGGGTTTACCTACTTTGATCACGCTTTCCGAGATAAGGGTTAAGTACTAAAAAATATTTTGTTTGATTTAATGAAATTTTTATTTATCTCAACAATTATTATAAAATCAATATATAACACTGTGATAGTCAAAAAAAAAGACAAGACTAAATTCGACGGTTTCCCCCTATTTCGGGTCCTACGAATCGAACTGCATCATTACTTTTTTGAGTTACAATCATGGTTTCATACAAAAATTTTTGTTTAAGTTTTTCATCAAAGTTGCCCATTGTAAGAGAAAGGCACATTTTTCTTCGGTCTCTAACTTTTTTAATGTTGACTTTTTTGGTAAACTTTCTTTGGCAAAGCTTCTCAGAATAAGTCCGTCTTTAAGTTCTTAGATGACTGTAAACCCCAAAATCAATGTTTTTTGTGTCCTTATAGCCAATATGTCGAAAAAACTGAAATTTCATCAATTTTTTGAATGTTTTTTCCCTCTATCTCTATTCTCTGTAATCTATGCTTAAATTTTGACTCTTAAGCAAGCATTTAACGTTTCTTTCAAACGTTAAATGTTGTTATTTCTTATCAGTGCAGTGGTTAAAAGCTTGACTCGTTGCTTGCTGATTTGTGTAGGACATTGATAGATGAGTCTTATTAATGAAAGAAACGTTAAATGCTTGCCTAAGAGTCAAAATTTAAGCATAGATTACAGAGAATAGAGATAGAGGGAAAAAACATTAAAAAAAATGGATTAAATTTCAGTTTTTTCGACATATTGGCTATAAGGACACAAAAAACATTGATTTAGGGGTTTACAGTCATCTAAGAACTTAAAGACGGACTTATTCTGAGAAGCTTTGCCAAAGAAAGTTTACCAAAAAAGTCAACATTAAAAAAATTAAAGACCGAAGAAAAATGTGCCTTTCTCTTACAATGGGCAACTTTGATGAAAAACTTCAACAAAAATTTTTGTATGAAACCATGATTGTAACTCAAAAAAGTAATGATGCAGTTCGATTCGTACGACCCGAAATAGGGCGAATCCGTCGAATTTGGTCTTGTCTTTTTTTTTTTTTTGAAAAAAACTATCACAGTGTAATCAATGGTTGGCTCATTTTTAAGAAATAAATAAAAAGCTTCTTCGAGTGAAGAAGTGTCTATTCGACAATAGAATCTTTTCAACATTGCTTTGGTGGCCCACCAGATAATTTACACATATTTCAGTATCACAGATTAGATGGTTAGATGGTGTTAAAGGAATACTAAAATTGTCAGCTTTATAAGCTAAAGACATTATTGGTCTAAATTTTTGGGAAGTTCAAAATAGTCTGACTGTATTAGAGAACGTTATGCTTCCATGCCATACACACCGTACTGTAACGATGCCGCAACCTTCCACATGATTCGGTTTGACTTTTTCTTATTTCCAAAAATAAAGAGAACCTTAAAGGCCCGTCGTTTTACCAGCGTGCAAGAAATCGCCGAAAGTACTAAAGGCTACTCCAAAAATCGAGTATGAGAAGTGTTTCGATGTTTTGGAAGAAACGCTGACAAAAGTGCACAATGGGGACTATTTTGAAGCCGATAATATTAATATAGACGAACGAATATAAAAACAAGTAAGGAAGGGGCTAAGTTCGGGTGTAACCGAACATTTTATACTCTCGTAATTTCTTTATTTAACTTTATTAATAATATATAATACACAATTTGACCCACATATTCGTCATATATATTGTATAAAGTCCATTGAAAGTTGAAACCATAATATTAGGTTAGAAGCACCGAGATCCTCGTGTTCGATATATGGGGCCTTAAAAACCTATGGTCCGATTTCGGCGATTTTTAGAATGGGGCTGCCACACTATTAACATACTATTTGTACAAAGTTCTGCACCGATATTTTCACTAGTACTTACTTTATATATTGTAAAGTAAACGATTCAGATCGTCTTCAAAGTTCTGGTATATAGGAAGTAGGCGTGGTTGTGAAGCGATTTGACCTATTTTCACAACATATCATTGGGATGTAAGGAAACTATTATAAACCAAGTTTCATTGTAATCGTTCGAGTAGTTCCTGAGATATGGTTTTTGACCCATAAGTGGGCGACGCCACGCCCATTTTCTATTTTGTAAAAAAATCTGAGTGCAGCTTTCACCTGCCATTTCTTATGTGAAATTTAGTGTTTCTGACGTTTTTCGTTAATGAGTTAACCCACTTTTAGTAATTTTCAACCTAACTTTTGCATGGGAGGTGGGCGTGGTTATTATCCGATTTCTTTCATTTTTGGACTGTATTAGGAAGTGCAGAATATATAGCTCTGGTTTATATATGCTTTATATAGCTCTATTGGTTTGCGAGACATGTACAAAAAACTTATTAGGGGGCGGGGCCATGCCCACTTCCCCAAAAAAATTACATCCAAATATGCCCCTTCATAGTACGATCCTTCATACCAAATTTTATTTCCATAGCTTTAGTTATGGCACTTTATGTGTTTTCGGTTTTCGCCATTTTGTGGGCGTAAAAGTGGTCCGATTTTGCTCATTTTCGAAAGCAACCTTCCTATGGTGCCAAGAAATAAGTGTGCCAAGTTTCTTCAAGATATCTTAATTTTTACTCAAGTTACAGCTTGCACGAACGGACGGACGGACAGACAGACATTCGGATTTGAACTCCACTCTTCACCCTGATCACTTTGGTATATAACGGGTGATTTTTTTGAGGTTAGGATTTTCATGCATTAGTATTTGACAGATCACGTGGGATTTCAGACATGGTGTCAAAGAGAAAGATGCTCAGTATGCTTTGACATTTCATCATGAATAGACTTACTAACGAGCAACGCTTGCAAATCATTGAATTTTATTACCAAAATCAGTGTTCGCTTTTCCGCTTTTTTATCGACAAATTTTGTTCAGCGATGAGGCTCATTTCTGGTTGAATGGCTACGTAAATAAGCAAAATTGCCGCATTTGGGGTGAAGAGCAACCAGAAGCCGTTCAAGAACTGCCCATGCATCCCGAAAAATGCACTGTTTGGTGTGGTTTGTACGCTGGTGGAATCATTGGACCGTATTTTTTCAAAGATGCTGTTGGACGCAACGTTACGGTGAATGGCGATCGCTATCGTTCGATGCTAACAAACTTTTTGTTGCCAAAAAATGGAAGAACTGAACTTGGTTGACATGTGGTTTCAACAAGATGGCGCTACATGCCACACAGCTCGCGATTCTATGGCCATTTTGAGGGAAAACTTCGGAGAACAATTCATCTCAAGAAATGGACCCGTAAGTTGGCCACCAAGATCATGCGATTTAACGCCTTTAGACTATTTTTTGTGGGGCTACGTCAAGTCTAAAGTCTACAGAAATAAGCCAGCAACTATTCCAGCTTTGGAAGACAACATTTCCGAAGAAATTCGGGCTATTCCGGCCGAAATGCTCGAAAAAGTTGCCCAAAATTGGACTTTCCGAATGGACCACCTAAGACGCAGCCGCGGTCAACATTTAAATGAAATTATCTTCAAAAAGTAAATGTCATGAACCAATCTAACGTTTCAAATAAAGAACCGATGAGATTTTGCAAATTTTATGCGTTTTTTTTTTTTTAAAGTTATCAAGCTCTTAAAAAATCACCCTTTATAACCCTATATCTAACTCGTTTAGTTTTGGGTGTTACAAACAACCGTTATGTGAACAAAACTATAATACTCTCTTTAGCAACATTTGTTGCGAGAGTATAATAAAATGAAAAGGAAAATTCATGTTTTTTTATTTTAACACACCTTAAGTGAACTTTTAAATGGTGATCAATTAAGCAAGGACAGCATACCCATATTTACTCGCCTGGTGAAAATTTTACGCATCTTTCAATGAACTTCACTACTGTTAAACGTGAGTTTTACGGTGTCTATCAGATTTTCTCTGTAAATGCGTGACAATTTTCCAGTGAGTGAGTGCGTGATTACGGCAGCAAGTCTGCCATATGATTAATACGAGTTGCTGCCGACTTATTGAATGTAAAGCGTGCCACTTATTGACGTGGTCAGATAAAGTTTTTAATTGCTTTTTTATGTTTACACACTACTTAATTAATCAACCAGCAAGCACAGCCGCCGCATCAATAATAGCGCCAATGGTGGTGAGCACTTGAGTTATGGGTATAAGTAATAAACATTTTTAATGACTTTATGCAGCGTGAGGACTTTATGATGGACAATGGTGTAAAGTTGTAAATATGTATGTATACATGCATGTGAGTTTTTTTTTTTTTTGTAATCTACACAAGAGGTACATATATACATATGTATGTGCGGAGAAAGGAAGGCACAATTCCAATGCTGTCATTAAGCATTTTTACAAGCTATATGTAATAAAAGTCTAGTAATCATTAAAAACGACGATAAATATATAAATGTGTGTGTGTGTGTCCATTACTTGGTTTCTACAGAATAATTTTGTTTATTGCTCTATTACTTCCGACAGTGTTGATTTAATGTCCCTGGTGCCCTTAGGCGTATACGTGATATTATTAATTATCGACATTTTCACACCCACTTGGAATCATTTTTTCTTTATTATTATTATCAATGCCACCTACACAGCGATATATGAGGCATTATTTGAAAAGAGGATGGAGGATGGGACCATGTGTAGAAGTTCACGCAAGTGAGGAAAGTTTTTGATTGTCATTCACTTGGGAGTGGCCAGAAACGATTCTTCTCCACATGGTCCAACCAGCTCACGACTTCCGGTTTTAGACCAAGTATCCTCTGGGTAGCCAACAGACATCCGTCTGAAGGCGAGCTAAAGTGAGAAGGCGAAGCCCGCTTATGCGGTTGTGCATTGGGTTTGGGACCCACCACATAAAAACACCCCCCAATGAAAAATCTACGAAAGCCTCGGATGAGACACCCCCCTTTTGATGACGACCCCTGCAAACGTTTTAAGGATAATGATATAAGGGCATGCACCTGGAATGTCCGGACCCTTAATTGGGAAGGTGCCTCTGCCCAGCTGGTTGATGTCCTCATACGACTCAAGGCTGACATCACCGCCATCCAAGAAGTGCGATGGACGGGACAAGGACGGAAGAAGGTGGGTCCTTGTGACATCTACTACAGCGGCCATATAAAGGAGCGCAAATTTGGTGTTGGATTTGTGGTGGGAGAGAGACTCCGTCGCAGAGTCCTGGCATTCACCCCGGTGGATGAACGTCTTGCCACAATCCGCATCAAAGCGAGGTTCTTCAACATATCGCTGATTTGCGCCCACGCCCCAACGGAAGAGAAGGACGATGTGACAAAAGATGCTTTCTATGAGCGCCTAGATCGCACCTAAGAGCGCTGCCACCTCAACGATGTAAAAGTCGTGCTTGGCGATTTTAACGCCAGGGTGGGTAAAGAAGGTGTCTTTGGCACAACAGTCGGAAAATTCAGCCTCCATGACGAAACATCGCCAAACGGCCTGAGGCTGATCGACTTCGCTGGGGCCCGAAATATGGTCGTCTGTAGTACCAGATTCCAGCATAAGAAAATACATCAAGCTACTTGGCTGTCTCCTGATCGAAACACGCGGAACCAAATCGATCACGTTGTGATAGACGGAAGACATGTCTCCTGTGTTTTAGACGTGCGTACGCTCCGAGGACCAAATATAGACTCGGACCATTATCTGGTCGCAGCTAAAATACGCACCCGCCTCTGTGCAGCAAAGAACGCCCGTCAACAAACACAAGGAAGGTTCGACGTCGAAAAGCTGCAATCGCAACAGACAGCCACGAAATACTCTACTCGACTTGCACTCCTGCTCTCTGAGAGCACTCATCAGCATCTCGGTATAAGGGAACTGTGGAACGGCATCTCAAACTCACTGCGTACCGCTGCAGCCGAAACAATTGGTTTTCGGCAACGACAAAAAACAAGCTGGTACGATGAGGAGTGCCGTCTCGCAGCGGAGAGAAAACAGACTGCCTACCTCGCAACGTTGCAAACGACCACAACACGTGCGGGATGGGATAGATACCGAGAGCTGAAGAGGGAAGCGAGACGCATTTGCAGACAAAAAATGAAAGAGGCCGAAATGCGTGAGTACGAAGAGCTTGAGAAGCTGGCAGACAGAGGGAATGCTCGAAAATTTTATGAAAAAATGAAGCGACTTAACGAAGGTTTCAAGACCGGAGCATCCTCATGTAGAGACCAAGGTGGTAATCTGGTAACCGATGTCCAGGGCATACTGGGATTATGGAGGGAACACTTCTCCGACCTGCTGAATGGCAGTGAGAGTACAACGCCAGGAGAAGGCGAACCCGATCCCCCAATCGATGACGATGGAACAGATGTTCCATTACCCGACCATGAAGAAATTCGAATAGCAATTACCCGCTTGAAGAACAACAAAGCAGCGGGGGCCGATAGATTACCGGCAGAACTATTCAAATACGGCGGCGAAGAACTGATAAGGTGCATGCATCAGCTTCTTTGCAAAATATGGTCGGAAGAAAGCATGCCTGACGATTGGAATCTCAGTGTGCTCTGCCCAATCCATAAAAAGGGAGATCCCACAATCTGCGCCAATTACCGTGGGATCAGCCTCCTAAATATCGCATACAAGGTTCTATCGAGCGTACTGTGTGAAAGACTAAAGCCCACCGTCAACAAACTGATTGGACCTTATCAGTGTGGCTTTAGACCTGGAAAATCAACAACTGACCAGATATTCACCATGCGCCAAATCTTGGAGAAGACCCGTGAAAAGAGGATCGACACACACCACCTTTTTGTCGATTTTAAAGCAGCTTTCGACAGCACGAAAAGGAGCTGCCTTTATGCCGCGATGTCTGAATTTGGTATCCCCGCAAAACTAATACGGCTGTGTAAGTTGACGTTGAGCAACACCAAAAGCTCCGTCATGATTGGGAAGGACCTCTCCGAGCCGTTCGATACCAAACGAGGTTTCAGACAAGGTGACTCACTATCGTGCGACTTCTTTAACCTGATGCTGGAAAAAATTATAAGAGCTGCAGAGCTAAACAGAGAGGGTACCATCTTTTACAAGAGTGTACAGCTCCTGGCGTACGCCGATGATATTGATATCATCGGAAGCAACAACCGCGCCGTTTGTTCTGCTTTTTCCCGCATGGATAAGGAGGCGAAGCAAATGGGTCTGGAGGTGAATGAGGACAAGACGAAATATCTCCTGTCATCAAGCAAACAGTCGGCGCATTCGCGTCTTGGCTCCCACGTCACTGTTGACAGTCATAACTTCGAGGTCGTAGATAATTTCGTTTACCTGGGAACCAGCATCAACAACACGAACAATGTCAGCCTCGAAATCCAGCGCAGAATAACTCTTGCCAACAGGTGCTACTTTGGACTGAGTAGGCAATTGAACAGTAAAGTCCTCTCTCGACGAACCAAAATCAAGCTCTACAAGTCGCTTATCATCCCCGTCCTGATCTACGGTGCAGAAGCTTGGACGATGTCAACATCAGATGAGACGACACTAGGAGTTTTCGAGAGGAAAATTTTGCGCAAGATTTATGGTCCTAAGAACATTGGCAACGGCGAATACCGCAGACGATGGAACGATGAGCTGTACGAGTTATACGACGACATTGACATAGTTCAGCGAATAAAAAGACAGCGGCTACGCTGGCTAGGTCATGTTGTCCGAATGGACGAAAACACTCCAGCCCTGAAAGTGTTCGATGCAGTACCCGCCGGAGGAAGCCGAGGAAGGGGAAGGCCTCCACTCCGTTGGAGGGACCAGGTAGAGAGCGACCTGGTTACACTTGGGATCTCCAACTGGCGCCGAACTGCGAAGGAGAGAGAGAGATGGCGCACTATCGTCGATTCGGCTATAACCGGCTAAACGGTTGCAACGCCAATCACATATTTGAAAAGTACAAAATATGTTTTAATAATACATTGTTCAAAAATGATTCAGAAGGAAATTAGCTACTTACAGAGATTTATGCGAATTTTAAGAACGTTCCTCGAAGCGTATAACTCACTATTAGCTGTTGGTGAGTTGGTGAGAGCACTGGGTTAGGTTTTATGTATCTCTGTGTAGTATATGTGTACGCTTATGAAAGTGTCTACGCACGTATTGGCTATAAAATCCATGCAATAACTCTGCATTTGTGGAGAATTGTGCGGCTGTAATTACAGCCGATTGCAAGAGCTGATAAGCCTACGCGTAGTTTAAAATGAATGTCGCAGGCTCTTTGTATACATACATATATACATATATATGAAGCCAATTGAAAGAGTGAAGATGCAGGAATATATTTCGTGCGTTTGTATGTAATTGACGGCAGTTGGTTGGCAATGACACAAATTGGATGGAGCATTTCGTTTACAGGCAATTATGCAATTTTTCACTTCAATTATATGCTTGTTAAACTCGACTCGGGTAAGAGAGAGTGAGAGAGAGAGAGAGAGTGAGAGAGAGAGAGAGAGAGAGAAAGAGAAATAAAATAAAAAGTTTGTGGAACAGCCGAAAAGTATTTTCTGAGTTTTTCCTAGAACCGCATCATTTAAACCAGTGGTCGGCACTCCATACCACAATTGTGGCGACTCAAGTCACACGTACGCTTACGCTCTATCATTCAGTCGTTGTCGAACCAGCAACGAGTAAACATCGCGCATGGCTATGGCACTTTGCATAAGTGCCCTGCGCGAAATGCCTACTTTTATGAATGTCGTTTTATGTTATGTATTATATTTATGGTTTTAAGCTATTTAAAGACAGAAAAGTTAATGCTTTGTGTTCTAATATATTTGTTTAAATAATAAAATAACTAAAATTAATAAATGAGCACAAAAATTCATGTTTTATGAAAAAGTTAAAAACATTCTTAAAATGTTAGGCTACAGAGTTCTCACTGGGTATTCATTATTTCGTGCTCACCTATACAGTCACAATTCCTCTCGTGCCGACCACTGATTTAAACCAGTGATCGGCAGCCCATTGCCCGCGGAGCGCTCTCTGAGCGCACACTGAGTGTACGTGTGAAACACACGTACTTTCAATCATTTTTACACCATAGACGCGATGTCAGGTCAGTTGCTTGCTGACTTCACAGCGAGCAGGACGTATGGTGGGATTGTACGCATGCATGTATCAACACAAAATACAATGTTTTATATATTATTTTATTTCTATTTTGATTATTAATTACTTTTATTATTTTTGCAAGTCAGTTCGTAAAAACACAACTAATAATTTTCCAACTTCATTCGCCATTTAAAATGTTAATAATAATAAATAATTGTGTTGTTAATTCGAAGTAGTACTACCGATTTTTTTTGCAAAAATTTTCATACCCATTTCTAAGCAGTATTTACAATTGATTGTATGTGTAAAACTAACGTACACTATAAAAACAATTGTAAGGAAACCAGTATTGGTCCTAATTTCACTAGTTCTAATAAAGTTCGGGACCAGTAGAACATAGCACTTGGTCAGTTGAGTAGCTCTCAACACGCATACACTCTCACAAAATAAATTATTTGATTGTATAAGTTTGCCGACCACTGATTTAAACCTTGTGCAAAACTGGTTACCATGAGATAATAAAAATGTGTGATGTTCCCACCTTACAGCAGGATATTATTTAAGGGGGTTTCAGTGATTGAAAACATGGATATAAAATAACTTTTTTGTAAAATTTTCGCCATATATCACTCGAAAAAATTACATATTCGAACTGACATGTCTGTCTGTCCGCCCGTCCGTCCGTCTGTGCAAGCTGTAACTTGAGTAAAAATTAAGATATCTTGATGAAACTTGGCACACTTATTTCTTGGCACCATAGAAAGGTTGCTTTCGAAAATGAGCAAAATCGGACCACTGCCACGCTCACAAAATGTCGAAAACCGATTTTTTTACAAAATGGAAATGGGCGTGGCGTCGCCCACTAATGGGTAAAAAACCATATCTCAGGACTGGTCTTTATACAATATATATGACGAATATGTGGGTCAAATTGTGTATTATATAATTTAATAAAGTTAAATAAATAAATTGCGAGAGTATAAAATGTTCGGTTACACCCGAACTTAGCCCTTCCTTACTTGTTATTGATATTTTTATACTCCCGCATCAAAGTTGCTAAGAGAGTATTATAGTTTTGTTCACATAGCGGTTGTTTGTAAGTCATAAAACTAAACGAGTTAGAAATAGGGTTATATATAATAAAGAGATCAGGATGACGAGACGAGTTAAAATCCGTGCCATAAAAATTAAGATATCTTGACGAAATGTGGTACACATGTTCCTTGGGACCGTAGGAGAGTTGCTATTGAAGTGTCATAACTAAGCCATAAATAAAGCTATAAAAGTAAAATTTGGTCTAAAGGATCGCACTAGGAAGGGAGATATCTGAATTTAAATTTCTTTTGAAAAGTGGGCACCCCTAAATAAGTTTTTTGTGAATATCTCGCAACTTAATAAAACTAAATACACGAAACTTTCTGCAGTCATTTCCCTTACGTACCCATTACATCATAAAAATTGGTATAATCGGATTATCCGACTTGGGCGGTTATTAAACCACGCCCATCTCCCACACACAGGTTAGGTTGAAAATTACCAGAAGTGCGTTAACACACTAACGAAAAACACCAGAAACACTAAATTTTACGGGAGAAATGGCAGACAAAAGTTGGAGAATGGATGAAATCGGTTCACAACCACGACAACTTCCCATATAACTCAATTTTGAATTCCATTCCATTCCTTCACTTTATAATATATACATTAGGAACCAGTGAAGATATCGGAATAAAACTTTATACAAATAATGTGTATGATCTGTGGCATACACAAAAAAATTGTCGAAATTGGACTATAAATTTTCAATGCCCCCCCCCCCCCCAGCATGAAGAACTCAGTGGCTAAGGTAATTTTTTACCGAAAATATCGGTAAATCCTTCAGATATTTTAATGTAATTCAAAATGGGTCAAATTGAGTGATATTTTAATGAAAATATGGCAATAAATTGCGAGAGTATAAAATGGTCGGTTGCATCAGAACTTAGCCTTTCCTTACTTGTTTTTCTTAAATTCTTTTTAATTTGTAAACCACCTAACCCCTTAACTGAAGGGTAACGCCTTTGGATTTATTGATTGAAAACTAGTGTGGTACGCACGCAAAATGAAGGCTTCCATGGGTTCAGAAGTTTACAAGAGGGAGTATCTGTTATTGGTTATGTATCGAGCAAAGGTCATCAATATTTCTCGATCCTACTAAGGTAGAAACTATTATAAAGTTAATATATTTTTGATATTAGTGTCCCTCTAACTATCCTGAAATTAAAGATGTTCATTATTGGCCTACAAACTACTAGTAATAAATAGTAATTCCTTAGAACACATTACTTGTTTCATCGAAATTCATGCGAAAACAACTGGCATTCATAACGAGTTATGGTTCTAAAAATATTGACGACTACAAAATGTATCGAAGTTTTCGCAACAAAGTCGTGGCTTTATTAACAAAATTAAAACATGATTTAATTAACATTTTACAACGATTCCCTATCGTCAATTAGTGTTAATAAATTTAATTGATCTGTTATCATTTAGACTTCACCTTGATTTAACAACTCCTACCGTTGATTTACCACTTGTGGCGAGATAAGTAGTTTTTTTTTGCATATTTTATAACAGCAAACTATAAATAAATTTGCATGTTACAAAATTGGCAAAAATATATTTTAAGCTAATTAGATGTTAATTGCACAATTAACCACTTAAATTCTCACATTTTTAATTGACAAATAATTCGTGGCGAAAAAAGCATTGCAGTTTAACAACAAGTGTAAAATTCCAGTAATTTAATAATAAATTGGAAAAAAACAAAATTATTATGTGTGTTTATATGTGATTAAATTAAGAGTGCAACAACAAGAAACCGGCTAATTGACAAAAGCTGGCGTTGGAAAACTCAAAAATTACACACACACAAAAATGAAACCACTAAACCAGTTTCGACTTTTTGCAATAAAAGTCTTGTGAGCTAAACTCACGTGATACTCGGCATAACGGGTTAAATGGTAAACAAATCCATAAATGAATGAATGAATGAATGGTGAGTGATTTAAGTGGCGCACTACTAGTTATATGAATGTTTCTATGTAACTTTAGATCTTATTTGGTTAGCGTACATTTTTTATATATTATACAAATCTATTTCATCTGTTTTTCAGGTGTGTAGCATGGAGAGCGGTCAGGCTGCCATACAGCGGGATTGCTCTATATTTGTTGCAAGATACGCCTAGACAACTAATTGTCGTGTGTCGCACCAACTGTCAGTTGTATGATTGTAGATATGCTTGCTGTCTTGAGCAAACGCATCCGCTTAAACGCTGCAGTAAGTCGGACTTAAATTTATGATATATGGAAGTATATAAGTAAGTAAATATACTAGGGTGAGTCTAATAAAATTTAAAATAATCAATTTTAATAAAATGTAAAAATGGGTCACGAATATATTTAGTAATTACTGTTTATGTGGTTAAGAGTAATTCTTAATCAAGGTTTCAATTGAGCTCGATATTATATAATTACTAATTCATCAACTAAGATAATTTTTGTTGTATCGACTTAAAGACTTAATTACGCATTATATTAAATTCAATTATATATAATATTCAATTCAACTGACGTTCATTCAACATTCTTTATAAGCTATACATTTTAATTTCCCAATTATGGTAATTTATATTATGTATAAATGGAGTACTAGATTTAATTAAGTCAATTAGTTTTAATTGGGTTCCATTTATCATAATTATTAAAATATACATTTTGAATTTGTCGACTAAAATAATTTCAGTTTTATATTAATTAATAATTAATTAAGTAATTAAGCTTTAATTGAGTTTTAATTTATCATAATTGCATAATTATGATTTTATTTTATCTCAGCTTAAAGAAACTTCAGCTGTAAGCAAGTAGCTGCGTTAATCATTTCAGACGCATAATTCACTCAATCAGCAAATTGTCTACATATAATCAATTAATAGAAATCAGGCATTATTCCCTTTGATTTCATTCAAATGTGACAGATAATAAAGACAGAGAGTACGATTTAATACATAACTAAATGAATGGGTTTTCATATGTAAATAACGAAACTAACAATTTGATTTGAAACTTCATCGACTCAATTAGGATGGATCTCTGATCATAGCGTACTGTTGCATACGATTATGATGGATTAGAATAGTCAACAGAAAATCTGTTGCTATTCTGTTATTAAAAACATAGTTAAATATTGTACCGAAAATGTTTATTTTTGAGCAAAGACTTATTTGATTGAGATAATCAAGGTGCTACTTTGGACTGAGTAGGCAATTGAACAGTAAAGTCCTCTCTCGACGAACCAAAATCAAACTCTACAAGTCGCTTTTCATTCCCGTCCTGCTGTATGGTGCAGAAGCTTGGACGATGTCAACATCAGAAGAGACGATACTAGGAGTTTTCGAGAGGAAAATTTTGAAGAAAATTTATGCTCCTCAAAACATTGGCAACGGCGAATACCGCAGACGATGGAACGATGAGCTGTACGAGCTTTACGACGACATTGACATGTGTAGTTCAGCGAATAAATAGACAGCGGCTACGTTGGCTAGGTCATGTTGTCCGAATAGATGAAAACACGTCAGTTCTGAAAGTGCTCGATGCAGTACCCGCCGGAGGAAGCCGAGGAAGGGGAAGAGCTCCACTCCGTTGGACCGGTTGGAGAGCGACCTGGTTACACTTGGGATCTCCAACTGGCGCCGAACGGCGAGGGAAAGTGAGGAGTGGCGCGCTTTCATCGTTAATCGGCTAAACGCTTTCAACGCCAATCACATACATACATGTATTGGATAGTCTGATCAGAAAGTGTTGTTATATGAGAACAATATATTTATTCTTTTTTATTTATTTATCTATCTTTAATCAATTTATATTTTCATTATGGCGAACCCTCGTAAGTTTATGTTACCATACATACCAGTATGAGTCTCGCTATTAGCTGTTTGCTAAACATTTTCTAAAAGCACTAAATGATTCTTATTAATTTAGTACAATCAATTATATATATCCATTTAAATTTGCAATTTTTAGTTTTTTTTTCTATTTTTTCACTAATTTTTTCATTCACTTCTTAGACAAATCTTTTGCTCAATTTTTTAACTTGCCACAAACGGCACTCACGTTGACCATGTGCTCGGCAGCGTCAAATTCAATAGTCTCAATTCACCGCAATTTACTATAAATATTGTCGTTCTGCTGCAAGTTGTTTATAGTATTAACTTTGTCACTAAACACAGCAGAAGTTCGAAGCTTCACTTTACTACGCCTTTAAACTCGAGATTTTTACAACATGAAAATTGCTGTAAGTTTTTGTAATTTTTGTTGGTGTTATACTTTTGTTAAATTTATCACAAATAAGTTAGTAAAAAGGACTTTTTCGCTGTACACACTTGGTCTAATAAAAAAGTCAACGCAACATATTCGTGTTCGTGTCAATTAAATTGAAGTGAAGCCACAAAAACTTGTAAATTGTTTGGGCGCACAGAAAGTGCGAATCTCTGTTGATCCATCATGTATTAAAGCGTTTTACACATTCATAAATAATCAACACATTGAAGCGAGTGACTGTTATTGGTTCGAAAAAAAAATAATAAATTACAGTGTTTTTATTGTATAAGAAATTTCAGCGGTAATGTTTTCAAACACTTTTTTGTTAGAGGGTTTTTTTTATTTTTTCATCACAACTCTTGGATCCAGTATATTTTTAGTTTAATCCAATTAGTTTACCTGTGCCGATATTATTGGAATTTCTAGTAGTAATTCTTAATTGGATTCTTATTATATAAAACAGCATGAAATATCGCAATGCTACTTAGGAATAGACGTCTCCTTGGGCCTTAAAATTCCAATAGGAATTTTATTTAGCTAACATGGGATCATATGAAATACATACATATATTACCAACAGAAAAAAGAACAAAATAATTTCGGCATCAAAATCGGTTGAGGAGAGTGGAATAAAATAGGAATGATCTAGAAAAAACTAGGAAAATATAGAAACAAAATATATGTAACAAACAAAAAGCATCTAGCGGTTGGTTGTAAGTCCTAAAACTAGACGAGTTATATATAGGGTTATATAGAACAAAGTGATAAGGGTGACGAGTGGAGTTGAAATTCGGATGTCTGTCTGTCCGTTCGTCCGTCCGTGCAAGCTGTAACTTGAGTAAAAATTGAGATATCTTGAGACCTATAAAGAAATGTAACTAAGCCATAAATTAAGCTACTGGTAAAAAGGATCGTACTACGAAGTGACATATTTGGATGTAAATTTTTTGGGAAACTGGGAGTTGCCCACTTTTTGTACATACGTATCGCCGTAAACTACTAAAGCTATATCAAAAAACTCTCAAGAGTCGTTTTCTTCAGGTATTTCCTTATACAATTTGAAATTGAAGGAAATCGGGTTATAATCACGCCCACCTCCCATGCAAAGGCCACGCTGACAACGACTGAATGTTTTAATTCAGTAAGGAAAACCACCAGAAATCTTAAATTTCATTATAAAGATGATACAGACGAGTTGCTCCGCCCACTTATGGGTCAAAAACCATATCCCCGAAACTACTTGACCAATTTCAATAAAATTCGGTTCATAATTTATCCCAGGCATCCCAATATGTTATGAAAATAGTCCAAATCGGTTCACAACCACGCCTACTTTTCATATACCAGAAAGTCGATTTGAATCGTTTACTTTACAATATATATTATAAGTTAAGCACTAGTCCAAATATCGCTACAGAACTTCGTACAAATACTGTACTTCCAGTGTGGCATCGCCATTCTAAAAATCGCCTAAATCGGACCATAAGTACTCAAGACTACATATATCGAACATGAGGACCCTAGTGCTTCGAATACATTTTTTACCGAAAATATAGGTAAGTCTCTCCGATATTTTGAAGAAATTCAGAGGGAATATTATTCTAACAATATGTCTCCATAGCAAAAATGAGTGAAATCGGGTCATAACTTTCCCTACCTCCCATATACCTAATATTAGGGTCTCCAACTTTCAATGGACTATACATGACGAATATGTCAGTATTAGAAGAAAAATATTCGTATGAATGATATTTTTCCGTAAAAAATTATCCATGTACTGATGCCCTCAAGTTCAATATAAAGGGTTTCGTAAAGTTGTAATCCGATTTGGACAATTTTTACAAACAACCAATATGCGAATAAAATTATTATAATCTATTCAACATGTTGTGAAAGTAGTACCAATATTACAAAAATATAACGCTTCATTTACATAAAAAAACGTGTCTTTGGCGAAAAACTTTCCTCAGCTATCCGTTAATTGATATAAACATTCCTTAATGTTTTAGAAAAAGAAAAAATACTACAGCACAATAAAATAATCGTTAGTGTTCTGTTAAACATATGCAGCTAGAGATTGAATTTAATCACTTTTGCTCAAACTCTTTCACACGTTTGTCATTTGACTCAAAGCAATTATTTGCCCGTGACAAGTATGCGCTTTGTCGAATTTCCCTTTGCTATTATTTTCAATGACACTTTTAATCCCGTTAACTATTAATTAATTTTCCACTTCACCTTGTCATTGAAGCGCATTGAATGCATTCAAACAAACGATTGAATACAAAAAAGAGCCACGTAATGAGTAGAAGAGTGAACAAATTTGAAGGCAAATTTTTTAAAGCAAGTTAAGACTTATTTGTTGCACTAAGTCAACAAAAAAGAATCGGTTTAAGGGGCTATACCAGTGTAACCGATGGAAAATTAGGCGATTTTCGAGATTTTCTTTTAAGCAAGTACTCGATCGAATGTTTTGAATTTTTTTGGATATTATAATTACTACAAAAATATTGAAAAATAACGGAGTGCAGTCTTGGGAGGTGCCAAAAAAAAGTTCTCTGGCCGAATGAGTAACTGAAGCAAAAAAATTCAAAAAGGTTATTAAAGGTAAAGTTGAAGGTATTTCCTATACAATGTCCTATAATTTTTGAAAAATGTCAAAAATTAACAAAATGGAGTAGTTCTGAAAAAAATGTCGTTTTTTAGGTAAAAAATGGTAGTTTTTTTAATGTCAAATTGACAATTTTGGGCAAATCAGAAAATCATTGTGAAATTGAAATCCTAGATCATTGTATAGTAAATGTATTAAATAATACTCTATTTCAATTTAAATTCGATCGGTCAATATCTCGTTGAGTTACGTTGCCAACAATTTTGAAAAATGTCGTTTCGAGAAAAACGCGTTTAAAGTTTCGACTTTAGTGGCTTGTACCTGGGAGATGTCGTTCTTTAGAATGATGTCATTTAAAATCTATTCAAGATACCTTGCCGCTTTCACAGGATACTTTTGAAAGTATAAACTATCGAACAACCAAAAAAATAAAAAAAAAATCGATTTTTTGAAATGTCAGACTGGTATACCCCCTTAAGGAAAATGTAACCAAATTTTTTCCAAAATCTTCCTAAAAATCGTTTAATCTATTAGGTGTACAACTTTGCTTCCGCCATTTTTTTTTGTTGTATAAAAACGGTTACAAATGTCGATGAGCCTCAACCGCACTTTTCTTGGAATTTAAAAAGAAAAGCAAAATCTCCCGCAAATGTCGAGAATTCGGCTCAAAAAGTGACATTTTCAGTTGAGAATAAGTTTGGGATGCAAACAGATCTCTACAAATATTTTGTTGGGTTAATATTGACACAAATGTCCAAGAATCGATTTAATCGACCAGTGCTTGACCCTATAGACATCTATTGGAAAACGGCGGAAGCAAAGTTGTAGGCCTTGTAGACCAAAGATTCTTAATATTATTATCTACAAATGCACAATTCTAAGCATCTTAGTTAATTGCGAATTTGAAAAAAAAAAAACAAAAAAAACAATTTACTAAAATTCGCTTTCTCTTCCGCACAGCTCATCGTTCTCTTCGCCGCCAGCATGGCTATGGCTGCACCCGCTGACGAATCCTCGATTAAAGAGAAGCGCGGTCTCGCCTTGGGTCTGGGTTATCATGCACCATTGCTAACGCATTCAACCACCCATCTGGTGGCACCAACTGTGTACCATTCAGCACCGCTGTTGCATGCTGCACCTGTTGTACATGCACCACTTATTACGCACTCGGCACCAATTATCACCTCACATGCCATTTCACATTCGATTTTGCCCTCATATCACTTGCCAACCTATTCATCGCTGCATTACAAATAAATGCGTAAAATGCGATTTTTTGTTGTACATGACAACAACAACACCAACAAATTACAATAAATTTTTTTTTTACTAAAATAATAACAGCAAAAAGTGAAGAAACAGTTTAGCCAGAGAGGAATGAGAGAAAAATCAATAGCAGAGAATATAACAACAAAAATAATGAAAAATTAATGAATTCTGAATTTTTTTATAACAGATGGCAGCACTAACTAACTTATTCAACAGCTTACTATTTACTTTGTCTATTAAAGCATTTTTATTGCATAATAGTATATTTGTCGACTTGTTTTTATGGCAAAGCAGTGAAATAAAGCCGCTTAGATGTCAATATTAGCTACAGCAACAACAACACTTTTTGGTTTATTTTTTCTTTAGCTTTTCCTTCTCATTTTATTTTATTTTTCACTTTCAACTGTTTACATTTCTTTTTCTTTTTTTTGCTTCCTTCTCTCGCCTTTTGTAGATTTTGCTGGTTTTTTTCGTTTTAAAATCCCTTTGAGATTTTGCGGTTTTTGGCATCGTGTTAATGTTTGATTTGTGGATACTTTGTATAAGCTATAATAAAGCGCTTGTTTGCTTGATACTTTAGATGTGTTTTTATGTTTCCCAATGGATTTGTGGCGATGGTAATAGCTAGTAATAGAGAAGACTGGAAAATACTTTTTGACTTGTTTATTTGTAGAAATAATATTTGAAGTATATTTTTACGCGTATGTTTTTTACGCAAATTTAAGATTACTGCAATTTTGCGGAATCCGAGAAAAGTAAAGTTATATATGAATATAGATTTCGTTTATGATTTTTCAGGACCCATGACTGACATGTATCGTAAATGTCTTCGCTTGCCAACAGAAGGTGAAAGAGCGATATACGATCTTACTAAGAAACATATTCTAGCCTTTTAAAAGTTTAGAAATATGAGACCATAAATCAAAACCATCGTTGTGGTTAATGAAATCGGACAAATTTGGATTCACGAAAGCAGACACCTCTACAGGATGGGTCAAAATTAATTTGGTTATGTCTAATGCTTAGTTTTGGCATAGAAAATAGTTGAACGTCAAGAAAAGATCAATTTTTTGTGTTATTAAATCTAATTAAGAGCATATGAAGATTGTGGGTAGAAATAATTTTAAACAATTGAAGGCTGATCCCACTACACAGTGGTTCTGTCCATAGGTCGAACATCAAAAATCAATAACAAAATTATATATATATATTTTGACAAAAGTTAAACGAATTGTCCCTAAAATGATATGGTAAAACAGTTTGCTTTTCTTTACCTTGTTTTTTTTTTGATATTTTGTATACTTCTTTATTATGTTTAGTTAAAGTTTTAGTTGTGTTTCCCCTCCTCTCCCCATTTCATTTTTCACGTCAAATTTGCATTGTAAACTAGTTATAGCAACGCCATAAATAAAGTTATGAAAAAAAAAAATTGGGTAGAAAGGATCGTAAGACGTAATATTTGGCTAAAAGTTTTTTGGAAAAGTGGGCGTGGCCGCGCCTATTTATGTTTTTTGTGAATAATTTATAAACTGCTAAAGCTATATCAACCAAATTTTCTGGAGTCATTTGAAAAACTACTAAAAATGCTTTAATTCAGTAAGTAAAAACACCAGAAACCGTAAACTTTATTATAAAGTTGGTACAGAAGTGCTACACTCCAATTGTTATAGAAAATTGACAATGGGCGTAGTGATGCCCACTTATGGGTTAAAAACCATACTTTAGGAGCTACTCGACCAATTCCAACGAAATTTTATTCATAACATTATTTTGGTTTTGGCTAATAGAACATGAGGATCTCAGTGCTTTTGGCTAATTCGGAAAATCTCTCAGATACGAACTTTCCCCCTCCTTACTTGTTATTAATTTTTTTGTTAAATATCTGATAATAATGTCTTATTAAGAATCTGTATATACACTTGTGCTTACACAATTAGGTTAGGTTAGGTTAGGTTACTCTGGCAGGCTACAACGCCACACATAGACCAGTTTTGGTCCTTTGTGAAACCAGATGGAGTGCCGTTACTTGGTTAATGAGGAGTAGTCATCCTTTATGATGCCAGCGCTTGTTGCGAAATTCAAAAGGCTTTGTGGCTTTACCAACGAAATCTCTTCCAGATTAACGTACTGTGCAGCCCCCAAATGCTGAAGCCGTTGTCTTGATAATGCAGGACATTCACAGAAGAGGTGCTCCATTGTTTCTCTGGTGCCTTGCTCTTGACATTCCCTGCAGCCTTCACGATCTATCAACCCCATCTTGTAGGCGTGCGCCTCCACAAGACAGTGACCAGTGAGTATGCCGATCATATTCCTACATTTGCTTCTATCGAGCGCCAATAGAAATTTCGTGTACTTCTTATCTACCGCCTTGCACATAACTTTTGCGGTTTTGCATCCCGGTATGTTCTTCCAGCGCGTTTTGAACTTTTTTACCAAGTTTCTGTCTAGATCATCATATAGACAGTGTATAGGTCTATCAACGTTCATCATATTTTCGGATGACAGTTTTACGCCTCGTTTGGCAATCTCGTTACCTTCTATGCCCTTGTGGCCTGGCTCCCAGTAGAATTGAAGTCGACTATTTCTGGCGACATCATCCACTGCTGTCCTACCACTTAAGACACTTTTGGCCGATATGCTGAAGGATGATATTGCCTTGATTGCCGCCTGACTGTCTACGTATATGTTTACTTTAGAATATCTTGTTGGTGCGCTTAAGGATAGCTCAGCGGCTTTTCCAATTGCAAACACCTCCGCTTGAAATATACTGCAGTGGTCCGGTAGTTTGAATGGTTGCCTTATACCTAACTCCGGGCAGTATATCCCCGCGCCTACTCCGTGCTCCATTTTCGAGCTTACACAATTAAGCCACATGAATTGTATGATGTGTTAATGATCAATCAAAATAAAAAGTTTTACGAAATTAAAAGAATAGACTTATATTGATCCGAGATAATTTTGCTCCATTGACTTTTATAGCACACCACAATGAAGCTTTTTTCAACGGTTTTCTCGTCGAAACTGTTTGCTTAATGATCCCCATAGGCATTAAGTTCGGACTATGAGCAGATCGCCCGAAACATTGGATATGGTTCAACTAAAGTCTGTCATTAATCACCCTAGAGCAGTGCTTCGGATCGCTATTCTGCTGAAGGATCCAAGCTAACGGTAAATCATTGGCATAATCCCTATTAAAATATTAAAATGTTTTGTTAAAATGTCTTTGTACATGCGCCAGTCATTTTACGCTCAATTTGTACAAGTGGACATACCCCGTATGAGATGAAGTATCCCCTTACCATGACTGATAGTCCACCATGTTTCACAGATTTTGTTTGTGTATTGTGGGTTTAATTATTATTATTATTGTCGCCTGATATAGGGTTTACCATCATTCCGGAAGTCATTAAACACGAATTCATCGCTCCATGCCACTAGATCTCCTTCGCTTGATGTTCTTCCTAAGATATGGTAAAGGATACTGGACCCTCCCTCTAATATTCTCTTACTTTCACAATATTTTTGAATTTTTGTAAGCTCCAAATAGAGTTTACAAAATGTTTTTAAATTAAATAAAGCAACGCCTTTTCACTTCTCAATAATGATTTTTTTTTTTGTTCAGATCATGAATTCTACTCTTTCGTTACAGTGCACAGTGGTTCCGCCATAGGCCAAAAATCAAAAAATCCATCTCACGATTTTTCGACAAAATTTATACCAATGGCCTCTAAATATGGATGGAGCTAAAGGTATTTACTTTAACTTGTGAAATTAATTAAGACTAACGAGATTTGTATTTTTTGTGAAATTTCTGTTTTATATCACCTATACTTTTTGGATATTTTTTCTGCGTCTTCACTGTGTTTACATGAAGTTTTAATTGTGTTCCCCCGCGATTCCCCTCTAAATGTATTTTATATAGTATTAAGCAGAGCCTTAAGGTAATAAAAGTATTAAGGTTAAGTGCGGAAAGTTGCAGATGTATTTGCAATCGTCATAGTAATTATGGCCTTTGAATTAACTATTTTTATACTCTCGCAACAAATGTTGCTAAAGAGAGTATTATTGTTTTGTTCACATAACGGTTGTTTGTAACACCCAAAACTAAACGAGTTAGATATAGGGTTATATATACCAAAGTGATCAGGGTGAAGAGTGGAGTTCAAATCCGAATGTCTGTCTGTCCGTCCGTCCGTCCGTCCGTCTGTGCAAGCTGTAACTTGAGTAAAAATTAAGATATCTTGATGAAACTTGGCACACTTATTTCTTGGCACCATAGGAAGGTTGCTTTCGAAAACGAGCAAAATCGGACCACTGCCACGCCCACAAAATGGCGAAAACCGAAAACACATAAAGTGCCATAACTAAGCCATAAATAAAGCTATGAAAATAAAATTTGGTATGAAGGATCGCACTATGAAGGGGCATATTTGGATGTAATTTTTTTGGGGAAGTGGGCGTGGCCCCGCCCCCTACTAAGTTTTTTGTACATATCTCGCAAACCAATAGAGCTATATAAACCAAATTTTCTGCAGTCGTTTTTTTTAGCCATGTCCTAATACAGTCCACAAATGAAAGAAATCGGATAATAACCACGCCCACCTCCCATAAAAGGTTAGGTTGAAAATTACTAAAAGTGAGTTAACTCAGTAACGAAAAACGCCAGAAACACTAAATTTCACATAAGAAATGGCAGATAGAAGCTGCACTCAGATTTTTTTACAAAATGGAAAATGGGCGTGGCATCGCCCACTTATGGGTCAAAAACCCTATCTCAGGAACTACTCGACCGATTTCAATGAAACTTGTTTTGTAATAGTTTTCTTACATCCCAATGATATGTTGTGAAAATGCCAACTTCCTATATACCAAAACTTTGAAGACGATCTGAATCGTTAACTTTACAATATATAAAGGGAGCACTAGTGAAGATATCGATGCAGAACTTTGCACAAATACCACCTTTATATTGTGGAAGCCCCATTCTAAAAATCGCCGAAATCGGACCCTAGGTTTTCAAGGCCCCATGTATCGAACATGAGGACCTCGGTGCTTCTAACCTAATATTAGGGTTTCCAACTTTCAATGGACTTTATACAATATATATGATGAATATGTGGGTCAAATTGTTTATTATATAATATAAATAAAGTTAAATAAATAAATTGCGAGAGTATAAAATGTTCGGTTACACCCGAACTTAGCCCTTCCTTACTTGTTTTTTATATGATATTATTCTTATAGGTGGAATATGGGGGTTGGATGAGGGAAACTATAACGACAAATCATGTTCAGCTTTTTTCTCGCTTTCTTAACTTTTTTTCGAAAGCCTTACTGAAAGTTTTGACGCTCCAACCATGGCCATGCGAAGTAATTTTGCACATCATTGCCATATAATAGCAATTACTCTTCTATGGGAGCTATAGGACCTAGTAATCCGATGGGGCCTATTTTTATACTCTCGCAACAAAAGTTGCTAAAGAGAGTATAATAGTTTTGTCCACATAACGGTTGTTTGTAAGTCCTAAAACTAAACGAGTTAGATATAGGGTTATATATACCAAAGTGATCAGGGTGACGAGTAAAGTTCAAATCCGGATGTCTGTCTGTCCGTCCGTCCGTCTGTCCGTCCGTGCAAGCTGTAACTTGAGTAAAAATTGAGATATCTTAATGAAACTTGGAACACGTGTTCCTTGGCACCATAAGAAGGTTAAGTTCGAAGATGGGCGGAATCGGACCACTGGTACGCCCACAAAATGGCGATAACCAAAAACACATAAAGAGCTATAACTAAGCCATAAATAAAGTTATGAAAATAAAATTTGGAACATAGGATCGCATTAGGAAGGGGCACATTTGAATGTAATTTTTTTGGAAAAGTGGGCGTGACCCCGCCCCTAAATATGTTTTTTGTACATATCTTGCAAACCAATAGATCTATATGAACCAAACTTTCTGCAGTCGTTTTTTTTAGCCACTTCCTAATACAGTCCAAAAATGAAAGAAATCGGATAATAACCACGCCCCCCTCCCATACAAAGGTTAGGTTGAAAATTACTAAAAGTGGGTTAGCTCACTAACCAAAAACGTCAGAAACACTAAATTTCACATAGGAAATGGCAGATGGAAGCTACACTCAGATTTTTTTACAAAATGGAAAATGGGCGTGGCGTCGCCCACTTATGGGTCAAAAACCATATCTCAGGAACTACTCGACCGATTTCAATGAAACTTGGTTTGTAATAGTTTCCTTACATCCCAATTATATGTTGTGAAAATAGGCCAAATTGCTTTACAACCACGCCTACTTCCTATATACCAGAACTATGAAGAATATCTGAATCGTTTACTTTACAATATGTAAAGTAAGCACTAGTGAAGATATCGGTGCAAAACTTTGTACAAATACTATGTTTATAGTGTGGCAGCCCCATTCTAAAAATCGCCGAAATCGGACCATAGGTTTTTAAGGCCCCATATATCGAACCTAATATTATGGTTTCCAACTTTCAATGGACTTTATACAATATATATGACGAATATGTGGGTCAAATTGTGTATTATATAATATTAATAAAGTTAAATAAATAAATTGCGAGAGTATAAAATGTTCGGTTACACCCGAACTTAGCCCTTCCTTACTTGTTTTATAATTATTTTTTGGGTGGAAATTTCACAGTGATATCTCAACGGGAAGTATTTATGGGCGCGGCTTCATACAAACGGAAGCACTGTGCACTATAAGCAACTCTGGCAAATTGTAAATATTGGAATTTTTATTTTTGTCGAATATTTAGATATATCCCAATTATATTGAAACACGGATAAATTCGATAAAATAAGCTTTTGGTCCAAACTGTTTTTTGTAAGATGTTTAAATATGTGACAAGATATATACAAAGTACGATATTAAGAGACGTTCTATAGAAGACATATTATGATTTAATATTGTTTACCTATGCTAGAAGAATTTAATGTTCGAATTAAATAGAATCATTCATATTTCTCATTTCTCCTACATTTGTATTTTTTTTTTAATATTGAAATAGTTTTCAAAATCATCTCATACTTTGTGATAGCGAGAAAAGCTTTCAAACTAGTTATGTATACATGAGAGGAATAAGAAAGAAAATATACACGAACAATTAAAGTAAATGAAGGAAGGCAGCGCTAATAACATACTAACAATCATCACAGTCATCAGCCACCGATATTGCCTGGCACAAAAGGTGCAAACACTTTAAGTGGCATTAACCCACATTCTCACTTCAACGCTTTGATGTTTCCAATCAACAATACAGTTACAAAAAATAAATAACAACAACACAACTCAAGAAGGCAAATGATACGATTGAATAACTACGTAGCAACGTCATTGAGAATATGGTGTCATTCAAAGCGGTGCTGATGATTGCGAATAGCGGTTATAAACAAGCATTTGAAAAATATAGCGGATTGTTGGAAGCACAAGCAACTCGTAAAGGAGAGCGAAAGGGTGAAAGTGAAACTTCAAAGCTTAAGCTCGCCCCAAGGGATACATTCCGCTCGATGGTTGCCTTGAATGAAGCGTCAAAATAGGTTGAGAGTAAACGTTACACTGGCAAGTGCCGATGAATGAAAGTTTTGGCTCAGGTTTTTATGTAAGGTTGTCAAATGAAATGGAAATAGTCTTATCCGTTTGTTTTTACTTCCGCTTCCTATAGAAAATATGTATATACAAATATATATACGAAGGCATTTGCTATTTACAATTCAACTTTGATTTACCTTAACCTTACAACTTAAGCCGTTTCAATGGCCAATGAAAGCAAGGGAAACGCTAAATTGCCACATTGATTGTTGACAACCTCACAATTTTCATTTCCTATTGCGCGTTCACAACGTTCAACCCAAGCCATACAAACTATCGTTAAAGTAACTATGCCAATGAACAATTTGCTCCTACACAAACAAACGATTTATCGTAAGCACTCTATGAGCACTTCCTACGATTTTCTCAATCTAATTGACACTTCAAATGCTTCAAAATTCTTAAGTGTTCCACGTTTATAAATAAAGAGTACCTTAAAGGGGTTACAGTTTTAAAAGTATATGAGAAAACGTTGAAAGAGCCAAAGACTATCCAATCAGAGTTTGCGAAGTGTTTCGACGATTGGAAGAAGCGCTGACATACATAAGTACATGGTAATGAATGTGGACTATTTTGAAAATGACAACATTAATCTTTTCAAAAAACGAGACGAGTTGAAATCCGAATGTCTGTCTGTCCGTGCAACGGATAACTTTAGTAAAAATTAAGATATCTTGACGAAATATGTTCCTTGGGAGGGTGTCTATTTAAAATGGGCGAAATCGGAACATTGCCACGCCCACAAAATGGCGAAAAACAAAAACATATAAGTGTCATAACTAAGACATAAATAAAGTTATAAAAGTAAAATTTGGTACAAAGGATCATCCTAATAAGGGCCACATGTGGATGTAATTTTTTTGGGGAAGTGGGCGTGGCCCCGCCCCCAAATCGGTTATTTTTATATATCTCGCAAACCAAAAAAACTATATAAACCAAACATTCTGCAGTCGGTTCTCTTACGTACCCCACCACACACCATGAAAACAGTTGAAATCGGATAATAATCACGCCCACCTCCTATACAAAGGTTAGGTTGAAAATTACTAAAAGTGGGTTAACTCACTAACGAAAAACGTCAGAAACACTAAATTTTGCAGAAGAAATAGCAGAAAGCAGCTGCACTCAGATTTTTTTTACAAAATGCAAAATGGACGTGACATCGCCCACTTATGGGTCAAAAACCATATCTCAGGAACTACTCAACCGATTCGAATGAAATATATATATAATATTTTCTGGACACCCTGATAACATGGATAAAATCGGTTCACAACCACGACTACTTTCCTTATAACTCAATTTTGAATTCCATCTGATTCCTTCAGTTTATAATGTATACATAAGGAACCAATGAAGATAGCGAAATAAAACTTTACACAAACAGTGCATAACATCCCTGGCTTCACTTGTGAAAAAGTTGTCGAAAACGGACTATAAATTTTCAGCCCCCAGATATCGAACATGTTGAACTCAGCGCCTAAGAATAAATTTTAACCGAAAATATGGGTAAATCTATCAGATAATTTAATGTAATTCAGAGGACAATTTTTCTTCTACTAGCGTGTCTATGTTCCAAAAATTATTAAAATCGGATCATAGCATCTCCTAGCTCCCATATACCTAATTATAGGTTTTTCAAAAATACGGTGGACTTTATTCCGCATATATGTATTGGTTAATATGTGAGCTATCTTAGCAAAATTAAGTGAGCGTATAGTCTTGGATATAGTGCACCTTGCAGGTGAAAATGAATGAAATCGGTTCAGGAATTACATAAGCCCTCATATACTATATATGACGATTTTCGTTTTTTTTTTCGCCATTTCTGGCTCAATGGGTATGTAAACAAACAAAATTGCCGCAATTGGGACGAAGAGCAACCTGAAGAAATTCAAGAACTGCCATTTCATACAGAAAAAAACAACGGCTTCGTGTGGTTTGTGGGCCGCACATAGGTTTCTGCTAGTGCATACAGCGGCTAAAAATATAAGGAGTTGTCGCAGGATAATGATATTTGGTACATCATTGTTTTGGATTCCAATCAAGAAAAAAATTAAAAAATCAAAATCACGCCCCCTATTTTACGCCCACCTCCCATATAAGGTGAAACTTAATTTTTGACCTACAGCACTGATTTTTGGTACATAGCATTTTTATGACATTATATATGTTGGTGTTAAATTTCAATAATATCCGCCCACTTTTACGCCCACCTCCCATATAAGGTGTAACTAAATTTTTGACTTACAGCACTGATTTTTGGAAAATATCACTACCAACTTCCTTAGCGGAGCTGCACAAAACTTCATATTGGTGCTTAGGTAATGAAGCATCGAGAATCAACGCCAGGGCCTTTTCTGGAGTGAAAGCCTTATTCATATCTGCGCTACCATGTTTTTTTGCGGCATACAAAACCATTTCTTCCGAGGTGTTTTCATAAAATTCATGCACTTTTGTTCTCTTTGTTCGTGGCTTACTGTTTTCGAAGGCAATAGTTGGTCGTCCGCGTTTAACCATGCTAGAACAGCTCGGTGCTTCTGTCTCGTTAGTAACTTCCACTACATAATCACTTGTAAGTCACTGTTCATTCATTTCAAGAAATCTTGTTCTCGTACGTCTTGCTCTTTGTCATCTCTCTTTAAATTTTGTCACGAAATTTTTTTTTTTAAATGTTTCAAATTTCGCAACATTCACTTGAGTCATGTTTCTATTATCAGTCGCAATAGTTTCAACAACTATGTCAATATCACTATCGGTATTCATTAAAAGTTCACATATTCTTAAATAAGAAATTTTAAAACTTTCCATTGCAGCACTTGATATCACTTGACCTCTAATCACTTTCACACTTCGCAAATTAATGTAATTTGATCAATATTGTTGTTGAACAATATTCAATATTACGGTAAAAATATCAACAAAATGTTAAAAAATCAGTGCCAAAAACAATTGCATTCAAAAGCAAACGTTTAAAAAGTAAGCTATATATTGCATACTTTTGGGGGGTAACTTGCCATTTTAGAGTATCTCATTGTTTTTTTCAAGGGGGGCAGTTTGGGGCAGCTGAATTTTTTTTTATCGTTTAGCTGAGACTTCAGGCTTTAATTCGGTATATGTATGTCGACAGCGGTAGACAGCGCTAAAAAGATGCACCACTTTGAATTTGAAGAACATTGAAATTTTGACGTCCAAATTATGTTGTTCCACAAAATTTTTTATGCATTATTTTTTTCAATGGATTTTGATGCAAATTTTTTCTTTGATACGTATTATAAATGAAAAATAATAATAAAGTTGAATTTCAATAGTTGTTTTATTGTATCAATGATTTGACTTTTGAGTAAATTTTTTGCTAATTTTGATGTTCTCCACATTCACCAACTTTGGGCAGTTCTGGACAAAAAACTAATGCAGATATAATCCTAATATTTTGGGAAAATAATGTATAGATAGTTGGTAACAAACTGTGAAATTTTCATTCAAATCAGACAACATGAAATTTTAGAATTTCAGCCACGGATAAACCAATGTGGGCCGTTGGAATCATCGGTAAAGTCTTTGTGGACCACTTCGATTCAGACCTTGGAGCCAAACATGTCAGCGTGCCTTTAGCCACTCGCTCATTCGTTCGAACGATTCATCGAAAAGTCGACACAACGGATGAACCATTTGAGACGTAGCCGTGGCCAACATTTGAAAGAGATAATACTTAAAAATAAATGCCAGAGAATGTTCTTTTTAATGAAAATAAACATTTCGTATAAAATTTGAATTTTCTTTTTTTTTGCATTAAAAAAGTAGGGAATCTGGAAATGTATCACACTTTATGTCCACAGGATTCTGAACAAATTCATAGAATAGGATTAGGATTCAAGCGAAAAATTAAATATCTAAAACCACAAAATAAATAAAGAAATAATATTTCAATGTGACAGTGTTGATAGTCAATATAAAGTAATAGTAGAGAATTTAGTTCTAGAAATCAGCAATATTTTTAGTTAGAATAAAATAAAATTTAGACGAATGAAAATCGAATAGCTAATTTCAATGGAAAAACCATCGGTTGATCAATGCAATTCGCGTTTATAATAACGGGTGATTTTTTTGAGGTTAGGATTTTCATGCATTAGTATTTGACAGATCACGTGGGATTTCAGACATGGTGTCAAAGAGAAAGATGCTCAGTATGCTTTGACATTTCATCATGAATAGACTTACTAGCGAGCAACGCTTGCAAATCATTGAATTTTATTACCAAAATCAGTGTTCGGTTCGAAATTTTTTTATCGACAAATTTTGTTCAGCGATGAGGCTCATTTCTGGTTGAATGGCTACGTAAATAAGCAAAATTGCCGCATTTGGGGTGAAGAGCAACCAGAAGCCGTTCAAGAACTGCCCATGCATCCCGAAAAATGCACTGTTTGGTGTGGTTTGTACGCTGGTGGAATCATTGGACCGTATTTTTTCAAAGATGCTGTTGGACGCAACGTTACGGTGAATGGCGATCGCTATCGTTCGATGCTAACAAACTTTTTGTTGCCAAAAATGGAAGAACTGAACTTGGTTGACATGTGGTTTCAACAAGATGGCGCTACATGCCACACAGCTCGCGATTCTATGGCCATTTTGAGGGAAAACTTCGGAGAACAATTCATCTCAAGAAATGGACCCGTAAGTTGGCCACCTAGATCATGCGATTTAACGCCTTTAGACTATTTTTTGTGGGGCTACGTCAAGTCTAAAGTCTACAGAAATAAGCCAGCAACTATTCCAGCTTTGGAAGACAACATTTCCGAAGAAATTCGGGCTATTCCGGCCGAAATGCTCGAAAAAGTTGCCCAAAATTGGACTTTCCGAATGGACCACCTAAGACGCAGCCGCGGTCAACATTTAAATGAAATTATCTTCAAAGAGTAAATGTCATGAACCAATCTAACGTTTCAAATAAAGAACCGATGAGATTCGTTTTTTTTTAAAAAAAAGTTATCAAGCTCTTAAAAAATCACTTAAAATATCTAAATTAAGCTCTTGGATGACCAAATAAATAGTTGCAATAGAGATACACGTATATTTGGAGTTTTTTGGAAAAAAGAAAATTGAATCACCAGAAATCAACTCAAAAAAAGTATAAGCAAATAAAACCAATAAATTACAGAAGTGTGGAAAAATTGAAGGAGACGAGGTAGTTTAGTGACGCACGAACACCGTAGCGAACCGAAATTATTGTTGCCTTGTTTTTACGTGCCATCGTTACAAAAATAAAATATTGATAAGTTTTTAATTAATAACGAGCAAAAATTGCAGGCAAACTTTGAATAAATTTTTATTTTCTGAAATTTCAAATTATAATTGAAATTCAATGAAATATGCTTTAAACAGCAGTAGTGTCTACATACATACATATATGCCTAACAACAACACATGCAACAGTTTAATTTTGCAAACACTTTATCTGGAAAGAGTTCTTAGTATTTTGTTATTCCTTACATTTGCCATTGCATACTTTCGAGGTTCATTATGAGAGAGAGAGAAACATTTTTGTAGATTAATTATATCTAACACCCTTTATTCGAAATTCTAACACAATTTTATTGTGGGTAGAACACGAAGTATGGCCTTTGAAATTAGTATGCTAAGGCTTGCGTCACCCTGTTTGTAAACTTTCCGTATATCAGTCATTTACATACTACATAGATACATTTGTACGGTCAATATTTGAGTATTGAAATTTTTAAATTCATATTGCGTTTACTCACACATACCTGTAAGCAAACATTTCTATTGCTCAAGAAGCTTGTATTGGGGCAGATAATAGTGTTGAGGTGTCGTCATGTACTCTAAATTCAAAGTAGTCTATTCCGTTAAGGATTATGTGGAAATTCAAGTTGTATGACTGCAGTGGTTAAGGTACTTGAAGCATCAAATTTTTAAATCAAATTCTCAAGTAGTTTAAATTTTTGGAATATGGTATTTGCAAAATATGTATGAAACTTTACTTACCGCAAATTAGAAATTTTTCCTGAAATAGAAGTAATAATGATATAATTATTGCAACTTGGTTTTAATAGTAGTTTTTGCATACATGAAAAAGAAAAATTAATTAATTAAAAAAATAAGCAATTATGGCAACATTCAGAAGAAAACAGACAAAACCACAATCGGTATTTCTTGTTCCTGAGTGTGAATATAGAATTTCGTAATATTTAATCATAATATTTTCTAACCACCTCAAACACCAGTGCGTATGAGTAACTCAACCAATGTTCACAGGATATCAAGGCCTGCACAAACGAAAAAAAATCGAAAAAATGATCAGGATGACGAGTGAAGTTAAAATCCGAATGTCTGTCCGTCCGTCTGACCGTGCAAGCGATAACTTGAGTAAAAACCGGAACACATATTCCTTGGCACCCTGAGGAGGTTGGTATTGAAAATGGGCGAAATCGGACCACTGCAACGCCCACAAAATGGCGAAAACCGAAAACACATAAAGTGCCATAACTTAGCCATAAATAAAGCTATGGAAATAAAATTTGGTATGAAGGATCGCACTATGAAGGGGCATATTTGGATGTAATTTTTTTTGGGAAGTGGGCGTGGCCCCGCCCCCTACTAAGTTTTTTGTATATATCTCGCAAACCAATAGAGCTATATAAACCAAACTTTCTGCAGTCACTTTTTTAGCCACTTCTAAATACAGTCCAAAAATGAAAGAAATCGGATCATAACCACGCCCACCTCCCATACAAAGTTTAGGTTGAAAATTACTAAAAGTGAGTTAACTCAGTAACTAAAAACGCCAGAAACACTAAATTTCACATAAGAAATGGCAGATGGAAGCTGCACTCAGATTTTTTTACAAAATGGAAAATGGGCGTGGCGTCGCCCACTTATGGGTCAAAAACCATATCTCAGGAACTACTCGACCGATTTCAATGAAACTTGGTTTGTAATAGTTTCCTTACATCCCAATGATATGTTGTGAAAATAGGCCAAATCGCTTCACAACCACGCCTACTTCCTATATACCAGAACTTTGAAGACAATCTGAATCGTTTACTTTACAATATATAAAGTAAGCACTAGTGAAGATATCGGTGCAGAACTTTGACCAAATACTATGTTTATAGTGTGGCAGCCCCATTATAAAAATCGCCGAAATAGGACCATAGGTTTTGAAGGCCCCATATATCGAACATGAGGACTTCTGTTCTTCTAACCTAATATTATGGTTTCCAACTTTCAATGGACTTTATACAATATATATAACGAATATGTGGGTCAAATTGCGTATTATATAATATAAATAAAGTTAAATAAATAAATTGCGAGAGTATAAAATGTTCGGTTACACCCGAACTTAGCCCTTCCTTACTTGTTTTTTTTTTTAATTTTATTTAATATAAATACAAGAAATATTCACTTGAAATTCCCTCAAAAAACGTAAAATATGCCTCAGAGTAATTTATTTATCACATTTATGTAAAAATTACCCACGTCAATTGTAGGAAATTAGCAATGTAATCAGCCAGTTAACGAAGTGCACAGTGGCGTATGAGTAATATTTTACAAGAAATTAAAGGAAATTGTAAGGAAATAGATGAAAAATGTGCGCGTTAAATAAACTGAAGTGGAAATTTGTATTCTAACGGAATGCGAGAGCTAGAGTGGCTGTCACACTTACCTGCCTCACTCCGTTGTCAAGTGAAACTTTGATTAGGGTTTGAATTTACTTAGCACAAGGAGTGTAAGGCAAGACTTGAGTGGAGGCATTTTGCATATATGTTGTACTTTGCGCTTGAATGGGATATAAATTACAACAAGTTGTTGTTGTATAAAACTGAATGAAAGGAAATATATGTATGTGCTTATTTTTTTATGAAAAGGTAATTGTATATTTTTCATTGAAATATTCGCAATTTTTTTTTTTTGAAATGAGAAAATTGAAGTAATTTCCCGTTTGTCAACTTATCAATAATATCGACCAAAAATAAATGTGTGAAACAAAAACCTAAAAAAAAAAAAACAATTATAATAACCCTGAATGTCTTAGCAAATTTTAGAACCGAGCACAATGGAGTGCAGTAGGCTACTATTGCCATGGAAATGTTTAATAAAAGACGTTATAAATGCAAACATGCGATTAATTCTTTGATTCTTCTAGCTTCATAAAATTTCTAAAAATAATTTCGAATCAAAGAAATATCTGAATATTCGAAGATTGACAGCATTTTGATTAAATGTTACATTCATAAATGTTACATCATACGCCCTGTACCATTTTAGTTTATTTGGTTGGAAAATTTTCATGCAATTACAACAAAAAATAAAATGTTAATCTTACAAAATTTGAGCTCAATTCAATCGTTTTTATTTCAAATTACACAATTTTATGCTTTCAATTTTGAAAATCTCGCTTCCACCCGTATTTAACACTCCCTTACATGTCCCTTTTGCTTCATTTATTGCATTTCGCATTTTTCTATTTTCAACAAATCTGTTGTGTTCCGACTGGTAAAACAAAAACGGCAAACAATATCATTTTCGGCCTGGCTTATGGTTTCATAACACACAATGCCAAACCGAACGAGATTGTTCGAACGCATGACTGCACTGCGGCGTAATTAATCATTTCATCGGTAGACAGAAACATGTCATCGCAACCAGAAAGCTGAAAGAAGAAGAGATAAACAATGACAAATCCCCGCCCACAATTCAAGCCAATCTCATTAAATTGGCAAGTACATATCCATACATACCTATAGAAACAAAGGCGTACATACATATACATATATATTATTGGGTTGAAATATTTTAACCCAGCGGTAAAGTAAAGTATATGTTCAATATGGATTCTGAAGTAGTTGTTCTGATACTAAGTAAATTGATCTCATCAATGTAAATTATTTCGAGATTTCATGCGATTATAGTGATATTCTTAATGAACTCTTTCTCAATGGTAAATCGCTACTTTGTGCTCCAAAAAACAATTCAGTCAAGATATCACTGACAGATGAGATATTTACGATCATAGTTAAAAGCTCCTAAAATCAACTTAAGTCCCTTCAGTTTGATTGGTTGGTATTGAGATGTGCTGTATACAACTTTGACATCGAACAATGCGAAGAACTCTCATCTGATGGCTCAGACGCTGGAATATGAGTTCATATACTAATTTTAATATCAGATAAAAAAAGAACTTTACATCAGACTCAGAAGAAAACTATTTGAGTAATTGAAGCATATGGTTCCAAGCAAACGAAATGCGGTACCTGATAAGATTTGAGAGAAGCTACGGCGTATTTATGAAGACTACACGACATATTTATGAATTATTTTTGTTCTGAACAAATTTTTAAGGTCATCCAGATCCGTAATGTTAGACGTGTTTTTATGAAGCTTGTTCGTAAATTCTTGACAAAAAAAATATTTTAACGTTGTCACATACTACATATTCGCCAGACATGACTTCGTTTGACTTTTTCTTATTTCCAACAAGTAAAGAAACACGAAGTTCGAGTGCAACCGTACATTTTATACAATTTTAATTAGAATAATTAAGAAAGCACACAGTTCGACCCATATATTCGACATAAAGTCAAATAGAATAACGAAAATCATCATATATAGTATATGAGGGCTGAGGTAATTCCTGAACCGATTTCACTAATTTTCACCAACAAGGTACACCATATCCAAGACTATATGCTAACTTAATTTGACTAACATATTAATCGATAAAATTTAAAGTCCACCGCATATTTGAAAAACCTATAATTAAGTATCGATTGTTCAGTTTTTGCAAATACGGGCAGTTACGACCCGATTTTAACTATCTTTGGTACAGAGACACCACAGAAGAAAAATATTCCCTCTGAATTAAATTAAAATATCTGAGTGATTTAACGATATTTTCGGTAAAAAATTACCGCTAGGCACTGAGTTCTTCAAGTTTGAAACCCGGGACGTAGAAAAGTTATAGTCCCATTTCGACAAAATTTCCCACTAGTTATGTCACAGTTCAAATACAGACATCGTGTAAAGTTTTATATGGGAAGTAGTCGTGATTGCGTACCCATTTCGCCCATTGTCCATCCGTGTCATCAGCGTGTCAAGAAAATATTATATACCGAATTTCATTGAAATCGGTCGAGTAGTTTCCGAGATATGGTTTTTGACCCATTAGTGGGCGACGACACGGCCATTTTCCATTTTTTTTTAATCTGAGCGCAGTTTCCTTCTGTCATAACTTCTGGAAAATTTAGTGTTCCTGGTGTTTTACGTTAGTTTTACGTGAGTTAACTCACTTTTAGTAATTTTCAACCTAACCTTTGTATGGGGGGTGGGCGTTGTTATTAACCGATTGGGAAACGACTGCAGATAGTTTAGTTTATATAGCTTTATTCGTTTGCGATGTATGTACAAAAGACCTATTTGCCACTTCCAAGTGCGGTCCTATGTTCCAAATTTTATTTTCATAACTTTTTTATGGCTTAGTTATGACACTTTATAGGTTTTCAGTTTCCGCCATTTTTTGGGCGTGACAATGTTCCGATTTCGCCCATTTTAAATAGACACTCTCCCAAGGAACATGTTTCATCAAGATATCTTAATTATACTCCCGCATCAAAGTACAATCAGTACCAAAGAACATGTGTTCCAAGTTTCATTAAGATATCTCAATTTTTACTCAAATTATCGCTTGCACGGACAGACCGACGGACAGACATCCGGATTTCAACTCCACCCGTCATCCTGATCATTTATATACATAGAACCCCATATCTAGCTCTTTTATTTCTTGGTGACACAAACAACCGTTATGTGAACAAAACTATAATACTCTCTTAGCAACTTTGTTGCGAGAGTATAAAAAATGATGAACAGTTCAAGTGTTATGCGGGCCTTTAGGCTAACAGTGCACTTAAGCTCGTCAAAAGGTTCTCTTTCCGGTATACAGCAATTTACAGCCGGGTAACGATATTTAAGTATTATTGTGCGTGTCCTTAAATCGTTTGTGTGCAAATATCCGCACATTTTCATAATTGTTGACGTAAATCACGCAATCGATGCCAATATTACATTATAATGAGCATTTTCAGGCTATTAAAAAGTGCGTAAATATATGTATGAATACTTGGAAACATGTTGTTTGCTGTGTGAATTCGAAAATGAAAAGGCATCTGAATGAATCGGAAAACAAATTTCTCTTAATTTGCTTCAATGAACAAAAGGCGTTACTTGGAAAATTGTATTCAAATACATATATTTTCATATGTACATACATACATATGAAAATCTAAAGTGTTGTTGGCTTGGAAATTACTGCAATCAATTAAATTTCGAGCTTTAGAAATTAGTAGCGAAAACCGCCTATTATATGTATGTAAATAATAGCAATTCTAATAAATTCATTAGTGTGAAACACACATATTTGTGTACGAATTATTGCGAAATGCAATTCAATTATGCTAGAAAAAAAACATTTATTCAACCTAATAAACGACAATAATACATAGGTTTAAATGGCTTTATTGCGTTAAATACCTATTTGTGGCTTAACAAAGAAACTTTGTTTTCTTAGACAAACATAGGTGAGAGTGTATATGTGTGTATGTGTGTTTTGATAAAATCTCCACACGCTATTTACGTGAAGCGGCTAAGAAGTCTTTTATTCACTTGAATTGCAGTCGAAGTCCGTCTGTCACAAATAAAGAAAAAAAAAACACTGCTTTACAATAGAAAATATGTTTGTATGTGAGTGTTTTTATGTCTGTGTGTGTGTGTGATATATGTGAACGGTGTCAACTTTAAATAAAAGATTTGTTGAAATGAAATTGTATAGATTCGTAAATTACATTCAATTACATTTAATGGCTAGACATAAGCGCATTTTATATGATTTCCCACACAGTAAACAGGTGTGTATGGGTAAATATATTAAGATTTGTGTTTGTGCAAGAATTTCATTTGAAACTTGACTGCGTTTGGATTAAAAAATGTTTCATTTATAAGCCATTTATTTGAGTGAAAGTGATTGGTCACAAGGTTAGTATAAATTTCTCTATTTTTCTGAAGCAAAATAAACACGTAAGGAAGGGCTAAGTTCGAGAATTTATTGATACAGTTTTATTAAGAACACAATTTGGCATAAAGTCCAATAGAATAACGAAAATCATCATATACATATAGTATATAAGAGCTGAAGTAATTCCTGAACCGATTTCACACATTTTCACCACCAAAGTACACAACATCCAAGACACTATGCTTACATAATTTGGCTAAGACTTTTCATATATTAACCGATTTTTAAGGTATTAAGCCCATCGTTCTTTTGAAAAACCTATAAATAGGTATATGGGAACTAGGGTTGTTATGACCCGATTTTAACCATTTTTTGGTACAGAGACATACTATTAGAAGAGAAGGATTCCCTCTGAATTAAAATAAAACATCTGAGAGATTTAGCGATATTTTCGGTGAAAATTACCCTTATGCACTATTATGTATCGAATTTCACTGAAATCGGTCGAATAGTTTATGAGATATGGTCTTTGACCCAAAAGCGGGAAACAACTCGTCCCTACTTCACTTTTTTTAATCTAAGTACAGTTTCCTTTTTTACTTTTCAACATATTCTTTGTATGGAAGGTGGGCGTGGTCCGTATTTTCGTGGTGTGCGATGGGGTACGCAAGAGAAGGAACTGCAGTTTGGATTATATAGCTTTATTGGTTTGCAAGATATATACAAAAACAAGTAAGGAAAGGCTAAGTTCGGGTGTAACCGAATATTTTATACTCTCGCAATTTATTGAAGAAAATTTATTAAGATAACGCTCAAATTTATCCATAAATTCGGCATAAAGTTTAATAGAATAACGAAAATCGTCATATATAGATATGAGGGCTGAGGTAATTCCTGAACCGATTTCATTCAATTTCACCAGCGAGGTACACTATATCCAATACTATACGCTCACTTAATTTTGCTAAGATATCTCACATAATAACCAATACATATATGCGGAATAAAGCCCAACGAATTTTTGAAAAGGGGGATGATAGGGGATGATATTTTTGAAAAACCTATAATATCCCTATATGTGAACTAGTAGATGTTGTGACCCGATTTTAATAATTTTTGGAACAGAGACACACTATTAGAAGAAAACAATTTCCTCTGAATTACATTAAATTATCTGAGAGATCTATCCATATTTTCGGTTGAAATTTACCCCTAGGTGCTGAGTTCAACATGTTCGATATTTGGGGCCTTGAAAAGTTATAGTCCGTTTTCGACAATTTTTTCACAAGTGAAGCCAGAAATGATATGCACTATTAGTGTAAAGTTTTATTCCACTATCTTCATTGGTTCCTTATGTCTACATTATAAAGTGAAGGATTCAGATGGAATTCAAAATTGAGTTATAAGAAAAGTAGTCGTGGTTGTGAACCGATTTCGCTCATTTTTAACCGTGTTGTCAGGGTGTCAAGAAAATATTATATACCGATTTTCATTGAAATCTGTCGAGTAGTTCCTGAGATATGGTTTTTGACCCATAAGTGGGCGATGCCAAGCCCATTTTACATTTTGTAAAAAAATCTGAGTTATGCTTCCTTCTGCTATTTCTTCTGTAAAATTTAGTGTATCTGACGTTTTTCGTTAGTAAGTTAACCTACTTTTAGTAATTTTCAACCTAACTTTGGTATAAGAGGTGGGCGTGGTTATTATCCGATTTCTTTCATTTTTGGACTGTATAAGGAAATGGCTTAAAAAAACGACTGCAGAAAGTTTGGTTTATATAGCTTTATTGGTTTGCGAGTTATATACAAAAAACCTATTTGGGGGCGGGGTCACGCCCACTTTTCAAAAACAATTACATCCAAATGTGCCCCTCCCTAATGTGATCCTATGTTTCAAATTTTATTTTCAGAACTTTATTTATGGCTTAGTTATGACACTGTATAGGTTTTTGGTTTTCGCCATTTTGTGGGCGTGGCAGTGGACCGATTTTGCCCATTTTCGAAAGCAACCTCCTGAGGGTGCCAAGGATTATGTGTTCCAAGTTTCATTAAAATATCTTTATTTTTACTCAAGTTACAGCTTGCACAGACGGACGGACAGACATCCGGATTTCAAATCCACTCGTCATCCTGACCATTTATGTATATATAACCCCATATCTAGCTCTTTTATTTCTTGGTGACACAAACAACCGTTATGTGAACAAAACTATGATACTCTGTGCAACATGTTGCGAGAGTATAAAAAAAACTATTTGGGGTTGAGTCACACCCACTTTTCCGTACTAAATACTCCTTCCATAACTTTATTTATGGCTTAGTTATGACACTTGATAGGTTTCCGCCATTTTTTTTGTTTTTTCCAAGAAATCAGTGCAGCAAATTTTTAGTTGAATTTTGTACAGACCCATAAAGCTAAAAGCAAGTATTTCTACAACAACCGTCGTGCAAACCACATTTAATTTTGCATTTGTTAATTCTATTTAATTATACATAATTGTAATCATTATTTGTCGCTTAGAAAAACGTTTTTCGCGTGTTGCTTCTTTGCTTGCGTATTTTACAGCTACACGCATTAATTCCAACTGTTATCACTCAGCCATGACTTTGCTTACCTAATCCGCATGAACATAAAGTAGTTCTACTGCAAATGACGCTAGCTCTTTTAATGTACTTCAGCATCCAGCATCTTTCAACGGAACCACATCTCTTCACTTCGTTGTCATTAAGCACTCATTCTATGGCTTTAGATTAAATTAAATCAAATAGGTAAGGTAGAAGTATGTTCGGGTGGAACCAATTTGTAAATACTATATCGACATTTATTAAAAGTCAACAACAAATCAAATTACAAAGAAAACTTTCTCACCAAATTTGATTGAGATATGAGCAAAAAACATACGGAATGAGATAAGATATATTACTATCACTGATTTATCGAAGATAGCTGCCATAAGGGCTAATCGATGTACAGATCGAGTTTGGGGAAGGTAACATGTTCGATTTCAGAGCACCGAGGAACACGTACATATAATATCTTTTATCAAAATATCTTAAGATCAGAAGTTTTACATAAATCTTAAGTTGACAAAACCAATATACCTTATAGCAGACTTATTACAGTACAAAAATACAGTTTGGCGGAATGCATGCGTAGTAAGCTGCATTCTCTAATGCATTTTTAAGTATGCTTCGTGTGAACTGGTGATTTCTATGCATAATTCACCGCGACAAATACACATGCTTACAGAGAAATTTGCATGCAAAACAAAGTAGATTTAATCTTAATGTCTATTCTTGATAATGACTTGTTAGCATGGAATTTTAAGAGTAGAATTTTCCAGAATTAACTTTCAAGATAGTACGAGTTCCTTCTGGCGCCCATAGAGTCCTTCTTGAAAAAGGTGATGCTGCTGGCCAGCCCAATAGCTGCCATTTTGCATAAAAATGTCAATTATAACACCTGACATAAAGAAATTTGAATCCCTTTCTCTCACTCCTAGAATATATTGTCAAAGTTGACTTTTTGAAGGCTCACAAAACCGTGAAAAACAGAAAAAGTTTAAATGAAATTTATATTTATGTCACTTTCAGGTAGGAATATATTTTTTTTTTAATAAAATAAAAATTATGTAATATTTACATTGATATCCGTTTAAAAATTTATAAAATTTTATGAGTTCAAATTTTCAGATTGAAATTTGAGCATGAATTGTTAAAGTAGCTTAATATATGTACATTGTTTTTATACTCTCGCAACAAAAGTTGCTAAAGAGAGTATTATAGTTTTGTTCACATAACGGTTGTTTGTAAGTCATAAAACTAAACGAGTTAGATATATGGTCAAATATTTCAATATGATCAGGGTGACGAGACGAGTCAAAATCCGAATGTCTGCCTGTCCGTCTGTCCGTCCGTCCGTCCGTCCGTGCAACGGATAACTTGAGTAATAATTGAGATATCTTAATGAAACTTGGAACACACGTTCCTTGGGACCGTGAGAGGGTTGCTTTCGAAAATGGGCAAAATCGGACCAATGCCACGCTCACAAAATGGCGAAAACCGAAAACACAAAAAGTGTCATAACTAAGCCATAAATAAAGTTATAAAAGTAAAATTCGGAACATAGGATCGCACTAGAAAGGGGCATACTTGGATGCAATTGTTTTTGGAAAGTGGGTGTGGCCCCGCCCCCAAATCGGTTATTTGTATATATCTCGCAAACCAATAAAGCTATATAAGCCAAACTTTCTGCAGTTAGTTCTCTTACGTACCCCACCACACACCATGAAATTAGTTGAAATCGGATAATAACCACGCCCATCTCCCATACAAAGGTTAGGTTGAAAATTACTAAAAGTGAGTTAACTCAGTAACGAAAAACGCCAGAAACACTAAATTTCACACAAGAAATCGCAGATGGAAGCTACACTCAGATTTTTTTGCAAAATGGAAAATGGGCGTGGCATCGCCCACTTATGGGTCAAAAACCATAACTCAGGAACTCCTCGACCGATTTCAATGAAACTTGGTTTGTAATAGTTTCTTTACATCCCAATGATATGCTGTGAAAATTGGCCAAATCGCTTCACAACCACGCCTACTTCCTATATACCAGAACTTTGAACACGATCTGAAACGTTTACTTTACAATATATAAAGTAAGCACTAGTGAAGATATCGATGCAGAACTTTGCACAAATACTATGTTAATAGTGTGGCAGCCCCATTCTAAAAATCGCCGAAATTGGACCATAGGTTTTCAAGGCCCCATTAATCGAACATGAGGACCTCGGTGCTTCTAACCTAATATTATGGTTTCCAACTTTCAATGGACTTTATACAATATATATGACGAATATGTGGGTCAAATTGTGTATTATATAATATAAATAAAGTTAAATAAATAAATTGCGAGAGTATAAAATGTTCGGTTACACCCGAACTTAGCCCTTCCTTACTTGTTAATATTCCATTTTTGGTTTGAATGACTTGAATATCGTTAAATACTCAAATATAAAAGTAAATTTAGAAAAAATTAAAAACAAATAATAGAAAGCACAGAAAATCCTCTGTGCGACCACTTGTTCAAATAACCAATAAGAAAATTTTACTTTGCAAGCTATCGAGTTACCGAAAACAATTTCTCTTCATCAGCCAACAGAATGACTGACGGTATATAGTGGCACGGGGCACACACACCTACACAAACGAATTTATTGTAAAATTCAAGTCAGCAACACATTTGTGGTCTACAAAACAAAAACAACCAAAAAACACAGTGATGCGAAGAATATCAGTTTTGGGCAAACCTCGAAATGTGGCTTAAGCGCACTTCTTTGGAAAACAGTTATTCATCCTACTCTAACAACATTGAAAGGAGAGAGGGGATCGGTGTGTTGCCACCACTGTTTATGCCACATCATGTACGCACGTTCAATGGTAAATGGATTAAAAATTGAAATCACGTTTTTCCCTTATCATGCCGAGCGTGCATAAAATCATTTACCTTTCCCCTCTCGTACGTAACTGCAGTTGTTGTTGGTTGACGAAATGGAAAAAATTCGGTCTTCCCCTTTTGCTACAATCAATTACTGTTCAGCTTTCGCGAAGGCGCTCCTGAAAGTCAAGTAATTTTTTTGTGGATTTTTTTTGCCTCAATCTTCATTCACTTGCCTAATGGTTCGGTCAAACGTTTAATGGTGCATGAAAATGTTTGTACATATGTATGTATGTACAGTTGGAAGTGTAAATATACTGAAATATGAAAGCACCTACTTACATATGTACATATATACATACAAACAGATAATATTGTGATAAAATGTGCAGTGGAAGTACACATAAATAATATAAAATTTAGCTGGAAAAGGTGCTGTCAACAATTTGCCTTTTCTTATATGCGGTCATTAAGGCAATTTCCACCTGTCATTTCTATTTTATTCGGCTGCCACTCTCATGGGTCAATATAAGCCATACAAACATGCCGACATGCATACATATGTACATACATATATATTCTATATAAATATCATATAAACATACAAAACTTTATATCTGCCCTTACCCTGTTTGAAAAATGCCAGCACCTTTATATGAATTAGTTTATTATACAGTAGTTGGCTATCTACAATCACACATTTTTATATAACTGTCTTTTTGTACATTGGCTTTTCGTATTCATTTATTTCAATGATATTTTGGTTCAGTCTTTGGACGAGCTTTTAGATTGTGGAAATGGATTTACCAATAATACTCAAACTTAATGCTTTGTTTATACTTGCAAATCTCAAGGAATTAGGAAAGCAGAACGCAAAGGATGTACATGTTAAGTGTCGCAACAGGTTGAAATTTAAATTGAAATACTCTTTAAGCGTTTTAAAAAATTTGCGGTTCAAGAGAACTTTCGGATTACAAAACAACAAGCAGTAAATTTGTCACTTGTAATAACAACAACAACGCACGACAGTCGGAGCCAAGAATGATAGAAGACAAGATTACGACAGGCGTTTACAGTTAGTTATTTTGAGTTTTGAGTTCCTGTTGAGTGACAAGTTTCACGACCAAGAACACGCGAGCAAAACAAAATTGCACTGTGGTACAAAACAATAAAACCAAAACAAAGAGCTGAAGTCAAGTGCTTAATTATTGTTTAAAATTCTAAGTGAAAAATATATTTACTCGTTAAAATGAAGTGTGTAGTACCTGGAAGTATGTATATATAAATGATGACGTAGTGCAGAGGGTTCAAACCAAAACAAACAATCGAAGTGACCAGCAAGGTACACTATATCCAATACTATACGCTCACTTAATTTTGCTAAGATATATCACATATTAACCAATACATATATGCGTAATAAAGCCCAACGAATTTTTGAAAAACCTTTAATTAGATATATGGGAGCTAGGGGATGATATTTTTGCAAAACCTATAATTATGTATATGGGAGCTAGGAGATGTTGTGACCCGATTTTAATAATTTTTGGAACAGAGACACACTATTGGAAGAAAACAATTTCCTCTGAATTACATTAAATTAGTTGAGAGATTTACCCATATTTTCGGTTAAAATTTAACCTTAGGCGCTGAGTTCAACATGTTCGATATCTGGGACCTTGAAAAGTTATTGTCCGTCTTCGACAATTTTTTCACAAGTGATGCCACAGATCATATACTGTATTTGTGTAAAGTTTTATTTCGCTATCATCACTGGTTCCTAATGTATATATTATAAAGTGAAGGATTCAGATGGAATTCAAAATTGAGTTATAAAGAAAGTAGCCGTGGTTGTGAACCGATTTCATCCATTTTCCACACATGTCATCAGGGTGTCAATAAAATATTATATACCGAATTTCATTGAAATCTGTCGAGTAGTTCCTGAGATATGGTTTTTCACCCATAAGTGGGCGATGCCACGCCCATTTTCCATTTTGTAAAAAGATCTGAGTGAAGCTTCCTTCTGCTATCATTTCTGTGAAATTTTGTGTTTCTGACGTTTCTCGTTAGTGAGTTAACGCACTTTTAGTCATTTTCAACCTAACCTTTGTATGGGAGGTGGGCGTGGTTATTATCCGATTTCTTTCATTTTTGGACTGTATAAGGAAACGGCGAAAAGAAATGACTGCAGAAAATTTGGTTTATATAGCTTTACGGACATACAGACATTCGGATTTGAACTCCACTCTTCACCCTGATCACTTTGGTATATATAACCCTATATCTAACTCGTTTAGTTTTGGGTGTTACAAACAACCGTTATGTGAACAAAACTATAATACTCTCTTTAGCAACATTTGTTGCGAGAGTATAAATATATTTATTCGTTAAAATGAAGTGTGCAGTGCCTGGTTGTACTAACAATAAACATCTTCTATCATTCTTGTTCGGAGCTGTATAACCCAAAAGAAAACGGACAACAAGTGCTATAACACTATAGTAATATCTCTCGACATACCAAATATTGTATTTACCGCATGTAACAAGTTACCTCAAGGCACTAACTAATTTATGAGCCACAATTGAGTAGATTGCTGCAGCACAACACTCATTCTCATAAATATTTGTACACTTAATTGTATTTTAAATCTTAATACTACTCAGTTCAATCAAACACTTTAACAACACTTACTTGAATTGAGCAATTTAAATTTGAAGTGTGCAATATTCACTTTTCACACTTACACTATAAACATTAAAAGCAATAACACTTCAACACAAATACATGTACTTAGACACAGCTTTTTTATTTAAATTTATTAATAATTTCAAACACTTCACCTACATTTTGCAAATTTTGTTTTGTTTTCCCAATTTACCTTTCAAAGTTTCATTTGCAGCAGCACCGTTACATATTTGACATATTGTTTACATTAAGCGGGGGCGTTCATGTTTGTTAGTGATTTAAGTGGCAGATATTTTAATTAAACTGATATAATATAATTAATTCAAATTATAATATATATAAGTTATATATATTGAAGTTAATATAATAAATGTCAGACACGCAAAAACATGAAATTTACGCAGTTTTTTTATTGAAAAATTTAAAATTTATAATCATACAGTCATTATAAGCGCTTATTATATAAAAATACATACACATTTATATTTTTTTATAATATAACTATGCACTTAAATCTGGCTGTGTAAATAATTCTATAACATGCATACATACATAAACGTTGTAAATATGTACATATATTATCATATATTATGTAATAAAATTTCTGTGCACACACTACATGCATCTGCGACTGTTGGGACATCAACGTAACGTACATATGTATGTACGATGTATGTATGCATCACATGCTATGTTAGGCCTATGTAAGCTCTTGCCACACACGTAAAGTTTCTTTACTCAAAGTACATATGTATGTATGTAAATGGCAAAAAAAAAAATCATACATACTTGCTATCAAAAAGTAAATTTGAAACTTTGCGCTTTTAACTAAATTATTTAATGAGCGTAGTGATTTTATTTTTATGTTTTTCTTTTACTTATTCTATTTTATTTTTAAGGAAAAGTAGTTTTTTCACAACTTCATGATATACTAGAACTGTGTATACTTACAACGCCATACTTAAAAGTACTTTTTTTTATTTTTTTTTTATAAAATTTTGATTTGCAATAACCATTAATGCTAGAAACTGTGTTATAAACAAATAAATGTTTTTTTTTAAGAATATATTTTTTGTTTTAATTTGCAAACGTCAAATATTTATTTTAACATATTAAAACAGAACTGAGAAATCAAGAATAAATTTTAATTTAACCAAATATTTTTTGTAACAAAACTTTATTTGCTTAGAATATAATGGTGAGTTTAAAATGTTTGTCAGACATTTTGTCATTTGTATTTTCAAAATTCAATAAGCTAACACTGAACTACTTACATACATATGCATGTAGATATGAAGTGAAATTGTCAAACGGCTTGTACATGTAGTCAGCACATTGCCATTGTGAAAGTTGTGCAAGTTGAACTAGTAATTTTTACACAACTTCTCTATTTTGAGCCCACTGTGCGACAAAAGTATGGAGAGTCAATTTAAGTGAACTCATTGCAACGTTGATGGAACTTAAGTGATTGGCATTACACTTATTTAATTGTAATAGATATCACCGCATGCATTTAATCGGAAAAGCTATCACTCCAGTATGTGGTGGTGAGTGGTGCAACCGATTTGAATAAGTCCTTGCCAACGGTATAACTTTCCACATCCTGCCGCAATTTCAGCGGTCGTTCTTGTCCCGGACAACGACCCTCTTTGTGTTTTTCCAAACGCACTTCGGACACAAACTTCCGCTTACACTTCTCACACTGATATAGTACACCCTGTTCGTCGTGTTCGTCTACCAGGTGACGACGCAACTCTGCCTTACTGGAGGCGGTATATTCGCATTTGTGGCACTCGAATCCAGACGGTTCTTCATTATGTTTTTGCACATGCTTACGGTAAGCACCCTGTATTTTAAACATTTGTCCACATACTTCACATTTAAGCGGTTCGCGATGTGCGTGCGCTTTCTTGTGTAATATTAATGACAATTTACGTGTAAATACTTGTTCACATTCGTCACAAGGATATTCTGTTGGTTTTTCTTCTTGCTCATCGGACGGCGGTGTGCCTTTGATTTTACGTTTCTTTACTTGTGGTTTAGCATACTCTTCGTCACTACTTTCATCCTTAATTAAAGTCGGTGATTGTGGTGGACGTTTCGTTGGCGGACGTCCCATGCGTTTCTTCTCTTTGACCTTTGGTGCCGGTGTCGTTGCTGCTGATTTGCGTCTACCTCGTCTACCACCCGTACCACGCGGAGAACGTTTCTTCTTAGTTGTGGTACCGAAATCAGAATCATCCGAATCATCTTCGGCTGTTATACCACCATCATCGGAGACTTTAAATTCCACATCGTCATTTGGTTCTTCATCAGAGGGATCAGAGTCCATAGTTGCATCTATGACAACATAACCAGCCGGTCGTCGTACTTTATTCTTGCTGCGTGACAGTTTCTTTCTTAGTTCACGTTCAGTATCTTCACATTGTGTTTTCAATTGTAAAGCAATGTTTACATTATCCAAGCAAATATTACAAATAAATTGTGGCATAAAATCTTTTGGGGCAATTGAAACAGTCGGGCATATATTCATCAATTTATCAGCTATCGTTACTTTATTGATGATTTTAAAGAGGCTGACAAGCTCTTCCTTACTTGTACAGACGCGGCATTGGTTTTCGTCAACATGGTTTTCCATTTTAGCTGCTTCGCGCGCCGTACTTGTTGGCTGCTCACCATCGTCTACATAGTCTTCTTCTTTTTCAGTGAGATTTGGTGCTTGCTTAACTAAAACATCTTTGCGCTTTTTGGGCAATTGTGTTGGTTTGTGCAAAACCGGATTTTGAACATCCTCTTTCTCCTCATCCTCGTCTTCCTCGCCTTCTCCCTCCCCCTCCTCTTCCTCTTCATCAGCTTCATCTTCGTCTTCTAGTATGTGTTCAATTACTTCACCCTCGTCCTCATCTTCAAGCGCTTCCACATTATCATCTTCTTCTTCTGCCGGTCTACGCGGCTTGCGACCGCGTTTAGCTGGGCTTATCGACTTGTCGGCTACCATTGGGTCGTGCTGTAAATGGGAGGAGTATTAGTATTTTGCAATAAAAATTGTGTATACCATTCACGCGCAACCGTAAAACAATGGCAAAAGGAAGAAATAACGAAGAAACAGCAATTGCAAATTATTGTTGTTCAATTAAATACTTTATTTACAATTGATGTTTTTTGTATAATTTAAAAAAGTATTTTGTGAAAGGTATACATTTTTATTCATATTTTTTTTAATTTCCGATATACTAAATATGAATACTTTGCAACCTTTACCTCTTCCAAGTACTCGGCAACTCCTTCGTCCGTTTCGTTTGCACCATTCGTTAACAACACCTCATCGCTGCCGGTATCAATAGCACCACCTTCTTCAACCAATTCACTACTCATTTTCACCACTTTCTTTTTATGCACTCTCTCTGCTTTTAACCAAACAATTTCACTGTTTAAGCCACACTTCTTTATGAATGTTTTTCGTTCTTTGTTTTTATTAGATATTTCTAAATTATGTTGTTGTAATAAGTGGTTGTTGTTTGAATGTCAAAATTTTGCCGCCACATGAAGATTTATGAGCAGCGGCAGCCTAGTATGCAATCAGTCAAATTTAATTAACTATCCATGCAATTGGACATTGGAACTAATATATTGAATGCACTGTTTTTACTCACTTATTCGTTAAAAATAGCAGATATTAAAGTAAATAATTAAATGTTTTTATTAAAAAAATGTTTAGAAATATCACTAATTTTTTCTACAGTGCGCTATTCTGCCGCCACTGCAGCACTTAAACAACAACAACGTTACAATTGGGAAAAAAATTCTATCCACCACAGCGTTCACAATAATGTGGATTTCTTAAAAAAATTAATATATTTATATACTTTAACACTTGAACTTTACACGCAAATGAGTTTTATGTATTTCTATGTTAGATAACAAGCAAAATTTATGCAAAAAAAAATTCTTACACTTTCTCGTGTCTACACTGAATGCGATACGGCCATCTTGAAAAATGTACAAGCAAAAATCGAAATAGATTTTTGCATTGCCCCCATTGTGAATGATCAATAATCAGTCGTCAGTGCCGTAGGTGGTGTGAGTGCGAGTGAGCGCGCACATATTGCGAGCGCACAAATGTCAGTTGGATTGCGTTTGTATATGCGTGAAAGAGATGTCACGACGTGTTTGTGAATTTTGCTTTTGCGGCTGCTTCGTAAAATGCACAGTCAGCCAGAGTTGACGTGTTACGTAGAAATAAATGGGAATGTGCAATACAAATGTCATTGAATGCAGTTATATACGTTATGTATGAAAAATTGTGCACATACGCTTATACATACATATATACGTACATGTGAGAATATATTAGGCAAATATGAACCAGTCTGAAAGTAGTTGCAATTTCATAGAAGTAGTCGTTTGTGTAAAATGTACTAAAGGTAATTGCAAACATTTATTTATTTATATTGAATTATTGGCACACGTGTTAGAGAGCCATATGTTAGATATATATTGTATTTGTATGTTACAGCAAAGCACTTCCAAAGGTATGTCGTATATACATATGTACATATATACATATGTATCTGCATATATTAGTTTATATATTAAGAAATATATACATATGTATGTTATTACATGTATGTAGGTTTATTAGCATATCATAAATTTACCTTCCGTATCAATATTTGGTAATATGATTCAATAAAATTTATTACCGCGAACATATTGTATTTATTTCTTGAATAATAAACAATCGCTAACTTAATAAAATGTTTATTAATGTTTATTGTGGGGAAAATTTGTGGAAGTGGGTTTTACGCGTTTCGGTATATTAATCTTATCAGGGTTTTTTCAGCAATTAAAAAAATGAAAATAAAAATAAATTTTATTTCTTATTAAAAGTATGGAATTTACATAATAGTAAAATATTTGTTTAAAGAAAAAATAATAACAGCAATAAAAATAAATTACAGTAGTTTTCCTAAATAACGAATATTCGTTTTAACGAAACCCGCTTATAATGCACAATCAAATTTGTTAAATTGAGTAACGGTTTAACGACCAACATGAACCAGAATAAAAATAAAACTTGCAAAAATTCAAAAGAAATGTGTAAATTGGAAAAATGTTGAATTTTACAAATAAACTTAAAATTATTTTAATTTTAATTTTAATTTTAATTTTAATTTTAATTTTAATTTTAATTTTAATTTTAATTTTAATTTTAATTTTAATTTTAATTTTAATTTTAATTTTAATTTTAATTTTAATTTTAATTTTAATTTTAATTTTAATTTTAATTTTAATTTTAATTTTAATTTTAATTTTAATTTTAATTTTAATTTTAATTTTAATTTTAATTTTAATTTTAATTTTAATTTTTAATTTTAATTTTAATTTTAATTTTAATTTTAATTTTAATATTAATTTTAATTTTAATTTTAATTTTAATTTTAATTTTAATTTTAATTTTAATTTTAATTTTAATTTTAATTTTAATTTTAATTTTAATTTTAATTTTAATTTTAATTTTAGTTTTAATTTTAATTTTAATTTTAATTTTAATTGCAATTGTTTAGACTCAGGTGCTCGATGAAGTGCAATGTAGGAAATTTGTTAAAAATAAGCTTCTCAATTGTGGTACACGGCGTATACGTAACATTCAGCGAATAAAAATTGTCTGAAGGTTGAAGTTGGCTTATTCAGCATTATGGTAATCAGGCTAATGACAAGCCAATACATATGTATGTATATAAGCAAGTGATAATTAATTTAATTGCTTCAGCAAATATAATCTTTAATTTTTATTATACCCTTGTGGATGAGCAAATAGTGAGCGCGAGTGATGAGTAAATTTAACGAAAAAAGTATGAACACATAGGCAGGTGTGCGATTGTCTACATGTCTACAGCCAAACATACTGACATATAGCCTACATAAAATATTCATTGGCTACAACTCTCTGTGTGTATGAGTGTGCGAGTACTCGTATAACCGTATAACGTTTTGTTCTCTTTTATTAAGCCACAAATGCGCACCGCAGACATTTATACCGGCGATAAGGAGCATAAAAGCTGCCGTGTGTTTTCATAACGGGACTTATGAGTGCATGTATGATTATAAAGTCTGCTTTAACCCTAGAACCATAACGTCATTCTATACTACGTTAAGACCAACTATGCGTAAATTTTACGCAGAAATGAGAATCCGCCTAATATAACCCGATTTTGAGCCATTTTGCAGTCTAAATTGATAATTCTTATCAAACAATTTATTTTTAAAATAAAGTATAAGATTTTAAAAGAAAATTCAGTTCATTTTATTAAAGGCGCTGGGTACCGTTACGTCATGGCACACTTGTGCAAACACAATTTGAAAATTGTATATGCGTAAAATTTACGCATATTATGGTTCTAGGGTTAAGTCTACGGTTTAGCTGGTTGGACTCATACGGTATGCTTACATGAGATATACATAGTATATGCAAAACAATTGCGTGGGTATCCACAAAGAAACAAAAAATAAATAAGGGACATCACAGGGTCAAAGTTACCAAACAATTAGTAAGAGAAAGGTATGCAATAACAAAAATGGCATATCTTTATATTCAAAACTGTTGTACACGTGTATTAGTTGTGCTCGATTAGCTCGGGGTAAGCATTAGGGTGAAAGTAATTTTTTTTTTATTATACTCTCGCAACAAAGTTGCTACGAGAGTATTATAGTTTTGTCCACATAACGGTTGGTTGTAAGTCCTAAAACTAAACGAGTTAGATATAGGGTTATATATATCAAAATGATCAGGGTGACGAGAAAAGTTCAAATCCGGATGTCTGTCTGTCCGTCCGTCTGTCCGTCCGTCCGTGCAAGCTGTAACTTGAGTAAAAATTGAGATATCTTGATGAAAATTGGAAGACGTATTTCTTGGCACCATAAGAAGGTTAAGTTCGAAAATGGGAAATCGGACCACTGCCACGCCCACAAAATGGCGAAAACCGAAAACACCTAAAGTGCCATAACTAAGCTATAAATAAAGCTATGGAAGTAAAATTTGGTATGAAGGATCGCACTATGAAGGGGCATATGTGGATGTATTTTTTTTGGGAAAGTGGGCGTGGCCCCGCCCCCTACTAAGATTTTTGTACATATCTCGCAAACTACTAAAGCTGTATCAATGAAACTTTCTAGAGTCGTTTATTTTAGGCACTACCTTATACAGTCCAAAAATGGAGCAAATCGGATTGTAACCACGCCCACCTCCCATACAAAGGTTGTGTTGAAAACTACTAAAAGTGGGTTAACTCACTAACGGAAAACGCCAGAAACACTAAATTTCACATAAGAAATGGCACATGGATACACTCAGATTTTTTTACAAAATCTAAAATGGGCGTGGCATCGCCCACGTATGGATCAAAAACCTTATCTCAAGAACTACTCGACCGATTTCAATGAAACTTGGTTTGTAATAGTTTCCTTACATCCCAATAATATGTTGTGAAAATAGGCCAAATCGCTTTACAACCACGCCTACTTCCTATATACCAGAACTTTGAAGACCATCTGAATCGTTTACTTTACAATATATAAAGTAAGCACTAGTGAAGATATCGATGCAGAACTTTGCACAAATACTACGTTTATAGTGTGGCAGCCCCATTCTAAAAATCGCCGAAATCGGACCATAGGTTTTCAAGGCCCCATATATCGAACATTAGGACCTCGGTGCTTCTAACCTAATATTAGGGTTTCCAACTTTCAATGGACTTTATACAATATATATTACGAATATGTGGGTCAAATTGTGTATTATATAATATAAATAAAGTTAAATAAATAAATTGCGAGAGTATAAAATGTTCGGTTACACCCGAACTTAGCCCTTCCTTACTTGTTTTTATTTTATTTTTTATATTTATTTCTAAAATTTAACAACCTTCCAATTATAGCAAGATTTTGAATATTTTGAAAAATAAAAACTACAAAAAAATTGAAAGAAATTTTTCTGCAAATTTTTCTTAAATTTTTGTTTTTAATTTCAAACATTTAAAATTTAAATATTTAAATTTAAATAAAATTTGTTTTTAGTAATTTTAAATAGAGTTTCAGCAATTTTTTTGATACAAATTTAATCACCCTAATAATCAACCAAACTACACTTACTACAGAATACAAAATCCACACACGAGCTTGTCTAAGCGCATGAGTACCTTGTACGATTTGTTTTTGTTTTTTTCTTTTTTTTTTTAAATGTAGCTAAACGCTGTAAGCAGTAACCTTTAAATATTTTTGACTTTTTCGCAACGCATGTCGTAAGACTTAAGCGTGCAACAAGCGCTGCCACATTCAATTTGTTTTTATTGTTTTGGTTTTTATTTTATTTTCTTATTTCACTTATTTCGTGCACATACTTAGTTTTTGACATTTCCACGTCATGCTGTCAAGTCAGACAGGCGCAAGCAAGGTCACTCTGCCACCTATGCGTTATTTTTAAGAAAAGCTGTCTTAATTTCGCATATTTTCCGCTAATGAATTGCTCACATTAACGTTTGGCAACGCATTATTATTTAAAATATTCTCAGTATGGCTGCACGTTTTTAGGATAAGTAGCAGACGATTATGAAATATTTAATTTAGTGATAAATGTTAGTGTTGTGAAATGGATGGAAGGCGAAATGGATTTCGAAAATGATGAATTTAATTTAAAAATTATAAATTTTTCGCCTTTTTAATTCAAATGAGGAATTAAAATGTCAGAATTCGCATTCTAAATGCGAAATTGAAAGTTCGAAATTCATAATACGATTTTCGAAATTCCGAATTTGATATTCAAAATTCATAATCCGATATTTGAAATTCAAAATTCGATAATCGAAATTCAGAATTCAATATTCGAAATTCAAAATTCGATATTTGAAATTCAAAATTCGACATTCGAAATTCGTAATTCGAAGTTCATAATTCAATATTTGAAATTCATAATTTCGAAATCATAAATAAAACAGTAAATATCAATAAATTTGAAACTGCAATTAATATTTTTTTTAATTTTTAAAAGCCAATATTGAATTTTAGAAAGTTAAATAAAAAATTCTTACGCTCACTTATCAATTTAATGCCCTAGAATGTATATTTAAATGGCATGTCTGTTGAAATAAAACTCAAATATTTAAAACCATTTTCCACTTAAATAACTTTCAAATATTTTTGCAAGAATAACAGCATTTAATAACGAATTTCGAACTTATATATGTATTTTTAAACATGAAGATGTAAATATGTTTAGACGTATGTCTTCGCACATTCTTTTCACATCCAATGCTTGCGGGCAGCTGCAAGGTCGTAACATTATGTAAGTGTTGGGTAGGCAAACACAAAAGTGGTACTAAATGTCACTTTCAGCACAAAAGATACATAAATCAATTTACAAATGATGGCCGAGGAGCTTTTTCTTCGAGTCTAATGGTTCGCACCATATGGATAAATCCATTGTGTATAGATAAATGCTTAACTAAATATATGTATATGTACATATGTTAAGTAAGTAGGACAGCTAGTAGCAAATTTGCATGAATGTCTGTTTGTAAAAGATTTACACTTTGGGTTATTATGAAAGAGCAGGTGCCTTGAGTGTTTACATTTTAGGATATTGACTGCTTTTAAGGTATTTGGAGAGGGCTTTTCAGTGAAAGCAAGCAAATTTCGTTTAAATTTTTTTTAATGAAGTTTAAAATATTTTAATTTGCTAATTTTATTTTAATAAAAATTTAATTACAATCAATTTATACCAATTTAGTTCTGCTTAATTTAATTTTGAAGTATTTTTTCCATTTTTTTTTAATTAATTAAAATTTTGTTTGTTTTAATTTGGACTTAATTTAATGCAATTTAATGTAAATGCATTTATAGCGTTTTTACAAAGCCAAATGAATTGATGACTTAATATTTTGATTGAGAAGTCCTTCTTTGTCTTTCACACTTCCGGCTACTCGGTAACCGATCAGCTGTTATACATTTTTGGTTTTGCTTTCAATAAGAAGTTGGTAAGTTTCATCAGCTGATTGCTATTTTTAGCAGTGACGTGTAACGTCGAGTAGTATTAATGCTATTTTATCAAAAAATACAGCCAATCGCAGTCTAAGAACTTACATATATATAATTACAAATACGGTGTGTGTCGCAGATTTGCATTTCATTTTGAAGTCGATTAAAATTCAAACAAAACTTAATGTAGATTTTTATTTTGTATGGTAATTCGATCTTAATCAGCGTTATAATCGAGAAGAGGCTGGTTTATTGATCAATTAGCTCCTGTGTAAAAAGGCTATCAAAACAGTTTAATTTAATGTAATTTAATTCGATTTAATTCATTATTTAGTTTATACTGAATAAATTATATCCAATATGTTTCAATTAAATCAAATTTAATTAATTTAATAAAATTTCGCTTAATTTAATTTCAATAAATTCGTACTAACTTTCTTTTATTTGATTTAATATGATATAATTTACTTCCATTAATTTATTTTAACATAACTTAATATAGTTCAGTTCAATTAAGCAAGTTGATTCAAAATATATTCGTTTAAATGAAATTGAGTTAAAGATTTTTGTTTTACGAAAATATAGATTCTTATAACCTAATAGGCTTTTCACACGGCCAAGTTAATTTATTACATTAATATTATAATTGAAAAACCGATTTCTGCACTGTAATTAATAACGTCAACCAAATTTCCTGTGTGAAAACTACCCGCAGAGCTGCATTCAAGTTTCAACTCGATTTGTATTCGATTAAAAATTAAAGTAGTAAAATTATTTTTTTTTGTATGGTAAGTTGAAATAAATCAACGCTTTAATCGAGTAAAGGTCGTTTAATTGATCAATAAACTCCTGTGCGAAAATGCTATAATTTAATTACAAATATAATTTATTTTACTTTAATTGAATAATTGTTAAAAATTACTTAAATTTGATTGTACTACTAAGTTTTTTGTAAATATCTCGTTAACTACTAAAGCAAAAACTACAAAACTCTCTAGAGACATTTTTTTAGGTACTACCTTATATAGTCTGAAAATGGAGGAAATCTTATTATAACCACGCCTACCTCCCATACAAAGGTTATGTTGCAAACTACCAAAAATGCTTTAATGAACACCAGAAAGCTTAAATTTCATTATAAAGATGGTACTGAAGGGCTGCACTCCAATTGGTACTCAACATTTTAAATGGTTGTGGCTCCGCCTACTTATGGTCCAAAACCATAACAAAACTTCGCATAAATACTGTATTTATAGTGTGTGATCGCCTTTCTAAAAATCGTCGAAATCGTAGCATAAGTTTTTAATACCCCATATATCGCACATTAGGACCTCAGTGCTGCTGATTAATTTTCTTACCGAAAATGTAAGTAAGTGTCTAAGATATTTTGAAGAAACTCAGAATGAATTTTCTAATTCTAATAATATGTCTCGGTGCCAAAAATGGGTAAAATCGGGTCATAACTGCTCCTAGCTCTCATATAGGAAAATGGAAATATGTACAATGGTTTGTATGTATGTATGAGCATGCTGTTGAAAATTGTATACACTACACTTGAGGAAAACATATGAAGCAAATTGAAGTGACTCTTCCTTGAATTTCTGCACAACTGACTTAAACTGACTGACTTAAATAAAGCTGTCTATATACATATGTATACATATTTGTATGTATACACCTACATACACTATATATTCCATATAGCATTTACATATTCCAAAGTTATGTTTTATAAGCTGAGAAAGTTTGTTGTTGCGCCCTCTCACATACACTGTGGGAGTATACCATAAACACATATCTATCTAAGCCGAGCGCATCTCGTAGATTTGAAATATATAACTTTTATAATTTGTTTGCTCTGGCATTGTATGTGTGCAGTTTTTAGCGCTATAAAAGAGCGTGTTCTCACACAGCTCCGAACAAGCGACGCTTGATTTTTCTTGATTTAATACGATTTTTCGGAATTTATTACTAAAGATGAAGTGCCACAGAATGCGTTCCGTTCACCACAGTGACAATTGAGTGACAGTTAAAAATGGGATTTAAAATTTTTTACGAGTTCATAACCAAAATGTGAATATTCAATGTCCATAACATGGCACACATAAATTTGCATAGACAATGTTTACACATGAATTTTAAAGGCTGTGAGAGAAGAAAATCAAATTGAAATTGAGATGGCTCTGAGTAGATGTAAAGTTTTAAATTTCATAAGCAAATTTATGCGAGCATAATATTTTTTAGTAAATTAACTAGTTGTTTGTGTATATACAGCATTTCTTTAACATACTCAGTTTACAGCTAGGAAATGGGCGGAATAGGTTTACAACCACGCCTACTTTTCATATACATACAATTTTAAATTTCATCGTATTATTTCACTTTGTAATATATATAAATTAAGAAATAATAAAGATATCGGAATGAAACTTTGTAAAAATACTGTATTGGAGGTGGAACACTATGTCTCTCAAATACCGTACGAGAGGGTCTCAGTACCTATTAATAATTTTTTATCGATTTATTTATAAAGATGGTTTCTTTATAAAGATAGTACTGAGGAGCTGAACTCAAGTTGGTATACAAAATTTTAAATGGGTGTGACTCCGTCCACTTATGGGTCAAAAACCATATCCCCGAAACTACTTGACCAATTTCAATAAAATTCGGTTCATAATATATCCCTGTTTTCCCAATGACATGTTTTGAAAATGGGACAAATCTGTTCACAACCACGCCTACTTTCCATATACCAGAGAGTCGATGCGAATCGTTTTCTTTACAATATATGTATAAAGTAAGCACTAGTGAAGATATCGGAACAGAACTTTGTACAAATACTGCATTTATAGTTTAATGAACGTATAATCTTGGACATACTATATCTTGGTGGCGAATACGAGCGTAATCGGTCCAGCCCCCATATACTATAGATACCTAATACGATTGTACTAATGAAATCGGTCCAGATCTGATTTAGATCTAATTTCACAGAATCCCAATGTCAATGAAATAGAAAAAAGGTTTATTTAACGGCTATTTCGATACTGGCGCCACCTATCGCAATTTTACTGTGGCTACAATTTCCACCGAAACAATCAGTACATAAAATTTAATCGAAGACAAATGAACATCGTATGCCAGCGCTTACGGAACAAATAAATGAAAATCAATTTTAATATATTCGATTTCGATTTCGAATTATTTATATGATTTCACTTTTATTTTTCCTCTTTCTTAATACACATAAAGTCATTGTATGCAGTGTACGCTCATAAGTCATAGCTGCGAATTGAATTGAACATCCTTCCCACCCACATATTATCTCTGCCACACGATTTCATTACTCTCCGAGCCAATGGGAAGATTTTTTATTACTGTATCTTCAGTATGCTTTTTATGCCTACTCCACACATATGGTTATTACAGTGTTTTTTATGCTCACTTATTTATGCGCGCAATTATTTTGGTTTATATTCGTTTTACGGTCTCCTGCCGTCCTACCGACGCTACGTTGTATGACTATCTACGCAACTTAAGACTCACACTTGTCCACTTGCCATAAAGCATCGACCAAGCATAGCATGGCATGTGTGTCGGGGGGTCTGTAGGAAATGCGCCATTTAACGATTTCTTTATGGCCTCTTACATTGTTTACAGCATTTTCTATGGGTTTTTAATTAAACATTAATATATTGTTGACGTGCAATTACTACTTTTGCCATCAATGGTGGGGTGTATTCCTTAACTACTGGCCACTCATATGGCTGGAGTGTGTAAAAAATTGTTTATTTTTTTAATAGAGAAATTCACTACAAAAAATAATCTTAGTTCGAGTGTTAATTTTGGCACGTGTGAATTAAGAGATATCATTCGTTAAATTCAAATTGAGAGTGAGAGTTAATGTGGTGTGACGTCAGAATAGCTATGCGAGGCGATAGAAATCTGAGAAAACTGCCAAATACTTTACATCTGTACATATATGACGAATTCGTAGTAGAAAAATTTAAAGACATTTGGCATGAATAGGAGTTACATATTATATATTGGTATATAGTATAATATATATACATATTTTCAAGAATACAAATACAGACTTTTAAAAAGTTGCATTAACTTTTTTTCTCACCTTAAAATATTAATTCGCTTATGAACTTACCTTAAAATTCGAAACAGTTATTCATACTCAGTGTCCTCTTTGCTGAACTGTTCTGTTTTAATATTTTGTTCGAAAGAAAATAACTGAAAATAGACAAAATTAATGAAAATATTACAAATATATATAAATCAAATAAAATAATCTAGTTGGTATCCAGAAAACCATTAATCGAAGGTTTTGTTTAGCAAAGTTAGACCGCTTCGATTTACAATTAACAATTAAATTTTAACTTGTTGAAATTTTTAGGTTAATTTCATATTTTTTACTTCAAAGTAACCATCGCTCCTATTGGCAAAAACCTGAGATAGTCAATTCCAAAAAGCTTCTCTTGAGGTGAATGTTTCATCACCAGAACCATTCGTCATAAACAGAAATAGGTGTTAGGTCCTGCTGGATGCGTAAGATTCTCTCAACTAAGCTCGCGGATCTTCTGGTGAATCACTACTACGTTGTTGTTTCTATAATGATTATCCTAATCTGCCTGAACCGGCAAGCTTAGATTAATTGTCATAGAAGTCATCTAACGGGAGGCTCAGAAAACGTGTTGTTTCAACTGGATCGGACCAAAGGGAAAGGTGTGTTAGATGAGTAGAATGTAGGGGAGGTGCAAAGAGGTGGTTAATGTCTTGCGTGGACTCTTTGCATGCAGGACATATATTGAGTATGTCGGGGATCAGTCTGGATAGGTAGGAGTTCAACGTGCTACAGTGTCCAGAACGAAGTTGCGCGTGGCTACTCGAGCTCTGTGTCTGCGGTGGTTGGAGTTTTATCTCCAAGTACGCCATTCACGGGGAGGGAGTCGATGAAGGTGTTAATGACTCCTCTGTGAATGGCGTTCAGTGCTTGTCGAAAGTCTGTTGGATCCGAAGTCCGATCGGTATAGTCCTGTATGTCGTCGACGTATTTCCGGAAGGTACTCTTGATGGCTCTGGGAGGCGGCTCGCCCAACAGTAGGTGACTGCAGTGATAATTTCTACGAAAGCATCCTAACAGTAAGTGTTCGGAGAGCATTTCCTCATAGGTAGCATATGGGCCTCATTGTGTAAGTACTCATCCGGAGACATTAAGAGGCAACCTGCGGCTGTCCGGAGAGCGATATTCTGACAAGTCTGAAGCTTCCCCAGCTGCGACCTACTACATCCAGGCAATCATATAGGGGCTGCGTAGTTTATGACCGACCAACCGATAGCCTGGTAAGTTGCCAACAACGTTTCTTTGTCTTTACCCCATGTGCTTCCGGCTAGCAACTTGAGGATTTTGTTGCGGCTCTATACCTTGGTAACAATTGATTTCCAGTGTAACACCTGAAATTTTTGGGTTATTAACAGTCGGTCAATAAATTTGTCACTCAAAAAACCACTCATTAGTGTGAACGTTTTCCAATCCTATTTTACATTCGATATATGATATTTATGGGATAAGTGATAAATATGAGTTCTCGAAATTTCATCAGAATCATTTAGCAGATTTTTAAATAAAAAAATAAACCGACTGTTGCGGAATTTCGTCAAATTCATTTGGCAACAATAACAGAAACGAAATTTGAATTGCCGAATCGGTTTATAAAGACCACAAAGGAGTGATTTATGTATTTAGCTATGTGTGCTAGTTAGCCAAATTTCAGTTCCATTGAAACAGTTTAATTAAGATGAGCTCTCCAGCAACTTTGTACGTATGTATATAGTCACATATTGACATACACTCCATAGAAAAAATAATAAACAAACAATATTCATTTCAAGAAAGACTTCATATACGAACTCTATCTTGAAACGAATCAAGTTTGCTTACACATTTCTGCTGACAAAACAAATTCTTATGGAATGCATACAAATATATGTATGTATGTAAGTAGATATAAACAAATGTATAAGTGCCTGCGCGCACATCAAATTAGAATGTAAGCTATACAAGATGAAATAAAATATGAGTTCAGTTGAAGTATAGAACTAAGCGAAGAAGCTCGTTTTTTATTTTAACTCTAAAGTGAACAAAGAGCCAAGCTAAGAAGCTTCAGTTCTTTGAAACACACAAAACTGGCGACGAGGATGGGATATCGAGCAACATCAATAATAATCATAAATAAGTACACCCAAAACAAGAAGAGAAGAATTCAGAAATTGAATTTTTAATCAACTGGAATAATGAACACTTAAACTAATAAGCTAATGCGAGCGCCGGCATTAATAGTGTAAAGTGATAAAGTGAAAATATTAATTAATGTGGAAAACATTAATAGAATTATATAAAAACATAAAAACATTTAAATAGTGTTAAACGCGCAGCAAGCATTAAATAATATAAATAAATAAAGTGTGATTTTTACTGAAAAACATTCGTACAACGGTAGCGGTTATTCGAGTTTGGATGCAACCTATAAAGCCAACAACATTAGCAACAAAAGCAACAGTAGCAACAAAAGCAACAGTAGCAACAAAAGCAACAGCAGCAACAAAAGCAACAGTAGCAACAAAAGCAACAGTAGCAACAAAAGCAACAGCAGCAACAAAAGCAACAGTAGCAACAAAAGCAACAGTAGCAACAAAAGCAACAGTAGCAACAAAAGCAACAGCAACAACAAAAGCAACAGCAGCAGCAGTACCGAACAGCAGAACAAATTAGAGTAAGAAAAATATATATAAATATATTAAAATTTTTTATAGTAATTAAGAAAATACAAAACAATGTGTAAAAATTATCGCACAATAGTGTAAAATAAAAATTCAATCGTGCTTATACAGAGTGTTGTAAAATCAAAAACAAATAATAATGTTTCACTAAAACAGTGACACCAAAACTGTAATGATAAAATTGCTAAAGTGACTCGACTAGATATTTTTGTCTCAAACTGTTAGATAGGTGTCTTCACTAGACTAGACAGCACCTCTCAAACTGTATCACTCAAACAAGATCAATTAAAATACACAGTAGGAACTTCACATAAGACTAAGGTGAATCAAAATAAATACGAAATTTTTTTTTATTATTTTCACTTAAAATAAAAATCATTCAAAATGGAAGCATCCACCATACCATTTTTTCAACTCACTTTAAATTGTATTAATGGAATTGCAGAATTTGATGGACGAGACCCGAACCAATTAACAGACTTTATTAAGCAAATTGAAGACATATTACCCACAATATTAACTTTTGATCTAAGTAATCAAAAAATTTTATTTAATTTTCTGAAAGGAAGATGCGTAGGAAAAACTAGGGAAATAATTCATAGATACGGACAAGTTAGTGATTGGGAAACATTAAAACAAATACTTTTGAACAATTTTGGGGAAAAGAGAAGTTCAGCGGAACTTATGGATGAGTTGAAAACCATCAGTCTCGACTCAACAATAGAAAATTATTATTATAAAATAAATAAAATTAGGAATAAACTACATAATAGAATATTAGCGCATAATGATTTAAATTTCTCAACGACTGAAGTTAATAGGATAGCACTGAAATCATTTAAAGAGCATCTCCCAGAACCCACTAAAACTATGATTATAGCAAGAGACCCGGATAGTCTAGAAAAGGCATACAAAATAATATTAGAAGCTAGACATCAAGGATTCACAGCGCTAGGGCAACAAAGGAAAGATCCTAACCCAAATAGCTATCGTAGGACTAATTTTAGCGATAACGTTAATAATAAAACATTTCCCAGACCCAATCAAAATATAAATAATACCCCCACTTATAACGGTAGTTATAACAGATATAACAATTATATGCCACAAAACAGGTATAATGGTGGCTATACCCCAAGAAACGAAAATAACAATAACAACAATTATATGCCACAAAACAGCTATAACGGTGGCAACAGATCAAATCAAAGTAGAACAACAAACCAAACACATTATAACCAACAGGGAAATTTTAACCCACAGAGAAACTTTAACCAACAAAGAGACGGGAATGAATCGCGGAATTACAACCAATTAAGAAACTATAATAGGTCCACAACAACTAACTGCAATAAACCAGAACCAATGGATATTGGTAATGCGAACGCAAATTTTCAATGGGATTCGCAAAACAACTACCCTATATAACAATTGATACACCCATTAGAAAGTTACATTTCATCATTGTCACTGGAGCAGAGTTCAGTTTGATCAATGAAAATGTTTGTAACCCAAAATGGAAGTGCGAAATAGATGTGCAAGTCACAGCTATGGGAAGAAACACGCAAGTTAAGAAACTCTGCAGATTCCCTATATTTAAGGAATTTAACGAAAAAGAAATCATATGTGAATTCCTGGAATGTAATTTTAATAAGAACTTTGACGGACTCATTGGTAACAATATCTTAACGAAGATAAATGCGGTAATAGATTACCCAAATAGAGTTATAAAAACAAATAAAACAATACTGACTTTTTATCTAACAAGAGAAGAAGAAATATATAACGAAATGAGCTATAAGGACAATGAGGTGGAAATCTTCTGTAATGATATAAAAGATAAATGTGTCACAGAATTCGTTGACACCAATCACCTTAACGGTATAGACAAAAATAGACTTATAAATATACTAAAACGATATAAAAGCGTATTTTACAACGAAGATGATAATTTAACATTTACAAGTTCAACAAAACATAGAATAATAACCAAAAATGATATTCCGGTTTACTCTAAAATCTACCGATACCCAGAAATACACAAACCGGAAATAGAAAAACAAATAGACCAAATGTTAACCCAAGGTATAATTAGAGCATCCTCTAGTCCTTACAACAGCCCTATTTGGCTGGTACCAAAGAAGCTGGACGCAACCAACGAACAAAAATGGCGTCTTGTAATCGACTACAGGAAGTTGAATAGCGTTACTACGGAAGACAGATTTCCAATTCCAAATATAGACGATATATTTGACAAATTGGGAAGATGCCAATATTTTTCAACTCTCGACTTAGCCAAAGGTTTCCATCAAATCGAAATGGACGAACGCGACATTCATAAAACAGCGTTCTCCACGGCAAATGGGCATTATGAATTTCTAAGAATGCCCTTCGGATTACGAAATGCACCGGCAACGTTCCAAAGACTAATGAATGATATATTAAAAGAATATATCGGCAAAATTTGCATTGTGTACATGGATGATATTCTAGTATTTTCTACAAGCGTAGAAGAGCACCTAGAATCATTGATCAAGATTTTAACGAGAATAAAAGAAAAAAATCTAAAGATTCAATTAAATAAATGCGATTTCCTAAGACAAGAAACAAAATTCCTAGGTCACTTGATTACAAAAGATGGTATTAAACCAAACCCTCAAAAAGTGGAAGCAATAGAAAAGATTCTACTTCCAAGAAGCGTTAAAGAAATAAAAGCATTTTTAGGTATTACGGGATACTATAGGAGGTTTATTAGAGATTATTCCAAAATAGCATACCCTCTAATAAAATATCTAAAAAAGGGCTTAAAAATTAACATAGATGACCAAGATTACAAAGATTCTTTCTTTAAATTAAAAAACGTTGATAAAAAATTACCCCATTTTAATCCACCCAGATTTCACAAAAACGTTTACTCTTGTCACAGATGCTAGTAATTTTGCTCTAGGAGCAGCCCTTATGCAAGATAACAAAACAATTTCATTTGCTAGTCGTACCTTGAATGGGCATGAAAAAAATTATAGTACGATAGAAAAAGAGTTACTCGCAATAGTTTGGGCAACGAAATATTTCCGTCCGTACTTATTTGGCCGACACTTTGTTATTAAAACTGATCATAGACCATTAGTTTGGCTGAACAACTTAAAAGAACCAAATGCTAAACTCCAAAGGTGGAAAATTAAACTCAATGAATTTGATTTCGATATTTTATACATTAAAGGTAAAGAAAATGTAATTGCAGATGGTCTAAGCAGACTAAATTATGAAAATATTAATATGGTAGAATTAAATTTAAATGAAATATTCAACGATGACGACATAGATACAGTACATAGTGCAGAAACGGATAGTACATACTTCATAAAAATAACAGAAAATGCACTCAATATATATAAAAATCAACTTATAATTCAAAGAGCGCAAAGGCAATCAATAACAAAGAAAATAATACATCAAAGTAAAATAAGAAATATAATAAACGTAACACTTGAAAGTGACATTTTAAAAATAATGCAGGAGAACCTACCGGAAAAAGGATTAATCGTAATTTACTGCCCAGATGACAAATTATTTTTACAAATTCAAGAGTTATATATAAAATTTTTTGCAAATAATGCAAACCTAAAAATAATGAAATCAAACATAATTTTAAAAGATATAACAGACAAAGGAGAACTTTTAACATTGATAGAGGAGAAACATCTTGAAAATAATCATAGGGGAATAAACGAAATATTTGAGGAAATAAAAAAAACTCACTTCTACCCCAAATTACAAAAAGAGATACAAAAATACATCAATAATTGCGAAATATGCAATAAGGCGAAGTTCGATAGAAACCCTATCAAACATAGTCTAAATATTACGGAAACTCCTAAAAAACATAACGAAATTGTTCATTTTGATATTTGGTACCCACAAAGAGGCATAATGTACCTCACAAGCATCGATAAATTAACAAAATACGCAACAGCCAAATCATTAAAAGACAGAACTTGGATATCAATTATAAATGCTATAAAAGAAAGAATTCAATATTTAGGCAAACCGGAAACTTTAGTAACAGACAATGAATTAGATACAGTACCAATAAAACAATTTTTAAAAGATAATAAAATAAACCTACACCTAACGACCACTTATAATAAAACAGGAAATACAGATGTTGAAAGATTACACTTAACTTTGAATGAACACTTAAGACTTTTTAATGCTGATGGAAATAACAACGACAATTTGAAAGAGCAAGTATTCAAAGCAATAACGGCTTATAATAATACCATACATTCTACGACAAAAAAGAGGCCAATTGATTTCATAAATAATTTACTTGCCGAACAAGACTCGACAAGACTAAACAAACTCGCGGAAAAATTACAAAAGCAAAAAGAAAATATAATAAATAATATAAATAAAAAAGAAAACAGAGTAAATATACAAGATTTTCAAAATAAATATATAAAGAATCATAGAGTTAACAAAGCACAACCAAGATACAAGGGAGTAGACAACTTTGAAGAAGAGTGAAATCACTTAATATCTAAAGATTTAAAGTTTAAAAAAGCATACAAGACTCAAGTTAAACGAAAATTTAAATTTCAGGATTAATATGGCGAAAATTACAATACTTTTAACGATAATAACGGCAATCAATGGACTTCTACAAATAAATAAGCTTGAAAACCAATCGGGATACGTTAAAATAAGAATCAGAGAGATAGAGATAGTGAATCAAACCACAACGGTAATCCATATAATACACCCCAAGGAATTTAAGCAGATTATAAATAAAATTGAAAATAACTTAGAAAATAATTTCAACCAATATAATAGGAATGACAGGGAAATATTATACGAAGAAATAAAGTCTATTAAAGCAAAAATAAACACATTAATGCCTATAGGAAATAACAGAAAACGCAGAGGACTATTTAATATTGTAGGGACTACATACAAATGGCTCTTCGGAACAATGGACAATGAAGATAGAGAAAACATACTACAACATTTAGAAACAATAGAGAAAAACAATCATAAGATAATAGGAGCGGTAAATCAACAAATATATATAAATGACAACTTCAATAAATCTATAAATACATTAAAAAGAACCATAGAAGACGATAGGACAGAAATACTAAAAAAACTTTGAACAAATAAATAAATCAAACGAAAAAATTATAAAACACATGCTTTATTCCGATCAGATGCTTAAACTTAAACACTTAGAAAGTAAAATTGAACAAATTCAAGAAAACATAGCTTCAGCAAAGCATAATATATTACACCCTAGTATATTATCAACAGAAGAAATTGAAAGATTCAATATTGACATTTTTAAATTAAAACACGTAGAGACAGGACTACTTTCATATAAAGATGACGCATTACTCTTAGCTATAAAAATACCAACTACACACATTAAAGCAGATCTAATACTAATAACGCCATTACCTAATAGGCAACATTTTGAAATGATAGGAGAACAGAAATATGCAATTACAATAGAAAACAAAATATATAAATATACAGAAGGAGCACATTTCAAAAATTTAAAAGAAATTAACTTCTGTCCGTTTAACCAATGTAAATACGAATATAACAATGACACAATGATCGAAGATATCGAAGACGATACTATCCTGATTAAAAATGCATATAAAATAAAAATGTAACAAAACTGTGACAATAGAGAAATTGTACTCGAAGGAAATGCATTAATAATTTTTTATAATTGTAAAGTTGAGATTAAAAATAAATCATTCCAAAACCAAAAAGTTATTGTAGAAGAAAGATATATCTTCCCTGAAAAAGAAACTGATGCATTACAGTTTGAAAAAGTAATACATTTCTCAGAGATTATAATAAATCAAGAAAAAAATATAAATAAGTTGGAAGAATTAAAAATGCACAAAAATATAAATTATGGCATAAGCATACTAATAATATTATTAATAGCAATAGGAATATTGGTAAAATGTATAATATATAAGAGAAATAAAAATACAAATCTAAATGTAGAGCTACAAATCCAACCTCTTTCAAATGAGGAAAACACAAAAAAAAACAAATACCATAATTGGTCCAATGTCAAGTTCAAAATATGAACAAAATAAAACAGAAACAACAATGTAACTATACTTATATAATCATTACTAGTAAGATAATAATAAGAAAAGTTTGCAGCATTCAATGTTAGATATCCAATGGAGACCATTGAATCTAGGGGTGGAGGAGTCACATATTGACATACACTCCATAGAAAAAATAATAAACAAACAATATTCATTTCAAGAAAGACTTCATATAAGATAGAGTTCTTGAAACGAATCAAGTTTGCTTACACATTTCTGCTGACAAAACAAATTCTTATGGAATGCATACAAATATATGTATGTATGTAAGTAGATATAAACAAATGTATAAGTGCCTGCGCGCACATCAAATTAGAATGTAAGCTATACAAGATGAAATAAAATATGAGTTCAGTTGAAGTATAGAACTAAGCGAAGAAGCTCGTTTTTTATTTTAACTCTAAAGTGAACAAAGAGCCAAGCTAAGAAGCTTCAGTTCTTTGAAACACACAAAACTATATCAAAACTATGCAGTTTTCGCAAAATATTTTAACATATCCATTTATTTTTGCTATGAATTGTTAATTAACTGAAGTTTTTTTGTTTTAGCTTTCGATAATTGGTTTTTAAAATTGGTTAAAACAATTAAAAAAAAAAACAAATTGAAACAAGTAAGGAAGGGCTAAGTTCGGGTGTAACCGAACATTTTATACTCTCGCAATTTATTTATTTAACTTAATTAATATTTTATAATACACAATTTGACCCACATATTCGTCATATATATAGTATAAAGTCCATTGAAAGTTGGAAACCATAATATTAGGTTAGAAGCACCGAGGTCCTCGTGTTCGATATATGGGGCCTTAAAAACCTATGGTCCGATTTCGGCGATTTTTAGAATGGGGCTGCCCCACTATAAACATAGTATTTGTGCGAAGTTCTGCACCGATATCTTCACTAGTGCTTATTTTATATATTGTAATGTAAACGATTCAGATCGTCTTCAAAGTTCTGGTATATAGAAAGTAGGCGTGGTTGTGAAGCGATTTGGCCTATTTTCACAACATATCATTGGGATGTAAGGAAACTATTACAAACCAAGTTTCATTGAAATCGGTCGAGTAGTTCCTGAGATATGATTTTTGACCCATAAGTGGGCGACGCCACGCCCATTTTTCCATTTTGTAAAAATCTGAGTGCAGCTTCCATCTGCCATTCCTTATGTGAAATTTAGTGTTTCTGAGGTTTTTCGTTAGTGAGTTAACCCACTTTTAGTAATTTTCAACTTAACATTTGTATGGGAGGGGGGCGTGGTTATTATCCGATATCTGTCATTTTTGGAATGTATAAGGACAGGGCTAAAAAAAACGACTGCAGAAAGTTTGGTATATATAGCTCTATTGGTTTGCGAGATATATACAAAAAACATAGTAGGGGGCGGGGCCACGCCCACTTCCCAAAAAAAATTACATCCACATATGCCCCCTCATAGTACGATCCTTCATACCAAATTTTATTTCCATAGCTTTATTTATGGCTTAGTTATGGCACTTTATGTGTTTTCGGTTTTCGCCATTTTGTGGGCGTGGCAGTGGTCCGATTTTGCTCATTTTCGAAAGCAACCTTCCTATGGTGACAAGAAATAAGTGTGCCAAGTTTCATCAAGATATCTTAATTTTTACTCAAGTTACAGCTTGCACAGACGGACGGACGGACGGACGGACAGACAGACATTCGGATTTGAACTCCACTCTTCACCCTGATCACTTTGGTATATATAACCCTATATCTAACTCGTTTAGTTTTGGGTGTTACAAACAACCGTTATGTGAACAAAACTATAATACTCTCTTAGCAACTTTGTTGCTAGCAACTTTGTTGCGAGAGTATAAAAAAGTTAAAAAAAATTTTACGATAATTTGTTAATTAATAGAAGGTTTTTATGCTTTTAAGTTTTCGAAAAGGAAATGATCTCATCACACCATCCGCACTTCATCAAATCGATGAGAGATCTTTCTCGCCCGGCAAGCGTTGGGGTTGGCGTTTGAATTGCGGCAAATTGGATTAACTAAAACAATATGGAAATCAAAATTTTATTACTTTATTTCTTTATGGATATGTATGTATGTATGTGGTGTATACATATGTTGTGCCTGCGTTGGCAGCTGGATAGGGGATGGGGCTGACACTATCGCCATAGCGATTGTCTTACATTACGCAGATTTACTCGACAATGATTTGTTGGGTGGTGTGGTGGCATGATGGCATCTGCGCTTATTGCGCTTAAGCTTTTATTTTTCATTATTTATACTTAGTATACACTTGCCTGAAGTGCTGAAGAGTATTATGTGCTTTCGTTTGACACTAATAATGATGGCGGAAATGCGTGATGGCGTTGGTTATGGAGGTTGGTGTGACGTAAATTGCGTGTTAGCAGGAGTTTGGAATACAAAGTATATATTCTTTCATATTATAGCAAAGTATTATTTACAGATTTAGTTAGGTTTTACACGTGTTGAGTTGTTGTTTAGGTTATTTGCGAAAAAAAAAAATAAATATTTAATGTTTTCTTGTTGCTAATACAAGATAATTATATGATTACATACATATATCATCAATATCTGAAAAATTCAAAAAACACAATATAAAAACATATTCTTGTAGAAAGAAAGTAGCTGCTTTTGTTTTTCTCCATATTTGCTAAGATTTTTTTCCATAAAGAAAGCCATCACTAGAGTACACCTTGCAAAAGGTAGATAGTATCGATTTTCGATTATTCGATAAGTTCTTCTTCTTCTTAACTGGCGTAGAAACCGCTTACGCGGTTATAGCCGAGTCCACAACAGTGCGCCACGCATCTCTCCTTTTGGCGTTTTGGCGCCAATTGGTAATACCAAGTGAAGACAGGTCCTTCTCCACCTGGTCCTTCCACCGGAGTGGAGGTCTCCCTCTTCCTCGGCTTCCACCAGCGGGTACTGCATCGAAAACTTTCAGAGCTGGGGCACTTTCATCCATTCTAACAACATGACCCAGCCAGCGTAGCCGCTGTCTTTTTATTCGCTGGACTATGTCTATGTCGTCGAACAACACATACAGCTCATCATTCCATCTTCTGCGGTATTCGCCGTTGCCAATGTTTAAGGGACCGTAAATCTTCCGCAAAACCTTTCTCTCGAAAACTCCTAGTGCCGTCTCATCGGATGTTGACATCGTCCACGCTTCTGCACCATAAAGTAGGACGGGAATGATGAGGGACTTGTAGAGTTTAGTCTACAACCCTACTCAGTCCATAGTAGCACCTGTTGGCAAGAGTGATTCTGCGTTGGATTTCAATGCTGACATTATTATCGGTGTTAATGTTGGTTCCTAGGTATACGAAATTATCTACAACTTTAAAGTTATGACTGTCAACAGTGACGTGGGAGCCAAGACGCGAATGCGCTGACTGTTTGTTTGATGACAGGAGATATTTCGTCTTGTCCTCGTTCATCACCAGACCCATTCGCTTCGCTTCCTTATCCAGGCTGGAAAAAGCAGAACTAACGGCGCGGGTGTTGTTTCCAATGATATCGATATCATCGGCGTACGCCAGGAGCTGTACACTCTTGTAAAAGATGGTACCCTCTCTGTTTAGCTCTGCAGCTCTTATAATTTTTTCCAGCATCAGGTTAAAGAAGTCGCACGATAGTGAGTCACCTTGTCTGAAACCTCGTTTGGTATCGAACGGCTCGGAGAGGTCCTTCCCGATCCTGACAGAGCTTTTGGTGTTGCTCAACGTCAACTTACACAGCCGTATTAGTTTTGCGGGGATACCAAATTCAGACATCGCGGCATAAAGGCAGCTCCTTTTCGTGCTGTCGAAAGCAGCTTTAAAGTCGACAAATAGATGGTGTGTGTCGATCCTTTCTTCACGGGTCTTCTCCAAGATTTGGCGCATGGTGAATATCTGGTCAGTTGTTGATTTTCCAGGTCTAAAACCACACTGATAAGGTCCAATCAGTTTGTTGACGGTGGGCTTTAGTCTTTCACACAGTACGCTCGATAGAACCTTATAAGCGATGTTAAGGAGGCTTATCCCACGATAGTTGGCGCAGATTGTGGGGTCTCCCTTTTTGTGGATTGGGCAGAGATTCCAATCGTCGGGCATGCTTTCTTCCGACCATATTTCGCAAAGAAGCTGATGCATGCACCTTATCAGCTCTTCACCGCCGTATTTGAATAGCTCGGCCGGCAATCCATCGGCCCCCGCCGCCTTGTTGTTCTTCAAGCGGGTAATTGCTATTCTAATTTCTTCACGGTCGGGCAATGGAACATCTGTTCCATCGTCGTCGATTGGGGAATCGGGTTCGCCATCTCCTGGTGTTGTACTTTCACTGCCATTCAGCAGGCTGGAGAAGTGTTCCCTCCACAAACACAGTATACTCTGGTCATCAACCACTAGATCACCGCTGGGGGTCCTACAGGAGTGTGCTCCGGTCTTGAAACCTTTAGTTAGTCGCCGGATCTTTTCGTAAAATTTTCGAGCATTACCCCTGTCGGCCAGCTTGTCAAGCTCGTCATACTCACGCATTTCGGCCTCTTTCTTTCTTTTCTGCAAATGCGTCTCGCTTCCCTCTTCAGCTCTCGGTATCTTTCCCATCCCGCTCGTGTTGCGGTCGATCGCAACATTGCGAGGTAGGCAGTCTGTTTTCTCCACTGCGAGACGACAATCCTCATCATACCAGCTGTTTTTTGGGCTTTTCCGAAAGCCAATGGTTTCGGTTGCAGCTGTACGTAAGGAGTTTGATATGCCGTCCCACAGCTCCCTTATACCAAGATGCTGATGAGTGCTCTCAGAGAGCAGGAGTGCAAGTCGAGTAGAAAATCGTTCGGCTGTCGGTTGTGATTGCAGCTTCTCGATGTCGAACCTTCCTTGTGTTTGTTGACGTGTGCGCTTTTCTACACAGAGGCGGGTGCGTATCTTAGCTGCTACAAGATAGTGGTCCGAGTCGATGTTGGGACCACGAAGCGTACGCACATCAAAAACACTGGAGACATGTCGTCCATCTATCACAACATGATCGATCTGGTTGCGAGTGATTCGATCCGGGGACAGCCATGTAGCTTGATGGATTTTCTTATGCTGGAATCTAGTACTACAGATGACCATATTTCGGGCCCCGGCGAAGTCGATCAGCCTCAGACCGTTTGGTGATGTTTCGTCATGAAGGCTGAATTTTCCGACTGTTGTGCCAAAGACACCTTCTTTACCCACCCTAGCGTTGAAATCGCCAAGCACGATTTTGACATCGTGGCGGGGGCAGCGCTCATAGGTACGTTCTAGGCGCTCATAGAAGGTATCTTTGATCACTTCGTCCTTCTCTTCCGTCGGGGCGTGGGCGCAAATCATCGATATGTTGAAGAACCTCGCTTTGATGCGGATTGTGGCTAGACGTTCATCCACCGGAGTGAATGCCAGGACTCGACGACAGAGTCTCTCTCCCACCACGAATCCCACACCGAATTTGCGCTCCTTTATATGGCCGCTGTAGTAGATGTCACAAGGACCCACCTTCTTCCGTCCTTGTCCCGTCCATCGCATTTCTTGGATTGCGGTGATGTCAGCCTTTACTCTTACGAGGACATCAACCAGCTGGGCAGAGGCACCTTCCCAATTAAGGGTCCGGACATTCCAGGTGCATGCCCTTAAATCATAGTCCTTTATACGTTTGCCGTGGTCGTCATCAAAAGGGGGGTTTCTCATCCGAGGCCTGTGTTTCTTATTCACTGGTTATTCGTTTTTATGTGGTGGGTCCCAAGCCCAACGCACAACCGCATAAGCGGGATTCGCCTTCTCACTTTAGCTCGCTTCCAGACGGATGTCTGTTGGCTATCCAGAGGATACTTGGTCTAAGACCGGAAGTTGTGAGCTGCTTGAGCCACATGTAAAAGAATCGTTCCTGGCCACTCCCAAGTGAATGGCAGTCAGAAACTTTCCTCACTTACGTGAACTTCTAATACATATGACTCCATCCTCCCTTCGATAAGTTACTATCACTAAATAGCAATAATGACAGCAAGACAAAAACTAAAATGACTGTGACAAATAGCCTATATTTTTCAACTTCTATAAAACATAAAATATCTTTTATATGGATAAAAATTGTTGATCCATATGGGTTTAATGATCCATACCACAAGAGGTAATACGTAATTGTTAAAATTTGTGAATAACAAGTATATTACCAAAGTTTCCTACAAGGCAGCATACTCTGTCATAGTTTGTGCTACCCACTCTTCAATATAACACTCAGCTATGTGACATTTAATCAGTCAGCGTCAATTTAACTGCAACTATGTAAGGACGCAACAACACCTATGTATGACCAAAGGTGAACAACAGGATGTTGACGGTTAACCAAATTGCTGTTCAATCTAGCATTAGTTCAATTCTGTAATAATTATAGCCCAATTTAACAACAGCAAGCATTTGTGGCAACTTTGAAAACACAAATGATCGGGAGTCATACATTAAGCAGGTTCATTGTCGCAACTATGGTTTATTGTTGTAGACATCGTTACCATGGTCCTACCATCCTCATCACTTACAATACATTTGAGGCTATAGCCAAAATACAGCATACAGTATACAATCAACGTCAAATTATTATGACATAATCAACACACAACTCCCAGTAACCAGCGGCCAGCAGCCAGCAGCGAGCACAATGGCTGCCGTTGACAACCGTCCAACGGACCGACACCAAATAATTTGTTGAAAGGTGCACGACAGCTTGATTATGGTGTCGAGACGGGGGTTTACAAAATGTACTATAATCTATAGGAACGTGTGTTGGTTACAATTTTGTCATTTGTGTTTGCAAATGAGATTTTGACAGTAAATATAATAGAGTATGGTGATTAAAGGATTTCGGTGTTTCAAACTTTGATGAAATTGAATGAGGTTTTAATCCCGAAGTAATACTGTTGGGGCGAAGGGACGATTATTTATATATATATGTACATTTGTGTATAGAGAATTTGGTTAGACAGCTTTTGGAAACCTCATTTCAGTGCAATTTTAAACATAAATCGATTCACACCGGGACAAAGCTTCTGAATAATGATGCTTTGCATTGAAAATAATCAATCAGTTTAATCAGTCAATGTGAGTTAAATGTGCATTTTGATGAGGCTCATTTCATACAGCCTGACGATGTCACTAAGCAAGATTGCCACATTTGGAGAAAAGAAAATCCAATCGAGTTTCATGAAGGGCCAAAATTGATTTGTTTTGGTGGACTTTTTTGAAAAGAAAACTATACTCTAGGAATCCTCGTTCTATTGACGAGGTCAAGGCAAAGATCCGGGCCTACATCATTGCTATATAGCTCAAAATGCTTGGAAAAGTAACGGAAAGTTAAGCAAAAGTAACTCTTTTTGATGTAATGATTAAAGACATTTGTTTATTGATGAAGAATTTTCCAAATCAGCTTTGAAAAAGAGAAAAATCTGCTCTCAACATATTCAATGTTCAAGTACATCATCATGAATACGCTGTATTTTTTGAACATTGATCAACGCTCTGGCTCCGGTCGTATTACAAACCCAATAAATGGAATGAATTATGATTTGAACTAGTTCAAAACCCATCGTATACGTCAGATTTGAATCCTAGCAACTATTTTCTCTTTCCCAGACTCAAGTAGTGGCACGATGTTACCGAACAATTGGAAGATCCATTGACGGTTGAAGCTTTCTCGTTGAGGCTATCAATTGCGGCGGCATTTACTTACCATCCTTGAAGTTTTCAATGCCTTCGAAATATAATTGTTTGTACAACTCAAACTGTGGTAAAGGTTGCAAGTGGAAGGCATATGAGAGGCAAGCGCGGGAGAGTAACTTATCACTTATACTCGTACTAGGGTTAAGTGCGTTGCTGAAAACTTCTGGGAAACTGTTGTGTAACTTTCGTGAACAAAATGTACAATAACTGACATTACTGGCATACACACATTTTAATTATGACCACTTTTGTTGTCAATATAAAAGATAAAAAAATCAGAATTTCATTTGTGTGCAGTAATATCACAGATTTACTTGTATTTTTTCGCTTTCGGGGTTTGCCGCAGAGGAAAAAACATACTTACAACTTTTTATCTGCACAATGTCTAATAGCAGCAGAATTGAAGAGAGTAGAGTAATATAAGTCTATTACAAGTTATACTGAAGCGTATATTTTTAGATGCATGTCTGTCGGCACATCATTGACAACTGCATTGACTCTGACAAGCAACGATTGATGTCATATGATGACAGTAAAAGCGTAGTGCAGGAGTGCAGCTGGTGCTTTGAATGACAATGATAGAGGTGGAGGAGTCAACAAAGTTTCCTTACACTCTATACCAAATACAATTTTCTAACGATTTTTATTATGCTCCATGTTATGCTTGCTATAATAGCTTTTCGTTTTCTTTTTTATCGTTTGGAGCGCATATCATATACATAGTTTATGAGAATATATTTGCATTGGTAAAAGTTTTTAGAGTGAGTTTTTTTAACCTTAACTTTGACAATTGCGGCTGCCACTGACTGGTGCAGCAAGTTTTATACAATAACAATTCTAGCATATTTGTCATTTTTCTCAAATGTAAATTGAACTTGCCTCAAAAAAAAAAAAAAAAAAAAAAAAAAAAAAAAAAATGTGCATATGTATTTCTATGAAGCTTAGAAAACAAGTTCACTTTTGCTTTAATTTGAATACGATGATGAAGCAAAAACGCATAAGTAGTAATGTAATTTGGTATTGTGTTGTTAGTTTTTGTTTTTCTCCATAAAATAAACTATAACTATACGAGAGTGTACTTCTTTGAAGCAGTAAATAAACAACCTAAAACAATATATATATATATTTACTGGGATAGAGAACGCTCACTGGAAACACGTTTAGAGGAATGAAAAAATTTTCGCAAAAACAAAAAATCTGTGAGAAGAAACAGTCTGCCATCGATTCTAAAGAGTGCTTTGACATGACAACTAATATCGAAGACTCTGAAATTTTGAGACGATTTGCTTTGTGTGTAACTGAAAGTCTCTTAAAAACTAACGCTGAAGGAATGAACTGAGTATGATATTCAAGAATAATCCCCCATTCTGTTAAAAACCGTTTAAGAATTTCGAAATACCTAAGAAGGAAATTGAAAAGAACATGATAAACTTTTAGTTGCTGATAAGTAAATCTAGAAGTAATGAAGATATGATGCACATACAAGTTTCTGAAGAAGTTTGAGAAACGTTTAATTTAAATATAACATTCATGAGTATGCTAATAAAGCATGGTAATTGATCAATTAATTAAAATAAAAAAAATCTGGTTTTAATTTTTCATTAATTTTTAATGAAGTTGAAACTGGAATGCAAAACTAGGGCTATGTTGTTAAAGCTGTAAATTTGGCTGAGTTCATTGGTAAAATAGCAATCAGCTGATGAAACTTACCAACTTTACCAACAGCAATAAATAAAATGTATAATGTTTATACAGCTGATCGTTAATCGAGTTGCCGGCTGTGCGAAAGGCAAATACTGGTTTCTCAAATATAATCTTAACCAATGAAAAATTAGGGGAAATTTCGTGAATTTTTAAAGAAAGTACGCGATTGAATGTTTCGAAGTTTTTTGGACCTAATAAGGTATACTTTCAGCCATACTGTAAGATTTTTATTTTACAAAAATATTAAAAAAATAATGGTGTTATGTGCTATCTTGGGAGGTGCCAAAAAAAATTACCCAGCCGAATGTGTAGCTGAAACAAAAAAATTCTAAAAGGTTATACGAATGGTATTTTTTAATGCTAAATTGACAATTTTCAACCAATCAAAAAGATCCTAAGTCATTGTATAGTAAATATATTAAATAATACTCAGTTTCAATTGGAAATCGATAGGTAAATTTCTTATTGAGTTATGTTGTCAACAATTTTGAAAAGTGTCGTTTCGAGAAAAAGGCGTTTCGACTATAGTGGCTTACACCTGCGAGCGGTCGCTCTTTAGAACGCTTAGAAGATACGACCTTGCCGCTTTCACAGGATACTTTTGAAATTATAAACTATAGAAAAAGAAAAATATATAAAAAATCGATTTTTTAAACGTGTCACATCCCTTATATATTAAATTAATTTGGCTATTAGGTCGTCAGAGGAATTGATTGAGGAACTGCTAAGATTGGAACAATAAAAAGTTTTATATACTAAGATAAAACTTGATGTTTAATTCAAAAATATCCACTCGGGTACAAAAAATTAATTAGTGTTATTGTTATTGCTCTTATTTAAAGTTCACTTGTAGATACACAATGTATTATGCTCTGAAACACAAGCATATGCTGTAGAAGAAATAATTCCAAATTCTGTTTTAATGAAACATTTTCTTAATATCTTCTCTCTGAAATTAATTTTAAATTGTGCTTTCGCAGCGAAAGCTTTTCCACCCATCTATGTATAATACATACAATAACTTTAATCTCTGGCCATAATCACAACATGATCTGTACAAATTAAAGCAGAAGGTTCTCCCAAAACCAGCAAGCAACTTCCAAGGATGACTGCAATACATCGAGAACTCTTATGATTTTGAAGCAAAAGTGCAAATGAAGTGAATCAAGAGTAAGCTGAACTCACATTGTGTATGCAGTACCCGATCCATATTTAACGGTATTTTATGTGCAAGCAAACTGAAAGGTGTTATTTACGAGGGTAGCTTGATATGAGAGTAAGTGATTTTTAATTCACAATAGGAGAATAGCGTTTGCTAGGCAACTAACGGAGTTCAATCGTCAACTAATCTTGATATCAAAATATGTTGAACTGATACAGGGTTCAGTGAAAAGGCTAAGAATCGCCGACTTATGCGCAGCATCAAATGAATATCAATCAAAAAAATGTTCTTTCCAGCTTCCAAAAGACCGAAATAACACGAAAATAACCCCGAAATGAGAAATAGTGTCCTATTTTGGAGGTAATATCGAGCTTATACTCGTAGTATACATACATATATACCTTCTAGATCGATTAGTATCTAAATACATCCGAACTTGGCCATCTTATTTCACGACTCTCGTATAAAAGTCGGAAATGTCGACGCATATACAACACGACACTGAAATGCCATGCATTTATTGGTATGCGAGCAGAATGTGTTCCAGCTTAATGTCGTGTTGTGAAGTGTCAGATATGTGCAAGGAATTCTAATCGCTTGCAATAGGATATTGGAATTTCTTTCCCTCTGTTGCCTCAGTACTTTCTGTTGAATGCAATCATGAGGAGCTTGGCTGGCTTGCATGCATCAACTAAATTAAATGTGTCGTGCATTTAAATGCATGAGCGTCCGCTTACCAGCATATGTATGAAAGTGTGTGAGTGTATGTAAGTACATGTGTGCATATTGCTTGTCTTTGCATTTTTCCCCCTACAAAGTCATTGTTTACACGCATTTCTCAACCAGGGCCCGCATACTTCACCCTATCCGCTGCAGTTCTCCAGCATCCGGTCTAATGTCTTATGGCAAAGAAATGAATAAAATGTTTACATCAGATTCAACTAGTACGCACACATAGTGTTGGCAATATTTTGCATACCAAATTGCTTGGTAAACTTGATAACAGTTAGCTTTCACTGGCAGCAACACTGGGCTTAAGCAGCAGGGAAACCGGGTAGCTTAAAAAATATTGACATTAAGAGGTAGTAGGAGCGGAAAGCTGTGGGGAGGAAATACAACTTAACACAACTTGGGCTTACAATATATTAAGGAGGGAAATAAAAAATAAAATAAAATAAAAAAATAAAATAAAATAATAAAATTAAATAAAATAAACTGAAATAAAATAAAATAAAAAAAAATAAAATAAGTTAAAATAAAATTAAATAAAATAAAGTGAAATAAAATAAAATAACAAAAAAATAAAAAAATAAATAAAATAAAATAAAATAATATAAAATAAAATAAAATAAAATAAAATAAAATAAAATGAAATAAAATTAAATTAAATTAAATGAAATAAAAAAATAAAATAAAATAAAATGAAATGAAATGAAATAAAAAAAAATAATAAAATGAAAAAAAATAATAATAAATTAAAAAAAATTAAATAAAATAAAATAAAATGAAATGAAATAAAATAAAAAATAAAATAAAAATTAAATAAAACAAAATAAAATAAAATAAAATGAAATAAACTGAAATAAAATAAAATAAAATAAAATAAAATAAACTGAAATAAAATAAAATAAAAAAAATAAAATAAACTGAAATAAAATAAAATAAAATAAAATAAAACAAGTAAGGAAGGGCTAAGTTCGGGTGTAACCGAACATTTTATACTCTCGCAATTTATTTATTTAAGTTTATTAATATTACATAATACACAATTTGACCCACATATTCGTCATATATGTTGTATAAAGTCCATTGAAAGTTGGAAACCCTAATATTAGGTTAGAAGTACCGAGGTCCTCATGTTCGATATATGGAGCCTTGCCAACCTATGGTCCGATTTCGGTGATTTTTAGAATGGGGCTGCCACACTATAAACGTAGTATTTGTGTAAAGTTCTGCATCGATATCTTCACTAGTGCTTACTTTATATATTGTAAAGTTAACGATTCAGATCGTCTTCAAAGTTCTGGTATATAGGAAGTAGGCGTGGTTGTGAAGCGATTTGGCCTATTTTCACAACATATCATTGGGAAACAATATTACAAACCAAGTTTCAATGAAATCGGTCGAGTAGTTCCTGAGATATGGTTTTTGACCCATAAGTGGGCGATGCCACGCCCATTTTCCATTTTGTAAAAAAATCTGAGTGCAGCTTCCATCTGCCATTTCTTATGTGAAATTTAGTGTTTCTGACGTTTTTCGTTATTGCGTTAACCCACTTTTAGTAGTTTTCAACATAACCTTTGTATGGGAGGTGGGCGTGGTTACAATCCGATTTCCTCCATTTTTGAACTGTATAAGGTAGTACCTAAAATAAACGACTCTAGAAAGTTTCCTTGATATACCTTTAGTAGTTTGCGAGATATGTACAAAAAACTTAGTAGGGGGAGGGCCACGCCTACTTCCCCAAAAAAATTACATCCACATATGCCCCTTCCTAGTGCGATCCTTCATACCAAATTTTACTTCCATAGCTTTATTTATAGCTTAGTTATGGCACTTTAAGTGTTTTCGGTTTTCACCATTTTGTGGGCGTGGCAGTGGTCCGATTACGTCCATTTTCGAACTTAACCTTCTTATGGTGCCAAGGAACACGTGTTCCAAGTTTCATTAAGATATCTCAATTTTTACTCAAGTTACAGCTTGCACGGACGTACGAACAGACGGACGGACAGACAGACATCCGGATTTGAACTTTTCTCGTCACCCTGATCATTTTGATATATATATATATCTAACTCGTTTAGTTTTAGGACTTACAACCAACCGTTATGTGGACAAAACTATAATACTCTCGTAGCAACTTTGTTGCGAGAGTATAAAACATAAAATGAAATAAAATATTAATTATTTAATTCATATTAAAAAAAAAATTAAAACTCCTCCATTGTGACATCATTTTCGGTGACCCCTCGGAAAAATGGTGTGTCCGCATTGTCAGAATAACTCCAGACGGGATCATCCAAAATAAAAATTAAAAAAAAATAAGTGTTTTTGGTAAGACCATAAACTCGTGCTTGAACGAAGGATTTTTATTTTTTTCAATTATTACTAATTAGGGTAAACAAGAAACAAATTAATTTTTCCTTAGAAAATTTCCAATGAAAATTCAAAGAACATTCGAGTATCACCCTAATGCACGCATATATGTACATATTAACAAACAGTTCAAAGATTTGCCACTATTCAATGTAATCCCACTTTCTACACGCTGTACTCCTTTCGCACGCACTTACTATGTCACCCATACACACACACACACGCTTATACATGCAACCATATGTTTGTATGTATGTGTGCGTATATCACTGACAATATCAACTAGAATCGATTTCTCAACGATAATCCAAAATCAACTGCATACAACGGCTTAACAACGTGTTGTGCATGCAAAAGATCTCTGATTATCCACTTAGGCGTGTGCCAACATATGAGATGTGTGTGTGTGTGTGCTGGTGTTGTGAATGTCAACCCTGTAGTTCGGTACCATCGGAGAAGAGCTAACGATATAACTAATTCCGAATCATTAGCACCGGTCCTAGCCCGATTACATGCAATGGTATTTGACTAACGATTTTTACATTGCAATGTCCTACGAGGGTAATCGAGCGGTGCGACTCTGCATTACCAGTCATTGGTGAAAGGACTAGTTCCAAAATCGTTAGTGAATCGCTAGAACAGAATCACTAGCGTTTTCGTTAATTCAAAATGGCTAGTGATTTGACTAATTCGAACACGCTAGAGGTTTCATTAATTCAAAATCGCTAGCGATTCTACTGGTCCATTAACGCTTGTGGTTCTACGCCTGAGAAAAACTTTTGAAAACAACACTTTTACAAAAAATAAAACAAATGTTTACGAAATACAAAGATATATATTTATTTAATTCATGTACAAATATTTATTTTCTTATTTTCTACTATTCTTATTTTTATCTCCTCCCTTTTTTCGTCCTTAAAAATTATCTTACATTATATTATTCTTATTTACTAATTATTTATTTTCTTTATTAATATTAATTTTTTATTATTAGTTATTTTAATTAATTTTTATTTATTATTTAATATACATGCGTACATATGTGTGCAAAATAAAAAATATTATTAGTTTTTAGTATAATAATGTTAAATTGATGTACTTAATATGTTTTCAATTATTAAGTATATACCTGATCTATGGGTAGAAAATCCCGCGATGGTTCTATGGTTGTAGAGATGGGTGATCTGCGGTGATTTTATTGTTGTTTGTGATGATCCGGTGTTGGCGCCTCCGTCCGTGATTTTTTTGCCTTCTTATTTTGTTGCGTTCTTAATCTTATTGTATTATTTTTTTTCACTTATTAACCCTAGAACCATAACGTCATTCTATACTACGTTAAGACCAACTATGCGTAAATTTTACGCAGAAATGAGAATCCGCCTAAATGAAATGAAAAAACAACTCAGAGTAGTGTTTTTAGGGGTGGGTTTTGCCAATTCATTTTTCGAGTAATGCCTCGTTGCATTACAAATCATTAGCGAAAAGACTAATTACTAGTAATGCATGAAATCGCTAGTAGGTTTAGCGTTCTAGTAATCGCTTGACACCAGCCGAACTACTGGGAACGCTTGTTATGTATGCATGTAGTTGATAGCTTTTACTTTGTTTCCGTCCCGCACGCCCTGGGCGATTGTTGTTAATTCTCATAGAGCAGCTGTCATGCATGAGTCCCTATAACAATGGGTGGTCGTATGCATTCATAGATGTGAATAGATAAAGCATTTGGGCGACGCAAGTACCTACTCGCCTCGCTTTGACTTAACAACTGCAATAACCAATGATATCAGTGCGAAAGGTGCAAAAAATAGCAAATTGAGTTTTGAGTTATTGCAGAGTAAAAATTTAAATCACACAGAAATATTGCGCCATACTATATGCCCTAATAGATAACCATATAGTAACAGCAGAAAATGTGTATTTCACAAATAATGAGTTGGCATTCTTGGCCGAATTTCAAATTGTGCCAAGAGTTTAATCTTAATTGTTATAAATAAAAAGTTTTACGTAGTTTGTTAAAAATCGATGGTATATCAATGGATTAAATTGAATATCTTCATGTATAATAATCTATAAATTTGAGTCCCACAGACTCAATTTACAACCTAATTGAGTCCATTGAACACTTTTACAGACAATTACCTCATTCAATTAGGTCCTAAATTGAGATGAGTCATGGTAGATAAATACATGGTTGAAGTAAGGCTATTTTAGAATGAGTTGTTGAGATTATTACAAAGTAAAAAATTGAAACAAAAAATTGTATAAATATCTAAAACTATATCTCCGAAACTATTCGACCAATTTCAATGAAATTTGGTTCATAAAATTTTACTGGCATTCCAATGATATGTTTTGGAAAAAAATAGGCCAAATCGGTTCACAACCACGCCTACTTCCTATATACCAGAACTTTGAGACAATATATAAAGTAAGCACTAGTGAAGTTATCGGAACAGAACTTTGGACAAATACAGCATTTATAGTGTGGCAATATGAGCTTTTCAGTGCTTCGAAATAATTTTTTTTTAATTATCTCTCATATATTGAAGAAATTCAGCGGAAATATTTTTCTTCCAATAATATGTCTCCTTGTCAAAAATTTGTAAAATCGGGCCATAACTTGCTGTAGCTCCCATATACCTAACATTAGGTTTTTCAAACTTTCAATGGACTTTATACCATATTTCTGTATCAGTTAATATGCGAAATATCTTAGCAAAATCTAGTGGGTATGAAGTCTTGAATATAATGTAGCTATGTGCCAAAAATAGTTGAGATCGCTCCATGAATTACTTCAGCCCCATATACTATAATGTATAGAGATTTTCGTTATTTTAATGGATCCCGTTATTTAATGGACGAATATGTGGGTCAAATTGTGTTATCTTTAAACAAATTGTAAATGAAATCCATTTTCTCGACTCTACAATGAAATATGTGGAAATTGTGTGTTACATATAGATGAGATAATAAGAGAGTACACAGGCTTCTTTATATTTTCCATTTCTGGGAGAATTGTTTTCTTACTGCTATTAAAACTTTTCCGCGCAGTATTTTCCAAATAAAAAAAAACAACTGACTTCACGGAATTCGCAATTCCATTAAATTGCAACAGCGACCCCTAATTGAGCTTAATTACTTGCGGAATATATGAGTGGCAAAGAAAAAAGTAGGAAGCAGTACAACTTTATAGAATCTTCAAGAGTATCTGAAAGTCAAATGCAATAACGGGGGAGAGAAGGCATGAAAAATATGAATACCTGAATATTTCAAACTTTCTGAATTTAGTTTTGCGCTTGAGATGTTAATTAATGCTGCCTAAGCCAATCGTTGCACTAATAGAGAAAATTGCGTAATTTTATTCATATTATTTGCAAGAATGCTTGTAAAACATGGTGACAGAAAATATTTTCACGTATCTTCATAATGCTTTATCATGTTCATGCTTAATCAAAAACGCGCATATTTCATATTTCTTTCATTATTTGCTTCGGCGATGCTGCCCAGTTTTGTTGTTGCACTGCTATGATTTGTGCGTTTAGGTAGAACATTCACTTCACCACGTTCTGCCAAAGTAACCATAAAATTGCCAATCACTCACGAGCAATGAGCCGATTAAGTATTGTTTTAAAATATTTACGTAATACGAGTGTACAACAACAATAACACTACGGCGCAGATTTAAAGGAAGCAATAACAAAGTTAAAGTTTCTAGGTATTTCAGCAGCCCACGAAAAATGTGTTAAGAGAACTTGGATAAAGCAAAAAAAAAAAGAAATCGCGAAAAATAAAAATCTCAACGAACAGAGGAGATTAAGCAGTCAAGCGTGGCGCTTTTGTATGGATTGAATAACAATAAGTTGAAAAACTTACACGTGTAGATTTCTAGTATATTATTGAAAAATTACACAAAAAAAAAAACAACAAAATTATGTAAAGAAATAAGATATAGAAAATGAGTAATTATAAATAAGGAGACGCTAAGTTCACATGCATCCGATTGCGCTCGCATTCTTGCTTCTAAAATCAGTCTTCGATTGGCATATACTAAAGTTAACACCCCTCTTGGTTTCAATAAGACCTACCTGATATTTTTTAGTATCTAACATACTCAATCTATATATAGGACCTAGAAGAAGGTAAGGTCCATATCATAAGGGTAGTACCTGGGATCCAAATTCTATTATACACTGTATAGCATATATCCCATAATTTTACTAGATACCCGATATACACTTCAAAAAGTTGATTAGTGGGACTAAAATATATATGTATATGAAGTATTTTAGAATCTAGGATCTACATTTGTGGTATCCACTGACAACATGTTAGAAGAAATCTTTTGAACTATACATAGATATAGATTTTATTCATATTGATTGATCCAAAATAAAATCAAAGACAGGTGAAGAGAATTGGTATACAGTATAAGTGGGCGTGGCCCCGCCTCCAAATAGGTTTTTTGTACATATCTCGGAAACCAATTGAGCCAAACCAAACTTTCTGCAGTCGTTTTTTTAGCCACTTCTTAATACAGTCCTTACATCCCAATAATATGTTGTGAAAATCGCTTCACAACCGCGCCTACATCCTATATACCAGAACTTTGAAGACGATCTGAATCGTTTACTTTACAATGTATAAAGTAAGCACTAGTGAAGAAATGGGTGCAGAACTTTGCACAAATACTATGTGTATAGTGTGGCAGCCCACTATCTAAGATTATAGAGCAATTTCTTATTATGATGCTAGTCAGTGTCAACCGGAGCCTCATATTTGGTATGTGTGGACTAGGGAATGTTATGAAACGTTTTCCACAATTTAGCAGCTTTAAGTTCAGATATACTCGATATCTTCATCGGCAACGGACAATTAGCGCGACACTATATTAGTGGTGGGCGTGGTTGTACTCCGATTGCGCTCATATGGAATCTCTGCTAAGAGAATACAATTAAATGAGAATGCCATGTAGACTTTGATAGACAGTCCATGCATAGTCAATAGAACTATGCTGTATATTTCTTATGTATATTTCGAATATTTTCACGAGTTACTAAACTAAACTTTCAACAAAACTATTCCACATTTACGTAATACAATGCCTGGTTATAAAATTAATTGCAAATAGTTACATAATATTGCAGCTGAGTCTAGAACGTACGTCAAAGACTTCAACAGCACGTGCGTCCTTCTCGATACATCAAGTTATTGCAGGAATCTCGGCCATGTGCCTTCCGCACACAAACTTGATGACCATCATTTGGAGAAAAGTTATTCGTTTAATCCAGCTATTTAGCATATTGATTTTCTTTTTAATACAAATACTCGCCAGCTGTCTTGCCACACTTTAATGCACATTATTTTTATTTTTTCCTCGATTCGTTGTTATTTCAACATTGCCTCGTTCACCTTTCGCGCAACAATCGTGGTTGTTGTGGTTTAGTTGAGTTGATTTTTTCCAACTTATTTGGTAGCTTGTGCAGTAAATTAGTTCCACGACGAAAGTGAGAGAGAGGAAAAAGTCTTTTGTGAATTTTCTGTTTTTTTTCTTCCTTAATTAAACTGAGGCAAGGATAAATGCTTTACAATGTATTTGTATTGATGTTATTTTGAACGCATTACATTGCCTTCAACACATACATACATACAAACAATATATTATATTTAGCTCAAGCCGCACTCTTACAAGTCTACGAAATTTTTACAACAATATTCAACAATATTACTAAGAGCTTTGCGGAAATAACTAAATTTCATGTATATTTACAAACATATTTGACTTAACTACATATTGATTACTGTGGTTCACATAACATTGATTGGCGAAAATTAACCGACAAATTTATGCCTGATTACTTTTCTCCAGCAAAAGCCAGCCAAAGTCGATCAGAACTGTCATTCTCTTTGATTCATTATGTGCCAATAGTCAAAAAGACTATGATAATGATGTGACTTTGTGGAAGAGCTTACAAACTAATCATGTATGATTTGTAAATAAAGTCGAGTGAAATGACAAACTAAGCTAATGATAAAGTCAACTTCTTTTGAGTGCTGGAATTTGCCGTTAAATGTATGCCACGTGCATGGAAATTAACTATTGGACTTCAAGCATAACTTCTGCGTATTCTCTCTTCCACTTGTCAGATTACAAGACAATATGAAGTGCTTTCTTTTTGCAATTTCGTGTATTCTTGAAAATGTTGCCTACAGTTAGGCGGATCTTTTAATAAAAAATAAGTTTGAGATAGAGCGAAATCGGACCACAAGCACGACTACTACGAAATCATTTCAAATTTATCAGATTATTTTAAGCATAAATAAATAAAGCTGTTGAAATTTATTTTATTGTATTTCATTTTATTTTATTCAATTTTATTTTATTTTATTTTATTTTACTTTATTTTATTTTACTTTATTTTATTTTACTTTATTTTAATTTTTTTATTTTTTTTCAGTTTATTTTATTTTATTTTATTTCAGTTTATTTTATTTTATTTTACATTATTTTATTTTTTTTACTTTTTTTTCAGTTTATTTTATTTTATTTTTTTATTTTATTTCAGTTTATTTTATTTCATTTTATTTTTTATTTTATTTTATTTCATTTCATTTCATTTCATTTTATTTTATTTTATTTTATTTTATTTTATTTTATTTTATTTTATTTTATTTTATTTTATTTTATTTTATTTAATTTTTATGTAATTTAATTTAATTTTATATTATTTTATTTTATTTTATTTTATTTTATTTTATTTTATTTTATTTTATTTTATTTTATTTTATTTTATTTTATTTTATTTTATTTTATTTTATTTTATTTTATTTTATTTTATTTTATTTTATTTTATCTTATTTTATTTTATTTTTTTTATTTTATTTTATTTCAGTTTATTTTATTTTATTTTATTTTATTTTTTTTTATTTTATTTTATTTTCTTTTATTTTATTTTACTTTATTTTATTTTATTTTATTTTATTTTTTTATTTTTTATTTTATTTTATTTTTTATTTTATTTTATTTCAGTTTATTTTATTTTATTTCAGTTCATTTTACTTTATTTTATTTTATTTTTTTTATTTTTTATCTTATTTCAGTTTATTTTATTTTATTTTATTTTATTTTATTTTATTTTTTTATTTTATTTTATTTCAGTTTATTTTATTTTATTTCAGTTCATTTTATTTTATTTTTTTATTTAATTTTTTATTATTTTATTTTATTTTTTATTTTATTTCATTTCATTTTATTTTATTTTATTTCATTTTATTTTATTTTATTTTATTTTATTTTTTTATTTTATTTTATTTCAGTTTATTTTATTTTATTTTATTTTTTTTATTTTTTATTTTATTTTATTTTTTTATTTTATTTTATTTCAGTTTATTTTATTTTATTTTATTTATTTTTTATTTCAGTTTATTTTATTGAAAGAATTGAAACTTTTCATGAAAAAATTTTCCCTTAAACGCTTCAATATAAGTGGTAAAGAGTTGCAGTCCATATATGTGTACCTTGAAATTCAAGGTAGAAGGTTAAAAAGACCATCATCGGCTGACGATAAATTCCTACAAGTAATTTGGTTTTGAAGTTTTGCCTTTAACACTAGATGCTTCGCTTGTCAAATTTGACATTTACAGTTCGTTAAAATTCTAGAATTCGTTCAGTTACTTCTTTATTTATTCGTGTTTAAAGAAGCAATGTATGTTTGTAAAAAATATACGTACATATGTATATATTCAGGTAGCCTTGAACTGTAATACGTTAACTGCATAGGAAGCGACTTGCTAGGGTGCACAGTGTGTGATATTCCTTTGATTTGACTATGAGTTCTGAAATCTTTATATTGGCTTTATACTGTAGGATAGGACATACTGCTGACTATATAGGACCTTATGTAGGATCTCTTTTTCAATTAAGTGGTTGTGTCTTCTTGAGAATAGTTCCAAAATTTCGGAAATCAATTCATACCTAAATTTTGAATGCATTTTATAGAAGATTTTCCGATAGGAGCATTCTGTCGGATATATCAGTCGTAGAACGTAGAGCGAATAAGTAGGTACCAAAAACATTTGATACATATCTTATCCCAGCGCTAATATCACGACATTTTAGTAAGTTGGCTTGCCTTGAAGATGTATATCTCCACTATTAAAGTAGTTATGGTAATGAAACCTGGGTCCATAATTTCATTTATTAACAATATCTCACGAAATATTTTATAATAAAGTTAAAGAGTGTACATCATCCAAGTTTTTTAAATATTATTCTGCATTTTCCAAAAATATCACGTAGTGGGTACCACTGTGCGTCGTAACATGGAATGCAGTAGTGAAGTGTATGGTTTTCGAAATTGTGACGAATAATGTACGGAAGGAAATGGGCACGAATTGTCGAATGACATAGTTCAACTTTCAGTTAGTACGGTACAAATAGTTGTCTTTAGTCACACCTACTTTGAAGACATGCTTGATAAATTCATAAGACGAGTGGTAAATGACAGCAATGTGAAAATTGTTCAGACATGTGACAGCGGCGAACTTTTGGTATACATTTAGGGGGATTGTGCAAAGAGAAATATTTCATCAAATGTTAGTAACATACTATTTGAGCTATGCACATATGTATGTGAATGTGGAAACTGTAAACCCCTTAAGTGTTAAATGGCAACTAACACGAAGTCACATATGTGATAATAAATGAAATGTTGCACTGACAATCTACATTAAAGCATACATCTGGGGTGTGTAAGCAAATAGTCTAAATGGAGGAAATTTTATTTCATTTCAAATGTGCGATGACTTGACAAATTAATATAAAATGCTTATAGGTTACGTTTGGAGGTTAAATTGACTTAGATGTTGCTTTTGGCAGTGAAATAGATTTGAGAAATTAGATTCGAAAAATGTGGTACCCGCTTATTAAATCAAACCATATAAACTATATATTGTCAATCTATTCTTTTACATCAGCATCCTAGTTCAGAATATTTTTTTTTAATGTTTCACCATTTCGAAATAAATTCATCCACTACCCATCAAAAAAAAAAAACGAGTAAGCTGAAGCATGAATCCACCACATCATCGCGAATGTATCAATGAAAGATTAATTGCTGCAAAAGCGTATTGTCAACGGTTATTTTTGTCAATTCGAAAAAATATTGCGATTTCTAAATTTATGTACAAGTCGGTGAGAATATGAGCGATCAACAATTGTGATATGGAATTTTACTGACTATGGAAGCGGGATTTTGTTCGTTTTTCATATTCAAGCGGGTATCATAAAAAATGTGCCAGCTGAAAAAGAGCTTGTTGACTAACAAATATTTTTTTAGAGCATTGGATGAATGGCTGATTTGCACTTTTTGTATTGATTATGTCGTTCCTTTGGTGAGTAGAAAATGTTGTCTGATATCGGTTATTTTTTCCAAGACATAAAATAAATTTACAAAGCTCCTAAATGTTAGGTTAAGTGTTCAATTGATATTACTTATATACATTTTTATACTCTCGCAACAAAGTTGCTAGAGAGTATTATAGTTTTATTCACATAACGGTTGTTTGTAACACCCAAAACTAAACGAGTTAGATATAAGGTTATATATACCAAAGTGATCAGGGTGAAGAGTGGAGTTCAAATCCGAATGTCTGTCTGTCCATCTGTCGTCCGTCTGTGCAAGCTGTAACTTGAGTAAAAATTAAGATATCTTGATGAAACTTGGCACACTTATTTTGTGCACCACTGCCACGCCCACAAAATGGCGAAAATCGGAAACACATAAAGTGGCATAACTAAGCCATAAATAAAGCTATGGAAATAAAATTTGGTATGAAGGATCGCACTATGAAGGGGCATATTTGGATGTAATTTTTTTGGAGAGGTGGGCGTGTCCCCGCCCCCAAATAGGTTTTTTGTACATATCTCGGAAACCAATAGAGCCAAACTTTCTGCAGTCGTTTTTTTTTAGCCATTTCTTAATACAGTCCAAAAACGAAAGAAATCGGATAATAACCACGCCCACCTCGCATACAAAGGTTAGGTTGAAAATTACTAAAAGTGGGTTAACTCACTAACGAAAAACGTCAGAAACACTAAATTTTACAAAAGAAATAGCAGAAAGAAGCTGCACTCAGATTTATTTACAAAGTGGAAAATGGGCGTGGCATCGCCCACTAATGGGGCAAAAACCATATCTCAGGAACTACTCGACCGATTTTAGTGAAATTCGGTGTATAATATTTTCTTGACATCCTCATGACACGTGTTAAAATAGATGAAATCAACAACAATTCACAACCACGACAACTTCCCACATAACTAAATTTTGAATTCCATCTTATTCCTTCACTTTATAATGTATAAATAAGGAACCAATGAAGATGGTGGAATAAAACTTTACACAAATACTGCATATGATCTGTGGCATCACATGTGAAAAAATTGTCGAACACGGCCCCAGATATCGAACATGTTGAACTCAGCGCCTATGGGTAAATTATAAACGAAAATATGGGTAAATCTCTCAGATAATTTAATGTAATTTAAAGGAAATTGTTTTCTTCCAATAGTGTGTCTCTGTTCCAAAAATTATTAAAATCGGGTCATGACTTCCCTTAGCTCCCATATACCTATTTAGGTTTTTTATATAATAGGTTTTTCAAAAATATCATCTCCTAGCTCCTAGTTAATATGTGAGATATCTTAGCAAAATTAAGTGAGCGTATAGTCTTGGATATAGTGTAGCCTGCAGGTGAAAATGAATGAAATCGGTTCAGGAATTACCTCAGCCCTTATATCTATTACATATATGTCGATTTTCGTTATTCTATTAAACTTTATGCCGAATATGTGGAAGAAATTGTATTTTATCTTAATAAAATTATTGCCTACATATAGGCAACGTTGTTTGTTCCTTCGAATTTTAATATGGCAAAAAAAATCGTTGGAACGTCAGTATTCGACGAATTAAGTCAATAATGAGGTGTTGCCAAACATTTTTTGTTTTAACTTAAATTAAAATTGGAATATTTTTGTCTGTTATTTACATTAACATAATGAAATCTACGGCATATATAGAAATCTTGAAATCTGAAGCAAAACTATGTATATCTATAAATCATAATTAAAGCAGTAATGTCAAAAGTGTTAAATATTGAGTACAGCTGTTCTTACAGGCGCTCACATTACTGAATCACCTCCTCCCTTTACACCAATAACAGACATTAATTGAGTCTGCATATTTTTTGCAAACACTGTAGAGTAGAATAAAATTAAAACGAAAAAAAGAACTTAGCATTTTTTTGCATCTTATTAGCGATTTATTAACGTTTATATTATATTATATGACTTGTAATGCTATTATTATATCGATGATCAGGGATATTTTTATAAAATAGAAACAAACAGCCAGCTTAGTGAATAACATATGTAGTAGAATAATTAAGAAAATTCAAATTAGGCCAAAATCAATTAGCAGTTAAATTAGTTATTGACACGCTTCGCTCGCGAATCATGGGAAAACCCACTGAACTATCCCAACAACAGTTACAAAATGAGTATTGAATTTCATGTTCAAAAAATAAAAAGAAAAAAGAAAGAGCAAAGCAAACAAAGTATGTTGAAAGCAAAACAGAAAAAGGTAATAAAAATAAATAACAAACATAAACAAATCTCTTCAAAGCGATATTAAATACACTCAGTTGTTGTTACAATCGTAAATATGTAAGCTGAAAATAACTAATCGGCTGTGTTTCTCGAAAATAGCTGGCATGCAAATATTTTATGGAAATATGAGTGAGGGTGTATTTTTAGCACAAAAATTTAAAAACAAAAAAACATAAATATATAAAAGACCGCAGTTACTTTCATGTCCGATCATTTTTGCACATTGCAAAGCTTCAAAGTAAACAAAACAAGTACGGAAGGGCTAAGTTCGGTGTAACCGAACATTTTATACTCTCGCAATTTATTGATGTAATTTTATAAAGATAACACAATTCGACCCATATATTTGGTATAAAGTTCAATAGAATAACGAAAATCATCATAAATAGTATATGGGGACTGAGGTAATTCCTAAACCGATTTCACTTGTTTTCACCACCAAGATATACGCTCACTTAATTTAATATTACTTATAATTAGGTATATGGGATCTGGGGGAAGTTATGACCCGATTTTTACCATTTCAGGTAAAAAGAGAAACTGTTATAAGAAAAAAATTCAGAGAGAATGAATTACATAAAAATATCTGATTTACTGGATTTATCTGGATTTACCTATATTTTCGGTGAAAAATTACTCTTATGCACGGAATTCTTCATGTTCGATATCAAGAGCCTTGAAAAATCATGGTTCGATTTTGACAATTTTTCCACAAGTGATGTCACAGCTCAAATACAGTATTTGTGTAAAGTTTTATTCCGCTATCTTCATTTGTTCCTAATGTATATATGTATTATAAGGTGAACGAATCAAAAGAATTCAAAATTGAGTTATATGGGAAGTAGACGTAGTTGTGAACCGATTTCGCCCATATTCCACCCGTGTCATCAGGGGGTCAAGAAACTGTTATATACCGAATTTCATTGAAATCTGTTGAGTAGTTCTTGAGATATGGTTTTTGACTCATAAGTGGGCGACGCCACGCCCATTTTCCATTTTGTAAAAAAATCTCAGTGCAACTTCCTTCTGCCATTTCTTATGTAAAATTTGGTGTTTCTGACGTTTTTCGTTAGTGAGTTAACGTAATTTTAGTAATTTTCAACATAACCTTCGTATGGGAGGTGGGCGTGGTTATTATCCGATTTCTTTCATTTTTGAACTGTATAAGGAAATGGCTAAAAGAAACGACTGCAGAAAGTTTGGTTTATATAGCTTTTTTGGTTTGCGAGTTATATACAAAAAACCTATTTGGCGGTGGGGTCACGCCCACTTTTCCAAAAAAATTACATCCAAATGTACCCCTCCCTAAAGGGATCCTATGTTCCAAATTTCATTTTCATAACTTTATTTATGGCTTTGTTATGACACTGTATAGGTTTTCGGTTTTCGCCAATTTGTGGGCGTGGCAGTGGACCGATTTTGCCCCATTTTCGAAAGCAACCTCCTTAGGGTACCAAGGAACATATGTTCCAAGTTTGATTAAGATATCTTAATTTTTACTCAAGTTATCGCTTGCACGGACAGACGGACGAACGGACAGACAGACATCCGGATTTCAAATCCACTCGTCATCCTGATCATTTATGTATATATAACCCCATATCTAACTCTTATATTTCTTGGTGACACAAACAACCGTTATGTGAACAAAACTATTATACTCTGTGCAACAGGTTGCGAGAGTATAAAAAGCAATGCTGCACAACGGGATAGTCGCTTAATTTTGTCCAAATAGCTTTTTTTTATTTCAAGATTAAATGAAGAATTAAATTGGTCAATAACTTCATATAGGTCCCATTAACGCACATATGTATGTACTATATATAACTTTTTGAAGTAAAATTTAAAGCTTGAATTCATTGTAAGTTATCCAAATCTTTGACAACTTCGTCGTTAGGTGTTCAACCATAATTGGTACAAAAAGACCAGTTGTGATATTAATACTGGCAGGCTCTTTAAAACAAATACTTGATAATCTAGGAAGAATGAAATCATTTCAGAAAAGTAAGTTTCTGCTCTCCTCAGTATAGTTACTGGGTACTTGTAATATTCTTTTTGTTGGACGCTGTCGGAGTAATGAAAATATTTTAAGGAGGTGCAGTCAACGACTTGAGCTAAGCCCCAATATTCGAAACACCATCTATGATACTAAGTGGAGCTTCGAAATCAGATAAGCCGGATAAATTAATACGAGTTAGTTAGTTATCGAATTTCATTCTTCTTATGAAGATTCAAGATTTTATCAAGTGCAAGCTGTGAAAGCTGTATAGAGGAAGGCAAGGTGGAATCATCTAAGCATTTACTCACCCAATGTCCAGCTTTCGCCAGACGCAGTAGGCATAGTTTCAGCGAAAGCAGCGAAATTGCTGGCATTGAGATCAGCCGACTCAAGAAATTTGTGAAAGATTCAAGGCGGTTCGTCGATAAGTGGGACTCGTCTTCCTCAATAGTCCAATTTCGCCCAATTTCAATAGCAACCCTCCCACGGTCCCAAGGAACATCTGTACCAAGTTTTATTCATTCACTTAAATTTGACTCAAGTTATCCGCTGGACGGACGGAAAGACAGACACTCAGATTTTGACTGACACTGATCATTTTGATATACATATATAACCCTATATCTAACTAGGACTTACAAACAACCATTATGTGAGCAAAACTATTTTAGTCTCTTAGCAACTTTGTTGCGAGAGTATAAATATTATATTACTTCCTGAGAAGTGACTGAATTTTTGCTCAGTTCTGAATATTGGACTCAAAATATATCGGTAATAATATCCATATACCTTCTGTAAAAACTATGAAATCCACACCTCACACTCTGCTTGGTGGCATTCGGAAGATGAAATCTTTAAAGGGACTCTGGAACCCGTAAAGAATGCGTTACTTTCAGAATTTATTTTGAGGGTATAGAGAAAGGAAACGATTTACTCTTTTGAAACTTTAATAAATATGCAATAAAGTCTGTAGAAAATTGCATTTTGATACAAAATGGCGGCTACTGGCCCAATCTTCGGAATCACCATTTTCTAGAGGGTCTGTACGGGTGATAGTGAGTCTATGAGCCCTTGATATCTGAAATGAATAGCGTATTGGACGAGAAAATATTCCGTTTTCACTATCCTTTTAATTGAATGATGTTTTCAGAACCACAAACTGGAATTTAATCAAAAAAATATAAACTAACCTAACCCATATAGGCATATATGCTTGTATATACATCCATCATGCATGTAGTATGTTGCAAATATATTGTTAAAGTTAACCGCAATCGCAACTTGTTGTCATAAATTATTACAAATGATAACATTAACCAACACATTGACAAGCACACGAGCCGAATGGAGACCAAAATAGCTGAGCATATTTAGCAGTCGAGCGGACAGCTAGCCTTCCGGCTTCAACAACGAGGCTGGTAAACCGCAACTCATGCTGACATACAAACAAACATAACATATAATACACACATACATCTACATAGCTGCTAGCTACTTATTAACCCGTTAAATTTAATGTTTACGTAATAAAAATTGTCTGAGGATTACCATAAATTCTGTCAGCAATTATAATAAACCTCGAATTTTTGTGGTTTTTTGGCATATATGTGCATATGTATATTATTTTAAGCGCTTCTTTTTTGTTTAATTGTTCATAAAATATTATGTTGTAATACCAGTAAGCGATTCGGTTGCATTTCATTGCGTTTGAATGGCATTGGCAGGTGGCACTATGGACAGAAAAAACACATTTAATTGATGTACGTATGTACATTATAATTATATGTCAAGCTAATGTGTTGATATTGGCAATTATTTATATTTTTTTCTGATGACAAGTGCCTCATAACTCAACGGATACCGCAAATTAATGTCAAACGCATATTTAATTTGTAAGAACACGATTTGCGTAAAACATTTGATTTATTTGATTTTAATTTTGAGACCCATATAACATGTTGCGAAGGGTATAAGAGATACCAGAGATACAGCTAAAAATTGAATAATAACCACATCTACCGCAGTTAACGGTACCGTCGAAACTACTAGAGGTACAAAGATTTTAAATATGGTTGTGGTAATGCCTTCTTCTTATGAACGAATATTCATATCTCATACATCAATGTAGATATCGAAGCAGAACTTTCTTCGAACTTTGGATACTAAACCAAACATATCTGAAATCCATTCATTCTCCTTCCCTATTTTCGATATAGATATTTGGAGGTCCTTTGTGTTTCTTCATGACCTTAAATCGTAAATATCTCTTTCCCTCGCAGTTCGGCGCCAGTTGAAGATCCCAAGTGTAACCAGGTCACTCTCCACCTGGTCCCTCCAACGGAGTGGAGGCCTTCGCCATCCTCGGCTTCCTCCGGCGGATACTGCATCGATCACTTTCAGAGCTGCAGTGTTTTCATCCATTCGGACAACATGTCCTAGCCAGTGTAGCCGCTGTCTTTTTATTCGCTGAACTATGTCAATGTCGTCGTATAACTCATACAGCTCATCGTTCCGTCGTCTGCGGTATTTGCCGTGAGGACCATAAATCTTACGCAAAAAGTTTCCCTCTCGAAAACTCTTACTTTCGTCTCATCTGATGTTGACATCGTCCAAGCTGCTGCACCATAAAGTAGGACGGGAATGGTAAGCGACTTGTAGCGTTTAATATTGGTTCGTCGAGAGAGGACTTTAATTTTCAATTGCCTACTCAGTATAAAGTAGCACCTGTAGACAAGAGTGATTCTGCGTTTGTTTTCGAGGCTGACATTGTTGGTGTTGTTAATGCTGGTTCCCAAGTAGACGAAACTATCTACTAATTCAAAGTTATGACTGTGATGTGGGAGCCAAGACGCGAGTGCATTGTCTTTTTGTTTGATGACAGTAGATATTTCGTCTTGTCCTCATTCACTATTAGACCCATACCGTTCGCTTCCTTATCCATTCTGGATAAAGCAGAAGAAACTGTACACTCGTATAGAAGATTGTACCTTCTCTATTTAGCTCTGCAGCTCTTATAATTTTTTCCAGCATCAAGTTAAAGAAGTCGCACGATAGTGAGTTACCTTGTCTGAAAGCTCGTTTGGTATTGAACGGCTCGGAGAGGTCCTTCCCAATCATGACAGAGCTTTTGGTGTTGCTCAACGTCAACTTACACAGCCGTATTAGTTTTGCGGACATACCAAATTCAGACATCGCGGCATAAAGGCAGCTCCTTTTCGTGCTGTCGAAAGCAGCTTTAAAATTGCCAAAAAGGTGATGTGTGCCGATCCTCTTTTCACGGGTCTTCTCCAAGATTTGGCGCATGGTGAATATCTGATCAGTTGTAGATTTTCCAGGTCTAAAGGCACACTGATATGGTCCAATCAGTTTGTTGACGGTGGGCTTTGGTCTTTTACACAGTACGCTCGATTGAACCTTATAGGCGATATTTAGGAGGCAGACGGTAGATAATATGATATCTTAAAAATATTTAATTTCTACAAACATTAACTGACTAGGTAAAATAAATTGTTTAAATCGGAGAAAGACTTTCTCGGACACCCTTATAGTGGATATGAAGATTTTTATTTATTTGTTATCACATGAGAGATGAAATAATAATTTACCACAAGTTAGACCCATATCGTAGTTCGGTTGATAAAATGTTTTATATGGTGACCCCACCTCAGAACATCGAACATAATTCACATAATTTCAAGATTTTGCGCGTATTCAACGAAAAAAATGTAAATTATTTTTAAGTGAATTTTTTCATTACCATACAATAATGACAGAATTTCAAAAAATTTCAAAAAAAAATTTCCCGCAAATGTCGAGAATTCGGCTCAAAAAGTGACATTTTCAGTTGAGAATAAGTTTGGGATGCAAACAGATCTCTACAAATATTTTGTTAGGTTAATGTTATAACAAATGTCCAAGATCGATATAAAACGATTTAATCGATTTAATCGACCAGTGCTTGACCCTAGAGACATCTATTGGAAAACGGCGCAAGCAAAAATACTTTTTCAATGTTCTAAATTGGTATAACTCTCCAAAGACCGAGTCCGAGTTATAATTTTTGCTAAATAAGTTCTGCTGTCATTTCAACACATTTTACACCCTCTAATCTGTTACAGTTTAGCAGAGTATTTCACTTTCGGTTTCGTTTGAAATTTGTACATATGTTTTTTATACTCTCGCAACCTGTTGCACAGAGTATAATAGTTTTGTTCACCTAACGGTTGTTTGTGTCACCAAGAAATATAAGAGTTAGATATGGGGTTATATATACATAAATGATCAGGATGACGAGTGGATTTGAAATCCGGATGTCTGTCCGTCCGTCTGTCCGTCTGTCCGTGCAAGCGATAACTTGAGTAAAAATTAAGATATCTTAATGAAACTTGGAACATGTGTTCCTTGGCACCCTGAGGAGGTTGCTTTCGAAAATGGGCAAAATCGGTCCACTGCCACGCCCACAAAATGGCGGAAACCGAAAACTTATACAGTGTCATAACTAAGCCATAAATAAAGTTATGAAAATGAAATTTGGAACATAGGATCCCATTAGGGAGGAGCACATTTGGATGTAATTTTTTTGGAAAAGTGGGCGTGACCCCACCCCCAAATAGGTTTTTTGTATATAACTCGCAAACCAAAAAAGCTATATAAACCAAACTTTCTGCAGTCGTTTATTTTAGCCATTTCCTTATACAGTCCAAAAATGAAAGAAATCGGATAATAACAACGCCCACCTCCCATACAAAGGTTAGGTTGAAAATTACTAAAAGTGCGTTAACTCACTAACGAAAAACGTCAGAAACACCAAATTTTACATAAGAAATGGCAGAAGGAAGCTGCACTGAGATTTTTTTACAAAATGGAAAATGGGCGTGGCGTCGCCCACTTATGGGTCAAAAACCATATCTCAGGAACTACTAGACAGATTTCAATGAAATTCGGTATATAATATTTTCTTGATACCCTGATGACACGTGTGAAAAATGGACGAAATTGGTTCACAACAACGACAACTTCCCATATAACTCATTTTCGAATTTCATCTTATTCCTTCACTTTATAATATATACATTAGGAACCAATGAAGATAGCGAAATAAAACTTTACACAAACACTGTATATGATCTGTTGCATCACTTGTGAAAAAATTATCAAAATCGAACCATGACTTTTCAAGGCCCCTGATATCGAACATGAAGAACTCAGTGCCTAAGGGTAATTTTTCGCCGAAAATATACTTAGGTAAATCCCTCAGATATTTTAATGTAATTCATTCCCTCTGAATTTTTTTCTTATAACAGTTTCTCTCTGTACCTGAAATGGTAAAAATCCGGTCATAACTTCCTCCAGATCCCATATACCTAATTATAAGTAATATTAAATTAAGTGAGCGTATAGTCTTCGATACATTGTATCTTGGTGGTGAAAACGAGTGAAATCGGTTTAGGAATTACCTCAGTCCCCATATACTATTTATGATGATTTTCGTTATTCTATTGAACTTTATGCCGAATATATGGGTCGAATTGTGTTGTCTTTATAAAATTACATCAATAAATTGCGAGAGTATAAAATGTTCGGTTACACCCGAACTTAGCCCTTCCTTACTTGTTTTTTTTACAAATTGTTTACTTTGTCTATGAGAATGAGGAATAATTGTGCAGAAAGCATTAAATTCCGATGAATAACTTTGGCTGTGGGCAGACAACCATTCTTTGAAATAAATGATAAGTGTTGTTCTCTCTAAGCACTTTTAATTACTGGGAAATCAAGTTTATAACAAGTAAGGAAAGGCTAAGTTCGGGTGTAACCGAACATTTTATACTCTCGCAATTTATTTATTTAACTTTATTTATATTATATAATACACAATTTGACCCACATATTCATCATATATATTGTATAAAGTACATTGAAAGTTGGAAACCCTAATATTAGGTTAGAAGCACCGAGGTCCTCATGTTCGATACATGGGGCCTTGAAAACCTATGGTCCGATTTCGGCGATTTTTAGAATGGGGCTTCCACACTATAAAGGTAGTATTTGTGCAAAGTTCTGCATCGATATCTTCACTACTGCTACCTTTATATATTGTAAAGCTAACGATTCAGATCGTGTTCAAAGTTCTGGTATATAGGAAGTAGGCGTGGTTGTGAAGCGATTTGGCCTATTTTCACAACATATCATTGGGATGTAAGAAAACTATTACAAACCAAGTTTCATTGAAATCGGTCGAGTAGTTCCTGAGATATGGTTTTTGACCCATAAGTGGGCGATGCCACGCCCATTTTCCATTTTGTAAAAAAATCTGAGTGCAGCTTCTATCTGCCATTTCTTATGTGAAATTTAGTGTTTCTGGCGTTTTTCGTTACTGAGTTAACTCACTTTTAGTAAGTTTCAACCTAACCTTTGTATGGGAGGTGGGCGTGGTTATTATCCGATTTCAACTATTTCATGGTGTGTGGTGGGGTACGTAAGAGAACTGACTGCAGAAAGTTTGGTTTATATAGCTTTATTGGTTTGCGAGTTATATACAAATAACCGATTTGGGGGCGGGGCCACGCCCACTTTCCCAAAAAAATTACATCCAAATATGCCCCTTCCTAGTGCGATCCTCTATTCCAAATTTTACTTTAATCACTTTATTTATGGCTTAGTTATGGCGCTTTATGTGTTTTCGGTTTTCGCCATTTTGTGGGCGTGGCAATGGTCCGATTCTGCCCATTTTCGAACTCGATCTTCTTATGGTGTCCAGAAATATTTGTGCCAAGTTTCGTCAAGATATCTTAATTTTTACTCAAGTTACAGCTTGCACGAACGGACAGACGGACAGACGGACAGACGGACAGACGGACGGACGGACAGACATCCGGATTTCAAATCTACTCGTCACCCTGATCACTTTGGTATATATGACTCTATATCTAACTCGTTTAGTTTTGGGTGTTACAAACAACCGTTATGTGAACAAAACTATAATACTCTCTAGCAACTTTGTTGTTGCGAGAGTATAAAAATAGTTAAAAACGAAATTTTCTATATATAAAATTAAATTGTTTCTCATTGTTGTAATTAAGGAACATCCCGGGCAAAATTAATTGGACAACAATGATGATGTTTAAGTTTATTTTATTAAGAATTTTTCGAATTATAATCAATTCTAGGTACTCTTTGATAATAATAATTTTATAAAAGAATGAATCTCAGAGAATTTATATGATAGAATAGGGTCAATATCAAAAGCTTCTTTCTTTTAAGGAAGTCGACTGCTAATTAAAGAATTTACTGCAGGTGCTTAATGATCTCGAACATAGGGAGCTACGGCAAATGGTAGTGGGCATAAGCAATACATAAACGAGAAACTGTATTGTTTGACTGTTCAAAAAAGAACGAGAGTAGAAATGAAATATTCGCGATTCAACATAAAATGTTGTTGCTCTGCAGCGGATTACAACGGTTGTGCAAAATACTTAGATAATCGAAACAAGGATAACAGTATCTTCTGAAATATTCGGAAAATTTTGTCGACTTAATGAAGTTTTATTTGAGAGGGACTAAGACAGAACAATATTATCTGGATCATCCCCCAGACGAACTGAATGAACAACTCTAATCTCTGACCACTGCAATACCATTACTTCGACAACAATTATATATGTACGTAATAGGGTGAACCGCTTTGAATTCATCAACATATCTATATGCCGTCCGTGCAAATAGCATTTTATAGTACCCTATCGCCACAGTGTTGTAAACTTAAGTCGGTATAGTTTGAAGTGTGGTTCTCCTAGAATTAGAAACGCTCTAACTAACTTCCCTAACTCGATCACCATAATCCACAAAAAAACATCGAGTTAGCGAGACTTCGAGGTATGAAAAGTAATTTGTATGAAATTTTATTTCTAATGCCAATTCATGAGTTTGAGTTAAGGAGAATTTCCGAGTTATAGAAGTTCGAGTTATGAATGTTCAACTGTATACGATTTCTTAATTCTGAGAATTATCAGATGAAAACAATTACTGAAGTTCAAAGTGTGATCTTCTTAAGAATGTTTTAAATAAAGTGGTTAAAATATTTGGAACTTTTTACTAAAACCAGTCGATTCAAGATCACTCGTCAATGTGTCGTTCGTCAGGTCCTATAAAATGTTAAATTGTTGTACTGTCTCGCTTTCATCTTAGGATGAGGATGTACCAGGGATGACCTCGAACATCTTTACAACTATACTTGACTTTAAAACCCAGTTATTGTTAGAGACTCAAGAGTATTTAGTAAAAACAATATATGTAACTATATACATTTTTAATAATTTTTTTTTATTAATTTTAATCTGTTTTGTTTAAACATTATTTAGGTACAGTAAGCCTTAAAAATCGAACACACATTAACTAGAGATGACGGTATTAACTAAGGAAGGTAGAGATGATTGGGATCGACCACACGAGCGACCTCAATTGGATAGCGCTTTGATGGACCGGGATAACGCCTCTCATAAGCGGCTGCAAAGAAGATTTTTGTATGAAATTTTACAAGACAATACTTTTTAGCGGGTTAATTTTGGACTTACAAATTATCTTCTCAATGGCGGTCTGCCAATCGAGCAGCTGTTCAGGAGCTGGTGCGGCCTCAATGGCGGACAAACAGCAGACGACGGCCAAGAAGAGAGCAAAGCACACAAAGTATTTGTTCATTTTGTTTTTAGAAAAATTGAAATTGGATGAGATGTTCTTAGAACTTCTAGCTTGCAAGGTACGATTGCAAATGTTATCAAATACAGGGCGCAGCGCCTTATTTATACGTGAAGAACGCGTAAGAACAACGGCTAGCTGCGATTGCAGGGCGTTTTTACTGCTGCCGACGTTGATGATTTTGCTAAAATTACTCTCTCTTCTTGTGTTGTTCTCGTTCTCGTTGTTGTTGTTTTTTTGAGTCGCTTTTGTTTTGGCCAGCGGGACACTGGATAAATATTTCAAACTTTCCGAAATTCCAAAAGCCGGCTTTGACGCGCACAACAAAAACACACAAACAAAAACAGAAATGAAATGTCGAAAAGGAAAAACTCGTTTCACGTGCCGCAAAAGAACAAACAAATCGTTTAAGTGCCAGCGCAAAAATTGTCGCAAATACCAGGCGCAGCAATGACAACAACAATAGCAATAGTAACTAACTAACTAATACAGCTAGCGAGTGAGCTAAGTCAAGAATAAAGAATTCAAAATGAAAATAAAAAAAATAGAAATTTAGCATTACAACAACAAGCGTTAAGGGACTAATACCCAATTCCCGTTCGAAATGTGAGACCATGAGAAATTTAATATATTTTAAATTATTAAATTCATAAATTAGTGTTAGCTTTGGTAATTAGCGATTGGCGTTTAACAGCGGTATTAAGGCGACACATACATACATACAAGCGTTATGTTGTTGGTGGTTAATAATGGGCGCTATTAAGTTACCGCTTTTTTGGGTTTTGTTTTTAATTTTTATTGTTGTTGTTTTTAATTTTTATTGTTGTTTTTTGTTTTGTTTTCTTATTTAATTTTTTTTTTCGTTTATTTTTATGCCAGAGGCCTGTCAGCCTTTAAGGTGTATGGGAAATAATTGTTGTTGCTGCATTATTGCTGTTTAGCTAATTCTTAGCTCTGCTCTTCCTCTCTCGCCTCCTGTTGCGGCCGCCCACCTTTTTTCCGCACGCTACTCCCCCGTACGTCGTTGTCAGTCCTTTGCGCAAATATATTTACATTTCTACATATTTGTATTGCGCTTTCGTCTTAGCCGCCTCATTTGCATAGGTATGCCAGCGCTTTTGATTTTTTTCAATTATTTGTTTTTATTTTTTTAATTTTTTTGCTTTTTCTTTTGACACTTTTTTGTTTTGGTCGCCAAAGTTCTTGCCTAAAATACAGTCGGGAATTTCCAATATTTGATTTGTGCTGTTTGTTATTTTAAAAATTCAAGTGTAGAAAAAATTTATAAAATTTTGTTAAAACAAAAAACAACAACAATAAAAGCGCGGCAGGTTCACTGGACAGATTTAAAAGTTTGGAGCTCTCTTTAATATGCCGAATTGCCGAAGGAAAATAATACCAAATTAAGTTATGTTTTGAAAAACAAATTAAAATTGAAAATTGAAAAAAAAAAATAAAACTAATTTGAGCAAAGAAATGAAAAAAGTAAAAAAAATTAAAAAATAAAATTAACATTTTATATTCTCGCAATTTATTTATTTAATTTTATTTATAAAACAAACAATTTGACTCACATATTCGCCATATATATGGTACAAAGTCCATTGAAAGTTTGAAAACCCTAATATTAGGTAAATGGGAGCTAGTGAAAGTTATTACCCGATTTCCCTCATATTTGGCACGGAGACATATTATTAGAAAAAACACATTCCCTCTGAATTTCTTCAAAATGTGACAGACTTACCTATATTTACGGTAAAAAATTTATTAGGAGCACTCATGTGCACTCAGTCCTCATGTTACATATATAGGGCCTTGAAAACTTAAGATCCGATTTCGTCGTTTTTTAGAAATTCAGTATTTGTGCAAAGTTCTGTTCCGATATCTTCACAAGTGCTTAAACGATTCAGACTGACTTCACTGGTATATTCTGGTATATAGGAAGTGGGCGTAGTTTGAACTATTTGACCTATTTCCACAACATATCATTGGGGTGGGAGGAAAATATTACGAACCGAATTTCATTGAAATTGGGCGAGTAGTTTCGGAGATATGGTTTTTGACCCATAAGTGGGCGGAGCAACGGCCATTTAAAACTTTGTATATAACTTTTGTATGCGAGGAGGGCGTGGTTAGAATCCGATTTCCTGCATTTTTGAATGTATTAAGTATACGACTCTAGAGAGTTTCGTTGTTCTATCAATAGTAGTTAACGAGATATGTACAAAAACTTAGTAGGGGGTGGGGTAACGCTCCCTTCCTCAAAACAATTACATCCAAATATGCCCCTTCATAGTGCGTTAATTGTACATGTACCATGTACCAAATTTTACTTTATAATTTATGGCTTAGTTATGGCACTTTATGTGTTTTCGGATTTCTCCCATTTTCAATACCAAGGAATATGAGTACCAAGTTTCATTAGGATATCTCTATTTTTACTCAAGTTATCGCTTGCACAGACGGACAGATGGATGGACACCCTGATCACTTTGGTATGTATAACCCTATGTCTAGCTCTTTTAGTTTTAGGACTTACAAACAACCGTTATGTGAACAGAACAATAATACTCTGTTTAGCAAATTTGTTGCGAGAGTATAAAAAAAATTAAAAAACTATAAATTCTAATAAAAAAATAAAAAATATATACAACAAGTAAGGAAGGGCTAAGTTCGGGTGTAACCGAACATTTTTTACTCTCGCAATTTATTTATTTAACTTTATTTATATTATATAATACACAATTTGACCCACATATTCGTCATATATATTGTATAAAGTCCATTGAAAGTTGGAAACGCTAATATTAGGTTAGAAGCACCGAGGTCCTCGTGTTCGATATATGGGGGCCTTAAAAACCTATGGTCCGATTTCGGCGATTTTTAGAATGAGGCTGCCACACTATTATCATAATATTTGTGCAAAGTTCTGCACCGAAATCTTCACTAGTGCTTACTTTATATATTGTAAAGTAAACGATTCAGATCGTCTTCAAAGTTCTGGTATATAGGAAGTAGGCGTGGTTGTGAAGCGATTTGGCCTATTTTCACAACATATCATTGGGATGTAAGGAAACTATTACAAACCAAGTTTCATTGAAATCGGTCGAGTAGTTCCTGAGATATGGTTTTTGACCCATAAGTGGGCGAAGCCACGCCCATTTTCCATTTTGTAAAAAAAACTGTGTGCAGCTTTCATCTGCCATTTCTTATGTGAAATTTAGTGTTTCTGCCGTTTTTCGTTAGTGAGTTAACCCACTTTTTGTAATTTTCAACCTAACTTTTGTATGGGAGGTGGGCGTGGTTATTATCCGATTTCAACTATTTTCATGGTGTGTGGTGGGGTACGTAAGAGAACTGACTGCAGAAAATTTGGTTTATATAGCTTTATTGGTTTGCGAGTTATATACAAATAACCGATTTGGGGGCGGGGCCATGCCCACTTTCCCAAAAAAATTACATCCAAATATGCCCCTTCCTAGTGCGAACCTCTATTCCAAATTTTACTTTTATAACTTTATTTATGGCTTAGTTATGACACTTTATGTGTTTTCGGTTTTCGCCGATTTTGCCCATTTTCGAAAGCAACCCTCTCAAGGTCCCAAGGAACGTGTGTTCCAAGTTTCATCAAGATATCTCAATTTTTACTCAAGTTATCCGTTGCACGGACGGACGGACGGACATACAGACATTCGGATTTTGACTCGTCTCGTCACCCTGATCATTTTGATATATATAACCCTATATCTAACTCGTTTAGTTTTATGACTTACAAACAACCGTTAGGTGAACAAAACTATAATACTCTCTTTAGCAACTTTTGTTGCGAGAGTATAATTAACAAGTAAGGAAGGGCTAAGTTCGGGTGTAACCGAACATTTTATACTCTCGCAATTTATTTATTTAACTTTATTTATTATTATATAATACACAATTTTACCCACATATTCGTCATATATATTGTATAAAGTCCATTGAAAGTTGGAAACCATAATATTAGATTAGAAGCACCGAGGTCCTCGTGTTCGATATATGGGACCTTAAAAACCTATGGTCCGATTTCGGCGATTTTTAGAATGGGGCTGCCACACTACTAACATATTATTTGTACAAAGTTTTGCACCGATATCTTCACTAGTGCTTACTTTATGTATTGTAAAGTTAACGATTCAGATCGTCTTCAAAGTTCTGGTATATAGGAAGTAGGCGTGGTGTGAACCGATTTGGTCTATTTTCACAACATATCATTGGGATGTAAGGAAACTTTTACAAACCAAGTTTCATTGAAATCGGTCGAGTAGTTCCTGAGATATGGTTTTTGACTCATAAGTGGGCGACGCCACGCCCATTCCATTTTGTAAAAAAATCTGAGTGTAGCTTCCATCTGTCATTTCTTATGTGAAATTTAGTGTTCCTGATGTTTTCCGTTAGTGAGTTAACCCAGTTTTAGTAATTTTTAACCTAATCTTTGTATGGGAGGTGGGCGTGGTTATTATCCGATTTCAACTATTTTCATGGTGTATGGTGGGTTACGTAAGAGAAACGACTTCAGAGAGTTTGGTTTATATAGCTTAATTGGTTTGCGAGATATATACAAATAACCGATTTGGGGGCGGGGCCACGCCCAAAAAAATTACATCCAAATATGCCCCTCCATAGTGCGATCCTTTGCACCAAATTTTTTTCCATAGCTTTATTTATGGCTTAGTTATGACACTTTATGTGTTTTGGGTTTTCGCCATTTTGTGGGGGTGGTAGTGGTCCGATTACGCCCATTTTCGAACTTAACCTTCTTATGGTGCCAAGAAATACGTCTTCCAAGTTTCATTAAGAGATCTAAATTTTTACTCAAGTTACAGCTTGCACGGACGGACAAACTGACAGACATTTGAACTCCACTCTTCACCCTGATCATTTTGATATATATAACCCTATATCGAACTCGTTTAGTTTTAGGACTTACAACCAACCGTTATGTGGACAAAACGAGTATAAATATGTGAGCAAAATAATGAAAAAGAATATTAGAATAATAAAAAAAAGTTAAGAAAAAAATAAAATTATACAAACTACATTTAATAAAACAAAAAATTCAATAAAATAATACATAGTTGATTTATATTTATTTCTATGTTTTTAATAAATTTGTTTATTATAATAGTTTTTATAACAAACGAATTTTTAAACATCTTGGACCCACTTCAACTCTCTCGAAATGTGTCGGGAATACAAGGTTGAAAGTGAAAATTTTTTTTACTAAAAATAGCACGGGAATTGTCAACACTACATATATTAAAGAAGCGTTGGTATCCAGAACTAATCACCTCAACACACCATAAAAATACCTTAATGAGCCATTAAGTTCAGTATAGATACATATACATATGTATAAAATATGTGTTATTATTTTATTCTCTCGAATTTCTTTTACTATATTTTCGCTTAGCTTTTTTATTTTTTTGTTGCTCGCGGCTTCAAATTTCGCATAAATTAAGCTTTAATTCCAGTGACGTCTTTTAGTTAATCACCAATTGTGTTTTTAGTGTTGCTTTGTGCTTATGCACAGCGGGTTAATCGCGTTATTAGTGATTGTTATATTTAATAAGTTTATTGTAATGGCACATATTAAATTTAAAAAAAAAAAAAAAAATAAAGATACTGATCGCTAATTCTTATTGTTTTTTTTCTTTCTGAAAATAAAAAAATATTAATTTAAAATCAGCAGAATAAAGGCAAATACGTAAGAAATATTTTTTTTATATAATTTACATATTTATGTGCAGACTTTATTGCATTTATAAATTGTAGATTTTCGTCAGCGCTAATCCTGTTCGTTTAGTTGGTTTCCCAGTTTTATGACAAATAAGCGCCAATTTGTTTAAAATGAGATGAGATTTTTATGTACTTTTGGCGATATAGAATTGTTGTTTCAAAAGAAGTATTGAATTCAACTACGTCGGTCTTATGAAGACTTTTCCTGACTAGTTGGTTATCTCGCTAATAACCATGCAAATGTTGGCTTCCTGTTGGCTACTCACACCTGGTTTAACAAAATAGTGATCTATGATCGATATACTCTTACAAAAAGTGGCCTATCGAGCTATAATCACATGACAATGATGCTCAAATATGAATCGATAACAAAACAAGTAAGTTCGGGTACAACTGAACATTTTATACTCTCGTAATTCATCAAAGAATTTATGTTTAAGTTTAGTATTATTAAGACAATACACAATTTGACTCATATATTCGGCATAAAATCCAATAGAATAACGAAAATCATCATATATGTAAAAGTAAATGAGAGCTGATGTAATTTCTGAATCGATTTACCTAATTTTCACCACCAAGGTACACTATATCTAAGGCTATACGCCCATTTACTTTGGCTAAAATATCTCACATATTTACCGATATATGTGGTATGAAGCCGACCATATTTTTGAAAATCCTATAATTAGGTATATGAGAGCTAGGGGAAGTTATGATCCGATTTTAACCACCTTCGGTACAGAGAAACACTTTTAGAAGTAAAATATTTCCTCAGAAATATATTAAAATATCTGAGATATTTACTAATATTCTCGGTGAAAAATTACCTTTAGACACTGAGTTATTCATGTTCGATATCCGGGGCAATGAAAAGTTATAGTATTTCGATAAGTTTTCCACAAGTGATGCCACAGCTCAAATGCAGTATTTGTGTATAGTTTTATTCCGCTATCTTCATTGGTTCCTATTTTATATATTATAAAGTGAACGAATCAGATGGAATTCAAAATTGAGTTATATGGGAAATAGGCGTGGTTGTGAACCGATTCGCCCATATTTCGTCCGTGTCATCAAGGTGTTAAAGAAATATTTTAAACGGAATTTAATTGAAATCGCTCCAATAGTTTCTGAGATATAATTTTTTACCCTTAAGTATGCGACGCCACGCCCAGTTTCCATTTTTTAATAAAATCTGAATGCAACCTTTTTCTACCATTTCTTTTGGAAAATTTTAGTGTTTCTAACGCTTTGTGTTAGTGAGTTAACGTACTTTTAGTAGTTTTCAACCTAATATTTGTATGGGGGTTATTATACGATTATATAAATTTTTATGTTGTGTAATAGAGTACGTAAGAGAAACGACTGCACAAAGTTCGGTTTATATAGGTTTATTCTTCTTCTTAACTGGCGTAGGAACCGCTTACGCGGTTATAGCCGAGTCCACAACAGTGCGCCACGCATCTCTCCTTTTGGCGTTTTGGCGCCAATTGGTAATACCAAGTGAAGACAGGTCCTTCTCCACCTGGTCCTTCCACCGGAGTGGAGGTCTCCCTCTTCCTCGGCTTCCACCAGCGGGTACTGCATCGAAAACTTTCAGAGCTGGGGCACTTTCATCCATTCGAACAACATGACCCAGCCAGCGTAGCCGCTGTCTTTTTATTCGCTGGACTATGTCTATGTCGTCGAACAACACATACAGCTCATCATTCCATCTTCTGCGGTATTCGCCGTTGCCAATGTTTAAGGGACCGTAAATCTTCCGCAAAACCTTTCTCTCGAAAACTCCTAGTGCCGTCTCATCGGATGTTGACATCGTCCACGCTTCTGCACCATAAAGTAGGACGGGAATGATGAGGGACTTGTAGAGTTTAGTTTTTGTTCGTCGAGAGAGGACTTTACTTTTCAATTGCCTACTCAGTCCATAGTAGCACCTGTTGGCAAGAGTGATTCTGCGTTGGATTTCAAGGCTGACATTATTATCGGTGTTAATGTTGGTTCCTAGGTATACGAAATTATCTACAACTTCAAAGTTATGACTGTCAACAGTGACGTGGGAGCCAAGACGCGAATGCGCTGACTGTTTGTTTGATGACAGGAGATATTTCGTCTTGTCCTCGTTCACCACCAGACCCATTCGCTTCGCTTCCTTATCCAGGCTGGAAAAAGCAGAACTAACGGCGCGGGTGTTGTTTCCAATGATATCGATATCATCGGCGTACGCCAGGAGCTGTACACTCTTGTAAAAGATGGTACCCTCTCTGTTTAGCTCTGCAGCTCTTATAATTTTTTCCAGCATCAGGTTAAAGAAGTCGCACGATAGTGAGTCACCTTGTCTGAAACCTCGTTTGGTATCGAACGGCTCGGAGAGGTCCTTCCCGATCCTGACAGAGCTTTTGGTGTTGCTCAACGTCAACTTACACAGCCGTATTAGTTTTGCGGGGATACCAAATTCAGACATCGCGGCATAAAGGCAGCTCCTTTTCGTGCTGTCGAAAGCAGCTTTAAAGTCGACAAATAGATGGTGTGTGTCGATCCTTTTTCACGGGTCTTCTCCAAGATTTGGCGCATGGTGAATATCTGGTCAGTTGTTGATTTTCCAGGTCTAAAACCACACTGATAAGGTCCAATCAGTTTGTTGACGGTGGGCTTTAGTCTTTCACACAGTACGCTCGATAGAACCTTATAAGCGATGTTAAGGAGGCTTATCCCACGATAGTTGGCGCAGATTGTGGGGTCTCCCTTTTGTGGATTGGGCAGAGTACACTGAGATTCCAATCGTCGGGCATGCTTTCTTCCGACCATATTTCGCAAAGAAGCTGATGCATGCACCTTATCAGCTCTTCGCCGCCGTATTTGAATAGCTCGGCCGGCAATCCATCGGCCCCCGCCGCCTTGTTGTTCTTCAAGCGGGTAATTGCTATTCTAATTTCTTCACGGTCGGGCAATGGAACATCTGTTCCATCGTCGTCGATTGGGGAATCGGGTTCGCCATCTCCTGGTGTTGTACTTTCACTGCCATTCAGCAGGCTGGAGAAGTGTTCCCTCCACAAACACAGTATACTCTGGTCATCAACCACTAGATCACCGCTGGTGGTCCTACAGGAGTGTGCTCCGGTCTTGAAACCTTCAGTTAGTCGCCGGATCTTTTCGTAAAATTTTCGAGCATTACCCCTGTCGGCCAGCTTGTCAATCTCGTCATACTCACGCATTTCGGCCTCTTTCTTTCTTTTTCTGCAAATGCGTCTCGCTTCCCTCTTCAGCTCTCGGTATCTTTCCCATCCCGCTCGTGTTGCGGTCGATCGCAACATTGCGAGGTAGGCAGTCTGTTTTCTCTCCACTGCGAGACGACAATCCTCATCATACCAGCTGTTTTTTGGGCTTTTCCGAAAGCCAATGGTTTCGGTTGCAGCTGTACGTAAGGAGTTTGATATGCCGTCCCACAGCTCCCTTATACCAAGATGCTGATGAGTGCTCTCAGAGAGCAGGAGTGCAAGTCGAGTAGAAAATCGTTCGGCTGTCGGTTGTGATTGCAGCTTCTCGATGTCGAACCTTCCTTGTGTTTGTTGACGTGTGCGCTTTTCTACACAGAGGCGGGTGCGTATCTTAGCTGCTACAAGATAGTGGTCCGAGTCGATGTTGGGACCACGAAGCGTACGCACATCAAAAACACTGGAGACATGTCGTCCATCTATCACAACATGATCGATCTGGTTGCGAGTGATTCGATCCGGGGACAGCCATGTAGCTTGATGGATTTTCTTATGCTGGAATCTAGTACTACAGATGACCATATTTCGGGCCCCGGCGAAGTCGATCAGCCTCAGACCGTTTGGTGATGTTTCGTCATGAAGGCTGAATTTTCCGACTGTTGTGCCAAAGACACCTTCTTTACCCACCCTAGCGTTGAAATCGCCAAGCACGATTTTGACATCGTGGCGGGGGCAGCGCTCATAGGTACGTTCTAGGCGCTCATAGAAGGTATCTTTGATCACTTCGTCCTTCTCTTCCGTCGGGGCGTGGGCGCAAATCAGCGATATGTTGAAGAACCTCGCTTTGATGCGGATTGTGGCTAGACGTTCATCCACCGGAGTGAATGCCAGGACTCGACGACGGAGTCTCTCTCCCACCACGAATCCCACACCGAATTTGCGCTCCTTTATATGGCCGCTGTAGTAGATGTCACAAGGATCCACCTTCTTCCGTCCTTGTCCCGTCCATCGCATTTCTTGGATTGCGGTGATGTCAGCCTTTACTCTTACGAGGACATCAACCAACTGGGCAGAGGCACCTTCCCAATTAAGGGTCCGGACATTCCAGGTGCATGCCCTTAAATCATAGTCCTTTATACGTTTGCCGTGGTCGTCATCAAAAGGGGGGTTTCTCATCCGAGGCCTGTGTTTCTTATTCACTGGTTATTCGTTTTTATGTGGTGGGTCCCAAGCCCAACGCACAACCGCATAAGCGGGATTCGCCTTCTCACTTTAGCTCGCTTCCAGACGGATGTCTGTTGGCTACCCAGAGGATACTTGGTCTAAGACCGGAAGTTGTGAGCTGCTTGAGCCACATGTAAAAGAATCGTTCCTGGCCACTCCCAAGTGAATGGCAGTCAGAAACTTTCCTCACTTACGTGAACTTCTACATATGGCTCCATCCTCCATATATAGGTTTATTGGTTCACAAAAAAACTTATATAGGGGCGGGGTCACGCTCACTTTCCCAAAAAAATTACATCCAAATATGTCCCTTCCTAGTGCGATCCTTTATGCCAATTTCTACTTTTATAGCTTTATTTATGGCTTAGTTATGACAAAATTTTTTAAGTTTTCGGTTTTCGTCATTTTGTGAGCGTGGCAATGATACGATTTCGTCCAGTTCAATAGCAAGGGACCGTAGGAGGGGGTCTCAAGGAACATGTGTACCAAGATTCGGCAAGATATCTTAATTATTTTTACCCAAGTTATCCATTGCACGGACAGACGGACGGACAGACAGATTAACAGGAAAGACAGGATTTTACCTCGCCTCGTCATCCTGATCACATTGGTATATATAACCCTATATATCTCACTCGTTTAGTTTTATGACTTACAAACAACCGTTATGTGAACAAAACTATAATACTCTCTTAGCAACTTTGTTGCGAGAATATACAAAAATGTTGACAATTGGACTTGTGGACAACTATTTTTTGAAGGAACAGGACACTTAGTGTAATATCGGCCCATACTAATAAACTAATTTCGGATATAAAGCAAAATATACTAATGGAACTATTCAGCTGAAAATATTTTACATTTTCATAATAAATATTTTGATAAATTGCGTCGATATTTAATATACTTAGCACCTGCCTAATTACTATACATAGTGAGATTATTTATAAAATTCGAACGAATTGTAATAGCACCAATTAATGCGTATTTTCATGTCTAATTATGCTTGAAATAGCGTTGGTTCAATGGATATTCAAAAATATTCGAAAATCTATTTTCAACTGAAATTCGCTCCATAATAGATAATTTTGCCATAATTAATTTGCCATGAATTTCCAAATATGTAAGCATGTTTTGGCAATGATTACATAATAATGACATTTAATACGTCCGCTAAAATACATGACTATCATATCGGTCTCTAAAATCAAAGCTATTCACTATGCCAACGGCTTATTTGCTACGGTAGATAAGATAGTAGCAGCCAACACAGTTGACAATCGTATCGAGTCGAAAATATAGCAGAGATAATTAAAGTATTTTGGATTTGTTTGATGACATTCGGTTGCAGGCAACGTTGTCAAATTAGCCTACCACAAATGAGTATATTTTATATACATATGTAGATGTACATTATGGTGGCACTAAAAATGCTGGAACGAGTTTCTCGAACTTACTGCCTTAAACATTGAAATTTTGTTGTAGTTTTTTTTTATGTGGGTAGTTCTAAGACTAAAACTGTAATATAATTCCTTTGTTTTTCAAACTGAACGTATGAAAACAAATAAATTATTTTAGCAGAGTTTTGGAGGAACACCCTAATGCACATATGTGGTATTTATACCATTGAAATATCAAATGTGTTTGAGCAGATAGCTATTGCATGCAACTTCACAGCTGATGCTTCCTTTGTGATAATTTTCAGCTGATAACTGTCAATTCCAATTATCGGGAGTGGCATTAGGTTAAGTGCGCTCAAGTATACATTATGCTATGTGTGGTCAATATGTAGTTTCAATGATACCAAAATTGGTTAGATTATTATTGTAGAAACATTTTTACTGCGCCGTTTTCATTAAATTCAAAGTGTCTACATTGAGGTAATTTTAAATGCTGCTATTTTGGAGAAGATTTTAGGGAATTTATAACAACCATAGTCATCTTGTTGAAATGAAAACATTTCTAACCAACTAAAATATTTCTCCACTATAAAAGAAATCTATGCACTAACAACCGATATAACAGTATTTTTAAACTCTCGCAACAAAGTTGCTAGTAAGCTAGTAAGTGATCAGGGTGGTCAGAAGAGACGACTTGAAATCCGGATGTCCGTCTGTCCGTCCGTCTGTCCATGCAAGGGATAACTTGAGTAAAAATTAAGATATCTTGACGAAACTTGGTATATATGTTCCTTGGGACCGTAGGAGGGTTGCTATTGAAAGCGAAATCGCACAGTAGAGAAAGTAGTAGTTGGTACAGGTGATCACTCTAGGAAGGAGAAATGGGCGTGGCGTCGGCAAAAATCATATCTCAGCAACTACTCGACCGATTTCAATGAAATTCGGTACATAATATTTGATTGACATCCTAATAACACGGATGAAAACTCAATTTTGTATTTCCATCTGCTTATTTCACTTTACAATACATACAGGAGAACCTGATGAAGGTAGCGGAATAAAATTTAATACAAATACTATATATCACCTGTGACATCACTTGTGGAATAATTGTCGAAATCGAACTATAACTTTTCAAGTCCTCGGATATTGAACATGAAGAACTCAGTGCCTTAGGGTATATTTTCACCGAAAATATCGTTAAATTCCTTCAGTTACACTACTGGAAAAAATTAAGGGATCAAAAAAAAATTCCAAATTTTTGGGCAAATTTCAACAGACCGTAACTTCGAAAGAAATGGTCGTACAAGAAATCGATAAAGAAGGAAATTATAGCTCCAAGTGTCTAGTTTTTGGATTAGAACTTTTAAAAATTTTAACCTCTGCGGTTTTTGAGTAATCGTAAAAAAACCAGCAACAAAAAAATTTTCAAAATTTTTTTAGTTTTTTTTTAGTCTACGGGCGTGGACCGCTTAACCACTATAAGGATAGGATACTTTGTTCATTTAGCTTTAATTTGGTTTTTTGAACACCTCGATACGTCCACTTCTCGCCGAGATATCGGTCTTCAAATGGAAAAGGATCCTTATGTCTTTGATTGTCGATATCTCAGCAACCAATGATCGCAAAGAAAGTTAAAGGTGGGTTTCAAGAACTTGAATGAATTCTCATTAACGACTAGCCATTGCTTTTCCGAAAAAAAAATGTTTTTCTTATTGTCACATGAATTTGAAAATGTAACAAAAAAAGGGCTTTTGGTGGTTTTTTGGAAAATCGAGCGCTAGATCGAAAATATTGAGGAAACCACTAATGTTAAGTGTGCCTTTTACAGTTCAATATGTCCACAAAAACCCTACAAAAAAATCAAATTAATCCAGCCAGCCGTTTTTTTGTTTCACTCGATCAAATTTTTGAAAAAAATTAATGGATCACATTTTTTTGCTCTGAAAAACTCATATTTTTTAAAAAATTAGTTTAAAGTTCTAATCCAAAAACTAGACACTTGGAGCTATAATTTCCTTCTTTATCGATTTCTTGTACGACCATTTCTTTCGAAGATACGGCCTGTTGAAATTTGCCCAAAAATTTGGAATTTTTTTTTGATCCCTTAATTTTTTCCAATAGTGTATTAATGTAATTCAGAGGGAAGCTTGTTCTTCTTATACCAAAACCAACAATGGTTAAAATCGGCTCATAACTTCCCTTAGCTACCATATGCCTAATTACAGATTTTTCAAAAATACTTTTGGGCTTTAATCCGCATATATCGATTAATATGTGAGTTATCTTAGCAAAATTAAGTGAGTGTATAGTCTTGGATATACATATGAATAGTGTACCTGGATGGTGTGAATGAGTGAAATCCGTTCAGGTATTGTTAGGTTCGTTATTCTATTGGACTTTATGCCGAATATATGGGCCAAATTGTGTTATCTTTGAAAAATTACATCAATAAATTGCGAGAGTATAAAATTTTCGATTCCACTCGAATTTAGCCTTTCCTTACTTTCCGAATTGTAGAAGAATTCTGTTCACTTTTAGAATTTTAATAAATCTAAACCAACTATCTAATTGGATAAATTACTTGAACACGAATTATTAATTAGATTTCCCTAAAGTGCATATATACCGTAAAATATAATATATTTCAATAAACATTATTTTATAACGAATTTAAGCTTCGCCTAATATCGAAATGTTATGACACACTAGATATACATTACACAACATATTTATTCGATTTCTGTTTCATTTGAGACAATTAAAATCATTTTCATTGTTACAGTTCAATTATGTGTAAAACCACATCAAAGACAATGTGGATTGTTATCAAATATTGTACGTACTCCAATTATAACTCAACTCCCACGCAGTAACATAGTTATAACCTTGCGGCAATCAACAAGTTCCCCACATAACAACAAGATTCCACAATCCAGAAGCGTCGCCAAAATTAATATATTGCAATTGATTTACGCAATTTTGGCTTGTCTTGTGACATTTAATATTTATGTGCGATATGTATACTACATGTGTGTATAGGGTGGTTTTTTTGAATTACAGAACTTCCTAAATTTCTCAAAGTAAATGCTTGAGTTTGAAATTTAACTTCAGCATATGCGAGTACTTTGAACGGAATAATGTTGAAAAATTTTGTAATTTTATTTCGAAATTTCGTACTTCGTGTAAAGAATTTAGATGTTTATTTTAACACCAATCATTTTTAGCGCTGAGATACATTTCTGACTGGCTTAATTGGTACTAAATAGATCGAAATGTTGTACTATGAATGCTAATGTTACCGAAGAGATCATTCAAACTTAGTTGGATACAAAAGATTTACCGAATCGAAGGCATAATGAATACGTAGTTTTGTAAATAGAAGATAAAGTCATATATAATACTAAAACTTAGCAATTTGACAATTTTTTATGAGTCTTCACATCAATATAAATCGTCTAAGCGATAGATAAATTCAGCACTGAGTTACAACCGTTCAAAGAACCCATAAAACCATCATTTTATTAGAATGCACTTTAGGTGACCCAATCAAATCAAGACATGAGACATTTTGTTTGCCCAGCTAGGTCATAAGAATTGACTTCGTTGAACTATTAGGTCTACAACTTTGCTCCCGCCGTTTTCCAGTAGATGTCTCTAGGGTCAAGCACTGGTCGATTAAATCGATTCTTGGACATTTGTGTCAATATTAACCCAACAAAATATTTGTAGAGATCTGTTTGCATCCCAAACTTATTCTCAACTGAAAATGTCACTTTTTGAGCCGAATTCTCGACATTTGCCGTAAATTTTTTTTTTTTTTTTTAATTTCAAGAAAAGTGCGACTGAAGCTCATCGAATGCTTTCACATACACATGTCAGAAAGAACATATCGCGAATGGGTTCAACATTTTAAGAATGGTGATTTTGAAGTCGAAGACCGGCATGGTGGTGGAAGGGAGAAAATTTTCGAAGATGCTGAATTGGAAGCATTACTCGATCAAGATACGTTTCAAACCCAAGAGGATTTGGCCGATATTCGATACCGAACGCAATTGATGCGTTTGAGCCGAGCACTAAAAGAAAAACGGCCACAGTACGAGGAAAAACACGACAAAGTCATTCTCCAGCATGACAATGCTCGGCCTCACGTCGCCAAGGGGGTCAAAAAATATTTGGAGACGCTGAAATGGGAGATCTTACCCCAACCACCGGATTCTCCAGACGCCAAGGCAAACGACGGAAGCAAAGTTGTAGACCAATACTTTGTGTGTGCCACTATTTGTAAGTAACTAGACTATGCTCATAAACTAGCTACGTTTGACCCAATAATTGAAGACCTATCGGCTATATGTGTAAAGACAACTAAGCTGAAAAACAAGTATTTCAAAGAATCCAAGAAATTCTGAGAATCCCCTCGTTCTCATTCCTTAAGTGTCTAATTCGAAAAAGAAAAATATTTTCACCTCCACAAAGACACCCTATATAATACAATACATATGTAGAAATTAGTATGCATGTCCCATATAAAATAACCGAAATATTTGCGTCATATTTTGCGATCACTTCTAATCAGTGGAATGTTATATGTAAATACGAACATGCTGCATGTACATCCTGCGCTCATATGAGCCGTATATGCAGTCGCTTGACAAATTCTGGGAAACATTTATTAAGCTACTTGGTGCCAGCAGTTGACGCATAGCAATGAAGCTGTATACACGTTAATGTAAAGAGCTTTTTGCCACAAGGAAGGCATAAAAGTCTAATCGCATATTCTTAACTACGAGTACAACTCATCCCTTTTCTGCGCAACCCCGCTCTTCACCAACTACTCCCACCTCAGCGCTTGATTGAACTTATGTAGGCGCCTCCGCACACCTATGCATGTGTGGGTGTGTGTGGGTGTCGTGCCAACGCATTTCATTTATAGAAAGTAATCGAATATTTCGAATATGAAATTTCAAAATCCGTCTATGTATGCACCTTTGATGTTGATATTTGTTTACGCAGACACTCAAATATGCCTTGTGCCAAACAAGCTGGCATTCAAATCATTTGCCGCCACTAATCGCACTCTAAGCGTATGTGCGTTCGAATGGCAAGTGCACAGAGCAAACAAGTGTCTTTATGTGCTTTAAGTGAAATTTGGCTACGGTATCTTATTGCCTTTGACGCAGCGTTGGTGTGGTGTGGTTTGGGGAGGTGAAATTCGGATTATTTTTGATATAATTGGAAATTCTTGCGGTGTCATTTGATTTGCGACGATAATTTTGTTGCTCGCTGGTTGCCAGGTGGCAACTCGCATGTTATTTAATTCCGTGCAACAAATTGCTGGAAGCACATATACATAAGTTTATGCATTGGGGTGGTTCGTAAGTTGAGATCATATTTATACTCTCGCAACAAAGTTGCTAAGAGAGTAACATAGTTTAAATCCGGATGCAGTGCAAGCGATAACTTGAGTAAAAATTTAGATGTCTTAATGAAACTTGGTACACATGTTTCTTGGAGCCTGAGAGGGTTGCTATTGGACAAAATCGGAGCACTGCCACGCCCACAAAATGGCGAAAACCGAAAACCTATCAAGTGCCATAACTAAGCCATAAATAAAGCTATAAAAGTAAAATTTTGTACAAGGGATCGCACCAGGAAGATGCATATTTGGATGTAATTTCTTTGAAGAAGAGGGCGTGGCCCCGCCCCCTACTAAGTTTTTTACATATCTCGTAAACTACTAAAGCTATTACAACCAAAGTTTCTAGAATCGTTTCTTTTAGATACTACCTTATACAGTCCAAAAATGGAGAAAATCGGATTATAACCACGCCCACCTCCCATATAAAGGTTAAGTTGAAAACTACTATAAATGTTTTAATTCAGTAAGTAAAACCACCAGAAAGCTTAAATTTCATTATAAAGATGGTACAGAAGGACTGCACTCAAATTGGTATACACAATTTTAAATGGGTGTGGCTCCGCCCACTTATGAGTCAAGCATCATAACTCCGGAACTACTCGACCGATTTCAATGAAATTTGATTTGCAATATTTTCCTTTCATCCCAATGATATGTTGTGAAAATGGACGAAGGCAGTTCACAACCACGCCTACTTCCTATATTCCAGAACTTTGAAGTCGATCTGAATCGTAACATAGTAAAGGTGTGGCTGTATCATGAAGATTAGCAAAATTCCATTCAAGAGAAAGTGGCTATAGCAGAGAGAAAATGAGAGTAGGATAGACATAGTGTTAGAGAGAGGAGAGCGTGAAGAGAGAAGAGAAAGGCATTGTGTGAAAAAGTGTATATGACAGAGGGGGTAAAATAAAAATTGAAAAGGAGATAGCAATATATGAGAGAGAATAATAGGAGGCAACGAGTAAATAAAACGTTCTTTGTATTCGATATATTTTGGTAAGAAAAAAAATTAAAAAAAAAAATTTTATTCTCAAATGGCATAAAAGAAATCAAATATTGAGTCAAGTATTCACGAAACAATAGCTGCAACCAAAAAAAAAAAATAAAATAACTTTAACATCAACACCAAAGTACATGTTAACATTTAGACTTAAAAATTTAGTGTTTATCGAGAACCAAAGTTTAATCGTAAATTTCGTATAAAATGTGTAAAGTCTTTGGTCGAGTGTGTGGGTGAGCACAAAACAATATGTTACATGCCTGTATGCTTTTAGGCGCAAGGGCGCCAGTACATAGCTAACGGCATAATGTGACCGAAATTTGTAATTTTGAATAGCGCTGCTGGCAGTGCGTGTTACCTCGGTTCTACAAATACGTAATTTATATAGAAATGTATTTGACTGTGTGTGTTCGCATGTAAACACTTGCTGTTAGGTGTTTGCTTGAGCTATTTTTGTGGCGAACAACTTGATAACAATATAAAGTGACAGCAAGTTATTACTTCCCCATTTCTTGCACTTGCATTGTTATTGTTATTTGTTCAACGAAAATATTTGGCAGTCACACCAGAGCAGGCCCGTAGCCAGCTTTTCATTTCGGGGGGGGGGGGCTGAAGTAAAAACATATATAAACTTTACATTTTCTGTTTATTAAAAAAAACAATATAAATTCATATACATATTACTTAAATTATTTGGTAATTGTAACTTAAATAAGTAATATTTTTCTTTTCTTCTTGTTTGCCATATCATTAATTACTTCATCTGGATCTATTTTAATATCCCAGTGCACTGCAATAACAGCAAGTGCACTCAGCCGCTCATTGCCCATCACACTGCGTGGTAAAGTTTTTATTCTTTTTAAGGTTGAAAAAGTTCTTTCAACGGAAGCGGTCGTCACTGGAAGAGTTGCTAAAATTGTAAGCAGGTAGTGAATATTTTTAAAATACGTTGCATCGACGAGAGTATATCCTCATTCACTAATAAACGTTCTGTCATGTTTTGAATCAGAGCATCAACGCATGGAATAAATATTGCAACTCTGAAGTGGCTTTCAGGGGTTGTGTAAGGTGGATTAGCACGAGTAGTTTGACGCGAAGTCACTCTAGGCACTACAAGATCTGTGTCAAAAAGATCTTTAGACATTTGTGATGCTGTTTGGAAAATATCGTTGAAAAAACCATCCGCTGTTTCTCTTATCTGGTGCAGAGTTCTTATTAATTCTTTGGCTCGGTTCATTGCTGATACAAAATCCATAAGTTTTTCTTGGAGTTGCTTTTGCTTTCTGGTGCGTGGTTCTGTATAACGTCCTGGAAAGTTGTGTTTGCATTTGAATGGTTTCTAAATAAATTTGCTATTTCATTGACAATACCAAGGCAGTTCCGTATTGAAGGTAATGACATAGTATTAGAAAGCGCAAGGTTCAATCGGTGACTAGCGCAATGAACATATGCTTTTGGATACAGTTGTCTTATCCTGGTTTGCACTCCACTTAAATGCCCTGACATGTTTGCTGCTCCGTCATATCCCTGTCCAACCAACTTCGCCATATCAAGATGGAGATCTGTACAACGCTTAAGAATGACTTTTGATAAGTTTTCAGAAGACTGATCGGTAATTGGAATAAAGCCCACAAAATCTTCACGAAGTGCTGGATATTTGGATGAGAAGTCTACATACCGTAGATATAACGAAAGTTGCTCTTTACCTGCAACATCCATTGTTTCATCACCAAGAATGCTAAAACACTTTGCGCTATTCACTTTATTAATTATTTTGTTTGTCACAATATTAGCACTAGTCTCGAGAATCTCACGAACGGCGACAGTCAGTCACCGTCTAGTGTAGTTGCGTACGGCTGTTATAGGTTTGAGCTGAGTTGTGTATAAGAGTTTCAAAAGATTCAGTCAGTGATAAATCATTTTATTTGCGATTTATTTAAAAAATTTCCTTATTCAGCCCTCTAGCCCCCCCCTGGCTACGTGCCTGCACCAGAGTTTTCTAATTTTGTACCAAAGATCGCAAAACAATGGCAGAAGTTTTTGAACTCAAAGAAAGTGTGAGTTAGAATTTTGCACATAAGTTCTTTAGTACACATGTGTGTATATACAACATAATAAGTACATGGATTTATGTGAAGAAGCTGTGTGGAGCGTGGTGCTTAAACTCCATTGCTTCTATTCTTATAGAATACCTTTGAAAGGCAAGCTCAAGGACTTCATTAAAGATACTTACAAATAGTTTATAAATAAAAGCGCTAAAAATTTAAATAAAACAAAAACGATTTGGGATATCAATGGAATTCTTTATACATTCGCTGCCATTTTGTATGGAACTTGATTTCTTTTGCATGGCCTCCACGGGCACGCTCCAGACGCTGAACCCAATTTTCGATGGTTTTCAATCATAAATCGGCCGATACTGCTGCATTTTCACATTCGTATTTCGTACGAAGTTCATCAATCGACGCTGGCTTGTTAGCATGGAGCATAGACTTGACTTAGCGCCACAGGAAATAGTCTAACGGCGTCAAATCGTACGACCGAAGCGGCCAATTGATTGGACCATTTCGTGAGATAACACGTTCACCAAAGTTGGTTTTCAATAAATCAATTGTGACATTCGTTGTGTGGCTTGTGACGCCGTCCTTTTGGAACCACATAGCATATAGAACCAGTTTAAGCATATATCATCGAAAGTAGGTTCAAAACTCTCATGGAGTACGTGTGGATTGCTGCCTGACCAATAACGCATATTTTGTTTATTGACGAAGCCATTCAACCAGAAATGAGCCTCATCATAATTGGCCATGGCGCTCTTAATTTGAGTCCACTAACTTCGAATTTTGATGACAATGTTTGAATGACAAACCATACTGAAGAGAAATATAAAAAAAGAGCGGAGAGAGTGTCCTATTAAATAGAGTCTCTATGTAACAGTTCTCACGTGTAGCTAAGTTAGGTCAAGTATGTATAAATGGAGCTTTACCCCAGCTCTCGCAACAAAGTTCCTAAGAGAGTATTACAGTTTTGTTCACATAACGGTCGTTTGTATGTCATAAAACTAAAGGAGTTAAATATAGGGTTATATATATCAAAGAAATAAATAACATCAGAAACATTAAATTTTACAGAAGAAATGGCAGAAATAAGTTGCACTCAGTTTTTTATAATAAATGGAAAATGGGTTTGGCGTCGGCCACTTATGGGTCAAAAACCATATCTCAGGAAGTACTCGACCGATTTCAATAAAATTCGGTACATACTATTTTCTAGATACCCTGATAATACGTATGAAAAATGGACGAAATCGGTTCCCAACAACGACTACTTTCCATATACAAGAACTTTGAATTCCATCTGATTCCTTCACTTGTGGCATGACTTATGGAAAAATTGTCGAGATCGGACTATAACTTTTCAATGCCCCGGATATCGAACATGAAGAACTGAGTGCATAAGGGTAATTTTTCACCGAAAATATCGGTAAATCTCTAAGATATTTTAATTTAATTCTGAGGGAATCTTTTTCTTCTAATAGTGTGTCTTTGACCAAAAATGGGTAAAATCGGTTCATTATTATTTACCTCAGGCCTCATATATTATTTATGTGGGTTCTATGCAGTAAATAAATTCACTTTAACACAACTTTATCAAATGCAAACGTTCAACTTTATTAAATGGAAATTATTAGCTTAAATTTAACTTAAACTTTATCAAACTGAAGTGAAGAGGACCTGGCTCGGTGACGACTCGTATTGTAATGTCTCGCTGCCGTTCGGTTAAGTTTTACAAAAGGCTATTCGATCAAGTGGTCGTTCGTTAAAACGGTTGGTAGTTCTGTTTATAGTGTGTAGAGATAATTTGTAATAGATTATGTAATAGAGTTCGGTATTTAGTGCTGCCACTGTATCCCAATCCCACATTCGGTCATCCTGATGTATCGTTCGTCTCGAATGATGGCTCCCATCTTTTCATGTTCTCCGCGATAGTGGTAGTGCGCCCCGGACCTTCGTGATCACCCACTTTCTCCACCTCATATCGACCGTGTCTCTTGATTTGAATAATTTTGTATGGGCCGAAAAATTTTCCTTTCAACTTGAGCCCTGTACCATACTGAGTTCGTTTTATCGCTACCAGTTCATCTATCTTGTAACTATCCTCTTTCTTCCTAGTCTTGTTAAATGATTTCCTATTTTCTTCGCGAATCTTTAAAATGTTTTGTTGCGCTTCTTTGCGCAATGCTTCTCGTTCTACATCTAGCTCTTCGATGTGCATATCGTTTAGTAGTTCTTTTAATTCCATTACAGTGTTGACCCTCATTTCGACGCCCGTAAGCAAACGGAATGGTGATACTTTCGTGCTTCTCGGTGGGGTGTTGTTTATTGTTTGCTGTACACATTCTGTGTACTTATACCAGGATGTCGGACTATTAGCGCACAGTTTTGCCAGCATTGGCACGATAATTTTGTGCATCCTTTCTACCTGCCCGTTACCCCTTGGAACCCCAGTGGCGGTCATAAGGTGTTGAATTCCTTGTTCCTCACAATATTCTTTGAAAGTATGCGATGTGAACGCAGTCCCCCTATCGGTTATAATTCGCTTTGGGTTCCCGAAAATAGCTGATTGTTTTTTCAGACTAGTAATTACGCTTTCGGTACATGTAGTTCGAGTGGGATACAACCACACGAATTTCGTAAAAGCATCTACCACCACCAAAATGTGATTATAAGATTTGTTAGTTGTTTGCATCGGACCTACGTGGTCTATATGATATGTGCTGAGAGGTTCGTTGTCTTTTGGTATTGGGGTTAGTAACCCTTCCTTCCTGCCTGCTTTCCTGTCTGTAATTATGCATTCAACACAGCTCCTAACCACTTTCTCTAATTTGGGTGTGAGCCTAGGAATATAAAATGTTTTTTCGATTGCGTCCCGAGTCTTCTTGGTTGAAAAATGACCCTGTCTATGAGCTATTCGAATAATTTCATCCTCCATCTGTGCTGGTACTACTATGAGATCCTTAATGGGATCCTTATAGAGTACCCCTCGTTTAACATAATAATCTTCGTATGCCCCATATTCTACCGCTTTCATTACTGCGCGCACCCAATCGTCTCCTAGTTGGGCTTGCTGAAGGCGATAAAACAACGTATCTTCCAAAAGAAGGCAAGATATCCTACTGAGCGCATCGACGTGTTTTAGTTTACTACCACTTCTATGTTCGATTTGATAATTGAAATCCTGTAAGAAAAGTGCCCAACGCGAAACCCTAAGTGGTACGTCCGTTTTCCTCATTGTCATTGTAAATGCGTTGCAGTCGGTAATGATTTTAAATTGAATGCCTAACAGGTATACGCGCCATTTTTTTAGAGCCTCTACAATGGCTAGCACCTCCAACTCGTAAGAGTGATATTTCTCTTCGGATGATGTGGTCTTGCGACTCATGTACTGAATGGGATGGAAAAGCTGGTCGTCGGTATCCCTTTGAAGCATAACTCCTCCATACCCGTACATGGATGCATCTGTATGGACCTCCGTTGCTGCTTTTGGGTTATAGAGTCTGAGAACCGGTGCGGTAATCAAAGCGGTCTTCAGTTGTTGAAAAGCAGCAATTTGTTCATCTCCCATGACAAACGCGGTATTCTGTCTTAGTAACCCCGACAATGGGCGTGCTATCGTTGCGTAGTCTTTGATAAAACGTCTAAAATACGAAGTTAGTCCCAAGTATCGCTGCAACGACTTAGGGTCATGAGGTAAAGGAAAATTCTTTATGGCTAAGGTTTTCATATCTGACGGTCTAATAGTACCCCTTTCTACAACATATCCTAAAAAATCTACTTTCTCCCTCAGGAATTGGCATTTTTTCCACTTTATTTTTAAATTACACTCGGCGGCCCTCTCTAATACCCGCCGTAACTTTTGAATACTTTGGTTATTATCCCTGGCAGGGATGATTAGATCATCCATATATGCTATGCACGTGCCATCTTGTATCAAGTCCCTCAAAACTACTAAAATGAATCTGGAGAATACTGCAGGCGAGTTTGATATTCCAAAAGGAACGAAAGAAAACTCGTACTGGCCACTATGGGTCACAAAAGTGGTGTATTTTCTGGATTCTTCCTCTACTGGAACGTGGAAGAATCCATTTTTCAAGTCGAGTGTCGTAAATACCTGAGCCCCTTGTAATCTTTCTAGTACATCATCTATGAGTGGCATCGGAAAATTGTCCTTTAAAATTTTGAGATTTAATTTTCGGTAGTCGCAACATAGCCTTTTACTTCCGTCTTTTTTCCCCACTAGCACCACCGGCGATGCATATTCGGAATAACTAACGCGAATAATCCCCTCCTCTAACCACTTTTTGACCTGTTGTTCTACCATACATTTGTCGACATATGGCATTCTTCTCGGTCCTTGATATACCGGCGTCTCGTCGGTTAACAAAATTTTCATTTCTATTGGTGACTTAAATTTTTGGTTTGGGTTATAACTTTCTACTAGTTTCCCTATTGACTCCCTGTACTCACGTTCTAGGTGCGACAATTCGCAATCTATACCTTGGCTATTCTTGACATCGGCTGTCATACATATGTCTCTAAACTCACTCAACCAGATCTGGCACAATCCTTTCTCAACGCGTTCTGTCCCTATCGCTTGTGTGCCCCTTGGCTTTTCCACAAACGTAACATGTTCCTCTACTGCTTGTGTGCCCCCTGGCTTTTCCACAAGTGATTCCTCTACTGCTTGTGTGCCTCCTGGCTTTTCCACAAACGATTCCTGTACTGTTTGTGTGCTCCCTGGCTTTTCCACAAACGATTCCTTTACTGCTTGTGTGCTCCCTGGCTTTTCCACAAACGATTCCTGTACTGCTTGTGTGCTCCCTGGCTTTTCCACAAACGATTCCTGTACTGCTTGTGTGCCCCCCGGCTTTTCCACAAACGATTCCTGTACTACTTGTGTGCCCCCTGGCTTTTCCACAAACGTAACTCCTTCTTCTGTTATTACCATGTTAACTGAGTTGAGCACACTGTTTCCTACTATCGCCGAGTAACAAATATCCCGTTCTCTAACCGCGTGAAACACCACTGGTATGTTAATATTGTCCACTTTTAACTGACAAGAGAAACTACCCATTGTATTGAGTACGTTATTCCCTATACCCGTTAACCGTCGGACATCATTATCCAACTTTATATTTCCCAACATCATCAACACGTCGTATCGCAATAAACATAAATCGCAACCCGTATCGAGCAGCGCCGAGAATTTGAAGTTGTTTATATACAAATCTTTAAATATCACGCATTTGCCCGGCTTCTCGTTTGCTAGAGTGTTAGCCCTTTCTGACTTTACTTTATCCTGAGGCTCATTACATCGCGCTGCATGATGCCCCGTCCGACCACATTTGAAACATTGCCTCCCTTTTGGGCATATATTTGCCAGGTGTCCCAATTCATTGCACCTATAACAACGCTTATCTCCTGCCGTACGTTCCTTAACTGTTGACTCAACTTTCACTTCCTGCCTCGCTGCAGCCGAGTTGTAGCTCTGCTGTTGTTGCTGCCTACCCGCACGAACTTTCTCGTAGATAACAATTTGTTCTTTAAGTTGATCTAAATTCTTTGCCTGATATAAATTGGTTTTTCCTACTCTGGTATCAGGAATCCCTTCTACAAAATATTCGATCAGACTCTGCTCATCGAGATTAATAGAGCTACCCATTTCCATCAATTGGTATAAATATTCGCGGTAGTCTTCATTATTCCGTTTGCGTCGATTACGCAATTGCCGGTGTATCTCGATCGCCGATACCCTTACCCCAAATTCTTTTATTAACGCGGTTTTGAATGCTACCCAGTTACTAATGCCACGTTGGCTTCGCATGTACACCTTTGCTGCACCTTTGAGGAGTTGCTTAGCATAGATGTACTTTTGAATATCCGACCATTGTACAGCCAAAGCATTTTCTTCAAATTCCTTAACCCACTCTTCTACCGACGGCTGACCTACACCACTAAACAGACTTAACGAATCTTGAATGTCGCGCAAGGTGAACGGTGTGCGCTCAACGAGGCCGTTGCGCACCACACTACACACTGGGGAAGCCGTTTCTTCTACATCCGTACTGTCCCCCTCACTTTCACTATCTACCATTAGCCCAAAGTGTTCACATAACCTGTCCTGTAGCGTAGCCTTGCGTCCCGTTGTTTGTAGTTCTAATTCCCTTAACTTGTCCCTTAATTGGGTAACCGATAAAGAAAAAATTTCGTTTCTGTTCATAACGAGTGTCAACCGTGGCCTTACAATATTATAAGTTATTATTACAAAATATTTTCAAATATAGTTTACATATACGGCGATTTAGGATAAAATACTATAAGGAATTTTGAGAACAATTGTTATATGTATATATTAATACAGTTAAGAAATAGATTACTGTTACAGATAATATGTACTCGTTAATGCGTATATACCGTATGTACAGTATGTATAAGTATACGCAATCGAAATGACAAATATGCATATACTTTTGCCAAAAATAATATTTAAATTCGGTTTAATTTATTCAAATCGAGATTCATTCGTAATTTTGCAATGTAACTCTGCTAACTTTACATTTTAATTCATATCGTAGCTAAATCTTTACATTATACATAAATGATTATAAAGAAAGGTCGAAATTATCATTACCAGGAATGCGCAAAAATTACTTGGAGTTAGCGATATAAAATTTTTACAGCATAAGCTTATTTAATTAAATTGATGTTCAATAAAATAAGGTTTGTTTCTTACAATACATTTTGCATTTACAAAATTTTTTCAAAAAAGTCAACGGTACCTTTGCATTTTTTGGACGTACCCTCTTCTCCTGCTCGTAACTGTAACCTTATGCGCGCTAGTCTTTCTTGTACAGTTGTCGGCGTTGATATTTGATGTTGACGCTGATGTTAACGCTGTCGTTGGCGTTGATGTTGCTGCTGATGTCAACGCAGTCGTTGGCGTTAGCAATTCTGCCTTTGCGTCCGTTATAATTTCCTTGCACCGTTACCCTTCGAGACTGTGTGGTTGTGCACCGACCTGCTGTATATCGGATTGAAGCGTTCCCGCTGATGTTAAATATGTTGTTTATCAGCCTTTGACTTCTGCGCGTACACTCGCACACCCCGTCTACGTTCAGCGTTGATGCGCTGTCCTTCTGCCGTCGATCGTCGTCACCGGCCAGGTAAATTATATTTCTTCACCCCACACCTGACACCAATTTGTGGGTTCTATGCAGTAAATAAATTCACTTTAACACAACTTTATCAAATGCAAACGTTCAACTTTATTAAATGGAAATTATTAGCTTAAATTTAACTTAAACTTTATCAAACTGAAGTGAAGAGGACCTGGCTCGGTGACGACTCGTATTGTAATGTCTCGCTGCCGTTCGGTTAAGTTTTACAAAAGGCTATTCGATCAAGTGGTCGTTCGTTAAAACGGTTGGTAGTTCTGTTTATAGTGTGTAGAGATAATTTGTAATAGATTATGTAATAGAGTTCGGTATTTAGTGCTGCCACTGTATCCCAATCCCACATTTATGATGATTTTTTATCTATTGGGCTCATGGCTATTGGGCGTATGGCTCAAAATGTGTTTTCTTAATAAAATTCCATCAATAAATTGCGTGAGTATTAAATGTTCGGTTGCGCCCGAACTTAGTCGTTGCTTACTTCTTTCAGATACGGTTTGTGTATATATGTATGAAGTTAGGAAATATTTAATTACTTTTAATTAATCCTAACTTTTCAATAATATGAAAGTTTTTCTTTTTTACAGACGATGAAATAAAATAAAATTTGACAACCAATTATTCAAATTAATGAGAAACAACAACCTGCAAACCACATAATGGCACACATTTTCCATGAAATTAGTTATTATTAATATTATATGTTATTGTATGATTAAATTAAATTTGTAAAGTTTGGCACAGTTTTCACAGCATGCGTAACTATATACAAATTAGAAAAAAAAAACAACAACTTTCAATTAGCGCTAAATTAGTTAATAACCATCTACTTAAAATAGCTGGAAAAATATTTTGTTTAAAATCTGTTGTTTTCTGTGAAAAAGAATTTTTTCACAATATTCCCGGAAGTTTGCTAAAGGCAGTTGCAATATATTATTTGAGAAAAATTTTTAGGAAAATTATTATCGTAATAACGGGGCAACTAAATACTAGTACTAATATTTACTACTACTAATTCTACTGAATACATGATAAATAAATTCAAATGGAAGGTTATATAATGTTGAATAAGATATATGGCAGCTGAGCGATTATATTTGGAATGCATTGGATTGTATGAACTTCGAGAAGATTGAAAATAGTTGTCACATGTCATTGGTGCTCTAGAGGTCATTATTTATGTATAGTTTGAGTTGTCTGGAACATATTGAGCTTAAGAACGTGGCTATATGGAAAGTAGGCGTGGTTGTAAGTCGATTTTGTGTGGTAAATCGATCTTAATCAGCGTTTTAATCGAGCAGAGTCTGGTTAATTAATCAATTAGCTCCTGTGTGAAAAGACCATTCAAATGGTACCTAGGAACATGCATTAAGGCTAATCAAGACATCTGGGTTTCAACTCTCTCCCTAAAATTTGTAATTTGGTTTTAAATAGATTTCTACCCCGATTAAATTAAGATATTATGAATAACTGTTTTGTTAATACAACTTTTTCACACGCTTATTAGAGCGCTTTATAATTAGAGTTCAATGTATTAATACGCCAGTATATTTATAGCTGTTGAAAGGCAAAATTCAAGGTTTGCAAAATAAAATTTTTTAAATATTTACTGTTACCAAATAAAAATGTCGCGATTTTTTTCACTTTTTTTAACACTTTAATATTTAATGGCCTTATGTATAATTATTAATTGAAGTAGCTTAAAATATTTTGATTTCGCAAACTGGTTGCTACATCGAGCTTAATTGAATTGAAATGTTAAATATGTGGAAAATACTTAATTGCTGCCATCAAAGTGAATGGAAGTCTTAATTACAGTAAATCGAATTGAGATTTCTCCATTTTACGTAGTACATTGTATGTTTGTTTATTTATTTGGCGCTTCGTTGTCAATTAATGATTACTTAAATATACATAGGTCCCATCTATATCTCAATGTGTAAATGCTCAAAATAAATGTAGTATTTTACTAAATTTTGTTTATATAAATGTGTATAAATGAATGACGAGAGAACTTGATTTTGCGTTGTCTGTCTAACCGTCTGTACTTTTTTATGTCAGAGCAGTTAATAATAAAATATTTGGATGTATTGATGAAAGTCAGAAGCTTGTCTTAATCGGACAATTATCACGCCAGTAAATAATAAAAGTGTTAAAAATGAAGTTTTTTTTTGTATAGATAGGTCAATGGAGTGTGGATATTCAATTTTTTGAGAATTGAATATGAGTAATGTTTATAAACGGTAGTTATCACTGTTTCTTATTAAGATTTGAAAGTATCCAAAATGGTATCCCAAAGGCATTTACTTTCCAGTGAAACACTTTTTATATTATATCAGGTTCTCTGATTCTACAATAGATAACCAAAGCAACGATAAAGGGAAATTACTGAGCACTTATTGTACCCCTGTTTCCATCTTTATCGAATCAGGTTCATATTTCTCTTAGATGCATGTGGCACATAATTTCTAATGCTTAAAATCATATATGGGACATTAAGGGTGTGTCATGTTTTCATCCATTTATTTGTAAATTAAAAAGATCAAGAACGGCTAAGTGCGGAAAGAAATCCGAAGAATTAAAATCATATTATATACATAAATTAAGAGAACAAAGTATGTACCGATCTCTTAAACTTTAGGTACCAAATAAGGGAAGAGTGGTTAAAACCATTCAATTAAATATACAAGTACAGGGATTAGATGAAGGTCTGTACCAAGTTCAATTATTTTTGACACTAAAAAGAAATATTCTATCTCAATTGAATTAAAATATCTGCGAGATTTAACGATATTTTCGCTGAAAATTTACTCATAGGCACTGAGTTCTTCATGTTCGATATCCGGGGCATTGAAAAGTTATAGTCCGATTTCGACAAAAAAAAAGTAATGCCACAGATGAAATAGAGTATTTGTGTAAAGTTTATTCCGCAATCTTCATTGGTTCCTAATGTAGCTATTATAAAGTGAAGGAATCAGATGGAATTCAAAGTTCTGATATATGGAAAGTTGTCGCGGTTGTGAACCGATTTTGCCCATTTTTCATACGTGTCATCAGGGTGTCAATAAAATATTATATACCGAATTTCATTGAAATCGGTCGAGTACTTCCTGAGATATGGTTTTTGACAAATATACGATTTTATTACGATAACCCATTTATTGACCCATATTTTTGTATAAAGTTCACTAGAAGTTCGAAAATCATTACAAAGATGCTTTGATAAATTATCCACCAATTCTAACTATTTTTGCACCAAACTACAGAATATCTAGTATAAATAAGTAGGCCAAAATGTTATAAGGTAAGGATAACCACTTAGTTTAGTTAAGATATTGTTCGATATTGCGTCGTGGTTCTCATGTCGGGTGTCTGAAGGTTTGAAAATGTGTAGGCCAATTTCGATTAATTTCTGAATGAGTGTTGCCACACATTAAAGACACTTTTTGTGTTAAAATTCATTTCAATATCAGTTCAATATTCAGTTATACTTGATTTACGTAGTGGAAAGTAAAATAAAAGAAATTAGTTGAAGAAAAACTATAACCTAAAAATCTAGACATCTGTGTCCTGTTGAAATAAAGTGAATAATTAAAAGTAATTGTGTGTTTCAAGTGTATATATATACATACAAAATTGGAAATTTTTGTGAAATTAAAACCATTGCTAAAGTCCAACACATTTTATTACCCCAAAACAAAAAAAAGAAAGCATTTCAATAGTCGCTGATTGCACTTGACGCTGCGCTTCAGTTCCAATAAAAATCACTTTGACATATCACATACGTAGCCAAATTAGGTGCTCGTTATTGTTTAACAAGTGTAATCAAATATCTGGTATCGCATTTCGAAATTCCCCAGCAAAAACAAAAACACGCCGCAACAACAATGATTAACAAAGAATGATAATAGATACCAGTTCGGCTTTGGGCTTTGAAGCTTAGCAGCGTTTAGTTTTTGCTGGACATTTCAATTTATAGCGCTTTTGTCTCTATTTCAAGCATCAAAATATACAACTTGTTTCCATTTGAAATTTGAATTATGCATAAAAATTTGATTTTAAACAATGAACCACTTACCACACTACAACAGCCAGCAACAAAAATATATGTAGAATGCGAAATGTTGGCGCCAGCCGATGAGCTGTAAAAGGAACAAAGAAAGCAAGAAAATGAGAAACAAAGAGAGATAGTTAATAATCAATTTTTGGTATGTGAAGATTAAGTTTAAAGCATTTAAATTGGCTCATTAGCGGTTTTGGTATATGCTAAAAATGTCTCGATGAAGATTTCGTAGATTAGATAAGCGGGAATATAATAAATTCATATGATCGTTTAGATCGCAAGATATCAACGCCAATAATATTTATAACGATTGTTTACTTTGATATTAACGATATGAAGATACGCTGTGTATAATGTTAGAAACAAGATTCACAAGATAAATTGATTTCCAAATGGCTTTCGAGCGGTCCGGCTTAAACTCAACCCTTTACAAAGCTTGTATTTCACGCTGTTGAGGCAAAAATAGAAAATAATCATGATATAACCACGCCCATCTTCTATAAAATGGTAACTTAATATCATATTACTATAACTATGTTGACAAGAAACCGAAAACTAGGTATATATGTTGCTGTAACAATCTTAACTATTCAAGTTCAAGTTCAAATAATAGTCTGTGTTCAAATTCGATAACTCATAAACTACTCGATCAATTTTAACCAAATTTTATATACATCATGTTGTTGTTATTTTGAGAATAAAAGGCTATCAACTTCAGGAATTCCGCTGTAATTCTATAGTATAGCCATAAATCAGTCAATATGTGAGTAAATTATATGGGGATTACCCAAGAGTGTTCTAAAGAGTTCTAAAAAATGAACGAAATCGGTCTCTCGGCATATTGTTGTAAGGTCTTTGCATAGTCTTTACATAACTAATAATATTATATATTATAAAATGCTTATACAAATCGTTTAGATTTTAACGGTATACATATATTGTTCATTTTATAAATATATTTTAATGAATTCGTTGTAAAAAATCGAGAGCAACTGAACCGCAATGACTATGATAAGCGTGCATTCATTCAATTCAATTCGCTTTCAATTATATGTATGTATTATATATTTATTAAAAAAATTATTTATATCAAATTAGTATTAAATACTTTAATAGCGCACTTACGTATAAATTAACTGTGACTTTACTTATTAAAAATATTCATTACAATTCATTGGTGATTTTAACAATTAAATAATTGCCATTAAAAGCTGAGATATGTGATTTTCCCATAATTAAATCGCTCTTTAAAATTAATATTTATTTTATACAGCTACCGTTATTAATTTAATACAATTAAAAGTATATTAATTCATTTTAATTTCGAGTATTTATGGGATTATATGCTTTATGATTATGATATATAGATAATTCGAAAGAATTCCACTTTGTATCATACAAAAACTTAATTCACTTTAAATTGATTACATTTAATAAATGTATGACACATTATGGACACAAACAATTTCATTTACGGCAATTCTTCAATTTATGAGAATATGCATATTTCTAAAATACGTATTACTATAATTTTCAAAATTTTTTTTTGAGAATCACATCCACATTTGCAGAAAATATTTACATTTGCTTTCCAAATTTTCATTTCCCACTCCAGTTATATCATGTATAGTCAGGAAAGTTCATATCGATTAAATGTGTATCGTAAAAAAATTTCAAATTAACTCCTTAAACTATGTAACATTTTACCTGCATCATAATATGTGTATATCGTTAATAATATATCGATATAATAATTATTTATCGATTACCGAAGTTATCGCCTACACATTTTAAAGTAACGTATTTTTATACTCTCGCAACAACAAAGTTGCTAGAGAGTATTATAGTTTTGTTCACATAACGGTTGTTTGTAACACCCAAAAGTAAACGAGTTAGATATAGGGTTATATATACCAAAGTGATCAGGGTGAAGAGTGGAGTTCAAATCCGAATGTCTGTCTGTCCGTCTGTGCAAGCTGTAACTTGAGTAAAAATTAAGATATCTTGATGAAACTTGGCACACTTATTTCTTGGCACCATAGGAAGGTTGCTTTCGAAAATGAGCAAAATCGGACCACTGCCACGCCCACAAAATGGCGAAAACCGAAAACACATAAAGTGCCAAGCCATAAATAAAGCTACGGAAATAAAATTTGGTACGAAGGATCGTACTATGAAGGGGCATATTTGGATGTAATTTTTTTGGGGAAGTGGGCGTGGCCCCGCCCCCTACTAAGTTTTTTGTACATATCTCGCAAACCAATAGAGCTATATAAACCAAACTTTCTGCAGTAGTTTTTTTTAGCCACTTCCTAATACAGTCCAAAAATGAAAGAAATCGGATTATAACCACGCCCACCTCCCATACAAAAGTTAGGTTGAAAATTACTAAAAGTGGGTTAACTCATTAACGAAAAACGTCAGAAACACTAAATTTCACATAAGAAATGGCAGATGAGAGCTGCACTCAGATTTTTTTACAAAATGGAAAATGGGCGTGGCGTCGCCCACTTATGGGTCAAAAACCATAGCTCAGGAACCACTCGACCGATTTTAATGAAACTTGGTTTGTAACAGTTTCCTTACATCCCAATGATATGTTGTGAAAATAGGCCAAATCGCTTCACAATCACGCCTACTTCCTATATACCAGAACTTTGAAGACGACCTGAATCGTTTACTTTACAATATATAAAGTAAGTACTAGTGTAGATATCGGTGCAGAACTTTGCACAAATACTATGTTAATAGTATGGCAGCCCCATTCTAAAAATCGCCGAAATCGGACCATAGGTTTTTAAGGCCCCATATATCGAACACGAGGACCTCGGTGCTTCTAGCCTAATATTATGGTTTCCAACTTTCAATGGACTTTATACAATATATATGACGAATATGTGGGTCAAATTGTGTATTATATAATATAAATAAAGTTAAATAAATAAATTGCGAGAGTATAAAATGTTCGGTTACACCCGAACTTAGCCCTTCCTTACTTGTTTCCCTTAAGGTACTTCATTATACAGTTCAAAAATGGAAGATTCGGATCGGATTATGTAAAGGTTATGTTGAAAGCTACTAAAAATGATTTAATTAAATAAGGGAAAACACCAGAAACCTTTAATTTCATTATAAAGAAGGTACAGAAGGGCTCCACCCAAATTGGTATACATTATTTGAAATGGCCGTGGGTCGAAAACCATACCTCCAAAACTACTCAACCAATTTCAATGAAATTTGGTTCATAATATTTTTCTGCCATGCCAATGATCTATTATTATAATAGGCCAAATCGGTTGACATCTACGCCTTCTTCCCATATACCGGAACTTTAAAGTCGATCTGAATCGTAAGCACTAGTGAAGACATCGGAACAGAACTTGGCACAAATACTGCATTTATAGTGTGGCATCACGCTTCTAAAAATTGGCGAAATCGGACCATTAGGTTTCAGGGCCCCATATATCGAACCTCAGTGCTTCTAAATAAATATCAACCAGGAAACATATGTAGGTAAGTCTCTCATATATTTTGAAGAAATTCAGACAGAATCTTGTTCTTCAAATAGTGGATCTTAGCAAAAGATTAGTGAGCATATAATCTTGGAAAAAATGTAGAATTTGGGTGGCAAGAGTATAGAATTATTTTCGTTATTTTAATGCATTTTTTGCCGAATATGTTGGATTCAAAATAATTGGTTTTAATTAGTTCTGCATTCAGATTAGACGAAAAAACGGTAATATTACTTAAATACTTGTTTGAGTCAAAGTACTACCATACTGACCAACACAATGACGTCTGTGGTTAAAAGGAAGTCAAGCAAATTTTCCGTAACTTTTACGTCATAAATCTCTGTCAAGAGACAAACATTTTATGAGCTCTCCTTGAGTACACAAATAATTAAACTAGAAATTATAGTAAAAAGCTTAGATACTTAAAACTTTTTCGAAACAAATATCTAACTCTATACTTTACACACTTTTGCTTAAATTTTTATCTAACCTTTAGTAACCTCTGCTGGAAATTTATTTGCCAGTGGCAGACACATTTTATTATTATTTTAAAGCATTAAGCTGCAGCAAGGTCACCACCGCCATATTGCACGCTGCCATCACATCAACTCCATCATTTGTTATTGTCACTATTTGTCCTTCTCGCTGCAGAAGCATTTTACAAGCAACTCACTCAGTTCAACAAATCGCTGAATGTCATGCAAAAGATTTTATGACACGGTTCAGCGAAAATAATATTTATATATAAGCATTACCAACACTTGTTGTTATTGCTTGCAACAGTGTTGCCACTTACTGCCTTATGTCGCAACAAATATATGTATGTATGTGTACTTGTATATTCGATATGTTATGTGTCATGTTATGTTTTATGCGCTGCAAAGTTAAACCCGGTGAGTATATACATACATATGTATGTGAATGAGTGAGTGTGTGTGGCCGAAGCTGTAAAAGCAAATATTTGTCAATAAATAACAAAATCTGAAATGATGTGGACAAAGTAGTGTAAATAGAAGTATGCTGTAGAGTACCGCAAGTGACAGTAGTTTGGCTTAAAATTTCAGAAGTGATCTATCAAAAACAGGGAAGTGTTTTGGTGAAGTTTTTATTTTTTTAGAGTTGCCAACTCTAAGAAATTTATAAAATAATTCATTCTGAAAATTAAGAGAAGTTGCAAAATGGTAAACTTTTTAGTATATGTATACTTGCGAACAGTTCGATGGAAATATAAATACAATTTTTAAGAGATTGTTTTTTAGAGTTGCCATTTTCAAAAATATGAAAAATAATGAATTAATTCAAACCGAAATTGCTGAAACTCCATGATCTATGGCAAATCAGTATAAAGTTTCTTTTAAACAAAATTAAAATAGAATAAATAAAAATGAAATGAAAGAGTTGCCACCTGTATGAAAATTATAAAATACTTTACCATAAAAATTATTAAGAGTTAAGAGTAGAAGGAATTCGAGAATATGTTTAAGCAGAGTTAAAGGAAAATTTAATAAAAAAAAAATTAAGCAGAGTTGCCATCACTATGAAAAAGGTAAATTGATGATTTAATTTGAACTTATGTTGCTGAAGTTAATCAAATTTAACAAAAATAATAATAAAGTTTCTGTGAGGGAAAATATTTTTTAAAGAGTTGCCACCTGTATGAAAAATATGAAATGCATCAATTTTTAATAAAGTAAGAGTTATAAATTGGAAGGTATTTAGAATTTTTTTCCAGGATATTCATTCTTTAAGAGATATGTTTTCAAAGAGTTGCCACCTGTACGAAAAATATAAATAACTTCACTATTAACTAAATGAGGAAAGGTTGTAAAGTGGTGAGTATTTGAAATATTTTTAATTAAATGAAAAAAAAAAAGAATTAACCGGCGTAGAATTGGTTACTTCACATGAACTCATGTTTAGTAACTAATCAAAGGCATTTGCTTAAGTTTTATATCGAAAATATTTTGATATTTTTTTGGAGCAGAGTTACCGCCTAAAACGAAAAATCAATATACCGAAATTAAAAGCGCAGTAACAAAATTGCTGAAATTTTTGAAATATATTCAACAAAACAAAGAAACAAGATAAGTTAAAAAGGTTGCCAACTGACTGACAAATAAAAATTACTACAATTTGTATAAAGTTGCCACATGGTATACTCCTAAAAGTATATTTCACATTTTAGTCAAAAAATTTGAATTGCACAGCGGTTATCATCGTACTAAAGAAATAAGCAAATAATGCATTTTGTGCCAAACGGGAAAATGAAAATTCCGACTAATTTAATTTTTTTTTTACTTTTCATCACGTAAAACAAAATAAATAGTCTGTGAAAATAATAAGCGTCCACAATAGTACATTTAATATGTTTGTCATCAATTGTTATTTAAGCACACTTACTGTCATTGAAATGTAAACAAAATTCAATTTTAAGCAGATTTTCTGGCATTAAAGCCATTACGGTTCAACGACTCAGTCAAAGTTCAGTACAAAAAATTCTTCAAAAAGAAAAAAATAAATAAACATTGCAATAATATTTTAATATTATTAATAGTATTCTCAGAATTTAAGTCTGAAGTCTGCGCATAAGCTTTGTCAGACTGCAGCTGCCAGAATGCCAAGTGCAGTCAGGCGAGAAGTACAGTGTGTTGTTGCGCAGGTGTGCTGGTGTTGGTGAAATAACTATTCGAGCTGGTTGAAAATAGCATTAAAGCTGGCGAATTACTCGCATGCAATGAACTGTACAACATGCCAACATCCAATTAAAATCCGTTGTGGAGATATACGGCAATAATGGCAATGTGCGTCACCACTCACACGCACACACACATTCGATTTTATATAAATATAGCATTTACCCCAACAGTTTTTTTTATACTCTCGCAACAAAAGTTGCTAAGAGAGTATTATAGTGTTGTTCACATAACGGTTGTTTGTAATTCCTAAAACTAAACGAGTTAGATATCAGGTTATATATACCAGGGTGACGAGTAAAGTTCAAATCCGGATGTCTGTCTGTCCGTCCGTGCAAGTTGTAACTTTAGTAAAAATTGAGATATCTTAATGAAACTTGGAACACGTGTTCCTTAGCACCATAAGAATGTTAAGTTCGAAGATGGGCGGAATCGGACCTTAATCGAACTTAAAATTTGGTACAAACGATTGTTCTAGGAAGTGGCATATTTGGATGTAATTTTTTTTTTGTGAAAGTGGGCGTGGCCCCGCCCCCTACTAAGTTTTTTGTTCATATCTCGCAAACTACTAAAGTTATATCAACGAAACTTTCAGGAGTCGTTTTTCTCTGGTATTTCCTTATATAGTCCAAAAATGGAGAAAATCGTATTATAACCACGCTTACCTCCCATACAAAGGTTATGTTGAAAACCAGAAACCTAAAATTTCATTATAAAAATTATACAGATGGTTCGGCCCACTTATGGGTCAAAAACCATATATCCGAAACTACTCGACCAATTTCAATGAAATTCGGTTCATAATATCCTCCACCATAATAGCTTCCTATTGATATGTTGTGAAAATAGCTCAAATCGGTTCACAACCACGCCTACTTCCCATATACCAGAACTTTGAAGCCAATCTGAATCGTTTACTTTACAATATATAAAGGAAGCACCAGTGCAGATATCGGAATGGAACTTTGCACAAATACTGCATTTATAGTGTGGCATCGCTCTCTATAAGTATTCAAGGCCACATACATCGAATATAACGAAAATATAGGTGAATCTCTCATATATTTTGAATAAATTCAGAGGGAATATTTGTCTTCTAATATAATGTCTCCGTGCCTAAAATACGTGAAATCGGGTCATAACTTCACCTAACTCCCATATACTTAATATTAGGATTTTCAAACTTTCAATGGACTTTATACCATATATGTATATGCCGAATATGTGGGGCAAATTGTTTGTTGTCTTAATAAAATTAAATAAATAAATTGCGAGAGTATAAAATGTTCGGTTACACCCGAACTTAGCCCTTCCTTACTTGTTTTAGTTCTGATGTTGGTAGCGAAAGTTTATCTGTTGTTAGCAACAACGAAATTCTGATTTAAACTTTGTTGTTGAAACTTTGTTAATACAAAAAAAATAATGATAAAATAAAAATATAAAATTAAAAGCAACTAAAATAGTTGGAATGTTTATTTTTACGTATTTTTTATTTTAATTGTAGTTAAATTTGAAAAATATCCGAATTACGGGTGCAGTCAAATATGAAGAGAGTATCATTTATAAAAATTCCAACAGTCTCACCAAATTATAAAAATAGGCAATGGCAGACAATGAACCGGATTGAACCACTCAAATTCGCTATACATATGTGACCCTGAAGAAGCAGAATTGCCACATCGTATACAATATATGTCTGAGGACTACTATAGACATCGATAAGATGTGTTTAGTGAGTACATTAAGAGCGTAACCAATTTGTAATTTTTTTTTTTTTAAGTTTTTACGAACCACACTCAATTTTCTGGTTTGAAAGCATATCATTAGACGTCACGAAATTATTCTTTTACTTCAGCTGAATGAGGATAGCGCTTTAGTATATTCCACAACATTAGTACTTGAGAACAAAAGCCTTTAAAATGATCTGCGGCTAAAGTTTTGAAACAAATCTGTTTTTTTTTCAAAATTTCGTCTTACCTCAAATATATAATATTACAGTGCTTAATTTTTTATCGAGTGGTGGTCTGAAGTTTGTAAGATTTGTATTCCAACTTAATGAATTTCGATGACACTTTTAATCTGATCTATACTTAAACAGTTAGTATTTATGGTAATATTATATATTGCTTAGAGAGATTGGATTTAATATATTTTATCAGACTACATAAATAGCGCAACATTTGTTTAGTAGCCTTAAAGTTAGCCTAACCTAGTTAGGTTAGATTAAGGAGTAGATCTCCAGCTGTAGAGTATCTTACATAGTCAGATTCGACTGTCCTTTGTGACACCCGGAAAACTCCTTATGATGCAACAAAGCGGTTGGACTCTGTAATAAAGTCCTTAAGCCGGCTAATGTCACTTGAAGGAGGAGTGGCCAATGACCAGTAAGCACATCAATGTTCACGGAGAGAAGAGTCTTACTAAGCGACAGCAGCTGTGAAGACCGTTTTCGATTTACTGTGGGCCAGAAAGATCTCGGTACTGCACAGGTGCTGTTTGGCGAGCTCACTCGAATACAGTGTGTCCAGCGCTCTGGCGCAATTGGATCACGGATTACCCACACGTTTTCACTCCGGCATTGCAAGTTTATCCGCTTTGCACTTTCAGGGATTCGGCGGAACCAACCATGTCGAATTATGAAGTAGTTCGAAGCTACCCATAACGAAGTTAGGCACTCCAGCTACCAGCTAAGAGTGTACAGTCATTGAATCCAAGGACAGTATTGCCACTCTGCTATCGGAGTGAATACACAGCTCTCTGAAGGATGCCCCACTTCGAAGCAGTATATCTACTGCTACCTTAATGACAGCTATCTCTGTCTGAAAGACGCTGCAATGGTCTGGCAGCCGAAAACTGCAGTTTATTGAGACCTTCCGACAGAAATCTCCCCCTCCCACCTTCGGCCTGAGCTTCGAGCCATCCGTGAAGAAGCTCATTGGGCCTCTTCTCCATCGGATTCTCCCCTCCCACATAGCACTTGAAAGTATATGTGAAGTGAAGAACCGCTAGGAGACGGTGCAATGGTCTAGATCAGGGATGCACGCTAAGTGACGGAGGATTTCTGTGTGTCCTTGTTTCGGATCCTTCATGTACCCAGCCTCTCTGCGTCTAATGGTGACCTTTGCCGCAATGCCGTAACATTGGAGCCTTGGTTGGTGTTGTTCTTATTGCTCCACAGATTCCGATGAGCCGCTCTCTGAACACGCTCCAGTTGCTTAGCGAGTGTGGCCTTACCGAGTGCCGTCCATCAGACGACAACTCCATAGAAGAATATTGGTTTAACAATTGGTGAGAGTTCCCAATTCTACATGGAGTCATATGTAGAAGTTCACGTAAGTGAAGAAAGTTTCTGACTGTCATTCACTTGGGAGTGGCCAGGAACGATTCTTTTACATGTGGCTCAACCAGCTCATGACTTCCGGTCTTATACCAAGTATCCTCTGGGTAGCCAACAGACATCCGTTTGGAGGCGAGCTAAAGTGAGAAGGCGACACCCGCCTATGCGGTTGTGCGTAGGGTTTGGGACCCACCACATAAAAACACCCCCCAATGAAAAAGAAAAAACAGCCTCGGATGAGAGACCCCAATTTTGATGACGACCACTGCAAACGTTTAAAGGACTATGAATTAAGGGCATGCACCTGGAATGTCCGGACCCTTAATTGGGAAGGTGCCTCTGCCCAGCTTGTTGATGTCCTCGTAAGAGTAAAGGCTCACCATCACCGCAATCCAAGAAATGCGATGGACGGGACAAGGACGGAAGAAGGTGGGTCCTTGTGACATCTACTACAGCGGCCATATAAAGGAGCGCAAATTCGGTGTGGGATTCGTGGTGGGAGAGAGACTCCGTCGTCGAGTCCTGGCATTCACTCCGGTGGATGAACGTCTAGCCACAATCCGCATCAAAGCGAGGTTCTTCAACATATCGATGATTTGCGCCCACGCCCCGACGGAAGAGAAGGACGAAGTGATCAAAGATACCTTCTATGAGCGCCTAGAACGTACCTATGAGCGCTGCCCCCGCCACGATGTCAAAATCGTGCTTGGCGATTTCAACGCTAGGGTGGGTAAAGAAGGTGTCTTTGGCACAACAGTCGGAAAATTCAGCCTTCATGACGAAACATCACCAAACGGTCTGAGGCTGATCGACTTCGCCGGGGCCCGAAATATGGTCATCTGTAGTACTAGATTCCAGCATAAGAAAATCCATCAAGCTACATGGCTGTCCCCGGATCGAATCACTCGCAACCAGATCGATCATGTTGTGATAGATGGACGACATGTCTCCAGTGTTTTTGATGTGCGTACGCTTCGTGGTCCCAACATCGACTCGGACCACTATCTTGTAGCAGCTAAAATACGGACCCGCCTCTGTGTAGAAAAGCGCACACGTCAACAAACACAAGGAAGGTTCGACATCGAGAAGCTGCAATCACAACCGACAGCCAAACGATTTTCTACTCGACTTGCACTCCTGCTCTCTGAGAGCACTCATCAGCATCTCGGTATAAGGGAGCTGTGGGACGGCATATCAAACTCCTTACGTCCAGCTGCAACTGAAACCATTGGTTTTCGGAAAAGTCAAAAAAACAGCTGGTATGATGAGGATTGTCGTCTCGCAGTGGAGAGAAAACAGACTGCCTACCTCGCAATGTTGCGATCGACCGCAACACGAGCGAGATGGGAAAGATACCGAGAGCTGAAGAGGGAAGCGAGACGCATTTGCAGACAAAAAAAGAAAGAGGCCGAAATGCGTGAGTATGAAGAGCTTGACAAGCTGGCCGACAGGGGTAATGCTCGAAAATTTTACGAAAAGATCCGGCGACTAACTGAAGGTTTCAAGACCGGAGCGCACTCCTGTAGGATCCCCAGCGGTGATCTAGTTATTGATGACCAGAGTATACTGAGTTTGTGGAGGAAACACTTCTCCAGCCTGCTGAATGGCAGTGAAAGTACAACAACAGGAGATGGCGAACCCGATTCCCCAATCGACGACGATGGAGCAGATGTTCCATTGCCCGACCATGAAGAAATTACCCGCTTGAAGAACAATAAGGCGGCGGGGGCCGATGGATTACCGGCCGAGCTATTCAAATACGGCGGCGAAGAGATGATAAGGTGCTTGCATCAGCTTCTTTGCCTGATGATTGGAATCTCAGTGTACTCTGCCCAATACACAAAAAGGGAGACCCCACAATTTGCGCCGATTATCGTGGGATAAGCCTCCTCAACATCGCGTATAAGGTTCTGTAAGCTCCGTCAGGATCGGGAAGGACCTCTCCGAGCCGTTCGATACCAGACGAGGTTTCACACAAGGTGACTCACTCCCGTGTGATTTCTTTAACCTGATGCTGGAGAAAATAATACGAGCTGTAGAGCTAAATAGAGAATGTACAATCTTCTATAAGAGTGTACAGCTACTGGCGTACGCCGATGATATCGATATCATTGGAAACAACACCCGCGCCGTTAGTTCTGCTATTAACAGCAATAACAATGTCAGCCTGGAAATCCAACGCAGAATCACTCTTGCCAACAGGTGCTACTATGGACTAAGTAGGCAATTGAAGAGTAAAGTCCTCTCTCGACGAACAAAAACCAAACTCTACAAATCCCTCATCATTCCCGTCCTACTTTACGGTGCAGAAGCGTGGACGATGTCAACATCCGATGAGACGGCTCTAGGAGTTTTCGAGAGAAAGGTTTTGCAGAAGATTTATGGTCCCTTAAGAATTGGCAACGGCGAATACCGCAGGCGATGGAACGATGAGCCGTATGTGTTATTCGACGACATAGACATAGTCCAGCGAATAAAAAAACAGCGGCTACGCTGGTTAGGTCATGTTGTTCGAATGGATGAAAGTGCTCCAGCTCTGAAAGTATTCGATGCAGTACCCGCTGGTGGAAGCCGAGGAAGAGGGAGACCTCCACTCCGATGGAAGGACCAGGTGGAGAGGGACCTGGCTTCGCTTGGAATAACCAATTGGCGCCAAACTGCCAGAAGGAGGGATACGTGGCGCGCTGTTTTGGACTCGGCTATAACCGCGTAAGCGGTGTCTACGCCAGTCAAGAAGAAGAAGGAGAGTTCCCACCTTTTTCCCAATCGCCCCTCTACAGTAGTAAAGGGGTACTGCAGCCTTTCACACTCTCTTCTCAACCGCTCACTTTAAAACCACTTAGAAATAGCAATCTTTCAACTGATAGCCTTCCAAGAAAAATCAATTAAAATTGCTTTTAGAACACCAACGCTCTTTCCACTTATGAAGACTGAAAGACTAAGAAATCACCACAATGCCGCAATATGATTGAATTCTTAGCACTAGTAAAGGGCACTATCAAATGCCTAAGGCAAGAGCAGGCAAATAGAGTAAATTCATTTCAATTCTGCACTGTCATTACTTTTGACACAACGCCATTTAGATGCCGAAATAACTGTACATATGTGCATGCGTGCATATGAATTTCTACGCCGGATACTGAATTTGCAAACATTGCAGGGCTCTTAGAATGCCAACTTCCACATTGCCTGACGCAATTACCGCAAATATTAAGTGTGAAAATATTCTGGCAGCCAGAGTTGCTTCGCTTTTATGTAATTGTGAGCACATATTTACTACCAAACTTGCATACATTCTTCTGAAGAAGTTTGCAGGCATACCCAGAAGCCAATGAGATTAATTACTGGTGAAGCGATGGGTCCATAATAAACATTACCGTAAATAACGATAATGGTATTTTTGGTAAGAGTATATTTATTGGCGGTATATTTTATTAGTCCTAATCGCTACGTCACTATTTTTAATTGGAACCTCAATACGTAAATTCAGTCTCAAATTGTAAGTTCAATTCTTGACGCACAAATGTAGACAACAGATTCTAGATTTAGCTAAAATTCCTACCAGGCTGATATGCCCACACATATGTAAGTAGAAAACCGAAAACCAATAAAGTATAGTTCAAGAAAAGCGACTGATGGTAGCTGCCTTATCAAATTTGCCGTTTGATAACTAATAACTGTCAAAATTTAACCTACCTAAAGTTATGCTGAAGCGACGAAAAGTTATGCCTGAGGTTAAGGATTCGTTTTGGCAGTTTTTTTGTTGGTTGACTGATTGCATTAAATGCTTATGTGTTTGAGTGAGGTGTGTGGTGAGTGTCATGAGTTTTGCACAAGACTGCTATTTGGCAAGCATACATTTAGGCTGTTTCGCTAATGTAATTTACGTTGGATACACCGTTATGTATGCTTCAATTTGGCTGTGATGTATGATTTTGCGTGCATATGTATCATAGATTATTAAATTTGATTTACGCCTAGAGACTTGCTCTTCTTAGTTGGTAGCATAACGGTTAGTGAAGTGGATGTGAAGTGATTGTATGTAAGAGATAATGAAAAGAATTGATAAACATTTTTAATTCTTCGGATATTAGAAGTGATATATTTACTTGAAAATCAAAAGTATATTTAATGTTTATTTATCATACAAGTAGGTGATGCCACATATATGCTAATTAAGTGGCAACATTCTCAGCTTATATAAGTTGATTATAATTGCAGGGCAACCTTGGCTTAAGCGAATTAGCTACAAATCGTATTTTTATGCTGAGCATATTTAAATCTTTCTTTTTTTCATTTCCATGTTTAGTTTTATGGCGAAATAAATGAAAATTAGTGACAAAAGAAGATAGCTGGGGCTGCAAAAACGCTTTAATGTGCCATAAAACCAGAGAACCTGACTAAATTTCATATATGGCTGCTGACTTTCGTGACCTTATATCGGAAATTATTTTCATGCGCTTAATTTTATGGCTTTTTATACTCTCGCAATAAAGTTACTGATAGAGGATTATAGTTTGGTTCATATAGCGATTGTTTCTAAGTCACAAAACTAAACCAGTTAGATATAGGGTTTTATATATTAAAATAAACAGGGTGACGATACGGCTCCGTCCATCCATCTGTCCGTGCAACGGATAACTTGAGTAAAAATAATTAAGATCTCCTGACGAAACTTGGTTCAAATGTTCCTTGGGACCGTAGGAAATCCTATTGAAAATTTGCGAAATCGGATCATTGCCACGCTCCCAAATTAGGTATATCTCTTAGATATTTTAATTTAATTCAGAGGAAATTGTTTTCTTCTAATAGTGTGTCTCTGTTCCAAAAATTATTAAAATCGGGCCATAACTTCCCCTAGCACCCATATACCTAAGTATAGGTTTTTCGAAAATACGATGGGCTTTATACCGCATATATCGGTTAAAATGTGAGACATATTATTAAAATTAAGTGAGCATATAGTCTTGGATATACTGTACCTTGTTGGTGAAAATTATTTCAATCGGTTCAGGAATTACCTCTGCCCTCATATACTATATATGTATGTATGATGATTTTCGTTATTCTATTGGACTTTTTGCAGAATATATGGGTTAAATTGTGTGTTATCTTAATAAAACTATATCAATAACATGCGAGAGTATACAATGTTCGGTTGCACCCGAACCCGGTTGATGTTTCTCTGTGGCATCACATGAACATACATACATATATGTAGTTGTTCGACGGTGCGGCAGGTGCAAACTTATAATGTTTTGCTATATTTTTTATGATTTTGATTTAATGTACCAGGTTTCTTTTATGCTGAAGTTTTGTTGTGGTGAGATTTTCAATGCATTTATATTTTGATATCACATAAAGTTTACACTGTCATCTGCTTCTATTATGCAAAGGAGTGCGCTAGCTTCGAAGTGTTAAAGTGTTTGCAGATTAAAATAACTTACATACATATACTGCCTGAAACTTACTGAATACGCTCACTTTATTTTGCTAAGATATTTCACATATTAACCAATATATGCGGAATAAAGCCCATCGTAATTTTGATAAAACTATAATTAGATATATGGAAGCAAGGGGAAGTTATGACCCGATTTTAATAATTTTTGGAACAGAGACACACTATTAGAGGAAAAATATTTCCTCTACATTAAATTAAGATACCTGAGAGATTTACCGAAATTTTCGGTGAAAAATTACTATGGGGCACTGAATTCTTAATATTCGATATTCGGGGCTTTGTGTAAAGTTATATTTCGCTATCTTCATTGGTTCCTTATGTATATATTGTAAAGTGAAGGAATAAGTTGGAGTTCAAAATTGAGTTATATGGGAAGTAGGCGTAGTTGTGAACCGATTTCGCCCATATTCCACCAGTGTCATCAGGGTGTCAAGAAACTGTTATATACCGAAATCTGTCGAGTAGTTCTTGAGATATGGTTTTTGACCCATAAGTGGGCGACGCCACGCCCATTTTCCATTTTGTAAAAAAATCTCAGTGCAGGTTCCTTCTGAAATTTCTAATGTAAAATTTGGCGTTTCTGACGTTTCTCGTTAGTGAGTTAACGCACTTTTAGTCATTTTCAAGCTAACCTTTGTATGGGAGGTGGGCGTGGTTATTATTCGATTTCTTTCATTTTTGGACTGTATAAGGAAACGGCTAAAAGAAGAATCTGCAGAAAGTTTGGTTTATATAGCTTTATTGGTTTGCGAGTTATATACAAATAACCGATTTGGGGGCGGGCCCACGCCCACTTCCCCCAAAAAAATTACACCCACATGTGGCCCTTATTATGATAATCCTTTGTACCAAATTTTACTTTTATAACTTTATTTATGGCTTAGTTATGACACTTTATAAGTTTTTGGTTTTCGCCATTTTGTGGGCGTGGTAATGGTCCGATTTTGTCAAATTTTTGAAAGCAAGCCTCTCACGGTCCCAAGCAATAGTTGTGACAAGTTTCGTCAATTTCTTAATATTTACTCAAGTTATAGCTTGCGCAGACGGACGGATGGAGAGTCATCCGGGTTTCAAATCTACTCGCCACTCTGATCTCTTTGGTATATATGACTCTATATCTAACTCTTTTAATTTTAGGTGTTACAAACAACCCTTATGTGAACAAAACTATAATACTCTCTTAGCAACTTTTGTTGGGAGAGTATACAAATTAAGAACGATTATCCAATATTCAACCACAAAGCATAAAACAAAAAAATGTCTGAAAAGTAGCTAAGCTTTTCGCTCAGTTATTAATAGGAATTTTTATAATATCGTAGATTAAAAACTATATTTCTTTTCACATTTTTCATTTAATACGACTAATTCCTTATCTCCTAAAATACATACATATATACATTCGCTTACATCATGCAGAACCTACGCACACGCGCTAGCGTTTGAGGCGATGTCAAATGCCGTTAATGACAATGTCAGCGCGGATGTCAAAAGCAATACAACTACAACAGCAAGCACATTTGCATATTGTATGCGAGGTATTGGAGATTACACCAGCTGTTTGTAATTCGCTATTAACGCGTCTGCCGCCTGTTGAGCACACAATAAGCTTTAATGTTACGTATACGCCATGGCTGATTTGGTCGGGGTAAATTACAAGAAATCTCCAATCAATTACAAAGATTTACATATGTTGAACATTTTGAGTAGACATGTAAAATATTTTCAAGTGAATAAATAATTCAGCATTTTCCGCAATATTCTCTTTTGGCCGCATTGACCTTCCCTTTTGCTATTATTTTAATTTCCATTTTTTCTCATTATTATTATTTACATACACACCGCTTATTTTCCGCTCGATTTGGCATGAAAAGTACGTGTTTATGTTACTCGGAAAACTTATAACGAAAAATAAATATTGTCATTCTCCCAAAACCTCTGGATGGCGGCGAAAGTTGCGTTGGTCCACGAAGTCGCAAATTGTCTAGAAAGTTTGCGCTACGGTTGCAGGTACACAGGTACACGCTTTAATTCGCCTAAGGTGTTTTGTTGCATATTTTTATTTTATTTTAAATACTAGATGTTGTGCTCCGAGGCGTAATGTGTACAGTTAAATGAATATTTTAATATAACGGCATATATATAATAACTGCATGCAAATATATATTTACATATAATATATATGTGGGTGTATCATATGGACCCAAGGGTATCACAACGCATTGCGTGTCAACCTTTCACATTATCGCGGCATACTGAATAGAATGCTGACTTGTACGAGGAAATGAAGCGTAAAGCGAAATGATTTTGTTATTCTTTTTTTAATTCTGTGAAGCGGGACTGTATGCGTATGTTATAACTGCAGGTTGCTGCGCGTAGTTAAGCCGTCTGTTACTGGCTGATGATGTTTTATTGCATTTTTTCTGCTAGAAATACTTTTAATTTAAATTTAGAAGATCTTTAATTAAATCAATTGTAATACTTTAAGTTTTCAAAATTTTCAATTTTCAATTGTGCTAATATATCTCACATATTAACCGATATATGCGGAATAAAGCCCACCGAATTTTTCAAAAACCTATAATTAATTATGTATATGGTAGCTAGGGGAAGTTATGACCCGAATTTAAACATTTTTAGTACAGCGACATACGAATCGAAGAAAAAGATTCCCTCTGAATTACAAAAAATTATCTGAGAGATTTACCTATATTTTCGATGAAAAATTACCCTTGGGCACTGAGTTCTTCATATTCGATATCCGGGGCATTGAAAAGTTATAGTCCGATTTCAATAATTTTTTCACAAGTTATGCCACAGATCACATACAGTATTTGTATAAAGATTTATTCCACCATCTTCATTGGTTCCTTATTTATATATTATAAAGTGCAGGAATTAGATGGAATTCAGAATTGAGTTATATGGAAAGTAGGCGTGGTTGTGAACCGATCCGTGTCATTATGATGTCAATAAAATATTATGGACCGAATTTTATTGAAATCGGTCAAATAGTTTCTGAGAGGGCGCCATGCCCACTTTCCATTTTGGCTGAGGTCTGAGCGGCTACGCTGGCTAGGTAATGTCGTCCGAATGGTCGAAAACACTCCAGCTCAGAAAGTGTTCGATGCAGTACCCGCCAGTGGAGGCAGAAGTAGAGAAAGGGCTCCACCCCGTTGAAAAGATCAGGTGGAGAGCGACCTGGTTACATTTGAGATTTCCAACTGGCGCCGAATTGCGATGGAAAGACGAGAATGGCGTGCTGTTATCGATTCGGCTATAATCGGATAAACGATATCTACGCCATTGACATACATACATCTCCTTTGACTAATGAAATCATCGGAAAATTTTAACACATGTTCGTGATCAGTTCAAGAGTTTTTAAGGAATTGGGGCTTATGATATGGAATATTATTGTGTTATTATTGTGTTCTATCAACAAAAAATGTTTTGGAATGGAGTTGCCAGCTATCCAAAAAGTATAAAATTGTCAAAACATTTTAAAATATATGACTTAATATTATTGTTATTATTGTAGAAGCTTAAGAGAGCCAACCGCAAAGTTTACGAGTAGTATTGAAATTCCTCAGAATTCCATCACGATATCGCAAATTTCACTCAAATTATCACCTACAGATGGTTTTAGAAACAGAGATCCCGAAATCAATTCGTCTCATCATCCAAATCATTTTGATGTACCAAAAGCAATATCTATTTCGATTAGTTTCAGGTGTTACAAATAAGCGTAATCTTGTGCAACATGTTGGCAGAGTACGAGTATAATAAGATAATGTAACAATCAATTTGGAAAGCTTAAACTGTCACATCAAGTACAACAGCAGCTCACGCACAGCACATAAACAAGCAGAAAAACAGCAAAAACTAATAAAAAACAAGTAAGGAAGGGCTAAGTTCGGGTGTAACCGAACATTTTATACTCTCGCAATTTATTTATTTAACTTTATTTATATTATATAATACACAATTTGACCCACATATTCGTCATATATATTGTATAAAGTCCATTGAAAGTTGGAAACCATAATATTAGGTTAGAAGCACCGAGGTCCTCGTGTTCGATATATGGGGCCTTAAAAACCTATGGTCCGATTTCGGCGATTTTTAGAATGGGACTGCCACACTATTAACATAGAATTTGTGCAAAGTTCTGCACCGATATCTTCACTAGTACTTAGTTTATATATTGTAAAGTAAACGATTCTGATTGTCTTCAAAGTTCTGGTATATAGGAAGTAGTCGTGGTTGTGAAGCGATTTGGCCTATTTTCACAACATATCATTGGGATGTAAGGAAACTATTACAAACCAAGTTTCATTGAAATCGGTCGAGTAGTTCCTGAGATATGGTTTTTGACCCATAAGTGGGCGACGCCACGCCCATTTTCCATTTTGTAAAAAAATCTGAGTGCAGCTTCCATCTGCCATTTCTTATGTGAAATTTAGTGTTTCTGACGTATTACGTTAGTGAGTTAACCCACTTTTAGTAATTTTCAACCTAACTTTTGTATGGGAGGTGGGCGTGGTTATGATCCGATTTCTTTCATTTTTGGACTGTATTAGGACGTGGCTAAAAAAAACGACTGCAGAAAGTTTGGTTTATGTACCTCTAATGGTTTACGAGATATGTACATAAAACTTAGTAGGGGGCGGGGCCACGCCCACTTAACCAAATACATCCAAATATGCCCCTTCATAGTGCGATCCTTCATACCAAGTTTTATTTTCATAGCTTTATTTATGGCTTAGTTATGGCACTTTATGTGTTTTCGGTTTTCGCCATTTTGTGGGCGTGGCAGTGGTCCGATTTTGCTCATTTTCGAAAGCAACCTTCCTATGGTGCCAAGAAATAAGTATGCCAAGTTTCATCAAGATATCTTAATTTTTACTCAAGTTACAGCTTGCACAGACGGACGGACGGACGGACGGACAGACAGACATTCGGATTTGAACTCCACTCTTCACCCTGATCACTTTGGTATATATAACCCTATATCTAACTCGTTTAGTTTTGGGTGTTACAAACAACCGTTATGTGAACAAAACTATAATACTCTCTTTAGCAACATTTGTTGCGAGAGTATAACAAATAGTGAAGTAACTACTACATCAACTATTTGAGAGCGAGGCAATTGCATGGTAATTTACACAGAAAAAGTAATCAACTTTTTCCATAAATAATATCAAGTTGCAAGTTGGAAATTCAAGCGGAAGCATAGTTTGAAGTTCGCTATTACCCCTCAAGGACTAACTATTCCTGCACACAGCAGTGTATAATAGAAGTGCTTGAGTGCGAGTTTGTATGAAGTATGTGTGATGCGCATGCAAATGGCAAGCAAGAAAGTTTGGAACGACAAAGAGAAGAGCATAAATAAATAAATGCAGGAAGATGAAAGCAGTTGAAAGCAAATAAAATTTAGTACGGAAAAAGCTTGCTGCCAGAAGTCGTTCGAAAGCAGAGAGAATTTACAATTGGTGCTTGCCAAAAACTGATGTAACTGTAAATACTGACACATTGTAAATGTTATTTGATGTGAGAACGTGCGACAAGTGAATGGAATGGACGTGCGGACAGATAACTAAGCAACAGGCAGCAATTGAAACCTTCCCAATTGCATACATACATAAATACGAACAGTGACACATATGTCTTTCCTTAAATTCACATACTCTGCACCAATTAAAAGGGTTCGTGCCATTCTCTATTTGCCAGGACTTAAAAGCGTCCCACAAACATTTTCGGACATGTAATTTTAAATAACTAATGCGCATTTAATTAAATTTGGTTTATTTACACACTCAGTGTGTAGGCAGTCGGAAGTGATAATTTCCAATGTTTAACGATGCGTTAATTTCATATTTCAGCTTTGCTCAATGAAATGTGACAATTTTGGCATTAGAAAACATGAGACTTCCAGTTGATTGCTTCGTCAACGTAAACAAGAGAGAAAGCTTTGTGTAAATGAAATAGTGCTGCAAATTAATAATAATATTATTATTAATTTTCGCTAACTGACTGTTATGTAACACATGTAATTGACATGCTGAGGCTGATATAATTTGAAAATTAATATGTTAATTTTTGCTATCAACTCACGCTATAATTCTAATTTGTATTAGAACAACTCATTCCAGTTTAAGTGCAATTTATTAAGATAACACACCATTTGAGCCATATATTCGGCATAAAGTCCAATAGAATTGCGTAAATCATCATATGTGCCCTGGTCTACGGAAAGGGGGCTTAGGTGTCAAATCAATTTTCACTTTTTAGTTGATTCGGATGGAAAAGCTGAGTTATTTATTTTTAACAGCTGTTTCCTAGAAAACTAGTTTTCGCACGTTAGGTCCCTTTTCGTAGACCAGGTCACATATACATATAGTATATGAGGGCTGAGGTAATTTTTGAACCGATTTCATTAATTTTCACCACGAAGGTACACTGTATCAAAGACTATATGCTCACTTAATTTTGATAAGATATCTCACATATTTACCGATATGTGCGGTATGAAGCCGACCATAGTTTTGAAAAAAAAAACCTATAATTAGGTATATGGGAACTAGGGAAAGTTATGACCCGATTGTAATCATTTATGGTACAGAGACAGACTATTAGAAGAAAAAGATATGCTCTGAATTAAATTAAAATAAAATCTCCTAGCCTTTCTTTACTTGTTGTTTTTGCTGTTCATAAGAAGTTGGTAAGTTTCATGAGTTGATTGATATTTTTTAGCAGCGACATCTGCCGTAGATTTTTTTAATCAAAAAATTCAGCCAATCGCAGACAAAGAACGTATATCGTACGTCGTTATCGCAGAGTTGCACTTCATTTTCAAGTCGATTAAAAATTAATGTAGGTTTTTATTTTGTATAGTAAATTAGCTCCTGTGTAAAATGGCTATTTTGGCGTCAAATCGCACGACCGAGGCGGCCAATTGACTGGGCCATTTCGTGAGATAAGACTTTCACCAAACTTGGTTTTCAATAAATCGATTGTGACATTCGGTGTGTGGCTTGGGACGACGTCTATATCATCGCAATTCGGGCAAAAAATATTCGGTTATCATTGAGCATTTCACAATTCCCATTCACAGTAACGTGCCGGTCTTGATCATCACATAAGAAGTACGGCCCAATGACGCCACCGGCCCATAAACCGCATCAAACCGTATTTTTTTCGAAATGCAAAGCTGACTTGCTGACTAATGGAGTACGTGTGGATTAGTGGATTAGCGCCTGATCAATAACGCATAATTTGCTTATTGACGAAGCCATTCAGCCAGAAATTTACCTCATCACAAGTAATTTAAAGTGACTACCTTCTGCTTAGCCTTATCATATATCATATTTGTGTGAATTGGCTGAGCCTAATGGAATATTCAATTATCGGTATTCCATTAACAACGTTCACAGAAGCAAATCCTAAAACCTTTGGCAATTCAATTAATCACACTGAACTAAATGCGCACACTCATACAAATCATACATGCATATGTAAAAGCAAATATTTATGTATATATATATATATATATATATATAAAATATATGTATAATATATATCATTTTATGTGCTTTAAATAAACGAACAGATAAGTGTGAACGCACCGAAATGTAAATGTTGTGGCTTGAATTATTAATGGCAGGGCAATTTAAATTAACTTCTACCTAAAATGTTTATGAAATTCATACGCTTGAAAATATGATATAAACGAAATTTTCGGTCGGTGTAGAATTTCATTTTGGGGATTTCACACTCTCGGAACGTAAATATTTGCATTTGTCGGTTATGCGTCGTTAGGTGCGTGTACATGTGTGTTTGTGTGTGTGAGTGGGTGGGTGTGTAACTGGCGGAAATGTTTGATATGCTCTGCTTCATATTGACAAGTGTACTAAATATATGATTGGCAGACGGAAATCATAAATGACATGTTTGTTTACAAATGTTCAATGTACATATGTATGTATGTATAATATGAATGTCAACAATCGTGGCACTGTAATGGGCCACAAACACACATACATAAATGCAAATGTAGCTATGCATGTATACATGTACTAACTATTGCTTTGCTGTCCCACCTTTCGCTGTAGGCGATTTTTCTTGGCGCAAATGTGTTTTTCTCATGCCTGAATTACATTAAGGCGCCTTTTCATTAGACGAAATCAAAAATTGTTAGCTATGCTATTAATCATGGATTTTGACGCACCCAAATGTGGAAGTGTGAGTGAAATGAAAACTGAGAAAAAAAGGGAAATGGAAAGTGATGGACTACTCAAATATATGTATATGCATACAAATATATATGCAATATGCATACATACATACATACATACATATACATATGTATGTTATGCCCTGTAGGACTAGTGGTTAGTGGAAAAATGTAAAATATCAAAAGTTTTTTACGTTCACAAAGGACCCAGATATTACATATTTTGCAGATAAAGGGTGATCTATTTCGAGGTTCCCTACTTTTTAAAGGAAACAAGTAAGGAATCTCTAAGTTCGGGTGTAACCGAACATTTGATACTCTCTCCTTATACTACTCTCCTTACTGCATTAAAGCATTTTAAGTAGATTTCAACATAACCTATGTATGGGGGGTAGGCGTGGTTATAATTCGATTTCCTCCATTCTTAGACTGTATGAGGTAGTACCTAGAAAACGACTCTGGAGCGTTTGGTTGATATTGCTTTGATATGTACAAAAAACTTAGCAGCGACCACGCCCACTTTCCCAAAAAAAGATTTTTCTGAATAATTTCTATCCGGTTATCCTGTAAAAATTTCATCATAAAATTGTTGTACGGACATTGCTTTACATGCTTTTGAGTTGTAAAATATAAACATAAATTAATTTATATAACAACATTAGTATCCATACGAACGAAATGGCTTATAAGTAGTTATTACTGTCTCGATGAATTCTCATTTAAGCCAGAATTAAGCAAAATAACAAATTTAACCTTACTTAAGCGCAAGGGCAGCCATTGAAATATATAAAGAAACATGGTGGACGAACAGCCACCAAAATCAGCCGAAGCCTAGACAGACGAGCAACATACTAGTTGTAATGCATTTTCATTAAAACATAAAAAGCAAATACTTAAGCATATGCACACACGTATATAGAAGAAATTATAATTTGGCTTAGTTGCTCCATGACTGCGGCCGCCAGCACACATATGAGTACAACAAAAAATGATGGACGAGCGCTTATAGCTGATTGACAGCGGCACACAATAGCAGAACGTGTGAATAATCGAGCAATGAATGTCAATTTCTATAATGTGGCGTGTAGCGTGAAGACGTGGAGGCATTAACGTGTCGTAAGACGCTCAAATGTGTAACATGTACGACATGGCGTATGAGTGATTAAAAGCGAAGTATTTCTTGATATGTATGAGTGTGTGTGTTTGACTTTTTTTTTAGTGGAATTGGATGCCTAAATAGTCAAATAAGTTAGACATCTTGTAGGAAAAAACAGTGTTGTTGCATGGTTTTCGGCTTAAAGTAACAAAATTTAGAAGAGAGTAAGTGTGTGTTATTAAGTACTCGTGTAGCTTAAAGTGCTTTCGAAGTCTGAATATACACTTCATCCAAGTAGGCGACGTGCTTGTATAGTTAAGTGATGTTGAAAAAACAGCTGCAGGTCATATGTGGCAGTTTACTTATTAGCTTTATTAAGGGAGTGCATAGCGTATGAGTTACGAAAGTGGATGAATGGCATGTGACCGATGGTAAAATTACTGCTGTTGGTCAACAGTGCGTTTAATAAACGAAAATTAAGTGCTTAAAAAGCAGTCACTAGAGTCCGTCTATTAAATTTAGTAATAAAAAAATAAAGCTCATTTGGCACGCCTTAAAAGCTTAAAGCTTGCAAGACTAGTTGCCGCACCGGCTTTAACGTTCCATCACATGTTTCAACACACTTTGTTATACTCTCGTAACGAAGTTGCTAAGAGAGTTTAACAGTTTCGTTCACCGAACGGTTGTTTGTAAGTCATAACAGTAAACGAGTTAGATATAGGGTTATGCCAAAATGGCCATAATCGAAAACCTATAAAGTGCCGTAACTAAGTCATAAATCAAGTTATAATAGTACAATTTGGCACACGGGATCGCACTATGAAAGGACGTATTTGGATGTAATTTTTTTTGGGAAAGTGGGCGTTTCCCTGGTTTTGTACATATCTCGTAAACTATTAAAGCTATATACACGAAACTCTCTGGAGTCGTGTACTTCAGGCATTTCCTTATACAGTATTATAACCACACCCACCTCCCATACAAAGGTTATGTGGAAAATTACTAAAAGTCACTAACGGAAACCATCAGAAACACTAAATTTTACAGAAGAAATGGCAGGGAAGAGCTGCTCTCAGGTAAAAAAAAAATTAAAAAAGGGCGTGGCGTCCATTATTAGTCAAAAACCATATCTCAATAACTACTCGACCGATTTCAATGAAATTCGATCTATTATACTTTCTGCATACCCTGATGACACGAACGGTATATGGGCGAAATCCTGATTCCTTCACTTTATAGTATATACATACATTAGGAACCAATGAAGATAGCGAAAAAAACTCGGGTCATAACTTCCCCTAGCTTCCATATAATTATAGGTTTTTCAAAAATACGATGGGCTTAATACCTCATAAATCGGGTAATATGTGAAATATATTATTAAAATTAAGTGAGCATATATGTAGTCTTGGATATAGTGTACCTTGATAGTGAAAATGAGTGATATGGGTTCAGAAATTACCTCAGCCCTCATATACTATATATAATGATTTTCGTTATTCCATTGGAGTTTATGCCGAATATATGGGTCATCTTTATCTTTAAAAAATTACATCAACAAATTGCGAGAGTATAAAATATTCGATTGCACCCGAACCCGAGCCATTCCTTACTTGTTCAAAGTTTGTGATTTAAAAACTTTTTGTGCGGCAACATTAAATATGGAACACAAAAATGTTTACTCCTTACGTCATAAATTTCCTTCATAGCCCTGTGAACAGCTGTCTCTTGTTAGCGTACGTGTTAAAAATGTTAAAAGTAAATAAATAAATAAAATTCACAATTGTAAGTGAAATGCTTGCGAACTGGTGTAACACATAAATGATTTTTTTTTATTGATTTACAAACACACCAAATGTTTTCTAAATATAAATAAACAAGTAAATACATATGAATTAATTATAACGGTAATTACCGGCATTACTATTGGTTTTTACCAATGCAAACGGTTTGTTTACTCACAACTTGTGCAATCGCAAAAATACCATGCAATAAACGACCTTCTCGGAAGTGCAGGCATGAAGCGAGCAAATAGAAAAGAAATAAATAAATAAAAACAATCCAATGAGAGAATACGCAGAAATACAGTTGGACTATTTTGTTAAAATTTTATTGAGTAAGGCATAAAATTGCGAAACTTAATGTGAAGGGGTATAGCAAGTAACAAAAAATTGCAGAGCGTTAGTAGTTACTGAAAACCGTTTAAAGCATACATATTGTCAGGTAATTTCTGTGAATATTGAATATTACCTATGAAGGTAGTCAATTTCACATAAAAGTGGGCGGTGCCACGCCTATAGTGCTATATGCATCAATCCATATGCTTGCTATAAAACTTAACTGGAGAGCTCACGACCATTCTGCACGTGTTCCCATTTTTTTTTTTTCAACAAACTTATCGTACTTTTAAATGTAATTATGTAAAGTGGAAAATTATTAATTAGAAAACTAATACAAAGGACAACATGTATGGATCGACAGACAGACTGAAATCAATTTTGCTCATTTACAGTTACAATTTCATATAAAATTTACTGCTTAAGTAAGTTAACACTTTGACAATATAATGTGCGTATAAAAAATTCTCGTGTCACTGTGTACGTTATTGAACTCCTCTGAAACCGCACGACCGACTTTCGTGAATCTTAGCGTGCATATCGGTTAGGGTGGAGAATCGGACAACATCTATTTTTCATCCTCCTAAATGTTAAGGGTGGTCCACCCCTAAATTTTTTTAACTTTCCGCGAAGAAAATTAAAAATTTTCTAAAATCGGGAGGTTATTGGTTGTTGAAGTTCAAACCGATCTGACTAATTTTAGTCTTAAAATATTCGTGGAAGGCCAGAAAAAGATTAGAAAGTGAGTAAATATGGAAAAATTGCGAGGAAGTTGTAAATAAGAGAATTTTATTCGAGTTGACAAGAAAAATATAATTCATATAATATATATATTTAATACACTCTCGCAATTTATTGATGCAAATTTATTAAGATAACACACAATATGACCTATATATTCGGCATAAAGTCCAATAGAAAATCATCATATATAGTATATGAGGGCTGATGTAATTCCAGAACCAATTTCACTAATTTTCACCAAGGTTCCGGGGTTTTCAAGGTTAACGGGAATAGGCACCTGTTAGTAGGCAAACAAACGGCACATTCGGCCTTGAAATTACTCCTAAATTGCAAATGAACTAAACACCAGTCGGCAAAATCGACAAAAATAGCGCTATAACGAAGATTTTCCAAATATTCAAGAAGTCGCTGGAGGTATGCACAGGACTTTAAAAGATCTATGTAGATTGTCGATAAACGTTTTTGGTGGTGCCAGGATTCTGTTAACAGGTGATTTACGCCAGACTCTTCCAATTATTCCTGGATCAACTGTTACTGACGGGCTAATCGCATGCCTAAAGTCATTTAATTTGTGGCGACACATAAAGAATCGCCAATTAACAACAATATAAAATTGCGATTGTAGAAGCAGTTGGCAGTTGACACCTCGATGGATTAATAGCATTTCCAACAGATTTCTGTCACTTCATTGACTTGAAAGATAAGTTGTCCTGACATGAAACCTCAATATGATAACCATAAATGACTGATTGAATGACCTATGTATATTGGTGGTTACAAAAAAAAAAAAAAACAATGATATCGATGATCTTAAAGCGACAATTTAGAATTTCGGTCCAGGAGAGTTGACACAGCTACAAACCAGGATGACGTAGTCAATTATCCCAAACTATTTAAAATTGCCTGTACTATCACCACTCACTTTGCAATTAAAAGTAGTGTGAGTTGTCATCATGCTGCGTAACATAAATCGACCTCGAGTAATCAATATCGTTGCCGAAGCCACGATTGGACCGACTTAATTTAATGTATACCTTAGCCACAACAACGTGTGGCCGGGTCTGCTAGTATGCGTATAAAAAATGTTGATTTCAGAGTTGCCACCTATCGAGAGTTGTATTTTACAAAATTTCTATTGTGCAACCCTTTTCAGCATAAATTTAAGAAATTTGACGAATTCGATCATAATTATAGTATAATATATACTAAAATTATTTTCAACGATTGTAATTTCCTAGAGGAGGTTGGCTGTCAAAACAACTGTCAAAGTAAAACGACATGTTTGACATTTATATTCACCATACTTTGACAAATTAAATTAAAAATTTTAATTTTTATACTCTCGCAACAAATGTTGCTAAAGAGAGTATTATAGTTTTGTTCACATAACGGTTGTTTGTAACACCCAAAACTAAACGAGTTAGATATAGGGTTATATATACCAAAGTAATCAGGGTGAAGAGTGGAGTTCAAATCCGAATGTCTGTCTGTCCGTCCGTCCGTCCGTCCGTCCGTCCGTCCGTCCGTCCGTCTGTGCAAGCTGTAACTTGAGTAAAAATTAAGATATCTTGATGAAACTTGGCATACTTATTTCTTGGCACCATAGGAAGGTTGCTTTCGAAAATGAGCAAAATCGGACCACTGCCACGCCCACAAAATGGCGAAAACCGAAAACACATAAAGTGTCATAACTAAGCCATAAATAAAGCTATGGAAATAAAATTTGGTATGAAGGATCGTACTATGAAGGGGCATATTTGGATGTAATTTTTTTGGGGAAGTGGGCGTGGCCCGCCCCTACTAAGTTTTTGTACATATCTCGCAAACCAATAGAGCTATATAAACCAAACTTGTACTGCAGTCGTTTCTTTAGCCATTTCCTTATACAGTCCAAAAATAAAAGAAATCGGAAAATAACCACGCCCACCTCCCATACAAAGGTTATGTTGAAAATTACTAAAAGTGAGTTAACTCACTAACGAAAAACGTCAGAAACACTAAATTTTACATAAGAATTGGCAGATAGAAGCTCCAAAATGGAAAATGAGCGTGACCGCCCACTTATGGGTCAAAAACCATATCTCAGGAACTACTCGACCGATTTCAATGAAACTTGGTTTGTAATATTTTCCTTACATCCCAATGATATGTTGTGAAAATAGGCCAAATCGCTTCACAACCACGTCTACTTCCTATATACCACAACTTTGAAGACAATCTGAATCGTTTACTTTACAATATATAAAGTAAGTACTAGTGAAGATATCGGCGCAGAACTTTGCAAAAATACTATGTTAATAGTGTGGCAGCCCCATTCTAAAAATCACCGAAATCGGACCATAGGTTGTTAAGGCCCCATATATCGAACATGAGGACCTCGGTACTTCTAACCTAATATTAGGGTTTCCAACTTTCAATGGACTTTATACAATATATATGACGAATATGTGTGTCAAATTGTGTAGCATATAATATTAATGAAGTTAAATAAATAAATTGCGAGAGTATAAAATGTTCGGTTGCACCCGAACTTAGCCCTTCCTTACTTGTTTTTATTTTATTATAGTGAAAAATTTCTGTGAATGATATTAACCGCAGTGGGCATATGAAATTCTCGTTACTCAGTTAAAATACTAAATATCATACAATTTTCGAACTAAAAATCCCATATTTTGACCATTTCGTTTATTTACCTTTTAATTGATTATTTGCTCGGCTACGTGCTGCTAACCTAATTGAGTAATTATGAGAGAAATGCAAATTGAAATTTCCAATTAAATTTACGTGTGAAACCACAATTGGTATTATAAATTAGTTTAAGCATTGCAGAAAATTTTTCCTTAATTCATTTATACAATTACTGTTTTGACAGCCATGTATGTATGTATATGTATATAAATGTGATTGGTTTTTCTTTTAAACTTTTTATTTAACTTCAAGATAGAGTGTGTGTTTGTGGTTAAAAAAAAAATATATATATATTCATTTCACATGCAAAATGTCTTGTTCACATGACGCATCACTTGTAATAGATTACTGACTTATACGTGATTACTTGGAGAATATATGTATATATAACTGTTGTAAGTATTTCCATCTAGTTATCGACTATGTGGCCGTTAGGTCTAACACGTGACAACTTTCATTGGCGACCAGCTGTCATCTAGTATAACGAGTTGAGGCATGGCATTCTAAGAGCTTATGCATAGCTGTGTGTGTGTGTGTGTTTTTTCGCCATATACATTTAACCAAGTTAAATACAAATATTTTTTATGAATTTTCAGCGCCTTTTACAGTATTTTTTTATTGCATTTTCGAATGTGAATAAATATTTGATTGCATACATAGTAGAATGCGCTCCGAAAAACACTTTTTGATATGCACTGGCAATATCGAGCTCAGATTTTGTGGTGTGCAACCCATGGGGTGACCATTGTATTCCTTTGAGGATAAATCGTACAAAAGATATGAAAGTGACACATGTCGGCCATAAAAGCCACGAGGCATTTGTAGGTGGACGAGGAAAAAACTTTTTATATAAAACTGGTGAGGCCGTAGTTTCATACGGAATAAATACTTTTTTATATTTTTATACCCTGAACAGACAGGGTATATTAAGTTTGTCACGTTGTTTGTAACACCCAGAAGGAAGCGTCGGAGACCCTATAAAGTATATATATAAATGATCAGTATGTTGAGCTGAGTCAATTTAGCCATGTCCGTCTGTCTGTCCGTCTGTATATATACGAACTAGTCCTTCAGTTTTTATACTCTCGCAACAAATGTTGCTAAAGAGAGTATTATAGTTTTGTTCACATAACGGTTGTTTGTAACACCCAAAACTAAACGAGTTAGATATAGGGTTGTATATACCAAAGTGATCAGGGTGAAGAGTGGAGTTCAAATCCGAATGTCTGTCTGTCCGTCCGTCCGTCCGTCCGTCTGTGCAAGCTGTAACTTGAGTAAAAATAAAGATATCTTGATGAAACTTGGCACACTTATTTCTTGGCACCATAGCAAAATCGGACCACTGCCACGCCCACAAAATGGCGAAAACCGAAAACACATAAAGTGCCATAACTAAGCTATAAATAAAGCTATGGAAATAAAATTTGGTATGAAGGATCGCACTATGAAGGGGCATATTTGGATGTAATTTTTTTGGGGAAGTGGGCGTGGCCCCGCCCCCTACTAAGTTTTTTGTACATATCTCGCAAACCAATAGAGCCATATAAACCAAACTTTCTGCAGTCGTTTTTTTTTTGCCACTTCCTAATACAGTCCAAAAATGAAAGAAATCGGATCATAACCACGCCCACCTCCTATACAAAAGTTAGGTTGAAAATTACTAAAAGTGGGTTAACTCATTAACGAAAAACGTCAGAAACACTTCACATAAGAAATGGCAGATGGAAGCTGCACTCAGATTTTTTTACAAAATGGGCGTGGCGTCGCCCACTTATGGGTCAAAAACCATATCTCAGGAACTACTCGACCGATTTCAATGAAACTTGGTTTGTAATAGTTTCCTTACATCCCAATGATATGTTGTGAAAATGGGCCAAATCGCTTCACAACCATGCCTACTTCCTATATACCAGAACTTTGAAGATAATCTGAATCGTTTACATTACAATATATACAATCGGTGCAGAGCTTTGCACAAATACTATGTTACTATGTGTGGCAGCCCCATTCTAAAAATCGCCGAAATCGGACCATAAGTTTTTAAGGCCCCATATATCGAACACGAGGACCACGGTGCTTCTAACCTAATATTATGGTTTCCAACTTTCAATGGACTTTATGCAATATATATGACGAATATGTGGGTCAAATTGTGTATTATATAATATAAATAAAGTTTAATAAATAAATTGCGAGAGTATAAAATGTTCGGTTACACCCGAACTTAGCCCTTCCTTACTTGTTAAGATATCGTTTTGAAATTTTGCAGATGTTATTTTCTCTTCTAGAAGCTGCTCTGCCGATATCGGACCACTATATCATATAGCTGCCATACAAACTGAACGATCGGAATCAAGGGCTTGTATGGAAAACTTCCGCATTTTATTACATATCTGCACGAAATTTGGTGTGAGTTATTGTTCATAGAAATAATTTAATCTCCTAAAAAATTGTTCAGATCGGTTCACTATAGCATATAGTTGCCATACAAACTGAACGATCGGAATCAAGGGCTTGTATGGAAAATTTTCGCATTTGACGTGGTATCTTCACGAAATTTGACATGGATTACTGCTTAAGGTAATAATATAATCTCCGAAGAAATTGTTCAGATCGGGTAATAACCTTAATGTTTCTAGCAAACAATCCGCCTAAAAAGAATTAGTAAAATGTTTTCTTTTTTTACTTACTTAGATTTGCTTAAACACATAGTTACTAAAAGAAATGCACCTGTGAAGGGTATATTAGCTTCGGTAGTTTTGTTTTTTTTTTTTTTTTTTTGAGTTACTCAAGTTGTATTTCGTGGAATCCAAATACAAAAGCAATTATATACGCGTTTCCAAGTATAATGGACATCAACAAATATTGACGTTGTCTTCTTTGACTTTTAGAAAAAATAGTTTCTCGCAAAATCCACGAAATATACAAAGGGATTTGTTTACTTCTCCTCGATTGATCCCATAACATTTTAAAAGATTCTGCTGAATACACAAAACCGTGGAAGCGGCTTATTCATTATTTAAGCGCTCGCCACTTAAAACCGTCCCTATAGATCAGCTCACTAAGCTCCATGTAGGAGTAGCAGGAACTGCGCCTTATAAAGAATAAGTACCTTCGTGGTTTGAGGTCCCAGATAAGACCTTTGTAGTCAAGCTTGCATAATTTTCATCGCCATTAATTGCATGTCGCCAAAGCCTTTAATTATAATTTTTTGAAGTATCTTCCTTCCAAACGCTCTTTTACAATCAATTAACGTTCACGTGGCGGACAAAGGAAAATGCCGCCGTTCGGCTTTAACACTTTAACGGGCACACAACACACCAACTTTAATAAACAAATAATAAAATTTAACTTTCATGCATACGCAATGAGTCGCTCTCGACTCCCTGTCCGCCGCAACGCGAGTCCAACAGCCAACAATACGGCTCATAATCCACATGGCTTATTTAGTATACACGCGCTCTCCGGCTACCCCAACGAGTTTGGCGAATTGCTGTCTGCGCCATTTGGCGCTGCGTGCCTTTTGCTTTTAGCTCTACAAATCATGCAACTTGCTGTGACTTTGATCAAAATTCAATGCCTTGCCGGCTCATTCAGTAGGCCTTCGCCAGCCGCTTTGACCTCTAGACATCAGTCGTTATGTATGTAGCTGCTGTGCGCTGATTGTGTTTTTGACAAATTCATCGTGCTTGCTGCACAACATGATGCGCGCTGCATACGTGAATTATTAGCATAAATCTGTTTCAACATTTCATCTTGTTGTCTTGTTGCATTATGCGCATTGATTACACAGAAAAAGTACACTAAGTCATTTATAAGTTCAGCTTAGCATTCAATAAGTCGTTTGTCGTTTGGTTTAATATAGTGGTATCTGGTTAATTGAAATTCATTTAATTGCATATAGCTTGATTAGTAGTTAATAGAAATTCATGATTAAACTGTTTTCACTCAATAAAATTTGGTTAATTAAACTCCATTTAATAAAATTTAGCTTAACTGAACACAAATTAACTCAATATAATTACATATAATAGAACTCGAGTAAATTAAATTTTATTAGTTCAACTATTTTACGTAACAGTTTTGAGCTCCATTTAATTAAATTTAGCTTAATTGAACTCAAATTAACTAAAAATAAAACTATCTAATAGAACTCGACCAATTTAAATTTAACTTAATCCAACTGTATTCTTTCAAATTTTGTTAATCAAACTTCACTCAATTAAATTTAGCTTATATGAATTCAAATTAACTTAATATAATTTCACCAAATGGAACACCATTAGATTAAAGTTTACTTAATGCTACTCTGTTACGTGAAATTTTGTTAATTGAGCTCCTCTTAATTAAATTTAGCTTAATTGAAATTGAATTAACTCAAAATATTTTTATATAATAGAACTCTGCTAAACTAAATTTCAGTAAATACAACATTATTCATACAAACTTTGTTGTTCAAACTGAATTTAAATAAGAACCTATATAATTAATCTCCACTCAGTTAAGTTTTGCTTTAAACTCTACACAATTAAATTTTGCTTATTTCAACTCAAATTAACTCAATTTATTTTTCACTTAATCGAATTCTAGAAAATTAAACTACGTTTAATTTAAATTACAATTAATTTTTCCTCTAATGGTTTTGGCTTTCACTTAATTCAACGTGAATAAATAATTAACTCAGCTCCCCTTAACTGTTCGCTTCTTAATTGCTAAATTAAACAGAAATTCTGGTTGTACGAGTAATCGTGATAAAAAAGTTATTTTGATATAATATTGATGCAATTTATTAACATTATGTTATTATATAATATTAAATAGATAATTGAATGAAAATTTATTTAATCAATGATTTAAATGGTTAGTTGTAACCTTCGTTACAGTGTAGGCAACAACACACAGAGCTGCTTTAGCTGATCTAAATCGGCGCTTTAATCGAGCAAATACCGGCAATTGATCACTTAACTCCTGTGTGAAAAAACTATTAACCGTAGAGTACTATAAAAAAGGCAAGAATCAATCTTTTCTTAATTCCAATTATCTTCCAAGTCTGAAGATTTTGCAAATTTCAGATTTTGTTATTTTATTTAGTTTAGAAAAAATAATAGCAACATTTTCTTCTCAAAATATTTGCATTCATTCAATAAGGTTATATAATTTTCTCCTTAATCGAGAACACGCTTTTGTTACCTTTTTTTCATTCACCAAACGCTACTTTGCTCTTCATGTATTTTTCCATTTGTTGCCCACAGTCTTTCAACATAAATTTCTGATTTGGTTTTTCCACTTTAATATTATTAAATTTCTACTGATTTCGCTTTTTTATTTTGTATACTGTGTTTTGTTTTGTGTTTTTTGTTTTAGGGAACTGCTTCGTTGGTGTGTCGCGCATTTTTGGGTTTTCGTATTACGAAGGCAATGTACCGTCCATGATTTATGGCTTAGCGCTGCCGCGCTGATGCAATTGCATATATGTGCCTGTGTGAGTAAGTGTCTGTGGGTGTGCACATGGCATGGGGTTATCCAATCCTTGCAATCGCTTTTGAGGCGTTGAAGGCGCTGGGGTTTGCAGCTTAAAGCTACTTACTGCCACACTTGGCAAATATTTGCTTGAAAATCGGCTAAACGCCAATTCGTATTTAACGCTTAACGACCAGCTATTTAATGAGCAAATTAAGCTTTCGTTCGCTTTGTTCAACACTTATAAGCACTTGCCCAGCTTTCGCTTACCGACTCCCACTACTTGACATATAGATATATATGTATGTACATATATTGATGTGAAATTTATATGCCGTCAGTTAAGTGGCAAATGAAGGTCATCTCGTTGCTCTTCATTTTTCTTCTTCCTTAAAGCCACTGATTTTGCAGCACAGACGACGAATAATGAAGTGCTGTATAAATAAATCTCTTGCTTGCATTTATTATGAAGGATATTTCGAGAAAGGCTAAGTAGAAAAGCTACGAAAATTGTTTATAATTCGTTGATACTGGATGGTTGGGAATTAACCTAATTAATAAGGCAATATTTAAATAATGTACTTTATCCCTTTTATGGATAATAAGTTGAGAAATTAAATAATGATTAATGGACTCATTTCGAGAGGGACCGTGTAAAAATATTTCATATTGTAGGAAACCATATTAGCTTGGGCTAAGAGCATTAGATTCCCGGCTCGTCCCTTGTCGCCAGTTATTAATCTGTAGCATTATCTTGCTCTTATAAGATTTGGTAATACGCATAATTTTTCTTACTTCTGTACTACCAATACCGAGTGAGTAATAAAATCTAGTTTAAAGAAAGATAAAGTTAACATTTCTTTAGGGAATTTAATGTACTTCGGAAAATTTCTTTGAAACTGTTTTGTTGTATGTGGTATACGTCTGGGAGAAGGCTCGAGAGAAACGTTTTATTATCCAAAAGCTCCATTATTCAATATTCAAAATACCAGCGCTTTAGTTCGATATACGGTCTTTATCGAGAAGGTGTGCTTGCTTGCTTACCATCTAGACTCAGTTCTCCAAGCAACGATTTAGCCTCAGTTCAGTTTACTGTGATATGAAGACGGACGCACATTATGATATTGATAAGACGATTTAACGATTAGACCATTTTCAGATTCTAAAATGATGTACCAGCAGTGTTCTCAACTTACTTTCTCATAGCCTTTTCGCACAGCCAAATTAATTGATCAATTAAAACAAGTAAGGAAGGGCTAAGTTCGGGTGTAACCGAACATTTTATACTCTCGCAATTTATTTGTTTAACTTTATTTATATTATATAATACACAATTTGACCCACATAATCGTCATATATATTGTACAAAGTCCATTGAAAGTTGGAAACCATAATACATATTAGGTTAGAAGCACCGATGTCCTCGTGTTCGATATATGGGGCCTTAAAAACCTATGGTCCGATTTCGGCGATTTTTATAATGGGGCTGCCACACTATTAACATAGTATTTGTGCAAAGTTCTGCACCGATATCTTCATTAGTACTTACTTTATATATTGTAAAGTAAACAATTCAGATTGTCTTCAAAGTTCTGGTATATAGGAAGTAGGCGTGGTTGTAAAGCGATTTGGCCTATTTTCACAACATATCATTGGGATGTAAGGAAACTATTACAAACCAAGTTTCATTGAAATCGGTCGAGTAGTTCCTGAGATATGGTTTTTGACCCATAAGTGGGCGACGCCACACCCATTTTCCGTGAAATTGAAATTTAGTGTTTCTGACGTTTTTCGTTAGTGAGTTAACCCACTTTTAGTAATTTTCAACCTAACTTTTGTATGGGAGGTGGGCGTGGTCATTTATTCACTTATTTTTATGGTGTGTAATTTTACTTTTATAACTTTTTTATGGGGGTGGTTATTATCCGATTTCTTTCATTTTACACTGTGTAAGGAAGTGGTTAAAAGAAACGACTGCAGAAAGTTTGGTTTATATAGCTTTATTGGTTTACGAGATATATACAAAAAACGTATTTTGGGGCCACTTTTCGTCATTTTGTGGGCATGGCAATGGTCTGATTTCGCCCATTTTCAATACCAACCTCCTCAGGGTGCCAAGGAATATGTGTTCCAAATTGCATTAAGATATCTCGGTTTTTACTCAAGTTATCGCTTGCACGGTCAGACGGACGGACAGACATTCGGATTTTAACTTCACTCGTCATCCTGATCATTTTTTCGATTTTTTTTCGTTTGTGCAGGCCTTGATATCCTGTGAACATTGGTTGAGTTACTCATACGCACTGGTGTTTGAGGTGGTTAGAAAATATTATGATTAAATATTACGAAATTCTATATTCACACTCAGGAACAAGAAATACCGATTGTGGTTTTGTCTGTTTTCTTCTGAATGTTGCCATAATTGCTTATTTTTTTAATTAATTAATTTTTCTTTTTCATGTATGCAAAAACTACTATTAAAACCAAGTTGCAATAATTATATCATTATTACTTCTATTTCAGGAAAAATTTCTAATTTGCGGTAAGTAAAGTTTCATACATATTTTGCAAATACCATATTCCAAAAATTTAAACTACTTGAGAATTTGATTTAAAAATTTGATGCTTCAAGTACCTTAACCACTGCAGTCATACAACTTGAATTTCCACATAATCCTTAACGGAATAGACTACTTTGAATTTAGAGTACATGACGACACCTCAACACTATTATCTGCCCCAATACAAGCTTCTTGAGCAATAGAAATGTTTGCTTACAGGTATGTGTGAGTAAACGCAATATGAATTTAAAAATTTCAATACTCAAATATTGACCGTACAAATGTATCTATGTAGTATGTAAATGGCTGATATACGGAAAGTTTACAAACAGAGTGACGCAAGCCTTAGCATACTAATTTCAAAGGCCATACTTCGTGTTCTACCCACAATAAAATTGTGTTAGAATTTCGAATAAAGGGTGTTAGATATAATTAATCTACAAAAATGTTTCTCTCTCTCTCATAATGAACCTCGAAAGTATGCAATGGCAAATGTAAGGAATAACAAAATACTAAGAACTCTTTCCAGATAAAGTGTTTGCAAAATTAAACTGTTGCATGTGTTGTTGTTAGGCATATATGTATGTATGTAGACACTACTGCTGTTTAAAGCATATTTCATTGAATTTCAATTATAATTTGAAATTTCAGAACATAAAAATTTATTCAAAGTTTGCCTGCAATTTTTGCTCGTTATTAATTAAAAACTTATCAATATTTTATTTTTGTAACGATGGCACGTAAAAACAAGGCAACAATAATTTCGGTTCGCTACGGTGTTCGTGCGTCACTAAACTACCTCGTCTCCTTCAATTTTTCCACACTTCTGTAATTTATTGGTTTTATTTGCTTATACTTTTTTTGAGTTGATTTCTGGTGATTCAATTTTCTTTTTTCCAAAAAACTCCAAATATACGTGTATCTCTATTGCAACTATTTATTTGGTCATCCAAGAGCTTAATTTAGATATTATAAACGCGAATTGCATTGATCAACCGATGGTTTTTCCATTGAAATTAGCTATTCGATTTTCATTCGTCTAAATTTTATTTTATTCTAACTAAAAATATTGCTGATTTCTAGAACTAAATTGTCTACTATTACTTTATATTGACTATCAACACTGTCACATTGAAATATTATTTCTTTATTTATTTTGTGGTTTTAGATATTTAATTTTTCGCTTGAATCCTAATCCTATTCTATGAATTTGTTCAGAATCCTGTGGACATAAAGTGTGATACATTTCCAGATTCCCTACTTTTTTAATGCAAAAAAAAAAAAAGAAAATTCAAATTTTATACGAAATGTTTATTTTCATTAAAAAGAACATTCTCTGGCATTTATTTTTAAGTATTATCTCTTTCAAATGTTGACCGCGGCTACGTCTCAGATGGTTCATCCGTTGTGTCGACTTTTCGATGAATCGTTCGAACGAATGAGCGAGTGGCTAAAGGCACGCTGACATGTTTGGCTCCAAGGTCTGAATCGAAGTGGTCCACAAAGACTTTACCGATGATTCCAACGGCCCACAAACCACACGAAACCGTTGTTTTTTTCTGCATGAAATGGCAGTTCTTGAATTTCATTGAGCCAGAAATGGCGAAAAAAAACGAAAATCGTCATATATAGTATATGAGGGCTTATGTAATTCCTGAACCGATTTAATTCATTTTCACCTGCAAGGTGCACTATATCCAAGACTATACGCTCACTTAATTTTGCTAAGATAGCTCACATATTATCCAATACATATATGCGGAATAAAGTCCACCGTATTTTTGAAAAACCTATAATTAGGTATATGGGAGCTAGGAGATGTTATGACCCGATTTTAATAATTTTTGGAACATATACACGCTAGTAGAAGAAAAATTTTCCTCTCAATTACATAAAATTATCTGAGAGATTTACCCATATTTTCGTTTATAATTTACCCGTAGGCGCTGAGTTCAACATGCTCGATATCTGGGGCTTGAAAATTTGTAGTCCGTTTTCGACAACTTTTTCACAAGTGAAGCCAGTGATGTTATGCACTATTTGTGTAAAGATTTATTTCGCTATCTTCATTGGTTCCTTATGTATACATTATAAACTGAAGGAATCAGATGGAATTCAAAACTCAGTTATAAGGAAAGTAGTCGTTGTTGTGAACCGATTTTATCCGTGTTATCTGGGTGTCCAGAAAATATTATATATATATTTCATTCGAATCGGTTGAGTAGTTCCTGAGATATGGTTTTTGACCCATAAGTGGGCGATGTCACGTCCATTTTCCATTTATTTGCCCCTTCATAGTACGATCCTTCATACCAAATTTTATTTCCATAGCTTTATTTATGGCTTAGTTGTGGGACTTTATGTGTTTTCTGTTTTCGCCATCTTAATTTTTACTCAAGTTACAGCTTGCACAGACGGACGGACGGACGGACGGACAGACAGACATTCGGATTTGAACTCCACTCTTCACCCTGATCACTTTGGTATATATGACTCTATATCTAACTCGTTTAGTTTTGGGTGTTACAAACAACGGTTATGTGAACAAAACTATAATACTCTCTTTAGCAACATTTGTTGCGAGAGTATAATTATAATTGAGAAACCAGTTTTTGCCCTTCGCACTGCCGTCTACTCGATAAACGATTAGTTGTTATAGAATTTTGTTTTTGCTTTTCATTAGAAGCTGATATGTTTCAACAGCTGATTGTTGTAGCCTCTACTGAACTAAATTTCAGTAAATCCAACATTATTCAATCAAATTTTGTTGATCGAATTGAACTTAAATAAGAACTTATATATTTAATCTCCACTCAATTGAGTTTTGCTTTAAACTATACACAATTAAATTTTGCTTATATGTACTTAAATTAACTCCATTTCTTTTCACTTAAGCGGATATCAATAACCACAACGATTATTTCCACATCTACCGGCGAGTAGTAGAGTTGCATTTCATTTTTAATTCGATTTTGTATTCGATTAAAAATGATTGTAGAAAAATTAGATTTTTATTTTGTATAGCAAATCGATCTAAATCAGCGCTTTAATTAATCACTTAATTCCTGTGCGAAAAGGCTATTAGAACAACAATAAGCTCATTACGATGCATAAACAACTATGAATAACAATCACTAATATTGAATATATATGGAAATTGCAGAAACAACTCGAAGACTGGAAACTTTACAAAGCTTCCAAAGCAAGCGTTTCAAAACTTCGCACGCGCAACAACAACAAAGAGCTTAAAAACTGCATTTGTCTCGACATAACTTTTATGGTGCAGCGACGAGAAGAGTTCAATAAACCCTCATCATACGAAAGTAATTAAGAAATGCATGCACAGCAAGTGCAATATTAATAAAAACGACGAGAGCAATAAGCAGAATCTATAAAGTTACACGAGCAGCAACAATGCGACGACGACGCGGGGCAACTAATGTATGCGATGCAAGAAAATGTAAAGTAAAATGTTTACCAAAGCACGCTGAGAGCTTCATTGCATGTTTGGAAGTTTATTTCGAGCGAAAATTCCAAGAAGAATGCCAATATTATAGTTTCGAACGGAAAAACTCAATTATGCATTATGCATGTTGTTCTGTGTATGGTTGTATATCGAAATCCATAATTTTCATATATTGGGGACTTTGGTAGCCATTGAAGCGCATGTTTATATATTCGAGTCAATTTGTCAAGTTTTAATTGAAAGTTAATAATTAGTTCGAGTTGTTGACTACTAAATTAAATGTACGAGAAAATAAAAATATTAGAATGACAGACTTTTTTTTAAATAAAAGTTATATGGATCTCAGCTGGCTGCTAACAAATAGCTACTGACAAGTGACTGTCAGTTGATTGCGTCAGATGATTCTTGTCAGTTAACTCTCAGATGGATGTCAGAAGATAAATCTATATAAGATCTATGTGGCTGTCGTCAGGTAGATTTTATATGGAAGCTGTCAGATAGTTATTATCAATGAACTGTCAGATGAATGTCAGCAGCTATAAGATGGATAACAAATGACTGCCGTCAGATGGTTTTTATGTGGAAGGTGTCATATGGTCCTTGACAGTTAACTGTCAGATGGATGTCAGAAGATATAAGATGTATGTCAAATAACTGCCGTCAGTAGGGTTTTATTTGGGAATTTTCTTTACTCTGCCTGAGTGTTTAAAGTGAGCTCCACAAAAATCTATCGTTTTCGAACAGTTTTTAGATGTCAGATTTCCCAGACTAGTTCAAAATAGACAAAAAATATAATCGTTCAGTTAAATTCTGGGCCAAACTTATCAGTTTAACATTAAAAAAGGTAAAAACCAAGTCAAATGAGTCAGACAACTTTTTAAGTCCAATTTGAAATATTGGATTGACTCTGATTCCCCAAAGAGAACAATATCAAAAGAAAATGTAACAAACATATACCTTTTCAGATTTGTCGAAACGCAATAAGAAAGTTTCCTTTATAAACTACATTTTACGGATCTACGGATAACATTGACGTTATATGTGACGTATAAAACGTTAGTATACCATATTACGTACAACAACATTACGTATACGTAACCATATTCGATTTAAAAATTACGAAAATGATGTTTTACATACAAGGAAAATTACATTGAATCACCATAATTTGCGCTGTTAGTAAAAGCTCACCCAACGCCCTGAATCAACACGCTGTTGGCAGCAAATGACGCATAACGGTAGCCGCATGCTGAACTTCTCGCACACAAGTCAACAGCAATTTGCGAACTTAAATGAAATGGCTGCGCTGCGTTTTTATTTGACATAGTGCTTGTGTGGACTTGACGCTGCCGGTGACACCTCAAGCGCTCGAAAGATTCTCCAGCGAGAATGCTGTGCAATTCATGCGTGATAAATGGCTGACGTTGAGCTCACAAACTGGCTCACGGGCAAAAGTGCAGTAACGGAGGACAAACAAACAACAATGTGGTAGCTGCAGCTGCATTAACAAAGCAACGCTTTACATGGAAAATGTACCGTCAGTGAAAGAGCGGTGGAAGTATATACCCCAATGTGCTGGCTCATTTATGGTTTAATTGGGTTTTCAGCCAGCTTATGGCGCTCTTTCGAGATCGAGCTGTAAGCAGATTGAGTGATGTCATGTCTTGTACTGTAGAAATGGTTTAATAATTAAATGCAATGCGTTGCAAAATATTTATTTAATGGAAACCCTCCACCTTTCCAATGAAGGAGCGGAAAAACTGTGGAGGATACGAGTATTTGTCTGCCTGCAATCCATTGTCATTTGCGAAATCCTTACTTTCATATTTTTTTAAGTAAAGTACGTTGAAAAGGCTGAGGAAATAATGTCAGTCTGTTATTTTCTTAAATGGCTATGGTCCCAGCTTTTTTGCATGAAATCGCAGTTTTAGTTTCAGCTTTGCAATGGAAATCATGAATTATACAGTTTTCTGTTTTAAACGTATGCTGAGAAGATTTTATGATAAGAGTCGACTAAAAACATTTCTTTCCGTAAATAAAATTCTTCAACATGTATTCCGTACCAATGACGTACAGTCGGCTAGTCCAGCGCAAAGGCAGCAGAATACATGTTTGATATGTATTAAGCTATTTCACTGTTGTAAACTTTCCAATTTTAGAAATATTCTCAGCATAAATATAAAAAAAAATCAAAAAATTCAGTTTAAATATAGAAACTTACGATTTCTGAACTCCTGTGCTTTGATTGAAGTATGTTATTCAAATTCGTTGAAGCTCTGAAAAAAAGAAAAACATATTTATAATCACTCCCAAATCATAAGCTAACTGAAATTAGCATGAGTGTTAAAGGGCCTTAGTGAAGGTTTAATTAGATATAATTTCTAAACAGAAGCTTTAAAAAGCTGTGTACCAAGCTGCGTACAGTACTTCTATATATATATATTTGAAAAGGAAGTGTGTTTTTTCTGCCATTGGTAAACGTGTCTAATATATTTAATATTCGACGACTCCCCAAATTTCGGGATTTAATAAATGATACCGACATCAATCGGATACCACATTTTTTCGGTACAAAAAAATTGATATGGGTTATGGTCAGAAAACATATTGCAAAAGAAAAAAAAACAAAAGAATATTCAAGATTTTTTCTCTTCATAGTAAATACATATGTATGTATGTAAATGTAAATATGTTTTTCATGTAAATCCATATGTTTTATTGAAGCAAATATATGAATGAATTTTTTAAGTTTAAAAATGCATTTAATATTATGAAAACAGATAATTTATGTATATATTTGGAAAAGTAAAATATTCGAAAAAGTAAATTACCCAAAATACCAATCGATTTACTTTTCGAGAGTATACTGTATTAGTAATCCCGAAATACCGAAAATACATGGTAAAACATAGAAATCACTTAATTTTGATAAGATACCTCACATATTAACCGATATATAAGGTATTAATCCCGTAATTTTGAAAAACCTATAATTAGATATATGGAGCTAGGGGAAGTTTAGTGATCCGATTTTAATAATTTTTTGTACAATGACACACTATTAGAAGAAAAAGAGTTCCTCTGAATTACATTAAAATATCTGAGAGATGTAACGTCATTTTCGATGAAAAATTACCCTTAGGCACTGAGTTCTTCATATTCGATAGTCGGGGTATTGAAAAGTTAAGTGCCGATCTCGAAAATTTTTCCACAAGTGATGCCATAGCTCAAATGCAGTATTTATGTATAGTTTTATCGATTTCGCCCGATTTTTCCATCCGTGTCATCAGGGTATTAAGAAAGTATTATGTACCGAATTTGATTGAGATTGGTGGAGCAGTTTTTGAGATATGGTTTTCGACCCATAAGAGGGCAACGCCACGAGCATATACCATTAAAAAAAATTCCAACCAAATATGCATCTCTCTGGTGCGATCCTATATACCAAGATATCTTAATTTTTACTCAAGTTGTCCGTTGCACGGACAGACAAACAGACATCCGGATTTCAACTTGTCTCCTCAACGTGTCGATCTAACAGATCTAACGATCAGTTACAGGCAATCTTTAATAGATGATTAGAGTGACCATTAAGACCAATTCTTGAACTAAACGTGCTGCGGATCTCTAAAAAGAAACCCAGCTTTCATATTGTCTTATGTGACTCTACATGTTACGTATACGCCATGTAGATAATGAATTGAAATAAAATGAATTAAATTAAATTAACATAAATTAAATCAAATTAAATTAAATTAACTTTAAATAAATTAAGTTAAATTAAATTAAATCAAATTAAATTAAAATAAATTAAATTAAATTAAATTAAATTAAATTAAATTAAATTAAATTGAATTAAATTAAATTAAATCAAATTAAATTAAATCAAATTAAATTAAATTAAATTAAATTAAATTAAAAACTAATAATAAAATATAATATTAATTTAAAACAATTTTAAAAACTTTGCACTGTGCCGATAGAAATTTTGGTTTCTTGGAACGGAACATAAATTATACAAATTCAGATGTTGTGCAATTAAAAGCTCAGTAAATGTATTTATATATAATATATTTAGTTTCTAAGTTTTTTTTTTCCTCTCACTTGTTTCTTACTTTTTTTTCAATTCTTCTCTTACGGCTATACGGCAACAGAGAAAAGTTCGTCGCAACAACAAAAAATTTATTTCAATCGAAATACTCGTACAGATATGACGCATATGGTCACTGCTGTGCCGTTAGTATATATATACAAACAGCCATACATAAACAGGTATACATACATACATTTTATAGTTGTACTTGCTTGTGGCAGGCAGATGCTTGCATGGCTTGGCCGTTTTAAGTGGGCGCCAATTATAGCATTAAAAGTACTTATCGTAAGATAGTTGTTCATTATATTTACATACAGATATACAAAGTTGCAATTGAAAAATACAGATTAGTTGAGATTAGCGGATTAGTAAAAAAATATGAATTTTATTACGAACATTTTTTTATACAAAATGGTATATAAAAAAAAAAATTTTTTTTTTTTTTTTAAATTCTCCGAAGTTTTTTTGACACTCAGATATTTTTTAAATAATAATAATAGCAGTAATTGTGCAGAATGAGTTGGTATATGTTAAGCAATATTTAGTTTCAGATATTAAACTTACGAAAAACAATAAGATTAGAAAAAAATATGCGCCGCAATGTATGCAACAAGCGTTTGAGTAGTCTGAGTTTTATGGAAAATATATCGCTCATTTACTTGAATAGTGTCACAACTCAAAAAAGTCGATTTTTCAGGAGAGCGATTTAAAGTTTTCAATTGTCTCTTATTTAGCAAATATAGAAAAATTCCATAAGTTTATTGACAAATCTAGTGGCGTGTAATATATTAAATACAATGTTGAGCATAAATGGACCAAATAGAGTGTACTAATGCTTTTTCTAGGGCATAAACCTGACCCATTTTGAATTATGTCGTTATTTGTGAAAAAAATAATTCAATTTCGCCGTCATAAGTCAAATGTGTCGTTTTGTTGAAAAAAATCAATACGAAAAATTTAATTACTTTTCACCAATATCGTTTTAATACAAAATATGTCGTTCTTTCTGAAAAGAAAACCAAATTCACTCTATGACAATATGTGTTGTAACACAAAATATGTCTCTCTTTCAGATAAAAATCCATGCCTAATTCTGGTACAAACGAGAAGTGTCGTTATTGTAGTTAAAAAATAATCCAGCATAACAAGTTTAATAACGGCACATTCTTATTTCACGGTTTATTTTTCTACGCATCAGAATGAAATTTTTATACAATTTGGACGCTGAAATCGCGCACATTTCTGCATACTCAACTCAAAAATCGTGTTTTTTGAGTTGTGACACTATTCAAGTAAATGAGCGATATGGTTTAAAAAATATATATGTAATAAAAAGCGTTATCCTTGCAGACTGCAAGTTTTTGCGCCAAAAATTGCATGCAAAACAAACAGCTGGAGTTGTAAATATTTGTTGATTTATAGCAGACACTCTATTGTACACACCACTCGGTAAAAACCGATAAAAACTGGTAAAAATTACAAGACTTGCCCTACACTTTGGCGCGTAAACAAAACTGGCATTCAATTTTAGTTTATTGTGGCAAAAAAGTTCTTGCTATTAAAATGAACGGGCAACGTTAGCATTGAAAACATATATTTTATGCAGCAATTCCACAGATATTCGACAAGTTCCGGACAAACTTGTGATGAGTGTGTGATGTAATTTTTGGTATTTTTGGTAAGTGGAATTCTAGGTGTAAGTCAGAAAATAATTTCATTTGTGGCTTTGAACCACAGTTTTCCATTGAATACTTTCTTTGAAAATATTTATTTTTTTTTTTATACTCTCGCAACAAAAGTTGCTAAGAGCGTATTATAGTTTTGTTCACCTAACGGTTGTTTGTAAGTCCTAAAACTAAACGAGTTAGATATAGGGTTATATATATCAAAATGATCAGGGTGACGAGAAAAGTTCAAATCCGGATGTCTGTCTGTCCGTCTGTCCGTCCGTGCAAGCTGTAACTTGAGTAAAAATTGAGATATCTTAATGAAACTTGGAACACGTGTTCCTTGGCACCATAAGAAGGTTAAGTTCGAAAATGGGCGGAATCGGACCACTGCCACGCCCACAAAATGGCGATAACCAAAAACACATAAAGAGCTATAACTAAGCCATAAATAAAGTTATGAAAATAAAATTTTGAACATAGGATCGTATTAGGGATTGGCATATTTGAATGTAATTTTTTTGGAAAAGTGGGCGTGACCCCGCCCCCAAATAGGTTTTTTATATATATCTTGCAAACCAATAAAGCTATATAAACCAAACTTTCTGCAGTCATTTCTTTTCGCCGTTTCCTTATACAGTCCAAAAATGAAAGAAATCGGTTAATAACCACGCCCACCTCCCATACAAAGGTTAGGTTGAAAATTACTAAAAGTGCGTTAACTCACTAACGAGAAACGTCAGAAACACAAACTTTCACAGAAATAATAGCAGAAGGAAGCTGCACTCAGATCTTTTTACAAAATGGGAAATGGGCGTGGCATCGCCCACTTATGGGTCAAAAACCATATCTCAGGAACTACTCGACAGATTTCAATGAAATTCAGTATATAATATTTTATTGACACCCTGATGACATGTGTGGAAAATTTCATCCATCGGTTCACAACCACGACTACTTTCTTTATAACTCACTTTTGAATTCCATCTGAATCCTTCACTTTATAACATATACATTAGGAACCAATGATGATAGCGAAATAAAACTTTACACAAATACAGTATATGATCTGTGGCCCCAGATATCGAACATGTTGAACTCAGCGCCTAAGGTTAAATTTTAACCGAAAATATGGGTAAATCTCTCAACTAATTTAATGTAATTCAGAGGAAATTGTTTTCTTCCAATAGTGTGTCTCTGTTCCAAAAATTATTAAAATCGGGTCACAACATCTCTTAGCTCCCATATACCTAATTAAAGGTTTTTCAAAAATTCGTTGGGCTTTATTACGCATATATGTATTGGTTAATTTGTGATATATCTTAGCAAAATTAAGTGAGCGTATAGTATTGGATATAGTGTACCTTGCTGGTGAAATTGAATGAAATCGGTTCAGGAATTACCTCAGCCCTCATACACTATATAGGATGATTTTCGTTATTCTATTAAACTTTATGCCGAATTTATGGGTAAATTTGTGCGTTATCTTAATAAAATTTCTTCAATAAATTGCGAGAGTATAAAATGTTCGGTTACACCCGAACTTAGCCTTTCCTTACTTGTTAATCTTTTGTTTAAATTTTTTTTTTATTTTTTGGTAACTTTCTTCTCTTAAGTACATTTTTATTTGCCTCACACACTATTTACATTTCCTCATTGCGCACAAAAGTATTTACACATACGCTAGTAAGCCAACAAAAGAAAATACTTACAAATATTTCTAAAGTCCCACACACAAGTAACGGCGGGTATAGCGTATGGCTGCTCCCAGCTACTGACTCGCAGCAGCGCAGTACACAACGTCCGATTTTAGAGCGTTCACAGCTGCTTTATTACACAAATATTTGAGCAGCATTGCACAGAAGAGAGCAGTCAGTAGTTACAACAACAATTATTTTTTTTTAAATTAATTTTGATAACAATTTTATGTTTTCTCTTTTTTGACGAAGCATGTACTCAGCACCCGGAAGCAATCTCAAGCGTCATAAGTTGCGATGCCAAGCAGGCAGCGGGGTGAAAGTGAAGATTTTTTAATAAAATCTATTTTTTATGCCAAAGTCGACGGACGTTGGCAAATAATTGGAATATTTGGATTCAAGGGCATAGAGCGCATATAGCATGTACGCGCGAGATTTGTAGAATTATTTTAAAGGATGGTGTGTGGTACATTAACAGCTTGTTGAGTGTGTGTTTTTTTTTTTTTTTTAATTTTTTAGGCGTTGAAGTTGTTAAGTAACGAAATCTATTTAATGTTGTTATTGTTTTTATTTTTTATTGGACGTTGTTGAAGATAGGGAACGGATTTTTTTTTTATTTAAAATATTAAAATATTTAAATTCTATTTTATTAATTTTTTCCAATATTAATTTTTAATATTTTTTTAAACAAGTGTGATTTTTTTAATTAATTTGTTGTTGTTTTATTATTTTTTTATTAATAAAAATATTTAATATTGTTTTATTATTTTTTAATTAGTTTTTAATAAATTTTATTTTTAAACAATGTGCTATTTTAAACCAATGTTGCTGTGTTGCAATGTTTTTTAATTATGAGTTTTTCTTAATTTCTATTATTATTTTTTATTTTTAATTATAATATAAATTTTTCAACTTTTTTATTTTCTGAATCACTTCTATTGTTAATTTTTATTTTTATTTTTTTTAATTTTAATGTATATTTTTATTTTTTTATTAAATATTATTAATTTTCTTAATCACTTTTAATTTTCTCAGTATTTCATATACATTTCTACAATTTTTCTTCAATATTTCTAAAATAATTTTTTTAATATTGAATTAGTCTAATTTTTCCATTTCGAATTATTTTAAGCTTCAATATTTTTTTTCAAATAATTGTTTTTAATGTAATTTTTTTGACTTATTTTTTAATGTTTAATGTTAAATTTTTTTCTTAAATATAATTTTAGTGCGTATGTGTAAATATAACTTTTAGCTATTTTTTTATGATTTTTCAAACATTTTAGAAATATAATTTTTTGTTTTAATTTTCTTTAATAATTTTTTATACTTCTTAAATTTTTTCACACTCAACTCAAATATGAATTTTGAATTTTTTGAAATTTTTTTTTTGAAATATTTGTTATTTTTTTATGTGAAATTTTTGTTTTAATATTCACTGTTTTTTTTTTTTATTTCAGTACCATAAAACTTTCACTAAATGCTCAAAACAAAAAAAAATAATAATTTTTCGCACATTCTCAAAATTTATAAACCACAAATTGTGCAACAGTTTATGCGCTCGCCGCATGATTTATAATATTTATTATCAACAATCATAAATTACGCTCTAATTGCCAATACGCTTTTAGTTTCGCTTTTATTTTTATTCTTAGTTTTCGGTTTTTTTTGCACTTCAAAATTTACGCGTTTAAAGAGAGTCCTCCTTCATAGACATCTGGCGTCCGTACATCGCGTACTGCACGGAACGAAATCAATTTGCTAACTGTTTTCACTGCCACTCGCGTTGTCCAACTTAAAGTGGCAAACGGTTTACAACGCAGGCATTGTATGTATATGTATATTTATAATTATATATATATAGATCTGTTTGTTTGTGTGTGTATCCAGCTTTTGTTTAGGTTTACCGAAATTTTTTTCGGACAAAATAGCGTTGCCATACATACACTGTTGTTTACTGGAATTTCCAGTATGACGCATGCGCCACGCTAAACAATTGCCAATTGTTGCACGTGTGTTGCATGCCACAGCACTAAATGTAGAAAGAAACACACACACATATATACACTCGGGAGCATCCATGTAAGTTTGTTGTGATTTTCGAAATCAAAACATAATCAGCTGAGCGCACAGCTAAGGCGCTGTCAGCGCGGAGTGTTTATCGGCAAGGAGCGATATGTGTACACAAAACACATACACAGCAACAAATGCTAAAACAACAAAAACAAAAACTGAAAACATGTTAACACGAAATAAAAATCCGGCAACAACAACATTTAGAACACAAAAACGCAGAAACACAAATATTTGCCGCCTTTCAAGGCAACCGTGAACCACTTAAGAATGCTGGCCCAGCCACTTTAGGCGGCCTCATGTGTGTGCTAATGAGTCGATCCACTCGTGCGGTGTGGGGCAAGGTATGTGTGTGTGCGTTTGTATTGCGCCATTGAAACAGCAACGTGTGGAAGTGTGTTGAGTGAGTTACGAGGAACTAGATTTGTTTTGTCTATTGCCAGGCGCGAAATTGTTAAGCGCAATACACATATATATGAGTGTGTGTGTATATATGTATGTGCATGTGTGGGTATTGAAAATAAACCGAAGAAAAGTTTTTAATTAAAAATGGCAAATTATGCAATGAATAATATGAAAATGGGTATCAAGAAAAAAATGAGTGGAATTCTATAAACATTTCAACACAAGAATTTCGCACACTACTGTAGATGCAAATGTGGCATTTTTTGGAATTTTTGTAGCCATTACAGAAACTGAGTATAGAGATATTCATTTAAATTCAATTAAATAATTATAAAAGCGCTCGGGAAGTAAATCGACAATGCAACAAAATAACGTTACGCAACAAAATTTCGTCACGTAGGTACAGAAAAAAATAACGCTACCAAGCTGAATTGTATAATTTTTCTATAATTGTTCTTAATAATTGGATGTTTAAAGCATAAAAACGTTAAAAATGCAAACAGGTGGCATCTATACTGCAATATGAAGACTAAACTGTAATATGTGTGAAGTATTGCGGAAAGTATTGAAAACATTTTTGTAAGAAGAGTTGCCACTTGTTTGAAAAAAAAAACAATTTTATACTCTCGCAACAAAGTTGCTAAGAGTTTGTTACAGGTGATCACATTAGGGAGTAGCTTATTTGAATCTAATTTATTTTGAAAAGTGGGCGTGGCCCCGCCCCCAAATAAGTTTTCTGTATATCTCTCGCAAACCAATAAAGCTATATAAATCAAACTTTCTGCAGTCGTTTCACTTACGCACCCTATCACACAACATGGAAATTGTTGAAATCGAATAATAATAACCACGCCCACCTCCCACACAAAAATTCGGTTGAAAACTGCTAAAAGTGCGTTAACTGACTAATGAAAAACATCAGAAACACTGAATTTTACAGAAGAAATGGCAGAAAGAAGCTTCACTCAGATTAAAAAAAAAAGGGAAAATGGGCGTGGCGTAGCCCACTGATGGAGCAAAACCCTTATCTCACGACTACTACTCGACCGATTTCAATGAAATTCGGTATATAATATATTATTTGCACCCCGACGTGTGGAAAATGTGCGAAATCGGTTCATAACCACCAGTACTTTCCATATAACTCAATTTTGAAAATCATGGCCCGGATATCGAATATGAAGTACTGAGTTCTATTATATTATTATATGTATTTTTAACCGAAAATATCTGTAAATCTCTCAGATATTTTAATTTAATTCAGAGGCATTATTTTTCTTCTTATAGTGCGTCTCTGTACAAAAAATGGTTAAAATCGGGACATAACTCTAATATGTATAATAATAGGTTTTTCAAAAATATGGTCGGCTTCATACGGCATATATCGGTTATTAGGTGAAATATCTTAGATAGAATTAAGTGACTATATGCTCACTTGGATATATTGTAACTTTTTGGTGAAAAAGAGTGAACTCGGTTCAGGAATCACCTCAGCCCTCATACACTATATAGAATGATTTTCGTTATATTATAGGACTTTATGCCGAATATATGGGTCAAATTGAGTGTTAAGGGGTTATATACAGTTAGAATTTTCAAAAAATCGATTTTTTTTTTATTTCATTTTCTTAATGTACATATATTTAAGACTACACACAGAAAATTTCATATCGTTCCGGTGAATATTTTCAAAGTTACAAGCAAATGAAAAATTTGAAAAGGCGTTTCAAAGTGCTTTTAAGTACAAGGTCCAAACTTTAAACGCGTTTTTCTCAAAATGGTGTTTTCAAAGTCGGTGACCAACATTACTCGAAAACGGCTAGACCGATTAGTCTCAAATTTTAACACGACCTTCTTAAATATATTTTTTAGTAAATAATCGAAGATTTTTTCTCTCCGATAAATATTTTTTTTTATAAACAATTTAAGGCCGAAATTTCGGTGAAGAATCGATTTTTTTTTTTGAGAAACCGCCATTTTGTCAAAAAATTTTATTTTACTTATTCCTTAGATTAATTACTAGATTTAACATTATTTTAACGAAATCTGTTTGGTTTTTAAATTCGGATGATCCAGTTCCGAGATATAGTGGTCACCGCAAAACGTCTTTTTTGAGAGGAGCTCCTGGAGATCAGCTGTAGATCTCGTTTAGAACAAGAAATTTCGAAAATATTTTTGAGAAAAGTTTCCACATGACGACATTAAAAAAAAAATTACGTGAGATATTACAGATTTAACAGTATCTAAAAACCACTCTTTGAAAATAATTTTTATGTATTGTTGCCACATGTTTTAGAATTTTATTTGTGTGAAGCCAATTTGTATAATTTTCGCTGTCTTTCTCAGTCTGAACTTATTTATCAAATTTCTGTTTATTTATGCAATCTGACAATCTCCTACTTATTTAATGATTTTAATAAAGAAAATTTAGAAAAATTAAAAATGGGAAAGGGCATTTAGTTGATGAAAATTTCGTATACAATTGGTGACTAATGCACAGCTACTTATACTAAATTTGAAGTGTGTAGATTTAAGCGTTGGATAAAATAAAGAATCATAATGGGGTGTGAACATTAAAATTTTCCAAATTAATGATTTTACAGATTCTGTGTATGAGTATTTCACATCCATCGGTATATATGTATGAATGTGAAGACTTATTGAAAAGAACAATACACAAAGTTTAGAAATTTATGAGATTACTGAAAGAAAAATAAATTTATAGAGGAAACAGACATACATAATTTTGAGTTGATAGTCTTTATCATAATAGAAATTACATATTTTTTGAAATTATTTCTCATTTAACAGTGTTTCATTTTTTGTGGAGCTTGACTTCTTCTGCTTTACACATATTTGGCTAATCTGACATAATCAGCTAATTCACTCGCTTCAATATTTTCGTTAATAAGAAAGCGTCTAACAAAAAAGGAATTAATTAACTCAATTTCATTTCCATGACCACAGTACGCGCCATTGTCATTGACAAGCATTGGCTCTGCAGTGACTTATATAAACCAAACTGATAAAGTCACACACAAAGTGCAGTTATTTCTAATAATATTAACGCAAGCATAAATCAGGTCAGCCATCCATTCTTTTTTGTCACGGACGATGCCTTAAGGCAATGACAGCTGTCAATACAATAATTATTTATTTTATTTAGATGATTTAATTAATAATTTGACGTCGTAATGACACGAAGCGGTTTGCGCGAGGTTGTTGAAATCGTTTTGTAATTATTAGGTCACAACTTCACCATGGTTCGTTGGTTTTCACCTACGGTATTTATGACTAAAATTTTGTTGGTAAGTAACCGCGACCCATCCTTTAAACAGTATATTTTGTATATAACTTGTAAATTACTAAAGCTCTATCAATCACACTTTCTTAGAACAAGTTATTTTGTGTCATTGACTTTTGTCAGTGGTTTGTGAGTTGCTGTTTGTTTAGATTTTTAGTGATCACTTGGGTCCAAATTTAGAGTTTATATATTTTTACATTTTGAATGATCGTATAAGGTCTTGTGTTTTAACATTTGGAAGTTTATTTGTAGGTTTGTCCACATTTTATGTCACGCTTCTTGACATATTGAAGGGGCAGGTGAAGTAGAATTCGTTAACATTTTGAAGGCAACTTGATGTTGGCTTTATTGAAATTTCTAGTAGTAATGTGAGGTTTGGCTTGTTAATATTTTTAAGGGTCAAGTGGCTTCAATTTTGGTTACTTTTTAAGGGTACCGTAAGATTATTTTCTTTATTTTGGATATTATTCTGCTGAAAATATCGGTAATTGAGAATAAATAATTTTTGGCTAAGATATATGAAGTAAATTTAGAGTTTCCTCTTGCCTCAATATGTCAAATATGGTTGTACGCGATTTTTTGTATATTATATTAATTATTTGAGATATGAAGTGGTTTGGTGCCATCAATTGTTGAAATCACGTCCTTGCTTCTGGAAGATATTTCAGGTCGGGCATGGTAAGCTTATTGGCGAAAGATTCGAAGTAAAGCGAATTGCAACTCTGAATGGGATTTTAGTGTTTTTGCTTTTGTTCTTCATTTGCTATGACATGGATTCCTTTGAGGATTTGTCAGTACAGGAGAAGTGTTGGTTTATCCCACACTTGGTGACTATATGTGTTCTAGTGCATGAATACGATAGTTCCTTCGAAAACCAACACATGATATACATATATGTATGTGTTTCAACTGGATTTTTTTTTAAATGAATTTATTCATAAATTTTCTTTCATGATAAAATTTTACGAGGAAAAAGCTAATTATGTATTTATTGGGTATCATATAATTTTTACTATTGTTATAAAAGACATTCACTGGTTTGCTTATAATAATTTCTTACGAAAATCATTATTGCTGAAAAATTACTTGAGAGGTATGATTTCATACTACAGCCTACTGTGACGACGGAATTTCCCTTTGTGTCTGCTTTTTAAGCTTCGAGCTAAAGGAATGCCAATGCGCGTAGGCAAAGAGTTGCATTATTCTTAGTAAATCCGAAGAATACCTGCGCAATTCTATACAAATTCCATCTTTGATGTGTATGTAATGTGTGTGAGGTTTATATGGGAATATTTTAATCTTTGCCAGAAAATGTGCATTTTAATATATGAGTATTTGTTTTAATTTTTAATTCGTTTGTAAATATAATAAATGAATGAATGACTCTATAATGCCGAAAAGCTTTCGACGCTTTTCACTGTCTATACAAGAAATTCAAGTTTTATTAGCAATTTTGGATTCAAATTAATTGCTCTCAGTCACTTTACATAAGTCGACCGCATAACCGCAGCTGTCACAACATGGCCTGTGTTGTTAGCCTTCATCGGCGAAACTGACTCGATGAATTTCCTTATGTACTTTTTGTTTGTTTCCCATTTCTCAATGGAGCCGACTTTCACACAGCTGCTCTGTCGCTGTTATTTCCGCCTTTCAACGAGAAGGCAAACGTGCGTGCTCGAGTGCCAGCTGTTCGGTGTTAAACTCTTGTTGTAGGCGCATGAAACTTTGCCACTCTTTGTAGCGTCTTAAGAATTTGTCACAATGGACACATAAGTTGGTTTCTTTTTGTTTCACTTAAATTAAAGTTTATGAATTATTCATTGCATAAAGTAGAGAAAGTTATGATTAATAAAAATTCTCAATTTCGTTTTTTGCAGTATTTCATTCACTTTCTTTGCAATCTAATCTAGTTCTCAACTGGTTTAAATAACAGAGTTTAACTGTAATCTCGTCTAGCTTTTACACTAATGAATTAGAAAAAGTTGAGAGAGTATTTGTACGTTGAGCAACACCAAAAGGTCCCTCAGGGTCAGGAAAGAACACTTCGAGCCGTTCGATACCAAACAAGGTTTCAGACAGGGTGACTCACTATCGTGTGACTTCTTTAACCTGCTGCTGGAGAAAATAATACGAGCCACAGAGCTAAACAGAGAAGGTACAATCTTATATAAGAGTGTACAGCTACTGGCATACGCCGATGATATCGATATCATTGGAAATAACAACCGCGCCGTTATGTCTGCTTTTCCAGACTGGACGAAATATCTCCTGTCATCAACCAAACAGTCAGCGCTTTCGCGTCTTGGCGTTACTGTTGACAGTCATAACTTTGAAGTTGTAGATAATTTCGTATACCTGGGAACTAGTATTAACACCAATGTCAGCCACGAAATCCAACGTAGAATCACTCTTGCTAACAGGTGCTACTTTGTACTGAGCAGGGAATTGAAAAGTAAAGTCTTCTCTCGACGAACCAAAATCAAACTCTACAAGTCGCTCATTATTTCCGTCCTGAGGTATGGCCCAGAACCGTGGACAATGACAACATCCGATGAGACGATTCATGGGGTTTTCGAGAGGAAGGTTTTGCGGAAGATTTACGGGCCCTTAAACATTGGCAACGGCGAATACCGCAAACGATGAAATGATGAACTCTACGTATTATATGACTACATAGACATAGTTGAGCGAAAAAAGACGGCGGCTACGCTGACTAGGTCATGTTGTTCGAATGGACGAAAGTGCTCCAGATTTGAAAGTGTTCGATGCAGTACCCACTGGTGGAAACCGAGGAAGAGGAAGATCTCCACTCCGTTGGAAAGACCAGGTGGAGAAGGACCAGGCTTCACTTGTCACACCACATATTTACTATGACTCAATTTTAAGATCTCCTGACATTCTAAGACAATTTAAGCTTAGTAACTATAATTGCCACCTGAACGTAATAGTTTGTTAATTTTAATAGAAAATTTGTAATTACAAATTGATTTGTTGTTGTTTATATATATTCAGTGGTGAGGTCAAATAGTTCAAATGTGAGTTGATGAAACGCAGACAGCGTTAATATGTATATCATATACAATATACAAATCCAGAAGGTGTTAATAGAAATATATAACAATTTAATTAAATAACAAACTTTAAATATTTATTCTTTCGGAAACTACGAGGTAATATAAACAATAACAATTATCCACTATAAAAATTTGTATGTAATTTTCAGCAAAAAATTTGCACTCGAATCGATCGAGTCGTTTTTAAGATTTCACCAGTTTCAATTGGAAATATTGTCACCTTTTAATAAAATATATATTTTTATACTCTCGCAACAAAAGTTGCTAAAGAGAGTATAATAGTTTTGTTCACATAACGGTTGTTTGTGTCACCCAGAAATAAAAGAGTTAGATATGGGGTTATATATATATAAATGATCAGTATGACGAGTAGATTTGAAATCCGGATGTCGGTCCGTCCGTTTGTCCGTGCAAGCGATAGCTTGAGTAAAAATTAAGACATCTTAATGAAACTTGGAACACATATTCCTTGGCACCCTGAGGAGGTTGCTTTCGAAAATGGGCAAAATCGGTCCACTGCCACGCCCACAAAATGACGGAAACTGAAAACCTATACAGTGTCATAACTAAGCCATAAATAAAGATATGAAAACAAAATGTGGAACACAGGATCGCATTAGGGAGGGCACATTTGGATATAATTTTTTTTGAAAAATGGGGGTGACCCCGCCCCCAAATAGGTTTTATGTATATATCACGCAAATCAAAAAAACTATATAAACCAAACTTTCTGCAGTCGTTTCTTTTAGCGAATTCCTCGGAATCGGATAATAACCACGCCCACCTCCCATACAAAGGTTAGGTTGAAAACTACTAGAAGTGGGTTAACTCACTAACGAAAAACGGCAGAAACACTAAATTTCACAGAAATAATAGTAGAAGGAAGCTGCACTCAGATTTTTTTACAAAATGGAAAATGGGCGTGGCGTCGCCCACGTATGGGTCAAAAACCATATCTCAAGAACTACTCTATCGATTTCAATGAAATTCGGTATATAACACTTTCTTGACACGCTGATGACACGGGTGGAATCGGTTCACAACCACGCCTACTTTTTATATAACTCAATTTTGAATTCTTTGGTTTCGTTCACGTTATAATATATACATTAAGAACCAATGAAGATATCAGAATAAAACTTTACACAAATACTGTATTTGAGCTGTGACATCACTTGTGAAAAAATTGTCAAAATCGGACCATGACTTTTCAAGGCCTCTGATATCGAACATGAAGAACTCGGTGCCTAAGAATAATTTTTCACCGAAAATATAGGTAACAAAAGTTGCTAAGAGAGTATTATAGTTTTGTTCACATAACGGTTGTTTGTAAGTCATAAAATTAAACTAGTTAGATATAGGGTTATACATATCAAAATGATCGGGGTGACGAGACGAGTCCGAATGTCTGTCTGTCCGTCCGTCCGTTCGTGCAACGGATAACTTGAGTAAAAATTGAGATATCTTGATGAAAATTGGAACACACGTTCCTTGGGACCGTGAGAGGGTTGCTTTCGAAAATGGGCAAAATCGGACCACTGCCACGCCTACAAAACGGCGAAAACCGAAAACTTATAAAGTGTCATAACTAAGCCATAAATAAAGTTATAAAAGTAAAATTTGGAATAGAGGATCGCACTAGGAAGGGGCATATTTGGATGTAATTTTTTTGGGAAAGTGGGCGTGGCCCCGCCCCCAAATTTGTTAACGGTTATTTGTATATAACTCGCAAACCAATAAAGCTATATAAACCAAACTTTCTGCAGTCAGTTCTCTTACGTACCCCACCACACACCATGAAAATAGTTGAAATCGGATAATAACCACGCCCATCTCCTATACAAAGGTTAGGTTGAAACTTACTAAAAGTGAGTTAACTCAGTAACGAAAAACGCCAGACACACTAAATTTCACATAAGGAATGGCAGATAGAAGCTGCACTCAGATTTTTTTACAAAATGGAAAATGGGCGTGGCATCGCCCACTTATGGGTCAAAAACCATATCTCAGGAACTATTCGACCGATTTCAATGAAATTTGCTTTGTAATAGTTTTCTTACATCCCAATGATATGTTGTGAAAATAGGCCAAATCGGTTCACAACAACGCCAACTTCCTATATACCAGAACTTTGAAGACGATCTGAATCGTTAACTTTACAATATATAAAGGAAGCACTAGTGAAGATATCGATGCAGAACTTTGCACAAATACTACCTTTATAGTGTGGAAGCCCCATTCTAAAAATCGCCGAAATCGGACCATAGGTTTTCAAGGCCCCATGTATCGAAGATGAGGACATCGGTGCTACTAACCTAATATTAGGGTTTCCAACTTTCAATGGACTTTATACAATATATATGACGAATATGTGGGTAAAATTGTGTATTATATAATATTAATAAAGTTAAATAAATAAATTGCGAGAGTATAAAATGTTCGGTTACACCCGAACTTAGCCTTTAATGAGTTGTTTTTTTATCATCTAATTTTTGTCTATGTGCCAAAAGTGGTTAAAATCGGGTCATAACTTCCCCAGATCCCATATACCTAATTATAAGTAATATTAAATTAAGTGAGCGTATAGTCTTCGATACATTGTATCTTGGTGGTGAAAACGAGTGAAATCGGTTTAGGAATTACCTCGGTCTCCTTATACTATTTATGTTGATTTTCGTTATTCTATTGAACTTTGTACCCAATATATGGGTCGAATTGTGTTATCTTTATAAAATTACATCAATAAATAGTAAATAGTAAGGAAAGGCTAAGTTCGGGTGCAACCGAACATTTTATACTCTCGCAATTTATTTAGAGATTTACCTATATTTTCGGTGAAAAATTACCCTTTGGGACTAGGTTCTTCATGTTTGATATCAGGGGCCTTGAAAAGTCATGGTTCGATTTTGACAATTTTTCCACAAGTGATGCAAGTGACAGCTCAAATACAGTATTTATGTAAAGTTTTATTTCGCTATCTTTATCGGTTCCTTATGTATACATTAGGCGTGTTTTATTTGACCACCACAAGCTAATAGCTAAATCATGGACAAATAAAACGCATTTAGCTTATTTCATATCTTCGCTTAAAAATGAATTGTGTTTGGCAATGCGGTCCCGAACACTCAGCTGAAATGTAATTTATTTGAAAAAAAAAAAGTTGAATTTATAAATCAAATTTTCTTTTGTTTACCGCTTTTCTATAATATTCTGATTTTTTAAGGAATCTACAAGCATTATTCGATCCGGGATGGTCAAAATAAATATGGATAGAGTTCGATAGAATTTAAAATTTTTGTTTGTTTACATTTTTATATGTCAAAATGGGGTTTCTTGCTATTGCCAACTACTTTTTTTTGGAAAGAACTAAACTATTGTGAATGAAAAAAAGTGATGAACTGGCAATGCCTCTAGTTCAATATACAAGCTATGATAGCTTATGACAAGCCAACATAATTATGTTGGCTAAGTCTTCCATACAAAATTACCTAATAGCTTAATTTGCTGGTCAAATAAAACACGCCTATTATAAAGTGAACGAATCAGAAGGATTCAAAATTGAGTTATATAGGAAGCAGGCGTAGTTGTGAACCGATTGCCCCCATATTCCACCAGTGTCATCAGGGTGTCAAGAAAATATTATATACCGAATTTCATTGAAATCTGTCGAGTAGTTCTTGAGATATGGTTTTTGACCCATAAGTGGGCGACGCCACCCCCATTTTCCACTTTGTAAAAAAATCTCAGTGCAGCTTTATTTTTCCATTTCTTATGTAACATTTGGTGTTTTTAACGTTTCTCGTTAGTGAGTTAACGCACTTTTAGTCATTTTCAACCTAACCTTTGTATTGGAGGTGGGCGTGGTTATTATCCGATTTCTTTCATTTTTGGACTGTATAAGGAAACGGCTAAAATAAACGACTGCAGAAAGTTTGGTTTATATAGCTTTATTGGTTTGCAAGATATTTACAAAAAACTTATTTGGAGGCGGGGTCACACCCACTTTTCCAAAAAAATTACATTCAAATGTGCCCCTCCCTAATGCGATCCGACGTTCAAAATTTTATTTTCATAATTTTATTTATGGCTTAGTTATAGCTCTTTATGTGTTTTTGGTTATCGCCATTTTGTGGGCTTGGCAGTGGTCCGATTCCGCCCATCTTCGAACTTAATCTTCTTATAGTGCCAAGGAACACGTGTTCCAAGTTTCATTAAGATATCTCAATTTTTACTCAAGTTACAGCTTGCACGGACGGACAGACAGACATCCGGATTTGAACTTTACTCGTCACCCTGATCACTTTGGTATATACAACCTTATATATAACTCGTTTAGTTTTAGGACTTACAAACAACCGTTATGTGGACAAAACTATAATACTCTCTTAGCAACTTTTGTTGCGAGAGTATAAAAATATTGCCTTTTGGACCATATATTTTCTAAAAAAAAATTTTCGCTTAATTCATGGTTTGAAGCTTTTATGGATCGGAACAGTTAGAGGAACATTTCGTGATTTCTTCCTGGACTATTTTCAGACAATTTTGTGGCCTTTCAGTAACTACTCCTGTCCATTTGAGATATCATTTTGGGACCATAATAATAACTAAACGATTTAATACTTTATTCAGTGGAAATAAGGAAGTTTTAAAGAACAAAAAGCTAGGACACAAACTATATACGGTACACAAACCCCTATACGTGATGGATTTGTATCAAAATGCCATTTAAATACTTCGCTTTAAGTTGTTGTCATAGTTTCTTCGTAGTTTCAAGCGCCCTCTAGTTAGCGGACGTACGCTTACTCACTTTAGTGGGTTGCCACTTAAGGAAGCAAGAATTAAATTAGTTTTTAAAACAAATATGTTGTTATGATATTTAAAAATATTTCCATTTAAAGAGGAACGTATTTGAATAATATGGCATAAAGAAAGCTTTATCAAGAATAATGCTTCGTATTATTAGCCTTTATTCTTTAAAGGTTAAAAAAATATAAGTTGAAGTTAAAGCTCTAATTAGGTTTCAAATATAGATGAAGCGTTTTTGCAGGTCTGAGTTTTGGTTCCAGAATGTAGAGAGATCTAAATCTTTATATAACAGTTAGAAAGCAGTGAAACTTACCCAAAAAGGTGGTAATATGGTTCCCAATTACATTCGATAGCATTCCAAGTAGCCCATGAAAAGAATTATGTATAAGCCTCGATGGAACCGAAAAACTGGATAAGAATGTTTAACTCAACTATCCAATTGTTTGACACATCTTTAGATCTCTAAGCAAAACTGAAGGCTTACTCGATATTTTCTACTTTTTTGTTATTTTACTATACGTTGTAATATCACTTGTTCAAGGGTAAAAAAACTCATATATATTATAATAGTCTGATACTGCTTTCCATGACGGTAAATGTAATAGTTCTGTCTCATCTTCTACCAAACAACTTCGACAACTGACATCCAGATTTTTTTTTTAACAATTCTGAAGGTTTATTCATTGGTTAATGACCGTTTGAAACCCTACAATAAGGAAACCTTGAGATTGAAGACTTCAATGGACCTCTTCCATTCTTACGTGAACCAGAAGGACCGTACACTTGGTTGTAATCCGCTTGAAAACATCGGTATCGCGACGCATTTCTGTTTCCTCCTTTAGGTGGAAGACATTCACAATATGAATAATCAGACGAGTCAGTTACTGATTATGGAGGCACGTAAACAGCCGCATAAAACTTGAACAATAGTGTGAGCACTGTATTTTTGTTATTGTTTAGCTCTTCTTAATATCATATTAATAATATATAAATAGAAAATGAACAAATGACTTCTTCAATAATAATTTTGCAATGAAAAGGCATTATGCCTTTAAACCACTAATTAGGCCATAATAACTGGGAAACCTTAAAATAACCATTGATAACAGTAGCCTGACAAGTTTGATGACATTCGCGATGCCTTACTAAAATTCAACTTTTTAAACACTAAATTGCTAAGCTATCATTTCATTAGTTGTCACTCCTTTGATCTCCTGAATAATTACTCAATTTGCTTTCTGCATAAAATGTAATTTAACTTGAAATAACTTAGAAGGTAAACAGGTATTTATAGAAGACAACGCTGTAAGGCGGGAAGCTTTTGAATGTGGTGTTCTCAATATAATGACAATGTGATTGGCTGGTTAATTACTGTTAAACAACTGTAGCTGTGGTTGGAGTGATCATTGTGGTCATAGAATATTACACTGAAAAACAAAAGCGGCAAAGAATACATTTTAAGACACTTTCTTGGAATTTGGAAGACAATTTATTCGCTATTCTATAATTCATAGCGTGGTTTTAGACCGTAAATTTCCAGAATATAAAGCTTTACATTAATTACCAAGAATTTTACTACTAGTTTTATATAAATATTTTATTTAAAAATTCAAGATTTCAATTTCTTTCATACTTAAACTTTGGGAAAACTGTCGAAATTTATTTATCTTTTCAAACGGCTGGGCTCATGGCCTGAGTTATACTTGTATGTGTTTCTTACGCTCAGCAAACTTCCTATCCTGTACGAGTTGAATAGAGTTTCATGCGCCATTCGGGACTCTCTGTCTAATCATAGTAGTTTTAACTGACCGTTATTAGATTGCTATTGACTACCAAAAAATCATTTCGCTTCCACAAAATGTTTTGACTCCATATTGTAACAAAGTTTGGATTAAAGTGTATTTAATTTTAAGTTAAATTACTTTTATAAATATTATTTAACAAAGCTTTGTAAGCTTTTATTCATTAAAATAAAACAACAACAACAATATAAAAACGCATGAACGGCGTGACAAGAGCCACTTGTCAACGGCTCGGCAGTCTCTCTCGGTTCATTATAACATAATAAAATATTATTTTGCCACACAAACTGCCGTTGATATTGTGGCCGAAACTTTTTTTAACACGGCTTCAGTAAACGGAATTAAATTAACGGCAAAAATGGGAGGGTAAAAAATTATACGTGAAGCGCAAATGTATGATAGACACCCAAGGGGAATAAATATGAGAGGCGGCACGGCATGACGCTGCTGACCAAGTGACCAGCCCTCAATTAGTAGGCAGTGTCAGACTGATGGACATATGTATGAATATATATAACGGTATATAACAGTATATATTTATATAATTGAGGTTATAAAGAGTAATTTTTGTTGCGTTTTTTTTTTTGCTTTGTGTGTTTTTGCATGTAGATACCTATTTATGTGATAAATGTATATGTACATAAGTGGTAGCCTTTGCCGAACTTTATTAAATGCAAACAAAAAATGTAGCATTTCATTGCGGCGAGCTTACGCGGCAGGTTTTTCTGTCAGCTTTTTGTTTTTCTTTCTATTATTATTTTTTTTTTTCGTTTGCCATTCTGTGGGTGTCTATAACGCCGTGCAGCTAATTAAAACGAAAAAATATGGCAAAAAGATAAAAGGCCCAAGGAAGAATAGAGAAAAAAGAAGGACACCAAAAATAGTAAAATAAATAAATGGCGAATAGTGCGACACATTTCATGCGCTTTATGAGCTTTGCAAAAACACAAAGGCAAGTACCCAGCAAGCAGGAGTTGTACTGATATCTTATCAACGAAGGAACAAAAAAGCGCGTATAGCTTCCATGTAAGAAAAACTAAGCTTTCTTAAAAGCTTTTCAGGTGAAAAAAGCTTCTCAGTAAAAAAAAAAGCTTCTCAAATTCAGGGTCGAAGCGTTAATTTCATACAAAATCCCCGAAATATTTTTATTGGCTGACGTAGACATTTGCCCAACCGCTAAGTGTTCTGAAAGCTTTTCGCCGTAATCACCCGAACGGCCCATAAAAGACAGTGGTTGTACTGATATGCGAGTATTAATATATTAGCCTTCATGCCGGAAAGACTATGCTTCCATAAAAGCTTCAGAAAAGCTTTTTAAGCCTGACTAAAAAACACGTAATTTTAAAAGCACAAGCCATATAAAAACCATCATAAAAACTGTCCGAGAAGATTTGTCCTGAGAGCTTTTCGCCGAAATCATCAGTACAATTGATTTTATAGACAATTCCTCAAGTGTAGAGCTTTTTTGAGTGAGCATCTAACATGGACGGATCTTTAAACTGCAGCTTGGTTATCCTCGAGAGTTTGAAAACACATGGAAACTCCGAATTGCTACTCGACTCTCACTGGAAAAGAAAATTAATTTCGCTTTTGAATGTCCCTTAGATTTTCCAACCGGGTAGTAGACTACTAGTATCCGCGTATTTACAACTGTTTATTTTGGTGTCTTGTGAGCACACATTTACGAATATTTCTTGACGTGAATTCGCAGTTTGCCAACCAGCATTTAATAGACACCACTAACTTATGACCGCATGACATAATAATTTTGGCAAAAAACCAAATAAGTGCCAATAAATTATGTGTTCAGATAGAATGTTGCTGAAAATCGCACCAAATATTGAGCCGTTCGACAAAGAACGAAACACATTAGTTGGCTGGTCAAACAAATAGTAGAAGGGTGTGCTTGAAGTAATAAAACAGTAATCTGGACTTGATTTGTCACACTGGATCTATTTTATTAAATAATATAGTAGATTACATTGTTGAATGAAGAGTAAGAATGATTTTGAGATCGTTATGGAGAAGACTATATGGATATAAATCGTTGACTGAAGAGGCCCGGATTTTCGGACTAGAGTTGTTTTTGAGGTTCATTCTCTTAGAGCAAAGTCCTTGAAGAGTTGAAGAGACTATGTATTCTCTATACTAAAGAGAGGACCAGAGAGTTTTTCAAGTGAAACCATAGCTCTTGGACCAGTTTCAGTGAGTCGTTTGAGATTGTTTTAAAGAACCAGGATCGTTCTTATTCTCCTCCTCTCTTATAATAAACTTAACAAGCCTTAAAAAAAGAATCAACTACCTTCCGACCTATTTAATCATTGAATGATATACTTGAGAAGGAGTAAATATGTTATATTACAGTTAGTTTTTGAATTTCACCGTTATTTATTTCCTTGAAGCAACATAAATGAATAAATGCCATTTTCATTTCATTGATCAGCTGAACAATGCCGGGTAATTCTTTGCCCCAAGCTGTAAGCTGCTACTTGTAGGAAATTATAATTTTTTCAGCTGGCAGAAAGGGGAAGAACAAGCACGAAAAGTATATTTGTAGGCGTATTGCAGACATACAAATACAATAAAGGAGCAGCTAAGCAAACATGCATAATACATTGTCGAGGCGAGATTAAAACATCGAGGTATACAAGTGGGAGCCGGCAGAATAAGCTAACGGTGAATGGAAATACATATGAGCATGAACAATATGTACAAATTGCATAAGAAAAGAGAATGGAAAAATAAAGTAAAAGAATTGGAAGAAAGTACACATAAGTGTTGAGCGAGTTAAGGTGCTCTTTTCTTTTCTCAGCTGCTCGAAATCTTTATTTTAATTTGTCTCCTTGAGTCATACGAAGCTTATTTAATACTACGGGCATACCGTTATGTAGAATATGTGCCAATAAAGAATGTATTTCGAAATTTGTGGTGGTTTTGTTACGAGATATCGACATAACTCTGTTCAATGTAGAACTTAGATGGTTCAAAACTAATGGAGTCTTGGTATGTTGCCACCTCTTTGAATGTTTTAACTTTATTAAGTTGAAACCATAAATAACTTTGTACAATATGGACTTCAAAATTATAATATTTGGGATTGATTACCGTTAAAATATATTTTGAGGAGGATTGCCACATATCCGAAAATTTTTATTTTTACTTTTTAATTTTATTAAACGATTTCTTGCAATATGAGTATGAAACTAAAGAGATCTATGAAGACCAACAGTCGAATTTATTTACCAGGGTTGCCGCATGTTTGAAAATATTGTTTGAATAAAATGGATATGAGAAAGATTTCTTAAATAGAGCTATCGAACTAAAGAGGCCCAAGAAGAGTAACAAATAAATGTATTCTTTTTGTAAGATTGCCGCTTGTTTGGAATTTTACATTTATAAAATTGATATGAGACACGAATTTTCACAATATGGATATCAACGTAAAAATATTTAAAAATACTATCAGTTGAAATATTTTTTTGGGCAGGGTTGCCACGTGTTTATTTAATATGTAGAACGAATTCTTAAATGTGTATATCGAAGTAAAAATATTTCAGAAGAGTAACATTTGAAAATATGTTTTCAGCAGGATTGCCACCTGTTTAAACATTTTATTTTATTTAATTAAAGGGAAAAACAAATTTTTGCAATATGCGTATCAAACAAAAAATGTTTAAGGAGAGTAACAGAGAAATTTTTTTTTTTGTGCAGGATTGTCAACTGTAAAAGCAAAAAGTGATTTTATAAAATTGGTAGAAGAAACGATTTCCTACAATATGTACATTAAATTGAAGAAGTTGAAGAAGGCATACAAATTAAGTTCTTTTTAAAGAGTGTTGCCAACTGTTTGAAATTTTCATTTAAAAAAAAATTGATAGAGGAACAATTTTTTTCAATGTGAACGATTTAAAAAGACTTGCGGAAGAAAATATTTTTTAAAGAAAGTTGCCACCTTTTTTAAACTTTTTATTTTATAAAAGAACATTATAAGGTGGATATGAAACTTAGCATATTTTAGTGACATTTCTGTTAGAATATAAATTTATGAAGAGTTGTCATATGAAATTTAGAAGAGAAATGCCAAATAATACGATAATATAATATATCAGAAAAAAAAACAAAATTAAATTATTTAGAAACCAAAATATAAAACTCTCAAATATTATATTTCCAATATTTTCTGCTGAAATGTTAGTATTTCAAAATTCAGAATTTTTTTTTTATTTTTTTACTTCCAGCAGTTTTTTCCCAGGATCACCCTTCAGTATATGCATACATATATAGCCGAGAGCAAGTGCAAAAATATGAAATATAACATTTCGTTTATAGCAATTACGTGAACTTCTATAAATATTTGCACACATGTGTGCAAGCTACTTCTAACTATTCACTGCTTTGCACTCTTTGCTTGAATGGAAAGCAGCATTTTTGAATATATCTAGAAGTCTGCTTATCCGAGTCCTAAACTGAGTGTGGAGCATAAATATGAAATATTTACCAACTCAGTTGAGAGCTGCATATGAAAATATTGCACAATTTTTATACTCTCGCAACAAATGTTGCTAAAGAGAGTATTATAGTTTTGTTCACATAACGGTTGTTTGTAACACCCAAAACTAAACGAGTTAGATATAGGGTTATATATACCAAAGTGATCAGGGTGAAGAGTGGAGTTCAAATCCGAATGTCTGTCTGTCCGTCCGTCCGTCCGTCCGTCTGTGCAAGCTGTAACTTGAGTAAAAATTAAGATATCTTGATGAAACTTGGCACACTTATTTCTTGGCACCATAGGAAGGTTGCTTTCGAAAATGAGCAAAATCGGACCACTGCCACGCCCACAAAATGGCGAAAACCGAAAACACATAAAGTGCCATAACTAAGCCATAAATAAAGCTATGGAAATAAAATTTGGTATGAAGGATCGTACTATTAAGGGGCATATTTGGATGTAATTTTTTTGGGGAAGTGGGCGTGGCCCCGCCCCCTACTAAATTTTTTGTACATATCTCGTAAACCAATAGAGCTTTATAAACCAAACTTTCTGCAGTCGTTTTTTTTTACCACTTCTTAATACAGTCCAAAAATGAAAAAAATCGGATCATAACCACACCCACCTCCCATACAAAAGTTAGGTTGAAAATTACTAAAAGTGGGTTAACTCACTTGGTTTGTAATAGTTTACTTACATCCCAATGATATGTTGTGAAAATAGGCCAAATCGCTTCACAACCACGCCTACTTCCTATATATAAGAACTTTGAAGACGATCTGAATCGTTTACTTTACAATATATAAAGTAAGTACTAGTGAAGATATCGGTGCAGAACTTTGCACAAATACTATGTTAATAGTGTGGCAGCCCCATTCTAAAAATCGTCGAAAACGGACCATAGGTTTTTAAGGCCCCATATATCGAACACGAGGACCTCGGTGCTTCTAACCTAATATTATGGTTTCCAACTTTCAATGGGTTTTATACAATATATATGACGAATATGTGGGTCAAATTGTGTATTATATAATATAAATAAAGTTAAATAAATAAATTGCGAGAGTATAAAATGTTCGGTTACACCCGAACTTAGCCCTTCCTTACTTGTTGAATGTGAATTTAACGATACACATTTATTCAAGGATAAAGTGTAATGGAAACTTTTAATTCTCTAATTTGTAACTGCATACCAAGCATGTGCATCAAATATGAAGCAAGTTAAAGCTCTTGAAATGCATAAATTAAATGCAGTGAAAACAGATAACACTAACCAGTTAGCTTTTAAATTAAAATTAAATAATGAGAATTGAAACAAAGTTTGCTCAAGCGAAAGAAGTTTAATAATTGATATTTTTAATTTTTATACTCTCGCAACAAAATTGCAAAGAGAGTATTATAGTATTGTTCACATAACGGTTGTTTGTAACACCCAAAACTAAACGAGTTAGATATATAGATATTATATATGCCATAGTGATCAGTATAGAGAGTAGAGTTCAAATCCGGATGTCTGTCTCATCCCACTGTGGTTCCTCCCATACGACAAAAATAAAAAAGTCTATGTTTATATATTGGGCTTGTAGCTAAATAAATAGTTGCATATGCCATCAAATTTATGTATTTTGAGTTTGTTTTGATTATTTCTAACGGAACTTCTTGAGCGAAAGCAACATATGTACGGCCTTGCACAGAAGTAAATAGTTGACAAAAATAAAAGCGAAAGCAACGTGTACATTCAACTGCAAAAGTTTAATTTAAAAAAGTGTCTAAATAAAAATACTTAAAATAGAAATTAAAATAGATGGTAATAGTATTATTTTTCAGTAATAACAAGTTTTTAAATTGTGCTGTTGTTTTTAGAATAACAAATTTTAATGAAGTGTCTTTTTGATTCAGTTTTGTTGTTCTTTGTTAAATGTATTTGGAGATTTAGTAACTTTGTCAACCGAATGCAGTGACCGGATTAGTGTGTAAATGTTGATACAAGTATATAGTTTAAAATAATATTAAGTTCATGTGCAGGGATTTGCAGGTTTCTAAATAAAGTTCATTAAACTAACCTAACTTTTTAGTTTCAAAGTGAATTTTGTACATCAAATGTGCGTGTTATAGCATTGGTTTTTGCAAGTAATGTCCATAAACAAATGTAGAATTAGTTGTTGTTGTCTCACTCTCTCTGAGATTTTTATTTTTTAAATTTCTTATCGTAGGAATGTCTCATCAATGCAAATTTTCTCGCACCTACATTTTTGAAATTTGGTGCTCCAAAAATGGATCAAATACGACGAAAGGTCAGGAAGTTTTTGTAAAAGTTTTTGAAGATATAGTAAGAAAAACAGGTTTTAAAGGTGACGAACACCCGTTTGATGATATACTGAAATGTGTAAAATATTTATGCAGACGCATTGGGGTGATGTGGAAACAAAACCATCGCGTAAAGTCAGACGTGTTAAGAAACTACTCGGATTGGCTCTCTTACAAAGAGGTTGTTACCTTAAGTCTCGAAACTCTATCTTTGCCATCTGAAAAAGAAGAAGCAAAAGCGAGTAAACGTGGTCGCCCAACTGCTGATTTCTCTGCATGCTCCAAACGGACTAAGCAACGTAGAATATAATAATTTTTTTATACGATATTATTCTTACAGGTTGAATGTGGGGGTTGGATGGGAGAAATTATAACGACAAATCATGTTCAGGTTGTTATTGCTTTCTTAAATGTTTTTACAAAGCCTTACTGAAAGCTTTGACGCTGCGACCATGACCATGAGAAGTATTTTTGCGCATGATTGCCATATAATGGAAATTACAGTTCTATGGGAGCTATAGGACATAGTAGACCGATGGGGCCAATTTTTTTACTATATATTTAAAATAATTTTCTAGATTTTTGGTGAAAATTGCAAAGCGATATCTCAACGGGAAGTATTTATGACCACACCTTCATACAAGCCGAACCACTGTGCATCCCAGTGATATGTTGTGAAAATAGCCGAAATCGGTACACAACCATGCCTACTTCCTAAATATACCAGAACTTTGAAGTCGATCTGAATAGTTTACTTTACAATATATAAAGTAAGCACTAGTGAAGATATCGGAACAGAACTTTGCATAAATACTGCATTTATAGTGTGGCATCACTCTTCTAAAAATCGCCGAAATCGGACCATAGGTTTTCAAGGGCCGTATATATCGGTGCTTCTAACCTAATATTAGGGTTTTCAACCTTCTACGGAATTTATACCATATATATGACGAATATGTGGGTCAAATTGTTTATTATATAATATTAATAAAATTAAATACATAAATTGCGATAGTATAAAATGTTCGGTCACAGCCGCACTTAGCCTTTCCTTACTTATTGATGATGCAACTGGTATGCGACGAGTTATATTTTTCTAGAAAAGTTGCTGATACATGGCGCTGATGACAAACCTCTTGTAAAAATCGTGTTTTTTGTTTCCAATAAAAATATTTTCATAGAAATTTGCTCGAGATATGTATAATGCTGGAGATAAGACAAACTCAAAAGTTTGTATGATTTCTATAAGATAGTCATTAGAATTGATTATATATTTAAATTTTACCTTCGAGAGACACGTGTATAAATTTCCCAGCTGTTGAAAAATTTGATTGATGCATCATATAAAAGTATATAAAGTCACTGACAAATCCTGGATAAAAATACATCACTCGAAAACAGCATCCAATCCCAAATGAATTAGTCAGAACAGCCCAAATTGTTAACTATCATTAACTATTAAATTTAGTCAACTCAATTAACTTTAACGTGTAGTATGGCTTAATTAACACAGCTTGCCATGAATTATATCATTAAAGGTACTTCATTTCTGTGCCGTACATCTCAACACATTATATTCGTGCATTTTACAAGAATTCATTAAAAAAATTACAACACATGCTGTTAATGCTTTAGTTACTCACGCTGTTTAATAATAATTAAGTTTACGGTTTTGACGCAATTCACAGCTTGACAACTTACAACATGTATTTTATGAAAATGTATATAAACTTAAGCGTTCGGTACTTTTTACTTACAAGTTACAAAGATTTTATTACATGAAACCGCATGTGTTTGGCAATAAAGAAAGACTAAAAGAAAGTAACATGACAATCGACATATTTGGGTGCTGAGTATGAGTGAACGTTCTGTCAGGTTTCACTGACAATAACTTTTTTCGTGAAATTATAATCAGTAAGGTGTCAAAATGTGAAAACCGTGCCTTAAACTATAATTTTTTTTTCTATCCACCAGCAGAATTGAGTGAGAGCAGTTAGAAGCAGTTTAAAGAGTAAATTGCCGAAACAAAATTCGATAAAAGGAGAGTTGGGAGAAATGAAGTAAGCCAGTGAATATGTCATATGATCTAAAACTCAATCTGCACCGGATTTATAACTGTATCAAGATTAAGCAGAGATACAATTGTTTGTAAATAAACTACAATCTAACTTACTTAGGGTAGAATCTGCAAGTTTTAGTCAAGTTAAGCAGGTATTTATCGTCTGAAATACTTTCATGTTTCTCTCGACATTTCTTTGACTGATAACTAACTTAATATACATATATATATGTATATTTTTCAAAGTTTTTTTTTTGTGGTTTTTATTGTCATTGCTAAACCAATTAAAATACCTTATAAATTAAAAATTTTTCCCCCTTTTGAAGTCTAGAATTATACGCCCTAAAACAACTCAAGCATATAATCGTGCGGCTAGACATATTACGCCCTCCTGAGTAAATATTTGTATAATGTCTACATATGTACTTCTACATACATGTATACAGTTGTAAAATATCCTTGAGTGGTATAATATTATTTAACATAATAAATACCGAGCACGCGTTGGCATATTTTTTATATATTGTTGTTTCTTTTTGTTTTTTTTTTTTTGTTTTGTTTGTGTAAGCCTTCCCTGGAGCAATGCAGAAACTTCAAAGACTACCTTAATCTTTTAATATCCGAGCTATTATAGCGAATCAAAAGTATTTTCATAATTACATACAAACTCCATATGTATGTATGTACGGTAGCCCAAAGGGTCAGGATCCATTATTTAACATAAATATTATGCGGTCGCGTAAAAACATTAAAGACATGTTTTTTTAACTGGTGGTGGGAGTATTAGGGATGTTAAAATTGTGATTACCAGAAATTTTAAAAGATAAAAACTCTAAAGCAATATGTGTATCAATCGTAAAAGATTTGTGCAGTTTAATATTTTGCTAGAGTTGCCACCTACTTAAAATTTTTATGTGTTTGAATTCATAAAATTAGATTAATTGAATGTCGATTTAAAAATGTATAGCAACTATTTCAGTGTCAGATATTTTGTTTAGAGTTGCCACTTATCTAAAGCTTTAAATTTATTCTAATTAAAAAAAATTAAGTTTTAAATGAAATATATAAAAAATTATATAATCATAAAGCTAAAGAAGTTTGTGGAGACTTATAATTGAAAATAATTTAATGTGGCAACCCTACACCTATAATTAATACACCTATTTAAAATTTGTTATTTAATTATTTGCATTAAAAAAAATTAAAGGAATACACCAATATTGGTATCATACTACAACGATCAGAATTGATTTTTGTCAGAGATATTTACGAAAAGGGTTGCCACCTATCATTAAATTTTACTATTTTTTATAGGGTCGAAAGTTTAAGTTTTGCACTAATATACAATAAAACAAAAAAATATAAAAATTAAGAAGTTTGTGAGTACTTAGAGTTGGAAATTCTTTTGTACAGGGTTGCCGTCTATTATTACTATTTATTATTATTAATCATTTATTTAATTATTTTCCATATACCAGATATTTAGAATAAATTTCTCTTAGAAATATTTTTTTTTAAGGGGTTGCCACCAATTTGAAATTTTACATTTTTTTATTAGAGTGAAGAGGTCAAGTATTACAATTCAGTTTTCTCAAAAATATAATTTCTAAATTATGATAATCTTTACAATGAAGAATACCTACATTCTCTGTCCAATAAGTGTCTTTAATGTCAATCACGCAACCACCATGCAATCAGCATAGAATTATTTATAGTCAATTTTATGTCACCAAATTACCGTACTTGAGCACCAACAGCTTTTCCACCACCGGCGTCTCGGTTAACCACAAAGCGTCAAGGTGCAAGCTTATTAAAGCAACTGCAACAACAATAACAATCCAAATGAGTGCGCACTTGGCTTACAATGCGAATCCAGTTGGTGGTAAGTGAGACAAGTGCAAACACAATAGACATTATTTGTCGAGTATTTATGGAAAATGAGTGCTGAGAATTGTGGCCACACAGCTGGAGTTCCGCTTGAGATCCGTACAATTTGCATAACTGTGTAGTTTGCACAAGCAGTTAACTGTTGCGCCAGCTACTGCACTGGTTAGTGGTGGAATTTGCATTGAGATTTCATAAAGTCTTGAGAAAATTACATTTGCGATTTGAGAGAGTTATAATTGAAATAAATTGCACGAATTAGACAGTATTATGTGATTGATAAGTTTAAGATTTGACTCTCTTAAATTCATTTAAATTAGTTAGCTGAACTCTGCTCTTCCCTTACTCCGAAATCAATTTCCTTCTAACGGGTGATTTTTTTGAGGTTAGGATTTTGACATGGTGTCAAAGAGAAAGATGCTCAGTATGCTTTGACATTTCATCATGAATAGACTTACTAACGAGCAACGCTTGCAAATCATTGAATTTTATTACCAAAATCAGTGTTCGGTTCGAAATGTGTTTCGCGCTTTACGTCCGATTTATGGTCTACATAATCGACCAAGTGAGCAAACAATTAATGCGATTGTGACCAAGTTTCGCACTCAGTTTACTTTATTGGACATTAAACCAACCACACGAATGCGTACATTGCGTACAGAAGAGAATATTGCGTCTGTTTCTGAGAGTGTGGCTGAAGACCGTGAAATGTCGATTCGTCGCCGTTCGCAGCAATTGGGTTTGTGTTATTCGACCACATGGAAGATTTTACGCAAAGATCTTGGTGTAAAACCGTATAAAATACAGCTCGTGCAAGAACTGAAGCCGAACGATCTGCCACAACGTCGAATTTTCAGTGAATGGGCCCTAGAAAAGTTGGCAGAAAATCCGCTTTTTATCGACAAATTTTGTTCAGCGATGAGGCTCATTTCTGGTTGAATGGCTACGTAAATAAGCAAAATTGCCGCATTTGGGGTGAAGAGCAACCAGAAGCCGTTCAAGAACTGCCCATGCATCCCGAAAAATGCACTGTTTGGTGTGGTTTGTACGCTGGTGGAATCATTGGACCGTATTTTTTCAAAGATGCTGTTGGACGCAACGTTACGGTGAATGGCGATCGCTATCGTTCGATGCTAACAAACTTTTTGTTGCCAAAAATGGAAGAACTGAACTTGGTTGACATGTGGTTTCAACAAGATGGCGCTACATGCCACACAGCTCGCGATTCTATGGCCATTTTGAGGGAAAACTTCGGAGAACAATTCATCTCAAGAAATGGACCCGTAAGTTGGCCACCAAGATCATGCGATTTAACGCCTTTAGACTATTTTTTGTGGGGCTACGTCAAGTCTAAAGTCTACAGAAATAAGCCAGCAACTATTCCAGCTTTGGAAGACAACATTTCCGAAGAAATTCGGGCTATTCCGGCCGAAATGCTCGAAAAAGTTGCCCAAAATTGGACTTTCCGAATGGACCACCTAAGACGCAGCCGCGGTCAACATTTAAATGAAATTATCTTCAAAAAGTAAATGTCATGAACCAATCTAACGTTTCAAATAAAGAACCGATGAGATTTTGCAAATTTTATGCGTTTTTTTTTAAAAAAAAGTTATCAAGCTCTTAAAAAATCACCCTTTATTAACACTTTAACTTTAACGAAAGCCACCTTGAACCCTATAACTTGAACAAACACTACAGTAACTTGCCACTTGGGAGGAAAACCAGTACTCCAGTAAGTAATGTAACAGTTATATAACGACATTATTTTAAGCACACCGCGCGACACCAGCTGCAGCTTGCAAGATATTAGAAAAATAAATGCTTGAATAAGAAATAAAAGAAATGAAGAGAGGAAAATGAAAAAAAAAAAAGAAATATCGATGTAATGTGCTCATGCATTTCCGCCTATGCCACGCTAGAGCGACCAAACACAGCAATCTGTCTACTGTGCCGTTAGTGACCGTAATGTTAGGCGCCTGAACGTATGCTGTGAATTGCTATAAAAATCCATGTAATTCTTTTTCATTTTCCAGCACATCACTCAATTTGCCCTTAAGTTGTGGAGAGCGTTAGGCAATGTTAGGCGGTTTGCACGGCAGGATATGCTGCGCTTTTGCAATTTACCCGCCACTAAAGCGCCTAGATCTATACTAAGAAATATATATATGATGGAAATCTAATGGTTGGCAATTTTTTATTACAGCCTGGCGTTGTCATGACCAAACTACACTTATTCAACAGGATTTAGCATTCAGCTGCCGTGTATTTTTTTATTTTCAAATTTTGCAAACTACTGCTGCAGGTGTCAGTCGTAATTGTTGTTGGGATATGAACGCGTTGGTATTGAAAACGCGTAACAGAAGCCATAAACACTTAAATTGCTTAAACTATAGGTTTGAAGAAGAAGAGGAAGAGTGTTAAAGAGTGTCTAGGGTTATGGGTATATCGAAATGTATTTTTACTAAATGAAGTAGGAAAATTAAGTTAGAATAACAGCTATAATAAGAAAGTTGAAAAAGGCTGAGAAAAAATAAAATATATACCAAAGAGTTAGTTTAAATTCTTTACATTTTCTATTGTTTTACTCTTTAAAAGACTTTGCTTAAAACATTTAAAAATTTTCAGTTATTGATCAATTTAGGTGTATGACTTCGTTAAATATGTTTAATCAAAAGCCTAAATGTAGGCAACATATTGAAGTAGGTATGTGACTTTGGTAAGTTGTTATAAATACACCAACTTAGATAGCAATATTTAAGGGTTATGTTAAGTGGCTGTTACTCTCTACATAACATTTCAGTTAATATCGAAACACATTAAGTTTGAAATTTTCTAGACATACACATATGGTCTAAATAGTAAGTACATTTCTTTAGCCTGAAATCACGGCTATATGTTGCATGTTTGGTGAAGTATGAAGAGAAGTGAAGTTGACAAGCTTAGCGATAGTGCGACAATGTTCGAAAATTCTATGAAAAGATCTGGCGACTAACATAAGGTTTCAAGACCGGAGCTTCTTCACCATGCGCCAAAAGAGAAACGGCACACACTATCTCTTTGTCGATTTTAAAGCTGCTTTCGACAGCACGAAAAGGAGTTGCCTCTATGCCACGTTGTCTGAATTTGGTATCCCCGCAAAACTAATACGGCTGTGTAAGCTGACGTTGAGCAACACCAAAAGCTCCGGCGGTAATGGGAAGGACCTATACGAGCTATTCGATACCAAACCAGGCTTCAGACAGGGTGACTCACTATCGTGTGACTTCTTTAACTTGATGCTGGAAAAAAATAATACGAGCCGCAGAGCTAAGTAGAGCAACAAAGTTGTTAAGAGAGTATTAAAGTTTTGTTCACATAACGGTTGTTTGTAAGTCCTAAAACTAAACTAGTTAGATATAGAGTTATATATACCGAAGTGGTCAGAGTGATGAGGCGATTTGAAATCCGGATATGTGTCTTTCCGTCCGTCTGTCTGCCTGCCTGTCAGTGCAAGCCGTAACTTGAGTAGAAATTGAGATATCTTAACGAAATTTGGTACACGCGTTTCTTGGTAACATAATAAGCTTGCTCTCGTAAATAGGCGAAATCGGATCACGCTTACAAAATGGCGACAACCGAAAACACATAAAGTGTTAGTTATGGCCATTATTAAAGTTATAGAAGTAAAATTTGGTACAAAGGATTGCACTAGGAAGGGGCATATTTGGATGTAATTTTTTTTAAGTGGGCGTAGCGCCGTACTTTTTTTTTTTTGTGCGTTTAGAAGTGAAGTGAAGTGGACGTTTTTTGTGTGAGGTCCTGGGGTTTTGTACGATTCTCCTAGTTTTTCACATCAACAACATTAGTTTTGCTAGAAGCTTCTCGGAAAACTGGTATACTTTGACCGGACACCATACCTACAGGAATAGATAAGTAGAAATTTCTTTTTTATTAAAATTAATTTTCACTTGCCTGTTATTTTTTCGCGGCAAATTGTAAAAAACAAACATTATTTCCCCTATCAGCGATTAAGACAAAAAACGTGCACATAATTTATTTTGCCGTTTTGTTTTGCTAGATCAGCTGATCCCCTTTTTGTTTTCTTTTCTCCTTTGGTTTTGGCGTTGCCAACCATTGGAAATATAAGCAGAGTTTTAGCGTTAGGAACTGAACGTACCTATTGACAGGTGTTCCCAACCATTTTGTTTACTGAGGTATGGCCTCTGAAAATGGTGTTGGGCGAACACCGGAGAATCCTTTTAGGAGGAACTCCAAAATTATGAGAACGCCCCCAAACGGCAGCAAGGAGGTATCCACCGCGGCTGGATTAGCAAAGAACTGCGACAATGCCGATCAAACTAACAGCGGGGACAAAAATCAGGAATCGCAGATCGGTGAAACTGCAAGTGTTCTCAGTAGACTTGGTAACAAAATTAAAGAGTTGGAAAATATCATGTCTGGCCAAAGGCATATTAACCAAGCCATGCGCGATGTAGTAAGCAGCATTGTGAGTCTGTATAACAAAGCAGAGAAAAATGATAGTGTTTTGAAAAAAACTATGGTAGAGAAAGTACATATTAGTAAAGAGGCAAATACCCCAAAAAGACTGCGGGAGTTACAAGGCCAATTACCACCAACTAAGAAGCCTAAAAATATAATCGAAAAATCACAGGCAACATACAGCGAGGCCGTGAAATTACCACAGGCATATACCTCTGTAAATAAATCCAGCGCAGGTGAAAAATGGGTGGACGTGGTAAAGAAGAGGAGGCCAATAGAGAAAAAGATAAGGCTGAAACCAGACGCTATCATTTTAACAAAAAAAGAGGGAGCTTCTTACGCTGATATCCTGCGTAAAATAAAAAGCAATAGCGAGCTCGAAGAATTGGGTTCGAATGTGAAATACATTAGGAAAACACTTAGAGGAGACCTGTTACTTGAGCTAAAAAACCAAGCGGATAAAAGAGCGGAAACTTTTCAAAATGCCCTAGAGGAAGTGGTCGGAGAAATGGCCGTAATACAGCCTAAGACCCACAACGTTACTATAGTATGTAAGGACTTGGATGAAATTACCACTCCTGAAGAAATTTGCGAAGCATTGCAAAAGGAGTGCGGATTCCAAGACATAGGGAAATCAAATATTAAAAATATTCGAAAAACGCGTAGCGGCACACAAATAGCTCTGGTGTGCCTTCGTGCTCAGGATGCCAAAACGGCACTGAAGCTTGGCAAAATTAAGATTGGGTGGTCAATTTGTCGCCTTAGGGAATATGCCCCTATTCCTCGATGTTTTAGGTGTTTCCAACTAGGTCACATGGCACGAACATGCTGCAACCCGATTGACAGGTCTTCCCTCTGCACACGATGTGGAAATGGGGGTCACGTTGCAAAGATATGCACTACCGCTCCAAGCTGCATGCTTTGCAAAGGAGATCACTCAGTCTTGAGCACGACTTGCCCCAAGTACGTAGAAATGTCCAAATCACTGCGAAAATGAAGATTTTGCAGCTAAATTTAAATCATTGCGCTGCAGCACAAGAACTGCTAAAACAGACGCTGTTTGAGAATAATATCGATATTGCTTTATTGAGCGAACAATATACTCAGCGCTCAGAAAACACTTGGATCACGGACATAAGTGGGAAGGCGGCGATATGGTCCTGCAAAGGAAAACCTATCACCTCATGCTCCAGAGGAGCTCAAATTGGCTTCACATGGGCGAATATATCTGGTATTTATTTTGTAAGCTGCTATGCTCGCCCCACCGCATCAATCATGGAATTTGAGAACTTTCTCCTTGAGCTGTCTCTGGAAATTAGAGGCAAAACGCCTATAATAATAGCAGGTGATTTTAATGCATGGTCTACTGCTTGGGGTAGCAGAAGTACAAACCATCGTGGGCGCTTAATTTTAGAGTTTTTGAGTCAAACTAACTTTACGTTAATAAATAGCGGTACAAAAAACACATATCAGAAAGGTAATAAAGGTTCTATAATAGACCTTATGTTTGTAAATGACGCACTTAGCAGACACATGAAGTGGGAGGTGTCAGACATGTTCACAAATAGTGATCACATGGCTATCATTGCTGAAGTCTTAGTATTCCGAGAAATGGAACCCCTGAGAGGAAACACTTCTCAGAAACGTAGCTGGAAGCAAAACGAGTTCGATGCTGATGTTTTCGAGATAGTCTGGAGTGCAGTAAAGGCACCTGGCGAAGGCGCCACCCACTTGGTAACCGCATTGCGGAGACAGCTGGTCGCAGCATGCGACGCAACAATGCGAAGGACAAAATATCACAACAAACGACGTCCAGTATATTGGTGGAATGATGAAATTGCCACGCTAAGGAATCTTTGTCACTCAGCTAGGCGTAACCTACAGCGCCACCAGGGTAGAGAAAACGAAGGTATCCTTAGAGAAACATTTAAAAGACATAAGAAGCTCTTGAAGTCAGCCATCTCCCGCAGCAAAAAGTCCTGCTTTGAAAAGCTCTGCGAGGAAGCAAATATTGATCCCTGGGGAACTGCATACAAAATATGTATGTCGAAGTTCAAAAATAAATCGCAACAACCTAAAAGCGGCCCGTTCATGAAGAAAGTTGTCGAAGCACTATTTCCGACACACGAACCGATTTCCAGAGCTGACCGAAACGAAATTACAGAGTCACCCCTTTTAGTTACGGAAGAAGAACTATTGGCTATAGCGAAAAAAATTAAAAACAACAAAGCGCCAGGATTAGATGGTATACCAAATAGAGCCCTCAAGGTAGCCATAACTTCAAATCCCACCCTGTTTACTAAAATGTACAACGCATGTATAAAAGAAGGGGTGTTCCCCGACCCCTGGAAAGTTCAGCGTCTGGTTTTACTTCCAAAACCAAAGAAACCACCTGAAGAACCATCATCGTACCGACCTCTGTGTATGCTCGACACAATAGGGAAAGTGTACGAAAACATAATAAGAAACCGCTTGGAGCTTGCAATCCAGGAAGCCGGAGGACTATCAGAGAGACAATACGGCTTCATAAAAAAGAGATCCACTATCGACGCGCTAAGAGAAGTCGTTGACACTGCAAAATGTGCAGTAAGTGGCAAAAGATGGAAAGGTGGTACAAAAGAATATTGTGCGCTGATTACCCTGGATGTAAAGAATGCGTTCAACTCAGCAAAGTGGGCAGATATATTCAAAGCATTATATACAATACGCGCCCCCAAATACTTGATAAATATTATTATGAGCTATTTTGAAAACAGAAGATTGATCTTCGACACCGACGAAGGAACTAAGAGCTACTCTATTTCTAGTGGAGTCCCCCAAGGCTCTGTTTTAGGTCCGCTCTTATGGAACCTCGTGTATGACGGTGTGCTGAGAAAACAACAACCAAAAAATGTAAAACTAGTTGCATACGCGGACGATCTTGTTGTGGTAGCAGTATCTAAACAGCTCGGTGACCTTCAGAACAAATGTAATGAGTGTATAAATGGTCTGCGCCAATGGTTCTCTTCCATGAGCTTGGAACTGGCGGAGCACAAAACAGAAGTATTGCTTATAAGTACCAGGAAACTTGAGGAAAAAATAACCATAACTATTGGAGAGTGTGCGATTATTTCACAGCCAAAGTTGAAGTATTTAGGGGTAATATTAGACTCTAAGCTTAAATTCAAGGAACACTTGGCGTACACGGCAAATAAAGCAAATAAGATTTATAACGCCTTATCAAGAATGATGGCAAATAGAGGCTGCGTGCGTTCCAGCCGGCGTTTTTTAATTGCAAAAGCCATGAGCTCCGTAATATTATATGCGGCCCCAATATGGGTCCAGGCGCTAGACATAAAAGCGTATGCAAAACCAATAAATGTTGTACATCGACTCTCAGCAATAAGAGTAATAAGTGCTTTCCGCACTATATCCAGCGAATCGGCTGAAGTACTGGCAAGTATACCGCCCATAGACATCCAGGGTGACGAATTCGCAAGATTAAACGAACTCTCAGAAATAACAGAAACCAAAAAGAGAGACGAGAGAAATAAGAGCATAACAATGTGGCAGCAGCGGTGGGAAACCTCAACTAAAGGACGGTGGACCCACAGACTCATACCTGACATCCATTCGTGGATAAATAGACAGCATGGGGACCTTGATTTCCACTTGACCCAATTATTAAGTGGTCACGGATGCTTCAGAAGCTTGTCCGATGTGTACAGAGTCCATAGAAGACTGTGAACACATATTTTTTGAGTGCCCCCGATTTTTAAGTACAAGAGATAGGCTTAAAATTGCCCTAGGAGGTAGTTTAATGGTGGAAAATTTGACTGCACTCATGTGTCAGTCCCCCGATAAATGGAAAGCTGTTAGCGACGCAACAGCTTTTATTATGACAGAACTTAGACATTTAGAACAGATTAGGCGTCAGTCAGTCCGTATTATAGAGGAGACTTAAAAAGTCTAGTCACTCCCACGAAGTAATACTTAATCCGGTGGTTCCGTGGGAGAGTCTTGTGTTGTGAGTAGGTTAGGTTTAGCGGATTAAAGTTCCGCACTCCGGCTTTCGATGCTTCCCCCTACTATAAAAAAAAAAAAAAAAAAAAAAAACACACACACACACACACACACACATTGAGGCCCAAAGAGGCAACGAGCTGTGCACATAAAGTTAATTAATTTGGCCAATTGACTTAGCTAAATGCAGAATATCAGCCGAGAGTTTCGCACAGAGACACATACGTATGTACTCATATGCGTTTGGGGAATTGCAGTTCAGCAACTGAAAGTAAGCGAATGAGCAGGAAAAAACAAGCCAAAAAATTGCTTAAATACATATTGTATACACAGTATTGAAGTATTGTACATAAACACACACAAAAAAACTGTAAATAACGTTGACAACAGCTGAGGACCTAAGCTTAAAAGCTAAGTGAATTAAAGGCAAACAGGCGCCTTTCAGATATTCATAGGTATCCCTTTTAGTGCTTGTATGATTCTTCTTGTTCACATGTTAAAACTAATAAATAAGCGTTGCCACCTGTTTATAAATTACCATGTCGTTTGCACTGTTCAGTCAACTGCGCCAGTAAATGCCAGCAAAGCAGCTTAATTTCGCAATGCAATATGTGTTGTCTTCCATTTAGTGCTTGTAATTAAGTTTTTTTCACAGCTTAAGCGAAGCTTTACAGCAGCTGGCATGTAAGTTCCTTTCATGGTTGCCGTATGTTACCGCCATTTATCAGTATATTTTCGACTTTTCTTTGTGTTTGTTGTAGCATTTAGTTTTTGTAGAATAAGAAGAATTTATTGTTGATGTTTTCAAGTATGATGAAAAGGTAATATAAATAACTGTTAGACGGTACCATTTTGGTATGGTGTTCCAAACTGTCATAAAATATATCATATCTAAATATAATTAATATGCGCGAAAATATTTGAGTTTAAACATTTTTTGAATAGAGTTGCCAACCATAAAAATCGATTGGGAAAAATTTTGAAAGAAATAAAAATATAATATATATATATACAGTCGATTCTCGTTAATTCGAAACTCGAGGGACTCTTGAACTATTACGAATTATCGAGTGTTTGAAATATCAAATGGTTCGAAATTTGTGAGAGAAAATAAATAAAACTTCGAATTACTAAGTGTTGGTTAATTTTTATTTATTAATATAAAAATGACAAGAATTAAGAGGTACATTCGTGTATATACATGTATTCGTAATGTGAATTAATTAATCTTTCGAAAGAACTTTGTTATACTGGTTAGCTTTAAAGCACAATTCTGCTGCACACTGCTCAATAACTTTTTTAAGAGAAAAAGTGCATTTCAGGTATCACTTCACTTTCGTTTTGTAGACAGAAGCTTTGTAAGGTATCAAATGAGGATCTTGCTTCCTTAACTGACACCTGTGCCAAAGGTTCCGATGTATCGTCCTCATCTTCATCGTTACTTTGCGTAATTTCGCCATCGGTTAGTGAACCTGAGACAGCAACATTTTCATCCTCTTGAACAAAATCAGAAAAACTCACCCCGCTGATATCAACTAATGGTTCTATTGCTAAAAATTCTTTTGCGACATCACTCTTCTTCTCACCTTCTTCTACTTTTTCGATTAACTTTTTCTTTTCAGCAATCGTCAAACATTTATACTTTCTAAGGATCATAACTAACGCTAACTTTTAATCTGCATACCAACGAAAGAGTAACAGTGACTTAATAACTAAACAAACCAATTCGTGAGAAGTGTGTGCGTCAAATAGTCAAACTAATCATAACAGAAACAAAGGCTCGTGTATCTTGAAACAAGTTTTAACTTGTCGCAAAATGTACTTACAATCTTTCCGCCTCTTCTCTCTGCAACTTTGAATTGTCGAGTGTTGGACGCTGATGAGTTCGAATTAACGCGTCGTTTTGTTAAATATCAATGATTTTTTCGTTCGAATTACCAAGTGTATGAAAATGTATTGATTTAGTTCGAACTATAAAGAGATTTAGTAGGGAACTCGTGATAACTTTGAATTATAGAGAGGTTCGAATTATCGCAGGTTTGAATTAACGAGAGTCGACTGTATATAAATTAAATATAGATCAAAATAAGGAAGAGATTTCAATTAATTTGGTAATTCATGGACCGTTTCTAACTATTTTTGCCACCTCGCCACATTCTATTCAATATTATATGATCACTAAATTTTGGTGATGTATCTCACATTTCAACCAATATATTATATATGGTATGAAGTCCAATGAAACAAATATTATGTATATGGGAAGTAGGGGAAGTTATGACCCGATTTCACTCATTGCACGGATACATATTATTAGAAGAAAAATATTCCCTCTGATTTTATTAAAAAATCTGAGAGACTCAACTATATTTTCGGTAAAAAAATTATTCGAAGCTCTGAGGTCCTCATATTCGATATATGGGGCCTTGAATACTTATGGTCCGTTTTTGGCGATTTTTAGAAGTGCGATGCCGTACTATACATGCAGTTTTTGTGAAAAGTTCTGTTCCGAGTTTTGTTTGTTTTTTTTTTTTTTGGTATATAGGAAGTAGGCGTGGTTGTGAACGATTTAGACAATTTTCAAAACCTGTTTTTGGGATGCCAGGGACATTTTTTGAACCGAATTTCGATGAAATTGCTTGAGTTGTTTGTAAAATATGGTTTTTGACCCCAATTGGAGTACAGCCCTTCTGTAGCATCTTTACTATGCAATTTAAGATTTCTGATGTTTTTCATCACTAAATTAAAGCATTTTTAGTAGTTTTCAACATAACCTTTTGTATGTATGGGAGGTGGGCGTGGTTATAATTCGATTGCTTCCATTTTTGAACCGTATGAGGAAGTGCCTAAAGGAAATGACTCTAGAGCGTTTGGTTGATATAGCTTTAGTAGTTTTCGTATATGTACAAAAAAAAAAAACAGAATACGGGGCAGAGCCACGCCCGCTTTCCCCAAAAATTGCATCCAAATACAGTGGAACATCCATAACTCGAACTTCTATAACTCGAAGTTCTCCATAACTCGAACTCGAACTTTTCGACCATGGCATAGTACAAAATTTAAAATTTTACTATCGAAGCAGAATTTTAAAAGAGTGCCTCTATATTGTACGGAGGCAAACGAAAAATATAATATTACACATATGGATAGTATAAATCATCTAACAAAGACATGTGATATAGACGTCAAGAGCCAATAATAGCAAACAGCAACAAACAAAATTACAGAATACATATTTTAACGCATGTACATAAAACTTTATATGAAGTCAATAAATAAAACTGTGAATAAATCTATATTTTACAGCTTTTTGAAAATTTATATGTTTTAATAAAAATTCTATAACTCGAAGTCTCTCGTTTTTGTGGATTATGGTGATTCGAGTTAGAGAAGTTCCACTGTATGACCAAAATTAAGTTGATTTTCTATTGGAAGATCCAAATTTGATTATTCAACCCCTAACAACTCATCTCGTTATAAGGAATATCTACAAAGTATTGACGGTAAAAGACTTACAGATAACGGTGTTTATAATATGTCAAATTTAATGACATTATTTTGACAATAATAAAATTTCGTTGACATATGTTTCCACTAAATTGAGTAAAATGGATATAACCCAACAATATTTTAGTGAAATTTAACATCAAATTGTTGAATTCTCATAAATTGTCTACAATGTTCATTTCCCGCGTATAAATTGTTATAATAATGATATCTAAAATTATTATATTGATTGTACTCTGACTGACATTCAATTTAACATAATGAAAACTACACATAATGGTACATCAAAATCTGAGATAAGTCCGCAGTGCACCTAATAGTAAAGAAATCGTTGAGAATACGGCTTTTTGACTATGGAACTTAAAGTGAAGAATTTGACCGCAGAAATAACAAAATTATGACACTACTTTGACAAATAATTCCAATTTATCTATCTTCTTCTAGGAAATTCAACAATTCTATTACGTATTATTATAACTTATTAATATATTAAATTTTTTCGTAGTTTCCTAGAAACGATGGCCTTTGATTAGGGATGCAAACATCGTGAAATGAAACATCGATGGTTCGATGTATCGATGTTTCTTCAAAACCCATCGAAATCAAAAACATCGGCCATTAAAACATCGAAACATCGATGTATTTTTGAACTTTTTTAACTTATTTTAAATTTTGTGTGAAAGGCTAAGAGATACAGAAGCAGAAGAAGTACGTCTTAAGTTGATACATTTTATTTCACTTAGCATTATATGAATGTTAAAGTTTTTTCTCAATAAATAACAAAACGACGACATGGAAAGTTTTTTCACTGTCATTTCTTTTCGATTTTATTTCTGCGTGATAGTTGCCCTGGGTTTAGAAAACGATCGTTTACTCGGCACTGAAGTGGCCACAATGTGTAGATATTAATAAGCCTATGTATTTATACAACTCCGGAAACACAGCATTCATTTTTACATACATATATGTTGTACATATCATACATTCAAAATTTTGAATTTGCGCTGCTGTAGAATCTCGCACGCATGTGTTATCCATACACTCTTTCCACATTGGGAGATTAAATTACGCATATGCGGAGCTTTATTATTTACATTATATTATAAATCATCCCGGCAATTAGCAAATGAATATGGTATTATCTGTGGAGTCTTTTCGCTTTCAAAAAATTTCATTTTGTGTTTTTAATCCCCCAAGCGATTTTTGTGTCTATTACCCCAACCACTTTTTCTTTTTCAAGCAATTAGACAGTAAAAACTCAATGGGAAAAGTCCAAATGAAAAGAGTAGGCGAATGTGGTTGCGCCTGTTCGTGGGTGCTTTTATTTGCTGGTTTATTTGTTTACAAACAAATGAAGGGATCAAAAATATACGGTAAAGTTGGCATGAATATGGGTGTTTTTTGTTCATACTCTCATACTGTATATATTTCATAATTAACTGTACATATATACATATATATATATATGTATTTCGAATATATGTATATAAAAAAGCCTTATGTAGATAATGGTTCTGAAATCATTTATTGATTGTCTAAGTCCTATGTATCGGCTTAGACATTTCACATAGCAACCTATTTAAAAGATATTAAGCCCATCGTATTTTCGAAAAACCTATAATTAGGTATATAGTAGCTACAGGACCCGATTATGACCCGATTATGACCCGATTTTAAACATTTTTTGAGACACACTATTAGAAGAAGAAGATTCCATCTAAATTAAATTAAAATATCTGAGAGATTTACCGATATTTTCGACGAAAAATTACCCTTAGGCACTGAGTTTTTCATGTTCGATATCAGGGCCCTTGAAAAGTTATCGTCCGACTTCGACACAGCTCAAAAATGGTATTTGTGCAAGGTTTTATTGCGCTATCATCATTGGTTACTAATGTATATATATTATAAAGTGAAGGAATCAGATGGAACACAAAATTTAGTCCAATATAAGGAAGTCGTCGTATTTGTGAAACATCCATATTCCACAACAACATCAAGAAAGTGTTACATACCGAATTTCATTGAAATCGGTCGAGTAGTTCTTGAGATATGGTTTTTGACTGATAAGTGGGCGACGCCACGCCCATTTTCCATTTTGTTAAAAAGTCTGCGAGCAACTTCTTTCTGCCATTTCTTCTGTAAAATTTAATGTTTCTGATGTTTTCCGTTAGTGAGTTATCGAACTTTTAGTAATTTTCAACCTAACCCTTGTATGGGAGGTGGCGTGGTTATTATCCGATTTCAACTATTTTCATGGTATGCAATGGGGTATGTGGGTGAACCGACTGCAGAGTTTTGTTTATATAGCTTTATTGGTTTGCGAGAAATATATAAAAACCTATTTGTGAGCGGGGCCACGCCCATTTCCCCAAAAATAATTACACCCATATATGCCCCTCCCTAATGTGATCCTCTGTTCCAAATTTTACTTTCATAGCTTTATTTATGGCTTAGATATGACACTTTAAATGTTTTCAGTTTTCGCCATTTTGTAGGCGTGGCAATGATCCGATTTCGCCCATAATCAAAGCAACCCTCCCACAGTTCCGAGGAACATGTGTACCAGGTTTCGTCAAGATATCTTAATTTTTACTCAAGTTATCTGTTGCACGAACGGACAGACAGTCATACATCCGGATTTCAACTCATCTCGTCCTGATCATCCTGATTATTTTGATCTATATCTAACTCTTTTATTTTTATGACTTGGAAATAACCTTTATGTGAACAAAACTATAATACTCTCTTAGCAACGTTGTTGCGAGAGTATAAAAGTTTTTTTTACATCAAGTCTTAAGATTTCTGAAGAGTTTTATTAGGATATAATAATTTTTCTTTTTTTTTAATAAATATATGAACTGTCGAGACTAATCAAAACTGATGATTTCGAAAATCAGTTTTTTCGATCATTTTTTTTCAGGGTGGATCTTTCATAAATCAAAGAGAGTAATAAATAACATAAATAGCCAGTGCTTGGAATCAATTATGGTGTAATTAAAAAAATATATAAATTCAATTGCTGGTATCCATTAGACGTGAGGTATTAATACCTGAACTGAAGGCTGTGAGCATTCATAATGGATGTATTTCCACAGCAACACCACAACGGCAAACCTGCGAGCATATTTTTGCGGCCAAAAAGCTTTTTAAAACTCATTACCCGTTTGGAGTGTGAGTAAAACTTTTAAGCTTCCAGGCGCATACTAAGTAGTTCCATTGAAAATCCAATAAAAGTGAGCGATAATTCTCTCAGAAATTGATATGTTCCTAATCAAATATATCCAATATGAAATAGTAACTTTTCAATTAAATTTTAAGCTAATTAAACTGTTTCAGAAAATTATAAACAACGTTGCAAAATAGCAACTCATCTATACGCTTAAACGACTACATATGAATATGCTTAAATTATGTGGTGAATGTACGAAATTACATGCAAACAACATATTGTTTTCCGTATATATGTTGATTATAATATAATACGAAGCTTGCTATATGTTGGAAGAGTGCGGATTAAGAAGCTGTTTAACTGTAACGTCTTTTGAAAATTTTGTTTTATGCAAATGCGAAGAATAAGTAGCTTAATGAGCTCAGACTTTTGCAGTTTACAATTAATGCTTTTAAGGCAGTTATCAAAAGAGAAATATATAAAAGTATGGGATGATTTTTAGAGCTGACAAAGTGAATACAAGTGTTTGACCGAAGTTCTATATATCATAAGAAAACACACTTCATGTATTTATATACGAGATGCATTCTTCGAAAACTATAATATATTGTTACTGACAAAAATATGATTTTTAAGTCGCTAAAGTGAACTAGTATAGTATACCACCCCGTATGTGGTGAATAAACTTTAATTTTAGTTAATGAAAAATTAAAATAAAGCAAGTGTACGGAAGTTCATGAATTAATTGAACTACAAAGCAACAACAAAGAGTTACAATTACTTTGCCTAAAAATTTTACAAGCCAGCGCATAAATATTTTCGTAATACGAAGACAAACAGAAATTTACTGTAAATTTAAACCACAGTATACAAATATTTCCATGAATATTATAATAAAACAAATATATGAAAATAGTAAACACTTTTCAAATTCTGCCAAAGCCATGCGTGCCGACAGACACTGGAACTTGTGGAATATAAACTGTATGTAATAAAATATTAAGAGTTTTCGACGTTTGGAAATTTATTTCGGAAAATGCAACCACAATCGAGCTTTAAATATTGTTAAATTTGTATGTTTTACAAATATACTTGTTGTTGTTGTTACGAAATGTTTAAATTAAGTTATTTTTGCTGCGGTAGCATGCATTTCTCATGGGCAGTCACAACACTGGAGGAGGATGGAGTCATGTGTAGGAGTTCACGTAAGTGCGGAAAGTTTCTGACTGTCATTCACTTCGTGCCTGCCCAGATTCTTTTGCATCATGACTTCCCGTCGTAGACCAAGTATCCTCTGGGAAGCCAACAGACACCTGTTTGGAAAAGTGAGAAGGCGAATACCGCTTATGCGGTTGTGCGTAGGGTTTGGGACCCACCACATAAAAAAATCCCACAACGAGAACGAAACTGTGGAGGGAAGACTTCTCCAGCCTGCTGAATGGCAGTGAAAGTGCAACACCAGGAGATGGCGAACCAGATTCCTCAATCGATGATATGATGACGGAACAGATATTCCATTGCCCGACCATAAAGAAATTCGAATAGAAATTACCCGTTTAAAGAAGAACAAAGCGGCCTGGACCGATGGATTGCCGGCCGAGCTATTCAAATACGGCGGCGAAGAACTGATAAGGTGCTTGCATCAGCTTCTTTGCAGAATATGGTCAGAAGAAAGCATGTCCGACGATTGGAATCAAAGTGTACTCTGGCCAATCCACAAAAAGAGAGACCCCACAATCTGCGCCAATTACCGTGCGATAAGCCTCATCAACATCGCTTACAAGGTTCTATCGAGCGTACTGTGTGAAAGACTTAAGCCCAACGTCAACGAACTGATTGGACCTTATCAGTGTGGCTTTAGAGCTGGAAAATCTACATCTGACCAGATTTTCGTCATGCGTGAAATCTGGGAGAAGACTCGTGAAAAACGGATCGACACACACTATCTCTTTGTCGATTTTAAAGCTTACGCACGCCGATGATATCGATATCATTGGAAACACCCGCACCAGTAGCTCTGCTTTTTCCAGACTGGATAAGGAAGCGAAACATATGGGTCGGGTGGTGAACGAGAACAAGATGAAATATCTACTGTCATCAAGCACACAGTCAGCGCATTCGATGCCAACATCCGTTGATACGGCACTGGGAGTTGTCGAGAGAAAAATTTTGCGGGAGATTTACGGTCCTTTAAACATTGACAACAGCGAATACCGCAGACGATGGAACGATGAGCTGTATGTGTTATTGGATGACATAGACATAGTCCAGCGAATAAAAAAACAGCGGCTACGCTGGCTAGGTCATGTTGTCCGAATGGACGAAAGCGCCCCAGCTCTGAAAGTGTTCGATGCAGTACCCGCTGGTGGAGGCCGAGGAAGAGGGAAGGACCAATCATCAATTGCCGCCAAACTGCCAAAACGAGGAATAAATGGCGCGCTATTGTGGACTCGGCTATAACCGCGTAAGCGGTGCCTACGCCGGTAAAGAAGAAGAAGTCACCACGTTTGAAATTGTCATACAAGATTTTAGCATTATACATATCTAGTTTTAACTCGTTATACTCGTATTTCTGACAATTATTTAAAACTCAACACACTTGAACTCACCACAAGAAATCTTCTACAATGGAAATTATACTTTAAAATGAAATTGTATTTAACTTTAACCAACTATTCTAAACTTACCACACTAAAACTCACCGCACTAGAACTCACCACAGTAAATTTTATACATACATTGCGAATGATATTTTAATTCTGAATTATTTTCAACTTTAACCAATTATTCTAAACTCACCACACTCTAACTCCCACACTGAATTCACCACATTCAAAATTGTTATATATGAATTCTGCATTATATTTAATTTTGAAACCATGACATGGCGTTAAATACTTATTACTTGGATGTGCATACATTTCAAAAACTAAAAAGCTTGCTTATCTTCGTCCATACGTAAAGCACCCCCCCTTAGCCTCTAAAGCAACATACAAATATAAAAAATGCAATGTGCTCGGCATCACAGTATGAAAATTCGCAGAATTTATGAATTAGGCTTGTTTTGCCATTTACCATTTAAAAATTCCATTGACAATAGTAAAAGTATAAATAACAGTATAAAACCCTTACAAATTCTGTTGAAAACTTAATTGCTTCATTGCTTACATACGAAAATTTCAGTTTTCTTTTTGCAAACAAAAAGAGGAATGAAATAAAAATAACAACAAAAATATTATAATAAAGCTCTTAGGCAACAAAGAATATAGATACATATACATATATTAACGGTTATGTAGACTATATAAATATTGTCGCTTCCGAGCTCCACCCTTCCCCCTCCAACATAAGGTAAACAAAATTGCGTTGGACACTGCTAGCTACCGGCATTGCTTGCGGCTTTCTGACAAATTGAAATCATTTTATTTGAAGCAAAAACAAAAATAACAACAATAAGTAATAAAAATCGCTAAACGCAGTTTTTCTTTACGACACTTTCGAGCGGACACATAACATAAACCATTTATCAAAACAAAAAATTGAGCGATAAAACCAAAAAAAAAAAAAACGAATTGTATATATAATAAAGAAGAAGTGAAAGTAAATTAAATTTACAGTTGGCACACAAAGGTGCAGAAAAAATGGCGCAAGAAAATAAATATTTATAAAAAAAATGTGGCAAGGCCAACTGAAATTGAGTTTGAAAAATGATGGAATTGTAGGGAAACTTAAGAAAAACAAGTAAATATAAGGAAAACAAGTAAGGAAAGGCTAAGTTCGGGTGCAACCGAACATTTTATACTCTCGCAATTTATTTAGAGATTTACCCATATTTTCGGTGAAAAATTACCCTTAGTCAGTATTTGTGTAATGTTTTATTTCGCTATCTTCATTGGTTCCTTATGTATATCTTATAAAGTGAAGGAATCAGATGAAATTCAAAATTGAGTTATATGGGAAGTAGGCGTTGTTGTGCACCGATTTCGCCCATATTCCACCCGTGTCATCATGGTGTCAAGAAAATATTATATACCGAATTTCATTGAAATCTGTCGGGTAGTTCTTGAGATATGGTTTTTGACCCATAAGTGGGCGACGCCACGCCCATTTTCCATTTTGTAAAAAAATCTAAGTGCAGCTTCCTTCTGCCATTTCTTATGTAAACTTTGGTGTTTCTGACGTTTTTCGTTAGTGAGTTAACACACTTTTAGTCATTTTCAACCTAACCTTTGTATTGGAAGTGGGCGTGGTTATTATCCGATTTCTTTCATTTTTGGACTGTGTAAGGAAACGCCTAAAAGAAACGACTGCAGAAAGTTTGGTTTCTATAGCTTTATTGGTTTGTAAGATATATACAAAAAACTTATTTGGGGGCGGGGTCACGCCCACTTTTCCAAATAAATTACATCCAAATGTGTCCCTTCCCAATGCGATCCTATGTTCCAAATTTTATTATCATAACTTTATTTATGGCTTAGTTATAGCTTTGTATGTGTTTTTGGTTATCGCTATTTTGTGGGCTTGGCAGTGGTCCGATTCCGCCCATTTTCGAAATTAACCTTCTTATGGTGCCAAGGAATACGTGTTCCAAGTTTCATTAAGATATCTCAATTTTTACTCAAGTTACAGCTTGCACGGGCGGACAGACGGACGGACAGACAGACATCCGGATTTGAACTTTACTCGTCACCCTGATCACTTTGGTATATATAACCCTATATCTAACTCGTTTAGTTTTAGGACTTCCAAACAACCGTTATGTGAACAAAACTATAATACTCTCTTTAGCAACTTTTGATGCGAGAGTATAAAAATTAGAAAAACAAGTAAAGAAAGGCTAAGTTCGGGCGCAACTGAACATTTTATACTCTCGCAATTTATTGAAGAAATTTTATTAAGACAACTCAAATTTACCCATAAATTCGGGCTAAAGTTTAATAGAATAAGATATGAGGGCTGAGGTAATTCCTGAACCGATTTCATTCATTTTCACCAGCAAGGTACACAGAGACAAACTATTAGAAGAAAACAATTTCCTCTGAATTACATTAAATTATCTGATTATTATTATTATTATTATTATATTATTATCTTATTATACATATATCGAATTTCATTGAAATCGGTCGAGTAGTTCCCGATACAGTATACACTCGAAAAGTAAATTCTCAGAAAGTAAATAATCGCGGAAAAGTTAATCACCTTTAAGATTACACATGCACCTCGAAAAAGTAAATTTTTATACTCCCGCAACAAATGTTGCTAAAGAGAGTATTATAGTTTTGTTCACATAACGGTTGTTTGTAACACCCAAAACTAAACGAGTTAGATATAGGGTTATATATACCAAAGTGATCAGGGTGAAGAGTGGAGTTCAAATCCGAATGTCTGTCTGTCCGTCCGTCCGTCCGTCCGTCCGTCTGTGCAAGCTGTAACTTGAGTAAAATTTAAGATATCTTGATGAAACTTGGCACACTTATTTCTTGGCACCATAGGAAGGTTGCTTTCGAAAATGAGCAAAATCGGACCACTGCCACGCCCACAAAATGGCGAAAACCGAAAACACATAAAGGGCCATAACTAAGCCATAAATAAAGCTATGGAAATAAAATTTGGTATGAAGGATCGCACTATGAAGGGGCATATTTGGATGTCATTTTTATGGAGAAGTGGGCGTGGCCCCGCCCCCTACTAAGTTTTTTGTACATATCTTGCAAACCAATAAAGCTATATAAACCAAACTTTCTGCAGTCGTTTTTTTAGCCACTTCCTTATACAGTCCAAAAATGAAAGAAATCGGATCATAACCACGCCCACCTCCCATACAAAAGTTAGGTTGAAAATTACTGAAAGTGGGTTAACTCACTAAGGAAAAATGTCAGAAACACTAAATTTCACATAAGAAATGGCAGATGAAAGTTGCACTCAAATTTTTTTACAAAATGGAAAATGGGCGTGGCGTCGCCCACTTATGGGTCAAAAACCATATCTCAGGAACTACTCGACCGATTTCAATGAAACTTGGTTTGTAATAGTTTTCTTACCTCCCAATAATATGTTGTGAAAATTGGCCAAATCGCTTCACAACCACGCCTACTTCCTATATACCAGAACTTAGAAGATGATCTGAATCGTTTACTTTACAATATATATAGTAAGCACTAGTGAAGATATCGGTGCAAAACTTTGCACAAATACTGTATTTATAGTGTGGCAGCCCATTGCTAAAAATCGCCGAAATCGGACCATAGGTTCTCAAGGCCCCATGTATCGAACATGAGGACCTCGGTGCTTCTAACCTAATATTATGGTTTCCAACTTTCAATGGACTTTATACAATATATATGACAAATATGTGGGTCAAATTGTATATTATATAATATAAATAAAGTTAAATAGATAAATTGCGAGAGTATAAAATGTTCGGTTACACCCGAACTTAGCCCTTCCTTACTTGTTTAATTTAATATTATTCAAGAATATTCAAGATTTTGTCTCTTCATAGTAAATACATATGTATGTATGTAAATGTAAATATGTTTTTCATGTAAATCCATATGTTTTACTGAGGCAAATAAATGAATGAGTTTTTTAAGTTTAAAAATGCATTTAATATTATAAAAACAGATAATTTATGTATATATTTGGAAAAGTAAATGATTCGAAAAAGCAAATTACCCAAAATACCAATCGATTTACTTTTCGAGAGTATACTGTATATGGTTTTTGACCTATAAGTGGGCGATAGCACGCCCATTTTCCATTTTGTAAAAAAACTGAGAGCAGCTTCTTTCTGTTATTTCTCCTGTAAAATTAAGTGTTTCTGGCGTTTTTCGTTACTGAGTTAACTCACTTTTAGTAATTTTCAACCTAACATTTGTATGGGAGGTGGGCGTGGTTATTATCCGATTTCAACTAATTTCATGAACCGACTGCCGAAAGTTTGGTTTATATAGCTTTATTGGTTTGCGAGATATATACAAATAACCGATTTGGGGGCGGGGCCACGCCCACTTTCCCAAAAAAAATACATCCAAATATGCCCCTTTCAAGCGCGATCCTTTGTACCAAATTTTACATTTCATAACTTTATTTATGGCTTAGTGATGACACTTTATGTGTTTTCGGTTTTCGTCATTTTGTGGGTGTGGCAGTGGTCGATTTTTCCCATTTTCGAAAGCAACCCTCTCACCGTCCCAAGGAACATGTGTGCCAAGTTTCGTCAAGATATCTCAATTTTTACTCAAGTTATCGCTTGCACGGACAGACGGACGGACATCCGGATTTCAACTTCACTCGTCATCGTGATCATTTATATATATATAACCTCATATCTAACTCTTTTATTTCTTGGTGACACAAACAACCGTTATGTGAACAAAACTACAATACTCTGTGCAACATGTTGCGAGAGTATAAAAAATAGAGAATACAAGACACCTTCGTCACAACGTACATAGCTATTTCATTGAGGTGCTGTTCCAAAAAGTGTGTAGAAGTAAAGGCGGTTAGGTCGTAAAGATCTGTTTATTTCGTTTTTTTTTTATTTTATTGTTTTTTTTCCATTTTTGTTATTCTCATTGATTTTTATACTCTCGCAACAAAGTTGCTAGCAACAAAGTTGCTAAGAGAGTATTATAGTTTTGTTCACATAACGGTTGTTTGTAACACCCAAAACTAAACGAGTTAGATATAGGGTTATATATACCAAAGTGATCAGGGTGAAGAGTGGAGTTCAAATCCGAATGTCTGTCTGTCCGTCCGTCCGTCCGTCCGTCCGTCTGTGCAAGCTGTAACTTGAGTAAAAATTAAGATATCTTGATGAAACTTGGCACACTTATTTCTTGGCACCAAAGGAAGGTTGCTTTCGAAAATGAGCAAAATCGGACCACTGCCACGCCCACAAAATGGCGAAAACCGAAAACACATAAAGTGCCATAACTAAGCCATAAATAAAGCTATGGAAATAAAATTTGGTACGAAGGATCGCACTATGAGGGGGCATATGTGGATGTAATTTTTTTGGGGAAGTGGGCGTGGCCCCGCCCCCTACCAAGTTTTTTGTACATATCTCGCAAATCAATAGAGCTATATAAACCAAACTTTCTGCAGTCGTTTTTTTTAGCTATTTCCTTATACATTCCAAAAATGACAGAAATCCGATAATAACCACGCCCCCCTCCCATACAAAAGTTAGGTTGAAAATTACTAAAAGTGGGTTAACTCACTAACGAAAAACGTCAGAAACACTAAATTTCACATAAGAAATGGCAGATGAAAGCTGCACTCAGATTTTTTTACAAAATGGAAAATGGGCGTGGCGTCGCCCACTTATGGGTCAAAAACCATATCTCAGGAACTACTCGACCGATTTTAATGAAACTTGGTTTGTAATAGTTTCCTAACACGTTTTTTCCACGCCTACTTCCTATATACCAGAACTTTGAAGACGATCTGAATCGTTTACTTTACAATATATAAAGTAAGTACTAGTGAAGATATCGGTGCAGAACTTTGCACAAATACTATGTTAATAGTGTGGCAGCCCCATTCTAAAAATCGCCGAAATCGGACCATAGGTTTTCAAGGCCCCATGTATCGAACATGAGGACCTCGGTGCTTCTAACCTAATATTAGGGTTTCCAACTTTCAATGGACTTTATACAATATATATGATGAATATGTGGGTCAAATCGTGTATTATATAATATAAATAAAGTTAAATAAATAAATTGCGAGAGTATAAAATGTTCGGTTACACCCGAACTTAGCCCTTCCTTACTTGTTATTTTTATTTCTTTAGTTAGCCAACGCAAGTCAGCCAGTGATGCGTGTAAGCAAGTAATTAACATGTTTTTGCACTAATTTGTTTATGTTGTGGATGTTGTTTTTTTCACTTGCCAGTTTTTGCGTGCGTTTAGTAAAACAAATGTAGTACGTAAGAATTGGCTTGTAAAAGTCATTAATTAATTAATACAATGCTATCGGTCGGCGTTCAGTGGCAAATGTGACGTGCGTGTCACGAACTATTTGCATGCAAATGACTGCGCTAAACTAAAACGTAATGTAATAGTTAATGATTGTTGGCGATGGTGTTGTCGATAGCGCTTAGTGGCAATATTTTATATATGAAAATAATTTTTTATAAACAAGTAAGGAAGGGCTAAGTTCTAAGTGTAACCGAACATTTTATACTCTCGCAATTTATTGATGTAATTTTATAAAGATAACACAATTCGACCCATATATTTGGTATAAAGTTCAATAGAATAACGAAAATCATCATAAATAGTATATGGGGACTGAGGTAATTCCTAAACCGATTTCACTCGCTTTCACCACCAAGATACAATGTATCGAAGACTATACGCTCACTTAATTTAATATTACTTATAATTAGGTATATGGGATCTGGGGGAAGTTATGACCCGATTTTTACCATTTCAGGTACAGAGAGAAACTGTTATAAGAAAAAAATTCAGAGGGAATGAATTACATAAAAATATCTGAGGGATTTACTTATATTTTCGGTGAAAAATTAACCTTAGGCACTAAGTTCAACATGTTCGATATCTGGGGCCTTGAAAAGTTAAAGTCCGTTTTCGTCAATTTTTTCACAAATGAAGCCAGAGATGATATGCACTATTTGTGTAAAGTTTTATTCCGCTAGCTTCATTGGTTCCTTATGAATACATTATAAAGTGAACGAATCAGATGGAATTCAAAATTGAGTTATATGGGAAGTAGACGTAGTTGTGAACCGATTTCGCTCATATTCCACCCGTGTCATCAGGGTGTCAAGAAAGTGTTATATACCGAATTTCATTGAAATCGGTCGAATAGTTCTTGAGATATGGTTTTTGACCCATAAGTGGGCGACGCCACCCCCATTTTCCATTTGGTAAAAAAATCTCAGTGCAGCTTCCTTCTGCCATTTCTTATGTAAAATTTGGTGTTTCTGACGTTTTTCGTTAGTGAGTTAACCCACTTTTAGTAATTTTCAACCTAACCTTTGTATGGGAGGTGGGCGTGGTTATTATCCGATTTCTTTCATTTTTGGACTGTATAAGGAAATGGCTAAAAGAAACGACTGCAGAAAGTTTGGCTTATATAGCTGTATTGGTTTGCGAGTTATATACAAAAAACCTATTTGGGGGCGGGGTCACGCCCACTTTTCCAAAAAAATTACATCCAAATGTGCCCCTCCCTAATGGGATCCTATGTTCCAAATTTCATTTTCATAACTTTATTTATGGCTTAGTTATGACACTGTATAGGTTTTCGGTTTCCTCCATTTTGTGGGCGTGGCAGTGGACCGATTTTGCCCATTTTCGTAAGCAACCTCCTTAGGGTGCCAAGGAACATGTGTTCCAAGTTTCATTAAGATATCTTAATTTTTACTCAAGTTATCGCTTGCACGGACAGACGGACAGACGGACAGACGGACGGACGGACAGACGGACGGACAGACATTCAAATCTACTCGTCATCCTGATCATTTATGTATATATAACCCCATATCTAACTCTTATATTTCTGGGTGACACAAACAACCGTTATGTGAACAATACTATTATACTCTGTGCAACAGGTTGCGAGAGTATAAAAATGTGGCTAGTTACTGGTAATTGATTATCAGTAAATGATCCCAATTAAAATATTCAATTTTTTTTTATTTATTGAAGTGAGCAAAGTTAATTAAAATATAATTATTTAATTTTAAGATCAGAAAACTGTTTCGTTTTATAATTAGGGAACCTCACATAACGTAATTTGAATTGATTCAGTTTAATTGACAGTAGAAAGGATAACACCAACATCAGTACAATGGTGAAAACATAGATGTGGCAACACTCTTTCAAATTTTATTTATTAAAAACTTGATTTATTCTTTTTTTGAATTTTCACTATTTCTAAGACTGGAAATATACAGTTATACTTCACAGTGTAAGTACAGGACGATAGCATGTGTAACACGGCGTATGAGTAACATTTTTTATGCCTCACTCAACTAATCGGCAATGTAATGAATTGCGTTTTGAAAATAGTATCTAATATATAATTAAATTATGCGCAGGGAAGTGTATTCACAATCAGTTAAAGCTCTATTCAACAGAAAAAAAGTATAGTTAAAAGTTTTACCACCTGTTCGAAGATTTCAATTGTATACAATTTAAGAGATCAAAAGAAATAATTAAATTTTGTTAACAAAAATATAAGATAATGCATTAAATATGAAAAAATTAAAAATTTTTATGGAAAAAACAGAAAATATATTTTTAGGGTTACCATCTTCATGAATTTGTTAAAAATAATTCAAATTTATTATCAAACTAAAGAGCGTAAAAACGATAATGCATTAAATATGAAATAATAAATACATTTTTATATAAAAAACAGAAAATAATTCAAATTTATTATCAAACTGAAGAGGGAATATATGCGGTATAAATGGCACCGGAAGTTTGATAATCCGAATACAAGGTATATGGGAGCTACGGGAAGTTATGACCCAATATTAACCATATTTGTACAGAGAAATATTATTAGAAGAAAAATAAAAAAATATTCCCTCTGAATTTCATCAAAATATCTGAGAGAATTACCTGAATTACTGAACGTATGTAAACAATTCATTAGAAGCCCTGAGGTCCTCATGTTCGATAAATGGGGTCTTAAATATTTATGGTCCGATTTTGGCGATTTTTAGAAGGGCGATGTGTAGTATGTAGTATTTGTGCAAAGTTCTGTTCCGATTTGATCACTAGTGCTTACATTATATATTGTAAAGTAAACGGTTCAGATTGACTTCACAGGCGTGGTTGTGTACCGATTTGGCCTATTTTCGCAACATATCATTTGGGATGGCAGGAAAATATTACGAATCGAATTTCATTGAAATTGGTCAAGTAGTTTCGTAGATATGATTGTTGATCCATAAATGGGCGGAGCCACATGCATTTAAAATTTTGTATACCAATATGAGTGCAGCCCTTTTGTAACATCTTTATGAAATTTGAGGTACCTGATGTTTTTCATCACTAAATTAAAGCATTTTTAGTAGTTTTCAACATAACCTTTGTGTGGGAGATGAGCGTGTTTATAATTCGATATCTTCCATTTTTAGACTGCATCAGGAAGTGCCTAAAGGAAACAAACTTAGACTGTTTCGTTGATATAGCTTTATTATTTTACGACATATGTATATACAAAAAACTTAGTAGATGGCGTGGACCACTTTCCAAACAAAATTACATCCACATGTTACCCTTCATAGTGTGATCTTTTGTACCAAATTTTTTTTCATAGCTTTATTTTATCGCGTTGTTATGGCACATTATGTGTTTTGGGTTTTCGTCGACTTTGTTGCAAGTTAATGCCTTTCACTCTAATAGCTATGATACTCTCAGTATTTAAAAAAAATATTGAATTTCCTTGAAGACGAGTTTGAGTGAAAGTCTGAAAGGTTTCTTGCTTATACTGCTTTATTGAATTCTGCGAAGCTTTCTCAGGCAATTGCAACTTCAATCAAGCAGAAGCAGGGGTTGTGTTTCTTTCATTTCCAACTTTTTGTAAGTAACTCTTTGAATCGGATTTCACAGCGCTTTTAGTCGGAAAAATTCTACTTCCTCATTGCTGTTATCATAATTTTTCTGCCTCAATTTGTTTGTATTAGAATTTTTGATTTCCTTTTTGCTGTTTTAATTCCATTTTATTTTTTAAACAACTTCATCTATTATGTCAGCTATTTAGGGTCGTTATTTATTTAATATGCCAGTTATTCAGAGTGAAAGTATGTTTAAAGCAACATTTCTCGATTATTTTTCAACTTTTTACTGACTCACATTTCAGTTATTCTATATAGATACAGCGCGATACTATATAGATACATTTCTAGTAATTCATAATACTTTTTATTTTATCTACGCTCATATCTCATCATAATTAACCGTATAATATAAAATTCTCCTCGGAAACACCATTGAAACAAACCTTTTTTTGTTGTTCTTTATTTGTTTTTCTTCCATTTTGCGGCCTTTTTCGTTTGCCTGCTACTGTTTTAGCCCGTCCAAAATTTAATTTGCATAATTGATGTTGCGGTCAGTGGAATATATTTTACATATATATATATATATATTTACTAGCAGACCCGGCCACACGTTGTTGTGGCTAAGGCTGCGTGCATGTCGGAGCAGCGCGCGAACTCACTCTTTGCTGGCTATCATCGATAAGAGCGTAGAAATTGTAGGTCAGTAATTTCTTCGCTCTTATTGATGATGGACACGGAAGACTTAATAAGTGCAGTATTATGTGCAGTATTAAATTACATGTATAAATTTTCTACGCTTCGCTCTTATCGACGCTCTTATCGCTTATCGCAGCTCCGACATATACGCAGCCGTATACCTTAGGCTTATTACTTATTAAATTAAGTTGGTCCAATCTTGGCTTCGGCGACGATATTGATTACTCGAGGTCGATTTATGTTACGCAGCATGATGACAACTCACACTACTTTTAATTGCAAAGTGAGTGGTGATAGTACAGGCAATTTTAAATAGTTTGGGATAATTGACTACGTCATCCTGGTTTGTAGCTGTGTCAACTCTCCTGGACCGAAATTCTAAATTGTCGCTTTAAGATCATCGATATCTTTGTTTTTTTTTTTTTGTAACCACCAATATACATAGGTCATTCAATCAGTCATTTATGGTTATCATATTGAGGTTTCATGTCAGGACAACTTATCTTTCAAGTCAATGAAGTGACAGAAATCTGTTGGAAATGCTATTAATCCATCGAGGTGTCAACTGCCAACTGCTTCTACAATCGCAATTTGATATTGTTGTTAATTGGCGATTCTTTATGTGTCGCCACAAATTAAATGACTTTAGGCATGCGATTAGCCCGTCAGTAACAGTTGATCCAGGAATAATTGGAAGAGTCTGGCGTAAATCACCTGCTAACAGAATCCTGGCTACACCAAAAACGTTCATCGACAATCAAGATCTTTTGAAGTCCTGTGCAGTACCTCCAGCGACTTCTTAAATATTTGGAAAATCTTCGTTATAGCGCTATTTTTGGCGATTTTGCCGACTGGTGTTTGCAATTTTCATTTGCAATTAGGAGTAATTTCAAGGCCGAATGTGCCGTTTGTTTGCCTACTAACAGGTGCCTATTCCCGTTAACCTTGGAAACCTTGGTGAAAATGAGTGAAATTGGTCCCGGAATTACATCAGCCCTCATATACTATATATGATGATTTTCTATTGGACTTTACGCCGAATATATGGGTCATATTGTGTGTTATCTTAATAAAAATATATCAATAAATTGCGAGAGTGTAAAATGTTCGCTTGGACGTGAACTTAGCCTCTCCCTATTTTTTACAAATTGTTTTGGGCTATCGACACAACCTTATACAATTGAACAATAACAAAAATATTTTAACAAAGCAACAACGATAACCTTCAAAATATTATTTTTTTGTTTTCTCTTTTTATATTTTTCTTGTCAACTCGAATAAAATTCTCTTATTTACAACTTCCTCGCAATTTTTCCATATTTACTCACTTTTTAATCTTTTTCTGGCCTTCCACGAATATTTCAAGACTAAAATTAACCAGATCGGTTTGAACTTCAAAAACCAATAACTTCCCGATTTTAGAAAGTTTTTAATTTTCTTCGCGGAAAGTTAAAAAAATTTAGGGGTGGACCACCCTTAACATTTAGGAGGATGAAAAATAGATGTTGTCCGATTCTCCACCCTAGCCAATATGCACGCTAAGATTCACGAAAATCGGTCGAGCGGTTTCAGAGGAGTTCAATAACGTACACCCTGACACGAGAATTTTATATATTAGATATATATATTATAAGTAGTGGCGGTCAAATAGCAAAGTAAAGAAAAGCCGGACATTTCAAAACTTTTTGTTGTTGTTGTTGATTTTCTTTCATTTCTTTAACAGCAGTTATCTACCAAATAGCGCTTTCATTGCTCCCCAGCCGCATATTGCATTGCTTAGTAGAAAGCTAAGCAGCAAATCAGCAGTTTTTTGTGCAACAACAAACAACAAAAAAGAGCAAAAAAAAAAATTCTTGCTAAAGTACTCTTGACATTTGAAAGGAAACAAAAGGTCTGCTGCCATTATTCCTTTCTTTCCATGTACTCATTTTCACTTTTCCATTTGTTGGAGAATGTCTACAAGTATTTGCGCTGACCCACAAGCACGCATACAATAATCACAAAAGGGGTTTGTTGTTGTTGTTGCTGTTATTGTAAATCAGCACGTCAACACTTGAGTGAATAACAACAATACGTGACCTGCTTTACCGTTACAAAATTATTGCCATACTAAGTGTAAATAATGGCATTTAGTGCAAGTGTAACGGTATTTGTATATAAATACAAATTTCACATAGAAAAGTTTAGACATATGCCTCTAGTGCTTACACTTGCAAGTACTCATAAACAATTGTAAAATTGGAGAAGGGGAGTGCAGCGTGAAAAAATTATTGAAATTTCCCAAAGAATTATTTAATATCCGTTCGTTTCATATACATACATATTTTCAAATTGTTTTCGAATGTTTTAACAAAGAGCGTTGTGTAAACAAGCAAAGTGTTTACAATGTGATAAACATGGTGGGAAGTAAGCAATATGGCTGTTTGTAAATAAAAGCTCGCGACCAACGCATTACACAGAGTACGCGTACTTGTTGTTATTCAGCGGTTTATCGCTAGTCAAGTGGCACATAGTTCACAATAAATATGTAATTGCCACACAAGGGAATTACAAATCTAAATTTATAGCAATAATATATATAGATGTTATGAATAATCCACGATTTTCAAATTTTGTAGTATACATTTAGGCTGAATATGAATCAAAACACAATTTTTTATAAATAAGAATAAAACAAAGTCCAAAAAATATCTGGAGAGATCGAATATTACACACTATCTCAAATATTAAGTAGAGAAATGCAATTAATTGTACCAAAAATGGAATAAGCGCCTATATGTAGGCTACTTTTTTCTCTTTTGACTAATTTAGCCGATATTTCTTAATACCTTTTAATACGTAAATATTTTCACCCGATCGATAGATAAATTATTTATAAGTTATATTAAAAAATAATGATTTTGAAATTACTTGGCATACATTTAGGCTGAATAATACTAGAAATATAATAATGGGTATTTAATTAATATAAATAAAGACCAAGAACTGTCAGAATCGAATATTACATAATCTCTCAAATATTAAGTATAAAGATATACTAAATTGTACCAAAAATGGAATGAACGCCTAGATGTAGACAACACTTTTTACTTTTACTGATCTATCACAATTTATAGGAATGTTTATTAGATTTTTTAATCGAAACTCGATAAATTAAACATGAAATTTAAATAACAAATCCAACTACATTTATATAGCTCATAAAGCTTATAAAGCTTTACTTCACTAAATCACTAAATTTTCAACACAAAAACAGTGTGTAAACTACATTTTAGCGCACTGCAGGCTATAGGCTTCTTAAAACAAGTGTTCCCTATTTCGCCATGGCACTCTCAGATAGTGTTGATAGCGCGCCGGAAGTATGAAAACACAAGTGCTTAACACTTCACATTTGAATGAAAATAAATTGAATTAGTTAATGAATAGCTTGCTATCACAAAAGCTCGCAAGCAAATTTCTATGTTAGTGTGCGCAAGCTGGTAGCATGAATTGCGGTCTAATTAAAATTTAAGCTTTTAGGATCACACAGTTTTCTGTGTAAATATGTAGCACATGCCAGAACCAACAGCGGTAATGTTTAACAAGCTAAACACTGAAATTACTCTATAGCTCCGAGAGCTGCGTTTTCCACCTGCAATATTAAAAAATTCATACTTGCATACTTATGGGAGCAAAAGGAAATATGGAAAATTTTGCAAGTTATTTAAGAAGAAACAAAAAAGCAATTATAAAGTAAACAGATTCGTTGAGTGAGCCATACTTGATTGGGCCGAAAGTTTGCATGAAACCCGTTTTTTAAAGAAAATTTTATTCTAAGGTTGCCACACTTTTAGAAAAAAATACAATAATGCTATAAGATAGACGAAGTATTACTGTCTGACTATCTAAATTACCTTAATTACTTAAAGAAGGTCTACAGTTAAATGGCTGTGTTAAAATAGGGTTGCTAAATGTTCATATCATACTAAACGGGTTAAAAAATTTTCCCTCTGGGATACATTTATTGTTATTTTTATACTCTCGCAACAAAAGTTGCTAAAGAGAGTATTATAGTTTTGTCCACATAACGGTTGTTTGTAAGTCCTAAAACTAAACGAGTTAGATATAGGGTTATATATACCAAAGTGATCAGAGTGACGAGTAAAGTTCAAATCCGGATGTCTGTCTGTCCGTCTGTCCGTCCGTGCAAGCTGTAACTTGAGTAAAAATTGAGATATCTTTATGAAACTTGGAACACGTGTTCCTTGGCACCATAAGAAGGTTAAGTTCGAAGATGGGCGGAATCGGACCACTCCCACGCCCACAAAATGGCGATAACCAAAAACACATAAAGAGCTATAACTAAGCCATAAATAAAGTTATGAAAATAAAATTTGGAACATAGGATCGCATTAGGAAGGGGCACATTCCAATGTAATTTTTTTGGAAAAGTGGGCGTGACCCCGCCCCCAAATATGTTTTTTGTATATATCTTGCAACCCAATGAAGCTATATAAACCAAACTTTCTGCAGTCGTTTCTTTTAGCCGTTTCCTTATACAGTGCAAAAATGAAAGAAATCGGATAATAATCACGCCCACCTCCCATACAAAGGTTAGGTTGAAAATGACTAAAAGTACGTTAACTCACTAACGAGAAACGTCAGAAACACAAAATTTCACAGAAATGAAAGCAGAAGGAAGCTGCACTCAGATCTTTTTACAAAATGGAAAATGGGCGTGGCATCGCCCACTTATGGGTCAAAAACCATATCTCAGGAACTACTTGACAGATTTCAATGAAATTCGGTATATAATATTTTATTGACACCCTGATGTGTGGAGAATGGATGAAATCGGTTCACAACCACGACTACTTTCTTTATAACTCAATTTTGAATTTCATCTGAATCCTTCACTTTATAATATATACATTAGGAACCAATGATGATAGCGAAATAAAACTTTACACAAATACATTATATGATCTGTGGCATCACTTGTGAAAAAATGGTCGAAAACGGACTATAACTTTTCAAGGCCCCAGATATCGAACATGTTGAACTCAGCGCCTAAGGTTAAATTTTAACCGAAAATAAATCTCTCAGCTAATTTAATGTAATTCAGAGGAAAATGTTTTCTTCCAATAGTGTGTCTCTGTTCCAAAAATTATTAAAATCGGGTCACAACATCTCCTAGCTCCCATATAAATAATTATAGGTTTTGCAAAAATATCATCCCCTAGCTCCCATATACTTAATTAAAGGTTTTTCGAAAATTCGTTGGGCTTTATTAAGCATATATGTATTGGTTAATGTGTGATATATCTTAGCAAAATTAAGTGAGCGTATAGTATTGGATATAGTGTACCTTGCTGGCAAAATTGAATGAAATCGTTTCAGGAATTACCTCAGCCCTCATATCTATATATGACGATTTTCGATATTGTATTAAACTTTATGCCGAATTTATGGGTAAATTTGTGCGTTATCTTAATAAAATTTCTTCAATAAATTGCGAGAGTATAAAATGTTCGGTTACACCCGAACTTAGCCCTTCCTTACTTGTTGTGTTTAAAATTTGATCAAATGGAAATTATTTAAGAGCACTTTCAAAACAATTTATTTGTTTAACTTTATTTATATTATATAATACACAATTTGACCCACATATTCGTCATATATATTGTATAAAGCCCATTGAAAGTTGGAAACCATAATATTAGGTTAGAAGCCTATGGTCCGATTTCGGCGATTTTTAGAATGGGGCTGCCACACTATAAACGTAGTATTTATGCAAAGTTATGTTCCTATATCTTCAATAGTGTTTACTTTATATATTGTAAAGTAAACGATTCAGATCAGGAAGAACAGGAAGTAGGCATGGTTGTGAACCGATTTGGCCTATTTTCACAACATTGGGATGTGAGGAAACTATTACAAAAAAAAATTTCATTGAAATCGGTCGAGTAGTTCCTGAGATATGGTTTTTGACCCTTAAGTGGGCGACGCCACGCCCATTTTCCATTTTGTAAAAAAATTTGAGTGCAACTTTCATCTGCCATTTCTTATGTGAAATTTAGTGTTTCTGACATTTTTCCTTAGTGAGTTAACCCACTTTTAGTAATTTTCAACCTAACCTTTGTATGGGAGGTGGGCGTGGTTATTATCCGTTTCAACTATTTTCATGCTGTATGGTGGGGTACGTAAGAGAACCGACTTCAGAAATTTTGTTTTATATAGCTTAATTGGTTTGTGAGATATATACAAATAACCGATTTGGGGGCGGGGCCACGCCCACTTCCCCAAAAAAATTACATCGAAATATGCCCCTACATAGTGCGATCCTTTGTACCAAATTTTACATTTCATAACTTTATTTATGGCTTAGTTATGACACTTTATGTGTTTTCGGTTTTTGCCATTTTGTGGACGTGGTAGTGGTCCGATTACGCCCATTTTCGAACTAAACCTTCTTATTGTGCCAAGAAATACGTCTTCCAAGTTTCATTAAGATATCTCAATTTTTACTCAAGTTACAGCTTGCACGGACGGACAGACAGACATCTGGATTTGAACTTTACTCGTCACCCTGATCACTTTGGTATATATAACCCTATATCTAACTCGTTTAGTTTTAGGACTTACAACCAACCGTTATATGGACAAAACTATAATACTCTCGTAGCAACTTTGTTGCGAGAGTATAAATATTTACTTGACCTTGCCTGAATATAAAATTGTTAGCGGCTACAAGAGAGCAAAATATAAAAAACAAGTAAGGAAAGGCTAAGTTCGGGTGTAACCGAACATTTTATACGCTCGCAATTTATTGAAGAAATTTTATTAAGATAACGCACAAATTTACCCATAAATTCGGCATAAAGTTTAATACAATATCGAAAATCGTCATATATAGATATGAGGGCTGAGGTAATTCCTGAACCGATTTCATTCAATTTCACCAGCAAGGACACTATATCCAATACTATACGCTCACTTAAGTTTGCTAATATATATCACATATTAACCAATATATATATGCGTAATAAAGCCCAACGAATTTTTGAAAAACCTATAATTAGGTATATGGGAGCTAGGAGATGTTGTGACCCGATTTTAATAATTTTTGGAACAGAGACACACAATTGGAAGAAAACATTTTCCTCTGAATTACATTAAATTAGCTAAGAGATTTACCCATATTTTCGGTTAAAATTTAACCTTAGGCGCTGAGTTCAACATGTTCGATATCTGGGGCCTTGAAAAGTTATAGTCCGTTTTCGACCATTTTTTCACAAGTGATGCCACAGATCATATACTGTATTTGTGTAAAGTTTTATTTCGCTATCATCATTGGTTCCTAATGTATATATTATAAAGTGAAGGATTCAGATGAAATTTAAAATTGAGTTATAAAGAAAGTAGTCGTGGTTGTGAACCGATTTCATCCATTCTCCACACATGTCATCAGGGTGTCAATAAAATATTATATACCGAATTTCATTGAAATCTGTCAAGTAGTTCCTGAGATATGGTTTTTGACCCATAAGTGGGCTATGCCACGCCCACTTTCCATTTTGTAAAAAGATCTGAGTGCAGCTTCCTTCTGCTTTCATTTCTGTGAAATTTTGTGTTTCTGACGTTTCTCGTTAGTGAGTTAACGCACTTTTAGTCATTTTCAACCTAACCTTTGTATGGGAGGTGGGCGTTGTTATTATCCGATTTCTTTCATTTTTGGACTGTATAAGGTAACGGCTAAAAGAAACGACTGCAGAAAGTTTGGTTTATATAGCTTTATTGGTTTGGTTTTTTTGGTTTGGCTTAGTTATAGCTCTTTATGTGTTTTTGGTTATCGCCATTTTGTGGGCGTGGCAGTGGTCCGATTCCGCCCATCTTCGAACTTAACCTTCTTATGGTGCCCAGAAACATGTGTTCCAAGTTTCATTAAGATATCTCAATTTTTACTCAAGTTACAGATTGCACGGACGGACAGACGGACAGACGGACGGACGGACAGACGGACATCCGGATTTGAACATTACTCGTCACCCTGATCACTTTGGTATATATAACCCTATATCTAACTCGTTTGGTTTTAGGACTTACAAACAACCGTTATGTGGACAAAACTATAATACTCTCTTTAGCAACTTTTGTTGCGAGAGTATAAAAATAAACCAAAAACCACTTCAAGATTGCATGTGGATCGTAAATGCGAGTGCCCATGTATTATCAGCTTAATCGATCTAAATTGTAAAGGACATTTTATTACACATCCACCTTGTTACAGCAGAAGCTACCAAGCAATTTCATTTGCAATAAACTATTTCAAGGACAGCTCAAAAGTTAGTTGGCAGCGTACGAGCAGCCGTTTAATGCACTGCAACGTGGAAGTGAGGTTAATTTGTAAGGAAATACGATTTGCACACATTGCAATAACAAGTCCATCACTACAACAACAAAATGACATGCTAACTTCACGAAAAGTTAATAACAGACATTTTGTAAAAATGAAAAAAAAAATTAAAAAACAAAAATATTTTTTATAAATTCAAGTATCACAACAAAAGCACAACAAGCACGTCACAACAACAATTAATGAAAAATCCACAGAGCACTATCAGTTACCAACAAAGAAAAAAGTTTATTGCAAAAGTTTCCCAGAACGTACCAAACCTCACAGTGCATTTGAATGCGCAAATCGCACTTTAGCTGCACGAGCTTTCACTTTTTCGCACAACTTTTACTATTCAGTTGCACAATAGCACAGTATTTATTTTTGTTTTTGTTCTTTTTTTTGTTGGTGGCGCTCATGTCTCTAGTGGCCTTAGAGTTGCATTGTGGGTAAGGTCGCAGTTTTCGCGTGAATCAAGTGATTGAAGCATACTTTTAGGCGGTATCACATGTTTTTTTTTAACCCCAAAGGAAGTTAGAGAAGATTTATACATAATCAAGAGTAAGATTGATCGAATTGCGATTACGATATTGCATTTTCGTGTCGAAGTATTCGCTGCAAAATCAAATAAATCGTTGATAAAAGTTGGTGAAATCGATAACTGAGGGGCTGCCGCGCCCATTTTTGCAAAATCTCTGTTATACTCTTAAGGGACGTGCTTCTTCGCAGACTAGTTAGTTGGTAAGCCTTGTATATCAAGCTGCAAAAGTGACACTTGCCAGCTGGATAACCGGACCGGACAAACCTTTCAAAATCAAAATTTGGACTCGAAAAAATATGTAGTTATCGAAATGCTGCTAGCAATTATATCATAGAGATATAGCAGAGGCCCTCGGCAACTCTCTGCGACCGACTCAAGACATTTGGGTTTATTTTTGCCTGCCTGCCTCATGAAAATTTGCGGATTACTTTTACTATAAGACATGATTTCGAAGTCATCTCTGTTATCTAAGTTATTCGGTTTCAGAAGCTCCTATATCGGTTCATTCGACTGAAACCTGAAATTTAATATTGGAAAAAAGTGGAACTTAAGAGCATATTTATTTAGCGAGAGCTAAGCTCGTTAAATCTCAGTCGATTAATCTCAATCTCTTAAGAAGGAATTAAAAAAAAAAAAAGCATTTTTTAAAAAGGAAAAATTCTAATATCGTATTTATATCCCAGCTATAAGTAGAACACAAATTTTTCATCGAAAGATAAGCTACACTTAATAGTAAGAGAGCAGCATGTTTGGCGGAAAAAATGCGCCACAAATTTATTTTTTCACAGAAACACGCTGCGTTCGCATCACTTCCACTTAAAGACATTGTAGACGGCCACGTTCTCCATCCCACTTTCCACACGCATTTCTCGTGCAACTGACACACTTCATGTTGCATTTATGCGTTGACTGCGCGGGGACAAGTTGCCACTTGGTGTCCACCGAAAAATGGCGCAGGTGTATTTATTGCTGGTTTCAAGGTAAAAGTGAAATTTTTTAAGCGCTTGCAATTTTTAACTTTCTTCCCCCTTTTTTTCGTTTTCTTCTTCTTTTGTTCTTTTCGACATTTGTTATACTCTCGCAACAAAAGTTGCTAAATAGAGTATTATAGTTTTGTTCACATAACGGTTGTTTGTAACACCCAAAACTAAACGAGTTAGATATAGGGTTATATATACCAAAGTGATCAGGGTGAAGAGTGGAGTTCAAATCCGAATGTCTGTCTATCCGTCCGTCCGTCTGTCCGTCCGTGCAAGCTGTAACTTGAGAAAAAATTGAGACATCTTAATGAAACTTGGAACACGTGTTCCTTGGCACCATAAGAAGGTTAAGTTCGAAGATGGGCGGAATTGGACCACTGCCACGCCCACAAAATGGCGATAACCAAAAACACATAAAGAGCTATAACTAAGCCTTAAATAAAGGAACATAGACATAGAATCGCATTAGGGAGGGGCACATTTGAATGTAATTTTTTTGGAAAAGTGGGCTTGACTCCGCCCCCAAATATGTTTTTTGTATATATCTTGCAAACCAATAAAGCTATATGAACCAAACTTTCTGCAGTCGTTTCTTTTAGCCGTTTCCTTATACAGTCCAAAAATGAAAGAAATCGGATAATAACAACGCCCACCTCCCATACAAAGGTTAGGTTGAAAATGACTAAAAGTGCGTTAACTCACTAACGAGAAATGTCAGAAACACAAAATTTCACAGAAATGATAGCAGAAGGAAGCTGCACTCAGATCTTTTTACAAAATGGAAAATGGGCGTGGCATCCCCTACTTATGGGTCAAAAACCATATCTCAGGAACTACTCGACAGATTTCAATGAAATTCGGTATATAATATTTTATTGACACCCTGACGACATGTGTGGAAAATGGATGCAATCGGTTCACAACTACGACTACTTTCTTTATAACTCAATTTTGAATTCCATCTGAATCCTTCACTTTATAATATATACATTAGGAACCAATGATGATAGCGAAATAAAACTTTACACAAATACAGTATATGATCTCTGGCATCACTTGTGAAAAAATTGTCGAAAACAGCGCCTAAGGTTAAATTTTAACCGAAAATATGGGTAAATATCTCAGCTAATTTAATGTAATTCAGAGGAAATTGTTTTCTTCCAATAGTGTGTCTCTGTTCCAAAAATTATTAAAATCGGGTCACAACATCTCCAAGCTCCCATATACCTAATTATAGGTTTTTCAAAAATTCGTTGGGCTTTATTACGCATATATGTATTGGTTAATATGTGAGCTATCTTAGCAAAATTAAGTGAGCGTATAGTCTTGGATATAGTGCACCTTGCAGGTGAAAATGAATGAAATCGGTTCAGGAATTACCTCAGCCCTCATATCTATATATGACGATTTTCGTTATTCTATTAAACTTTATGCCGAATTTATGGGTAAATTTGTGCGTTATCTTAATAAAATTTCTTCAATAAATTGCGAGAGTATAAAATGTTCGGTTACACCCGAACTTAGCCTTCCTTACTTGTTTTTTGTTTGTTTTGCATCGGAGTTGTGTTCTTTTACATTTTTATAGCACTGACAGTTTCTGCTGTCATGTTTGTGTACATGTTTACAGTAATGGCTTGTACCGTAATGTGCAGTTTGTCCTAATTTATTTTTTGCTTTTATTACAATTTTCGGAAAATTTTTTTGAGAGTGTTGAGAGTGTTTGTTTTTTTTTTTTTACCCGAATGCAATTTTATGGCACACAGAGTTGTGCGCCTAAAGGTTGTTTATTATTGTTACGCTACGCGGAAACGATGGGTACATTGCGAAATGAGTAGAATGGAGTGTTGATGGTGATGAAATTGAGCTTATATATTTCTGCATATGAAACGTCAAAAAGGGGTATTTTCGCACAGTAAATAATGGAATAGGAAAGCAGTAACCTTTGTATCGAATAAAATACGTATTTATTCGAGTGTCCTTGAAAATGTTCATCTCCAAACTCAACCCTGTTGAAACCAATCGATATAGCAATTGCCATTTAACCCGAGAGACACTTTCAAACTCGTCTCATCTCATCTCACCTCCAATCATTTTGAATTTTTGAAATTAGTACGCGGTACAGTCTATGAAAATAGTTAATTTCCAAAGCTTAACCACTAGTTAACTGAGTAACTCAAACTTCCTGTACTACTGATTAAAAGCACTATTTATATTATATATATATATATATTTATATATATACCAAATTTGAAACACTTAACCACAGGTTAGTTAACCGCAAAAAAGTGCCGATTAAAAACATAGGAAATTACTGTTAAACTTCTACAAAAATCTTAAGAAGGCTGTGCAATTTATAACGACTAAACTCTTAATCACAGGTTAGTTAACCGGAACTTCTAAAAGTGTCGCTTCAAAACACAGGAAATTGCTGTTAAACTTCTAGAATAGGCTTAAGAAGGCTGTGCAATTTATAACGACTAAACTCTTAATCACAGGTTAGTTAACCGGAACTTCCGTGGTACTGTTGAAAGCATAAAAACCTTCGAAACTGATAGAATAAAGTAATAAAGCGAGCTTGAAAATCAAAGTGCTTGGACTTTATATAGTGAATCCAATAATATTTTACCGTTTTCGGGTAGACTGCTGGTTGAGAAGTTGTAGAAGAGCAAAACAACAGTTTATACTAATGTAAATGACCTCTCTAGACTTTACGAGAACTTACACACATCGGACGCGTTTAATAGGAGGTATCCAATTAGATTGGACTCTTAATTACGCATAAAATTAATAAATATCAGAGTCTATTCTACTACTGCAGTGGCTTTAATTCAGTCTTTGACCCTAAAATTAAAAGCACAACTGAAAGGAAAAACAAATTATAATGTTAATTTTGCATATTTTAGTCAACAAAAATACGAACTTAATTTCAATATTGATTGCATTAAAAAGCATTTAAAATAAAAGTAGTAAAAAATCGTTAAAGTAAACGCCAGCCATTTATAACAATCGTAAAAGTGAAAGTCTGCAATTTAATACGCCACAGAGGTCAAAAGGCCAATGTAACACCCGCAGAGAGATAGAGAGAGAGCAAACGCCGGTGGGGACTAACTAATTTAAGTATTTATTACCAAATTTCTGTTCTTTTTTTTGTTTTGGCTTTTACGGCCAATGCAAGAGAAGTCATGAAAGGGACGAGTGGAAATTTAAAGCGAAAGAGTTTAATGGATTGATTTTTCGTTATAAAAAATTTGTACATATATAAATATTCATAAGCATATGTATATTGATGTTTGTATGTCTGTCTTCATGCAAATCGGCATAAAGTTAAATGGCTCATAAGTCATTGATTTTTGCACGAGGAATTTTATGAAAATTGAATGTGTATTCTTTTATACTCATAAATGTAACACAAACATATTTTTTGCAATTCTCTTCTTAGTAACCTTATTAAAGGGTTAGATGGATTTCAGAGGATAAAAACCAGGTATTTTTACAATTTTTTTTTAATATATACAATCATATATTCCATTGAAAGTATTTACCATATCAAAGATTTGTGAAATTTTTATTTACAAATTCCGAAAACTCAGCCGTTGACACCTCTAGTTAATGAACGAAAGGAAAAAAGGAAATACTGAAATTTGAATTTTTTACAAAATTAAAAAAAAAACTACTTTCATGGTAAAATTTTCTCCATATATTGGCTCGAAAAACAAAGTTGTAATAAAAATATAAAAAAAAATTCCTTCATTCAATAACTGGAAAATGTTGTTCCAAAGATGTGTGCAAAATTTGAACAAAATCACTTCATAACTTTTCGAGAAATCGTGTCCACCGACTTGAAAAATTGGGTTTTTTGAGATGAACGCATTTAAAGTTTTACATTCATACGGACGTCGCCTGATGGGCGGAACCTCCGAAGGGTATATCTCTTAAAATATTCGGACTCGGATTGATTTGATATTTTTGAAAAATGTTTTAAACATATTGCACTATTTAATAAGACAAAAAAAATATTTTTCAAATTATCAAATTTTGAAACCCAACTAACCCCCTTAAGAGCGATGTATATATAAATATATTAATTGCTGTCAAACTCAAAATATTTGAGAAATCAAACAATTTCATAAACAGAGTTGCCACCTAACAAAAATGTAAACCTGAAATACATACATATGAAGGTTTTAAAAAAAATATTTTGGAAACTATTCGAGTATCTACAATTCAGACAGGTTTTGAAATTTTTTGAACAGAGTTGCGACCTGACAAAAAATTTGAAAGTGAAATTTTTTTTATAAATTTTATAATTATAAAAAAATAAATAAAAAACAAGTTTGGAAAGGCTAAGTTCGGGTGTAATTTTATACATTTTATATTTTCACAATTTATTGATATAGTTTTATTAAGAGAACAGACAATTTGACTTATATGAGGGCTGAGGTAATTCCTGAACCGATTTGATTCATTTTCACCACCAACGTACACTATATCCACGATTATATTCTCATTTAATTTGGCTAAGTTATCTCACATATTTACCGATATATCCGGTATGAACCCGTTCATATTTTTGAAAACCCTATAATTAAGTAGAAAGCTAGGGAAAGTTACAGAGACACACTATTAGAAAAAAATGCCTCTGAATTACATTAAAATATCTGAGAGATTTTCCGGAATTCGAAATTTTTATAAGGGAGGCAACAAAATATCTAAAAAAAAATGTTTACAATTGTTTATATATCTTTACATGACAATTTTGCTAATATTGCTTATATATATTACATATATTTTAAAAATAAATTTTAGGTGACAGCTTCATGAAATAAGTGTTTTGTGTTAAAGCCAATTTCAATATTTTTATCGGAATAATTTTGTTGTCGAAGCTTTTCAATTTTTTATGTTTTTTACGTTTTTTTTTTTAATTGTTGTAAACAACTAGTTACTTTCAAAAAATCAATGCCATAACCCTCAATTTAAGCACACAACAAACTATGTGAACTAACTGACATATTTTACTTTAAGTTGTCACAAACTGTCGTTGGGTCAAGAGAAAAGTATAACAACTATAATATACGAGTACTTATGTACATATGTATGTGCAACATATTGCCCGAGTATAAAATTATTGAAGAGCAATTCAAACAAGAACGCACTCAAAAGATTTTCAATATTTCCGCTTCGGCTACTTACCACAACAAAGGCGAATCAATTCAACGGGCTTTTTATGCCACCCAACAAGTTGCTGCGTCAATCACTTTAATTGCACGGCTATAATTTTATGCAAAGCACTCGAGTGCGTGTCGGCGTATATTTTCCACTTAATTATGTTATTCTCCAACACTGGACTTGAATTTTATATTTACTTTTTTCCTTATTTTTTGTTATGATTTTTAGAAATCAAAAATTTCAAATTGCACACACACGAATTTCGTTTTCATAAACAATCATTTGAATGTTAGCAGACCCGAAGGCTAGTAGGAAGGGCGCACACAGAATTACATACGGTATATATTTGCATGTGTGTTGTCAGGCCGAACAATGGCGAAAATTAATGTGCGCTGATGCTTGGTTTTAATTGTATTGTGTATAAAACGCCACCGCCGCCGTCGCACACCAGCCACTGCACCCACGATCAATCAGGCGAAACGACAGCTGGCTGATTTTGAATTCGATTCTAAATTGACCAGCGAAAATTTCATCATAATTTTCAATTAGTAGCGGTTTTTAATTTAAATGACAGTTACAATGTTGTAATTATAGTGCATGCAGTATATATGACTGACGTACTGACAGTTAAGAAGCCTTGAAAGTCAAAATTTCAAAATTTTTTTTAAGAACTTAAATAATTATTTTTTTTTTTATATTAAAATTTTTAAAGTAATAAATTTGTAATACAAAAAAATTTTTTTCTTCACGGATACATTTTTTATCGAACAAAATTGGAAAAGAAAAAAATTCAAAGACAATATATTCGACTTTTTAAAAAAACTAAAAATAAATATTAATAAAAAATGTTTATTCTCAAAATTTTTAACAAAAATAATTTTTATTTTAAAACATATTTGTTTAGTTTTTAAATTTTGTATATCAAACAAACATCATCGCACCAAACTAGCTATTTTTATGAAAAAATTAAATGAAATATTGAAAAATAAAAATTTTAATTCATAGCAAAAAAATATTTTTAATAAAAAAATTATATTTTTAATGAAAAAATAAATAAATAAAAGTATTTGTTGTTTCTAAATTGCACCTGAAAATTTTGTGTAATGGAATACAATAAATTTTATGTATTTAATTTTATTTTTTTTTTGTTTTAATTTTAAATTTATTTCTATATTTAATAAAGCCAAAATTGTTTTAAAAAAAAAAAATTTAATTTTTTATATTTTTTTTTTAATATTTTTTTATATTTTTAATATAAATATTTTATTTTTAATATTTTTATATTTTTTTATATTTCTAATATAATTTTTTTTTTCAATTCACTAATGTACATATAATAATGGAATAATTTTTTTCACGGAAACACTTTTGTTCGAAAAGTTTTATACGAAAAAAATAAAATTTATTTTTTTTTTTTAATAAATCGTAGTAAAATCAAAAATAACATTTTACACAATTTTTTTTTGATTTTTTTTTGTTTTGTTAAAAATTAACAAAAATGAATTTTAAATTAAAGAAAAAAGTGTTGTTTTTGTAATTACACGAAAAGTTTATTTTTACTATAAAAAAAAAACATTTCTTCCCACCAAAAATTAATAACAAACATTTTGAAAAAAAACCAAAAAATTAATCATTTTTTATAGATTCAAGAATCACCACAAAAGGATATAAAAAATGTCATAACAACAATTAATCAAACATCCAAAACATTTCTTCCCACCAAAAATGTAATTTTGCATTAATAACATTTCGGCGAAACACAACACATTCGTATTATTCTGTACAACACATGAAAAATTTGCAACTTTCAAAGCTTTAACACCCGTCTGCATGCATACAATGTCGCGTATACGCACTGACTATCGCACTCAGCCCACAGCGGCAAAAGAAAAGTGTTTTACTCCGAAAAAACAGCTGACCAAATATTTGGCGGCAAATTCCAGCCGCTTCCAGTCAACGACAGCGCATGCGCTTCCAGTGTATGATAACAGCAACAACAATAACTACAACTACAACAACTGTAGAAAAAAACGAAGAAAACAACAAATGCCACGAGGCAACACGTGCCCACCTGTGGCATGTGCGCGCGCTGCAAGGGTAAGCAAAGAATATCGCAAACAGCTGTTACAGTTTAGAACATTTCAAAACACCCACATACCTACACAAACAAGATGTTAGCAAGCATAAACGCCGAAGCAAGTGTGTTTATGTTTTCTAATGCATCAATTGTAATTTGTATGCTTTCAATGTTGTGCGTAGGCTTTGCTTGTGATTTTTATTGCTGGAACTTTACTAAAATTTATAAGACATGCAACGTAGAAGATAACTATATTTCGATTTTCTTTTGAAATTTTTATTTGTTTTACCAAAATGGTTTGTTTTCAAAAATTCATTTCAAATCAGGTGGCTACGCTAACCAGCCATATACAGAGGTAGTCAAAATTATTTACACATCGAACGTTTTTTAACAAGTTTCACATAAAAAGCTTTGTTTGTTGTTGTTGTTGTTGTCGCAGGGTAACAAAATGCTATGTTGTTGTAAACCTTGATCTATTCCTGAGCGAATGAAGTAGGTTTGGCAAGAATAGCTAGAAATATGGCGGAGAAATAAGCAAATGAACTGAAGACTCGCAGTAGTCAAAAGTATTTACATACAACTTGAACTCTATTATCCTGTTCTTATTTAATGATAACTATAAAATTTTAATGTTCAGTATAAGTTCCTATTCCAAGGCGATAAATTCATAATTGGTTACATTACCATCGGCGTCAATAACAGCCGGTCCATAAAGCAGTCCGAATTGATTCAACACAATTGTGCGCTAAGTTAACAGTTAATTTAGACCAAATGTCGGTAATTTCGGCGTTTTCGGTTATCATATCAATTGTCCTCTGATATTTAACGAAACCCCAAACATTTTCAATAAAGTTTAGATCGGAGCACTGCGCAGGTCAACTTGATTTGCTTCATTTTAAACTTTTGTAAGTAAAGATCCTTCATAAAATGGAACATTGTTCTGTTGGAAAATGTAATAAATAGTTGGAAAAGGCCGACTACATTGACATGGTCATGTGAATTTTGATATATCCGGATGATGTAGGGCCCCTAAATTAGTAGCAAATCTCCAAATCTTAAGTAAGGAAAACTTTCCAAAAAAATCAGCATGTCACCTCCGACTCTATTTGGTGTCTAAACTGCATTATTCTTCTTCTCACGTGGTAAATGAATAAAGCGTTTACTAAAGAAGTCCTGGAACCAATAATTAATAATTTATTTGCCCACTACAGGCTTTAGGATGCAATTTAAGGTAAATTATAGGCATATAGTTTTTTTGATTTCGGAAATATTGACCACTTTATGCACAAAGTATGTATGTATGTTAACTTTTTTTAATGTCTTGAGCAGTGTAGCATCATTGGCTGTTGATGCAATATGCTGATTCAATGCTGCTGCAATATTAACAGGACTAACTGTGAGATTTTGTATGACAGTTCCTACTAATCTTCTGCATTCTCTTTGAGTTTCCGCCCTGTTATCTTTAAATTGCCCTTGCAATATTTCGTGTACTTGTTTTAATAACATTATAAACAGTATTCCATCAAATTCTATAAATTTTAACTAACTCTGAAGCCGAAACCCCAGTCTTAAACTTAGTAACAGTCTCCGATCTAATCATAATCCTTAATTCCTTTCGTTTCGGCATTTTATTTACCAATTTTTATAGTTTAGGTCTGAGTTAGTTTGTTTTAAATCCAATAGAATCCAATTACTACTCTTGCTCAAACCAAATCCAAGGATAAAGGCAAAATCGCCGTGTGTAAATACTTTTGGCTACTGCGAGTCATTGGTTCATTTGCCCACTTCTCTGTTATATGTCCAGCTATTCTCACCAAACTGGCATCATTCGCTTAGGAATAGATCAAGGTTTCCAACAACATAGCATTTTGTTACCCTGCGACAATAACAACAACAAGCGAAAGCTTTTTGTGTGAAACTTGTTAAAAAACGTTCGATGTGTAAATAATTTTGAGTACCTCTGTATGTGTAAATATTAGTATAGTAGCATTCACTTCAAAATTATATTTATTTAATACTTTTATACTCTCGCAACAAAGTTGATAGGAGAGTTTTATATTTTTGTTCACATAACGAGTTAGATATAGGGTTATATATACCAAAGTGATCAGGGTGAATAGTGGAGTTCAAATCCGTAAGTCCGTTTGCGCAAGCTGTAACTTGAGTAAAAATTAAGATATCTTGATGAAACTTGGCACACTTATTTCTTGGCACCATAGGAAGGTTGCTTTCGAAGATGGGTAAAATCGGACCACTGCCACCCCCACAAAATGAATAAAACCGAAACACATAAAGCGTCATAACTAAGCCATTAATAAAGCTATGGAATTTGGTACAAAGGAGCACTATGAAGGTGCATATTTGGATATAATTTTTTTGTGGAGGTGGGTGCTCAAATACTACATTTACAGTGTGACATCGCTATTCTAAAAATTGCCTAAATCGAACCATAAGTTTTCAAGGGCCCCCATAGCGAACATGGGGACCTCAGTGCTTCTAATAAATTGTTTACCGAAAATAAAAGTAAGCCTCTCATATATTTTGAAGAAATTCAGAGGGAATATTTTTCTTCTAATAATATGTCTCCGTGCCAAAAATTTGTGAAATCGGATCAAAACTTCCCTTAAAAAAACTTACCTATAAATTTAAACTTAAAACCAAGCTTCTCTTACACATTAAAATTATTTGAACCTATTGCTTATTAAAAAATTTATCACTATATTTTCATAAATAACTACGCTAGTTCTTCGTATTTTCCGGAAAATTTATATAATGATGTATTGAATCGCAAAATATAATTCATTTTCGTGCTCAGGCGGTCAAAATACATATGTAGGTGTATTTCATTTCAGAAAACTCTGGGCCCCGGTACTGCACAGTCTATAGTATATTTCAGAATTATTAATATATGTATATCGAATTCGGCTCAAACAGCAAATTTCATATAGCTCGAGTTCATGGAATCTCTCTCATCCGGAAAGTATCTCTTGAAAGGGGTTGATTTCGAAGATTGGATCAGTTGCCGCCATTTTGTTTCAAAATTTTCACATCAATATTTTTCTCTGCACTCAAATGTTTAATAGAATCTTCAAGAATGAAATTTCATCGCCTCTTCCTTACTCCTAAAATAAATTATGGGTTCCGCCGTTTTTTGTAAATTTAAGTTTTTTTCTTTGTATAAAAACGGTTACAAATGTCGAAGAGCCTCAGCCGCACTTTTCTTGGAATTAAAAAAGAAAAGCAAAATTTCCCAAAAATGTCGAGAATTCGGCTCAAAAAGTGACATTTTCAGTTGAGAATAAGTTTGGGATGCAAACAGATCTCTATAAATATTTTCTTGGGTTGATGTTGACATACATGTCCAAGATCGATATAAAACGATTTAATCGATTTAAACGACCAGTGCTTGACCCTAGAGACATCTATTGGAAAACGGCGGAAGCAAAGTTGTAGACCTAATATGAAAGTTAAGTCTATCCGCTAAGGCCAATATTAGAGACAGAATATAAATAAAATTAGATACTTGTTGGAAAAAAAATTCTCCACAGATAAATTACAAAGTTTTTAATAAAGTATCAAATACCAACTCCTAAAAACCATAATCAATATCTAATAAATTTCGCCAATAAATTATTAGCTTTTACCTGCTTGCCATTATTTACGAGCACCACACATTGGAATTTAATTAATTTCATTTATAGCCTATACTTATAGACTGCCAGCGCTCGGAGCCCAGACTGTTGGTTAATAATTCCTGTTCCTGTTGCATCAAATAGCTACTTTTAATTGGCATATAAATAGCCTGCTGCTTATAACAACGCCAATTTTAAAGTGTAAGCGGCTTGTGCGCCATTAAAAAGTGTACTTTCGCCACCAAAAAAAAAAAGATAAAACTTTTGTTTGTCAGCAGACAAAGCTCGAATTTCATGGAAAATAAATAACGCACACATACACGAGTAACTCCACATATACACATACATACATATGCATATAGAGTAAGCGAAACAGAGAGCATTGTACAATAATGGGCGAAGTTGGCGTGACCTGTGATGCTTTAAGTCGTGCACATATGTACATCGCTCACATTCACTACCTCCACCACTCCGCTAAAGCGCTTCTTTTTGTCTGCCAGCTAATTGTCAATGTCAATGATACCTTGCTGTTGTTTTTACTGCTTTTATACTCTCGCAACAAAGTTGCTAAGAGAGTATTATAGTTTTGTTCACATAACGGTTATTTGTGATCAGGATGACAAGTCGGGTTGAAATCACAAATAGATTTTTTCTATATATCTCGGAAACCTGCAAAGCTATATAAACCAAACTTTCTGCAGTCATTTCCCATCACACACACCATGAAAATAGTTGAAATCGGATAATAACCACGCCCACCTCCCATACAAAGGTTAGGTTGAAAATTACTAAAAATGGTTTAACTCAGTAACGAAAAACGCCAGAAACACTAAATTTTATAGAAGAAATGGCAGAAGCAAGCTGCACTCAGATTCAGATCAGAAACCAAATGGAAAATGGGCCTGGCATCGCCCACTTATGGGTCAAAAACCATATATCAGAAACTACTCGACCGATTTCAATGAAATTCGGTGCGTAATATTTTCTGGACAACCTGATGACACGTGTGGAAAATATGCACGAAATCGGACTATAACTTTACAAGGGCCCATATATCGTGCGTGATGAACTCGGTGCTAAGGGCAATTTTTCACCGAAAATATCGGTTAATCTCTCAGATATCTTAATTTAATTCAGGGGAAATCTTTTTCTTCTAATAGTGTGTCTTTGTTCCAAAAATTATAAAAATCGGCTAATAACTTGCCCTAGCTCCCATATATCTAATTATAGGTTTTTCAAAAATACGATGGGCTTTATACCGCATATATCGGTTAAAATTTGAGATATTTAGCCATTATTTAGCCATATTTAATGAGCATATAATCATGGATATAGTGTACCTTGGAGGTAAGAATTAGTGAAATCGAGTGATGGTTTTTGTTATTCTATAGGACTTTATGCAGAATATATGGATAAAATTGTGGGTTATCTTAATAAAAATATAGCAATAAATTGCGAGAGTGTAAAATGTTCGGTTACAACCCAACTTAGCAGTTCCTTACTTGTTTGCTTCTATTTTCGTTGGTGCTCATTAGCTTAAAACAATTAAATGTGCAACTCGAACGAAAAATACGCAAGCACAGGAGACAATAAAAACACCACAACAATAACAACAACAATAGCAAGCAATAAATAAAACAATCAATAAACAACTTAAGACCACATAATACGCACAAATGTCAATATGAAATTACAAGGCACTCAAGCAGGCATTGACATTTCGACGCTTTCAACGAAGGTGAGCGTAAATTGCTCCAACAGGCAGCCGGTCAGGGCGTATGAGTGACATTATGGCACAGCAGTAACAAAGGTGAAGTGTGTGTGTGTGTGTGTGTGTGTGAAGTTTTTGGAACGCTACGCGACACATTGCATTTCATTATTGCTATTAAATATAAATTTAATTTAACTTAAGCAGACACCGGTTAAAAGTCAAGAAGGAGAAGTGAATGAGTGGGACAGCGTAAGAGAGTGTGCAAAGTAATTGCAAATGAGTAATGAAAACGTAGGCCAGCTTTAAAATATTGAAATAAAGTGTGCATTTAAGTATATCTTTGCCCTTGAGAAAATATAGCGCCAACAACAGCAGCAATACCAATTAATTTAATGTCAAGATGTGCTGTTAAACGACAACATATTACTGTGTGTGATTACTTTGCAAGTGTCTTGTTGTTAATAAAGCATCTTTAAGTGAAAACCGTTTCATTTTTACTACGAATAATGGAATTGACTAGAAAAATTACCAGTTTAGACTAAAGCTCTTTAAATTGTATGGAACTCATTAAGATGGCCCTAAAAAAGTTTTTGAAGAAACACCAAAGAAACTTCGAAAGTATTTCGAAAGTATTCTTAAGAAGGGCAGCTGGATTAGAAATGGATAGGACTAAAATTAACATTGGTGGACTACAGTAGATCTGTGATATTAACGACTTAAGTTAATGAACTGACATTTTCGGAACTTTAAATCTACATGGATTAGCATGAAAAGCATTTGAAGTTATCATTAAAATTTCTCTTATCTTTTCTAATTTATAATATATAGAAATATTTCGTAAAACCACATCACTGTGATTACGAAATCGGTAAAAAAATACATTATTACTGGATATATGTGCATATTCACGCTAAAACATAATCAATAAAGAAAATCAGCTTAATCTCACTAAAAGATTAGGTGGGTTTCAAAATTTCATAATTTGAAAAATATTTTTTTTTGTCTTATTAAATAGTGCAATATGTTTAAAACATTATTCAAAAATATCAAATCAATGCGAGTAATATTCTAAGAGATATACCCTTCGGAAGTTCCGCCCATCAGGTCACGTCAGTATGAATGTAAAATTTTAAATGCGTTTATCTCAAAACTTAATTTTTCAAGTCGGTAGACACGATTTCTCGAAATGTTATGAAGTGATTTTGTTCAAATTTTGCACACATGTTTGGAACAACATTATATTATTGAATGAAGGATTTTTTTATATATTTTTATCACAACTTTTTTTTTCGAGCCAATATATGGTGAAAATTTGTGAATTTTTGAAAAAAGTGAGTTGTGATTGTAATCTGAACATACATCGAAATCAAGAAAATAAAATTTAATAATACTTAAATTACTTCTTCTCATTTTCAAACTTAACGGAAATAATTTGGCACAGTCTGATGCCCATGCAACATGTTGCCGATCCAACTTGCATGAACGAACATGTTGCCAACTACACCAAACAGTTTGGATCCAACATCATCCACCGCCCACCGGCAAATAACGCCACATTTAAGAGCCTCCACATAAGCTCTTTGTTCGCTTCGCTGCACAGTACTCTTTCACTCTCTATCTCCCTCTCTCTCTCTCTCTTGCGCACACACACATTCAAAGAATCCAATGCGCTGCTAATGTAACGCGCTGCAGAAACGCTTTGACTGCCATGTGGAGCACGCTCCGTCATTTGTTCGTCATTTAACGCCGTTAAAGAAGGACGTTCGTACGGTATCGCGCGGACGTAACAACGCTTTTCTGTCGTTTCTTGGCCAAAAACAAAAACAAAATGCAATAAAGCACATGCAAAGCGAATTGGAAAAAAAGAAAAACAAAAACATGAAATGAAATGAAATTTGTGGCAGCAAGCATAAAGTGCAAAAGGCAGCGTTTAACAATGAAAATAATTTGAATTTGAATTATTTTTCTGAAGTGCTTAATTAAATACTGCTGCTCTTATCAGTTGGGCAACTAATAGAAAATAATAGAAATTGTTGCAGCTGTGTTGTTGCATTGTATTTGCACTGATTTTGTGCTTTTACTTTTCGGTGCGAAAGTGAAATTAATTAAAACTAAGAATATAATTAAATTAAATTCAAGATTTGTAGTTTTACTTCTGATTGCAATTATTTCGTGGTTTTTGGCTAGCGTTTGCGGTTGTTTTGCGATTTTTTTTATTTAATGGTTTTTTACACTGTGCGAACATTCGTGGACATTTCAGCGTCGCGCGTGCTGAGAATGTAATTAAAATAGTAATCATAAATGTTTAAAAGGTGAATAAATTACTGTATTTTATTTTGACTTTTTAATCTATCGAAAAAGACTAGAGTAATTTATATGGAATATATATTAATATTTATCACAAGTAATTAAAAAATATGAAAATAATTAATTATAAGAAAAGTAATCATAAAGTTGATATTTGAATTATTCAATTATAAACTAAATTATAAAACATCACTACAAATAAAAAAGCAGTTACAGAATCTGCATATGTAACAGAGTTGCTTTATTTGTATTACGATTAGTAATCTAAACGATTACTAGAGTACAGTAATCATTATCTGAATTCATACTCTTAATCGTCGAATTAGTAATCAATAATAATTATACAAAATCATAAAGTAATAATGTTTATTTATCATTATCTTTCCATTACCATAAGTAATCATAGAAAATTATAAAAATACAATTAATTACTTTTCGATTACTTTCAATTATTCTTGATTACTTTTTTTTTTTAATTAAATTGAATACATTTTAAATTGTAATAAGACAAAAATATAGATATTCGTAACCCTCCCAAACTTTGTATGATTCAATAAAATAATTACTTGCAGTTGAATTCTAATGGTAATCGAAAATTAGACATGTATACAAAAAGGCAATTACTCTTTATTTGATTATTAGTAGTAGTAATTAAAATTAAAAGTAATCATTACATTTTGTAATCATGAAATTTGTAATCATTACTTAAGAGTTTTACTTAAGTATTTTTATAGAGAAAATGCCTTTCTTTCAACTATAGATTTATTGCTGATTTTTTTCACATTTTGACACGGTAATTATCCCTAAGAGAGAAATAATTATATATATAACTATTTTTTCATTAAGAGTTCTATTAGTTCCGGACTCAATTAGACGGTTTAAATGTGATTTATTAGTAATTAAAAGAATATATTTCGAAGATGAACAGAAACGATGCGGTATTAGGCAGGGAATTTTAGAGTTATATTTCAAAATAGGGTTGCCATATATTAAATATACGAAATATAATATTACTAATTTTTTCGAATATGTTTAAATATTTTTTAAGTACAATTAAAAAAATTGGAAAAATTAAATAGAAGAAAATATCTTAAAAGCTAGTGCTCATCGCCTAAAATTAAAATTACAGTTGCCAGATGATTATGAAAAAAATGTTTTATTATGAAGAATATATTATATAATATTTTTTGCAGTGCACCCTTCAGAAATGAGATTTATATCTTTAAACTCAAAATTTTAAAATCATACTTTTAGTATATAACTGTAAAAACAATAACAGTTCCTTACACACTCACAAAAACGCATAAATATTACTCAAAGCGATAAAACTAGCAAATAGCTATTTAAATTTAGATTAGTTATTGTTACAGAACACGAAAACACTCATACATTCATAAACAACAAATACAACAACCTGGTATTATCAATTTACTCATAGGAAGAGTTTAACATCATGAAATGCCTGTAAACGCCACTGAAACATATGATTCATTTGAACTGGCTTTGCAGAGAGCACACTTTCCGCTTGTAACGGCACTGTCAAGACAGCTGAGGGAGAGAATGCTGAGCTCATTAAATATTTCTTTCATGGCTCGTTGGTGCAAGTAAAACCACTAATAATGTTATTACAGTGATACAACAACCCTCAAAACACTGGTGTATCATTATCTTGCAACAACAAGAATAAACAGATGGCAACACCACCTGCTTCAACAAACACTTCATTGCAACCCAATAAGCTTATTTATTTGAGAACTTACAAATTCACACTCTTCACACAAGCGGAGCTCTCTCAGAATAACTCTCTCTTGCTCACTCACTCACTTACAACGCACAAACAATTCCCTCATTCCTGCATAGTAATACAATAACAACTAAAAGTAATCAACTTTAGTAAAGAGACTAAGAATATACTACACACGAGGCAAGTGTTCTCATACTTGCCATAGAAGTGGTTTGCGGACCACCAGCACATTTAGTCCAAAGTGCTGAAATTAAAGCGAATGCTAATGGGTATTCCCCAGAATACAACAGCAACAACCCAAAAAGGTCCTTGCTATCCGTTATATGCTCTTCATTGCGCGCTCTCTCTTTCTCTCTTCCACTTACGCTTCATTAAATTCGTATTACAAAAGTTACGGTAAATGAGTGCATAAAATAAAAAAACAACAACAAACCTGAGCCATAACAGTAAAAAAAGACAGAGCAAAACGTCAAAGTAACAAACATAAAAGTTACGAGGACAACTTAAACGAGTGGCAAGGTAAACGCGGAGCGGTAAGAACTGACCGTAGCAGACGACAGTCAAGTTTATGCGCACGTAAATATAGATAACACTCGTTTTTTATTTGTAATCCAACAGATGCAGGACATTAGTGGGTGCTTTGGAAATGGGTTAAGGTGTATAATGAAAAGTCCAAGAGAAGAGAGTTGAATTTGTGCTTGTACAAAGAAAGAAGGACATACGCGCTTCAAGTGTCAGCAGATTACTGTTGAATTTGGTTCAGTAACGGTGTGGAAGAGTATAAAGAAAGGGAATATAATATGACGTATGCTGGGAAAGTAATTAGTAGTGAGTAGTGTAAGCCATCTTGTTGTATATGAAATGATAATGAATCTGGTGGAAGAGCAATTTCTGAGAACTCCGCAACGGAATTAGTAAATATGGCTGGGCGGAAATTGGATTTTCCTTTTATGTGGGACTTTATTGATTACAATGATATAAAGAAGTAATTAAAATGTAATTAATTGCCTTAATTGCCTAATATCAGTAATTTGATTGCTTTATTGCATTTAAAAATTAATTAGTGTTTCAATTAAAAAAATAAACTAAATTAAGCAAAATAGATATATAAAGTATTCAGACAACTACAATTAATTTAAATTGAGCAATAATTACAAATATTAGATTAAAAATTAGATTAGTTGCGGCAAATTAAATTAAAAATAATAGATTGTAAATTTAGTGTAATTGCTTTAAAAATTTTAAATCTATTAAGCATTTTTAAATTTTATTTATTGAAAGCTAATATAAATAATTGATATGAATTAATGAAATTAAAAAAATCTAAATTCTATTTAAACTAAATAAAATTCATAATTGTAATTACATTAAACATAAATATGTAGTGTAAATTTGACTAATTTAACTCAATTAGAATTAATTAAGTCATATTAAATTTTACCAAATCAGATTAATTAATTTATGAATTAACTTAATTAAATAGTAAATTAAAATTATTAAAAAAAAAAATAAAATTATACTTAAGTAAACTAAAAAATTTCATTTAATTAACTAATTAAATAGAATTAAATAAGGTAATAATAAATTAAGTGCGCGTAAATTTCAATAAATTGTATTAAAACAAAACCGGTCGATAATTATTGAACAAAATTAAATATTTAATTTAAATTAAGTTCATTTAATCAAGTTACATAAATTGAACTAAATTAAGAAAAAACAAGTAAGGAAGGGCTAAGTTCGGGTGTAACCGAACATTTTATACTCCCGCAATTTATTTATTTTACTTTATTTATATTATATAATACACAATTTGACCCACATATTCGTCATATATATTGTATAAAGTCCATTGAAAGTTGGAAACCATAATATTAGGTTAGAAGCACCGAGGTAATCGTGTTCGATTAATGGGGCCTTAAAAACCCATGGTCCGATTTCGGCGATTTTTAGAATGGGGCTGCCACACTATTAACATAGTATTTGTGCAAAGTTCTGCACCGCTGTCTTCACTAGTACTTACTTTATATATTGTAAAGTAAACCATTCAGATTGTCTTCAAAGTTCTGGTATATAGGAAGTAGGCGTGGTTGTGAAGCGATTTGGCCTATTTTCACAACATATCATTGGGATGTAAGGAAACTATTACAAACCAAGTTTCATTGAAATCGGTCCAGTAGTTCCTGAGATATGGTTTTTGACCCATAAGTGAGCGACGCCACGCCCATTTTCCATTTTGTAAAAAAATCTGAATGCAGCTTTCATCTGCCATTTCTTATGTGAAATTTAGTGTTTCTGACGTTTTTCGTTAGTGAGTTAAACCACTTTTTGTAAATTTCAACCTAACTTTTGTATGGGAGGTGGGCGTGGTTATGATCCGATTTCTTTCATTTTTGGACTGTATTAGGAAGTGGCTAAAAAAAACGACTGCAGAAAGTTTGGTTTATATAGCTCTATTGGTTTGCGAAATATGTACAAAAAACTTAGTAGGCGGCGGGGCCACGCCCACTTCCCCAAAAAAATTACATCCAAATATGCCCCTTCATAGTGCGATCCTTCGTACCAAATTTTATTTCCATAGCTTTATTTATGGCTTAGTTATGGCACTTTATGTGTTTTCAGTTTTCGCCATTTTGTGGGCGTGGCAGTGGTCCGATTTTGCTCATTTTCGAAAGCAACCTTCCTATGGTGACAAGAAATAAGTGTGCCAAGTTTCATCAAGATATCTTAATTTTTACTCAAGTTACAGCTTGCACAGACGGACGGGCGGACGGACAGACAGACATTCGGATTTGAACTCCACTCTTCACCCTGATCACTTTGGTATATATAACCCTATATTTAACTCGTTTAGTTTTGGGTGTTACAAACAACCGTTATGTGAACAAAACTATAATACTCTCTTTAGCAACATTTGTTGCGAAAGTATAATAAATTTCATTAAATTTAAAGAGTTCTCTTTAAACTACATTATATTAATTTATACACAACTAAATTAACATTAATTAACTTTAATTCAATTAAACTTCATTAATACCTGCTAAATTTATTATAAAACGGCTTCAAATTAAATAAAAACAATTTAAAAGAATTAGAAAAATTAAATTCTAATAAATTGAGTCAGCATTAATTAAATCCTAATAAACTATGTAAATTGAATTAATAAAAAATAAATATAATATTTCATTTTAATTGAATTAAATTAGTTTAAATTGACTCAATTAAATGAAGTATGTATATATAAATTTAGCCACTTAAATAAATAAAATAAATCATAGTAAAATAGATAAAGTAAAGCTTAATTATACTCTCGCAACAAATGTTGCTAAAGAGAGTATTATAGTTTTGTTCACATAACGGTTGTTTGTAACACCCAAAACTAAACGAGTTAGATATAGGGTTATATATACCAAAGTGATCAGGGTGAAGAGTGGAGTTCAAATCCGACTGTCTGTCTGTCCGTCCGTCCGTCCGTCCGTCTGTGCAAGCTGTAACTTCAGTAAAAATTAAGATATCTTGATGAAACTTGGCACACTTATTTCTTGGCACCATAGGAAGGTTGCTTTCGAAAATGAGCAAAATCGGACCACTGCCACGCCCACAAAATGGCGAAAACCGAAAACACATAAAGTGCCATAACTAAGCCATAAATAAAGCTATGGAAATAAAATTTGGTATGAAGGATCGCGCTATGAAGGGTCATATTTGGATGTAATTTTTTTGGGGAAGTGGGCGTGGCCCCGCCCCCTACAAAGTTTTTTGTACATATCTCGCAAACCAATAGAGCTATATAAACCAAACTTTCTGCAGTCTTTTTTTTAGCCACTTCCTAATACAGTCCAAAAATGAAAGAAATCGGATCATAACCACGCCCACCTCCCATACAAAAGTTAGGTTGAAAATTACAAAAAGTGGGTTAACTCACTAACGAAAAACGTCAGAAACACTTAATTTCACATAAGAAATGGCAGATGAAAGCTGCACTCAGATTTTATTACAAAATGGAAAATGGGCGTGGCGTCGCCCACTTATGGGTCAAAAACCATATCTGAGGAACTACTGGACCGATTTCAATGAAACTTGGTTTGTAATAGTTTACTTACATCCCAATGATATGTTGTGAAAATAGGCCAAATCGCTTCACAACCACGCCTACTTCCTATATACCAGAACTTTGAAGACAATCAGAATCGTTTACTTTACAATATATAAACTAAGTACTAGTGAAGATATCGGTGCAGAACTTTGCACAAATTCTATGTTAATAGTGTGGCAGTCCCATTCTAAAACTCGCCATATATCGAACACGAGGACCTCGGTGCTTCTAACCTAACATTAGGGTTTCCAACTTTATACAATATATATGACGAATATGTGGGTCAAATTGTGTATTATATAATATAAATAAAGTAAAATAAATAAATTGCGAGAGTACAAAATGTTCGGTTACACCCGAACTTAGCCCTTCCTTACTTGTTAAATATCAAATTGAATTAAATTAGACTAAATTCAGTATTATTACATAAAATTATTGCATAAAATTAAAGGAATTTTAGAAAAATTAATTTATATTGAGTTAATTAAATTAAGTGAGAATGTAGTACAAAAACATATATTACATAAAGCTAAACAAAATTAAATTGAATAATTATAATTGTACTCAATTAAACAAAATTGAGTGAAATTCATTTATTTAAATTGAATTAGAATAGATGTTTTAATTAAAAATTAGCATATTAAATTAAACTCAATTCCATTAAATTATATATAGTAAATTCGGTTAATAAATATAATCATTAATAAGTTCTTTCACTTATAATTAAATAAATTACATATTAAATTAAATTATATAAAATTAAGGCAAAATAAACTTCATTAAATAATTGAATTCATTAAGTCAAATTGAATGGGACTAAAATTAATTCAATTAAGTTTTATTTGTGTTTTTTTTTGTATTATTATTAAATGTTATTTTAATTAACACTTTATTTACTAACTCTCTTTAAATTTTCTCATTTTCAGGCTTACCATTTTCCAATAAATGAATGCTATTTATGAAAACACCGAGAAAATATATTTAACGTGACACATATCAACGAATTTTTCATGGAATAATCAATAGAAATAGTGAACAAACGATATATATATATATACGAAAGTTAGATCTTAAAAAATATTTAAAAACAAAATTGCAAAAAATTGAAAATAAATATACAAATTCTCAAGTTTAACGAAAAAATACTAAAAAAATAAATAATATCGTATCAACAGACTCAGTAGTAGATTGTATGACTTACGAACTACAAACAAATACAACAAAAACGAGTTCAAAGCGCAGATACTACAACAACACTAAAAGCTTAAAATATAATAATTTCGAAAAAACCAACAACAATAATACCAACGAAAATGTTGTCATTCTATGCAAATTACGTGGCACACACGTCTCGACAGACGCCCACAATGGAAATAGCGTTTGCCAAGCTGCTTGAACTTAATATGCCATAGAGAGAAATGTACAACAACACTAATAAACACACTGTAGTGATGAATGTGTGAAAAAGTGTAAATGTCATGACGTTTATTTATTGTCTACGACAAAACCACAAAAGCCGAAAAATAAACAACAACAACTAGTCTGAATAGTTAAATCACACACAACAAGAAAAGAAGAAGAAGCAGCAGTGCTTCAACTATTTATGTTCATTTATATGTGTGCGTGACACGTTGCGGTGTAACAACAATAATTTATACAATAACAACAACAACAGCCAGCGAGTGAAAGCAATATTAGCTTCAAGGACATTGACAAGCTGAGCAATCACAAGGCAGGATAACGGCGCAAACGAGTGGCCACGAAGTTGATAACCGACAGTATAACTGTAAGCTAACGGTATACCATTGATATATTTGAATCTGTGTGTGTTCTTTCTACAATTTTTTCGCTTTATTGCTTGAGTGTGGCAATAAAAGTGGCAAGAAGAGAAGTAGAAAGCAACAAAGTCTGTCATCGATACAGTTGAAGAATTTAGTCACCCTGTTGCTTGGAATTCAATAGTAAACCGACAAAGGCAGCTTATAAATTAATACATATATACAAGATACTTTATATGTATATATAGAAACATATATAAGCAAAGACCGCGTGTGTTGTCGGTATTTGTTTGTTGTTTTGCACATAGGAAGAAAGCTCGGCAAAGTTAGCCTTGTGCTACAATTTCTCAAATACACACATACATATATACTTATATATATATATATATATATATATATATATGTGTGTACAGTTATCACCTAGTGGGGCTTACGACAATGCGACGTTGCTAATTTCAATATAAATCAAGCTGTACAACACAGCAACCAAGCAATGTAAGGACAAAAACAAAGAAAACCAAGAAGACACAAGCGAATAACCACCCACTCCGCTACAAATACAACAACAACAAAGGTGAACTAAAAGCGTTCAATACAAACAAAACTGCAATAACAACTTACCACCAATCGAACATCTTCACTACAAAACAACAAACAATAAAAAACAAAAACCACAACAACACTAACAAAATCAACTTCAAAGCTTTAAGGATTAAGCAAGCATTAATATCGATCTGTTACAAAAGACAACAACAAAAATAACAAATAAACCACTGGCAGCAGGAGAAAGTAGTCATAACAACAACAACAGAAACAAAAAAAGAAAAACGAAAACAACAATAATAACAAAAGCGTTATTAACGTTACACGTCGCCACTAAAACGTGCAACGAACAGACAGCGAGCGCACGTAACAACAACAGCAAATATACACATATGTCTGTGTATTAGCTTGAAATTAGAGTCTCTTGTAGAAACACCTATACAGCTGACAAACACGCGCTAGTAGCAGCGCATCGCCTGCGCCTACCCGAACAAATAGCATTTCAACAACAACAAAATGGCACGACGCAAAGGAAGCGGAAGAGGAAGTAAGTTAACAAATAGCATTATGTTTGACTTAATAAATAGCAAATAATTCGTAGAAAATAGTTTAGGGCGTTACACAAGTTTAAGCGGGTGGTGTACTACGAGTAGTTACGTTGAATAAATAAAAGAATTAAGGTGGGTCTAAGTTCGGGTGGTAAGAAAATGTTTATGTTTCAGAAGAGTCCAATTTTTTATTAATTTATCGATTTGATTAAGAATTCTCACTTATTGACCCTTACAGACGCTTCAGCAAGCCTTTAATGGAATAAATATTGATCAGTTTTGCCTATGGAGACCATATACTAAAATTTGTCCTTCCCCATCTACTTTAAAATTTTACTTATATCCTTTGTAGTTAATTCTGTAGGCGTGTCAACTCTTCGAAAGTGTCTAGCTAAAAAGACAGATCCGAAACGATCAAATTCTTGGTTGTCTTAAAGAAATCTTCTAAATTTTAGTCATATTCATTCGAAATTAATGTTACTACGAATATTGACTTCATTACATTGTCTATATTGATTTAATTTTTCAGCATTCGGACAGTTAGTTAATTAATTGAAACCTTATTTTTTTTAACAAATAAATAGTTATGTGCAACATTATTTTAGCACGATCATAATTCAATATATGTAAGTTGAACTCGTTAAAGTAATATAATTTCGTCACATCTTCTCTATTGATTTTTTTATACCAGTTACACCAGTTTTATACCAGTTGCATGTTCGATTCGCCACTCTCCAAGTTTTGGCAAATAGTAGATAACTATCATATTTTTTAGTAAATTTGCTACAACTACTTGATAACATTTCAAACCGCTCCAAAATTTAGTCAAATAATAAATTGTTTACATTTCCACTCATCTTCTAATTGACTCAATTAGTAGCTACTTTATTTAATTAAGATATATCAACTAATATCCTTTTTTACATAGTAGTTAATTGATCAATAAACCGGCCTTTGCTCTATTAAAACGCTCATTAAGATCGATTTACCATACAAAACAAAAATCTATTAGGTCTACAACTTTGCTTACGGCGTTTTCCAATAGATGTCTCTAGGGTCAAGCACTGGTCGATTAAATCGATTAAGTCTTTTTATATCGATCTTGGACATTTGTGTCAACATTAACCCAACAAAATATTTGTAGAGATCTGTTTGCACCCCAAACTTATTCTCAACTGAAAATGACACTTTTTGAGCCAAATTCTCGACGTTTGCGGAAATTTTGCTTTTCTTTTTTTAATTCCAAGAAAAGTGCTGCTGAGGCTCATCGACATTTGTAACTGTTTTTATACAAAAAAAACTTAAATTTACAAAAAAAACGGAGGAGGCAAAGTTGTAGACCAATAGATTAATTTTTTATTGAATTTTAATCGATTTCAAAATGAAATGCAACTCTGCAACAAAGAAAGTATTTGTAATTATATATATACGTTCTTTGTCTGCTGTATTTTTAGATAAAATATCATTAATACTAGTCGACGACAAATGTCGCTGTTAAAAATAGCAATCAGCTGATGACTCTAGCCGGCCGTGTGAAGGACAAAAAAGAGTTTCCAATAAACATCTTAATTGATCAATTAATATGGCTGTGTAAAAACCCTATAATAGATTAATTGAAACTCATTCTTTAAGTATTAATTTCAAAATGTAGGAAAATAGGCGACCTAACCTCAAAATCATTAATATTACGAATTGTGGAGAAAATGTGAGAATATTAATGAGACATATTACTCAACTTTATATACATAATTTATACATAAATGACAATAGTTAAGCTACTTTGGTTGCTTTCATATTATCAAATACATTTTTTGAACATGCCCCCTAATTGTATGCCATTCTATTGAAAATTAAGCTAATAGTGCTTGGAAGTTGTAATCAGATGGTTATATTTTTAGATGGTTTCACCTTGAAAATATGTGCGTATTTCACTTTTAGCTATTTAACGCTCCTTAGAACTCCCCTTCCAACTCACTTTTCATTTGTAAACCCCACTTTGTAACTCAATATGTTGCTTGATATACATAGAACACTAAACTTGTTAACAAGTTAAATATAAATTCATAGAAATCATGAAAATATACACAAAGGATAATTAAAATATAAATAGTTTTGAAATTCTAATGAGTTCGTGGGAATAGTATATGAGATATTATTTCGTGGAAAAAATAATCAAAAGTTTTCGATTTTGTTAGGATTGACAGTTGTTTAAATATCCAAATATCTATTCAATGTTTCATATATATTGGAATTTCCAATAGATAACAAATATTTGTATACAATACATACAACAATTGGTTTTCGGCAACGACAAAAAACAAGCTGGTACGATGAGGAGTGCCGTCTCGCAGCGGAGAGAAAACAGACTGCCTACCTCGCAACGTTACAAACGACCACAACACGTGCGGGATGGGATAGATACAGAGAGCTGAAGAGGGAAGCGAGACGCATTTGCAGACAAAAAAAGAAAGAGGCCGAAATGCGTGAGTACGAAGAGCTTGAGAAGCTGGCAGACAGAGGGAATGCTCGAAAATTTTATGAAAAAATGAAGCGACTTAACGAAGGTTTCAAGACCGGAGCATCCTCATGTAGAGACCAAGGCGGTAATCTGGTAACCGATGTCCAGGGCATACTGGGATTATGGAGGGAACACTTCTCCGACCTGCTGAATGGCAGTGAGAGTACAACACCAGGAGATGGCGAACCCGATCCCCCAATCGATGACGATGGAACAGATGTTCCATTACCCGACCATGAAGAAATTCGAATAGCAATTACCCGCTTGAAGAACAACAAAGCAGCGGGGGCCGATAGATTACCGGCAGAACTATTCAAATACGGCGGCGAAGAACTGATAAGGTGCATGCATCAGCTTCTTTGCAAAATATGGTCGGAAGAAAGCATGCCTGACGATTGGAATCTCAGTGTGCTCTGCCCAATCCATAAAAAGGGAGATCCCACAATCTGCGCCAATTACCGTGGGATCAGCCTCCTAAATATCGCATACAAGGTTCTATCGAGCGTACTGTGTGAAAGACTAAAGCCCACCGTCAACAAACTGATTGGACCTTATCAGTGTGGCTTTAGACCTGGGAAATCAACAACTGACCAGATATTCACCATGCGCCAAATCTTGGAAGACCCGTGAAAAGAGGATCGACACACACCACCTTTTTGTCGATTTTAAAGCAGCTTTCGACAGCACGAAAAGGAGCTGCCTTTATGCCGCGATGTCTGAATTTGGTATCCCCGCAAAACTAATACGGCTGTGTAAGTTGACGTTGAGCAACACCAAAAGCTCCGTCATGATTGGGAAGGACCTCTCCGAGCCGTTCGATACCAAACGAGGTTTCAGACAAGGTGACTCACTATCGTGCGACTTCTTTAACCTGATGCTGGAAAAAATTATAAGAGCTGCAGAGCTAAACAGAGAGGGTACCATCTTTTACAAGAGTGTACAGCTCCTGGCGTACGCCGATGATATTGATATCATCGGAAGCAACAACCGCGCCGTTTGTTCTGCTTTTTCCCGCATGGATAAGGAGGCGAAGCGAATGGGTCTGGAGGTGAATGAGGACAAGACGAAATATCTCCTGTCATCAAGCAAACAGTCGGCGCATTCGCGCCTTGGCTCCCACGTCACTGTTGACAGTCATAACTTCGAGGTCGTAGATAATTTCGTATACCTGGGAACCAGCATCAACAACACGAACAATGTCAGCCTCGAAATCCAGCGCAGAATAACTCTTGCCAACAGGTGCTACTTTGGACTGAGTAGGCAATTGAACAGTAAAGTCCTCTCTCGACGAACCAAAATCAAGCTCTACAAGTCGCTTATCATCCCCGTCCTGATCTACGGTGCAGAAGCTTGGACGATGTCAACATCAGATGAGATGACACTAGGAGTTTTCGAGAGGAAAATTTTGCGCAAGATTTATGGTCCTAAGAACATTGGCAACGGCGAATACCGCAGACGATGGAACGATGAGCTGTACGAGTTATACGACGACATTGACATAGTTCAGCGAATAAAAAGACAGCGGCTACGCTGGCTAGGTCATGTTGTCCGAATGGACGAAAACACTCCAGCCCTGAAAGTGTTCGATGCAGTACCCGCCGGAGGAAGCCGAGGAAGGGGAAGGCCTCCACTCCGTTGGAGGGACCAGGTGGAGAGCGACCTGGTTACACTTGGGATCTCCAACTGGCGCCGAACTGCGAAGGAGAGAGAGAGATGGCGCACTATCGTCGATTCGGCTATAACCGGCTAAACGGTTGCAACGCCAATCACATACATACATACATACAACACATCTATAAATTAATTATCTAAGTTTGGCAGAATTTCATGTTTTTAACGGTAAATGTTTACCAAATAATAACGGTACTTTAGAAATTCTCAAAGATATAATTATCTTATTAATATTTAATAACTAGGAAAATTGCCAGGAGCAAACATAATCGCAATCTCTCAAGCGTGAGGATGTTAAAATTAAAGAGGGTACGATAATGGTCGAAACAAGAAGTCAATGTATGGTGCGAGCCGTCGACTCCGACTCCTTTGTTAGAATTTTTATAAATTTCATCCAAACAAATAACTAGAACAGCCTTGGGAATTTAACATATTTCGTTAGTCAAGGGTTAATCTAGGTTTTGTAGAAAAATTTGTTTAAAAAATAAATATATAAAAAATACCATTTTCGAATGAGGATTTAACATGATTTTATTAAATATTCATTGGTAAATTTGTGTGTAAAGTTTTAAAGACAGGACTCATCCTTTATTTAGTTTGAATATTTAATTTCCATATTATTTCATCAGCCAAGGAGTAATCTAAAGCTTTTGAGAAAAGATTTTGGAATAAGATTTTCGATTTTGAAAAAAATCGCTCGGCACATTTTTGCATAGATTTTTGAAGACAGAATTCATCTTTTGATTAGTTTCAATTTTTAATTTTTATATTATTTTGAATGATTTCGGCTCTAGAGCTCAATTTTTGTAGATTAGAAAATACAGTTTTTGGAACTATTTTGCACTTCCGAACCAAAACACGCAGTTCGTGTATTCAGAATTATTCCAATAAATATGTATTACCAACTCTCTTAAATATTCACACGCTTATGAGTAACAAACAACATTATCTTGAACTTTTTGTCCAATCTACAACCACTTACTACTACTAAAAGCCACTGCAATCAAGATAATTATTTTATTTTAAAGTTTCTTGTGAAATTCCACTTAAATTACGATGATTCATAGAATATTCCAAGCCACTTTTTGCTACTATTATTTTATACTTTTTTGCAGCGATTGGTAGATGATATTTTTAGACTACTAACCTGTTTACGTTTTTATAATTTTTGCTTGATTTTTCATGCTGCATTAGGTGTAGCGACTGTCGAACGCTAAACGAGCTCTTGGCCAACAAGTTTTGCTAACAGAAATTGCGTCGCGCCATTAAAGTTGACTCATCTGAGTGAAGGCAAAGTCGAGGGAACACCTATGAACAGACGAATAAAAGCAAATGTTTCTTTCTTTTTTTTTAATTTATATGTCTGTATATGAATGTTTGCGTGCATTTTGGCGTGACTTATTGTGAGTCAGCGTGTCGCCACCCGCCATATGGTGTGAGTCTGCTCCGTAAGTAGTCATCTCAATTGGCTGCGGAAAGCACTTGTTGGCTGAAAATTTTGCAGTCTATAATTTTCTTGGAAATTAAATATAAAATTACTCTTTAATAGCATAGAAATCGAAAATTTCTTATTAAATGGATAATTAGTTGCTATTTTAGGCGCATGCAACAGTGCGGTAGTGAGTCAAAAAGTGTGAAAAGTATTATTTTTTAAATTAAGGTATTAAAGTATTATTTTTACTCGATTAACTCCACTTTAAAAATTCTTTGACGTCTTATGATATAATATATAAAATATTATAATTTCCCTCCATTTTCAAATCACTTTCACTTCATACATTTTGCTCTGCTTACTCATAAACTGATTTTTATTATACTCTAGATATTTGCTATGAGTTTTTCACCCCGATACACTTTGTCAAGCTGTCGCCATTCAATGCTAAGCAACGTTCCATCATGTCTGCACCAGCATCTCGAATGCCGATAAAATATACATTATTTTTATCGTCTTTATATATTAATATATACCACAAAAACATAGATACTTGTGTGCCTTAAAATGTGTCAAGGCGTTTTGGCATGCCATGTTCCCAGGAGCAGTACATTACAAATGAATAGGAAAGTCCATATATACACACAAACCCATAGGACTGATGTGCCCTCCAAAACTGTTGCTTTTGCCTTCTTAGAGTAGTATACCAATAAGCAATAAATTCGAATGGAAACCAGAAGAAATTTAATGGAAATAAAATTTCTCAACTGTTGATATTAATAAATATTATAAAAATAACAGTTATTTCATCAAAAAACTCTCAACTATTTTCTCAACAGTTTTTTAAACGTTTGATAACAATGGCTAGTTATTGGAAACAAAAAACACAATTTTATTATCAACTCCCTTCTCAATATTTTCCCGACTGTTGATATCAATAGTTCAATAACTATCGATCTTAATAGAGATTTAATGGATATAATAACAGCAAAGTAAACTCAGACTTTATCAACATTATTCTCAAAAGCATCTTAACTATATATCAATATCAGTTATTTAATAATAAATAACTTTCGAGAATCCTTTAGAATCCTTTCTTTCGAGTTTGAATTAAATAAGGCGAGAAAACTGTAAATTAAAATTGAGATAACCACTAACTATGTCATTAAACATAATTCTCAAATCTATTTACTAATTCTCAACAGCATCTCAATACTATCTCAACAGCTTTTGCTTCTCAACATTAAATAATAGGTCAAGATCGTATCAACATCGCACAAAGTCTGATTACTAATTCTCAACAGCATCGCAATAAAATCTCAATAGTATCTCAATAGCTGTTAATTCTCAACAGCATCTTAACAGTTAGTGACCGGCTCCACAGAACTTCAACTGCTGCTTATAATTAGTACTGAAACTGGAAAAATAAAAGTAAATCACGTTTACCATACTAAAGTTTACGTTAAGTTGCCTAAAGTAGAGATTTCGAATTTGAATAACTATTTCATTGGTGTCTGCTGGGTTATCTCATCCTCATTGCTTGTCACTGTGTGTTTACCAGGAATTGACATTGGTTTTTATTGAATTTATAGTCGCTTATGTTGTTATTGGCAGGCAATTTATTTTCCAAGCAACTCAAACCAGGCAACGCACATTCTTGCTGCTCACAGCGCGTATTTGGCCTTGAGCCCGCAAAATTAATGTGGGAGAAAAGAAAAAAAATGTATACAAAGGAAATACCGAGAGACGCAATGCTTACAATATGACAAATTAAACGGAAATTATATTATGAATTTATTTTTTGCGCTAAATCGTCTAATATACTCATACAAAGTGGGTTATAGAACTTACGGAAGCATATATGCTTAGCTTAGTGCAAATGTGCTGAGGGCTTAAAGTTGATAAATATAACAATTTGGATTGAATAGGGGAATCAGCAGGTGGTGAATACTCGAAAATAAAAAGTCTGTATCCTGAGAAATCTGGACATTTGTCAGAACATTAGAGAGACACCTTGTGTATTGTATAATGGAATATAGTTATACTAGTTACTTATGATACAATGAGTTCTGAATCAAGAGCTCACAATGTTAAAGATGGTTTAATGCCTCGAAAGCGTATATAAATATATAATTATAATATACAAAAGTTGCTACGAGAGTATTATAGTTTTGTTCACATAACGGTTGTTTGTAACGCCTAAAACTAAAAGAGTTAGATATAGAGTCATATATACCAAAGTGATCAGGATGACGAGTAGATTTGAAATCCGGATGTCTGTCCGTCCGTCTGTCCGTCTGTGCAAGCTGTAACTTGAGTAAAAATTAAGATATCTTGACGAAACTTGGCACAAATATTCCTTGGCACCATAAGAAGATCAAGAAAATGGGCAGAATCGGACCATTGCCACGCCCACAAAATGGCGAAAACCAAAAAGACAAAAAGTGTCATAACTAAGCCATAAATGAAGATATAAAAGTAAAATTTGGAATAAAGGATCGCACTAGGAGGGGGCATATTTGGATGTAATTTTTTTGGGGAAATGGGCGTGGCCCCGCCCACAAATCGGTTATTTGTATTTAACTCGCAAACTAATAAAGCTATATAAACCAAACTTTCTGCAGTCGGGTCTCTTACATACCCTACCACACACCATGAAAATAGTTGAAATCGGATAATAACCACGCCCACCTCTCATACAATGGTTAGGTTGAAAATTACTAAAAGTGGGTTAACTAACTAACGAAAAACGTCAAAAACACTAAATTTTGCAGAAGAAATAGCAGAAGGGAGCTGTACTCATTTTTACAAAATGGAAAATGGGCGTGGCATCGCCCACTTATGGGTCAAAAAACATATCTCAGGAACTACTTGACCGATTCGAATGAAATTCGGTATATAATATTTTCTTGACACCCTGATAACACGGACAAAAAACGGGCGAACTCGGTTCACAACCACAACTACTTTCCTTATAACTCAATTTTGAAATCCATCTTATTCCTTCACTTTATAATGTAAACATAAGGAACCAATGAAGATAACGGAATAAAATTACACAATTAGTGCATCTCATCTCTGGCTTCACTTATGAAAAAATTGTCGAAAACGGACCATAACTTTTCAAGGCCCCAGATATCGAACATGTTGAACTCCGCGCCTAAGGATAAATTTTAACCGAAAATATGGGTAAATCTCTAAGATATCTCAATTTAATTCAGAGGTAATTGTTTTCTTCTAATAGTGTGTCTCTGTTCCAAAAATTATTAAAATCTGGTCATAACATTTCCATATACCTCATTGCAGGTTTTTCAAAAGTATCTTCTCCTAGCTCCCATATACCTAATTATAGGTTTTTCAAAAATACGGGGAGCTTTATTCCGCATATATGTATTGGTTAAATTTCTTCAATAAATTGCGAGAGTATAAAATGTTCGGTTGCACCCGAACTTAGACTTTCCTTACTTGTTATTTTTGAAATTGTTACAAGAAGCAGAAGATGGGATGGGTCCTGGATAAAATATGTCAATAAATCAAAGAAAACAAAAACAAAGAAATTAGTAAACTTTAACTTTTAAACTGTCTTAGTTATTGCCTTGACTTAACAATAAGTGAATGCAATTATTACCGGTTTTTAATTGATGCTCTGTCACAATTAAGACAATTATGTTTTTGATTTAACCCAATCCTAAGGCTCTTAGTTGTCTCAAACTTAAAAAAATGCTCTTCAAAAGCTCTAATAGTTCCATGTCTTTTTTTTTCAAAAATCTCTGTTCAACAGATGCTCCTAAGAATCAAGGTTGGTCAAGTATACCGAAAAATTAGAGAATATTTTCCATGGAGTGATTTGGTACTTTGAGAACTGCAGTCCTAGCCATTCTAGAGGTTATAGTATGAGGTTTTGAGAATTTCCGATTGGATTTTCCGAATTTAGTGGATAGGAATCATAATTGATAGTCTCCTAATTTCCTTTTATGATAAATTGACTATTTTTCGTTGGAATTGATAAACTTTAAAGTAAAGCCTTTTGCGAATCCTGGACTAATTTATATTTAGCCCCACTTGGTCCTCCCTTACTTTTATAAATAAATAATTAAAATCCACTTGGAATCGAATAAAAAATGCAACACCTACGTGTTCACTTAACGCGACGAGACATTCCATTTTCAATCATTAGGACACGCATTGACACACCCACACATATATACATAAACATACGTAAGGAATATAACTGTATATATTATTGCTGCGTTTCACGTGTGTCTGTGTGTCTGTGTGTCAGCACGTGCCATGTTTTACAAAAACAAATACATGCGCAGTAAGAAAGAGACTTATCATTTACGCTCCACTTACAGTTATTCCCTACAACCAGCCCAGCACATGCTAGAACTTTGCAAAACAACAACAACAATAAGAACGGTAAAGCTAAGTAAATAAGAGTTACAAACGTATACATATCTATAGATATGTAAGCTTCTAACAGGCAAATAAAAGCAACCTGTTTCCTACCAAACTTTTCCACTCCACTCCTCCCTCATCCTGCAGCAAAACAAGCAAACGAAATCATTGCGAATTCAGTTGGGAATAAATGTCTAAAACGGAATAATAGATTAAGCAAACGTTCAAGTTTTTCGACACAGAACTCAGCCGACAAAGCGGCGGGTGGTTCTATTTATGTCAAACACCCAAAGCTCGTGTGGGTGGAAAGCTTGGTGGAAATCTGCTCCAAGTGCTGGATTTTTCAGAGCGTCAACAAGCAACAACACCATGTAACAGTAGAGTCAGCTGTGCGAAGGCAACAAACAAGATTTTCCGAAGAAAAATAAATAAACAAATAAAGGGGAGTGAGTGTGAGCGGTGGGACTCAAAGGGAGCAAGCATACATGCTTTTGCCATTTGCATGCGAAATGCTGGAGCAACGAAATTAAAAACGGAGAGAAATTTTAATGCGTACACATATTTTTCAACATTCAAGCTTTGTTTTTATTTATAACCACCCACACATGCTCAATGTAGTTAAATTATTGTGTGGTTTCGGTTGGTGCACATTTACCTAAATACACTTTGGGGACTTGATATGCTTGTGTCATATATCAAATTGTGGCCGTTTGAAGTTTAAATGATTTAGTGGGAGAATTTTTAGTGAGTTTTCAGTAATTGGAGGCATAATATATATTTAATACGAGTATAAGCAAGGATATGTGGAGTAATGCCCAAAATATTGCATACGCTAGCAACATGTTGCTGGAAGGTTGCGATAACTTTGAGAACCTGACGGTTGTTATAAATATTAATAAAAGTATTGAGAATTGAGGAAGTAGAGGAATCACCAGATTAGTCTATTCACTTCTGAGCCTCAGACAAATTGCATTCAGAAACAAGTAAGGAAAGGCTAAGTTCGGTTGCAACCGAACATTTTATACTCTCGTAATTTATACAAATTGTATTAACATAACACACAAATTTACCCATAAATTCGGCATACAGTTTAATAGAATAACGAAAATCGTCATATGTAGATATGAGGGCTGAGGTAATTCCTGAAACGATTTCATTCATTTTCACCTGCAAGTACACTATATCCAAGACTATGTGCTCACTTAATTTTGCTAAGATATCTCACATATTAATCAACACAAACATATACGCGGAATAAAGCCCACCAACCTATAATTAGTTATATGGGAGCTAGGAGATGTTGTGACCCGATTTTAATATTTTTTGGAACAGAGACACACTATTAGAAGAAAACAATTTCCTCTGAATGACATTAAATTATCTGAGAGATTTACCCATATTTTCGGTTGAAATTTTCCCTTAGGCACTGAGTTCAACATGTTCGATATCTGGGGCTTATATAGTCCGTTTTCGACAATTTTTTCACAAGTGAAGCCAGAGATGATACGAACTATTAGTGTAAAGTTTTACTCCACTATCTTCATTGGTTCCTTATGTATACATTATAAAGTGAAGGAATCAGATAGTTGTGGTTGTGAACCGATTTCTCCCATTTTCCACACGTGTTAACAGGGTGCCAAGGAAATATTATATACCGAATTTCATTAAAATCTGTCGAGTAGTTCCTGAGATATGGTTTTTGACCTATAAGTGGGCGATGCCACGCTCATTTTTCATTTTGTAAAAGGATCTGAGTGCAGCTTCCTTCTGCCATTTCTTCTGTAAAATTTAGTATTTCTGACGTTTTTTATTATGAGTTAACGCACTTTTAGTAATTTTCAACCTAACCTTTGTATGGGAGGTGGGCTTAGTTATTATCCGATTTCAACAATTTTCATGGTGTGTGGTGGGATACCGACTGCAGAAAGTTTGGTTTATATAGCTTTATTGGTTTGCGAGATATATACAAATAACCGATTTGGGGGCGGGCCACGCCCACTTGCCAAAAAAATTACATCTAAATATGCTCCTTCCTAGTGCGATCCTTTATTTAAAATTTTATAACTTTATTTATGGCTTAGTTATGACACTTTATAGGTTTTTGGTTTTCGCCATTTTGTGGGCGTGGCAATGGTGCGATTTTGCCCATTGAAAGGGTGCCAAGGAATACGTGTTCCGAGTTTCGTTTAGATATCTCAATTTTTACTCAAGTTATCCGTTGCACGGACAGACGGACGGACAGACAGACATTCGGATTTGAACTCCACTCTTCACCCTGATCACTTTGGTATATATAACCTTATATCTAACTCGTTTGGTTTTATGACTTACAAACAAACGTTATGTGAACAAAACTATAATACTCTCTTAGCAACTTTTGTTGCGAGAGTATAAAAATAACTATCTCCCAATAAAAGACATAAAATTAGAGAACTTCTTTGATTTTACAAATTCTTCTTATTCTACTTTATTATTGTAGTTGTGAAAACGATTACGAAACATTTAGAGAATCTATAATGTATGAACCGGTCCAACTCTTTCTCTAAACCAGACCTATTTCTCTAAATATCGTTCCCCTACAAAATATATACATAAATACACAGCGAAACAATAAAAGTTGAAACGGGGTGTGTATAGCATATGAAACTGAAAGAATTTTCAGGTGTAAAAAGCAAAGGCAGTAAATCAAAGGAAAGCAACACCAACTAACTAACGGTAAAGTAAAAGCAAACTATACTTTCATTTTTCAAGTAGAAAGTTGAAAAACTCTTTTGAGTCTTTTTGTAATGAATACAAAGCAGTTTTTAGCGTCAAAGGGTTGCATTTGAAGGGGCGACAATATGTAGGGTGCGCCATGCTACTGAGTGAAGCAGCTAAGTTGCGCGATTTTGTAGGGGAGCTTGGCATAAAACTGAGTTGACGACCTTTGACCGCTGTGAGTTAAACATTTTTGATGTAAAAATATAAAAACTACAACAATTATTTTTAATATTTATAAAAATTCAACGGAAGGTAAAAAGACCTTAACTACTATGCCTCGTAAAAAGCGCGGATAATATCAAAACAAGTAAGGAAAAACTAAGTTCGGGTGTAACCGAACATTATATACTCTCGCAATTTATTCCTTTCATTTTATTAAGATAAGACACAATTCGACTCGTATAAGCGGCATAAAGTCCACTAGAATAACGATATATAGTATATGGAAGCTGTGGTAATTCAACTATTTCTGTCACCAAACTATATCAAATATTATACATTTACTTCATTTTGCTAAGATATATTATATATGAACCTATATATAGTATACGGTATAAAGTCACCGGAAGTTTGAAACCCCTATACGAGATATATGGTGGCTAGAGTAAATAGTAGATTTTGCCTAAAACCACAAGCTTTGAGGTCCTTATGTTCGATGTCTGGGGCCTTGGAAAGTTATAGTTCGATTTCGGTGATTTTAAGGTGAGTGATGTCACACTAGAAACGTAATATTTGTGCAAAGTTTGGTTCCGAGATCTTCACTGGTGCTTAATTTATAGATTGCTAAGTGAACGAATCAGATGGGCTTCAAAATTGTGGTATAAGGAAAGTATGTGTGGTTGTGAATAGAATGCTATTGGAATGTCAAGAAAATGTTGTGTAACGAATTTTGTTGAAATTGGTCGAGTAATTTCTGAGTTTTGGTTTTGGATTCATAAGTGGAGGGGATCCAAGTCCATTAACAACGTCCACGTTGTATAGAAATTTTAGTGCTGCACTTCTGTATCACCTTTATAATGAAATTTGGCTTTCTAGTGGTTTTGCTTATTGAAGTAGGCGTGGTTATAATCGGATTTCCAATTTCTAGAATTTTGATTGATATAAAAGATTGATTGAGCGAAGATTGATGTGAACCTTCATGTATCGACCAAGTACCTATAAACCTCCACAAATCTGCTAAGACTATTCGGTTGGAATGCATATACATAGTATGTACATATGTAGAGTGAAAAGTCTGAGATCCAATCTCATCAAAGATGTTAATCTCGTAAAAGCGAGTTAGTTCAGGGGAAATACTTGGATTGCTTCACATTGTCTTTATATAATAGATAATACATAAGATAATTTCGATAAATATGGAATTTGTTGAGAGCTATTATTTTTGCTATCCTCCCTGAGAACCTGCCAGAATAACCCCACAATCTCGCAAGAACTGGAGATTGATCTATGCTAATCGAGTTCACACGAAGCATTCCATTTATTAAACTTTATGAAGCCGTTTTCAAGCTAATGTTACTAAGACCAGAGTATCATTGAATGCAAGTTCTTCAGTTTTATACTTTCATAGTTTATGTTATAGTCAGGATCTCATATTAGTTTGTAACGATCTAGTTAATCATAAGTGTAAGTACTCTCTCACTAATCTTGAAAACATAGTCGGTGAACCAGAATTGCTGCAACTTGAACTTAACTTGATGTTAGTAGTTACCTTTGCCTAAAATAAGTTACAGTGGTCCGGAACCTGTAACTGGTGTTGATGGAGAGCTCCAAGCAATGAAATTATGCATCAACTGCTCTCCTCAGAGCTTCGATCCATTTCCAAAAACTCCCTGCCTCCCTCATAACCCTAATATTTTCCAGTTATGGACTCTGTATGCAACCATTTAAGGCGTACTGTGCATGAGTTGATTTTTAATTACGCTCTGTCACAACAACAACAACAAAGCACACAATACTAAAACAACAATGATTTTAAAATTGCAAAGGTGTGCAGACAAACGGCATTAGACGCACACTTCTCACTACAAGAGTTGTACAAGTCCACAAGCTATAAAAGCCGGCTCGGGTCAAACAAATACCCAAACACACACACCTATGTACATACATACATATTAATATATGGAGTCACATAAGAGTACATACCCAACGTCAGGTGTATTTATAGCAGCTGCCAAAGCAGCGCAACAACACAGATCCCAGCAAAAGAGCCAACCAAGCTACAGACCAGCTCAATGCAGTCACATCAGATACATACATGCATACAAACAACCAGCTCTGCCAAGGTGACTGCCGTCAAGCGAGTAAGTCGGAATGTTGTTGTATTTACCATTGAGTGTGTTAGCCGAATGCTTCAATGATTTTACGATAGCCAAACGAGCTCAACGCAACACAAAGCGACTCGCTACCGCACCCGGTCACCCAACCGATTTGGCGCAACAGCAACGTGAAGAAGAAGCAGCAGAAGCAGAGCATTGCGCTGCAGTCGCCGTTCACTTTTTCGCTGCTTGCCACACGAAATGTTGGGGATTCCCTTACGTAATCCGCACGAGCGTTGTTGGCGCAAACACTAACACACACTCGCTCGCTCACTCATTTAATGCGAATGTGAATGTGAAGGCATAAAAACACAAAAACAAAGTAAACGAGGCAAATGCGCGCCAAACAAGCGAGAAACCCCACGAGAGTGGCAGCAGCTAACAAACGAAACGAAAATATCGTTAAAGCGACGACGGCAAAAATACAATGAAAGTATGTGTGAGAGTATGTGTTTATGAATGTGTGTGTGTGTGAGTACGCCATAAATGTAGAATGAAAAGCGACGCGGTAAATGTGCGAAGCGCAGTAGAGGTGACAGGAAGATGGAAAAATGTTGGAAAATCAAACAGCGCGCACAACGTGTGCTGCAACAACAACGACAAAAGCAACAACAACAAACAACAATGGCAGCATTAATAAAACCAACCAAAGCAAACAATAATAAAAGTCTCTGCGCGCTGGCAAATAAAAGTTGTAATGGCATGAAAATAAATTACAAATGCGTACAAACACCAGCAATACAGGCACACTCAGAGAGAAGAGCGTAGAGTACCCATTAGGACACGTGCAAATTGGGTGTGCGACTTTGTTAATATTCACTAGCTCAGTGCGTAGATTCGCTAAAGTTTGTTGAGTGACGGATCGAACAGGCAATTAGAATGAGTTAGAGCGGGTGAAGACGACACCATGGATAAGCCAGCCGGCGGAAGGCCTGTGACGACGTATACCGATCAAATCATGGAAAACATCGAGTTAGAGTGGCATGTGGCATCTCGTGACGTCGCCCATGAGATGGGTATTAGTCGCCAAACCATTTTAAACCATCTGCAGAAGGCTGGATACACAAAAAAGCTGGATGTTTGGGTGCTGCATGATTTGACGCAAAAAAACCTACTGGACCGAATCAACGCCTGCGATATGCTGCTGAAACGGAACGAACTTGACCCATTTTTGAAGCTTTTGATGGTGACTGGCGGCGAAAAATGTTGAACTCAAAAGAGGATGGTGAAAAGAGGCTGTCCGAGTTCTTCGCAAATAAGGAGGGAGGGCTTCTACGAGGGGTGTATTATGAAGTTGCCGTCTAGATGGAAACAGATTATCGAACCGATCACTGTAATAATTTTTATAAAGCATTGAATAAAGAGCAAAAACACGGAAGGGAGGTATTTGCCAATCAAATATAACTGAACTTATATTTTCAAGCTCCAAAATCTTCGAAATATAGAAAACACGAATTTAGAGGTTCTAACATCATCTCGTATTTATTCGTTGATATAATAGCCATTATTATCCCTCCTTTACTCCCTCCTTTACTCCTTTACTTCAATAACTATTTTTACTCTAACATTATCGTATATACCCTTTAATAGAAGATTAAGTACACAATAAGCTATGTAGTCTCTCTCTCTCTCTCTTTAGATTTAAAAGGTCTCTATGAAACCTAGTTAGTTGGCCGTTCTTGTTCAGTTCGAAAGGGTCTACAATTCTGTACATGGTATATGTTTCATATCTAGCAAGACTTTAACTAACCACAACAGCGAGTTCGGCGTCATGGGCTATCCATCCGGTTCGCTGTCCAGTACTTCTTTCGGAATTGGTCTTGTTTGGTCTCAGTTTGGTTTGGTGCTATTGCTGTGGTCGTGGTTGAATATTGACTCTCTTGGCTGGAATTTATTCGAGTCAGCCGCGGCTTTCATTTGCCCGAAATTAGTTTTAAAATAATATTGTGACAAAGCCTTATTTTTACGAAACCCTTTACTAGGCAAAACAACCCCCTCATAAAATATTATATCCAAATAGAGTGATCCCCGCATAAGTGCCTCCCCATTTAAGTGTATTCCCCGCTTTGATGCCTCAAAGGTGTTACATTTTTAGCAGTGGCAACAAAGAGGGGTTTACTGTAATCAATTTCTTAAGTAGGGTCTATAGCCTCGCACCTTTCAAATAGCCTCAGCAAAGCAAGTAAGCCTCAATAGTCCTGATGGGTCTATAAAAATTTTTGTATGTCTTAGGTAGTAAAAATCTGAGTTCTTACCCTTGGCTGAGCTGTCATTTCCACCACATCTTACTCGAATATCCATATAATCGTAACTTAGAAAAGGCAACCTTTGGATTTTCCGAATTACTCGCTGTTTTCTCCACTCAAACAGTTAAGATGTCTTATCCCACCTTTAATAACGTGAGATATAAAGTATAGGCAACATACGTATTATAGAAAACTTAATAGAAACGAACGGTTTCATTTGGGATTCTCATCAACGAACACGAGCTCCCACGTCCTGGACAAAACTGAGGTGTATTTGTAACAACCGACAATCCCAGTGACGGACTATTAAATTTTAACTCCACTCATTTCCTACAGGGTTCCATTTCAACCTAACACAAGCATTAAGGTATAATTGCATATCTGTCAATTTACATATAGACCAACCTACAAGCGATTGCCACCCACTCAAACATACAAACACCCAGACAAACAGCATACTATTAGTCAGCAAAAACCTGTCTCATAGCAACCTCAGCATTGCCACACTTAGCGCTTGCTGACGCTGAAGTCAACGTAGACACCGCTGTTGGCTGATGTAGTAAGAGAACCACAGTCAATACGTCTCGCAACGTGCAAGCGTAGCAACAAGCAAATGGATTTTATATATACATACATATAGAGATATAGAAATATTGTATTTAAAGCCCCTCACTGCTTATTATTTACCAATTCTTGTTGCATGGTTGCGTAGTATATTGCCACTCATCGCAGTCGCCAGTTCAGCAGCAGCTAGTCGGCGCCGTTGCCACGCTGTTGACTTGACTGCTATTACTATGTTATGCATGCCGATGGAGAAGACCTGGTAATGCCACCCACACGTGCAAGACGGGAGGCTTAACTGGGAGTGTATGTATTCATATACATATATTTGTCTATTTGTATATTGTATGTATGTATGTATATGGTAAGCAGTGAACGTAGCTTGTCTGTTGCTACATTTGGGGTCGCCCATTTATAAGTGGCAGCTATGAAATGCGAACATGTGGCAAGCAAGCAAGTGAGGCGGACAGTCGGCTCGTCAGCCTGTCAGTTAGACAATCTGACAGTACAAGCAAATGTAAACTTGGCGCTGTAGGTGGATGAGGTTGTAAGTGATAGGCGGCGCTGAAGAGTTTGCTAGTTATATATATGTATACTACATATAAACATAGATGTGTGTGTGTGTGTGTGGCACGTAGTGAGGCAAGCTGAGTGGCAGCTGTTGCGCGCTCGACTCAATTCAACTCAACTCTCGATGGCAGAGTTTTGCAAATAAGTGCTCGTAAACATTGTAAACGTGGGCATAGAGGCATGTGTACACACATACATATTTTTACAATTGTACATATATAAATGTGTGTGTGGATGAATGAGTGTGGCACGTTGCAAGTATGTATTTAATTTTCATTTATGCAATGCAACATTAAAATATGAGCACATGCATAGATATGGATGGATGTATGTTTATATATACATATATATTTATGCATGTAAAGAAGCATATTCAAACTTGTATGATATTCTGGTTGCCCCATTACATTTTGCCTTAGCTTTGCTTGCTACAATTGGAATTAGCATTAAAAAGTAAGCAACATTGTAATGATAGAATAAATGTAGAAGCTTAGAAAACAACAACAACAACATACAGCATTGAAAGCATTAATAATTAAAAACAGGAAAGCAACAACAACAGCCAACAAAATGGGGAAAGACAAAAACAATTGTAGAATATCAGTAGCTAGACAAAAGAGGCAAAGCAACGGCAGCACAGTGGGTTGGAGTAAGCAAATATTTGGAAAAAAAAAATATTTTTTGTTAACATAAGTACATACATATATATGTAGTACACCAACACAAAAAACACCAAAATCAATTCCAAAAGTTCACTTGCAACGCCCTGGCGTCGCTACCTAACGGTTTCCATACACAGTTTTGCACTTTTGCACGCCTGCAACTGTGCTTTATTTCATTTTTACTTGTTTGTTGTAGTTGTTGTTGCGAAAAACTTTTTGCACCAAATTGTAACGCATTTGCGTTGCCTTCGGCTGTAACGGCAGCTACACAACAGCCACGCCTCAGTTGGTGCAGCAAAGTGCAACCAACTTGCAAAGGCAAAGGCAAACACAAAAATGGCAGCGAGCAGCCAAAAACAACGGCGTTCTTCGCAGTATTTTACGATACATATATATGTGTGTATGTGTAAACTTGCTTTGCGGCAGTACTACGTTCATCTACGTAAAGTGCTTGCTTCGTGCAACATGCAGCATACACGTGGGTTCCGTACATGCAACCGTGAGCTGACTTTGTGTTCTGTATGGTACAGTGGTGTGATTTCACGTTGTAGTTGAGGGTGTACGAATAAATATGTGGCACGATGGTAGAATATGGAAAAAGTGCTGAGAAATGTTCTTAAAACTAGTCTTCTCTACTCTCCTCTGCTTTTCTCGGCTTTCAATGAGTTCCTTTAGATCTCTTCGGCTCTCTCCGACACGTACTGGCTCGCTTTGACTCCCATCGACTCTACCTAGCGCTCCGTAGTTCGAGTTATGCTTCTCATGAGATATATTCAGATCTTCCCTAATTTGACTGCTGGTTTCCTCAGTCTATCGCCGGGGTTCTCCGTCGTCCTCCAGTTGTTCCTAGGTTCTTTTCGACTCTCTGTGATTCTTTCCGCCTTAGTCAAACAGAATCAGCGAGTCGTCCCATATATATTCACTCTCAATCACCCAATATCTTTTCCGGGAAACTAAATGGTGGCCTTGCTGATAATATTACCGTTTCTTCAGAGAAACTTTCTCCGAATTGCCCCAAAGTTATACCGGTGTTATACCAGTTATAACTGCGAACTACCACAAAATCGTTACTAGGTTCGATTCCTCCCTTGACCGATCGGTAGTAATATTTTGAGCATATCGGACATGAAAAAGAATAGAAAGAAATCCATCAGCCATCTAAAGCCCGTTAAACGAAAGGAGTTTATTGTTGTTGTTATTATAATTTCATAAAATATCTCCCAAACATTTCTGTGACATTGGTCGAATACATTTTGTTATTTTCTTACTATTGGATTATCATTACGGATAGAAGATGTTTCGTTAGGCCCAAACCATACCGAATCAAAAACGTTTTTGACTAATAAGACACAAAAACGTATTTTTTTCTAGCCCAAACCAAGCGAACCAGCGTTTTTGTCTTGTCTTGCTCGGTGTAGTTTGTCACATCCGGTGTGGGTTAAGGCTTAAAAAACTGGATTTTTCAGAGATTATACGCTCGACCTACAGTATATTGGAACTAAACAACTCTATCAAGTTTTTGGAGGTAAATGTCATTAGATAACTCCAGCCATGATCCTGAGCTGCATCCTACCTAAAAGTTGTAATTTTTATCTTCCAGTTCCAGACTGTTTCTGATTTTATAATATTATATAACTAGAATGCTATAAAGATTCCGAAGTCTGTCCAAGGGCTCTCTGACTATTATTGGCTGTTAATAAACTTTTGATTTCAATCATTATTTTATTCAAAAACGTAGTATCTCCAACCCACTGTCGCTGTGACTTTGGCTGGCAGTACATTTGGTAATTCTCAAATTTCGTGAAACTTAAAAGACATATTAAAAACAAGTTTGACAGAGCAGTGTATAGCTTCTGCATGCATAGAAGTATATAAGTAGTTATGTAGATAAATCCTTGCTGCCTCCTTCACTACATAAGAATAGGAAGTAGCTCAGTACAATTATATACATATAATATTTAGATCAGCATGATGGAATGTAAAAGAACGTCAGCAGTCATACATAACTAAATAACCGTTATGTATATGTATATATATAAAATTGTTTGTATGTATAAATTTAGTGCATGGTGACCTCTTCCAACGGTTGTTTGCCGCCACTGCAATATCATTTTCCCCTCCGAATATTTTGCACAAAATTACACATTCATACGCCGTACAACATTCGCATTTTCCTTGCCCTCATTGCAATGCTGAAGTGCACTGCACAACTGGCTGTCTGACAGCCTTATTGCCCAACTGACAGTCTAACGGGCTAACTGACTATCAGTGCCTTGCAACAAAGCTGGTTTTTAAGCACTCCCTGGCGGTTGAACTGTGTGAGTGTATCTCCCCCACTCACACTCAGCTCTCAACTTTTGAGGCTAAACAAGTTTCGCATTAAACTTGCAACTTGCAAACAGTGCACCGCACTCTTGCAACGTGCCACATGCCACCCACACACACATTTTGTTTTTATTTTTTTTTTCATTTATTATGCTCTTTCCTTGCAGTCAGTTCACTTTTTGCCGCTTTCATTCGCCAACTTGGCGGGAGTTTTCCAACAAGCGCATAGAGAAAAACAAAGAAAAAGCACAAAAACAACAAAAACATTTTCAGTGCACATTGGCATTCCCGGCTTGACATCAGAAGTTTCTAAGTTTTACTTTTGTAGCACTTTATTTTTTTTCGCTGTTGTTGTTACTGTACTTCGTTTTGCATTTGTTGTTGCTGTTAAACTTTTACATTTCAATTTTCGTATGTCCTCATTTCCCCACTACATGCAGTCGCTTATATTTTATTCCATGGGTTGTGGCAGAATCTTTGCATTTTGTAGCGCAGTTGTTGATTTATGCGCTTTGACATTCTTGTTCTTTTTTCACTTTGACAATTTTGTGAAATTGCAGTAAATGAATTTTGCATTGTAGTTGTTGTTGTATTTTCTGTATAAGCTAGAAAAGTTTTTAATTTAGAAATGGTCTTTTCAAAAGTGTGAATACTTGGTTAGTCAGAAATAACTTTTACAATGCTAAGCTTTCATCATTAAAAGCTTCCGCTTTCATAGTTCCACCGAGCTTTCACTGATAAAGTGTTATTTAAATATATATACGTAATTTTTCAATGCAGTAAAACATATTGATGAGAGCTTTTTACGTCTAAGTGAGCTTTTGTTGAGCTTTAAGCTTTGATATACTAGTTATCTGTATATATTGCTGTAGAGTACTTGATTATTAGGAATTTACTTCTACGTTGCTGAACTACGTTCACCACTGAAAGCTTCCACTTCCATAGTTCCACCAAACTTTAGCTGAGCTTTCACCACTGAAAGCTTCCACTTCCATAAACTTTAGCTAAGCTTTCTCTATTAAAGTGTCATTTTAAAATATAAACGTTATTTTTCAATTGAATAAAACATCTAGCTGAACTTTTGTTGAGCTTTTAGTTAGAAATCCACTACTTATGTATTATATAAAAAATATAAAAAAATGAAAGCAATGGAAAGCGGAGCTTTTGATGAGCTTTCATTTTTAAAAGCTTATATTTTATCAACAAAAAAATTTCAAATGAAGTAGTAATTCAACATATTTTTATATAATTTCTCTCGAAACTTCATCGTAAAAGTAAAAATATATTTAAAACATGTAACAATACCAATACCAATAGAAATATATTTAAATTATTATTGTTTGTGAAAGCTTAATGGTATGTGAAAACTTGGAAATTTTTAATAAATTACAATTAAAACTTTTAAATAGACGTTTCGACCACTGTGCCCAAAATAAGGTTGTTGTTGTAAAATAGTAAACAAATATATTTAACTTTTTTGAGCTTTCGCACTTTCGAAATGAGCTTTTTTGAGCTTCCATTTTTTATTATTGCATTTCGTTTCAATTTCATTGTTGTAATATATATGGATATATACTGTTTGCTGAGCTTTTGGTGAGCTTTCACACATGAAAGCTTTTAATTTCCAAACTTTTTTAATTACATAAAGTTTTAGATACTCAGAAAAATACATTACTTCTAAGATCAGGTGTGGGTAACAATTTCTTGAAGATTTGTTGAGCTTTCACTATAATGACGGATTTTTATCATGAGTCAAATAGTTTTACCTATCTTTCAATTAGAAGAGAGCTTTGTATTAAAATTCGTTAATCCTGCATGGATTTCAAATCGAAAATAGTAAATTTGGAATGGTTAAAGGATTTAAGAAGAGTCTTTCGAATTAGAATTGAAATCTCCAAAGAATTTCTGTACTTAAAAACACATCTGAAGCGATTGCCGTTATTGATATGTTACTCAAGTATTGATTTGACTCTCGGAAAGCGATGTAATGATATGGACGTACTGAAAGACAAACGAATAGTAATTACTTATCCTAACCAAACAATTTGATGGTATAAATTTCAAGAAAACACCATCAACGCACAACAAAAACAGCAATAACGCGTTCGCCAACAATGAGGTCGCATATTTGCATGAGCTAACCAGAGACTACTAGGAAATTAGAACGCGAGCGCCCAAAAGTAGACCTTGCCTAACGAGCGCAACAACTTTCGACGACGACGCCACGCCTAAAATGACACACGCGAAAAGTATGCAAAGGATAAGAAAAAACAACAATAACCAAATAGAAACAACAACAAACAGAAAGAAAATAAAACCAAGAAGAATATTAAAAAACTTGAACTCGCCGGAAAATATTCGCGAAGGCAACAAAAACAGAGAGGATGGCCAGCAATAAAAATATGAAAAGAAAGTGGAAAACAAAAAACAAAGACAGAGCGTTTTGAATGCGCGCCAGTGAAAAAGGTCAGGTCAGGCGTGCACAAATAGAATCCAAGTAAACGAGTGCGCAAAAATAGATCGAAAAAGAAACAACAAAACCAAAAATCGAGGTAAAAGCAAAATTACAAAAACAAAACGGAACATTCACATAAAATCAAATAACGAAAATGGCACTCCCTGCAGCGCGCCATCAAGTGCAAAAACAAGAACAAAATGTACTTCCGCACAAAAGCAACAACAACTACAAAATGTGTAATAATAAAATGGAAAGCCATAAACTGTGTGAGCAGGCGAAAGTACATTGTGAGCGCTTTACTGCGAACGCCAACGACTTTTCAACAGCAAACCACCGTCCCTGACCCCCCCGTTCCTCCAACTTCAGCTCAACTCATTCACTGGGCGAAAACTCTATTTGTTGCATGCCACACTTTGGTAATAAAATCGCAACTAGCACAAGGAGAAGGGGAGGGGTTGCACAAGTTATTGAAAGTAATAAGTAGAGTGAGAGAGGATGAGAGAGGGAATAAACGAGTGAGGGCACGAAGTAGCGCGTACTCATATTGGCAAAATAAAAGCAACAAATAAATGCTCTGCTCATGTTGACATGGCGAAAAGGATAAGTGTAAATGTTCGACGTACAGACGATGTTTGGGTGGCTGGTTGTATAGGGTAGAGAGACGACGAATGAAAGTGCTTGTTGTAAGTGAGGCGAAAGCATTAAATAGGCTACAGCCAATATGTACAAGAGTATTTACTTAAATACATATAAACGAGTGCAAAAATAGCTTTCGCTGTGTGTCGGCTTGTTGAAATGGCTATGAAGCAGACAGATGCGCTGAAATTGGGAGCGACGACAGTGAAATCGTGGTTTATATGCACTGTGGGGAATTTTCGTTGTGAAATATTTTGAAAAAATATTTTTCGCTGAATAGATAGCAAGCTTAAGTTGGAAACTCTACTCTTCTGATCTATTGCTATTTTGTTTCACAACAATATTTTTGATTTAAAGGTGGCAACCTTGTTCAGAAATTTTAGAATTATTATTAAAAAAACCTTAGATTGCTGAAGTACTTTAATTAACATTTTATATCAAAAAATAAAATAAAATAAAATAAAAAATTAACAAAGTGGCAACTTTACAAAATTTTTTATATTTAAAAATGTAATTATTGCGTTGTAAACTATTTTAAAAAAATTTTTTTTTTGAAGATGTCGACGATTTAAGTTTTATTTTACAATAAAATTAAAAAAAAAATTCAGTTGGCAACCTTAAATGTGCTAATTTTATTAGCGATTCATTTGTATAAAAACTCAAAAGTTTAGCTTTTGAAAAAAATATTCTATCTGTAACTATTTCTGTGATGGCATCATCAAATATTTCTCTATAATTTAATTATTTTAAAAGTTATAGATTAAAATTTGAAAAAAGTAATTTATAGCAAGGTGGCAACTTCATTCAAGTGTTTTAATTTCTATAAATTAACAAATTGAATACCTTATTTTAGCTTTTCGCAGATATTTTTCTAGTTTCACACTTTGAGGTGGTTTAAACGTCTTGCTAAGTGGCAACTCTACACATTTTTTCACACAATATTATTTTTCATTTTTATTCTGTAGGAAGAATTACGCAAAATATAATTTTTTAACATATCCACTTATTTTTAAACTACTTGCTAGGTGGCAACTCTGAAAAAAATAGTATAATTTAGAATGAAGGGTTATTAATTACTTTCTTAATATTTTTTTCTGTAAGGGTAAATTTTAACCGAAAATTTGGGTAAATCTCTCAGATAATTTAATGTAATTCAGAGGAAATTATTTCTTCTAATAGTTTTCTGTTAAAAAAAATATTAAAATCGGGTCATAACATCTCCTAGCTCCCATATACCTAATTATAGGTATAGGTACATATATTTAAGAATACACACAGAAAATTTCATATCGTTCCGGTGAATATTTTCAAAGTTACAAGCAAATTTTAAAAGGCGTTTCAGAGTGCTTGGAAGTACAAGGTCCGAGTGGCAGCGCGTTTTTCTCAAAATGGTGTTTTCAAAGTCGGTGACCAACATTACTCGAAAACGGCTAGACCGATTAGTTTCAAATTTTAACACGACCTTCTTAAATATATTTTTTAGTAATTCATCGAAGATTTTTTCTCTCCGATAAATATCTTTTTTTTATAAACAATTTAAGGCCGAAATTTCGGTGAAGAATCGATTTTTTTAGCTTATTCCTTCGATTAATTACTAGATTTAACATTATTTTAACGAAATCTGTTTGGTTTTTTAATTTCAAATGATCCAGTTCCGAGATATAGTGGTCACCGCAAAACGTCTTTTTTGAGAGGAGTTCCTGGAGATCAGCTGTAGCTCTTTTTCAAATAAATATTTTTAATAGTACTAAGTCTTAAAATACAGTTAAAAGATACCATAACATGTGTATACATTTTTGGATCAATAAAGTAAAAAGTTTTCTCAGAAAAAATTCTGGAAAATTCAATTTTTTTCGGCCGTCTAACTGTATATAACCCCTTAATATGTGAGATATCTTAGCAAAATTAAGTGAGCGTATAGTCTTGGATATAGTGTACCCTGCTGCTGAAAATGAAAGAATTATCTCAGCCCTCACTATAGTATATATTACGATTTTCGTTATTCTATTAAACTTTATGCCGAATTTATGGGTAAATTTTGTATGTTTGTATGTTTCTTCAATAAATTACGAGAATATAAAATGTTCGGTTGCACCCGAACTTAGCCTTTCCTTACTTGTTATATTTATATTATGTAGAAAGAATTACGCTAAGTATAATTTTTTAACATATTTACTACTTTTTAAACTATTTGGTAAGTGGCAACTCTGAAAAAAATATAAATTAGAATGAAGAATTTTTTATTACTTTCTTAATAAATTTTTATATTTTTTTTCTGTAGTTTCTGTAAATTTAGTTTTTTTTTTTTAATTACACATTTCAACGTGGCAACTCCGCAAAAAAATTATAATTTGGAACAAATTTAGAACAAATTATTATTTTTTAATAAATTTTTTTTTCAAAATATTTTTCTTAAAATTATTTTATTTAATAATTTTTATTTGTTCACTTTTGGCTGTGTGGCAACTATAAGAAAAATTACACTTCGAATATTTCTATATTTTTTTTACAAAAATAATTAAGCGAAATAATTTTTTTTTTAACATATTTAGTTCATTTTAATTTTTTCCTAAGTAGCAACTACGTAAAATAATTAAAAAATGGGAGTAAAAGATAAGTTATTATTTTATAAACGCATTCAGGGTAGTTGTGGAATCTGACAGTTGTCGGTATCAGAATTCAAACCGACAAAAAATTCTGGTTCGTGTCATGAATTCTGATATTATTGGTTTGATGTTTGAATCAGAAATTCTATTGGTTTTAGGTGTCATGGAAACCAATTTTATCGGTTTAACTATCAGAAACAAACCAAGAGCTTCAGGGCTGACAGATTTGAGACATTTTGTTCAAATTTATTTTGATTTGCTGTTAAAACGCTTTGGAAAAAAAATAATAATTATTGAAAAATAAGATAAGAACGCTAAATGACGTAATTATTGAATTCAACGGAAAAAATAAAATATTCTAAGAATTTTACAAAATAAGTAATTCAGATTAGATCATGGAAATTTCTAACTTTTTATATAAAAGTTAAACAATATACAGTGGAACTTCCATAACTCAAATTTCCTTCCATAACTCGAACTCTTGAAGTGACATTGAAAGGCAATTCCATACAAATTTCCTCGAAATTTTTTTGTGGATTATGGTGATTCCAGTTAGAGAGGTTCCACTGTATATATACACTTAAATATGTACATTTTTACATAAAAATAATTACTATTTTTGACTTCCTTTGAGCATAAAGCGAATTACTGTGATTCCTTAAAACTTTCATTTTTTCGCGCTACTTTCATTGCCAAATAAAATAAAAGCTGAAATAATTTCTCATTTTAATTATATTTTTTGGGTTTAATGAATATTTTAAACTAATTATAAGATTACAATTCCAAAAACATGTCTTGCTAATTTTTCCCCATGAATAAATAGCAGAACAGCTGATTCGAATATTGGTTTGCTTATATTCGAAAAGAAAATCCAATCAGATTCTGCGACACCAATGAAAATCAGAATTGGTTTGCCATTCTGACATTCAGCAAATCTGTCTTGGATTCCACAACACCCCTGATTATCTCTCATTTTTATGAAATTAATACATTTTATGTTTTTTTTTTTTCATACTGGTGGCAACCATAAATAAAATTAATTTCTATAAAATTTTCTCCACTTTAATTTTCTTAATGATTTGTTGTTGATCATATATTTTGTAATTTTATTTCAAAAGGTTAAAAACATCTTTGCAATCGGTACCATAGGTCATAGTGTATGCAAAAAATATATAAAAAATCATGAAGAATTTTATATTTGCATAGCGTAAACTTTAAAGCCTTTCCACATTTATTACAAAACATTAAACACTGTAGCGAGACGATAAAAGCAACAAACGACCAACAGCCAAACAACTAAAGCACACACAACACACCAATGCATGCATATCAGCTACACCACGAGGGTTTCCCCAAAATGGTAAACTGGTGTTGCTTCATATACACACATACATACAAAGAACGGTATATGCATTTCAATTTCCTTGTATATGTGTGTGTGCTTACTGAAATAACTACACTCATTGCTGCAATCAAGCCAGCAAACTTTGCTGCCAGTGGACCCTTGTGCGCCATGGCGTATACGTAAAAGCAGAAGAACACAAGCAAAAGAAACGAAAAACAACAAAAAAGAATTGTAATAAAAATAACAACACGGAATCACCGCTGCAGCTTTACTACGTCACCATGAAAAACAACAACAATAACAGCAACAAGGAAAAGTGTTGAACAAGAGGGTTGAGGTGAGTTGGTGGGTGACAGCGTAGAATGCGGCTTTGCCGCAGACATTTACGTTTAGTTTGTGTATATGTATATATAAAAATGTGTGTTCTTGTTGCATGAAGCCATATAAAAGCGTATGCGCGTACAAAGCATTGTTGTTGCTGTTGCTGCGGCTAGCTAGCAAGCGAAGTAGGACAAAGTTTATGAGCATTGCGTCAATGTGTGAATGTGAACTGTTTGTGAAAACAATTTCAACGTGGAAAATGGAAAACACCCGCAGCAGTGGTAGTAAAATGTGGCGGCAACAACTACGATTACTACTATGACTGCTAGTAAAGCAGTGGAAAAGCAACAAGAGCACAAGAACACACTCTCTTTATATACATATATATTTGTATATATGTATGTGTTTGTGTTTGTTTTTATGCTGGAATAAGGGCGCAAAAATCCACCACGTGACATTACCACGTTACGCTGCCAACCCGCTGCTTCCTCCACCGCGTTTTGGCGTTTATCGTGTGATTCTGTTGCGGCCATGAAAGGCCATTTGCCTTGCCATACTTCAATATTTACTTGTTGTTGTTGTTGTTGTTGTATACTATATTTGTTTGTTGTTTTTGCTATTTTTGTAATCTATATGTTTATGCGTGTATCAAATGAATATGTATGCGTGTGTGCGCTCCAATTTTATGTGTGGGTGTGGCTGCTTGAACGCGTGCACACTGCTGTACAAGCGCTCGTATTTCAATATAAATATATAACTGACTGCGCGTGTTTGGGTGTTCATCAAGGATATGCAAATATCATTTTCGTGCTAAAAGGGCGCCTGCCTCACAGCGTCATCATGTAAATATATATTTATGTGTGTTGAATTAAATACAGTCGCCTTATCAGTATCTGTGTACGTGTAAATATGTATACTTGCAAGTAGATATGTTTGTTGGTTGTTAAGTTAAAGCTTAAGTACTCGAACACGTTATGCTCTAATGGTATTGTCTGTATATGTAAATGAAATGTGAGGGTGTGTGTATGAGGCACGTAACAGCTGATTGACGGTAATAACGGTAATATTTGTACATGTGTGAGTGAACTTATTCGCTTGTGAGTTGAAATTACTTTAATATTCACATAAATTAAACGAGTAAGGAAGGGCAAAGTTCGACTGTAACCAAACATTTTATTCACTCGGAATTTATTATACTCTCGCAACAAAAGTTGCTAAGGGGGTATTTTAGTTTTGTCCACATAACGGTTGTTTGTAAGTCCTAAAACTAAACGAGTTAGATATAGGGTTATATATACCAAAGTGACCAGGGTGAAGAGTGGAGTTCAAATCCCAATGTCTGTCTGTCTGTCTGTCTGTCTGTCCGTGCAAGCTGTACCTTGAGTAAAAATTCAGATCTCTTAATGAAACTTGGAACACGGGTTCCTTGGCACCGTAAGAAGGTTATGTTCGAAGATACGGGGGAATCGGACCACTGCAAAAGATTGTTCTAGGAAGGGGCATATTTGGATGTAATTTTTTTGGGAAAGTGGGCATGGCCCCGCCTCCTATTAAGTTTTTTGTACATATCTCGTAAACTACTTAAGCTACACCAACCAAATTCTCAGGAGTCGTTTTTTTCAGGCATTTCCTTATATAGTCCAAAAATGGACTAATATAATGGAATATCGGATTATAACCACGCCCACCTCCCATACAAAGGTTATGTTGAAAACGACTAAAAGTGCTTTAATTCAGTAAAGGAAAACACCTGAAACCTTAAATTTCATTATAAAGAAGGTACAGAAGGGCTCCACACACATTGGTATACAAAATTTTAAGTGGGTGTGGCTCCGCCCACTTATGGGTCAAAACCCATATCTCCGAAACTACACGACCAATATCAATGAAATTTGGTTTGTAATATTTTCCTTGCATCTCAATGATAGGTTGTGGAAATAGACTAAATCGCTTCACAACCACGCCTACTTTCATATACCAGAACTTTGAAGACGATCTGAATCGCTTACTTTACAATACATAAAGTAAGCACTAGTGAAGATTTCGGAACAGAACTGTACACAAATACTGCATTTATAGTATGGCAGCCCCTTTCTAAAAATCGCCGAAAGAAGGACCATAGGTTTTCAAGGTTCCATATATCGAATATGAGGACCTCGGTGTTAATAACCAACTTTCCATGGACTTTATACAATATATATGACGAATATGTGGGTCAAATTGTGTATTATATAATATTGAATAAATAAAATGTGAGAGTATAAAATGAACTTAGCCCTTCCTTACTTGTTTCTCGTTATTTTATTGAGATAACACACAATTTGTTCCATATATTCGGCATAAAGTTCATTTGAATGACGAAAATCATCATATATATTATATTTGGGGTTGAGGTAATTCTTGAACCGATTTCGCGCATTTTCCCCACCAAGGTACCCTTCCTTCAAGTCCATACGCTCGCTTAATTTGGCTAAAATATTTCACATACAGTCATGTGAAAAATAATAGGGAACACATGACACATGTCTCTATTATTTCGCAGACTCAAAAACGATCTTACTTCTCAAAATTATCAACATTTTTGCTTTGATAACGGTTCTTTACTAAACTGACATCCCATATTTTTGAAAAACCTACAATTAGGTATATGGGAGCTGGGGGAAGTTATGAACCGATTTTAACCATTTTTGGCACAGAGACACACTATTAGAAGAAAAAGATTCCCTCTGAATTAAATTAAAATATCTGAGATTTTCACCGGTATTTTTAGTTCTTCGTGTTCGATATCCGGGGCCTTGAAAAGTTATATTCCGATTTCGACAATGAATTATGCCACACTAGAAATGCAGTATTTGTGCAAAGATTTGTCTCGATATCTTCACTGGTGCTTAATTTATTTATTGTAAAGTGTCGAATCAGATGAACATCAGAATTGTGGTATAAGGAAAGTAGGCGTGGTAGTGGACCGATTTTGCACATTTTCAAAGTATGCCATTGGGATGCTAGGAATCAAATTTCATTGAAATCGGCCGAGCAATTCCTGAAATGTGCTTTTTTACCCAAAAGTGGGCGGAGCCACACTCATTTTGTATTGTTTTTACCGATTCGAGTGCAGCTTTTAGCTATCACCTTTTCTGTAAAATTTAGGTTTTGCAGTTTTCCTTTTAGTATTTTAGTAATTTTCAACATAGTCTTTGTATGTGAGGTTGACGTGGTTATAAACCGATGAATGACGGGATACTAAAGACAATATATGTCTAGTAAGTTTGGTTTGCATAGCTTTAGTACCTTGCGAGATATGTACAAAAACCAATTAGGGCGAGACCGTTCGGATTTTAACTCGTCCTGATCAATTTGTCAACATCTAACTCTATACTCTCTGTGCAATATGTTGTGAGAGTATGAAAATACAGTAACAGTAAATTTTCTTCAAAGTTGAACTTTATAACTTTTTAGCCAACACCAGGACTGACCTCGCGCCACTGCCTTTTTAACTTTACAAAACTTTAGACTAACAACTGTGCGACGCTTTCTCCTTATTATGTTTTATTTCAGTTTTGTTGTTGTTGCTTTTTTCTATTTCTTCACTTTGCTTTCTGTCCCACAGACACGCTTCCGTAACCCTTTTCAGCGCACAGCCTTTTAAATTCTTCTGCTCACTGCATCGCCTTGCCTGCTACCCTGACACTCTCCTTCTTTTACATCTTTTACTTCTCTCCCTCCCTCATTCTCTCTCTGCCACCCTCACTCTTCACTTTGCACTCCTTTAAATTAATACTTTTTTAATGCGTTTACAGTTACCATTACGCTTCCTTTATTTTCCTTTATACAATTTTTCGCTTTGTGTGTGCATGCCCCCGCACATAGCCCTTGCGCACACCCGCACCCACACCCACACCCTAAAGCTTTCACCCTTCGTTTGATGCAATTTATTTTTAATAGCATTTCTATGGTTGTCCTAGCTTAAATTGCAAGCGGCAAAAGAGTTTATCCTCATACGCCATGTTGTACCTTCTATAAATCTCTCTAAAGATACGTGACATGTCTCTTATTATAGCTTTCGTTGTGCGGTGAAGCTTTCATAGTGTGTGTAGCTGTAGCGATAAGCTGTAGAAAGCTTGTGTTTGAGTCGTCGTATAAAAAACCAGATGCTCAAAGGCACTAATGAAATTGTTGTGAGACGAAGTGACTGACTGACAGAGGGTTGTAGTTGATTGTAAAGGATTTCGAATAAAAAAAACATTAAAATATTTTTAAAGTGTGGGTGAATGTAAAAAAAGCTTTAGAAGGAGTGTGTAAAATAAACTGCACACAACTTTAAGGAGTTACAGAAGCCATATATCAAATGTATTTAAATTAAATGTGGTTGATAAATTGTCGTACAGACGATCTGAACTTAGAACACCACACGTACAGGTTCAGAGCAAGAGATTTATGTGTCTAAACAAGTGATTTCGGTGTTGATTTGGGTTTTTTTTTCGTAATTGAGTAGTATTTAGACAGTCGCAGAGAATACAATACTAATCCGAAATTTTAATTTATATTTTTTATTCAAATTCCGAAATTTCGCGAACCAAGAAAACGGGATCTCGAAATCTTTCCTTAGCTAGCGGGACAGAAATACAGTATTTAAAGAGATCTTACCTTAGATCAGGGTACCGAATCTGTAACGTACTGCCGCAAGTTAAAGCCTTGGAAAGTTCTTCTCTATATCATATATGTATGTATTTGCCATATATAATGAGTTTCTTTTGAAGTATTACTTATCAAACTACCTCTTTCACATCCGTTTCAGTTTAGACCAATCCTGATCACCTAACTATAAGATTTTTGTTTCGGGTAATCAGAGAATCAATGATCAATACTTACATTAATAATTTACTTAAAGGACAAGTGACTGAGAAGTACCGTTCCCAGGACACTCGTATCTACATAACCACAGCGGACCCAGGTTTTTCTCTGGTCAATGGCTTTCACTTTGGTAGGTTAGTTCAGGTTAAGGGGTAGATCTCCGCAAATGCAGAGAATCTCACCGAGACAGATTCGACTGTCCATTGTGACACGCGGAAAAACTCCTAATGGATCATTAAGACCCTTATGTTGCGACGAAGCGCTTTGACTCAATAATAAAGTTAACTTTTTTCATGAATTTTTTTAGAAAAAAATATTGCTATAGGTTTATTTTACTTATTATTATATGAAAATACAACATTTGAAGGATACTTAAAAAAAGTTTTCGATTTATCGTCGATCTCTGCAAGCACCTCGAAAAGAAGTTTTTGTGCGGTGACCAGCCTACAGAATCACTGGATCATCCGAAACCAAAAATCAAAATGCTTTCTTTAGTTTATTAGTTTATCTTTTGATTGACGTCTAGTTTTTTATACTCTCGCAACAAAGTTGCTAGCAACAAAGTTGCTAAGAGAGTATTATAGTTTTGTTCACATAACGGTTGTTTGTAACACCCAAAACTAAACGAGTTAGATATAGGGTTATATATACCAAAGTGATCAGGGTGAAAAGTGGAGTTCAAATCCGAATGTCTGTCTGTCCGTCAGTCCGTCCGTCCGTCTGTGCAAGCTGTAACTTGAGTAAAAATTAAGATATCTTAATGAAACTTGGAACACTTATTTCTTGGCACCATAGGAAGGTTGCTTTCGAAAATGAGCAAAATCGGACCACTGCCACGCCCACAAAATGGCGAAAACCGAAAACACATAAAGTGCCATAACTAAACGAGTTAGATATAGGGTTATATATACCAAAGTGATCAGGGTGAAAAGTGGAGTTCAAATCCGAATGTCTGTCTGTCCGTCAGTCCGTCCGTCCGTCTGTGCAAGCTGTAACTTGAGTAAAAATTAAGATATCTTAATGAAACTTGGAACACTTATTTCTTGGCACCATAGGAAGGTTGCTTTCGAAAATGAGCAAAATCGGACCACTGCCACGCCCACAAAATGGCGAAAACCGAAAACACATAAAGTGCCATAACTAAGCCATAAATAAAGCTATGGAAATAAAATTTGGTATGAAGGATCACACTATGAAGGGGCATATTTGGATGTAATTTTTTTGGGGAGGTGGGCGTGGCCCTGCCCCCAAATAGGTTTTTTGTACATATCTCGGAAACCAATAGAGCTATATAAACCAAACTTTCTGCAGTCGTTTTTTTTAGTCACTTCTTAATACAGTCCAAAAATTAAAGAAATCGGATAATAACCACGCCCACCTCCCATACAAAGGTTCGGTTGAAAAGTACTAAAAGTGGGTTAACTCACCAACGAATAGCGTCAGAAACACTAAATTTCACATAAGAATTGGCAGATGGAAGCTGCACTCAGATTTTTTTACAAAATGGAAAATGGGCGTGGCGTCGCCCACTTATGGGTCAAAAACCATATCTCAGGAACTACTCGACCGATTTCAATGAAACTCTTTGTTTGTAATAGTTTCCTTACATCCCAATAATATGTTGTGAAAATAGGCCAAATCGCTTTACAACCACGACTACTTCCCATATACCAGAACTTTGAAGACGATCTGAATCGGTTACTTTACAATATATAAAGTAAGCACTAGTGAACATATCGGTGCAGAACTTTGCACAAATACTATGTTAATAGTGTGGCAGCCCCATTCTAAAAATCGCCGAAATCGGACCATAGGTTTTTAAGGCCCATATATCGAACTCGAAGACCTCGGTGCTTCTAACCTAATATTATAGTTTCCAACTTTCAATGGACTTTATACAATATATATGACGAATATGTGGGTCAAATTGTGTATTATATGTATAATATAAATAAAGTTAAATAAATAAATTGCGAGAGTATAAAATGTTCGGTTACACCCGAACTTAGCCCTTCCTTACTTGTTTAATTTTTAAATTTTTCAATTTTTGGTACCATTTTCAAGTCAAAACGACGATTTTAGACGAAAAAATCGACCTATTTGTTGTTGTAAAATTGTTAGTAATTAAAATTTTTGGAAAAGTTCGACGTCATTCGAGAGCTATATATATGTAGAATATTTGTAGTATAGTATTGTATATCAGTAGTTTTTTCTGTAGGCTGGTCACCGACTTTAAAAATGACATATTTGGGAAAATCGATTCAAAGTTTTGTACACTCAGCGCAGGTAGCTGGAGGTACCGTTATTCAAACTTCTGTAACTTCGTTAGTTTTTTTCCAAATGACCTAAAACTGTAACACAATATTCTTGAGATGTTGATGAAGTCTGGCAAATGCTGGACATTGAAGGAGGAAGTGCTTGGACGATTACTTTTCGCCTTCCTCCAAACAGCTTTAGCAACTAGCGTCTGACATGAATCCTAGCCTCACCGCGTATGTGCCTATTGGCCGGTAAGCTTTGTAAGTTTGGTAAGATTTCTGAAAAATTTGAGGAGAGGAATTAAAAGGCTTAATGCTCGGGTGGCGGCAAGATTTCTATAAAATATTGTAATCCATTTCTACGCTTGCGCCAGTTTTGCTGTGTTTGAAAAACCTATAATTATGTATATGGGAGCTAGGGGAAGTTATGACCTGATTTTAACCATTTCTGGTACAGAGACACACTATTAGAAGAAAAAGATTTTCTCTGAATTAAATTATGATATCTGAGAGATTTATCTATATTTTCGGTGAAAAATTACCCGAAGGCACTGAGTTCTTTATGTTCGATATTAGGGACCTTGAAAAGTTATAGTGTGATCTCGACACTTTTTCCACAAGTGATGCCACAGCACAAAAACAGTATTTATGTAGTTTTATTTCGCTATCTTCATTAGTCCCTTATGTATACATTATAAAGTAAGGGAATCAGATGATGTTCAAAATTGAGTTATATGGAAAGTAGGCGTGGTTGTAAGCCGATTTCGCCCATTTTCCGTTCGTGTCATTAGGATGTCAATAAAATAATATGTACCGTTGTACGGAATCATTGAAATCGGTCGAGTAATTCTTGAGATATGGTTTTGACCCATAAGTGGGCGACGCCACGCCCATTTTCCATTTTGTAAAAAATCTGAGTGCAGCTCCTATCTGCCATTGCTTATGTAGTCTCTGTGTTTCTGACGTTTTTCGTTAGTGAGTTAATGCGCTTTTAGTTATATTCAACATAACATTTATATGGGAGGTGGGCGTGGTTATAAAGCGATTTACTCCATTTTTAGACAGTATAAGGAAGTACCTAAAATAAAAATAAACAACTCTAAATAGTTTGGTTGATATAACTTTAGTAGTGTACGAGATATGTACAAAAAACTTAGTAGAGCGCGGACCACGCACACTTTTTCAAAAAATTTACATCCAAATATATGCCCCTCCATAGCACCATCAACCGTGAGCTTCAGGTAAAAAAGCCATCTTAAAGGAATTTCTTAAACCAATTCTGATAATATATTATCATAAATAATTCAACAATTTGATCGAATTCTCCTAATTTTCCCTTCTATACAGGATTGTCACATTATTATTTTTTTTATAATTCTAACAGAATTTTAACTAAACTCTCAACTAACATTATATTGTACTATTAATTTAAATATTAATATTTACAATACAATATAAATATATATATAACTCCAGCTCCTTGCTATTATTATTTCATAATTAAATGAATTAATTTTACTTATCAATATACTTGTGAACTCAAATAATTGTATCAAAAATGCCACAACATCAAATCAACGCTAATCAAATTAAAAAAGAACAATTAGTAAGCTAAATCAAACACTCACAAGCAAATAATATATTTACACAAATGCTGATAAGAGTGAAGGCAAATAAGAATAATATACAAATATTGCCGCATTTAGCAATAGAAATATATATATTTGTATGTGTGGTTATGTTCAAAAATTGCACAGCTTTTATACAATAATAATGTAGAAATAAATTAACACTAATTTGTTAAAGCAAAAATAGCAACAATCAGATAAGCACTCGCATAATATATATTACATACATACATGTAAACCATAAGCAACTGAGCAATCACATTCATATTTACTCGGGCATGACTGTAATACAAATATACATAATTATTAAATACCCTGCCAGCCAAAGGTGGTGAAAAAGCTGGTTAAACCGAAGTTTTTTAAACCCACAAAAGTGGTAAAAAAAGTGGTGAGTTTGCCATAGGCCAGCATAGCTGCTTGTGAGTTTTTTAACCACTATTCCCCTCACACGTACGAATACAATAACAAAACAACCGAAACATGTGCGTTGGTGTTAGTAATTGAAGAAACATGAGGGGAAAGTGGTTAGGCCTGGCTGGCAGGGTATATATTATTTCTACTTGTTTATATGCGCGCGTGTGTGTGCTTAGGAAATTTTTCAGCAGTGAGGTAGTCATTTAGAATTGTACTGCTGACACGAAACTGCTCATATTTGCATGGGAGCATGTGTTTACTTAGCAAATCAGTGCAGCACTAGCTTGCATACTAAGCAACGCAAGCCGAGAAGCGCCGTGTAAATAGCGAGCAAAACAAAAAGGTAAATAATTGTAAAAAATTATTGTAGCGACAATGTTGAGATGACGTCACGTTTTATATACATATGTATGAAATTTGAAATTATTTTTCGTATATATATATGTAAATATAACATTATAATCTGAATAGATGTATATGTATCAAGGAAATATATAAATACTAAAAGTATTATATATACATATGTACAAATATCCCTAAAATTAACTCTAAAGGAATCATTTACGAAAAATGAACTCATGAATTTTAGAAATTCGTAGACTCCTCCTCCTCTCAGTTTCACTCCGACTGGCGACAAGTGTTTTCAACGAAAATTATATTGTCATAGATTCAAATAAATGAATATTCTTATTAGTAATCAACATTTAATAATATTTTCACAATTATCACAAAACATAATTCAGCATTGAACCGTATTGATAGAGGTTATCTGTTATCAGTTGGCTGTATGACTGTATACATACTCTTTACGACAACAATACTAGAAAGCATAAATAAATAGACTAAATAAGTAAGCATATTTTTTTAGACAAAATAATAATAATAGAACTTTTATAGACGCTCCTCGAAAAAAAGGAAATTATAATCGAGAAAAGAAATAAGTACAGCTGAAGTAGTATATTTCAATTAACAAAGCTTAGAGAGCGATTAAAAGCGAATTGTGAGAACAAATTTAAGTGTGACGTCATTCTAGAGGACGTCATTGAGGAATGAGGGTGAGGCAACTGAGATTGAGTTTATGGGTGATAGAGCGGAGATTGTACAAGGCACAAAGTAAGACCGTTTGAGATTATGTTAAGAAATTGCTCCAATTTTCTTTATCTTTTACTACATACTCTTTGAAAATTAATATATTTTAGATTACAATTCATTTGAAAGGAATTTATAAAATATATGACAGGTAATTTCGCGACACTGATAATTGTGAAGACGATTCGTCATTTCATGAAATAATTAGGAAACATTTAATCCATTCCATAAGAATTTTCGACTGACTGCAAAGTTCCTAAAATCTCGATTGGAACATAGTAATTAAAATATGTCTAAAAATAAACAGTTCGTTTAGAACTTATAAAAGCGCCTCTAACAATCCATCGAAGACTAGTTGCTAATTGGTACTCTTCTTCCAAAATAGTTTAATTTTATAAAATAACTACACAAAGTGGTTGCATGAGACTTTTAATGTATTTATGATTGATTTTAAATTACAGAGCTTGCTTTTTCTTGCTTTTTCCAGAATATATATAATGGAAAACAAATGTTGAAAAATTAAATTGAAGGGTTCAGAAGGTTTAACTAGGGAGCAAATCAAGAAATATAGAACTTCGGGAGAGTTAAAAAGTAAAGACGCTTAATAGTAACCGAAGAGAAAGACTGAGAACTATCAAGACCGAACTTTACTTATGAAAGTGGTTCTATTAAACAGAATTCATGGTTTGTAAGTGAACCTTTACACACTGGAATCGATCTGGGTAACCATACTGCACCAAAACTTTATCCCAATAGTGAATGGTTAATCCCTAGATATCTACAACTTTGCTTCCGCCGTTTTCCAATAGATGTCTTTAGTGTCAAGCACTGGTCGATTAAATCGTTTTATATCGATTGTGGACATTTGTGTCAACATTAACCCAACAAAATTTTGTAGAGATCTGTTTGCATCCCAAACTTATTCTCAACTGAAAATGTCACTTTTTGAGCCGAATTCTCGACATTTGCGGGAAATTTTGCTTTTCTTTTTTAATTCCAAGAAAAGTGCGGCTGAGGCTGTCCTAAGTGAAAAGCTTTAAATTTACAAAAAAACGGCGGAAGCAAAGTTGTAGACCTAATACTACAAAAATATTGGGGATGTGTTTTATGTCATTACAGTAACAAATAGCGTAAAACGATTTCGAAAAGGAAACTCCGAAGGCAACTGAGGAGAATAAACATGAACTATAATGCGAACAAAGGAAAGATAACAATTAGCAAGAGATAAAGAACGAAAGAGCTAATGATTGGACCGCGACATAACTTATTCATAAGGGCAAAAAAATAAAAATGGAGAAGTGTGAAATTTGTGTCTTTTGGAAAAAGAGCTCACTTCACCTCACACTTCACCTCAATCATGCTTTGTCACCTACTGACATCACAATTGACACTCCAATAAAATATGCAACAAATTAAATTGTCAAAAAATGTAACAAATTCACGCCTAACAGCTGACAGCATGCGCCTTTGGTGTAAATATAACCTCAAAATCAATGTATATATGCGCGCTGATCAATAAAAAAAAGAGTCCCAACCGCAAAAGATGCATAAGACATATTGCCCATCTAAACAAACATGCCGGGCAATTACTCACCGCATGCCACCCACAAATTGAGTATATCATTCAATAGGTTACAACCGATATGCGCACACACACACAAACAGAGCTTTGATACCCCCAACCACATCACCATACAGACAACTGGATGACTGGATGACGTATCAAAAAGCGAAAAAAAAAGTACAATAACAAAATGTGATAACAACAAAAAAGAAGAACGAACCATATCAACGACAAACAAATGAACGGACGGACATACATGTGTTGCAGGATGAAAAGTAATTGAAAGAGCAAAAGAGTCAACAGATTTTCGCACACAAGTGCGAAAGTGAGAATTGATGAGGCATGGCATGGCGTTGTTGTGTGGACCACAAAGAAAACAAAAAAAAATTACAAAAAAAACAAAGATTGTGTTATCTAAGTGCGAATGATTGTACAATCCACACATGGCACATGTGTATGTATGAGTGTGTGTGTTTGTAGCGCATATCAACAGTTATAAGGAAAAATAGCGAACACGCTTTGTAGGGCGAAAAAATAAATAATAAATAAATATGTATGTGTGTAGGCTTGTTTGTGTAAATAATAAATGCGCTTTAGTATCACAAACTCATGTGTTCATTTGTATGTATTCGTAATTTAGTGTTGCCGAGTGACGAAGTGGCGCTGTCTAAAATACCGACAACAAAGCCAAGTAAATATTGAAATGAATAAATATTTTTCGTATACTCGTATCACATCAACACACAACTTCATATTCTAAATAAATTCAATATATTGTTTGTATGATTGATTGCCAAAGTTTATTCGTGGAGACAATAAAATAGCTTTTGAACTATAAATAAAATAAATGATACATTTGCTTATTGTAATCATTTATCTTAGGTTTAGTTAGAATGTGTGGGTAAGAGAATGATAAGTTTATAGTGAATACCAATTTGGTGGCCGCTAGGTGGCGCTGCTAACGAAGTATGGTTAAAAAGTTTGGTACCAAATTGTAAAGAAGTAGTAAAATAGAGATTTTATTATGCATTTTTTCCCTTATACACTTCCCTTTCAACTCTCTCCATATAAAATTGTTGCTGAAATTGAAAGATATCATATAATAAACTTGAAAAAGTTATGAGGAAAGGTATCAGAAGCTTCTATAAACTGTTGAAATATTTTGAGAACACTTGAACTACTGATCTGTAATAATTTGGGATTAATAATTTTTAATCAAAACAACGAAATAACTCAATTTATCGTCTTATTAAACTTCGCTATATATAGCTTGGAGGTAAAAAGCTCTGCTTTAAAGCTTTATACGGATTATATAGATTAAGATATCTGAGATACTGAGCATTGAGCATTGAGATAGACATACATTTAAAAAGTCCTCTCAATCTCAAGATATATGGACAGAGTCTGGAATTGTTGCATACAGCAACACCTGTTGAGTGCTATAAATTAGAGCTTATGCAGTTTTTGTAAGCTTTTTCATGTCAAAAATTAAACCAGAAATTTACTAATTTAAATCAGTAGAAGTAGTAAGGCTTTTTTCACTTAGGATCACCCACCGTACGTATCCGAAAGCATTCGATGAGACTCAACCTCACTTTTTTTTGGAATTAAAAAAGAAAAACAAAGTTTCCCGCAAATGTCAAAAATTTGGATCAAAAAGTGGCATTTTCAGTTGGGAATAAGTTTGGGAGGCAAACAGATCTCTACAAAATTGTGTTGGTTGGATTAATGTTGCCATAAATGTCCAAGATCGATATAAAACGATTATATCGACCAGCGCTTGACCCTAGAAACATCTATTGGAAAACGGCGGAAGAAAAGTTATAGACCTATTAGTTATGTTTTGGGTAGCGCCACCTGTTGGAAAAACAGGTGTCTTCTTCATGCTTTCGTTTGGAATTTTTAACTAAGCTTAGCAAATCATCAATGATGTATGTATTCTTTCTAAATATTGAGTAGACATTTCTCAGCTTCAAAGAAAGTAAAGAAAAGCTTTGCAACTCCTTGATTACTACCATTGAACTCTAACACATAGTTTTTCTTAGAAGAAGCACAATATTCTTGTACGACTTCACAAACTGTATGCTTTTTCGGTTCAAATATTTTATGAGAGAACATAATTAGTTTCCTTTAATACATATTTTATGGCGTTCGCTAATTTCCATAAAAACGTAGCATACTTTCCGGCGTCTAGACCCGCAATCTTTATTTAATATTTATATACCAAAATAATGTTTCATAAACCATCATTTCATTTCACGCATAACTTTTCTACACTGTTTTCGAATATCCCGTAAAATCATAGCATCCTTTTAGGCGCCATAGCCAGCAACAGTTGTCTACTTGTTTTAGCCTATTTCTTGTTTATTTTATTTTTTTTATTGCTTTGTGCTTATTTTCCTGTCATTAATTGCGCACGTCTGAGTGTCGCCATAGTGACCGCATGCCATCACCTCACCTCCGCACCGACTATGCCCGCACTCTGCCTAGTGAACTAAACTCAACCTATAGCATATTCATGCAACAGCATCTTTTATTGTCGTATTTACATAGAAAAGTGCTTTTATAAAATTTCGCTTTATCATCATTGTGCGCCTCATCAACAACAGCAACAGCGTATAATCATCAGCATTGTCATCATTATGCCCAACATTATTGTGTTCCACATAAGCGTTTATGTAATTTCATCGCTCGCTGTGTGGGCACAAACGTTTTACAATGAGGCTCCTTTGAATATTTTTATTAGAACTCAAACCTGGCAACCATTGCTTTAACATTTTGCGCAATTATCTATATCTCTATCTATTTATTATTGTTACTTTCTCATTCTTGTTTGCCTTCTTTAAGCTGCCCACACTCATTTTTGGTTTTTGACGCACTTTTATCCTTGATATTTTAATCTCCTTTTTTTGTGTAGTGTTACCCGGACTTTTTTGGGCCTAAGCGTCGCCTTTCAAGTTGTTTGTTTATGAGTACTATCCAACTTTTCTAGGAATCGTTAGCTCAAATTACAAATTCAAAGCAAAAATTCGTTTTTATTTGAAACGCAAGATCTTTTCTTTTGACGCAAGGATAAGTTAACTGTTGTTATTTATTTACGGTTAGTTGCTGAATGTTTCTTTTTGGGTTGTTTCTTGGAAAGCTTTTTAATATCTGATTTTGGATGATTTGTTTCCGAAGATTTTTTCGGTTGTTTTGAGCGCACAGTTGTCCCATAACAAAATAACGGTTATTTTAATGAAAGGTAAATTTTTATATTTGTCATACTTCTCTATGGAAGATAGTCCTTATAAAATCCATTATCATTAAATCATAATTGGCCATTGTGAATACCCATATAAAGTACAAATAGTTTCCGAGGTCTTCTTAATAATTGTGGCAAGGAACATAAAATATGTAGTACCAGAGAGATCGTAACTTGACTCTTCTGGGATGACTTTTCCAGAAGTACTTGGTGACATTTTGTGAAAAAGAACTATACTTCACAACTTTCGGTTCCATAGCTCCATCATAAATCCACATTATGAATACCCTAGATGATTTAATCAAAAAGATGAATGAGACTGTTTACAAATCTTCTTCTAAATCACTCTGACACTAATGAATCTCCATTGTGAACAGCCTCAATGAGCTATTACAAGTTCCACTCTTTCGATTAGACAAGAATTTGATATTCTATAAAAATTTCATAATATTTTAAGCAGAACAAAGCTCTTCATTGAGAACTTAAAGGGTATTTTAACTGTTAGTACCATTTCCGATCTTTATGTTGTGTCTTAGGGTCTATTCCATAATTTTGGTCATAACATCCAAGATTGAAAGCTTGACTTCTCGAAACAGATGAATGATTGTGGAGCACTCTATCTTAAGACCTGAATATTAACTTGAAGTTAAGCTTCCTACGATGTAAACGAGATTGCAACAGGTCTATCGCAAAACTAAGGATTCTTAATGAACGATATAGACCTACACATTTATTCTTTTACTGACTTCCCTAAAACCAACTTTTTGATAGAAGCCGAAAGAACTTTTTGTGGATGTCCCTAGCCAACAAAAGACCGATGTCAAGAGAGCCAACAAAGTTAGTTGATTAAACTGCGTGAAATGTAATCACTTTTGGGAAAGGTTGCAGTCTTCAAAATGCTTTGTTCTTATATCTTCATAAGCCGCAAAACCCGATAATATTTATATGGATATACCCGAAGGAGACCAAAACTGTCAACGCAGCGACATTCCTGAATATTGTTTTGGGAATGTTTATGAAGCTCTCTCTCTGTTTGTATTAAAGCACCCTATACTTGTTTTTTTTTTCTTTTGCCCGATTTCTCAAGTGTGTGAACTCAACAGTTGGGCCTTTTCAGTTCGCCGATGGATATCAGCGAAAGGCTCATATTTGCTTTTTGTGGAGAACCACGCGCGTCTACATGTACAGTTATTTCAATAACTCGGTCGTTAAAGTGGACTTTGGCATCATCCACTGGCGACGGCTGCCTCGCTCCCTTGTCACAGCGGAAACGCTGCTGTACGTATGTAGTATGTAAGCTTGTAGCCTACTCTGTTGGGCAATGTTGATAAAGAGGTTCGCAAATAAACCAAAGTGATAGCCAACTAGCGGACACTTCAGACTAAAACACAAAAACCATGAGGAAAAAAAATAAAATATACAAAATATTGAAACGGTTATGACGTGTACCGGTCTCTGTTGGTGAGATTGTTTATGTGTGGGTGTGCTTGTGGGTGACCACGTTGTTTTCTTCTCCGGTCTTTTATGTTTTTTGCTCTCGTTTATCGCTGATTTTTTGCAACTGCTGTTGTTGTTGTTGCGCCTGCGGATTGTGATCCAACCACGTTGCCGACCGAATTAATAATGAATATTTTGCAAAAACAAAAACAACAGAAAAATCATAAAACGTTTAAAATTATACGGACTTTTAATTACTTTATTTCATTTTATTTATATTCTTTTTTCGCACAATGAGACCAGCTTTGCGTTCAACACTTTGTAAATATTGCCAGCAGCAACAACAAAATATGGAAAAATAAGCTCGCTTATCGTTGCAGTGACTTGCGTGACATGATTATTTTTTGTTGTTGTTTATTTTTACTTTTGTTGTTATTTAATTTTTCTCTCTTTTTTATTTAATTTTTGGTTTTGTTGTTGTTTTTACTTTTAATTTTTGTTGTTATTTTATTTGTTATTTGTTTTTGCCCCTTCTCCATATATTACTTAATATTTAATAACTTCGCATTGCTTTGGGGCTTGTTTACCCATGCACTTTATATTTGCGCTTCGGCGTTCGTATTTCTGTAGCAGCTTTTAATAATTTGTGTTTAAATTTAGCATGCATATTCTTATTGAATATTAATAACTCGATTTTATGAGCTTTGCTTTGGGTTTTGTTAATGAGAACTGCATTTTTATGACCTCTTGTTGAAATTGTGGTTCGAAAATGTTAACCGACTTTTTATGCGGTTTTAAAAATTTTAACAAGAAATCACTGCAGTGACGATTATTTCATTAGCTGGAATTCTGTTGAACAAATTCTCAGTGAAACTAAAGATTAAATATGCTAATCACGGATTTAGTTCAATTTGATACTGAGTACTTTGATCCTAAATGTAGGCAACGTGTCATATTCTATTATTTTTATATTCTCGCAACAAAGTTGCTACGATTATAATGTTGTACACAACGATTGGTTGTAAGTCCTAAAATTAAACGAGTTAGATATAGCGTTTTCTATATAAAAATAATAATGGCGGCGAGTAAAGTTCAAATCCGGATGTATGTCTGTCCATCCGTTCGTGCAAGCCCACTGCCACGCCCACAAAATGGCAATTAACGAAAACATATAAAAAGCTATAACTCAGCCATAAATTAAGTATCGCACTATGAAGGGGCATATGTGGATGTAATTTTTTTGGGGAAGTGGGCGTGGTCCCGCCCCCTACTAAGTTTTTTGTACATATTTCGCAAACTACTAAAGCTATATCAAGGAAACCTTCTAGAAATGTTTCTTTTAGGTACTACCTTATACAGTCCAAAAGTGGAGGTAATCGGGTTATAACCACGCCCACCTCCCATACAAAGGTTATGTTGAAAACTACTAAAAATGCTTTAATTCAGCGAGGAAAACCAACAGAAGCCTTAAAATTCATTATAAAGATGGTGCAGAAGTGCTGCACTCAAAATGGTATACAAAATTTTAAATGGGCGTGGTTCCGCCCACTTCTGGGTCAAAAACCATATCTCCGAAACTACTCGACCAATTTCAGTGAAATTCGGTTCTTAATATTTTCCTAGCTTCCCAATGATATGTTGTAAAAATAGTCAAAATCGGTTCACAATCACGCCTACTTCCCATAGAACTTTGAAGTAGGTCTGAATAGTTTACTTTACAATACATAAACCTAGTGGTAGTGATGATATCGGAACAGAACTTTGCAAAAATACTGTATTTAATAAGTTTTCAAGACCCTATATATCGAATATGAGGACATCAGTACTTCTAAGAAATTTTTTACCGAAATTATAGTTAAGTCTCTCAGATATTTTGAAGAAATTTTGAGGTAATATGTTTCTTCTATGTTGAAAACGGGTCGTAACTTCCCCTAGGTCCCATATACCTAATATTAGGGTTTTCAAACTTTCAATGGAATTTATACCATATATATGGCGAATATGTAAGTCAAATTTTGTTTATATTAATTATATTAATAAAATTAATTACATAAGTAAATTGCGAGAGTATAAAATGTTCGGTGACACCCAAACTTAGCCCTTCCTTACTTGTTTTATGTTTATTTTAAATGTAGACGACATTTTCTGCAGAAATCTGTAAAGCTCCCGATTAGTTATTTGTTTAGAAAATAGTATATTTTGTTCTTTAATCCTAAATGTAGGCAACATTTTTGTTCCCAAAATATACAAAGTTCCAAAAAATCACAAAAATATTGAATTTTCACCCTGTTATTCTTATTAATAAAAATTCCACTTACTTTTCAATTCCACATAATACATACTTGATTTCGATGATAGATTATATGCCAACTTAAGCACTTACCTGAAATATAAAGATAATAAACCAGATATTAATATAGCTAATGGTATAAGAAAAAACAAAATTATAACATTTATTATAATCAGATGTATAATTTAAACCTAAAAAATATTGTGTTCTATAAAAATCAGATAAACTGTGCACTGATTTAGTGGTTCTCAAAACGCTTAGACTTTTAATGCAGCATACATTGTTTCTGTTCGATTTTATGGAACATCACATCAAGTCTTATTAAGCCAAGTAACCAGGGAGGGAGAAGGATTAGGAATATGATTTTTAATATATTTCCTTAACAACATTAAAACTCATAGTGTACTAACCTACTTTTTCTTTTATTTTCAGGTAAGTCTTTAAATCGTGTGAGAAAATACAAATATTATGGTCGTAAGTAAAAAATAAAACATTATATTTCTCAACATAACGGAAATATAGTCTCGAAAATAAATAAAAAAAGGATTTAATAAGTGTCAAAATAAATTGGATGTCAGCAGTATAACTAATTTTCTGGTGCAAAAATATGTATATATTAATTATAGCTTTGGATAAGGATAAGCAATACGGTACAAAATCATCATATGTTTATCAGGACCCTTTCATATATTTGCTTCATTGTCTAATGTAATATAGAGGAATAAGTTCGGTAAACGAAAGCTCAAAAACTTTTCATAAAGGAACTTTTATTTGATAATATTTTCATTTAGAAGACTACTTCGAAATTTTTTCAGATAACCAGTTGAATCTCTAGAATATTATATGTATTTCTTCGGGATGGGTTCTAATACTTTTTCAAATTAGAACTCGCTGTACATTGTATGCCTGTTAATCTGCATATATATTTCAAAGTAATAAGGGAAAGAAGTTAGGGCTTCTTCGGAAATTAAAAATAATTTTTATTGAAAAAAATAGATTGAGAGAATATTAGAACAAGAGAAAGTTCTTGGAAAGAAGTTAGCTGTGAGAGCTCGGTATGAATTATTACCAGCGGTGTATCTCTTTAATCTTGTTCTTTGATCTTAACGATATTTAGCGAAATAGTTGAGTTTAAAGCATTTCTTGACTGAGTAGATATTACATCAAAGACCTCGAAACAATCTAGGAACAGCATAAGCAACACACTTCAACGATTCGAAATAACTTACGAAGGTTATGAGGAAGCTTAGTATATGTACAATAAGATATTTTATTAAAAAGTCACAGTTGTATCAAATTGGCTTAGTATCAGGACGATATAAGGAATCTCAAAAAACCAAAAACAAACATAAATAATAAACAACATTACGAACTTACGAACCCCTCCGAGTACGTAACCAAACCAACATAAATATATTGAACTTCAGATTTATTTATGTCGTAAAGAATGGCTCAGCATGCCGACAACCTGTTCAATTAACCTTTTCAGTCCCCCAAAAGACATTACACACACCAACACATCCACACAACAAACAAAATAAAATCCATAAATTAAATCACACACATGAAGAAGAAGAAGAGTAGATATAAGGAGAAGAAGACCAAGAAGAAGAAGAAGAAAAAATAATGGCAGAAGAGGGGAAAAAAAGTAGAGGAAGGGGGCAAAAGACTACCAGCAGCAGCAGTTGCTTTGCTACAATTTTCATAAGATGCTCGTAAATTAAGAACACAAAAACAAAAACAAATGGAAAATACTACAAAAACAAACACGAAATGGAACTGTGGACTGTAAACCATTGACACGTTGAGGGTAGAAATAAAAGTGAAATAAATTCAATTCTTCGAGCAAACAGACGAAAGTCATTAAGTGCAGTCGTGTTGCGTCTGCCATGATGATGGCACAACCAAGGGAACGTTGGATCCTGCATATATATACACACACACACACACACACACACGAGTTTAACAACTTTTATCGGCTTTATCGCTGAGTGTGTGTGTTCTCTTTTGAATCAACGACCTACTATATAGAGTCAGCATACAACAATGGAGCAAGTCCTCCACAAGAACCACAACAGCAACAACAACAGTAACAATGTTGCAAGTGTATTCGAGTTCGTTATGAGAAGAGGTGCAAGATATTGTGCAAAACGAAAATATTGAAGTCATAAACTTTGTAGAGATTGTTGTTGTGCCGGTTGTTGTTGTTGGAATGAAAGTGATGCCGCAGTAGAAGCAGCAAAAGTTTTTTGGCCGGAAAAGCAATAAAAACATGCGAAGAATGATAAAATGAAATGGAAAAAGTGCCAAGGCGTTGCATTTAACGGGTGTTTGTATACATACATATATGTAGGTGTGTCTTCATATGACTTTCTGCATATAATTCGTACAAAATGCTTTAAATAAGCAAGCAGGCGAAAAAGTAAAAAGGAAGAAGTAGTGTCAGAGATAGAGAGTGAGTGAAAAAAGAGGGTGTAAACTGTCATAGGACAAGTCTTCCTGTCTGCTCTTCTTCTATCTGAATTGATGTTCGACGTCATTTTTATGCTCCATTCTTTTTATTCACAACTGCTTTAATCAGCCAGACACCGCAGATAAGGAATTAAATAGTTGCTGGGTATCGACGTTGTTAAGTTGGCTATAATTGGATGCGAGCTGTTGCCATTGGTGATGGAGACGGGAGACTTAACTTCAGTGGTGCGTTAAATTTATGGAGCATTTTGAAGTGGGAAATACATATTTAATTATAATTAATATTACAGAACCCTCACGAGCTTTTTTCTGACTCAAAAAAAATCTGGGTGTAAGAGATTTCTTTGAAGGGGTTCGAAAAAAAGAAATATATATATAGAGATTTAGTAGAAAATATCAGACGTTTTAGGAATTTGTATTATTATTACAAAATAATATTACCGCTAGAGGGTGCTAAAATCGAGCTCTTTTCCCTAAATTAATGTTTTGTCGAGTGATCTAGTGCTTATTCGATAGTCCTACAGTTGGAGTTGATACCTCAAAATATTAGATATAGTTTCTGTATATAATAAACCCTATACAGAACATAGTTGCAAACTCGATGACAACATTTCTTTCTTTCATATAAAGATATTCGATATATGTAACTTACAAGTATAAAGTCAGGAGTTAATCAAGAAAAAGTCTTTCTCGGTAGGAATATACATATATGAGGACTTCTAGATACTTTTACGTCACTCGGAGTGGGTAAAAAAGTGCAGAACAACAAATAATATTGACTTACTTGTTACTGAGGGGCTGCTGAGGACACAGTTCTACTTCTTTCTAAAATAATAACATTTTGTCGAGAGATTTGGTCCAAAGTCTTCTTGTAACAAACCCCATACCATAAAGCCTAGTTTCAAAGCCTTCAAGAGACCTTGATTGAGGAACTCACCCACAGTCAGGAGTTTATGGCGAAGAAGACTCTGTCGGTATGAATATGCAATGAGGTCTTCAATATATTTTTTTGTGAGGAACTCTGTGAACGTCGGAGTCGGAGTGTCGGTAACTAAGTGTAGAACAGGAAAAAAAATTGACTTACTGAGGGACTGCTGAGGACACAGTTCTTCTTCTTTCTAAAATAATAACATTTTGTCGAGAGATTTGGTGTACATCCGAGAGATTTTTTCAAAAATGTTCTTGTAACCAACCCCATACAGAGCTTACTTTCAAAGCCTTTAATAGACCTTTTTTGAAGAACTCGATGAATTCCATTTGGATTGGCGAACATAGATGAAAGTAGGTCTTAAAGGATCCAAAAAATCGGACTTCTTAGGTTACTTAGAAATTGCTAAGGGCATGGATACTGTTAGTTGCATAATATCGAATAACTTTTGGAATTGAATGTTAATTAAAGCAGTGGATAATTGACCCACGGGTACTCTGGATGATAAATCGACCAATGACAGATAATTATGGGCAAAACCTGCCTTTATATGAATCTAGAATATATATATATATATAATATGGCCGAAAGGAAAGAATATATGAAATTAAGAACGAGATAGCGAAATCGACATTATATTCCATTCGGAAAGAATTCGACTGGCTGCTGATAAAGTAGTAGTTGAGTATGTTACAAAATGATGCCAATGACATTGCCTGTCATTTTAAGACTGCACACAATAATATGCTGCATTTAGTAATTACAAAAACAGAATACTGCAGACAAGAAGCATTTAACACAACAACAACAATACAATTAAAATGCTAAAATAAAATTAGCCCCGAGTACGAAAGCAAAACAGCAGCAAAACGACCAACGCCGAGTGACAAACAGTAAAAATAATAGCGAATTCACACAAAGCAACCGAAATGCCGCGAAATGAAATAGACAAAAAAAGTAATAATTTCGATGAAGTAAAATGATTTTACGCTTTGAAATCACCGCCGCCAGACAAGTGGATGCGTTTTGTGCATGTTGGCGCTTTTATTGTATTTCATTGTTGTTGTTTTTGTTGTAAAGACATTGCAGCAACACCAGAATATCCAACGCGCCTCTCCCAACCGCTGCTGCTGCCAGAGTGTTGCTGTTGTTGGCCGGTTCTTCCACTCGTTTCGCGCCGTTTTGGTGCACGTAGATGCAATGCAGCGCTCTTCGTACCCTCCCGCAACGGTTTGTTGAGTTTGTATTGTGGAATTCGGTTGAGGTTGGCCGAATCGTGAAGTTGGTTGCCATGCAGTTGCAATGCTATTTGCCGCTCTCTTTTGTCTACGTATTGCAGTTCGGCGCTGTTGCCAATTATACGAGTATTCACTCACACAGTCAGGCACTCCACTCTAGGTTATTAACACCGCCGCCGCCGTTATTTGACTGGGGAAGCTGTCAGAGTCTGTCATGTGGTCGTGTTTGGCTTTCCGGTTATTTGTGGAGAATGTTTGTGTAGGGTTTTTTATTTTATTTTACTTTTTAATATGACGTTTTGGTGCTTTTACTGGCAGTTGATTGTTGATTGGAGATCGCATTTGTCGATATTACTTCCAGTTTATAAAATTATATATTATTTATGTTGGGAGTTCGAAGGAAAAATTAAACTTCGACAGCTGCGAATACCACATTTGAAATCCTAACAATGACCCCGTCGACGGTCTAAAGCATATCGCAATGGATATAGAATCTGAAGCTTTGGAAGTACTCAATATCGTACACCCGGAGTGGGATAACAGTTAAAAAGATAATCCATCTCACCATAAATTACGATACAGTTTTCGAACGACAGTTACTCGTCGATTTTTATTTTTTTTTTCAAAGTTATCTCATATTCGAAGTCCATTTCCTCAGACGAATAACTAGGCTTCAATTCTAGTGGCCCTCATTTCATCTCCTCATCTTTTGGACCTATTTCATATAATTTTTCGGTGGATTTTTGAAAAGTATTTCCATTTATCAATACCATAAGCTCTTAGAACTTCCATATTTCGGTATATATTCATATTTTCGACTCCCAACAACGAGTTCACTACGTAGGAACAGGATTCGATTCCCAATCCGATCAACATTAGTGGCAAAAATATACTTATTTAACAGCTGTTGGTTCTAAGTAGCCATAGCAATGCCTATCTCCATCGAACAATCTCACCAAATATCTTCAAAGAACGCAAATTTTGTTACTTCAATCACTTTTACTTCTACAACCCCAGTAAATCTCAATATTTCTACAATTTCCAACCCTCAACTGCCGACCTAACTGTAGGTATTCAAAACATACTTTATTTGTAGCACATTTCAAACTCCAGCCACTCCAACCCTAACAACGCCAACACCTTACGGCCCACAAATCACAACTAATGACCTCTTTACCGCCATACTGCGTGTTGTTGTTCCAAATGATTTTTTCTTGATTGCCAGCGTATTTCTTTCGCATTTGTTTACCTTTTTGCTGCCTTTTGCTTATTTTCATTCTCATTTTGCTATTGTTGTTGCTGTTATTATTTTTTCCTATCCATTTTTCTTGCCTCTAAGTAGTTGTAGCATTTGCTTGTCACACTGTGATTGTGACCTTTATGACCCTCTCTGCCAACCCCAGCAACCAGCAACCAACCATATTGTCTCCACGCGCCCTTGAACACACGCGTCGGCTTACAAAGCTTACAACGTACATATACACATTTTTGTGTGTGACTCGGTTCATTTAGATATATGTTTGTATTGTATTTGTATGCCTAATCTTCTCCTCCTCTCCACCATCACTTACTTATTCCAAAGTTCCGTCTGTTCGTCTGCTCCGTGGCGCCAAGCTAAAGCCTTCATTCGTCGTTCACGTTTCTGGCTCGTCTCGTTTCGCTGTTGCGCCACAAATGTGTTGCTTCACTGCCACCCGCACTCACGTGGTAGTGCCAAGTCTGTCGTTGTGTCCATTTAAGCTGCCACTGAAATCACCTATCATGTCTCATGACTCTGCTTTTCGCCTCGCCTCGTCTCTTCGCCTTCATAAACGTACAGATATGTAATATGTTTGTTTTATATCCATTTGTATAGTATATAAAGTAGTTTGGGGTTACCTTCGTCATTTTGTACGTGCTGTTATATGTCTGCACACCTCCAATTCTCGCACCTTCTGCTTAGTTCCATGCATTTGTTATTCATCCGCAGCCGTTTGTTTCGACTTCCTTGCCAAGTTCGCCCATTGTGCTTTATTCCATGACTATTATTTACGTCTGTTGCTAGTTCTTTTCATTTTTGTTTTTGTAGTGGCGTGTTTACGTTCGTTTACGTTGCTGGCATTACTGGACTATTTGCTTCGTTTATTCGCTGGATTCGCTGGTAGTATTTGTGTATTCTCTTTGGATACGAGGGAGTTTTGATAAGTCTCTATTTCTAAAGTGAAAATATAGTTTTTCTCAATAGAGATTCCAGATCTAGAAAGTCTATTCACATTTTTTTTCTCTTCGAGATATTTAACCATCTTTCAAAGTATTTGGCTTCGTAATCTAGCTCCGAGCTTCTTATACGCAGCATTGGGTTTGAAAACCGTCTCACTGATTTAAACCCAAAAAAAATCATGGGTCAGTATTCCTAAAGTTTTCCCAAGACTTCGTTAGATGTTTGGTAGAGTTTCTTTGCCAATTGTGGTCGTATCTTTCATCAGTTTGGAAGTTCTAATAGATGGTACTCCAAGAAAGATAGATCCTCTGGTTTCATCAATTTGGAAGTTGTGATGGATTGTTCCAGCGTTTCCATGATAAATTCCTCAAAACATAGATCGTCGATGTATTCTTAGAGAGACAGTCTTTTGATTTAGTCGTTTTATAAGTTCTTACTGATGAATAATGGTTTCAGAAGTTTGGAAGTTCTAATGAATTGTTCTAATGTTTTCAAGCTAAATCCCAAAAAACATAGTTCGATTTTCTCGAGATATTGATCCTCGGAAAGTCCGTTGATGTACTCTATTTTTACCATTTACTGGTCTGTAGGCAATATTTGCGAGACCCGTCCTTCACTAAAGTTAAGAAATTCTTAGTTTCGGAGGAAGTATCTCCAAATAGTTCGTCGAATAGGTCAATTGATGCCGGTGTTATAGGGGTGTGTTACGCGGGGAGTTCTTAACTGAACCTTAGATCTATTTACTCAATTCTTAAGCTTGTGGAATGTCTTTTTATGAAATCTTACAGGGTCTTCTCGGGTAACGAAATCTTTTTGGATGATCTAAACATCAAAACTTTCATATTCTTTTTAAATAATATCCTTTCATAAAATTCTTCGAGGTCAGCTGAGGTAACGAACTTTTGGATCACATGAACACCTCAAAATTCTCTTTAGAAGTCACAAAATCCGTGACTTATCTAATTCCCCTCGTAATTTATGCCACCACCAACTCATTCAACTCACGTGTCCATGTGCTTTCGAGCATCTATGTATGTTGTTGGGGAGAACGCTTCACTGCACGATGCTTATTCACCATGTGCCATTATATAAATATTGCCAAGCCAGTTTTGCACTTTCAACATACCATTACCGACATACAAATCCATTTTATGCTTCAAATTTTATTATCACAACGCGTTGCCACACCGTACCTAAGTTCAACAGCTTCGCAATCAACTCCAGGCGCTCATGTTTATATGTACATACATATGTATGTATGTGTGCGTGTGGCTCCTGCTTGGCCTGCAATACTCTTCGGCACTCTCTGTTTTGTTTTTATCTCGAACTTCTCTGTCTTTGCTGTGTAATGTTTCGCCATAAATTTGAAATGGTTTTTGTCTTCCTTTAGTTGTGTCTTATACATTTTTTTTCAGGGTTTCCTTCGCTTTGCTGTTGCTCTTACCACATAAATATTTTTGTTGTTTCAACATACCGCAGTGCCAAACATTCAATCTGCTGACGTCGCTGTCGCAGTCACTGTTGCCGTCGCCGTTCTCTTTGCCAGCCGCTGCTCTGTCAGTTCGGTGTGGCAAGTGTTGGTCTTCGCTCGTCGCAATGTCTATCCGTCTGTCTGTTTGTCTGTCCGCTCGGCTCTGCTTGTTGCGCTTAATATTGTTGATTTTGTTGCGTGTTAGTTATGTACTTGTTCAACTGGAACCATCGTTCTTCTTCGTCTTCTTCCTCCCGCTTAATCCATCTATCTGATTGCGTTTCTCTGTTTCTGTTTTTGTTTTTATTATATTGTTTTTGCTTTTCTTTGGGTTTGCCTTTCTTTTCTCATATTATTCAACATATGACAATATTGTCTACATCCTCCCTCTATTGCGGTGGTTTGTTTTCGTTTGTTGGTTTGACTTTTGGGACTTATGTTCTATCAATTACATTTGTATCTTTCTTCTTTTGTTGCTATGATTCTTTAGACAAGTTTAACCGATTTCTTTTTAAAGCTTTTGTTTTCTTTTCTACTTTTTGTTTTTGTAGTTCTTTCAAGTGTTAGTATCTTCTTTTCTTTTTGGTGAACTCGTAAATTTTCTTTGACAGCCCTACGATCCGCTTTTCGTATGAAGAATGGAAGAATCATTTATTTTAAGTAATTATAATAATTAAATATAGTACTGCCATTAGTACAAATAATGGGCCCATCGTTATAAGAATTGTTGTAAAATCAGACTGTCTCAATCTCCTTTTAATGGATGGTTATAATGTTTTCAAGGTAGATCCTCAAGAACATCCTTCTCTCAATCGCTCACTCATTCACTTTCCACTTGTTCATTTAACCGTTCTTTGTACTAGAATTTCGGGATACTTATCTGTACTAGATGAACTCTCAATTATATCTACATTCCTCTGAGCTATCCAGAACTCACTCTAAATCAGTCCTTTTACAAAAAGCTCAGATCCCGAAAGATATTTAGTTTTAGTCTCATCTTTATAGATACTCCAATTTGAAGATCTGCTAACCCTATGAGTTAGGTTAAAGACGGCAAGCTATACGATTTTCTCATCACGAAACTTACCTTCTTAAAACAAAAACAAACCGTCTCAGTGATCTAAACCCAAACAAATCATGGATCAGTATCAGTAAAGATTTCCAAAGACTTCGTTAGAGAGAGAGTAGATGGAAGAGTTTCTTGGACAAATGTGGTCGCTTCTTTCAGCTTTGAAGTTCTATTGGATGGTTGTAATGTTTTCAAGGTAGACCCCCAAGAACATCCTTCTCTCAATCGCTCCCTCATTCACTTTCCACTTGTTCATTTAACCGTTCTTTGTAATAGAATTGTGGGATACTTATATGTAGTAGATGAACTACTATACTATGTCTACATACCTCCGAGCTATCTAGAACCCATTACAATACAGCCCTTCTATGTAATGGTTCGTACGATCTGGTAACCCTATATGATAGGTTAAAGACTTTTGTTTACGATTTTCTATTCACGAAACTTCCCTTCTTAAAACAAAAACATATCGTCTCACTGTTGATGAGAGTGTTTAATGTAGACATAGATTCATAGGATATGTTTGATCGATGAAAAGTTAAGTGGTCTTCCATTGTGAAGACTTATTATGGAGGCACAGAATACATACACATTTGGTTACTGATGAATGACATCCAAGATTACTTCAAAGAAAATGCAACAAAAATTTGCTCTTCCCAACTATCTACAGTTGTCCGACCTAATTCATAAATAACTACATAAATATTGCACTAAATCCTCGAAATTTCACTTCTGGTGTTACGGACAAACAGTTCAGGTGTCATCCTATAGTTACAGAGGCTTTGCTTGTCACAACAAGTGACACAACAACAACTAGCAATGAAACTTAATATTAGCTTATCTACTTACACTAGTATTCTACATAAGTGTGTATTTATATATATTTACACAGTACTTGGAAATAATTCGCTGAAAAAAGAAAAAAATAACTGTACAGATAAGATAGTAATCTAACAACCGTTATACAAAATCACATAAAATGTCATTTAACCTCAAGTTAAGCACTAAGTGTCTAATAAGCAACACGCATTTCAAATACTCTAATCGACGATAATAAATACTGATAAGACATAGTACTAGGCGTTGGACAACAAAAAAGTTAGAAAAAACACTTGAATATGTAAAAAATGTAAAAAATACATCGACTTTTGTAGATCTAATAAAAATTAGAAAAGGATGGTTAAGGATAGAGAAGGAAAGAAAAATACAAGAATGGATTACACTAGTCTAAACTCCTGACTATATACAGTTCCATTTGCGCTTAATGGTAAATTGGAGTCTAAAGGCTGAGATCATTATGAAGCTTAATGATTCGAATAATGTAGCAAATCCTAGATGTAATTCGACTCCTTATTAAGACTTACCTAAGGACACAATTTTTCTGGCATTACTGCCTTAGAGACCTTCTATTGAAGAATCTATTCTTAAAACATGACATCGAAATCAGGAAGTTCTGTCATAACTATGGTAAGGGGCATTTCAACATCTCATATAACCAATTTAAGGGGATATATCAACTCCCATTAGGTTTCAATGATTCATGAGAACGACAAAAGATTTTCGTCCAGGTCTTCATGGTAAGAGTGTATATTTTTTCATTTCAGAACTACCAAATTATTTCACGGTTTCCAAGTAGAATTCGATCTTGTGGATCAAACATCAAATAAGAATTGTCTTATTTTTGATATTATCAACATTTCTAATAAAAAAACAAGTAAGGAAGGGCTAAGTTCGGGTGTAACCGAACATTTTATACTCTCGCAATTTATTTATTTAACTTTATTTATATTATATAATACACAATTTGACCCACATATTCGTCATATATATTGTATAAAGTCCATTGAAAGTTGGAAACCCTAATATTAGGTTAGAAGTACCGAGGTCCTCATGTTCGATATATGGGGCCTTGACAACCTATGGCCCGATTTCGGCGCTTTTTAGAATGGGGCTGCCACACTATTAACATAGTATTTGTGCAAAGTTCTGCATCGATATCTTCACTAGTACTTACTTTATATATTGTAAAGTAAACGATTCAGATTGTCTTAAAAGTTCTGGTATATAGGAAGTAGGCGAGGTTGTGAAGCGATTTGGCCTATTTTCACAACATATCATTGGGATGTAAGGAAACTATTATAAACCAAGCTTCATTGAAATCGGTCGAGTAGTTCCTGAGATATGGTTTTTGACCCATAAGTGGGCGACGCCACGCCCATTTTCCATTTTGTAAAAAAATCTGAGTGCAGCTTTCATCTGCCATTTCTTATGTGAAATTTAGTGTTTCTGACGTTTTTCGTTAGTGAGTTAACCCACTTTTAGTAATTTTCAACCTAACTTTTGTATGGGAGGTGGGCGTGGTTATTATCCGATTTATTTCATTTTTGGACTGTATTAGGAAGTGGCTAAAAAAAACGACTGCAGGAAGTTTGGTTTATATAGCTCTATTGGTTTGCGAGATATGTATAAAAATCTTAGTAGGGGGCGGGGCCACGCCCACTTCCCCAAAAAAGTTACATCCAAATATGCCCCTTCATAGTGCGATCCTTCATACCAAATTTTATTTCCATAGCTTTATTTATGGCTTAGTTATGGCACTTTATGTGTTTTCGGTTTTCGCCATTTTGTGGGCGTGACAGTGGTCCGATTTTGCTCATTTTCGAAAGCAACCTTCCTATGGTGCCAAGGAATATTTGTGCCAAGTTTCGTCAAGATATCTTAATTTTTACTCAAGTTACAGCTTGCACAGACGGACAGACGGACAGACGGACGGACGGACAGACATCCGGATTTCAAATCTACTCGTCACCCTGATCACTTTGGTATATATGACTCTATATCTAACTCGTTTAGTTTTGGGTGTTACAAACAACCGTTAGGTGAACAAAACTATAATACTCTCTAGCAACTTTGTTGTTGCGAGAGTATAATAAAATTGCTCTATATACAGACGTATCTCGTCTCACCAAGTTTTAAACGTTCTGGTTTGCTTATTTTTTTCGGAAAGTATCTTACCGATTCTGTACTTTTATTACCTAATAAGACGCAATTGTGTCATATCACTTGGCGACATCTGATTCGTTGAGAATTGTAAGGCCTCTTTGGAAAGAACATTTTGCCCTCACCGTATTACCGTATTCAACAACTCTTGTGCAGATAAGCCTCAAGTGAGCTCCGCCTTCTTCCCACTCGACTGATTTGAATTCCACGAAATATTCCAGCTTATTGTTATCTACAATATAAGATTCGTCTCTCTAATAAAAGGAGTTGAGACTGGTCACTGATTGATTGCAGTGATTGGAGTTATCTGAATAACAGTGTGGTGGAGTCATCTCGGTACTTATGTATATAGCAGTAATTCTCGTCCACAGAAGCAAGGGACGTTTAAAACGAATATTTTCTATCAAAGCGATTCATTTGGACTTTTGTTTCTCGAAAACGCCAAAGAAGCTCTATCCAGTTATTACAAAAAACTTAAAAAAATTCTTATAATTGTAGCCAAGCAACAATTTTCTCACACTCCCTCACTCGCTTACTGCGTAATTCTCAACCAGCTTAACGAAATACGACACTTCCGTTAAGTACAAGTCTAAACAATGGAGAATATAAAAAATAGCACGCACTAATGAAAAAAAAATCTTGAACTTGAACTTTTGCCATCATTAAATAAATAAAAAATGAGCCAATTGCGTTGAAATAAAACCGAAAATGGCAACAACAACAAAGAGAACAAAAAACGAAAACTGCGACAATGTGTTTTTGGGGCTGAAGTGTATAAAAAATAAATTAACCAAACACGCAAAGCACGAAAGCGTTGTGAAAATAAAACACACCAAATCGAACAGCAAAAATCATAAAAAAGGTGCTCAAGTTAAATTGTGCGGAGCCATAGTGGCTGAGCTAAAAATAAATGCGTCGAACACGCTCGGAATGAAATAATATGTTTTATATAGAGGAGAAGGTGAGTGTGGAGGGTTAATAATAAATACAAAAAGAAATAAAATAAAAATGAAAAACCAATAATTATTTTCTTGACAACAAAGAATTGAAGCGTTCAAAAGGAATTGAGCAGTGAAATTGAAAATCACAAACCAAATTAAGCAGGTGGCGAGAGTAAGCAGGTGTGAAGCGGAAGAGAGAGAGAGAGAGAGTAATACTAAGTAAAAGCAAATCATTATTTAAGTTCTAAAAAATAAAAAAAAAATAAATAAATTGGTCACAAAAGATAGCATTATGCCCAGCAGCGTGATAATGTCACAGCTGACTGATAATCATTATGAGCACACAAAACAAACAACAACCAAAAACGAAGTAATAAAACCCCCAAACAAAGAAAAAAATTATAAAAAATTACAACAATACTACCACAACAACAAAAACACCAACCAAACGACGAGCTGAATTGTCCAAAAAACGAACTACAATACTGTAATAGCAACAACAAGTGACTATAGCAACAAAAAATACTTAACAAATACTATATATTTTATATATCTGTATATCTGTCACTTAGTATGTTTGTAATGTCACCCACTTAGCCGCAATTGATTACATTTACAAACAACAACAATAACAACACCGAAATGTAATGGAAGGGAATTCCCTCTCTCAGCGTGTGACAGCCATGGCGTGATGACGAAAACAGCAAATTTAGAGCGTCAAAAAACCAATTTAAGAGGTGGGCACATGGCAGTCAACACAAATGAATGGCGCAGATACGCATACAAACACAGTTTTCCGAAGCAGCACGATTTGTTTTAAGAGAGTCACTCATTTTTGCCGCTCTTTCGTTGTAAGCGTTTCTCTTACATTTCACTTATTTTTGCTCTTTTGCATTCGTACTTTTGTTTGTAGTTAGTCAGTTGTGCGCTAAAGTCAATGTAATTTCGTTAAACTGATGGATAATTGGAGCGTTAATGATGCTCTGTGGTGATGTTGAGAGCTGAAGGGAATAAGTTCAAATTTTGGGGTTTTGATAGTAACAACTTTTTCAAATATGGAATAGAAATATAAGTCGATTGAGTTTGGAAAATGGACGTGGTGTCGCCCACTTATAGGTCAAAAAACATATCTCAGAGCCCACTCGATCGAAAATGAAATATGAACGGATTCGGTTCACAACCACGCCTATTTCCCATATATAACTCAATTTTGATTTCCATCTGATTCCTTCACTTTATAATACATTAGGAGCCAATAAAGATGGCGGTATTAAACTAAAAAATTCTCGAGATCAGACTATAGCTTTTCAAGATCTCTGATATCGAACATGAAAAACTCAGTGCCTACGGGTAATTTTTCACCGAAAATATTGGTAAATCTCTCAGTTATTTTAATTTAATTCAGAGCGAACCTTTTTCTTCTAATAGTGTTTCTCTGCAACAAAAATGCTTAAAATCGGCTCATAACTTCTCCTAGCTCGCTTATCCCTTATATTCGGATTATCAAACTTCCGTTGGGCTTTATACCGCATATATCGGTTAATATGTGAGATATCTTAGTAAAATTAAGTGAGCATATAGTCATGGATATAGTGTACTTTGGTGGTAAAAATTAGTGAAATCGGTTCAGGAAGCCCTCCTGTATCATGATTTTCGTTATTCTATTTGACTTTAATATATGGGTCAAATTGTGTTATCTTTATAAAATTTCATCAATAAATTGCGAGAGTAAAAAATATTCGATTGCACCCGAAATTAGGCTTTCCTTATTTGTTTAAATTAATTCTCACACTATTTTTTCTTTAAGGGGTCAGAGACACGATAAATGACAATCAATCGGAGAAGAAAAATTAGTTTTATAAATAGAAAATCCTGGGCCTGATAGAATCTATTTTTTTATCAAAAATTTACAAAATTTCGGGCTCAGGAATTTTTTCTAGAATTTTTAATTGGTCTTAAAAAATCGAAATTAAAAAAATCCTTCGATCAATATTATGTATTCTATAGCTTTATAAATTTCATTAAAATCTATTGAGCGGTTACATATGTCACCAGTTCAAAAAACATAGTTTTAAGAAAACCGCATGGATGACAATAGAACCTAAGAAACCGGTTGTTTGCAGCTGTCGCTAGCTACATGCACCCGAGGGTTTTTGGAGTGCCCAAGCGCTCTTTGTTATTTATCAAATATTTCGAAAATTAAATATAGGCTCAACTTCAAATGTTCAGAGAATATTTTTAAGATATTACACTTAACGATTAAGATATTACTTTAACGAAAATTGATATTTTGAAAATCCTGACTATCCCTACCCATTGAAACTGTTAGAAATTATTAATATACTATACTGGTGCCTACATTCAGGCGCGGCAGTTAAATTTGAGCGAAGACATATACCGAATGTGGGTAAATTAGTTTTTTCATGTGTTATACTTAAATTTCGAAAAATCCAGATTAAATATACGTTTTCTAGACGCTATTTTATATAGCATTATAATAGATATATTACAACTTTTTTCATGAAGTGAATTAAAAGTAGTGGTAATAATATAGAAGATTCTTCAAATTATTTCAAGAAAAAAAGATCAGGTTAATTTAAGAAGAAGATCATTTCTTCGATAAATTATCGTGAGATACCAGACATAATTCAACAGTAATTTATTATATTAATTTTAATTAGAAAAATATCAAATTTAAAATCCTCTTCCATTCAAAAGATTTCAACTTATCTCTACCCTCTTTGCCATTATACTATTTCAAAATGTATGTTATATAAAACTGTTAAAAATTAGTTCCCTTAGTTAATCACAGTATACGGTAAAATCTACTTTTTTCTGGATATTGGACCAAACTAATTATTTTCCGTCAGATTGAGTCATAAGTAAAAAAAGTGTATACTTCGCTTGTCGAATTTAACCTCCAAAATCGAAATAATTGGCTTCGAAGCTCGAAAAAATAACCTTTTAAAATTATTAGTTATTGGATATAGCTACTAAAAAATCCAAAATATGGATAAAATCTAAATTTTCTACTAAATTCAATGTTAATAATGTTTTCATTGAAGAGCTTTCCCTCGCAACGCTGCATGTCTTTTAGCGCTAAACACAAATATAGAGTAAGTGCTATGTGTGAACGCCGCCAGCGCGAACGAAAACGAGGCACTAATCAGTTATTAAATAAAATAACAATAAATTTTTAAAGCAAGCCGCCGCCCGTATTAATATGCACAGCTAAGCATAGGCTTCCACATATGCACGTAAATGCTTATAGATATTATTATCACATTTATATATGTATATGTAGATAAAAAAAAGCAACGGCAATGCCATAACAATGTGTATTTAATATATTTTAATATACATGATAATCGTTAAGCCATCACGATTTAGATACACTTATTGCGATAACGGTGATAACTTTCCAAGTGAGTGCCTCCAAACGTGAATGTACATATATGTGTATATATGTATATAATTTGTATATATATTTTATACTATGTATATATGTATGTATTTTTGCGTTGTTATATTTATTATTCGTTTGTGAATATTTTCATTTTTTTCATACAATTTTTTGCGATTGTTTGCGTGTCAATGTTTTCTGCATTAGTCACGTAGCCGACATTACGCACAATATGCAATGCTCATAAGTAGATTCCGCAATGTACGTATGTGCATAATTATGTACATATAAATATGTACATAATATACATATGTATATAAATATATAAATATATACAAACACTCTTATGTAAATATAGTTGTTGCTTGAAAGCGCGCCCTATTGGGTCGTCAGTAGACTCCAGTCGCTTTGTTGTCACGCTAGAAAACTTTTACGAGTAGTTCATTTGTGTTTATTATTATTGTAATTTGGGGCATTTTTTCTTCTTTTCTTTTTTGCTATAATATTTTCTATCTTTGACATTAGTTTCAAACGCACAGTGGAAGCTTTTTCCTTAGCGATTAAGGCTTTAAGTGATATTATGTAGAAAAACTTGTTGCTGTTTTTTAGTCGAAATATCGGTATCTGGGACTTCTTACGCAAGATCAGTATGGACCGATATATAAGGTATAAGGACAACTAGGAATTCAGATATGTATATATTCAGTATAGTGAGGCTATAGAAAGTTTTGGACCGATTACAACTTATACATTAAACTAAAAAATATTCAAGATAATATTTCGTATTATTTTCTTATACGCTCAATTAATTTGGCTAAAATATCGCACATATTAACCAATACAAACATATACGCGGAATAAAGCCCATCGTATTTTTGAAAAACTTATAATTAGATATATGGGAGCTAGGATATGTTATGACCCATTTTAATAATTTTTGGAACAGAGACACACTTTTAGAAGAAAAAATTTTCCTCTGAATTACATTAAATTATCTGGGAGATTTACCAATATTTTCGGTTAAAATTTATCCTTAGGCGCTGAGTTCAACATGTTCTATATCTGGGGCCTTGAAAAGTTATAGTCCGTTTTCGACAATTTTTTCACAAGTGAAGCCAGAGATGATATGCACTATTTGTGTAAAGTTTTATTCCGCTATCTTCATTGGTTCCTTATGGGTAATTTTGTAAAAAAATCTGAGTACAGCTGCCATCTGCTATTTTTTCTGTAAAATTTAATGTTTCTGACGTTTTTCGTTAAGGAGTTAACCCACTTTTAGTCATTTTCAACCTAACCTTTGTATAGGTTATTATCCATTTTCAACTATTTTCATGGTGTGTGGTGGTGTACGTAAGAAAACCGACTGCAGAAATTTTAGTTTATATAGCTTTATTGGTTTGCGAGTTAAATATAAATAACAGATTTGTGGGCGGGGCTACGCCCACTGTCCCAAAAAAAATACACCTAAATATGCCCCTTCCTAGTGCGATCCTTTATTCCAAATTTTACTTTTATAACTTCATTTATGGCTTAGTATTGACACCTTATGTGTTTTTGGTTTTCGTCATTTTGTGGGCGTGGAAATGATGCGATTCCGTCCTCCCTCTCATGGACCCAATGAATATTTGTACCAAGTTTCGACAAGATATATTAATTTTTACTCAAGTTACAGCTTGCACAGACAGACAGACCAACAGACGGACTGACAGACAGACGGACAGACGTACGGTCGGACAGACATCCGGATTTCAAATCTACTCGTCACCCTGATCACTTTGGTATATATGACTCTATATCTCACTCCTTTAGTTTTAGGTGTTACAAACAACCGTTATGTGAACAAAACTATAATACTCTCTTAGCAAATTTTGTTGCGAGAGTATAAAAAATGTGTGTTAGACACGTGCAATAGATAATAGATAACAGATAGAAAAACAACTAGGCAATCTATTCCCTTTAATAACTATCAGATAGAACATAGTATATACATATATATACATAATATGTATAATAATGAAACGTTTATAGAAAAAAGATAATAGATAATAAACAAATGATAAATATTGAGCGATAATAAGTACTTCTTTGACAAAAGAATGTATTTACAATAGATAATGGATAATGTGTAATAGATAATATAAAATAACTGTTATGAAATTGCATATAGTGTTTCATTAACAAGGAATATAGTTGTATTTATATTATTAGCTGAAAGACTATATCTGAAATAAAATAGTAAGAACTAATAAAAAATTAAACTAAATTGAAATTTTTAACTCAGGTGGCAACTCTTAAAAACAATTTAACCAATTTTTTCTGACTCAAGAATATATGTCTTGAACTTTATAACAATTTGATACCTATGGTGTAGAGTTTGTAATTTTATCCAGGTCTTAAAAACTCTCATTGAAGACTGACAAAACTCGAGAACTCCTCGAGCGATTTGAATGAAATTTTTAATTCATTCGAAATAGTCTATGTATGTTTAATATGTGCAAGTTGATGAAGCGGTGGTTATAAAGAAAATGTATTCTGATTTGTTGCATTTAATTAATATGAAATGTATAGAATGAAAATAAATATACACATTAAATTAAAAGTGATATAGAGCAATTCTCAAAGATATGTTTTTTGAAATGTTAACTCGAAAACCGCTCACAAGATTTTGATGAAATTTATACAGCTTTTAAAATACATAATAATCCAAAGCCTGATCGAAGCTTCTTTTTCAAAAATTTCGATTTCTTAACTGTTGATTTTTTTACGAAAATCTAGAAAAAAATTACCTGAGTCCTCCATTTTGTTAATTTTTGAAAAATAAAAACACAAAAGTTTCGATCAGACCCAAGATTATATATTTATAAAAATAATTTGTCCTATCCAATTTATTTTAGATGAATCTCCAAGGACTTATGATTGTCAAGGCAAGGACCTTTGTTAGGAATTGAGTCAACCCAAACAGCTATAACTTTGCAAATTATTATTTTTTTTTTTTCAAATATTCGTGACTTCAAGTCAAAACATTGTGTAATAATGCCATATTATTACCGCCCACCGTATTGAAAAACCTATAATTAGGTATATGGGAGCTAGGAGATGTTATGACCCAATTTTAATAATTTTTTTAACAGAACACTATTAAATTATCTGAGAGATTTACCCAAATTTTCGGTTAAAATTTACCCTTAGGTGCTGAGTTCAACATGTTCAATATCTGGGCCCTTGAAAAGTTATGGTCCGTTTTCGACAATTTTTTCACAAGTGAAGTCAGAGATGATATGTACTATTTGTGTAAAGTTTTATTCCGCTATCTTCATTGGTTCCTTATGTATACATGATCAAGTGAAGGATTCAGATGGAATTAAAAATTGAGTTATATGGGAAGTAGTCGTGGTTGTGAACCGATTTCGCCCATATTTCACCCGTGTCATCAGGGTATCAAGAAAGTGTTAGATATCTATTATTATATTTAATTTCATTAAAATCTGTCAAGTAGTTCCTGAGATATGGTTTTTGACCCATAAGTGGGCGATGTCACGCCCATTTTTAATTTTGTAAAAAAATTTGAGTGCAGCTTTCTTCTACTATTATTTCTGTGAAATTTAGTGTTTCTGTCGTTTTTCGTTAGTGAGTTAACCCACTTTTAGTAATTTTCAACCTAACCTTTGTATGGGAGGTGGGCGTGGTTATGATCCGATTTCTTTCATTTTTGGACTGTATTAGGAAGTGGCTAAAAAAAACGACTGCAGAAAGTTTGGTTTATATAGCTCTATTGGTTTGCGAGTTATATATAAATAACCGATTTGTAGGCGGGGCCACGCCCACTACCCCAAAAAAACTTCACCCAAATATGCCCCTTCCTAGTGCGATCATTTGTTCCAAATTTTACTTTTATAACTTCATTTATGGCTTAGTTACGACTCTTTATGTGTTTTTGGTTTTCGGCATTTTGTGGGCGTGGTAATGGTCGCCCATTTTCGAAAGCAACCCTCTCACTGCCCCAAGGAATATGTGTTCCAAGATTCATTAGGCTATCTTAATTTTTACTCAAGTTACAGCTTGCACAGACGGACGGACGGACAGACAGGCATTCGGATTCGAACTTTACTCGTCACCCTGATCACTTTGGTATATGTGATCTTATATCTAACTCGTCTAGTTTTAGGTGTTACAAACAACCGTTATGTGAACAAAACTATTATACTCTCTAGCAACTTTGTTGCGAGAGTATAAAAATACGGAAAATTCTAATTTTTTCGTGGCTCTGACTACCACTAAGCTCTGACTACCACTAATGCCTTAACCATCTTTCGAACAACTTGAGAAACAAATAACTGATGACCTATATTCAAAAAGAATCGAAATGCAGGTCATTTATTTACAAAGAAAAACTAAATTCTCCTATAGCACAGCGCGTGCGAAAAAATTCGAGCGAAATGAAAAGTGAAAACAATGTGCAATGAGAAGTAAATAAACAACAAATCGATATATTTTCAGTGCAACAATCACTTAATGAACAACGAAAGTGACAAGCAAAACGCGCCACTTAAACATTAAATGCCAGCGAGAATTATGCTGAGCTAAAATTTAATAGATTTAAAGAGCATATTTGCACATGAGTGCAACATATAAATATATATATGTGTGTGCAAATTTATGTTCGTAAATTAAAACATTTTTATTAACCTGTTGATCCACTTAAACTACATAGGCACCTACATACTTGCATATGTATATATATACTGTCATACACACCTTCAATGTCGTTCTAAAATTGTTTTTGCACATTAGCATAGCAACACACTTGCATGGAAAATAGCTTGCAGCTTGCTATCAGACAACGGGGCGTATACGCAACATTTTATTTTCATTCTTTTTTGACACATTTAAGCTGCTCTGCACATTTGTTGCATTAATTTGGCTTTAATATGCGCGTGTTTGTGTATTTTTTATACTCTCGCAACAAAAGTTGCTAAGAGAGTATTATAGTTTTGTTCACATAACGGTTGTTTGTAAGTCCTAAAACTAAACGAGTTAGATATAAGGTTATATATATCAAAATGATCAGGATGACGAGACGAGTTGAAATAGCTTGGAACTCATATTCCTTGGCACCCTGAGGCGGTTGCTTTCGAAAATGGGCAAAATCGGACCATTGCCACGCCCACAAAATGGCGGAAACCAAAAACCTATTAAGTGTCATAACTAAACCATTAATAAAGTTATAAAAATAAAATTTGGAACATAGGATCGTATTAGGGAGGGGCACATTCGGATGTAATTTTTTTTGGGAAAGTGGGCGTGACCCCGCTCTCAAATAGGTTTTTTGGATATAACTCGCAAACCAATAAAACTATATAAACCAAACTTTCTGCAGTTGTTTCTTTTAGCCGTTTTCTTATACAGTCCAAAAATGAAAGAAATCGGATAATAACCACGCCCACCGCCCATACAAAGGTTAGGTTGAAAATTATCTAAAGTGCGTTAACTCACTAACGAGAAACGTCAGAAACACTAAATTTTACAGAAGAAATGGCAGATGAAAGCTGCATTCAGATTTTTTTACAAAATGGAAAATGGGCGTGGCATCGCCCACTTATGGCCAACAACCAACTACTCGACAGATTTCAATGAAAATCGGTACATAATACCTTCTTGACACCGTGATGACACATGTGGCAAATTAATGAAATCGGTTCATAACCACGACTACTTTCCTTAAAACTCAATTTTTAATTCCATCTTATTCCTTCACTTTATAATGTAAACATAAAGAACCAACGAAGATAGCGGAATGAAACTTTACACAAATAGTGCATATCATCTCTGGCTTCACTTGAGAAAAAAGTGTCGAAAACGTACCATAACTTTTCAAGGTCCCTGTTATCGAACATGTTGAACTCTGCGCTTTAGGGCAATTTGTACCGAAAATATGGATAAATCTCTCTGATAATTTAATGTAATTCAGAGGAAATTGTTTTCTTCTAATCGTGTGTCTTTGTTCCAAAAAATATTAAAATCGGTTAATGAAATCTCCTAGCTCCCATATACCTAATTGTAGGTTTTTCAAAAATACGGTGGGCTTTAATCTGCATATATGTATTGGTTAATATGTGAGATATCTTAGCGAAATTAAGTGAGTGTATAGTCTTGGATATAGTGTACCTTGCTGGTGAAAATGAATGAAATCGATTCAGGAATTACCTCAGCCCTCATACACTATATAGGACGATTTTCGTTATTCTATTCAACTTTATGCCGAATATATGGGTAAATTTGTGTGTTATGTAAAAAAAAATTTCTTCAATGAATTGCGAGATATAAAATATTCGGTTGCACCCGAACTTAGCCTTTCCTTACTTGTTTTGCTTTGGATTTGTTTACATGATTTTTATATATTTGTGGTCATATGTTCTTGTCGAATTCATTTCTTAAAAATCAATTGTTTCTTTGCTTTTTTTTTTGTAAATATTTCCTCGAAGCTTTGATCGAAATGTTATGACAACAAATAATTTTTGATTGAGCAACTTTTCATTTACGAATTTCTGTAAAAAAAATGTTGTTGAAGATTTTTTTCTATTTTTTTTGCATTTATAATCAACAAGTTTACACTATCTAATAATTATTGACGTAGGGTAGTCCAGTATAACAATGTACGTATGTCATAAATATACGGGGATTAGGTATTTCGTCAAGTGGTTTACACTCTACTTTATCTGAAGTAGGAATGCCATACGATAATATTTATTTGTGTGACGCATTCTTCAACTTTTCAAGTACTGAAATCATTTTTTCACAAATAACAATAAAGATGATGAAATCGACTGAGTATTTAAAAACAAAAATAATACTATGTGGATTTAAGGAGTAAGGGTAGTCAGGATTTTCAAAAAATACATTTTTTGCATATTCGTTAAGTGCAATATCTTAAAATTAGAAAAATTAAATTAAATAAAAATTCTTAGAAAATTTGAAGTTTATCCAATAATTTCTTTTTGAGTTATTCGACAAATAAACTTATGTGTTTTGAACTGAACAAAGGGTTTATTTTTTCAAAAATTTCAATTTTTAAGACTAATTAACTGTTAATTTTTTCCCGAAAATCAAGAAAAAAAATTCCCGAGGCCGCAGGTTTGTTAATCTTATCCGATAGATTTTAGATGAAACTCCAAACTCTTCGTATGAACCTTTTTTTGGAACTGGGTCAACACAAATAGCTATAACTTTGGAAATTATAATTTTTTTTTCAAATTTTCGTGATATTAAGTCAAAACATTGTGTAATAATGCCAAAATTACAGAAAATTAACATTTTTTTGTGTCTCTACTCTACCCCTAACTTTGTAAATAAAATGAATTTGAAATATTCAAAAGAAGAAGAATTTTAGTATGTAGGCCTAATGGGCAACATAAATAAAGATGAACCGGAAATGGGCTAAACTTTGAAGAAGGGATATTTTCGAGGCAATAAAAATAGAATTTATTCATTTATTAATTTAATAATAATTTAATAATATTAATACAGTAGAACTTCCATAACTCGAACGCTTGAATTGGCAAAAGTTTTAATGAAAATTCCATAACACGTAGTCTCTCAAACTCAAAGTGTTTTTGTGGATTATGGTGATTCGAGTTAGAGAAGTTCCACTGTAATTGGTTTGTGATTACTTGAGTGATAAATATGATGCTGTTGAATATAGTAGTATAAGTGCATCAAATAGTTTTATGTAGTCTTAGATTCAATATTAAAATTTTTTCCTTAGGATTATCTGTATCATTCTTGTGTGGATTGAGTTTTTCAGGCTTTCCCTAAAATACGCTACCTTCAAGAAAAACAAAACTAATTATATTAGTTTATTACAAAAAAAGTAAACAGGTGGCAACCCTTCTCAAATAATTTTTTAACTGTAAACCATGCAATACATATGAAGTTTGACAGTCATATTTCAATAATTCATTTGTTGTAACAGTTTCATTTAACTAAAAATTTTGAACAGGTGGCAACCTATCAACTTTTCTCTTCCATACACTGAATTCAAGATCCAGAAGAGATATTGAAATTGTTGCAGATTCACTCTGTTGATGGGCACAATACTTTGAAAGTGACGAAATTTTGTTGCGCAACACAATTTCGTTGCAGTTAAGCGATTTTATTTCCGTGTTTTAAGGAAATTTACTTCAAAAATAAATATCTTTTTTATTATAATTTTTATAATTATCTTGTGATAGGTCAAAAGTTCATCACTCGTATATACTTAAAGGTACATATGTATTGACTTATGTAATTATGTAAGCTTCTGATCGCATTATGATAAGAATAGCCCTAACATGTAATTTATTGTCTTGCTAAGTGAAACATATTTTGCAATTATGAATATATGTATGTATGTATGTATAAATAAATATGTAATAACCCTGCCAGCCAGGCCTAACCACTTTCCCCTCATGTTTCTTCAATTACTAACACCAACGCACACGTTTGGGTTGTTTTGTTTTTGTATTCGTACGTGTGAGGGGAATAGTGGTTAAAAAACTCACAAGCAGCTATGCTGGCCTATGGCGAACTCACCACTTTTTTACCACTTTTGTGGGTTTAAAAAACTTCGGTTTAACCAGCTTTTTCACCACCTTTGGCTGGCAGGGAAGCTATAAAAATTCACGATAAAGAAATAATGAAAATGAAATAAAAATGTCTTACACAGCAAACGCCCATGTAAAGTGGCGGTCAAAGTCTACTTATGCCAGCCGGTACAACAACAACGATAACAAACAGAAATAAAAGCACTAAAGTAAGCTGGCGGCGCGCATGCTTGGGTGTATGACATTTACATATGCATATGAGCACGCATGCATGTACTTATGTATATATTTATTAGATCACAATATTGTATATAAACATACGCATACATTTGCATGCACATTTTCACTAATCGTTGCAATGGGAACTACATATATACATATGTATGTATGTCTATTTAATTCTACATGTGACGGCGCATGGGCCATTCCGGCGCAACAACAGTCGCGCCAACAGAACACCAACAAACCAGCAAACATGCAGCAGCAACAACAACCGTCGACTCAGCGAATTGGGTTGACATGCCGCAATGACAAACTGTCGCAATTGCAATTCGCAAATCGCAATTTGTAATTTGCATTCGCTGCTCGTTCGTTTCGTTCGTCTGTACGTTTGGTTGGTGTTCCGTTTGCTAGTGTGTGTGTTTGCGCTCGCATTCCGCACATTGCGGCGACAATGCGACTCCCGCAGCTGTTAAGCGGCAATAACACAACACACAGCAGCGATTATTGTAAAATGTAAAATGAAACTAACAGCAAAGAGCAAATAAAATACAGAAATAGAAAAAATGCAAAAAGTGCAAAATCAAACAACAACAATAAGAATACAAGTTGCATGCACGATGGGCGTACATACTGTAATGGGAGTATATATGTATATACATAGATACATATGTATTAGACTCTGTATGCTTACATATTCAAATTTATTATTTCGTTATTATATGCACAAATATATAATATTCCATACAACATATTTGCATTACATTTTATTGGCATTACATATTTTTGCAACACTTCCTGACACTTATAACTGTCACTCATGTCTAGAACACTCGATTAATTTCAATCACGACTGAATGGACATAGTTCGAATAATTGTCCATATTAAGCATAACTAATAATCGCTTATTATCGATAATTTCATTAAGTTATCGAAGATCTTGATAACTGAAATATCGATTATATTTTCATTTTTTGTAAAAAAAATAACGAAATTGTGACGAAAATGTGATGTAAACCAAGTGATTTAACATAGATAATTATATAAAGCTATCGGAGAATTCGATATAAATACTTATGAATATCGATTATTTTTCAATCTTTTGTTAAAAAATAAGGTATGATTAGCAAAACGTGGTATATAACTATATAACTCTATTATTTTCGATAACTATGTTAAACAAGTAAGGAAGGGCTAAATTCGGGTGTAACCGAACATTTTATACTGTCGCAATTTATTTATTTAACTTTATTTATTTATATTATATAATACACAATTTGGCCCACATATTCGTCCGATATATGGTTTAAAGTCCATTGAAAGTTGGAAACCATAATATTAAGTTAGATGCACCGAGATCCTCGTGTACGATATATGGGGCCTTAAAAACCTAGGGTCCGATTTCGGCGATTTTTAGAATGGGGCTGCCACACTATAAACATAGTATTTGTGCAAAGTTCTGCACCGATATCTCCACTACTGCTTACTTTATATATTGTAATGTAAACGATTCAGATCGTCTTCAAAGTTCTGCTAAAAAGGAAGTAGGAGTGGTTGTGAAGCGATTTGGCCTATTTTCACAACATATCATTGGGATGTAAGGAAACTATTACAAACCAAGTTTCATTAAAATCGGTCGAGTAGTTCCTGAGATAAGGTCTTTGACCCATAAGTGGGCGATGCCACGCCCATTTTCCATTTTGTAAAAAAATCTGAGTGCAGCTTTCATCTGCCATTTTTTATGTGAAATTTAGGTTTTCTGACGTTTTTCGTTAGTGAGTTAACCCACTTTTAGTAATTTTCAACCTAACCTTTGTATGGGAGGTGGGCGTGGTTATTATCCGATTTCTTTTATTTTTGGATTGTATTAAGAAGTGGCTTAAAAAGAAACGACTGCAGAAAGTTTGGTTTATATAGCTCTATTGGTTTGCGAGATATGTACAAAAAACCTATTTGGGGGCAGGGCCCACGCCCACTTCCCCAAAAATATTACATCCACATATGCCCCTTCATAGTGCGATCCTTCATACCAAATTTTATTTCCATAGCTTTATTTATAGCTTAGTTATGGCACTTTATGTATTTTCGGTTTTCGCCATTTTGTAGGCGTGGCAGTCTCAATATATCGATATTTTATTACCTTGAACAAATGCAGCCTGAAAACAACACTAGCTTATGTATAAAAACTACAGCAAACAATTACAACAATTAGTATTGCTTAATAATCGGAAATTCTACAACATCGATAAACGTAATCAAATAAAGCTGAAGGAAATTATCGATAATATTTAACTGTAACCGTGACCAAATATGAGATAAAATCTAAATTACAGTAATATAATATAATCGAAGTTCAAAAATATCCATAAATATTTATTGATAATATAATATTATGTTTAAAATATGAAGACTTCACTGTACATTGGAAAGCAAACAATTTGAACAACCAAAGAAAGTGGTGACTCCTTAGCTTTAAAATGCACTATACAAATATTATACATAAATACATTCTAGGTTTAACAGCAGCACAGTAATATTTCTTGATAAGCGTCGAATGAGCGCACTTTTTACGCAAAAGCTTATCGCTTCTAGGAAAATTGTATGATGATACTATGAACGGACGGACCATACATGTTCGCATAGAGAATAAAAATATTCAAAACAAAATCTTTAAGCGTGACTTATTATGTATGAATATTCGTAGAAAACCATTTATATGACGATTATTGTTGTTGACTTTTATAGAAAGCATACAAATATTGAGAATGTACTTTGCACACTCATCGCTGATAAAGGCTGATAACAACGATACATTAAGAAGAAAGCTCAATTATAAAAAGAAAATATAAATAACAATTAATGATGATCGATTGTTTGAAGTTAAAAAGTAATACCTCTCAGATCTAAATGATCTACATAGAAGATTTTATTATTTAAAGAAAAAAGGAAGAAAGATTAGTAGTAATCGATGATAATCGATTATATCCCAGGGTTGATTTTTGAAGGTCAGTTTCTAGGAAAAGTCTTATGAGAGAGATACTCCTGTCTTGAGGTTATCATTTATGGTAATAATAGTTCTCAAGTCGACAAGATCTACTTAAATCGTTAAGAGATGAAGAGGAAGGTTTTAGAGCTGCTGATTCATTCAGTTAATTCGCGATCTTACTAGAGAACTGGCCGCTTTAATCTACAAAGAGTCCGTCAAATTTCGAGCGGATTTCTTAACATTCCATCGTAGCCGTGGTAATCGATAGAGGTTAAATGGATGCTCTAAGTCAACGTTAAACACGCCGTCAAGCAAGCTGGAAGCCATGGATCCAATTACAACCTATTTACGATCCTATTTCGCCCAGAAAGTTTCTCAACTTTATAATTCCTTTAAGCAGCTCAGCAATTGTCTGGGACATAAGGCTTAAATTTATACACTGAAGTTGAGCTTGAATTCCTGAAATCTCTAATCCCTGACTCCAGGGAGATTCCTTTATTTGTAGAACTATCCTGACCCTACCCTGAAAATCTGATCATCTTCTGCAAACTTAGTACCGTTATTAAAACCTTACCGAGACGATAGAGTTCATATCGATATATACTGTTAACCGATCAAACTATTGAGATTTACGAAGTTCATCAGATGTAGTTCGTAGACGAAAATTTCGTTTGATTCAGGAACCGTTTGTATTCGATAACGGTAATATAATCTAAAAAACAATAAATTCAAGATTGGAATAGTTTCAAACGTCCATATATCATATTTGAAGGCTTCTACTTGGAAACAACAGATCGCTTAAAGGAATCTCTGGAACATAGAGACAAAATTTCTCACATATGGGGCATTCTCTGGAAAAAAAGCCACTTGAAAAAAAAAGTTATTTATTTTTTTGGCAATTATATATCTTATAGTACATGTAAAACCTAAACTAAAACATATAGTTTTAGGTCTGTGTAACGCGGGGTTGCCATATTATAAGGGGCCAAAGTTTTTTGTAAAAAAATTTTCGAACCGCCATAACTTTAAAACTAATGAACAGATTTTAAAACACCATGTGACTTTTTTGTACAGAATTTCTCAAACTTTGAAACTGTATATCGTAAAATTTTTTAAAATTTATATTTCATAGCAAAAAATTAAAAAAATTTTTTTTTTGGAATTTTTAACAACTTATGCCCCCTTCGATTTTTTTCGAAAATATCTTAAAATGTTCCTTATTTCATCACCTTTTTACCCCCCAAAGGGAATTTTGGGACAGCAATATTTGTATGAGCTACAAATAAAAAACCAACTCAGAACATGATGAAAAATCATTGATTTACGCACTATTATTATCAGAATTTAGCGTAACCCAGGATTAACGACGTGGACGTAGCAGACATTTAATCCCTTTTTGTTTTTTTTTTTTATTTTTTAATATTTTTTTTAATTTTTTTGTATTTTTCAAATTTTTAATTTTTTTTTGTTTTTTTTTTTGGTTTTTGCTTTTTTTTAATTATTACGTAGATTAGATTCAAGTACGTTATAATTTTAAATAAAAACCAAAAAAAAATATTAAAAAACAAGTAAGGAAGGGCTAAGTTCGAGTGTAACCGAACATTTTATACTCTCGCAATTTATTTATTTAACTTAATTAATATTATATAATACACAATTTGACTTACATATGAATTGAGTTGTTAACTTATTTTGTGAGGTTAGTTGTCTTTGTTTTTATTTTGTTACATCCTAATTTGCTAAATAAAGTTGTTGATGAAAGAATCGGCAACGGCATCGGCATCGGCCGATTCTTTGCCAACTGAAAACCTATGGTCCGATTTCGGCGATTTTTAGAAATGGGCTGCCACACTATAAATTCAAAGTTTGAGAAATTCTGTACAAAAAAGTCACATGGTGTTTTAAAATCTGTTCATTAGTTTTAAAGTTATGGCGGTTCGAAAATTTTTTTACAAAAAACTTTGGCCCCTTATAATATGGCAACCCCGCGTTACACAGACCTAAAACTATATGTTTTAGTTGGAATAGTTTCAAACGTCCATATATCATATTTGAAGGCTTCTACTTGGAAACGACAGATCGCTTAAAGGAATCTCTGGAACATAGAGACAAAATTTCTCACATATTATATATAATCTTTGCCTTTAATAGCTTAATGGTTTCATTAATCGCATATTTTTACTTGACAGTTTATAAAAGAATTCATCATCGTAACGAGTAGACCACAGTCACAGTCTATATTCGAAAGATCTGCACTTCCTTTCAAAATCTGGTGTACCCATAAGCTGAATCTGCCTCCGACGTGTACATTGATTGTCTCCTGTTACCAATAATTCAAGCTATCGTCTACATTCTTAGATCATTATCGGCTGCTAACAGGCAAACGGAGTCAGAGACCGCTGAGGACGGCAGAAAGAGGAATCAACAAGTTTTTGCGCAAATTTTCCTCTTTTTGTGAACAACCGGCTTATGAATTGTTAAAATATTCCCCATAATAATGAAGTGATATCGATAAAAAAAAGTGTACAAAAATATGAATGACGTCTGGAAAACAATGCAGCATTGGAAAAGAAGAGCAACAAGCGAAAGAAAAAAACTTATAACAGCTTTACATAAAAGCAACAACAAAGGAAGTTAAAAAGCTAAAGCGGAGCAGATAAAAGTAATAAATAATAAAAATCTCATTGTAATGAAAACAAAAAAATTTAAGCGCTAAAACAACAAAAACAAACAACAACAAGCGGTTATCGACTGTTCGGAGCACTGATTGCACGACGGCGTGGCGGCTTCCCCCAATGCGAATATGAGCAAGCAATAACACACACGACTGAGCAAACAATGAGCAATACACAACGCGGTTATAGCCATAAAAAACGGTAACAACAACAACAGCAAACAGTTGGAACCAACAAAAAAAGTGGTGTATTAACACGAAAATGTGGCTAAAAGCGAGCGCAGCAACAAGTTAAACGTCATCAACGACGACGGCGCATGCGCAACGATGCGGTGAAGAGCATACAAAAAATAGCTATAACAACAACAGCAGTACGGTGACGAAAAAACAACGGAAATCTGCGACGACGAAGCAGCGTCACAATTAACAGCGAACATTGAACTGGTTGCGATGGAACGGCGGAAGGACAAGCGAAAATGGAGATGATCGCGGAGTTGGGACAAATGGAGGAACGGATGAGTCGACAGATAGACGGTTGGACCAACAACAGACGGAAGAAGTAAAGCTTGGTCGGTGTATGGTAGCTCCAAACTGTAGGCTGGAATGGCTAAAAACCAGCAGAGTTCAGCCGTGGAGCTCCACAATGGAAGAGGTGGACGCATGTAAGACTGCTAAGCGGGTCGGGCTGCAACGGCAAACCGGTCGGTGTCAACATTTAAAGCGCTGATCTTATTGTTTTTGGAGGGAGTGACCAGCAACGGACGTTGCATTGCAAAAATGTCTGGACGCCGCTGACGTTGAGTTGCAGACACACGCAAACCGGTTCCGTGAGAGAGAAAAAGAGAGTTCGACTAAAGAAAGAGAGGCGGAGAGTGAGTGCAGCGTAGAAGTAGGTGGAAGGAGACGGAGCAAGTCGCGGCGAGGAGGACCACCAACTGCAATGCCATTCTGCGTTTTTGAGGCCATTTGCGCACGTTTATGGACTTTGCGAATTGCAGTTTTGACGGTGTCTTTTGTGCCCGGCTTTGCGTAGAGCCATTCAACACCGCCAACGATGACCGTATTTCCGTTTCAGTTCAGTGCTATTGCATGCAGCTTTCGTCATGTGCAAGTATTTCGCTGCATTTTTTTCGCATTTCTGTCTCAGCTCAAGAAGTGCATTGCCGTTGGCGACACTCAGTCGCCATTGTTTTTGTACGCGTCAAAGTACTCGGGCTGGCAGGCAGCGAGTTAATACGTGAATGGAGTCAAGCGACAACAATTCAACAACTGCAACTTTGTGTTTGCCAGACATACATTTACTGCGAAGGGGGGCTTGGCTTTTACACGCATAAAGCAGTGCAGACTTACACTCGTTTTGAAACATTTGTATATGTAGGGAGGTATGTATATGAGTTCGCACAGGTGTACGTGTGCTTGCCGGGCAATTGCACGAAATCAGCAGGTGGTGGGTCACAATGCTTTGAGTTTGCGCACACTGAATTTTACGAATTTACGAACATGTGTGTGTATTTTCATGTATGTAGGTATTTAATATATATATATTAATGAGGGACGTTGGAAAGAACAGAGCAACCTCTAATTTTCGTCGCAAAATCGTCGTTATAATATAACTAGAGTGCAAATTAATGATAGGTCCTACCCCGGGTTTCCTGCGAAGTTCGAAGTCTCTATCTTCGACCCAACTGACAACTAGTCAGGCAATTTACGAAGTAAAAATCAGGGATCTGACTATATCTGACCTAATAAATGTAGCTTATATCCAGACAGATTAAGAAAGTTACATATAGGTTCTAGTGTTCTTCATATTCTTCAAAACAAAGTCGATATACCGTCTCAGCAGAAATCAGATTTGAGACCGTTGCTCTTTCTCAGAACTATGGAAACAACAACAAATGTCATTCTAGACAATCATGGAAGAAAGACGAATAACCTCTCTAGTGAAACCGAAGAGATTTACCTCTTTTGACCCACTACAACGTTCAATACCAATAGTCATCGATTGGCAGTCTCTAGCGAAAACGAAGAAAATTTGATCTTTTGACTCAGTACGACCTCCAATACCGCTTGTAGCACCATCGTATAACTTTTCAAAAGTCAAGGAATTCCCAAGGAGAACCACACAGATTTCAATAAAAGAGACCTCATGTTCTCACCTACAACTGAATTTGTCGTATTTTTATAAAGTTTCTCGACAAGTTCGGAACCGATTGGAGAAAACTTGATCACGTATTTGGTTATCCGAAAAGATGAATATGAATACTCTTTTAAATAATTGATCTAAATCAAATCTGTTACAGGTAGAAACTATACGCCGCAGTAAGGGATTCTTTGAAACTTGGATCCCTTAATTTATTATAGAACTTCCAATACCAAATCAGCCTACAAAATACACATTTTTATTGATAGAACCAATCGACGTTTTCCCGAATAAATATTTTTTATATACCAAAAGCATATAAAAATATTATCCAACTCTCCTCGTAATCCATTCATACGTCTCCACATTACTCAAGCTCGAATTGCAGCTGCAACCAGATTTTTGTCTCGCTTGTAGGCCGCCGACTTATTTTTTTATGTGATATGTCGATCCCACAGCGATATCCTTGAGATACTTGATTACCACAGGTCTATATATGTACATACTTGAATACCAACTATGCGCTGTGGCAGCTGCAAGAAGGCGTAATGGCCACCGATTGCTGCAACACCAAGCTGATTTGCATGTCTCGTACATGTTCGTAATTAACCCTTTCATGCCCAATGTTGCGTATATGCAACATTGTACTTATCGGCTCCTAATTCTCGTTATTTAAATTTTTTTAACCAGCGGTTTTTTCAATTATGTAGACTTATGTGTTATGCAAGCTTACAGTTACTTTTTCTGATTTGAGCTGTGCACGTGTTCACTCAGTAAGAGTTCTTAGCAGAGAGAAACTGGCAAAAATCGTTTCGCGAAAAAAGTTATACAAAAGTTGTTATACAAAACTGGTTCAAAAACATAAAAATAATTGTTTTATTTTAAAACAAAGTGAACTATATAAATAAGTAAGGATAAGAGAGTTATTAACTAAAAAAATTTCATGAAAAAAGTGTTTAGTTTATTTATAATAATTTAATTTGTGCCTATAAGCAACATCACATAGCTAATGAACCAGGTAACATAGGACTTTGAAATATTTATCACTTCATATTTGAGTTAAGACTAATATATATCTGTCCTAAAAAAGCTGTTAGCTCCGCCCATTTTAATTCGGGCATGAGAGGGTTAAGCGGAAAAATTCCGAAAACACCTTAAATCGGTCTCATAACATACATATATACATATATATTATATTTTTATTTAATAAATATTTTCCGGTTAAAAATTTGAGTCTAGGGTTGGGATTTTTTGATATTTATAGAGCTTCTTAGAAATTGAAAAAAGTCCCCTGAAAAATTTTCAGATTTGAAAACTATTTTTATATAATATTGTTCTAGATCTTCTATAGCAAATCGGTCTCTAAATACTTTACTCAGGAAGAGGAAATTTTCAACAGTTCTGGTCGACACTTTCTGACTTTTAATTTCGTAATTTACTAAAATTGATTCAACTATTTACTAGAGAAAAGAAGATTTTTACATCAATGCAGCCCTAAAAGTTCCTAACATTTTTGTACAACTTCTCCTTAACTATATATCGACATTTTCACGAAATAGCTAGAATTCTGATTATAAATAATAACTATCGAAGAAAGACTAGTGAATGCTTTACCCAAACGTAAAACATGTGTTCGATGATAGTGTAAAAAGGAAAAGTGTAAAAATACCTTAAATGAAAACCTATAGAATTTAAAAATAACCTATTTAATAAAAAAAACAAGTAAGGAAAGCTAAGTTCGGGTGCAAGCCAACATTTTATGTTCTCGCACTTTATTGATATAACACACAACTTGATCCATATATTTAGCATAAAATCCAATAGAATAACGAAAATCATCATATATAGAAATGAGGGCTGAGGTAATTCCTGAACCGATTTCACTCATTTTCACCACCAAGGTACACTATATCCAAGACTATATGCTCACTTAATTTTACTAAGATATCTCACATATTAACGGCATAAAGCTCACTGGAAGTTTGATAATTCGAATATAAGGTATATAGGAGCTAGTGGAAGTTATGAACAGATTTTCACCATTTTTGATACGGAGACACACTATTAGAAGAAAAACACTCCTTCCAAATTAAATTCAAATATCTGTGATATTTATCGATATTTTCGGTGAAAAATTACCATAAGTCACTGAGTTCTTCATGTTCGATATCCGGGACATTGAAAGGTTATTATAGTCCGATTTCGATAATTTGTGTAAAATTTTATTCCGCTATTTTCATTGCTTCATAATGGATATATTATAAAGTGAACGAATCAGATGGAACTCAAATTTAGTTATATGGGAAGTAGGCGTGGTTGTAAACCGAGAGTATAATAAATTTAAATGATACTAAGTAAAATACAACGAATTTAATTACTTTTACTTGGAATGCGAATGAAAAGGAAACACCAAAAAGCTGATAACTGATGAAACTGTATACTCTGATATTCTGTCTATATGTATACTAATTCTCATATATACTCAAAAAAATATACATAAAATATGAGTTTTACGAGCCGGAATGCCGTAATGACGTAGGTGAAATTAACAAATTTAAACGCATAACGGTTTATTTATAACTCAGTCTCTTTTATTTTCTTGCAAAAAAATAAACAATTTGTTTTGCTTATTGCATTTTTTATTTAAATTAAATTTTATTTTTTTTTCATAAAATTGTTCCCATGAATATTCTATTTTTATACTCTCGCAACAAATGTTGCTAAAGAGAGTATTATAGTTTTGTTCACATAACGGTTGTTTGTAACACCCAAAACTAAACGAGTTAGATATAGGGTTATATATACCAAAGTGATCAGGGTGAAGAGTGGAGTTCAAATCCGAATGTCTGTCTGTCCGTCCGTCCGTCCGTCCGTCCGTCCGTCTGTGCAAGCTGTAACTTGAGTAAAAATTAAGATATCTTGATGAAACTTGGAACACATGTTCCTTGGGACCATAGGAAGGTTGCTTTCGAAAATGAGCAAAATCGGACCACTGCCACGCCCACAAAATGGCGAAAACCGAAAACACATAAAGTGCCATAACTAAGCCATAAATAAAGCTATGGAAATAAAATTTGGTATGAAGGATCGCACTATGAAGGGGCATATCTGGATGTAATTTTTTTGGGGAAGTGGGCGTGGCCCCGCCCCCTATTAAGTTTTTTGTACATATCTCGCAAACCAATAGAGCTATATAAACCAAACTTTCTGCAGCCGTTTTTTTTAGCCACTTCCAAATACAGTCCAAAAATGAAAGAAATCGGATAATAACCACGCCCACCTCCCATACAAAAGTTAGGTTGAAAATTACAAAAAGTGGGTTAACTCACTAACGAAAAACGTCAGAAACACTAAATTTCACATAAGAAATGGCAGATGAAAGCTGCACTCAGATTTTTTTACAAAATGTAAAATGGGCGTGGCGTCGCCCACTTATGGGTCAAAAACCATATCTCAGGAACTACTCGACCGATTTCAATGAAACTTGGTTTGTAATAGTTTCCTTACATCCCAATGATATGTTGTGAAAATAGGCCAAATCGCTTCACAACCACGCCTACTTCCTATATACCAGAACTTTGAAGACAATCTGAAACGTTTACTTTACAATATATAAAGTAAGTACTAGTGAAGATATCGATGCAGAACTTTGCACAAATACTATGTTAATAGTGTGGCAGCCCCATTCTAAAAATCGCCGAAATCGGACAATAGGTTTTTAAGGCCCCATATATCGAACACTAGGACCTCGGTGCTTCTAACCTAATATTATGGTTTCCAACTTTCAATGGACTTTATACAATATATATGACGAATATGTGGGTCAAATTGTGTATTACATAATATAAATAAAGTTAAATAAATAAATTGCGAGAGTATAAAATGTTCGGTTACACCCGAACTTAGCCCTTCCTTACTTGTAATTATTTAATTTTTTTCTGTTTTTTTCCATTTCATTCTCAATTTTGTTTTAGAATCTTTGCACTTTAATGTTTATTTGCGAGTGCAAATTAATTAAATTGTTATGCAAATATTTGAATGTGGGTTAGGAGTGTGCGAAGTGTGAAGAATTGCATTCGTCCAGTTTTGAAGGTCAATTTTGTTTCTATTTCAAATTTTTTATTGCCATCTATTCTACAGAAATATCGCTTTGCGCCGTTGTTTGTTTGTTTTATAAATGAATTTGAATTAATTGCTAGAATTTTGTCGGCAAATTTATTTGGCCCAATAAATATACAGAAATGGGTGTGTAAATATGTCTATACATCCAGCTTTTCGTGAAACTGATGGATCATAATATTTAGTGTTTGATTCGCCTCATCTTTGCTCGCTAAATTTCAGTTACGTCCTCTAGGGGAAAAAGTAGAAGCAACAACAACATTATCTAATTGAGTTGTATACGAGTTAATTATCTATTTATTCTATCGATTTTTGTTTATACCAGTTTAATGTATTTATACCAGTTATTTGTTCAATTCACTATTTTCCACGATTTTGAAAAAATATATACTACAAATTTTAGTAAAAAAAAGTATGGAGATGCAGAAATATTACTAATCATGATGATTGGAGAACATTTTCAGTTGAAAATATTTAATTTTGAATAGGGTTGCCATATATTTGAAAAATATTTAATTCAACTAATTCGACAAGATAATCAAATTATAGATAAGAAAGTAAGTGTAAAAGGGCTTACAGTACAAAATATTTTAACAGGGTTGCCACTTGTTTCACATTTTTACTTAATAAAGAGTAATGGAATAACGGAATTACCCGAATATGGATATAAAACTAACTAGATTTAAGAAGACTAATTTTCAAAAATAGTTTATGGAGTGTTGCCACCTGTTTTAAAGTTATCATTCCATTTTAAATGAATAAAGTAAAGGAAACATGATATTGTGAGCATCAAACTTAAGATATAAGTCAGAAATATTTTTATAAAGGTTGCCACCTGTTTTAAAATTTATTGTAATTGGTTACTAAAACATAAACAAGCATAATTTTTTTCTTTCTAAAATATATAATTTTGTTTAAACAAAAATCTAACCGTACACAAATTTCTAACGCACTGCCAACCACATTTGTTGTTGTTGTAAGCATTTAAAAAATTTCACCACAGACCCTGAGCCGTCAAAATTGGAAAATGAAATGAAAAAAAGTAAAAAATGTTTGCGAAAATTCCACACTATGAATCGTTGGTTGTTGCCCGAGCAACAGAATTCGAATGAAATTTAGCCATTTCAAAGCACAAATTCACAAAAAAAAATACAACAAAAACAAAACGCGACACAAAAAAACATCAACAAATGGCATTTATTGAAATTTTTGCGCGCACAAGTTGGCCAAAAGCGCTATATTTTATCCAAGCAATTTCAGCTGTCGCAGCAAGTGTTGCCACGTTCGCGCCTTCGAACAGCCAGAGCAACATTCACAAATGTGCGGAGACTCATTGAAGACATGCATACATATATTGTATATAAAAATAAACAAGAAAAAAATTTTAATTTTTTCACTTTTTATTGCATACTTTTGCGCGCTGCCAGCCTCGTAAATTAAATGCAAATTTAGTTTTCTAAAAATAAAAACTTGAAAATCCGCTTGCTGGCTATTTTTGTTAGCGCTTGACGCTCAATTTCACTTCAAATGATAATTTCTCTAAATTTTTCCATATTATCTTAATTTCTTTTTATATTTTTCCTTTTGAATTTTTGTCGAAATTATTTAAATATTTTTTTTTTTGTAATTTTTCTCTATTTTTTTTTAAATAATTTCTTTCGAATTTTCTTTCACCTTTCTAATTATTTGAAAAATGTTGTTTTGTGCGCCGTGACGCCACTTGGAATTGTTTTGTTTGTTTTCTTTTTTTGTGCCTCGCATAATTTGTTCTTGAGCGGAAAAGTGGATATTTAATGTCAGTGTCAATGCGTGGGCGTGAACTCATCCGCCACAGCTGCGCCAGCGAGCCGACATTCCGAACACACTTACTAATTGCCTCGAATTTCGCTCTGTGAACTAAGCAAAACAATTATTTTTGGCCTATTTTTAAACAACGTGCAATAAATAATTTTGAAATATTTTCATTTTTGTTTTCTTCTTTTTTCTCTTTCTTCGCAGAGTCAACAGTGAATTCACGCAAATCGGCGTTGGAGAATGCGCGCGAGCGGCTCAAAGGTGAGTGTAGAGAAGATATTTTTCAATTTATATATGCCTAAATAAATTAATTAATTGCATTAATTTGGTTGAACGCAATTAAATGGGGGTGAGAAGAATTTTTTGTTTGTTTAAAAAATCAAAAAATAAAAAAAAATAGTAAGGGATAGCTAACTTCTGGCGGAACCGAATATTAAATACTAGTGGAAATTGTAGTATATATTAATAAATATTAAAAGACACGCTGATAAATTTAAAAACTTGAAAAATAATTTATATTATTGAGCGACGTACGTACATCAAAAAAATTCAACAATAAATTTCCGAAGTAATCGGTTGTATATAACAGTATTTTTAGCCGGTAAATTAATTTTCTAAAATAATTTTGCAAACGTTTTATATCAACAATGGATAACAACAACAATTATAAATATTAGTTTAATCTTTAATTGAGAGAAAATTGTACGAAAATCCGAATATTCGTTACATTTTGACGAATTTTCGATACAATTGTTCGCATGGAACAGATAACAGATAATAACGATCAACAATTGCACTATACCTTGCATTCACAAATCAAAATATTCGTTATAGTAACCGGATATGATAACCGGTTTCCGACATAAGAATTAGAAGCAATTATAGTTCGATTTTAATATATTAATACTCTCGCAGCAAAGTTGATAAAGAGAGTATTATAGTTTAGTTCACATAACGGTTGTTTGTAAGTCCTAAAACTAAACGAGTTAGATATAGAGTTATATATACCAAAGTGATCAGGGAGAAAAGTGGAAGCTTGTCTGTCCGTCCGTCTGTCCGTCTGTGCAAGCTGTAACTAGAGTAAAAATTAAGATATGCATATTGATGAAACTTAGTACACGTGTTTCTTGGCAGCATAAGGAGGTTAAGTTCGAAGATGAGCGCAATCGGACCACTGCCACGCCCACAAAATGGAGAAAACCTCAAACACATAAAGAGCTATGTATATCTAAGCCACAAATTAAGATATGAAAGTGAAATTTGGTACGAAGGATCGCACTAGGAAGGGGCATATTTGGATGTAGTTTTTTGGGAAAGTGAGCGTGAGCCCGTCCCCTACTAAGTTTTACATATCTCGTAAACGACTAAAGCTATATAAACGAAACTCACAGGCACTTCCTTATACAGTCCATATATGGAGAAAATCGGATTATAACCACGTCCACGTCCCATACAAAGATTATGTTGAAAATTACTAAAAATGCTTTAATTTAGTAAAGAAAACCATTAGAAACCTTAAATTTCATTAGAAAGATGGTACAGAACAGCCGCACTCAAAATGGTATACAAAATGTAAATGGTTGTGGTTCCGCCCACTTATGGTTTAAAAACCATATCTCCGAAACTACTCGATAAACCGTTAATTTTGGAAAAAAAACTCAATTATATTTGGAACAATCACTTTCACATACCGAATATTTTCTTCAAGTATTCATAAAACCTAATAATTTAAAATTCCAATTAGAAATATTAGGAGAGTACAGAACCTTAATCCTACTCTAATTGGACTATGTGGTTGTAGACCAGATGAGGTGAGAAGATGAAACCTCGATAAACTATTTCTATCGGATTAAAAAAATTATTATATAAATAACAATAAGTTGCAGCATTTTAATGCGAATATGTGTTATCACAAGAATAAAAAAATAAATTTTATATCTCCAAATTCAGTACTTTTTTTTAGTCTGTATTCCAATATATTCCACTTCTGAAGTAATGTCCGAAAGAATATTGGATTACTGTGGTTAATTTTTTTAATAATGGTAATTAATTAATATATAATTAGGTGTGGAAACATATTCCAGCGTAATTAATCATGTTTTGTCTGAAAACTTTCTATATGATGTATGTACATACATATGTATATGAGAAGTTATTGAAAATATTCTCACGAAAACTTTTGGTGATTAAATAAAAATGCATATATATTGGCGGAAATAATTATTCACACATCATTCAGTTTACCATAAAAAAGTTAGGTTAATAAAAACTAGGTTATATGTTTGTTCTAAGGAAATTTTGATTTATATCTTAGGTATTTAAAAATTACAGTAATTTAAAAAAATAATTTTCAAGTCAGATGACCGTATACGGGTCTGGAGAAAACCCGCTATTGAGTTAGAGAAAAATAATACCATAAGTACAGTTAAACACGCACGTGAAGGAATCATAATATGGGATTGTATGTCAGCGGCGAGTATTGGAAACCTTGTATTCATTTAGGGGATAATGTATAAAAAAGTTTACTTGAATATTCTGAAGGATAATTTAAAATAAAGCGCTCAAAAGCTGAATCTTGGGTATCACTTTCATTTTCAACAGAACAATGATCCCAAACACACTGTTCACGAAGCGTGGATTTGGATCATATACAATGTGTCTCATATTCTTTCGACTCCTCCACAGTCTCCAGACCTAAATCCCATAGAAAAATTGTGGAATGAAATTGGTAGGCGTGTCAGTAAACAAAATATTACTAGCAAATCTCAACTAAAAGCTGTTCTTCACTAAGATTCATCATATATATGTATACCTTTACATACTGACCATGTCGCTTCCTTAATACCTTATATCTAATATATAATATGTATACTATGTGTGAAAAAATGTCACTTTCACTTCCAGGAGTATATTTCATATCAGTTTGTTGTCGATAAAAGTGACAGCTCTCATGCAATTCATAAATATACATATACTCAAGGTCAGCAACTCAATTCTAACAACAACAAGGGACACAAGTAGATACAAAAATGTATATAAACAAATTTATTTGATTAGAAATATCAACCAAATTTGTATATATAGCACATACACATATACAAAAGCTTAGCATATTTGAGTAGCTTTCAGTGAGTCCATGTTTTCCTACAACTTTTTGACAGTATTATGACTGCAGAAAGGATAAAAAACATAACCACAAACACATATTTGAATTATTTGACTGTAAGTTAATCGCTACATAAGCTTCGATATAGGCATATATGGAGATTACTACTAAATTTCGGTTACATATTATATAAATATATATTCTTGCATGCAGCTTATCCTTTCCACATAACAAAATCATTTCCGCAGCAAAAGCGCCATAAATTCAGCATATTCTTATATTTCTTTGTAATCAGCTAATGAATTAGCTCGTTTCTATGACAACGACAAATCGAAAATTTCCAATAAAATCATTAGAAAGGAAAACAAATACTGTTAATCAAATATATAGTAGTATATACATATGTATGGCTGAATTACTCTATAAACACACAGAGACAAAGCGCTTCGCTGTTTCTGCGCGCAAATGTGAAAATGAAAAGCTATTAAAAATTCCATTGAAAAATTGTACCTACGCTCCGCTAGGAAATAAATTAATTGCATAAATTCCAATGAACGCCAGTGCACACCACCCACCCTTAACCATTGGCACAATTTGAAGGTCGACACGTCATCGCGAAATGAAAATGCGCGAACTAACACACGAACGCCGTGTGCGCCACTTGGTGGGTTGGTGGATTGGCATGCCAGAGCGGCGTGTTGGCGGCCAATATTTATAACAGTACATACTTGTGTGTGTGGGACAATGGGGTGTGTAAGCTAGACAGTGCTTCCAGGTGTTTTGCGAAATTAACGGTATGGAATATATACATATCTACAATAGAGTATAGGCGTTTGTAAGTTGTAGGGAATAAAAGTAAAATTATCTGCTTGTTATCTTTTTGCCGGCGATTAGATTTATGTATGCGATTGCAAATTGAAGCACATATCTTATCAAAGTGCCATTATTTTCCCCGCCATATTTCTATTTCTATTTATTTTTGCCAAGCGAATTTTATAAAAATACCACAGTGTTACTCACCTACTTACGTACAGCTGTTTCGCATGTGCTTTGTTGTGCAGAAATTCGTTGCCGTTACGTAGTTGATGTGATGAAATGACACTAAAAATAAATTAAATCACTCATTACTTAGATATATAATATATAAACTTTTAATTGCCAACAAATTTTTGGCTAATTTTCTCATTTGCATTTCGTAGAGTGTATATATAGTTTAAGAACTGATACGACTAACGAAAATATATGAAATGCAAGTGAAATTTAAAATTAATTATATAAATAATCGATAATCGGTTTGAGAAAATGTAATCGCTTCAGTTCAATTTTCACCTCACATATAGACCGACATATACCATAAGGGTATGAATCTTTATATTGGGTATATAGGAACTAGGAGTAACTATGGATCCACTTCATCTATACATTTAGACTCAATACTACATTAGACTCAAGAAGGCATACTTATTTCGTTCCAGTAGTAAAATATATCTTGAAACAAGTAAGGAAGGACTAAGTTCGGGTGTCACCGAACATTTTATACTCTCGCAATTTATTTATTTAATTTTATTAATATAACAAACAATTTGACTCACATATTCGGCATATGTATATGGTATAAAGACCATTGAAAGTTTGAAAACCCTAATATTAGGTATATGGGATCCCGATTTCACTCATTTTGGCACGGAGACATATTGTTAGAAGAAAAATATTCCCTCTGAATTTGTTCAAAATAACTGAGAGACTAAGGAGAAGCACTCAGGTCCTTATATTTGATATATAGGGTCTTGAAAACGTATTGACCGATTTCGATGATTTTTAGAAGGACGATGCCACTCTTTAAATGTAGTATTTTTGCAAAGTTCTGTCCGATATCTTTACTAGTGCTTACATTATACATATACTCGTATTGTAAAGTAAACTATTCAGACCGACTTCAAAGTTCAGGTAACGGGTGATTTTTTTGAGGTTAGGATTTTCATGCATTAGTATTTGACAGATCACGTGGGATTTCAGACATGGTGTCAAAGAGAGGGATGCTCAGTATGCTTTGACATTTCATCATGAATAGACTTACTAACGAGCAACGCTTGCAAATCATTGAATTTTATTACCAAAATCAGTGTTCGGTTCGAAATGTTTTTTATCGACAAATTTTGTTCAGCGATGAGGCTCATTTCTGGTTGAATGGCTACGTAAATAAGCAAAATTGCCGCATTTGGGGTGAAGAGCAACCAGAAGCCGTTCAAGAACTGCCCATGCATCCCGAAAAATGCACTGTTTGGTGTGGTTTGTACGCTGGTGGAATCATTGGACCGTATTTTTTCAAATATGCTGTTGGACGCAACGTTACGGTGAATGGCGATCGCTATCGTTCGATGCTAACAAACTTTTTGTTGCCAAAAATGGAAGAACTGAACTTGGTTGACATGTGGTTTCAACAAGATGGCGCTACATGCCACACAGCTCGCGATTCTATGGCCATTTTGAGGGAAAACTTCGGAGAACAATTCATCTCAAGAAATGGACCCGTAAGTTGGCCACCAAGATCATGCGATTTAACGCCTTTAGACTATTTTTTGTGGGGCTACGTCAAGTCTAAAGTCTACAGAAATAAGCCAGCAACTATTCCAGCTTTGGAAGACAACATTTCCGAAGAAATTCGGGCTATTCCGGCCGAAATGCTCGAAAAAGTTGCCCAAAATTGGACTTTCCGAATGGACCACCTAAGACGCAGCCGCGGTCAACATTTAAATGAAATTATCTTCAAAAAGTAAATGTCATGAACCAATCTAACGTTTCAAATAAAGAACCGATGAGATTTTGCAAATTTTATGCGTTTTTTTTTTTTTAAAGTTATCAAGCTCTTAAAAAATCACCCTATATATGGGAAATAGGCGTAGTTGTGAATCGATTTGGACTATTTTCACAACATATCATTGTGAAGTTAGGAAATATTATGAACCAAATTTCATTGAAATTGGTCGAGTAGTTTCGGAGATATGGATTTTGAAACATAAGTGGGCGGAACCACGCCCATTTAAAATTTTGTATACCATTTTGAGTCCAGTAGTTCTGTACCATCTTTATAACGCAATTTAAGGCTTCTGGTGGTTTTCTATACTGAATTAAAGCATTTTTAGTAGTTTTCAACATAACCTTGGTATGGGAGGTGGGAGTGGTTATAATCCGATTTCCTTGATACATCTTTAGTAGTTTGTGAGATATGTACAAAAAACTTAGTAGGGGGAAGGGCAACGCTCACTTCCCCACAAAAAGTTACATCCACATATGCCCCTTTATAGTGCGATCCTTCATACCAAATTTACTTAAATAGCTTAATTTGTGGCTTAGTTATAGCTCTTTATATGTTTTCGGTTATTGCCATTTTATGGGCGTGGTACTGGTCCGAATACGCCTATTTTCAAACCTTCTTTTGGTGCCAAGAAATACGTCTTCCAAGTTTCATCAAGATAATCGGAAGACACCAAAATCCGCATATTTTGACATATGAGAAGCTAAGACCGTCTTAAAAGAGAATTCCCGCATTTCAGAGACGCTTTTTGGACTACATTTCGATATCTTCGTTAGGACCATCAAGACAAGTAAATTTAATGAAATTCTAAAAACAAAACGGCTTTTAATGGAAAATTTGTGTTATTGTGAAGGGATTATTTACCATTTTGAAATTGAGTGAAAGAGTCATTTCGTGATTCGTAAGAAATTCTAATATATCCGTATATCCACAGTGGATATGGTTCCACATTCGAATTTTTCAACCTAATTAGTTACTGAGTTTTAGTCTCTTTTATTAAAATCGGTTAATCCAAAATCTCCGAATAACTATTAAGTTATTGATTCGGAAGACGAAGTTTCTTTCGTTATTAAGATCATTTTGAGAGTAATAGGGTTTGTTTCTAAACTGCTAACGTTTGCAATAGAAGAGCGTTTCGCTCCCCAGAAATCCACAAAAGAGAGCGAAAGGCAAGAAAGTAAAGAGTGAAAAGAGCTGTTGTTTAAATTTTAGAGTACAAAAAATACAAAAAGGAACGAAGAAAAAGAAAAGAACTGATGAAAAAATAAGTGACTAAAAATGAAAAGGAGAAAAAAAAACGATCCAAGTTTTGAAGCTTGGGTCAAAGCCATTTTATATCTTCTAAATTATATAGTTAATCTATAATATAATTGTCCCATATTAATTGTTTGGATATTTTAGTAATTGCTCCAAATATTTATATTTCAAATCGCGTAACATAAAAAACTACCGCTTAACTACATACCATACATACTATACATAGTTGAAGGATATTTTAAAACAATTTTAAAATGAAAATGAATACAAATAAAAACTTTCATGGGCATACTTACACTAAATTACACTTAATAAATTTTCAAAATTATGAATACAAATGTCATAGCAAGCGAATGAAAACCTTAACTACTTATGAACAATTCATTTATAAATTGAGGAGATTCCCGGGAAAAACCCAACCAACTACGAACAATCACTTCTCTTTTAGGGAGATTCCTTGGTAAAACCCATGCACTAAGGCACCTTTCATTTGCACTCATAATTACGGACATTCAGCGAAACACTCGAACACGAAATACAATGCGCACAAATAAACACAACCAATTCAATATAAAAGGGGATTCCTAGGTAAAACCCAGAAAGCAATAAATAGACAGCAAAGACCTTGGAACAAGTGCACTTAGCAGGCAGGTATACACATACACTTGTACAAAGCAAAGCAAAGCGGAATGTGTGCGGATTGAACGCGCGCACTGACCTCAAGCACTTGACCCGAACCCGCCAAGTGCAGCTCACTTGCAATATATGCCACAAAGCATTGTTAATCCATTTAACGTCAACAACCAGACTGCAATTACAACAAAGCCGCCAAAGCAATTTACTACAGCACAATAACACACACATACTTTGTAAAGGTGTGGTAGAGCATAAAGCGAAATAGGAAGAAGAAGAGCAATGAAATGTGTGAAGTGCACACTTCCAGCCCTTTTTACCTGCACGCCAAAGACAGTGAAGTGCTTGGCGTGGCAATAATAAAATAAGCCAAATACAAATTATTCGGAAATTTGTGGCGGCAAAGTGTGTGAGGGCCAGTGACACCTAGGCACTAGGTAGTTGCATGCAACAAGGTACTTGACAGTTATTTACAAGTCTGTTTACCTTTAGCTGCGCAACTATCTCTTTCTGAGGCTCTTGGCTGAGCGTCGTTGAAAAATTATGGAACAAGTGCAGTTATGCAGATCGTGAGATTATCTCTTTGATATTATTGATTTAACAACTAAATTGTTATTTTGTAGATTTGTAGTAATACTACAGATTGTTTTGAAAGTAACACCTAAGTTCTTATCACAACAGTATTAACTCAGAGAGAGATTTTCTACTTTTCGCTGAGAGAGAATGACACTGATTCTTGAAAGTTAGATATAGATACCGTTCTAGATTGTTTTTCAATATAGGGGTTCTTGAATTCCTAGTTCAAGACCTTAAAACCTTATCGATTTGAAACCTTCATTCAAAACACTCGATGACGTAGACTGATCTTTCTATACTATTTTTGTGCCTTAGATATATTTTCCACCTCCGCTTTCCTTAGAAGAATATCCACTTAACTTACAAATGCGTCTGTGCTTTCATCTATGGGAACCAAGAACTTTCTACTCAGGTTTCGAGTCAACTTGTTCAGATTTATGTGAGTGTTTGGCTTTTTTGACCAAGAGAAATTGATTTCTGAATTCTCTCCTGAGATCAAAATTACTATTGTTTTTTAGGCTAACATAGTATTTGTCATCTAGAACGATAACCATATTCGTTCTTCTCCAAAATTGAAAAGAGTCAATACAAGATCTTCTTAAATTTGTGTCATGATAACTTCATAAGTTGAAAAAGAAGCTCAAATAATCAGCAACGAACGGTGTATGACGATTATTAAGAAGTTTAAAAGACAATTTCCTGTTATTCAATCTTCTCCAAAATCAGACAAAGTCAAATTATTTGAGGTTTCTGGTTCATTGTTTCCCGAGAGCAAGAATGTTCAGTGTTTCAGAAGAGCCAAACTAACTTATCTGTTGGTACTAATATCAAGAACTTGGTTGAAATATTTGTTGGAATCATCGAAAATCAATCCAGAATTTCGATCTCAGATTCATCTTCAACAATGTTGAGGGTATCAATTCAAGAATTTCAACTACTTTGAACTTGCTAGTAGCAAGTAACAGAACTTGTAAACAGGACCTTTTAGTCTCAGGCCCACATAATGAGACTGAGCTGTGTATAGCTTTCTTGGCATATTGTAGATGACACCAAGTCATTGACAGAAGCCATTGTATTTCTTAAGTTCATTGACTACTACTGATGAAATCGCAGTGACCCAGGAAGTTCCAAAAGCTACAAATAATTCTTAAAAGAGGGAGCACTTTACAGCAAATGGGTGTAGACTATTAAATCTTTAGCCTAAAATGGACAGGCGTCTCTTCAACAAACACTGCGCTGCGCTGCGCTCAATTGAAAACTCAATTTGCGCGAAATTCCAATGAATCTCCACTTCAGCAAAAAATGGAAAACAATAATAGCGATTTACAAGTAAAAAAACATAAAATCCAATCATATCATTAATGATTTCGATTTTTGTTTTTTTTGCTGCATATACACAACAATAAGGTAATAAATAAACGAATAATTTATTTTCCGCCAGTGGCCACAGACAAGCGGCGCGATCAACCTGATTGTGTCGAAGCGATTGCCCAGTTTGGTCACTGATCGGCGGTGAATGCCAATGATTGGCAATAAGTAAGTAAAATAATATGTTTGTGTGCATGTGTGTGTGTGTGAAGGCACACATTTTTTAGGCGAACAAAGTTGTTAAAATGCGTGAAGCAGCGGTACAGCGCGGTACGGCGACGGTGGCGCAAACAATATTGGCGAAGCAAGTCGAGCAACAGCTGTACACGACAGACAGACTTGTATAGAACGGGCAAGTGCATAATAAGAAGCATGGCAAACCAGCTTACAAGCAACAGCTACAACAACAATAAAAACACAAGACGACACACACTGTAAGTGGCGCAGCTTTGCGGCGGCAAAAACGCGGCCACAGTCAATCCGCAAGCAGTCAGACAGCGCGCGCTGGCCGATAATCAACGACCTGGGCCACGGCAACAATGCGCGCATACACTGACATACTTGCGCGTACACCGCGCGCCACAGCATGTGCAACACATAACTTGTTGGCGACGCAAGTCTGCGAACACCAATATGCCGCGCCACTCCACCACCAGTATGCAGCGCGCGCGACCGCGTCTTCGAAATGCGTTGCCAGCCGCCGCGCGCTTACAAACTGTGTTAATAGAGGTGCGGCAAGAAGCCAGCGTATGCGTTAAGTGTGCGCCACAATGGCGATTCCCAAACAACAACAACAACAAAAGTTGTTATAAACGTTCCAACAAGAAAATTAAATGAAAGCAAAAAAACATTGCCGACAATAACACCAATTTAAGCGAACGCGCCGCAAGCAATGCACACCTCCGTCGCCAACATTTACGAGTATTTACAGACACGCCAGCGCGCTGACATTCCCAATGAAATGAGCGGCGCGCGCACACACACTCACGTGCTCCGGCGCGCATACTTTTTTAGTTGCGGTGGCAGTAAAAAATCAAAATAAATAAACAAATCTCAAGTCAGCGCTGCAGAGCACGCCACGAAAACGGGCACGTAACGAACGCGCCTCATAGAGTCAAGACAGAACAACTTTTTCATACCGCTACACACATACAGACAGTGGGTGCAGATGTAATGTGCGGATCATTGATCGGTTATAGGAAGCCAATCGCATTTTTTGTTTGCGTTTTCGTTTTTGATATCACGTCGCTTATGTAGCGCGTCCAGCGCTTTAACGTTGAAACGGAAACGAACCGGCAGTCGATTACAAAAGCAGCGCACAAACAAAGATCGAACAACTGATCGATCGATTGAATGAGTTCAAGCGGCTGCTCAAATAAAGTGTTGGCGCGGCAGTGATGTGTATATCTATATATGCCTTGGCTGAGTGAATGAGTGATTGAGTGAAGTAGTCACAACTGATTGTCTGTGGATACTTATTGACAACCAGCTGCGGGTGAAAAATAGTATATTTCAGTAACAAGCCGTTGTCAAAGCTCTGTATAAATAAATAAATGTTAGACATATGTTTGCGATGAAACTTTTTCTGATCTCATGCAGCCGACCCTGTGTGGTAGCTGACAGAAGAGTTGTGATGTACATCGACATCATCATCGAAGTGATGTGCATTGCTAACGAAATGATTTCAGAAAGTAAGCTCTGATAACAGTGAATGAATTCATATGGGTTGCAGTTCAGAAAACACGAAAAAGATTTGATCGTTTAGAGATATGTTCAGAAAGAAGTGATCTACATTACGATCCATGTGATATTTAGAAAGAAGATCGTTCAAAAGACGCCGATGAGGTTCTTGTGGTTCACGGTGGCTCCTAACCATGTACTCATGGATAAAGTTTGCTCATTTATGGATATTGTATAATCTATAAGATCTACTTTGTAATCGGAATGATCTTCGGATAAGTGATCTTTCAGCGTAGAAGTTCTTATAAGTCGCTTAGAAATGTAAACATTCACACTGTGGCTTTTTAGACCTTTTATGATCTTTTGAACTGATAATATTGTGTGACAATATACTTGGTGAGATCAGTTTATTGTGCTACTTTCTCTACCGATTACATTGAATCTATTAAATAGAAACAAATCAAGTTCAACTATTCTGAGAGCCTTATCTTCAGAATCACATATAAATCCAACCGACGTACGATCACTGAAAAATTCAGTGTAATTTCTGGAACAGATCTAACGGTATTGAGATAATTATAAGATATTTATAACTCACATTCGAATGAACTTAAAATAAATTGCGAGCGCTAGCCACCACAACCAACTAAAAAGATTGTGTAATAAAGATTTGAAAAAAATACAACATTGATAATGAGATCATTGATCACCGATCTGTAGTATACCTGTAATCTTAATGTCTGCCATACACACATAATTATATACATAAATACATATTAGTGCCATTAAGAGATAGTGAAGCACCTACTTACTGTGGTGCACTGATAAAGACCTGACGGAAAACACATTTTCATTGATCAGCAATCAACGATCTATACACATCTTTCACAGCGCACATGAATATACACAGAAACAAGTTAAAAAAGTAGTATGAGTATATACTATACATATGTACGTATATATGTACTCAGGTATGACTAAACGACTACGTCATACGCACATTCATTCACTATTTACGGCTGTAAAAACGTCATATTAATCAAACCAGTTTATCAAATGCGGTCATTAAGTGATCACACATCAATGTATGGCCGTCTATGTATAAATATAAACATGTGTAGGATCATTGAGGTGATCATGTTTCATAGCAATGGTGAAGTGTTGATACGAGAAAGAAAGGTGTAAAAGCTTTTTCCATTAATATTTTTATGGTATTTGTTGTTTTTGTTATGTTATTAGTTCTTGTAGTGTTCATATGTATGATATTACACATGTCTGTTTAACTAAGTTGATTGATGTTATCAGTCAATCAAGCGTATGCTTTGTATATATCTATGTGTCATTTATATGAATACAACTGTATATACATATCTCTATAAGTATGTATAACAGTTTGTATTTACTCAAACTAAATGGCCTAAACAAACATTATCGCACGCTATAATCTCACTGTCAATGGCTGTTTAATGGCACAGCTATGAAAATATTGTCACCGTTCAGCGTGGTACATCAAGTGTGCTTCAGATATACACCCGTAGCTATCACTTGCTTGTGTTGAAATTCTATTTTTAAACCCGCGCAACACACTGGAGAGAGTATATTCATTATGTGATACCTTAGAATAATCGCGAAAGATATAAAGTTATATATCTAAGTGATCCGATCGATGGAACAAATTGAGATTTTGATATATTGGTACTAAAATCCGATAACTGCCACGCCCAGAAACCAAAAATATTAGCTTACACACTAATTATTTGAGATTACAATTTTCTAATGTAGAACAAGGTGATACATATGACATGTGACACATAGAGATGATTTACGAACCTCAACAAGGAAAATCCATATTATAGCATGTCTAAATGCTTAATAACTGCACCCACCGACCATAAAACGTCATCTTTCGTAGTTAGCTAAAAATTTTGACAATCGACATAATACCTTTTTAATGAAATTTTCAATATCATAAACTACTCGACCAATTTTAATAAACTTTGGTTTAGAGAACTACTATGCTGCATACACTTCGAAAATAGGAAAGAATTGGGCTACAACACGTCCACTTCCCCTATAATCCCATTTTAAAAATAAGTGATTTTTAGACTTTACAGTAAATAAGTCAAGGTGAAAGAGCTATCTTCAAGAAATAAAAGAACCTGATCGTTGACTTTTCCTAACTCCCTTAAACCAATCGTTGACTTATCCGCCCCTATTTGACTCATTTCATACCCCTCACATTTATACGACTCGGGAGATTGTTCTATGTCTGTTCCACTCTCAAAGACCTGTTCCACTATAAAGACCTTCCTTCGTTATTATCGTTATGTATCTTCCATAATCAAGCGCAGATCAACTCATTTTTGACATGTATGTACTCATAAAAGAACTCAACTCTCAATCATACTTCAAATGCTACATTCAGGCCCATGAAAATATACATATGTACATACGGCTAACGCTATCTCATTTTTAAAAAATTATACGAACATGCTAACAAAAATATATATACTATACGTATTTAGAGCACTACACTATACTACAATATAAATGTCAATAATATTGTTTTTTTTAGCTGTTATTTTCATTAGAAAGCTTCCATCGCAACTTTATTTATACAATACTTAGTATTATTTGATAAGAAATTATGTGTTTATATGTCAGTTTGTACAAAAAAGTTCTCTGGAAAGCACAGAAATCCAACATTTAAATGCCTTTGTAGCACTTGTTATTTTAGCTAAGTTCAATAATATGTTCAGCTGTGTTATCTGTTTGCTTTCTTATTTATTAGTAATCAAGCAAACATCTGAGTGTACATACAATGTATGTACAATTGAACTGTATGTATGTAAGGTCTTTGTGGCTTATTGATAACTAACTGCAAGCAATTCGAATATAAAATTAGAGATTAGAACACTAGTTGATTTCTATTTATTCAGGGTATTCCCTTAAGTTTTTATGGCAACAATTCTGAGGTTATGTAATATTTTTCCACGAATTAAGATTAGCTGTAAGTGTCATGAGATTAAGAATTACTATCTCATAAAAAATTAGAGTCTATTTTTGCATTTTATACTGAATATTGATGTCATATTTCCAATGTTGGTTCTTAAATGTTTCAAACACCTCTCTGAAGTGTGGTTGTTTGATTTCTCTGAGGTTCTTTATCAATATATTAGATCAAACTAAAGGAATTTTCTGGTTTCACAAAATACTTATATTTAGACGCCAAATGGGATTACCCCCTCGGAGATCAACCTAAGAACATAATAACCAAAGAGTCTCGGACATTATTAGTTAGGTTAGGTTCGATGGCTGTTCTCAAAGGAAACACACTTCGACTATTGAGAACAATCCTTTGTGAAGCCAAAAAAAAAAACTCCACTCTCTTAAACAGACCTTAAATAGAAAAAATATATTGAATTTTGAAATTAACGATTGCTATATTTATAAAAAAAACAACCATTTAAGCCTAATACATTCTGAAAGATCTTCAAATGTAAACCTCATACCTCCAATTTTTAATATATTATATTATTTATAGATGTCTCTAGGGTCAAGCACTGGATTAAAACGATTAAATCGTTTTATATCGATCTTGGACATTTGTGTCAACATTAACCCAACAAAATATTTGTAGAGATCTGTTTGCATCCCAAACTTATTCTCAACTGAAAAGGTCACTGGTTGAGCCGAATTCTCAACATTTGCGGGAAATTTTGATTTTCTTTTTTAATTCCAAGAAAAGTGCGGCTGAGGCTCATCGACACTTGTAACCGTTTTTAATACAAAAAAAGCCTTAAGTTTACAAAAAACGGCGGAAGCAAAGTTGTAGACCTAATAATTATTGATCTTCTGAGTCTATCTAGGATTAAACCACATGCATAAGTTAGAATTATAAACAAATTATTTGGTCGGATCAATCGGGTCGGGCATCATTAGTTAAAATCTCATCAGGAACGATATAGGATCTCATTACTCGAACTTAACTAGGAATGTCCTTTGATCTACATATACCTATCTAGATTTTGGCATTCCAAAGTTGTACACAGGGACCAGTCTCGTAACCTAACCTAAATTCAAATCGGTTCAACTTGATTAATGTTCATCATCTTCCTGATCACATGGGTTTTTATGCAAATAACTGACCAAATAAATTATAGAATTACTTAAAAAAATCACTAATTATGCTTAAATCATAAATAGAAAAAAAGGGGTCTCCATACAATTTTTCTAGGAAGCATTCGATAGAATTATAATATATGACAAACCAAATTTGGTGGAATTAAACAAAACGACTTCAAAGAAAATACAAATTAAATACGAAACGAAAATTTAACTTCAATTTGGAATCCACACCCAAAACCACTTGGAATTATGTGAAATCAATTAAAAGCCGACCACAATTGAATACAAATAGCGCCGCCACATGTAAACACACGCAAATAATTTTATTTTTTAACGCCACAAAGCAGACAGCACCGGCATTTAGCTACTAGAATGTTAATATGTACGTGCGGATGTAGAATTGAGGCTTGAAGGCGGTTGGCAAAGCGCGAAACCGAAAGCCGACAAACGCATTTTTTATAGGAAAATAATTTAAAAAAAAATTTTTTAAATAAAAATAATTGGAAAAAGAATTGAAAATAAAACCTAAAAAAAAGTAAAAAAATAGAAAAATGTCGAAAAAGTAATTAAAAAAAAATTTAAAACAAATTTAAGACAAATACAAATAAAAATATTCACAAAAAAATTTAAGAAAAATATTTTAAAAAAATTAAAAAAAAAATTGAAATAACAGCCGTGACGATGACAACTAATGTCTGAAATATAAATACAAAGAGTTCTATAGGTTTATATGTACATATGTACATACATATGTGTATGCGCAAAAATTAACTGCCAATATGTCTCCATAAGAATTGTCGCTTGCTGAAATTCTATATCTGTAATTACCAATGTATTTAAGACTGTATATGTATACTAACAGCGCAACAAAACTGGCAAAACTAGAATTTCTTAAGCAGCCGCACACGGAGTAGATACAATTTGTATGTTTGTTGAAAAAAACCGACTAAATTCACGCCAACCCACTACAAATTGACAGGCAAAAGACACACACAGGAGTTATTATACACATATGTATGTTAGCGTTTTTTGTTGTTGTTGTCATTTTTGCTGACCGTTTAACATGCTGTTACATTGCTACTTTTGCAGTTGTTGTAATTTTTTTTTCACTTCCACTCATACTCTTGTTGTCTTTGCCAATTGAGTTTTTCCACTTCAAGCCAACCAGTCTTCTACCACTTCTACCTACAAACAGACGGACAGAGTCATACACATACACAAACAAACACACACACATAAACTGGGCATTAATAGTTAAATATTTGTCGATTTGTTGCCATTCCACTGTTGTGTGTTGTAGCTATTTTTAAGCATAGAAAAATGGCAAGGAATTTCGATTGAGCGCAACATGTGTGCCGCTCCCGCTGGCAAAAGCGTTGGCGCTGGCTGACGATTTGTTGCAATTTCGTACAAAAAATACGAGAAACAAGAAACAAGAAAAACATGCGTCTGAACTCACAGCGGTGATCTTTGGTGGGTATCGCAGACGAATTTAGAACATTTTGTTGATCGACATAGAGCATTTGCATAGTTGTAGGTTTGTTGGAATGTGCGCATAAATATTAAAATGTGTATTTAGCGCGCTAGAGTTGCCATATAGTGATGATTAAAATATTTTTCCCATTAGATTATCGCAATGAAGGCCATTAAGTACAGTGTCCGAGTCATCTTTAATAAGATATTTATTTTAAAGAGGATGGAAAGAATGTCATCCATTGATCCATACCGTTAGACTGAAGTCTTTACTTGGAAATACTGAGACCTCACACCAATTATTATTTTCCAATTGAGTACGAGAGAACCATAAGTTTAATATTTTATTCACATGGATTCACTCCAAAGAGAACATGTAACGGATATACTCCAACCTTACCGTTATAACCAATATTTGGTGACCCTCTAAAAGGAACAAATTTGTATTCTAATTGCTCTGGATGATTCAAATATCCAACAACTCTAGAAAACTGTCTGTATTTTAAATTAAATTCAGCACTTCTTTCTTGGGATCTCAATAAATCTCATATGAAAGATTTGAGATAGGTTTTCTCAGAGCACAGCACATTTATGAGGACAATCATTAGAAAATTAGGCTTATGTGGTATGACATTTTATTTAAAAATGAAAGTCGAATTTCTCTTATTTGTATAAAAGTGTGGCAACCCTGTTACTAAATATGCAATAAATGAGTTACATTTTATGAAATTTTATGCATTTGGCATAATATTTTTGTAATTTAAGCGTTAAATAATTCACTATCATTTGAATGGTTGGCAACCCTATACGAAATAAATTTTATATTTATTATAATTCACGTTAAAAATAAATATTTTTTAATTTTAATTTACACACTTAAAAAAATTAGAGTAAGTATCCACATGTTATTCTAGTTGGCAACCCTATTCTAAAATGTTCAAACAATTTTTTTTTCATCAAATTTTTTTTTAATGAAATAAAACAAATATATTTAAATTCATAACTTTGACTTTCCATATACATACATATATTTGTGGCAACCCTAGAACTATATGAGTCTTCTTGATAATTGAAAGAAGGTTAACGCTAAACACGAGTAAATAGTTTTTTTCAAATACTTCTTGAATGTCTCTAAAGCTTCACCATAATCATCTATTAAAGCAGTAGTAAACCCGAAGACTCGAACCGAAGCTCAGCTTAGAGGGTTAAGGGTTTCCTAGTATTATTTTTTTTTGTTAGTGTTTTGATCCCAAGAAGATCTAAATTTACACAAAACAGTGGGTGCATTTCTTATAAAAAGGAACGAACATAATCATCTATCGTTCGGTTGTACTATACAATTCCAGACCTTTCAATGGCCTTCCAATAACAAGGCAAATACATATATAGAGCCGACCCTGAAAAAATCTTTCAAATCTATAAATCTCCTAAGACCCACACCACCTGGCAACTCTTAGCATATTCATTCCTATTACCTCAATCATGAGCTGATCCGCTTAAGAACGATTATAGCACCCAACCGCTGAATACTTAAAGCATCAACGCAACGAAAACACAACGCCAGAAAACCAGTATAAATATTAGCATGTTTGTGAATATGAAAAAAGCGAGAATACCCCGCTACAACACTGAATAAGCGAACGCGAATTGATCGAGAGATTGTCTACTGACAGCAGAACATGACCTCCGCCTGCACCGCAAACACCGCGACACCGAACAAGAGCCAATGAATTGCGCTGCAAAAAATAACGTTCGACACACAACGAAAATAGCCAGAACCAACTACGTCAAAGAACAACAATGGCTAAGAATAACAACAAGCCGATATATTTAAGAGTTAGTATGCTCGGGCACACGAATACTACGTATGTATGGGTACTCGAGTATCTGTGTGTTGTTGAGTTGTTGGCGTTCATGTGTAGGTACAATAACAAAAATTATATAAAAACACTGTGGTGAGGCACTTTGGCGTCTGGTTGTCGCCAACAATTCGACACGTCTCTACCCGCAAACGCAAAGCGGTGGCGATGGCGGCAGTGAAAAAACGACGTAACAACGTGTCTTCGAAGTCGAACGATTGTTTCATACGTTTTTTTTTTATTTATTTGCTTCCTCTTCTTCTTCTCAATTTTGTTGTAGTTGGTTATTTTGTTGCGACTTTGTTTTGTTGCTGGCAGCGCCTTAAGTACATACTAAATACATATGTATATACTTTTACTGATCGTGCTGATCATGACAGTCAATGAGCGCGATCATGACGTTGCGCTCGATGATCATCAACACCTCTTAGTGCAGAGCGCGCGCCCGTGAGACGTTGGGGCTGACGCGACATGACGTGACGTTGGTACGTACATACTTACATAATTGTTAGCGTTGAATGAGTGTGCGCTGCGAAAGCCCACTGTTCGTACGATCAACTGATCTTCATACATAGATTTCGAACTTGCATATATCGCCATATAAATGTTTGCATTCAATCAAATACAGTTGTTTATTTACATACACACACCTACATTTGTGCCATAGCGTATAGCAACAGTTTGTGGCGGCAACGAGTGCGCCACTTCCTAACACTGTCGACAACGATCAGTCGATCAGTTCGCTCGACAATGCACCACCAAACATCGCGCCAACCAACGCTAAAATAGCTAGAAATAAATAAATGAAAATAAAAGCAATGCGCCGCGCCGCGCTGAACAGAAGCGCACACCGCGCGATCGTTGACGATCGGCGTTTAGTTGATGATCAGCGCGGCGGCGGTGGCGACTCACTTGTTTCTTAAGACACGTCGCCTTGCTTCACACATTTTTACTCACACACAAAGCGTTTTCATTGCGTCGCAGCTGCTGTTCTCGTTGCGGTCTTTCTGATTTTTTGCTGAGTAATCGAGCGACTGATTGTGCGCGCGATTGAGTGGGGGTGAACGTGTGGCGACGATCACTTCAATTATTCCATGCCTTTTTCGTAACAGACGTGCGGATGTGTGTTTGTACGTTTTCGTATTTTTATACTCTCGCAACCTGTTGCACAGAGTATAATAGTTTTGTTCACATAACGGTTGTTTGTGTCACCAAGAAATATAAGAGTTAGATATGGGGTTATATATACATAAATGATCAGGATGACGAGTAGATTTGAAATCCGGATGTCTGTCCGTCCGTCTGTCCGTCTGTCCGTCTGTCCGTGCAAGCGATAACTTGAGTAAAAATTAAGATATCTTAATGAAACTTGGAACACATGTTCCTTGGCACCCTGAGGAGGTTGCTTTCGAAAATGGGCAAAATCGGTCCACTGCCACGCCCACAAAATGGTGGAAACCGAAAACCTATACAGTGTCATAACTAAGCCATAAATAAAGTTATGAAAATGAAATTTGGAACATAGGATCCCATTAGGGAGGGGCACATTTGGATGTAATTTTTTTGGAAAAGTAGGCGTGACCCCGCCTCCAAATAGGTTTTTTGTATATAACTCGCAAACCAATAAAGCTATATAAGCCAAACTTTCTGCAGTAGTTTCTTTTAGCCATTTCTTAATACAGTCCAAAAATGAAAGAAATCGGATAATAACCACGCCCACCTCCCATACAAAGGTTAGGTTGAAAATTAATAAAAGTTGGTTTACTCCCTAACGAAAAACGTCAGAAACACCAAATTTTACATAAGAAATGGCAGAAGGAAGCTGCACTGAGATTTTTTTACAAAATGGAAAATGGGCGTGGCGTCGCCCACTTATGGGTCAAAAACCATATCTCAAGAACTATTCGACCGATTTCAATAAAATTCGGTATATAACACTTTCTTGACATCCTGATGACACGGGAATATGGGCGAAATCGGTTCACAACTACGTCTACTTCCCATATAACTCAATTTTGAATTCCATCTGATTCGTTCACTTTATAATGTATTCATAAGAAACCAATGAAGCTAGCGGAATAAAACTTTACACAAATACTGTATTTGAGCTGTGACATCACTTGTGGAAAAATTGTCAAATTTGGACCATGACTTTTCAAGGCCCCTGATATCGAACATGAAGAACTCAGTGCCTAAGGTTAATTATTCACCGAAAATATAGGTAAATCCCTCAGATATTTTAATGTAATTCATTCCCTCTGAATTTTTTTCTTATAACAGTTTCTCTCTGTACCTGAAATGGTAAAAATCGGGTCATAACTTCCCCCAGATCCCATAAATATATATATATATAGTTGGCGTAGGAACCGCTATAAGCGATTATAGCCTAATTATAAGTAATATTAAATTAAGTGAGCGTATAGTCTTCGATACATTGTATCTTGGTGGTGAAAACGAGTGAAATCGGTTTAGGAATTACCTCAGTCCCCATATACTATTTATGATGATTTTCGTTATTCTATTGAACTTTATACCAAATATATGGGTCGACTTGTGTTATCTTTATAAAATTACATCAATAAATTGCGAGAGTATAAAATGTTCGGTTACACCCGAACTTAGCCCTTCCTTACTTGTTTATATTATATTGTTATGCATAATTGTGGGTTGGTTGGTTGGTGGATCGTTCGATCTTTCGTCCGTTGGACGCGTTCGTTCACTCGCTCCATCCATATGTTATACTATTTTGCGCGATTTTGTGCTCGTTTTTTTTTTTGCCATTTGATTTGCGTATACGTTCGCTTTAGTATTTTTGCGCTGCCATTCTTTGTGTTCGCTACTTGATTTCGTAATGTTCTAGCGCGTTTGCTCTTCTTTTTTCTTGTTTTACGAAGTGTGTTTGTGTAGTTTTCAATTTGCATTCGTTCAAAAAATTCGTGCATTTTGCTAGTCGCTTTGCATTGCTCTCAGTGGTTCGAGGTGTTGTACTTAGGCAACAGCGTTTTGGCTGATTGGTTTGTTGTTTGCTTAGTTCGCTTCGCTGAGCATTTCGTTGTTCGAGTTGATTTGTTGAGTTGTAAATTTTATAGATCATTGAGTTTGCAGTTTTGCCTGCGTGAAATCGTGCGGTGATTGAATTAGAACACTACTAACTGTATACATATGTACATCTGTCAGTATGTTTATTAGTCTTCATTTTACTTTGTCAATGGTATCTATGTATGATTCTTACATTAAGTTAATAAAATCTGACTGATATTAGCTTAGATTGCTAAAAATTCCTGGATTTTTGTTTTATGATCTACTCATAAATATGTTTTGAGGTCGCGTCGACGTTTTCATTGAGATCTCTTGACGGATTTTAGTGTAGATAACTCACCTTTTAAATTTTATTTTTTGACTTTCTTTCTGTTTTATAAAACATTCTTCAAAACACTTTCTGGTTGAGATTTTCTTGTTCTTTAATGATCACTGATCTTTTCCACTTTTTAATGAGATCTCGTGGTATCATGTAGTAAATGCGACTTTTCATCTCTAAGCGGCCTTATAGTAGTAAACAGTACATAGTATCTTCCTGAATGTATTGTGTATCCGTTTTTCGATGGCAAATTCGTCCACCGAGTCTTAAGACGAGATCCATTCCCGAGTGTAATTTTCAAGATTAATAAGTGAGAAGGACCCTTATGATAGCGTATATATGTAGTAGTCCCCATTGACCAAGATTCCAATAAATCTACCGCTGAAAAATGTTAATCTTTCTACTCAAGTATAATCACCGATTTCAATTGGAAATATTATTTCCAGTTCATCTACTTTCGCGCGATGTTTTATAGGTGTTTTCTCCAGGAAGCACATTGACCTTTAACTGAGAACTCGAGACCCTATTTCCAAATATTTCCCAATTACTGTACTAAGTGATAACCGGCTAGTTTGAGACACTATTTTCAAGTCAGATAGCATTTCTGTCTGTTACAACTCTACCCACACTAATTCCATATCCTATAGCAACTAAGAGATCCCTCCAAGAATACTGCTACTTTCAACAAATTTATACTCGCCACAACTTATTCTTGCTCTCATAAATTGCTCCGATCGCTTTTCGAAAATTTATTATACATAAATATGTACGTATATACATATATAACGCGTTATTGCGCTACGTAAGCAAAGCGTTTTCGTTTTCAACACAACCACTTTATTCTACACTTTGTCATATTCGTTTATTATCGGCTTTTGTCTTCTTTTTTTGTTTTTGTTATTCATTTATATTTATTAGTATTTTCTTGATACTTGTCCACTCTGAATACATATCAGCATTGCATGAATTGTTTTTGTCGCCGCGCTCAGTGCTCTTATCGTTAACTCTTTATTTTTTGTTTTTTTGTCTATCATGTCATTGCTGTCATTGTTGCTAGTTCTAGCAGTTGTTCGGATTGTGTATTGTGTTGTCATATGTTAAACTCGTTCGCGGTATATGCACTGTTGTTTAGCGAGCGTTTAGCCACCACCAACAAGCCGTCCAACCAGTCACCAAGTCAGCGCGTCAGCCCAAGATATTATTGCTTGGGGCGACGACTCGACTCGACTCGACGCTACGTTGGTCGTCGTGTTCTTCAATAGACAAACCAAGTACCATGTCGTTGTTGTGTGCTCGCGTCGTCTATGAGTCTTCAGCTCTGCAGTTCTTGCGAACTGTTGTCATTTCAGCAGTCGGCATATAAAGTGATCGTCGCCAAGAACGCTGTGGCTACTGAAATCGCTGGCATTTCGTTCGTTACGTTCTTGTCATTCATTATTGTGCTTTTATACCGACATTTGTAACGTCGTGTGGTGTATTACTGTAGTTCTGATTTGGTATTCTTTTTACCTACCTACATCCGCTACGCGTTTGGAGCGCTTTGATGAACACATCGTAAACACGAACGCGCGGAAAAAGTGTTGAAAAGAACGTTTTCTGTTCTTTTTTGCCAATTTATTTGTAAGTTTTTTTGCGCGCACACACAGGTGCAATTTATTCGAAGATCAACAAAAAAAGAGCAGCGAAAAGAAATCAGCGCGATCGCATGTGACGACATACACGCCATGCAATGATCGTGCGTGTGCAAATTCAGTGCAAGCATGCATAAGTAGCAGAAGAACAGAAAGTACAATAACAAAAAAAATACAATAAGAATGAGCTCCGATCATCTGTTGCATTTCACAGCCAAAGCAAAAGAACAAAAGTTATCAAAAAGTCACAAAGATCGACGTCGTCGACCGCGACAGACTGGCGACAGCAGCGTCACACACAAGTCAAGTGGTGCTGATTGCACTGTACAGTGAGTACTCGTACAGTGTGAAGAAGACCCAACCAAAGCAGCAGCAGCAGCAGATGAAGAAGAAGAAGTAATTGAGCCCGTAGATAGTAGCTAAAAAGTGTCTGCACAGACACTACAACAAAACAAGACCCACAAGTAAACTCCGTTTTGGTCTGACAGTCCAAGTGGCTGCGCGTCTGACCAAACGTCTCTGCCGCCGCGTTCAATTAACCCGCCCGCTCAACGGTCATGCCTCAGCGTCTGTCCGTTTGGCTGTCGTTGTGTCTGCGCGACGGAGTCTTAAATCTTTTTTCATGCTGTTGTTGTATTTTTTTTATTTTTCTTTCTGTTTGCTTTGGAGACAATACACTGTCCGGGTAGTCAGTCGTTGCGGTTGTGGGCCACACACTTACCAGTCACACCAGCGCTAGCATAAAGTCAGACTCGTTTGCCGTAGTTGTTGTTGGTGTTCTTTTGCACTTAAGCGCTGGTGTCTTTGTTGTTGTTGTTTTTTTCACATTTTTTAATTGTCTGCTTTTCCCAGTTGTATTATGTATGTATGTATGTTGAGCATAGCTGTTATTCAGCATCTTGTTACACATGTGTTGTTATTGTTATCATCATTGACGACCATGTCCACGTCTCCGACCGAGAAGACTGAGACTACGACGTCGCACTATCAGTACAATTGTGTGTTGTTGTATGGGGACTGCGTCGCTATTGGCATAAATGTTGCTGCTGCCGACAGCGACCTCAAGCGGCGCACACATGTTTGTCTGTACGCGCTCTGTACTCCGTAGTCTTGCTGCCGCGCAGCTTGGTACTCGTTAGCGTCGACGTTAACGCCTCAGCGTTCACTACAGCGGCACATGCATTTATTATTATTGTGCTGTGTGTTTTGTGTGAATCAAATAGAAAATATTTCAGTTTAAGCGTAACGTTGCATACGTCAAGATCGCGCGATTCCGTACGCTAAGTGTGAGACAAATATTTAGGTACATACTAGTAAGTAGCTAGCTAGTTAGTTAGTTAGAGCGATCGTGTGTGTGTGCATTTAGAAAAATTATTGTTTAAGGCAATCGACTGCGCGCTTGAATTGGCGGCTTGGAATTTTCAAAATTGTATCGCCGACGCAGGAAATGCGTATTAATTTCGTAACGTTCGCCTTAAAGCCGTAACAAGTGTAGTGATCGCGCGGGAAGATCACTTGGTGAAATTATAAATTCTGTAAAATATTTATATTTAAGTGTATATCCTGTACGGAAAATGCTTAATTGGAAGTGAAATGTGTGAATTTCAAAGAAAAATTACAAAAATTTATAAATTAAAATTTCTTTTATAAATTTTAGTATTCATAAATCAACAGCAAACGCTTTGAAGTGGAATTTTGTAGCGCGCAAAGCATTCAAATAGTGCAAAAAGTATAAAATATAGTTGTGTGTGCGATATGTGTTGAGTGACACGATCGAGCAACACGATCAGCTGCCAAGTGAATTTAAGTTGATTTTCAAAAATTTAATTGAAGTCTTTCAAATTTTAAGCAACACAAATACAAAGATACTAATAAACAAGTGTTATACACTAAAAAGAAATTAGGTAAAGTGATCAAGAAGTGATCCTCGATCTCATTCTAATAGATAAAGTGATCCACGATATCAAGTGCTCCTCGATATCTCCCAATCGTAAAAGTGAACGACAAAGGATCTACAAGTGATCCCCAGTCTTAGGCGACTCCCTTCTAATATAAAACTGATCTGCAAGTGATCTGGAAGTGATCCTCGATCTTAAATAAAATCCTTCTAATAGATAAAGTGATTGACAAGCGATCCTCGATCTCATCGTTATAGAAAAGTGATCTGCTAGTGAACCTCGATGTCATATAAAAGATTTCTAATAGAAAAAATTATCGGCAAGTGATCTTCGATTTTAGATGAAGGGTTCTAATTGATAATGTGATCTGCAAGTGATCCTCAAACTCAACCTAGTAGAAAAAGTGATCTGTCAGTGATCTTCTCTTCCAAAAGAACCCCTCAAATTGTGATTAAACCGGCGAACAAATTCGTTACTCATCAAAACAAGAGTATCCAAAGAGATTCATAACTGTGTCGCCGTGTTTAATTGAGTTCCACGAAACGGTTGTGAGAGTTCAAAAGCAAATAAAACCAAAATCAGTAGAAGACGACGAGAATAATACAAAACGGTTACAAAAAAAAAACAACAAAAACCAAAGTGATCATAAAGATACTTGAAGAAAAAGGTCGAGGAATACCCTACCAATACATTGCACTTCACTAACTGTGTGTGTGTGTCTTAAACGAAGACACTTGAGTTACACAAAAAGAACAGTGACGACGACGACGACGAAGACGTCAACAGCGGCGACACATTGTCCGACGTTCAAGTACATGGCAAGCAAATAAGAGCAACAACAACAACTGGGAGCGCCTCCAGGAAGCAACAGACAACAGTGTGCAAAATGCAATAACAACAACAACAAGCGTACGAATTACAATAACAGCAGCAAAGTCATTAATAAACAAGCGCCGTACGTGCATGCCGTAGACACTAATAATAAAAATAAAGTATTTAAAAGATACCAACAGACACACACAGATACATACACACATATTTGTAACTGCGTGTGTGTGTGTGTGGACCCAATCCAAAGCGGTCACAAGCTGAGTGAGTGCCAAGAGGCGACACAAGATCAGCGAGCAAGCGTAAGCAAGAACCTGAAAAGGAAGTCGCAACAACACACACTTAAAACAACTTGAGCTAAATAGTTGCATATCATTGGTGTTGTTGTTGTTGGCGGTATAAGGTTGTTGTAGCTCTAGTCTATTGGTAAACAGCATGAAATATTCGTGGCATTAAAGACACGGCGCCAGCATACCTGCCAATGTCTATGGATGTCTGTGGAAGCCAAGAGTCGCCGACGCGGCACTTACCGTTGTGCGAGACGAAGCAATTTGGCGTTGTTGTTGTTGTAGCAGAGTGTTAAGCGTAGCACATGCAGACAGTACCAGCAAGGCAAGCTAGATACTGACAAGATCGTACAACAAGTCTACATACTAACTGCAAATTGAATACGTCACGTCGCTACGGGTCAATAACAACAATAACAACTACAACTGCAATAAGCACACAACAACAACAATAACAATAATAGCAAAGCAATAAAAATTACTACACGCTGGCTGTGAGCAGTTAAAACAAGCGTGAATTGGCAAGGAGAGAAAATTGCAGTGCCGAGCTGGAAACAACAACAACAAGTACACCAAACCGTTTAAGTACGAAAATAGCCGTACAACAACAAAGCGAAGGCTGAGACGATTCAACACGCTTCAACACTGCGTAAGTAGCATTTAAATACAAACATATGTACATACATACTTATAAGTTATAGCAACAACAACAACAATACAATACTAAAGTCACTTTGTATTCACCAAAAGCAACAACAAAGAACACATGAAAATCGAAATTGTGTGAAAACTCGAAATAAATCGGAGCGTAGACCCCAGACAGCGATAGACAAGCGGCTAGCTAGTCCAAACAGACAGATAGACACACATATGTAATTACGGACAAACATAGATACACACAGTCAAACAAACAGACAAACATATGTGTCTGTGTGCAGTCCAACCAACCGATATGGGGACGCCAAATAAACGCGCAGACTGACTGATAAAAAGCAGCAGCAAGCAGCACAGCACATGTGCAGCAACAGTCGTCATTTACAAAATACAATAACAACAACAACAACAGCAGCAACACAAAAGTGGCAGCAATCAAAATTGAAAGCATGCATATTAAATTCGTGTTCGTTGTCTGTGTCTGGTGGCGCGCACAGCAAGTATGCACGGTACATATGTGTACAAAACGACAACAATAACAACAGCAACAACACATGCTAGCAATTAACATGCAAAGGTCATTTTTATTAAGAAACCAATAGCAAGCGAAATGAGCAGAAACGTACATACAATAACAACAAAAATTGAAAAAACATATATACATATATGTACATAAGCATATGTATACTACGCTTTTTTATCTTTTTATTTTTTTTTTATATTTTCATTTGATTTTTTTCTCTTATTGTTGTTTGCTCTGACCCACAATGCATTAAGTCACTGTTTGTGCGCTTTATTATTTGTTTGTATTTGTTGCTGCTTTCGTTTTTTTTTTTTTGTAATTTTTGTCTGCTGCATTTCTTTATATACAAATATATATGCATGCAGCTAAATATATATTTGACGGCATTTCTAAAATCACATATCTGTATGTAAGTGTTTGTATGAATGTGAATGTATATGTATGTGTGCGTGTGTGTGTAAACAGCAATTGTAAAATTTTGAGGAATACCCTTATAAATAAATAATGCTTAAGCACACATTGCTGGCAGCACAGCGCTGACTCAAAGCATACACGCTGACGGCTGGTGACCTATTGAGTGACTTAAGAGCACATACATACATACAAAAAAAAATATTCATATGAATACTGTGCGCTTGCAAAGTGAGTCAACATCTAAATGTTTTATATTTTTTACAATTATGAGCATTTATTAAGTGAATTTATTCATATAAACATTTTTACAAAGATTTGTATTTGATAGTCTGCCTCTAATACTATAAGGGTCATACAAGCCAATAAGATCTTAGAAGATCCAAACGAGATTGATAAAGATCCATATTTTCCTCTCACTTTCTGTAAATAAAAATATCAGTAGCAGCAATTCGCTTTCAGTGGAAGTAGTCATACTCCTTACATGTATGTATGTGATTGGCGTTGCAACCGTTTAGCCGGTTATAGCCGAATCGACGATAGTGAGCCATCTCTCTCTCTCCTTCGCAGTTCGGCGCCAGTTGGAGATCCCAAGTGTAACCAGGTCGCTCTCCACCTGGTCCCTCCAACGGAGTGGAGGCCTTCACCTTCCTCGGCTTCCTCCGGCGGGTACTGCATCGAACACTTTCAGGGCTGGAGTGTTTTCGTCCATTCGGACAACATGACCTAGCCAGCGTAGCCGCTGTCTTTTTATTCGCTGAACTATGTCAATGTCGTCGTATAACTCGTACAGCTCATCGTTCCATCGTCTGCGGTATTCGCCGTTGCCAATGTTCTTGGGACCATAAATCTTGCGCAAAATTTTCCTCTCGAAAACTCCTAGTGTCGTCTCATTTGATGTTGACATCGTCCAAGCTTCTGCACCGTAGAGCAGGACGGGAATGATAAGCGACTTGTAGAGCTTGATTTTGGTTCGTCGAGAGAGGACTTTACTGTTCAATTGCCTACTCAGTCCAAAGTAGCACCTGTTGGCAAGAGTTATTCTGCGCTGGATTTCGAGGCTGACATACATACTTTCTACAAATATCTTTAGAGATTACAACAAAACTTTCGAGCTGTCTCTGTTTCATAAAATTATTGCAATTTTTCTATGAATTTCTTTCACAGAACACTCCCGAGTTTTTTCAGTCTATGATAGGACTTATCCGTCGAGACCGCATATGCTTTTTCGCCTAATCTTCTCTTAATCTTAATCTTAATCCTTCATCTGTTATTTTTGGATCATCAGCGGAACATCAATGATCTATACTGTGTATCAGAGTACATAGAGAACGAGTACTAAGAAAATTAATAACAAAATATGTCTTATATAAATTATATATGCATGCCATAGATTCTAATATAACTCTACCCGGATTTGTTCGCATTTTCTATATTTCTCACTGCTGTATCCATTATTCTTAAATTATAGAACGACCCATCACAAAACTGACACTTGCTCTGGATACCAATATATGCATTTTTTTATTTAATTTCGGGTTTTCCAAATTTTCTCTAACTTTGAATACCATTTTCATATCATCAGCATTTAATCAACTTATTTATATTTCTTGAATTTAATATATGTATGTACATAGTTTCATACTCTAGATGTGCTCGATCGTGTTGCTTTCCTCTTCAGCGATGAGGTATATCATTTTAGTAATTGCCTTCCAACTCTGTGAGAGGAAAAACTTCTTATGATATTTCAATCTCTAAGCCCTCTTTCACAGGCTTAGAGATTGAAGGATAGTGGTCAAACAGATCAAGATATTGATTAACATCGATTACATTGATTGCCTTTGTCCCTGACTCTCTATATTTGTAGCTCCCAAAGCCTCTGTTTAAAATTCAACTGGTAATCCATTGTTTGGCTTTTGAATCGAATTTAATGAGACATTTTTGGAGTTCCGCTGTTTTCAATGATTTCGAAATATTAAAAAATACGTTCCAAATATATCTTTACTGATTGGCGAAATTATTACTTTTTCGGGAAAGTGGCGTACATATAGCTATCATCAGCAAAAATTTTTCTCGTTCAAATATTCATGGAAAATGTGTTATATGTAATAGTAAAGCCTCCACTGGCATACAGTCTATTATATTTTGGCCTCCGAATGTAATTCTTTGATTTGAAGGAAATTCTATGATGCTTCCAATGATAATTGTGATAACTTTAAAAGATATTCGTCTAAATTCACATACCCTATGCTCCTAAAAACACGCGCAACATTATGTTGAGGGTATAACAACTGAAATTGAACAACAAACAACTCAAGAGCACAATTTCGCACATTTGAAGGACGGAATTTCGTAGCGTTAGACATGACAATTGACAACAAAATAACAAAAACATTGTTGTTGTTGTTGTAGCAAAAACTACAATTAAACAATTAAATGTAGATGAGCTAAGCGAAAATCGCACAAAAAAAGTTAGCAGTCAGCAGTAAATTGCCAGCGCCAACCTACACAAACACACACAACAACAACAACAACAAATAGTTATTGTTAGCTATTTGCATACGCTTATGAAACTGTGTGTGTATGTGCGTTATAATTGCTGTGCATGCCTCACCAGACACCCTGCACAGCGCCACGGCGGTCAGCTAGCGATGACGCTACGCGCTTTGCCAGTCAGCTGCTGTACGCCACACACATATGCGATGGGGATTGCACCATCAGCAACTGAAAAAATTTAAATAAATTAAAAAAAAAAATAAAAATCTTGTATAACAACAACAACACCAACGCCACAATGGCCACCTCCGCGCGACTGTCACACAGTCAGCAACAACAACACTGTCAATTGGGTACGCCTCGCCTCGATCTTGTCAAACTGGTATTTCACACTCGCCACAGCATGACAGTGTGACGAAAATAGCTAAAAAGCCAAATAAACAATTCAACAAAAAAAAACACAAAAAAGTGTCAACTAAAGAGTTGGTAAAAATAAAATATTTGTTGTGTGTGCGTGTGTAACTGTGTTTAGCGTTGACAATAAAACGTTTCACAGTGTCATTTGAAATGAAATGAAATTAAAACAAGTAAGGAAGGGCTAAGTTCGGGTGTAACCGAACATTTTATACTCTCGCAATTTATTTATTTAACTTTATTTATATTATATAATACACAATTTGACCCACATATTCGTAATATATATGGTATAAAGTCCATTGAAAGTTAGAAACCATAATATTAGGTTAGAAGCACCGAAGTCCTTGTGTTCGCTATATGGGGCCTTGACAACCTATGGTCCGATTTCGGTGATTTTTAGAATGGGGCTGCCACACTATAAACGTAGTATTTGTGCAAAGTTCTGCATCGATATCTTCACTAGTGCTTACTTTATATATTGTAAAGTAAACGATTCAGATCGTTTTCAAAGTTCTGGTATATAGGAAGTAGGCGTGGTTGTGAAGCGATTTGGCCAATTTTCACAACATATCATTGGGATGTAAAGAAACTATTACAAACCAAGTTTCATTGAAATCGGTCGAGTAGTTCCTGAGATATGGTTTTTGACCCATAAGTGGGCGGCGCTACGCCCATTTTCCATTTTGTAAAAAAATCTGAGTGCAGCTTTCATCTGCCATTTCTTATGTGAAATTTAGTGTTTCTGACGTTTTTCGTTAGTGAGTTAACCCACTTTTAGTAATTTTCAACCTAACTTTTGTATGGGAGGTGGGCGTGGTTATGATCCGATTTTTTTTCATTTTTGGACTGTATTAGGAAGTGGCTAAAAAAAACGACTGCAGAAAGTTTGGTTTATATAGCTCTATTGGTTTGCGAGATATATACAAAAAACTTAGTAGGGGGCGGGGCCACGCCCACTGCTCCAAAAAAATTACATCCAACTATGCCCCTTCATAGTGCGATCCTTCATGCCAAATTTTATTTCCATAGCTTTATTTATGGCTTAGTTATGGCTCTTTATGTGTTTTCGGTTTTCGCCATTTTGTGGGCGTGGCAGTGGACCGATTTTGCTCATTTTCGAAAGCAACCTTCCTATGGTGCCAAGAAATTAGTGTGCCAGGATATCTTCATTTTTACTCAAGTTACAGCTTGCACAGACGGACGGACGGACGGACAGACAGACATTCGGATTTGAACTCCACTCTTCACCCTGATCACTTTGGTATATATAACCCTATATCTAACTCGTTTAGTTTTGGGTGTTACAAACAACCGTTATGTGAACAAAACTATAATACTCTCTTTAGCAACATTTGTTGCGAGAGTATAAAAAGCTGCTGCCAGCAAACAACAACACAATGCAGCGGCGTTAAAGCGTGTTGATGATGAGAAAATCACAATGTTAATTTGTGTCGTCGGTGCTAAAATTGAAATTGAACAAAAAAAAGTATGAAAAAAATAATAGAAATAATAAAAAAAACTGTCTCGTTAAATTGCTGATGATCATGCCATTCAGCATAGCAATCGGTTTTTAGTGCTTTGGTATGCCATGCCATGCCAAATATTTATTTTTGTTTGACGGCTGCAGATACTCGAGCACAGCTGGTTCGTAAGAGCCACACTCACACTTACATGAACCTTTATATGTGTTTATATATAGTGCGATATCTGTTGTTTGGTAAAAATAAAGTTCTGTTGCAGGTGGAGTATGGTTTAACATTGTATGAGTTACTTATCTGTTGACAGATTTTCGATAGAGCTTTTACACTTAAAATTAGCAGACTGATCTAGTGACCGATCTAATGAGACTTTATGAGGCAGTTTCTTTGTACACTGTTAGACTTTGGCAGCCACTAGTAACCAAAGAAAAAAAATATTGAAAGTACAGAGTACATCCGCGCTTAAATGTATGCTAAAGAAAATAATTTTCAAATATTTTCAATTTGAATTCGGCATAAAAATCAGTTCATCGCGAAAAAGTATGAACTTCAAGTAAAATAATACAAAAAAGCTTGCGTAAACAGTCATTAATAATGAAAGTTGTGAACTTGTCTTTTGTATAATAACCTCTAGACTCAAGAAACGCATGTTCTAGCGATTTAGTGTCAACAGGTTACTACCCACTACTGCCAGAAGTGTTGAAATCTCTCAGCACCATTCACTTTACTGCAATATTTTTTTTATTTTTCATCCATTTACACTACTTTTTCCATATTCCACGCTTCATTTGTTGTGCTTTCATCGCCGAGCTTTTGTCATCATCATCATATTTTTCTCTCTTGCCAACGACACACATATTATTATTTATTTTGATATTTTGCTCTTTTGCAGTTATTTATTTATTTAATTTTTTTCCTATAAACATATTTGCAAAGCTCACAACTACGTAATTTACGGTTATTTTTCTTTTGCTTCATAATTAACACACTACCGGTTGAAAACGCCGCCAGCAGTGCCACTAACACTGTTAACATACATAAAGCACAAATAAAGCATAAAAGCAAATACAATAAACATAACCGTTTTTGGTTATTCACTGGACCGCACGTGTGTCTGCCGCCACACCCGCCCCGCTGAGGTAAGCCCCCCGTCTTCTTAAGCGCACAGCTGCAAAAAAACCTGACTGTCGCTGCCGTAGATTTTGTTTACGCCACTCTTTCAGCTGACTGACTTACTTTAGCCCCACCGATATGTGGGTATGTGTGATTGTAGTTGTCTACAGAACCTCCTCTCTCTCCCTCCCTCAACTCTACACTGAAGTTGTTCTCTACTATTTATGATTCGTTTCTTGTTATTTCATGCGGTTTGAGCCGGTTCCATGCGTTGTCACCTGGTTGTCCAAACTACTTTTGTATGCGTAATGCAATTGTTGTTGTGTGATTTTATTCGATTTTTAAATATTTTCTGTTCAATTTTGCATACATTATACGAAACTACCTTTTGAGCTATTAATTTATTTGTTTTATCGAGTGTGGGGTTTTCTTTTTCGTCTCATTTTTGTTTGTTTGTGCAAGTGTTTGTATATATTTAAGTGTCCAAGTGGTTCGTTCAGCCGTGGCTTTTGCACTAATTTTATGATTTTATTAATTTTCAACGCTGAGGCAATCAATATACATACATACATACTCGTTTAATCATATGAATCAAATTATTTATTCGATAAATTGGTCTGATTCATTTCATTTTAATTTCCAATTGATTGTTTAATTTATTTTATACATTTAATTAATCATAAATTACTATGAAATTGATATCGAGATAAAGTTGTATGTTGTTATACATCTATAATATAAAACGACGATAAATATTTAAAATATATTATATATTTATTGACTTCATTTACATATAAAAAGCTCACAGCTCACAAATATGATGGAAACTTTAAAATAAATATGAGAAGATACGTTAAATATCGGTATCGAATGAAATCTTTGGGAGCTTTTACTTCAAACTTTCACTTTTCCAATGCTTTCTCATTTCCACTGCAAAAAGCTTTCACTACCAAAGAGCTTTCATTTCCGTTTGGAAAACTTTCACCAAAGATATAGTTAACTATATTAGGACTTATTAAATATATTATCTCATTTATAAAAAATTAAAAACAAAGCATATTCTACAAAACTTTCGTCAGAATTTTCGAAATGATAATGGAGCTTTCACCAAAAATTATAAATTGCAGTATATTGCAACGTTTACCGTATATGATAACGTTTTCTTTGATTTGAAAGCTTCCACAAAGCTTTCATATCTGTATATGGTAACGTTTTCATTGATTGGACAGCTTTCACAAAGCTTTCATATCTGATGAGCTTTTCAAGTTTAAAATTTCTAATTTCAAGTTGTTGACTGGCCCCACGAATTGTTATTAAGTCCAAACGATTCTTCACTCCTTATTGCTTTCAAAAGCTTTCACTCTTCCCAAAAAACTTTAGTCTTTTTTGAGTCTTTACTAAAAAATATAAATGGAAGTATTAAGATTTATGACATTGAAGAACCCAAACAGCAGCAACGACAACTTTTTGATAGATTTGAGAGCTTCCACAGAGCTTTCATGCCTGTTGTTAAGCTTTTTAAATTTTTTCTCAATTTCTATTTATTTAATTTGCGTTTTATTTTTACAATATTCCGTGTTGGCAATCATAGTTTGCTGGTTGCCTGAATCGCCGCTATTTAGCGTAACTGCGCTACCGCTGGCACTTGGACCAAGCAAAAAAAAAGTAAACAGATGAAATTCGCTGAGCCGGAAAAGGTGAATGTGTACTTTGGCTATTGAAAGGGAGAGCGACGGGTACGCAGTGCCAGCTGGCGTTGGGTATTTGTTGAATTTGGCAGCCAACTTGAACGGCCATTCAAACGAATTATGTATATATGAAAATTCGCCACAAATAAAAATTTTGTATTCAAAAGTATGCACAAAGTCGCAATCGCTAACTAGTGGGTGTGTGCCGCTCCCCCGCAACTGCGGCGTGAAGAATGTCAAGTGTGTCGAGTGTGAAATCAGCGCCAAAATTTCGAAAAATAATTTTCAGTGAAATAAAATGACGAGTATTTTTCAAAAACCTAATAAAAAGCATTAAATAAGAATTCTTCATTTTTATTTTGTTATTTTATTTTTGTTTTAAATTTGAATGTCATTGACGTAGTTTTCTATGCCAAAAATAGCTGAGAAAATTTATTTTATGCAACTGTTTATGAAAAAAAATGGAAATTTTTGGCGACTATGCCTGGGCAAACAGGCGCCTGTGGCAACACAGAGTGTCCGAGTGGGAATTTCCCATTTATAATTTTTAGCATATTTAATTGCCATAAATAAAATTAAGCAAAAATAAAATTTTCAAAAAGTCAAAAGTGTGTCTTCTTAAAATCTTCAACACTAATAAACAAAAACAATAATAAATTAAAAATATATATTATATCATCTCTGCTATCTCTGCTTCGTTCACATTCCACCAACTCATGCTTTATTCGCACCAAATGTCTTCTATTCAAATTAGGTCCACACGTTTAATTAATTTTATTTCGAACACGCTTCTTTCTATGCAAATTATTTTCTAGAATTTCAAACTTTTTTATAATTTGCAATTTATACACGCCTCATTTGCATTTCTTCGCGCTCTATAAGTTCTATTGTTGTTGGCTATATTCGGTTAATTCATACCGAAAAATTGTGGATTTTTATGTTCTTTTCTATTGCTGCCTACACTTTTGCTTTCAAGTTCATAAATTTTTGTGTACAAAATATTGCTGGTAAAATTTTTGCATATTTTCAAATTATTTATTTGATTGTTTGCTTTAATTTGTTGTTTTTATTTATTTAACATTTTTTTTTGTTTTTTGGTTTTTAATATTTATATTTATATTTCGTTTTGGCGATTTTGTCTAATTTTATGGTCATTAAATAATGAATTACGATCAGTTTTGCTAAATTTTAAATATTTGTGTTATATTAAGATTTTGTTTCAAATGTGGGATTGAAGTATATGAAAGGAAGAATATTTAAAAAAGAATTAATTAATTACAAATATTTTGTTGAAATTAAAATAAATAATAATTATTATTATTTTCTCTAGTGTTAAATTATTTTTATTTAAATTTTTTTATTAATTTTATTTTTTTAGAAAATATTTAATTTTTTTTTAATTCTTACAAATAAATGCAATTTTATTCATTAATTTTTTATATTTTCAAAATAAAAACATAAATATTGTTTTTTTTTCCAAAATTTTTTTTTTTATTAAAATATTATTTTATATATTTTTTAAATTTATTTTCAAATAATTTTTATTTTTATTAATTAAAATATTATGTTGTTTATTTTAATTGATACAATTTTTTGGATTATAAACTTTTTTTAAATTAAATTATTATTATTATTATATTATGTATTTACTTTCATCGAAACTCATTTGTATTAATTTTTTTAATTCTTACAAATAATCAAATTTTAAATTTTGTTAATAAAATTTTTTAATCAATGCAAAATTATTATTTTTTATCAAATAAAATCATTACTTTTTAATATTTTAATTAAAGTTAATGTTTGATTCTTGTTATTTTATTTTAGTTCATTTCATTTTATTTTATTTAATTTTATTTTATTTTATGTTATTTTATTTAATTTAATTTTATTTTATTTTATGTTATTTAATTTATTTTATTTTATTTTATTTTATTTTATTTTATTTTATTTTATTTTATTTTATGTTATTTTATTTTATTTTATTTTATTTTATTTTATTAAATTATTAATTTTTATAATGTTAAATTATTTTTATTGATTAAATATGTAGTTTATACAAAAAAAATATTTTACACATTTTTACTTTTATTAAAGTAAATTTTATTGTTTTTTTTTAATTTATAATTTTTTTATTGGATTTTTTTTTAATTAATTAAATTCTTAACAATATATATAATATTTTTTCACAATTTTCCAATTCCAATTATTGGAAAAAAAAATTAAGTATTACAATATTTTTTGAAGTATTTTAAGCATCAATTTTTTTTTCAAATTTTAGTTAATGTTAAAAATATTTTTTTCCTTTTAAATTTCAAAGTCAAATTAAATTCGGTTACGCATGGGGGAAAATTTTAACTTAAAAAAACAAAATTTTAAATAAATTATTTGTTATATTATTTTGTTGTTGTAATATTTTTTATTATCGCAAAATTTATTTTTCAACACTGACAATACGACTTTTTAAAGTACAATTGTTTACAAACACACCCACAAGCCTTCATATATATTGACATATATACATATTAGCACCTTATACATACATATTATATATTCGTAAATAAAAACAAAATACATAGATCCCTCCTACAACGCATACCAAACACCTACGCCGCCACTCACAGCATGCCTTTTGACACCTCAACTGGCTTGCCCAATCTAATACCGCTTCTAACACACTTGTTTCCCCCACCAAAACTCAACAATACCGATACTCGCCACTACAACTTGCCAATCGCTTGAGAAAATCAACGAATGATTACTTTTACCACACAAAACGTTTCGTTTGTTTGTCTAACATTTAGCGCGTTATTAATAAAAAAAAATTTAATAGCAAGAAAACATTAGAAATAACAACAATAATAACAGAAAAAGAAGAAATCGAAAAAATCGAAAAAATACAAAAAAAAATGGCTCGAAAATACCAAAAATTTATACTCAGACACACACAACAAAAACAAACGTTTATTTATTAGCTAAAATGAAAATTTTTACGTCAATATCTGGGAATTTCCGCTGTGAATATTTTTCAAACAAATAAGCGGCGAAAAATATGGAATTCGAAAATTTTCTCGGTGTTTTAAGTGCTTTCCTGCCTCAAGTGTGGGCTGTTGCTTGTTGATTGTTGTTGTATTATACAATATATCTGAAATTGTTGTATTTATACTTTGGTATATGAATTTTCTAATAATTTCTATGACGCGTCGTAGTTGTAGTCATTAGCTTTTGGATTTTCTAATGACAGTTGCGCGACTATTTGTTGCTTGATGTCACCGCAAAACTACCGAACCGCGATGGGAAATTTCAACGCGGCATATTAATGAGAAAATAAGCCAGCCACACTATTTGTTTGTTTATTTATTTAGAAAAATGTTTATTACATACATATATTTAAATATTATTTATTTTTCCTACTTTTGCAAAGCCAAAAGCCTGCCAAAACACAGGTGAACATTTTTAAAATATTACATTTATCAAAGAATTACAAAAAAATCAACTTGATCTTCACATTTGAAAATATGTGAAGGTGACGGTCGTAAATTTCGAAAAGATTTTTATTGCTTTCGAAAATACATATTTTAGTACTACTTGAATATATAAAGATATGTATCATTCATGATTTGATTTGAAAATGTTGAGGTTAGGTAAGGTTATGTTAGGTTCTATTATTCTGATTTCTGCTAATTTCATTTCACTGCTGCTTTGCTGTTCTTTGCAATAAGTTTCCAGACTTGGATAACTCCGAAATCGTTAAATATTGAAATTTCGAATATCTAAGCATCGTTTCAAAACAATTTTCTGTCCGAAAGTAAATGTTATGTTACTCGAAATTCGTTATTTTATCATAAAACATAATAAAATAATATTCTCCGAGAACTGAGGAGAACTGTTGACTCTTGTATAACCTTAACCTTGAACTTTAAATACTTTCAACTTGACCACATGAAAAGCTAAGCTCTTCAAACACTTATGCAAATCCTCCTAGAGATAACATTTCTGTCAAAAGCCTTATCAAAAAATGCCCACTTAACAAACAATGTTTGACTGATAACTTTGAGATAATAGAATTGGGCAAATAGCAACAAAAAGCAAAACAAAAATCACAAACTCCTTTCGTGTTAATTTTTCGGTGCACCCAAAACTGTAAACTAATTTGTTTACGCTCAAAAATCATTCTTATCACATCCGCAATCTAGCACGTTTCCAGCATAAAACACCGCAACACAGGTTTGGGGGCGGTTGAAAGTTATTTGAGGGCATAAAGGAAGTACGTATTTGTTGGTTGATAAGATAATTGTGCTAAAAATGTAACTTTTTTGCACTGAAAGTATTCCAGAGTTTATGGCTCAGCAATAAAATGTATTTATTGTAGGTATGTGTGTGTACTTTCTTCCAGTAATATTGAGTTGACTTGAGTTAAGGTGAAGTGTTTGGACTTAAAAAGCAGGTGAAATTGTTGTTGTTATAAAGATAATGTGGGATTAATAATATGAACTATGATGGAGCGTTTTTAAGTGGTTGTTGCATTTGATAAAATATTTTCGCCACGTAATTTATGAAACAATAGGAAATTATACTGATTATATGTACTCCTGGTTACGCCTGGTGGCAGCAAATATTCAAATTTTTATACTCTCGCAACAAAGTTGCTAACAAGAGTATAATAATTTTTTTCACCTAAGGGTTGGTTATAAGTCGTAAAACTAAAATAATTAGATATAGGGCTATATATACCAAAGTGATGAGGGCGAGTAGAGTTGACATCCGGATATCTGTCTATCCATCCTACCGTGCAAGCTGTAGAGATATCTTGATGAAACTTGGTACACGTATTTCTTGGCACCATAAGAAGGTGAGGATCGAAGATGGGCAAAATCGAACATCACTGCCTACAACTAAGCCATAAATTTATTACAACCTATCAAAGTGAAATTTGGTACAAGGAATCGTTCTAGGAAGGGGCATATTTGGATGTAATTTTTTGGGAAAGTGGGCGTGGCTCCGACCCCTACAAAGTTTTTTGTACATATTTCGTAAACTACTTAAACTACATCAACGAAACTCTCAGGAGTCGTTTTCTTAAGTCACCTTCTTATACAGTACGGAAGAAATCTATAATCTGCGCCCATCTCCCACACAGAGGTTATGTTGAAAACTACTAAAAATGCTTTAATTCAATAAGATAAAACCACCAGAAACTTTAAATTTCATTATAAAGCTGATACAGAAGAGCTGTACTCAAATTGATTTACAAAATTTTAAATGAGGGTGGTTCCGCGCAAGTATGGGTCCAAAACCATATCTCCGAAACTACTCGAACAATTTCAATGAAATTTGGTTTATAATATCTGCCTGGCTTCCCAATGATATGTTTTGAAAATGGTTTACAACCACGCCTGCTTCCCATATACCAAAGCTTTGAAGTCAATCTGAATCGATTACTTTGCAATATATAAAGTAAGCACTAGTGAAGATATCAGAACAGAACTTTTCAAAAATACTGCAATTATAATATGGCATCGTCTTTCTAAAAATCGAAATCGGACCATAAGTTTTCAAGGCCCCATACATACGTATATCGAACATGAGAACCTCAGGGCTTCGAATACAGGTAAGTCTCGCAAATATTTTGAAGAAATTCAGAGGGAATTTTTGTCTTCTAATAATATGACTCCGTGTCAAAAATTAGTGAAATCGGGTTATAACCTATATACCTAATTTTAGGGTTTTCAAACTTTTAATGGACTTTATACCTATACATACATATATGCCTAATATGTGAGTCAAATTGTGTGTTATATAATATAAAAAAAAATGAAAAAAAAAAGATTTAAAAACAAAAAAAAACATAACATAACCTAACGTAACAAGTGATTATTCCACAATATACAAATACAACAATGATAAAATTAAGAAAAAACAATTAAAAGACCAAAATGTACAATATTTAAAAGCTTAACGAAATAATCCACCTATGAACTATAAAAATCAAACAGCTACAGGCTATTATTGCCCGAACAAACGAAATTTTCGCATCATCAGCAACAACACAAACAAACAAACATACATACAGAGACACTAGTTATTGATACACTCAGTGGCACTGCCAATGCTTTGCAGTGACAACATGTGGCGGCAGTTATAAAAAAAAAAAACAAAAACAACAATTCGATTTACATATAAATATGCAAACATACAAATACACAAATGTCTGTATGTCCACTTAGGTATCTGAAACTCGTTTCCAGCGAATAAATACAAATATCATACGAATATAGCGATAAAAGCGAACAAATAAATCTACGTGTGTGTATGTGCTTGTGTGTATGCAATTTGACTTGATTCATATTAACCGCAGCGATTTACACGTAAACGGCAACCCCAAAAGCCCCCAAACCCGCACAAAACACGCGCACACACACACACTTGTTTTGCTGCGCATGCTCTCTTGCGTCGCTCACTACTCACGCCGACGCCGTGGTCGCTGTGGTTGTATGAACGAGTATGCACACTCATCGTTGTTGAGCTGGCTGGCTGCCTCACCAGTTTGACGCGCCACTTTTAGTGATCGCTAGATTGAGGGTTTCCTCGTTTCTGGTGAATCGTCAGCCATTAAATTCATACGAAAAACACACAAACTCAAACACACATTGCCGACAAGGCAATAAAAGGCGAAGAAGCATAATAATGCGAAACGAAGACACTTCAACGCTGTGTTCGTTGTTTATACGAGCCAGTATTCGTGTTTGTGTGTTCGTGTATCGTTCGTACGTAATAAAAACAGTCGGCGGTGCGCTCTTAATTCCAGTTGTTTGTATTTTGTTTACTATGTCGGGGGCAACCACGTCCGCTTAGTTGTTGGCAGCGCTTCTCCCCACCGCCGTTCGCTCCAACGCTTTGTCGGTTACCCCGCTGCGCTCTTTGTCGCTTATAAAAGCTTATCCAATGCTTTACCGCTAAATATACAGTCACTCGAAGTGGCTCAGTTGCTCGTGTACTATCAGTGACTCGTTTGCAGACTCGCTCGCTTGCTCACTGTCGAACTGACTCACTCACGCTCTCACTTACTGATCGGCCGATCAATTTGACTGTTGGTCAGCGTCATCGCTCATTGTATGTTAGTTTCGTTGTTGTTTTTATTCCTTTTTTTCGAACTTAATGAGGCACCCAAGTGCTCGTTTGATCACTCGCTTCTTCGTTCGTTCGTTCGCTGGTGCGCTCGCTCGTTCAACGTGCTCATTTGGCTTAGCTTATTGTTGTGACTCTTTGGTAATTATCTTCATTATGTTGTTAATTAAGGAAGTTCATGTTACTGATAATGATGTTATGACGTCGCTCTGTTGTTGTGTTTGGTATTTTGCAATTCAAGAGTGTTGTTGTTTTATTTTCTTTATATTTTTTTTTCGCTCTCCACAGTAATTATATTTGTTTAGTTGCTGATTACGGTTGTTCACACACACATGCATATATATTTATATACATATAGATATACATATATATGTTTGGATGTGTGTAATTGTCGGTTATTTTTGCTTTTGTTTTTGCCATTTGTCATATATAGTGTGTGAAATGTATGACGCGTCAGCGATTTACATAGCTTTCCAGTTGGCAATTCATATGCAGATACACTCGTGTAAGTTTGTATGTATGTGAGCGCTGCAATTACTTGACATTCGACGCAAACTTTTCGCATTCGCCACACACGTTATCAGCGTTTTTCATACACTTGTAGTCAATATATACATATGCATGGGTGTGTGTTTTGTTGTCTATTAATGTATTGTTGTATAGTATGTTTCTTGCAATTATTTTATTATCAGTAGAATGCGATTATTATGGCAAATATAATAATAATCACACTTTATTCATGTGAAAATGTGCTAATACAAAGTTCTAACGGAGATTTTACGCTTAATTTCTTCCTTTTTTACATAGAAATATTATTGTAAAGGGTTTATACAGACATAAATACACTTCAATGGAATTTCTGTACTTGTAGTTTATATATTTTCTAATTATTACATAATTTAAGGTCATTAAGGGCATATTATAGTCTTAAAGATATCAAATACACACAACCATTGTCATTAAGCATATGATATCACTTTAAAAAATATGTTATGTCATTTTATATCGTATTCAGCGCAGCTGAATTTGTTTCAAATATAAGAAAACAGTTTTTTATTTCGTTTCTATGCCGTTAGCTGCTATTCAGCTACGTTTTGTTTAAAAATAATGTAGCTGAATAACTTAAAACTTCAGTTACATACTTTATAATTCGTTGATATATAGTTAGCTGTATTCAGCTAAACTTTTCTGAAAGCTGAATAACTTAAAACATGTACATGAATACATACTTTTTAATTCGTTTCTATACAGTTAACTGCTATTCAGCTAAGCTTTTTTGCAAGAAAATGTAGCTGAATAACTTAAAACTTCATGTACATACTTTTTAATTCGTTTCTATGCAGTTAGCTGGTATTCAACTAAGTTTTTTTAGTAAGAAAATGTAGCTGAATAACTCAAAACAACATATATTTGAAACTTTTTTTCAATATATTATTCTATATTGATTTATGTTCTTTCCCAACCTACTTTTAAAGACATTTAAAGCGAATGTACAGAAAAAATCGTAAGAATTTAACGTATTTTTTTTTTTTTAATTGAAGTTAAAATTTAATTCAGCGCCTTTGAGAAGTTCTCATTTTGATAAAAATTAATGAAATATGAAAGACCGCAACACTTAAAAAATTGAGCCGAATAGCTTAAAAAGTTATTCAGCTTAGTATTTTGTATTACATCAAGTTAAAGTCTAATTCAGCGCTTTTGAACAAGTCTGAACTTGATTAAAAATATTGAAATATCACAGAATGCAGCACTTAAAGTTGTAAAGCAATAAAAAATGGTGCTGAATGGCTCAAAACGTTATTCAGCACATATTTTTTTATTATATTTTAGATATTTTTCACTACAAGTATCAACTCTTAAGCAAATTATGCTGTTTTACTACAAATATATTCTAAGCAAACTTCACAGCCGCTCTAAATGTGATTCAGCTAAGCTGAAAATTTACAAAATTCATTCATTCAGCTAAATTTTTTCAATCAAAACGGTATAAAGCATATGATGTATTTCTCTATTAGTTTGCTATACATTCCTACAGCCATTCAGTTCCTCAATTGTTTTGCTTCAAATTTAATTTCCTTAATTTATTTACATTATTTATAGGTGCTTCGCCACTCGTACATGCCAACATCCGCTACACCGTTTTTAGTTCCCCAACCCCGCTCGTACGTACAACGTTCATTGCGCTTTATCATATTTCATTACAATTTACATTTTTGTACGCTTTGCATTTTAATGTGCAAACGGTTGTGCAATATTTTTTTCATCTTTTTCTGTAATTTTCGCTTTTGTTATTGTTCGCCTGGTACTCCCCAGACCTTACTTAGTCAGCGACAATTAACACTACGGCTTTGGCAATAAACTACAACACAACTCTTTTTTCTTTTTGTTGCTGCAGTTTGCCGCCGCCTCAGCGTGTTGTGGCTTCGTCTTATTTAACTACAATATTATATAGCAAAAACAAAAAAAAATACAAAAACAAAAGCAAACATTTGTGCGCCGACAAAATCCGCTCACTCGCCAGTCAAACAGCCACGATCAACGGTCTATTCAGCAACTTCGGTTTTTTGTGTTTACTTTTTTTTGCGATCACTTTTGTTCGCTTTGTTGCTTTTATAGCTAGCAGCTCTCAACTTGCTGTAGTTTGCAATTTTTTTCAGCTTCAACTGCATTCGAGCCGTTGTCGCTGAGTTGAGTTCGCGTTGTTTTTATTTTTACTTCACTTTTTTATTATTTGCTGATTGCTTGTATGATTTATGTGTGTTGTTGTTGTTGGTAGCCATTCTTATTGGCATATCATTTGCGCGTTTAAATAAATTTTAATGTGCTATGTATGCGCATAGGTATGCGTGTACTTCGGCGCTACCGCAGTTTTGTTGCTCATACGCCATGGCATTTCGTCTATATTGCATTAATTCGTTTCGTTGGCGTTCGCTTATTGCTATGGGTTCGCAAGTTGTTGGTGTTATATGAGTACATGCCTTATAGGACATTATTATTGTTTAGTCTGGCGTTGGAATAGTTTTCGGAGAATTTGTTTTCTAAATAATAGTTGGAGATTATTAAGTTTTTTTACTGATTGGCTTACTATACAACCCGTATTTTACAGTAATTAATTGTAACAAAATATTCAAAAATTCTCTAAAATCACACTAAAACAAAGGAGGCCATAGAGTTACATTGTAACTACATTTATTACTAGTTATTGAGCAACTAGTACCATTTATGGTTGTAAAGTAACTACTTGTGAATTAGTTCGAGAAAAAATTCTAAAAATCGATATTTTTAAGAAAACAAAATATAAAATTTTTTCACTACAACTAGTGTCATTTATGGCTTAAACTAACTAGTTGTGAATTAGTTCGAAGGTAATTTTCGTGATAAGGTTTTTATAGAAATTTTTCTGGAAGCAAATTTTTATGAATATGTTATAATAAAATACATTTTTTTGATAGACAGAAAGTATTCATTTTCGGGTTTTGCTTCACTGTTATATTATATTTACTTTAATTGAGGAGAAAAATACTAGAAGTCTTTAATTCACTTGAACAACGTGACCTGATTACCTTTATATTGAATTTCGAAAATCAATTGCTTGATTTTAAGGCAATTTTATTATATTTCAGTAATTGTTGGGTAAAAAACCATAAAGATCCACCAGATATACTTAAAAAAGGGAACTTCTTAACAGATATAGGGTCAAAACCAGCCGGAATCATTGCCTAGAGGTTAAATACGTCTGATAAATTGTTAACAATCAATTTTCAAGTAAATTTTACCAAATCGTTTACAAAATTAATTTAAAACCAAACTGGTTTCCAAACTGTATACAAAGTAACTAGTTCCGAACCAATTGAAAATTAGTACATTACAATAAAATTTAAAATTTTGGAAATTAATCAAAACAAAAATAATAAAATTTCCCAACTAGTTACCAATGTGACTACCAAGTCACTAGTTGCGAACCAATTGAAAACTAGTACATTAAAATTATAATAAATTTAAAAATTCAGCAATTAATCATAACAAAATTAATAAAATTTACCAACAGGGCGTTAATAGACACAAGCAACATGTATGCACTGTACATACAAACATAATATATACATATATACATCAGTATGTACTACAGTTCAACACAAATTTTCTGCATAAACATACATGAATAATTATTAATAAACGACTTTGCTGCGCGCCCGGTACACTATAGCAGCAGCGACGCTGACGCCAACTGACCGTGCAAATGCCTCCAACGTCTGGTTTGCTTATTTAGCTGGTCGACTTGGCAGCTCATTGAATTTGCTGTGCATGTATGTATGTAAGTCAACGTCTTGCTGACTGCCTCATCAGCTTCTTTGTGTGCGCCGTTCACCTTACCGCACTGCCCATTGTTACTCAACTACACCGCATATGGTTCATAGTTTGGCCTCATAGCCCCGTTGGTGAGTAAGTGTGAATTTTGTGGTATGCGCTGTCGCGCCACTTGAATATACAGTGGCAGACAACGGCAGTGGCGGTTGTATCAGCATACAGTCAAATGTACAAATATACATTTGTATGTAGTCAGTTATGTTTGTATTACATTCCTAGCTTCATTGTGCTGTCACGCCCCGCGCCCGCTACATGTCAGCCCATTTGGCAGTAGTCAACACACAACACACTACATGTTCTTGATTATATGTTCTTTAATGGAACTTGTTGCTGTTCGCGGTCGCAGCTGTGCTGCCATTATCTCTTCAAACGTTTATTGTTTGTGGCTTGGGTGACTTTGCGCTCTCTTGCAAGCTAGCGCTGGGAGAGCGCGCTCACTCTCTTTCGCGTGCTCTGTGTCTTTGGGGTCGTTCGAAGTCATACATACATACACACATACACTTTGCCTCTGTACCATTATGTAGGTATGAATATATTTCTGTTTGTATGTATGTATGAATATTCCCCCCACCCAACATATGTTTGCTTTTATTATTATTTCCCTCTTTGTTTCGTCGCGTTTATTTTATAAACAGCTTTTTTATTGTATTCCGTTTTTGCTTTTTGTTTTATTTACTTTTGCGCTCAGCTGCTCGGTTGCCTTACTCATGCATACACACACACACAAACACATCGTAAGCGCTCATTGAAGGCAGACGCGCGTACAAACATACAGACATCAGTTGTATCTGTGTGTTGCTTTTGAAGCGCTGCTCTGCATATGCTCGCGTGTGTGTGTGTTTGTGTGCGCGCGCTTTTGTATTGGTTTGCGTTTCTTGTGCGGTTTGTGATTTTTACTTGGAAATTGAATGAATTTCGTTCGTCCGTCTAGTCGCGTTTCGTATGCGAAGTCGTTCACAAAGCCAAAGAGAGCGCACAGTCAAGTTGAACGCGGTCGATTATACGTTAAATATTACTCGAAGCGCGTCACATAATCAAATAAATACATAAAAAATATATTTGTGCTGTGCTTGTTATATGAGTGTAACGTGCAAAGCGCGCCTACTACTGCCTACATTGTAATACATAGTAATTGCGCTCGCATAGTTCGTATGGTGTGGGCTGTCGTAAACCTTACTGCCTGTTGCCGCCCAACCAACCGCGCTGACTATTAGCGACAACTGTCTACGTTGCCAACGCAGAAATTCCTTATTACTTATTATTACATTTTCAACGTAGTCTAAAGTGTACAAAAGTGAACTGTTTTTTTTATTCATCTTCGTATTTTGCGTATGTCATTTGTTTGGTTTTGCTTACGGCACAATACAATACGTACGCGCGCGCATACACACAGACAAACTAACGCGCTCTGCCCCCTCAACGCGCTGCGCGCTCTTCATTTCGTGCTGTCGTTTTGGCCTTTTTGCCATTTGTGTGTTTTGCTTGTGCTCTTTCGTTGTACAAACGTGTGTGTTGGTTTTTGCCTTTTGTTTTTGTTAGCAGCGCGCATTTGCCGCGTTGAATTATTGCGCCGCGCGTAACTGGTGATATTAATAGGCAGCGTCAAGTAGCAGCAACAACTGTGCCGCCTCTCGCTTAGGCCACTTTTCCTGTTCGTTCGCAAACAGCACACACACACGCACGCAAACATACATACATACATACAAACAGAGCAACGTCGTCGTCATCATCATCACCATCGACATCAACATCGCCGCACCAGTTCAATTCAGTTCAGTCTGCCGCATCAGTTAGGCGCTTAGTTACGCCAGTTGTTGTGCGCTCGCCTTTTTGGAATAATATTTCGCATATTTTCGTGCTACGTAAACTTGTGCGCTGACAGTGAATAGAAGTGACCACAAAAAGCAACAACAAAAATAATATAATTAATTCGAAAGAAAGCAAAAAAAAAAATACAAGCGCAAATATTTTGAAGTGTTGTGTTTGACTATGTGAATACTTGTGAAGTGAAAAATTGTATGCGCTTTTTGTATTTACTGGAATTTCGTTTTATTTCCGCGAAACACAAGTGAACCAGTACAACAAAATAAAAAATATAAATAAAATAAAATAAAAAAAATCATAAAAAACGTCAGTGCGTTACGCGATCATATTTGGCTAACAGTGAGTCGCCGTCTGGTGCTTTACAGGCGCGCTCGCATACACCGCGCTCTGCATTTTACAAACAATACTCATACGAGCGCCCGCCGTCTCAACGGCACTTCGATAACAAGTCAAGTGTTCAATTACTAAACGTCTGTCGGTCGTTTACACAATCGTCCGTCGCGTCATCCGCTTAGTTAAACAGGCGTGTGGTGTGGTGCCTTTTTGGTTTTGTTTATAAATTAGCTGACGTCGCGCGGCGGTCGCTAACTACTAAATATATACATACATACAAATGTATATAGTGTAGTACGTATGAAACACCTCCACCGCGCGCGCACATGGATTTGCTGGGCGTGTATAAATCAATTGCCGTTGTTATTGTTGCTGGCGTCGCGCTGTTGCTATTCACACATTTTTTCCGCTGTTGTTCCGATTGCGCCTGCCGTCTCTGAAATCTTGTGTTGAAAAGCGACAATAAAAAATTAATAATTCAACAAGTTACACAGAAAGCAAGCAGCAAGCAAGCGCGTAAGTGTTGTACAGTATTAATTGTTTAATTAATAAGTTGTTATACGCCTAAAATCTTAGCTGCAGTCAATTACAGTATGACGCGACTTTAATTAGACACACACATATACATTTGAAGCGTTTTACTTATGTAAATATTTAAGTACTTGTACATTACGTGCCGGTGATCAATTATGAATTTAACGTTCTCACAGCGCTAATGTTTATTAATAGTTGTGCGGTGACGTGTTTTCGTTGCTGTAAGCTTATGTATGTGCGCCATAAACAACTGACCTTGATGAGAGGGAAGCCGTCGCGAAAACTACAATCATTTCATTTTAGTTGTAAAAATAGTTGAATGAATGTGGCTTTGCATAAAGCAAATTACATTTGTAGTGAGTGAAACCTAGTTTTTGTGTAGAAAAAAGTTTAAAATGAATTTATGGCATTTCTCAGTTTTGGTGTAGAAAAAAATTTAAAATAAATTAATTTAATTTTTTATAATTCAGCATAGCTGAATAGTGATTTTAAGCAGCTAGATTATATTTTAAATGTTGTAAGTAATATTTTGGGTAATTCAGCTTAGCTGAATTGGAATTTATTTACATTTAAAAAATTCTAATTAAAACAATCGATTATTAATGATGTTTTGAGCTGGTTAGCGCTGTTGCTTACAAATTTTAAAGTAAAAAAAAATATTTCCAAACAAAAATAAAAATATATATCGCTTTATATTTATTTAATGAAGCTGAAAACTACTTTTTTGAAGCAATACTACAATATTAATTATTTTTGTTACATACAGTGTCATTAAAATCGTGCTGAATACTATTTGAAAGCGCTGAATGTTATTTGAAAGTATTCAGCGCTTAATTTTTCAACGTTAATACACTTATAGTTAAACAAACATAGTATCAACTAAAGTTTAAACTAATTCAGCGCACTTTATATTAATTTAAATTATATTTTTTCGCTTTATTGGCACTTTTTCCGCTTACAAATCGACATTTTCCAATAATAACTCTACTCGCATTGAGAGTTTAACCTTTTGGCTGACTTAATACTCTTTAGCAAATAAAAAACTGTTCGGCTCAAAGTTCATGTAATATGACAGCATAATAATAGTAATAATAAAATTTAAATCATCGCTCAATTTGCAGTAATTCTGCTAATTTATGTATGTTTGCTATAAATAAACAATTGAATGAAATATTGTGTCTGACATGATCGCTGTCGATCAGTTGAGTACATACTGTAAATTTCAATTACTTAATTGAGTGGTTTGTACTTGTATATATTTAGTACTATGAATGTTTGTACGATATGATCATATGATGTCATTTTGTGGATTTCACAAGTTAATTGCTAGAAACACAACTTTATTAGCTGACAGATTTAATAAGTGATGGGTTAAGGGAGGGTTCGATTAGAACTTTCTGATTTCTGGGTGTTAATATTAATGCTATAGGTGATCATCCCATTTCGATATACTTCAATGATAAAGAGATCATTTCACAAGATCAGTGATCGTTATTGTTATAGATATATTTCTGGAAATTTTTAATAATATTAATTGTTGACCTGACCTTGTATCTTCAGGTAGATAATGAGGAACGTCTCAAGGTTATAAAAAATTGTTATCTAATTATAGGGTGGGTCCTTACAAATGATCATACGGTACTTTTTGTGAGATTTCTTTATTTTTTATTTTAGAATTAAGACTATAGTTCTATTGAAATATATTGTATATTTTGTTTATGACTCAACTCTCTCACTAAATTGTTCTACTATATCATGTCATCACTTCAAATTTCTTCCAATAAATTCAAGACCATAACACAGGTGTTATTTCTTCGAAATATGTTCTGTCTACTTGCCGCCACTGTCCGTTTGACTTGGGACTCACCTAGCATGTTTCAGGGAATATGAATCAATGCTGAACTGATGCGATATAAATAATTTGGCGAATAATTAGCCAAACGGTAAACAGCACAAATGCATAGCTGTGAGCTTACAAGAAATCCGCATTCTAATTACGTGCAAATATAAATAAATTTTCAATACAAGAACAACAAGAAGGGGAAAACAAAAAAATCGCGAAATACAACGAGCAGCGAGTAAATATTTCAATGAGTGCAGTGAGGCGGAAAGCGCGAAAGCAGAACTTAAAAATAGCAAAAATAAAGAAATAAATAATACATTTAACTGCACATATGTACAAACAAACATATGTACATACTATGTAGGTAGCTACATACCAAAAACACACGTACAAAAAAATCAGTTTCAATTTCCTTTACCGCAACCCGGCACTTGTCGGCGAGCGTCGCTTAACAATTATTACTTACACACACGTACATACATACACATATGTATGTAAGCAGGTATGTACATTTTGATGCGGCGATGACGTACCTTCAAAGGTAGCTAAATGTGCTTTTGTCATTTCAATTGTTCGAAGTGCCAACAACAACAACAACACAACAAGCATTTATGCATATTTACATATAAATACATACAAACATACATGCATGTATTTATATTTAGCGTCAATAATAATGTCGTTGACGACGACATCTAATTGCCTCACCTTTTTTGCAACACGAAATGAAGAAAAAACGCGGCACAACGGTGGCTTAAATCGCATGATTGCCGACGTTTATTTTTATTTGCAGTTCAAGTTTTGTTATGTCTGTTATGGGTGTTGATTTTTAACTGTTACTGCTGTTATTTTTATTTTACAATTATCAGCGTGGAGTGAGTGTGTTGTTATTATTACTGTTATTACAGAATAAAGACATATTTTTGTACATCTAAACTTTTTATTACTCATATGATTTGTTTAATTGGAAGAAAAATGTGTCACTTAATTATTAAAAAAGAATAAAAATAAAAAATGTATGTAATTTAGCTAAAAGAAAGGAGCTGTATTGTAAGCCAATGCTTAAACAGCAAGTTAACGTAAACGTCTAACAAAATAATGCTATTCAGATGAGCTGAATTCTATATTTCGCAATTCAGCGCACTTATTTTATTTAATTACTTGTATTTGTGTTAAATTCCAAAGCATTTTGTATTTATTTACTTAATAAAAGTTAATATGAATTGAGCTGAGTAAAATTCGAAGATGTTAAATGCACTATTTAGGCATATAACAATTATTTACATATCAAAACGAAAAAACTATAAGCTGAATTGTAATCTAAACAAATCAGTGTTCATTAAATGTAATAATACGCATTTTTTAATTCTAAAATACACATTTCAGCGCATTATTAATGTTAAAAGTAGCTGAATGAAACAAAAATGTGGATCTCTTACAAGCGATATACCAAATCGCAGCAATAAATTATATTCAGCTTAGCTGAATTGTGTTATAAAGGCATTCAGCGCACTTTATGAATTAACAAATTAAATTCATTGACGTAAGAATTCCATCGCACTTAGCGATAACACAAATTGTGCTTAGTCTTAGATCATAAATGTACAACAATAAAATAAAAAATATGCAATTTTATTTTGATTGATAACTAACTGAAATTTAGATTCTAGCCAATTTGATAAACGCAAACTTGAAAATGTTAAATTTATATTTTGCTGACTTCCACGAATTCACGTGCATGATGCTGTACTCGTTGACGATAAGTACACGCCATCAATATTTTATGTTATTCTTTCAATTCTTCACACTTCTCCAAGTTGACATTTGACTCGCACAATCAGAGATAAGTTGTTGTAGTCACACATATTATTGAATTTAAATATAATTTTTTGCCGCTGTAGCCCTGCGCTTTGACTCGCCATTATCACATTCAGCGCGTCATTAAGCGCGCTTCAATATTTTTCTTTTTGTGTCGCTCCAACGTTGAAATATGCGCGCCACAGTCAATTTGTCGCTCGACAAAAGCACTTTCATATACATATAAATAGACACAAGTGTAATCAGATACACACACACTTACAAAACTACTGTTGTAATTGGAGTACATACGCTGTTGGTGTTGTTGTTGTTCATTTAAATTAGTGTCAGCACATTGTTTTATAATTTTTTGACGCCTCTCCTGATATTTTGCTCACAATCGCATTTACACTCCACTTTTCACTGGTTTGTTTGTTTGTCGCATTACTTACTGTACTGTTGTGTTCATATTTGCTGTCATTTAAGTGATAATTTCATTTCATACCCGCGTACCTTTGTACTTTGCACAGCGACAACGGGCGCTACAAAGACGAACAGTAAACTGTAAATATTTATTTTTCACTCATATTAAGCATTGAAACGCTCGTACTATGCAATGTAAATATGTATGTTAATTTGAGATGATGCAGTTTTCTAAGTGTTAGGCGCCTTCGCGAACGTGTCATTTGTGCGCATATAATTTAAAAAACATTTAAAAGCTAGAGATACATGCTTAGAAATGATATTCAGCTGAGCTGAATTTTATTTTGAGCTATTCAGCGCGGTTTTATTTATTACTAACTTGTGTTGAAATGGTTTGTGGTTAGTTTTAGTTATTATAATCAACTAAATAACGTTTTTCCTAAATATAATTACATAAGAAAACATTTTCTTACTATTTTTAGAATTACACTAAAATTTCGACTATTCAGCTAAGCTGAATATATAAATGTTTATTCAAAACAAACTTGTAAATGAACTTTCTTGTAAAAAACTAAATTTTAGCGCTGCTGAATACAGTTTTTAGCTATTCAGCGCACTTTAAACTTTGGTATTATAAACTCTAATGAAGTTTGTAAAATTTGCGCTTATTATTTTTTTATTCAGCGCATTTATATATTCAAATTATATAATATTAAATGCCTGATGGCAAAAAACTAAAAGAAAATTAACAATTTTAAACAGACTTCCTATGAAATATTTTTTTATAATTCTCACATCTACCTCACTAGACGCCACGATATGTTAATTGAATAAGACAAGTGAAGCAAAAATGCTTAATTACACCTAATGGGTGCGAAACTATAACATTTGCTGAATGCTAAGCAGTTACGCAAAACAGAAACGAGAACAAAACAATAAACACAACACCACACCAGATCGACATATTTGCTTACTTGTGTGTATTCTCGAAAAAAATCATTCAAATGTTTATCTTTTCGAGTTGGTGTGCGTTCTTTTTCTATTTTCACATTTTATCTGTTTAAAATGAGTAAAGTAAACTTACGTTAAATATGTGCAAAATATTATCTTTCTCGTTTATCACAATAGCTACAATTGTTAGTGAGATTATCCATTTTGAATGAAAAAGCTCTACGGCTTATCTATTAAATATATTACAGAGAGCCGTAAATTTCTCTAAAACTGAATTGAGTCAATGAAAATTCGAAGAATTCCATATATTTCTCGATTAAAACTTGAAAAATAGACTTTTTGGTTCATTTAGAAACTTTCATTCCAAGTGAAAGCTCTTTTATTATTAATTTTGTATGCTATCAGCTTTAAAGCACAGCTTAATGAAAGCTCTACCAGTATAAAATTTATATTTTTGTAATGAAAGCACAGTATTCGATGCTTTTTAGTGAAAGCTCTAGTCCTGAAAGCTTTAAGACTCGAAAATACGATTTAGCATTAATTTTTGCACTACTGCAAATTATCGAGAGATGAATTCCACCTCCAACTAACAAACTTTAAATTTTAATAAAATCATTGCGGCATAAAATCTAAAAAGAAAAGCCTAAAAATACCATTTAAATCGAGCAAAAAATAGAGCAATCTACAAACATACACACAAGCTTCACGTACTCAATTCAACAACAAATACAAAACGCACAATTCGTAATAAATTATTTTTCTCAAAACTACGCACATTGAGCACCACAACCAACCAGACAAATGAGCAGCAACGTTGCTTACGTACAGACGTACTTAAAAGTATTTATACACATTAATGTAGTCAGTTCAACGGCTCCAACAATTCAGCAACTTGTCTGCAAGCGCCATTGGACGTCAATCAACAGCTGGCCTCTGCTGCTCTTTCCTCAAACCATACGCATCTCTCCCGTGCGATGGCATGCCACCGCTGACCAGCCCTGCCTCCTTTTAGTGAGCATGTGACCATCTACACAAGTGTTGTGGTTTATAAACATTGTTTTTATATTTATTTGATTGTTGTTGTTGTTATATGCTCATATTGTATGCGTGTCTAGTTTAGTTTAAAAACACTAGCTGGCAGCAGCTTGCTACTGTTGCTCATTTGACAGCTGTTTCATTTGAGTGCGAAATGTTGTGGAAGCTTTTGGCATATAATTGTCTTCTGAGTTGTTAGGGGGTTTACGGCCTTTACATATTGTATATAAGTGTATTTAATTAGAGTAAAAAGATAGTTACCGAGATTTTGAATAAAAGTTTTCAAGGCATAAACTTTTCAGTAGTTCTTAGTCGAGAGCTTTAAGACTGAAAGATTTTATGGTTACAAAATATATATTGAGACAAAAGTGAAATGTAAACATTTTTTTCATAACCATTATTTCTTGAAGCTCGTTATTTTTGAAAACGTTCAAGTGCAAAGCTTTTTTTTACTAAAAATTCGTATACATATATGCTCTTATACTTTCGTAAACTTTTGATTTCTACCAATTTAACAGCGAAAGTTTAAAATGAAAGTTTTTCGTTGTTTGAAATAGCGAAAGCTTAAAATAAAAGCTTTCACAAAAGCTCCTATTCATATCGAATTCATCCGAAATTTATTAAAACTCGTTTAAGTTCTACCAATTTCGAAACGAAAGCTTAAAATAGAAGCTTTTGGAAATTTAAAGCTTTCACAAAAGCTCCACTACATATGTAGTTTATTTCATCTCAAATTTATTAAAGCTCGTTATTTCATAAATGCTGTTAGTGCAAATAAGAGCTTTTCTGTTATATTTAGAAAGAAAACTTTTTTTTTTATGAAAATATGTTTATTCAAGGCTTTCAGTTATTTCGCTGTCATATAATTTTTTTAATAAATACCATTGTAATTATGATTGCTATAAATTAAAATTCGGGAGTTTAAAGCTTTCATAAAATGTTCATTAATATTCTAAATGCTAAAAATTAAAGCTTTCGAGAGTTTGAAGCTTTTTTCATAACTAAAATTTTAAAAAGTATATTAAACTGATAAATCTTGCAATAAAGCTTTCACTGCACAATAAGAAAATTTATTTGAAGGTAACTGTAAAACTAAAAAGCTAAAAGCTTTCAAGGTTGAGCACAAATTTCGCATATTTATCATATATTACTATTCGTATACTTATTTCTAATGCCACAACAAAGTACTTATCAATTATGCCACCACAAATGTGAGTGAACTTTCTGTAAAGAAACTATTAAAGAAACAATACAATTTGACACGGAATTTTTTTTTCGATATCCATAAGTACAGATTGATTGATATTATCAGATTGATTAATATTTATTTTTACTTATTTTTATCATTAACTGAGTCACACACGCCAAACGATGATCAATTAAAGCAAAATATTAAGACACCGCAAAAAGTGGCCACACCGCTTTGCTTAGATAATAAATATCATTCCGTTGGTTTGGTTTTCCAACACACATTTTTGCGTTATCGAAACCAAAAGCAAAAACAAAAAAAAATAAAACAAAAAATTGCGGGCATGAAAAACGAAAAAAAACGCAGATAAAAAATCGCCAAGCAAAACAAATATGACAGTCGAGCCGGCGCACAGTGGTGCCGCTTCATACAAGCCGCGGCAAAAAATAGAAGTAATCGAGGTAGGGCTTTGAAATTTGGCACACATCTCTCATATTGCCAAATTAGATGAAAAAAAAAATTTTGTTAAAATCCGCCCACAACTACGCCCACCTCCCATATAACATAACCAATAAATATTCAAAAATGATCATATATTATTAATTATTTATTCAACAAGTAATTTTTTAACATCATCGTCCAATTCTAAAGTTTTATTTTTGAGATTTGTTCTGAAACCATTAATAAAAGGATCCGATGAAGCTAAAAGCAAGTGCATTACATCTTGATTTGTAGAAATTCTGACGCATTTCCTAGAATGATTAAGCCTATATTTCTTAATCTTTATTGCCAGCTTCTTGAGCCTCCTCTGATAGCATGCCCAATGTTAAAATAGAGGATGAAACAATTTTACTTCCATGCATTAAAACTTTATGTACCGTCATTGACATATAGTAAAATTCATAAAGGCTGACATATAAGCTCGCAGTTTTCATGCAATAAATTTCAAATTTTTGAGGATCTATTGCTGCTTGACTATTGATTGTATTTAATATTATTTTAAATCTATGTATCAGGTTTTCGTCAACGCCAACAATATCGGCAGTTTTAGCAGAATTCTCAAAAAATCTTCGTGAGGTATTGCCATCATTTGTCGTACCCAGTCCCTGCTTCACTACATCAACATTTATTCCCAAGGAGATAGTTCAAATAATATAATGCATCTAAACTAGTATTTTGTTGTTGTTGTATTACGAGAGACAACTCCAAAAAATAACAACAAAGCAACAAACCGAACAATCAAAAACAAACAAAACAACGAAGCAGGCAAAAAAACAAAGCAACGAATCAAGCAAACAAACAACGCAGTTGCAGTTGCAGTAGATTAAAATGCTAATTACTCATGCATTGGCAGCTAATTGCAGCTGATTTTTTTTTCTATCGATTAAGGAGATTTTAAAGTTTATTTTGTGTAAGTGGCTAACCTGCGCGCTCCTGCGCACAATAGTTATATTCTGTTGAAGTTGTGAAATATATGATTTTTTTGGACCATGAAAAAACATCATATTAAAAAAAATCTTGAAAAAGAAAGTATACATTTGATGATGTAAATCACATCTATAACATCGGTTTTAATAAATAAAAACTTTACAATTGATATTTTATGGTTAACTTTTGAGTTTTAACCTTTGCAATATTCATCACATTTTTCTGAGTAACTTTGCGTTGATACATTGTTGGACTTTGAAGCTCTCCCAACAAAAAACCATTGAATATATCAAGCCCAAGTATTCGGATAATGTTATTTGATTAGTTCTTAGCTTAAATTGAAAAGATGGTACAAATTTGGAATGATAAAAAAAATCATTTTTTTCCGCTTTGGCACCACTGTGCGGCGTATCATTAATAACGCTAATCTACATTACGTATACGCACGGGCGCACCACTTGTTTGTGCAGAGAAAGCGAACGTATACACACACACGCGCAAACACTCTTTTTGCTCGGCCCAACTCTCACAAACTCAATCGCAATACACGTGCACACCGTCGTTTGTGACTGGTTGTTTGTATAGCAATTCGCACACACTTGTTGCCGCCGGTCGCCGCCATTGTCGTACGAGTAAGTGAAAGCGAAGAGGGGTACATGTGGAGTGCGGTGGTAATGTGAAGTGGCAAATTGCGTGCGCTGGATAACAGAGCAAACATTGAAATATGTGTAAACACAGTTATACATGTCTCTATGTATGATTATTATTTACTAAATGAATTTGCAAAAAATATTCCTAGCGAGTAATCAAAAGAACAAATACACTCGTCGTTTTTAGCTAAACACATTAGTGCAAAGTGTAGCGAATTTGAGAGAAAAAATGTCATATGAAAATTTTTTCCGTGATAAATGCCGAACAACAACAAGAAAAAATTTGTTTTAATTACAAAGGCGTTACTAACGAAACAGTAAAATTTTTATAAAAACAAGCCATAACGAGTGATAAAAGTGACCGACGAGTACTTAGTTACACTGGCATTATGAAGACAGCAAGTTAGTGAATAAGTGTGTGAGTGAGTAGGTGAGTTAGTGCCTTCGTGAGTAGGCAATGAGAGCAATAGAATGAGCAAGTGATAAGACGTGCAGTGTTTTATCGCTCCAATTGAGGGTATCCGCTCTAATCTTAAGATAACGCCTTTTATACAACATGTGTGTTTTACTGTTATCATAACTGGCGTGTGTGCACAATTCATCACAGCATATACATACATAGTCATGAAGCGTAGAAGTGCGTTTGCTTTTGTTGTTGTTGTGGCTGATATAAGTAACAGTTGCGGTTACCAGTCTGACAGTCTGTTGCTGGTTAAATGAGTCAGTGGGCTAGCCAGTAACTATGTTTTTGTTGTTGTAGTGGAAATCAATACGATTTACTACATCTACTGTGGTAAAGACTTGCGAGATAGTGCTGAACAAATAGTATCATTGATTTGTTCAGTCTGTATGTGTCCTTTTATCAGTATTTATATAAATTTGTAATAAAAAAAACAGTTTAATAGCTTGTAATGTTTTCAGCGCTTGAATAGTCGACACATTTCAAAAGAAAATCTAATAAAATTGAATTGTTGAAAAACTTATTCAGCTGAGCTGAATATCATTGCGAATGAAATAGAAACACGTTGTCTTAAAATTTTTGAATAAATAATGCTGCTGAATAGCAGAGAACTTTATTCAGCGCGACCAGATTAAATTTAATATGCTTGAATTGCATGTATAGTATTTTTTGGTGAAATTTATTAGACGAAATCAAATTTGCAGCCACATTTGGAAGTCAAAAAGACTGCTGAATCGTCAACAACTAAATTTTGCTACATTTAAACCTCAAAAAAAAAAAAATATTTACTTCATGATTCATAAAATAAATTCAACTGCAGAATTTCCACAAAAAAACTTGTATGAGCTATTTAAATTTTGTAAGCACAGAGCAAAACTGTATTCAGCGCCGCTGAAAACATTAAAAATTATGCTAAAATCACTGCAAGTATAGTATATTTATAATTCAGCTGAGTTACAAAGCCAGAAAATCAGCTGAATGCGACATAGAACTTAGAATTTCATTATAGATTACATGCTATTAATATTTGCTCTGTACAGTCGTACACTTAATTATATATTATGTAAATTAAGCTTTTAATTGTATGCAATATAATAATTATACTAAATTATCTAACATTTTTGCTCTTATTCCAAAAGTCCGTTTCTATTGCAAATGTTTTTTTAAAGTACTCGTATATGCTTATCAATTTAGTATATACCCGTACATTGGTTTGTGTATATTTATATAGAAAATTTCGCACTTTCGTCATAGCCAGTGTTTCATTTGATTTGCTTTGTTCACTGCTTATCAGCACTTATTGCCTGCCATTCAGCACTACAGTAGAGCCCCCCAATGTGTCTTGGTATACATTTACTTAGTGATTGCTCTACATGACTTATATAAATCTTGTTGCAGATGTATGAGTGTTCAGGGAGTTTGTTGTGTATAATGAATTGGAAATTTCTAGGAATTTTATATTATTTTCTTTGAATTTGAATTTCGAATTTTAGAAACAAATTACTGATTTGTATTAACATGTTGAGAATTTCATTGAAAAATGCGGAGAATGAAATTTTGAGCAAATTGTATTAAATTTGCCAAGCTTTGAAAATATCGATTTTCAATTTCGCCTAAGGTTCGAAAAAAGTTCGAAAATTTCGCATTTCGATTTCGAAATTTCGAAAATCATAATTTTTTTTTAATTTCATATTCTGCTCCAAAAAAGTTATTTTTTTCTCATTTCGCTTTTCGATTCCCAAATTTCGAAAATCATAATTTTTTCAAATTTCACAAAAAAATATAATTTTCGCATACATTTTTATAATCAGTTTCATGCGTTGTTTTTATTTCAATTATGTATATATTTCGTACTTTTATTTCTCTCTTGCGTACGTATTACTTATACATTCGTAATTCTTGCTTTTTTTTCGTTGCTTCGTCAATCACTTGACTTCCACTGACGTCAGTGGTCACATTATCAGTAACAGCAGAGCAATTAAATGACTCGCAAGACGTTGTTTTACTTTATTATTACTTCATTTTTGTTGTTTTCATGGACTAAACAGCTTTTATGCACATATTGTGCTACTTGAGACGCACTCACTTATTGCCATAATTATTATTTAGCTATAAATTTTTTGTGTATTTCGACAACTAAGTGCAATTTTTAACACTCTTCAAACTGTGTGGTACAAATGTTTATGTAAGTAGTTGTATATTGTGTTGAAGTATCGACATAAGTGATTATTTCCACAATCCATCTGTCTAGTTCACACATTCTGCACATAAAAAAATCGACAATAAAAGCTATAAATAGTTGTGGACTTACATATCTGATCACACAGTTGATTGCTGAGTGATGATCAGAATATTGCAGAGTTTTTAGTAATAATTCGCAATTTTTAATATAGAAGGTGTTCAGAATGCTTATAGATTGTATTTTTGAAACTATTTAGAAGATTTGTGTGCATAAATTCGAGGTTAATGAGGTACATGATAAAAAAATCAATTTTTTTATATTTAAATTAAAAAAAAAATTCATAAAATCTTAAAATATACATTAAGCATATTATTTATATAAAGGAATGCCGAAGAAACAGTCAATCAGCCTACTTAAAACATTACTTCAAACCCTAACCTCACTTCAAATTCTTCAAGAAAAGCGCACACGCCCACCTCAACTCATAATAAACTTGCAAAATGCAAATAAAAATACTTTAAAGCGGCATACAGACATATTTTTGTTTGTTTGTATAAATAAATATAAATAAAAAATACAAATACACTTGATTTCTGTGTTTTTTGTGCGTTGTCGAGGAGCGTCCGTTCATAAATCAAGCGACAACATGTGTTGAGTATGTGAAATTCCCCAAAAACCAAAACAAAAAGGTGCCTTATATGCCATAAAAATATACAAATGACAGATATTACTTAATATAAGACGAAAGTGTGTGAATATATGTTTATATTTTTAATACTTTGTAACGAGCAAACAATTAATTAACACTCGGTTGGTAGTCCGAAGTTAAAGCAGTGTTGTATAAATCATTTTATAGAGTGTTATTAGGAATGGCTGGGAATGTTGAATTTTTTTCTTAGAATTTTGTCGAAAAAAAAAAATATAAACGAATTATACATACAAATGCTTCTAAAGAAATTTTAAGAGCTTTTATTACAGAAAGCTTTCAATTACCTAATAGTCGAGAAGCTTTGAGCTTTTATTGTCGATATTGCAAAAAGCTTTTGTTGCCAAACCACATTATAAAAGAAATGAGAAAGAGCTTTTATTACTGAAAGCTTTCAATTACCTCATAGTCTAGAAGCTTAGAGCTTTTATTGTCGATATTGCAATCAGCTTTTGTTGCCAAATCACATTATAAAAGAAATGTGAAAGCTCTTCTTCGCTGTCGACTTCAATTTCTTTTCATATTTATGAAAGCTCATTATTTTATTTAAAAAAAGTGAAAATAAAAATTTTTTATATTTCAAAGAACATTTGCTTGCTATGCAAATACAATGCGTGCTAATATATATACTTCTAATTACTCCAAATGTCTGAGTGAAAGCTTAAAATGAGAGCTTTTGGCAGTTTAAAGCTTTCAAAAGCTTCTTAAGTCCAAAAATATGTTTTTTAAAGCAAAGCGTATATATTTTAGCATGGATTCTACACTCGAGGCATTATAAAAAAAAAACCAAAGCATATATAGCACTTACCTTATAACAATAAATATGGCGGAAAGTACAGTTGAGTCGCTGAAAAAAGAAGAAAATATTGTTATAATAATATTAAATAATTTTTTTTAACAAAAGCGATTAAGTTAAATTAAATTAAAATTATTTTTATCAAAAGCCAAAGCTAGGTGGTTAATTTCTATTTCCACAGTTTTTACTAGGGAATGACTATTTCTGCTACTATTTAAAGCTGTTTAATTCGTTTCGAAACAATTTTCTCACACATATCGTTGCCGAAAATAATCAATTTTATAAATTGTTATGCCAACACATAGTCCTTTATATAACAACAAGAAAGCAACAAAAAAAATTATAACAAGTCAACTTTCAGTTATGAATGTACAGCACGTTGTTTCATCATCAGAACAAAAACGTAAAGTAAAGAGAAAAAAACAACAACAACAATACTTCCAACCAATTAAATTCGCGATGCGAAAACTCGTTTCAATGAATTTCCAAATGAGAAACTAACCTAACCGCAGCAGTTACTCATATGCAAATAACAGAAATTGTATTGAGTCGCCATAGCATTGTTGTTGCTGTTTTTCTTTTAACTTAATCAATTACTCACGTCATTATGGTTGCATGCATATGTAGATGTGTGTCTTTTTTGACTAATTACAATACAATTCAAGGGAAAATCAACCGCAGACAAAGTGGCTGGCCATTTAGTTACGAACGAAAAAAAACATCGCACAACGGTATTATTCACTGCATGAGCAACAACAACAAAAACAACACACATATATTCATACACCTTAGGAAATTCATAAATGTAAAGTTGTAAGCATTTGGCGGCGTGTTATTTGAAAGTCGTGAACTACCTGTGTGATTTATGCAATAAATGACTAACGCAAACACACAAATACAGTTACACGCAATTTATTCGTGTCCAAACACAATGTGCACAATTAAGCGTGTTCTTTTGTTGTTTATATTTTTGCTTATGGTGAAATTGAAGCAAAAAAATAATAATCTAATCGCTCGGGTATTTCGGTTGATATTTATTTTTAGTATTTTTTTATGATTATGCCTGATGAACGGGTGTGCATTTCTTACTTTGTTCAAGTGCGTTTGTTTATCGGTTACAAATTTTGGCATAATTGATAAAAAAATAGTAATTTGGCGAATTCTTGTGAAAATTGGTTAATAGAGTTTTTATACAGAATATAGTTTTAATGAAAAATAATAATAAAATTTTAGCAAACAAAAATTAGATTTTTTTAAGAATAAATTACTCAAAAAACATTTAAAAAATATTATAAAAAATTTCAAAATTAAAAAAAAATTGGAAAAAATCAATTTTTGAAAATATTTTGAATTTTGAAAAAAGTATTCTAAAAAATTGTGAAAATTTTGAAATTTTTTTTTAATAAAAAAAACAATTTTTGGAAATTTTTTAAATTTATTGTTTTTTCGAACATTGCGTCCCGTATACCTATATTTTGAATATTAAAAAAATCAATCCATTTCTAACTGCCAAACGCTCATACAAACTGGGAACCACCTTTTTGCCGCCTGTTGCCTTTAAGTCTGCGTCGATTTTTTCGAAATTAGCATTCTTATTCGAAAAAAATTATTTGAGTTCTAAATTAAGTCACCAAATGCTTGATGTACTCTTCTAAGAAATGCGTGTTTTTTATTGTTTTTATTAATTAACATTTTTATGGCAAAACAAAATTCTTAATAATTTTTCGAAAAAAGGCTACACAACCTGTTTTATCAAAAATAAACAAAAAAATTTTATTAATATATTGTTGTGATGCAATATAAACGTTAAGGCACATAGCTGTTTAGATACAAAAATGTTGATACGTATTTATGATGAATTTGAGTTACATAAACGTTGAGATTTTTAATTCTCAGATACATAAATGTTGAGATATAAAAATATTGAGAGACATAAATGTTGATAAACATAAATGTTGAGATACACAAATGTTGATAAACATAAATGTTGTGATACACAGATGTTGAGATACACAGATGTTGATATATATAAATGTTGAGATATATTAATGTTGAGATACATAAATGTTGAGACACATAAGTGTTGAGATTTATAAACGTCGTTATTAAGCGGAATTTGAAATAAAAAGCAGGGGGAAAAATTCAATGTTTGTTGCCTAAATTCTTTACTTTCCACATCTATCTAATTAGCATTTTAGATATTTTTTAGTTAAATAAAATATATGTATATCAATTATTTATCTCTCTCTCTTTTAAATCATATTAACCCTCGTTTCTTTCTCTCTCTCTCTCTCTCGTTACAGATGATCCCGGCGGCACAACGCAATCACGCCAAACGCAACAGCAACAACAAAATCACAGCAGCAGCAATATGGAAGCTGCCACAACAACTACTACAACAACAAAACACTATAACAAAGCAACAAAATTACAAAACAATCATCATCGTTCGACAGAACGACGCGGCACATATCGCACGCAAGGCGGCGAAACGCAAGCAAATGCCAGCAATAACGTCAAAGTGCCGAAACAAACAGCCAAACAGGCCAAAGCGGCAGCAGCAGCTGCACAACGCGCCGCAGCGCTGGCTGTTTACACTACTGCAGAGACAGTAGAGAGCGGCAGCAATGGCAAAGCCAAGGATCCGCTCGCGATTGGCAATGAAGCGGCGGTAACGCATGGCAACAGCAAATCGGCGCGCGCCAGGGAAGCTAGAGGAGAGCAAAAGACTGTTGGAAAATCGGAAACAGCCACAACAAATGTTAATAACAACAACAACAATACAACCACCGCCACTAGCAGTAGCAGCAGCAACAACAAACACAGTGATACTAGTAATAGTAGTTTAAGTAAAAATAATTTTACCATAAGTCCAAATGAGTTGGCGCGCAAAAGTGACAAATCACAACAGCAGCCGCAACAACAACAACAACAAAATGTCAACAACAATAGTAGTGATATGAAAGCGGCAACAGTCGCTAAAACCGAGGAGCCAGTGACAGGCGCGGCGCCTGCGACAGCGCCTGCCACCGCCGCCGAGCCGAATACCTGGAATAACGCGCGGTATCTGCACAAAAAGTTCAAACGGCTTGCCAGCACCACCGACGTGGACAGCCTGGTGGCCGACAGCCAGAGCGTCAATGCCGCAGGCAGCAGCGCGAGTAGTGAGGCTGGCAGTGAGGCAGCGCCAACGCGCACCACTTCGCTGTCTTCAGCGGCGTCGACGAGCTCAATATCACCGCCGCCGGCAACAACACCCATAGTGATGGCAAACGCGCAAAATGCTGCGCCACCTGCTGCCGCTTATGTACAAAGTGCCATTGCCGCGTTGCCGTTGACAAATGGTCACGTGCACGCGGCGGCGGCAGCGGTTGTTGCAACCAACGAACCATCAAATTGCAATAACAATACCAATAATGTTAAATACAGTGTTCTACCACCTAATGCAGAGAGCAATAACAATAACAATGAAAGCATGAGTACAGCGCAGCAGCTGGAGGCTGAGCAAATACCGCAAACTTTGTCGCATATTTATGAGAATCAACAGAGCCAGCAGAATAGTGGCAGCAATAGTAATTCCAGCACAGCCGCCGCCAATTCAGGACGCTATGTGTGTCCCTACTGCAATTTGAATTGTACAAAACCGTCGGTGCTGCAGAAGCATATACGCGCGCACACCAACGAGCGTCCCTACCCGTGCGACATCTGTGGCATAGCATTCAAGACGAACAGCAATTATTACAAGCATTGCCGGTAAGTTGTAGCTTTGGACTAATTATGAGCGATATTTATAATAATTCTTGATATATCTTCACGTAGCTCGCGTTCACACGCGGCGCGGAAACGTGGCATCGCGGTGCCCATAAGCGCGGACGATGGTCTCTTCGGCGGCTCCGATCAGGAGGGCGATCCGGAGCTGAGCAACAGCAGTTCGGATGTGGTAAGTGTCACTATTTCTTCGATATTTCATACAGCAGTATCTAAATATAAACTGAATCTTTGTTGTCTTCTGCAGATAAGCCGCACCGCTTCGCCGCTTGAAGATCTAAGCACCGCCTCGTCCCCGGTGGTGGCGAACACAACTGCGTCAACAAACACTCTCAGTCCGCAACAGTTGCAACAACTGCAACAGCAACAGCAGAAGCAGACGCAATTGCAACAGCAACAACAAATTGTTTTGGCCATACAACAACAGCAGCAGCAGCAACAACAACAACTGCAGCATCAGGCAAGCGCTGCGCACTCTCCACACATGACGCTGCCTTCGACACCCTCACCCTCTTCACTGTCATCAGCGAAAAGCGCCTACTTGCAACAGCCCGCGCAGCAACAACCACAACAATTACCGCTCGGCTCCCCTGCAGCAGGCACATTACCACCATCACAGCCGACAACGTCAAACGCCACCACAATTACTGCCGTTACAACGACGCCCAAGCAGGGCGCCGCCACCGAATATAAACCGTATAAACCTAAATTCCACAATGCCGCTTTGTATGCGACGACAAAAGAAGCAGCAGCTGCCGCGGCCGCCGTAGCCGCTGGCATGCCACCAGGTCTACTGCAACCCTTACCGCTGCAGCAGTCGCCACAGCAGCAATTGGCACACGCGCCGCCGCCACATAACATGCCACCTGCCACACACTTGGCTATGCTGCCACAAGCCCAAGCGCCGCCGCCCCCTACCGCGTCGCACCATCCATCGCTTTCGCCCAGCACGCAGGTGAAGCTCAACAATCACATCAACACACATCAGTTACAGTTGCAATTGCAACAACAGCAGCAACAACCGCAAGCTCTTCACGTGCTACCGCCGCCATTAAATGCGGGCATACCGCTACATCATGTGGCGGCCATGTCACCGAAGAGTGGCGCGCCGCGCCCAGACTTGGCAGCTGTTGCCGCCGCAAATATGGGTTATTTGCCGGGTGCGCGCATGCTCTATTCGGGCGCTATTGAATTTCCACCTGAAGTGCTGCGTATGATGACAGCAGATAAACATCAAAAGATACAATATCCATACAAGTGGCTTGAGCAAGAGCTGCAACAACAATTTCACAAACTGAGTCAGCAGCAACAGCAACAACAGTTGCAGCACTTACAATCACAGCTGGCAGCACATGCGCCACCTGCGCCAACAACAGTACTAAAACCAACCGCTACACTGCCGGTGCATGCGCGCGCGACGAGCGGCGGAAGTGGGCAACACACAAGCGCAGCGGCGGCAGCAGGTATGCAGCAAATGTCTGCGTCAGCGCCATTACCAGCAGCGCAACAAACGCCAATGCAATATTTTGCCAACAGTCTCACCGGTGGTATGGTGAGCGCCGCTAGCAGCGCCACCAGCAACACCACAGCCTCCATCAGCACCGGCCTCTTGCATAGTAACATCTCCAATGCGGCGGCCAGTGGCACGAACAAAGTTGCCGATCTGGTGCAGGAACACATTACCAAGTTGATCTCTCAGAATGAGGCGATTGTGGAGAATAAAGCGGTGCTTTTGCAGAAGAAGTACCCGAAGGGTCTAAACCGCTCGCGCAGTTTTAATAATAATGGCAGTGGCAACAACAGCGGCCCGGCAGCCACCTCAGCGGCTAATCCGGGTGGAAGCAATGTCAATCTGGTTGCCACTACAGCGGTGGGCAGCGATAACGCCACCAACGCACGGCTAGCGCAAGCTATTGTACAGAAGCAGCAACAACAACAGTTACAACAACAATTGCAGCAACAACAGCACTATCAACAGCAATTCCAGCAACAGCTAATGGCTGGCTCACAAGCATTGCAAATGCCACCGCCCTCGCAGCAGCAACAGCAACAACAACAACAACATATTGCACAGCTACGTCTCGAGGAACAACATCAGCAGCACCAGCTGCAACTGCAACAACAACAGCAGCAGCACATGCAGCTAAACGGTATTTCAAAGCATCTTATGCCGACGTCGGTCGCTTCAAAGTCCAGCAGCATTGCAGCGCCGGTGTCACAACATTTACAAACTTTGCATCAGCCACAGCATCCAACCACATCCGCATCCGCTTACAGACAGCAACAGTTAACAATTGCGCCTCCACCAGAAAACCAACGTCCCACACCGTCGCCTACAAGCGCCCAAACCAATGCCAGCGCAATGCAGAAAGACCTCATAAACTCCATGCAACAGATAAGCGCGGTCAACTCAAATGCGTTGCCATTAAACTTGTCCGCAAAGCCGAAGCCACGTCAGGAAGAACAAAGCGAAGCCATTCCATCAAGTAACTTAAACACTACGCGCAGCAGCACGCCACGCAAGCGTCAGTCCATTGAAAACCAGATCTCCAATTCCAGCAATGAAGGTTCCACCAATAGTTCGATGGTTACAGCGCCGCCAGCTGCTAATAGCGGCTCGGCCAATGCCAAACAACCGACGAATGTCTCCATAATTAAGAATTTGCTGTTGAATGCACGCGGTTTGGCAGTGCCAACTGGCGAAGGTGAGGATGCCGTTTACAATTGTCCACTTTGCGCAAATACTTTCCGCACGGCAGAGGATTTGCAGCTGCACAACAGCACTTACTGTCAAGGTGCGTCAAGCGCGCCCATCAGTCCAGCATCATCGCCTTCATTACATTACTTCCGCTCGAATTCGATGACATTGAATCTACCCGAGCTGAAGAACACCATCTTGCGTTCAAATGATCCACTGCCACTCGCTAAACTGGCTTGGTATCAGCTGCCCACCAAGCCAAGTTCGTTGGTTTTAAGTCGATTGAGCGCATCGCAGGCTGGCCGTTCAAAGGCTACCACAACCACGACCACTTCGGCAACATCTACAGCACCGACTAGTTCCACGAGTAGTAACAGCGTGGCCAATTGTGTTGCTTCACCTAGAAGTACGCCACCTAATGGCCCACCAACCCATTTGACCTTGCCCGATCCGAATATTGTGCGCTTAATCGACGCACCACTGCCATCGCCCGGTCCGCTCTTGGGCAAAACACCACTTGTGGACTTTGGTAACACCAGCGAGACTCGCAAATCGTCAGAAGATGTGATCATAACTAAAATGCACGAAGATCGTCAAATCGAGCCACACACACCCGCGAAACGGTCTAAACTGGCTGCGGATAACAGCGAGCCGTTTCAGTTGAATCCAGTACCCACGTCGAGCAAACGCTTGACTATCAACAACATCAGCGGTGGCGATATCCAACTCCTGCCCAACAGCAGTACTAGCGATCTCAGCAAAAAGGAAGAACGCATGCGTCGCCTCACTTCCTCCGGCGGCAGTATAATACCACTCTCTGAGTGCAGCGATGTGGATAAGAGTACGAAAATGATACGCACATCGTTGCTTTCGGGCGGTAGTTTTCAGGAAGTCTCACCCAAACCAAAGGATAAGGAGAACAAAAGTAGCATTACATTACCCTTCGCCAATAGTAATGTTTTCGCGCCCAAATTAAGTTTGGCCGGTCTCGGTTTGCCCACAAATGGGCCGCAGCATTTTCATCAGTTCTCCATCAATCCCATAACAGCATTCAATCCGTTAACACTGCCGCCTTTGCAAAGTATGAGCGGTAGTGGTGAGAAATTTATACCACATGTGCCCGGTATACCAGGTCCAAATAGTCTAACACCCCTACCACCACCACCGCAACAACTACAGTTGCCACAACCAACACCACTAATGTTAACCGCTGGACGTTCACTAAGTCCGAACCGCAAGAAATCACAAAGTCCACTCCTACTTGCGAACAGTGTTAGTCCAAAGTCGCTGGCACTACCACCACAGGAAAATCTCAAATCTTCATCACCGTTCCGTGGCGCGCAAAATATGCCCGCTGAGTTGGAACGTGCAACAAGCATGCGTGTGGCACGCAACTGGAATCAGCAAGTTGCTACAAACTCATCGAACAAGCCAAGTAGTTTGGAAGTGCCGAAGAAGCCATTCAATTTCACACGCATGGCAGACAATATTAGTCCGCGCAAGAGCGGTGGTGTCAATGTGCCCAAAAGTTCACCGCCAGAGAATGAAGTGCGTCACTTCAACTTCGATCATTTAACTAAGGATGTGGACGCCGGTGCCAACTGCGCATCGACTAGCTCAGCACTCACACCCTTACATGTCGATACTAGCGCCAGTGGAGCGGGCGCTTCCGGCAACAGCAACGGCTCGGAGCCCACTGATGCCGAGACGAAAAAATCTAAATTTCTGCGACCGACCAGTCTGCCACTTAAACCTGGCACATTCACACCCAAGCGACATCATGGCATCACACCAAATGCCAATACACTGCCACTTATTTCGCCTGAGACGCCACGTCAATCCAAGTCCTGCGTACAACTATATCTGAATGGTCATGCCTACACTTACTTGGGACTGAAATGTAGCACCAAAATGTTTTACTGCACCGTGAACTGTCCGCAGGCCTCGTATGTGGCGGGCGCACAAAAGCTCTCCATGTACAGCGTGTGGAAAGTGTGTGCGGAAAACAATCCACATCCGTTGGGCTTTAAACCAAAGTTGGTGATGTCGTTGTATGATTCACGCCAGAAGAGCTCTACGAGCACCATGGCCGGCATGAATAAGTTGCCCTACACTTTGGTTGTCTCTCAGCAGACTGTGATGACACCCTTCGAGAACAATAAGGGTCAGTACCAGCACCATCAGTTGAAGCAAATCACGCTCAACACCAACACCTCGGAGAGTGTTGAACAGTTGAAGAAGGCTAGCGCCGGTAGTAGCGGTAGTAGCAGTGGTAGCAGCGGCAGTGCGGAGGGTGGCAGCAAGAAGGAGGCGTCGGCTAGTCAAATGTTAGTGGGCGGCTACGAATCGCACGAGGATTACACGTACATACGTGGGCGTGGACGTGGCCGATATGTCTGTTCAGAGTGCGGTATTAGATGTAAGAAACCGTCGATGTTGAAGAAACACATACGCACACACACGGACGTGCGTCCATACACTTGCAAACATTGCAATTTCAGGTAAGTCAACTTAAATCTCTTGACTTTGAATTGTTTAATAAAAATGTATAAATATTTTTTTTTTCAAATTCTAGCTTCAAAACAAAAGGCAATCTCACAAAGCACATGCAGTCGAAGACGCATTTCAAGAAATGTCTAGAGCTCGGCATTAACCCCGGTCCAATGCCGGCTGATGGTGAATTCCTCGAACCGGAACCAGAGTTCGATCAACAATCGCAAACATCGGCTGGTGGACGCACATCGTCCATACCAGGCGAATCGGATTCGGACGATTATAGTGACAATGAGTCCGAAAGCAGTGGTAGGCGTAATTATCCATTCTGCAAAGTCTATAACTTACAACATACTAATTTCCATTTGTTTCCCCCCTACACAGATACCGACGAGTCGAAGTCGCGCCTGCTGGAGCATGAGGCAGCACGTTGCTTGCTTTCACTCTCAATGACGCCACCGATCGGTCAAAGCATTTCACCACATCCAAAAAGTGAACCATACCCATATCAGCAGCATGGCGAACGCATGGAACCAGCAGCCATGTCATTTGTAGGACAAACAAGCGCACCAACAACAGCAGTCACCACAACAAATTCGTCAACTGCCAGCACACATCCCACCGGCATTAAACGTGTCATATCATTCAGTTCACCCAAACCACCATTCGATTATCAGAAGCAAGAACAATACTACTCCAATCCCGAGGAATCCAAACCGAAACCCAATAATAGCGCCGCTGCAGCAAGTTATGAGAGTGCGCCCATAGATCTCACCAAGCCACGTGCTGCCGTAAATGTAACAACTACGTCAGTGACTGCCACCACAGCTGCAGTGCAGTTGAGCAGTGTTGCATTGATGGAAGAGTACAGCGCCAGCTCTGCAGTGCCACTAAGCGGGCCACCGGTACAAACGCAAGCGCAAATACGTGACGTAATATTCGGTAGTAGCAACAATGAATCGGGCTTCCTGAAAACACTCATATCGGTGTCAGACAAGGTGCGCAGCTCTACTGAGACGCTTGAGAACTACAAGAACGGCGATGAACTGTCACAAGCCTATCAGTACCACAAGGCATTCCAATATCATAAAATCAAACAAATCCAAATGAATCAGAGCTTCCCCGATGCCATCAATGTGAATGCTATCAATCAAAATCTGGCAAGCACCACAAACATGAGTACTGTGAGTGTAGCGGGTGCTGGAGGTAGCTCAGCGCTAACAACAACAGCGACTGCGAGCAGTGGCGTGCGTATCTCAGAGAGCATAGCCGCGACAGTGGTAGCTAACGACCAAGCTACAGATGTCATAGACGTCGTGAACGTGAGCGCATCAAATAAAACCGGAACCAGCATCTCCAATAAAGTAGAGAAGGAGAAGAGCGCAACGGAGTTGCAAGTACCTACAATCGAGGTCAATGCAGTACCACCGGAAGAACCGAAGCACGAGCAAACAACGGCTCCAGCTTCTGCGGCAGCAACAGCAGCAAGCAATCATAAAGTTAATGTGTCGGCCAGCAGTGCCGGCAACCACAAAATATTGCCTACAAAGTCTAACGCACCTGCGGCCAGTAAGTCATCCGACGAAGGAGAAGACAGTGAGTGTATTTCCGATCAGGAGCAGTCTGCCGTGGGTCCTACCGCCAAACGCAGTCGAAGCATTAGCAATTCGGCCACCAACAACAACACAACAAACGTAGAGCCGCATAATGCTAAATTGCCTGCGGTCGTGGCACAACCTGGTACTACCGACTTCACAGGAGTGCTTTCCGCACCAGGACGTACAGTTGTTGTGGGCGAAGATGGTCTAAAGAAGTCTGGTAATAATGAAATTCAACCCGTCTATCCGCGCGTACGCATGTCACCCGACGGACGCCCGGTTTGTAAAGTTTGCACTAAAACCTTCCAAACGCAAGGACAATTGACCTTACACATGAATATACATTACATGGAGCGCAAATTCCGCTGTGAGCCATGCGGTGTATCTTTCCGCACACAAGGGCATCTGCAGAAACATGAACGCGCCGAAGCGCATAAGAACAAAGTCATGATGACATCGACCTTCGGTGTGCCAACGACCTCAAATCCACGTCCTTTCGAGTGCACCGACTGCAAAATCGCTTTCCGCATACACGGACATCTCGCCAAACATTTGCGCTCGAAGACGCACGTACAAAAATTGGAATGCCTACAGAAATTGCCGTTCGGCACCTACGCCGAGATCGAAAGAGCCGGTATTAGTCTGACGGAAATCGACACTAGCGACTGTGAGAACTCGCTGATCTCGCTGAAAACGCTGGCGCAAAAGCTCATCGAAAAGGATCCCAACAAATTGGGCAGCTACACAACACCCTCGGGCATGAATCTTGGCAGTGGTCTGAGTGGTGGCAGCGGTGCTATGGGCGATTCAGCTACCAATCACAACGCTCTTGTATCGCAAGATAGCGCTTCCGAGGACGATTTCAGCGCCGCTACAATTGCAGCAGCCACCGCTATTGCCTCGCTGGATAACGATAGCGCTACGAATACACCGAAACGCACCAACTCGACCTCGGAAGATGAAGCCATCGCAAGCGGTTTGAATAATAATCTCAAACGACGGCTGCCTGGTAACTTCAGCAACGGTGAGGAGAGCGACAATCCCACCGAGAGTGCGAGCAGCGAGAAACGCGCGCGTGTTTCCTCACTCTCCAGCGTCGGTGCGGCCAGCGCCACCGCTGCGGTCGGCTCACCCGCATCGATGACCTCATCGAATGCCTCGTCGAATAACTGACGTTATGCCTATGCGCCGCCGAGCGGATGAATAAGGGATGGTATGTCACACCACAGCGCCGCAGCCAGCCAACGGTCACCAGTCGCCGCGCAATGGTCAACGCCTGCCTTACAATGCAACAGTTATCACAATGGCAGCAATAGCGGCTGGGCAAGCAGTGGCGGTGTTAGTGGTTTGGAGCAAAAACAATTTCACTTGCAGTTGCAATATCAGCCGCAACATGCGTTAGAAACACAATTCGCTCTGCCACATTTGATGCATAGGAAGTATTAGCGTGCTGTTGTTAAGTTGTAACGTCTAACAAGTGCGTAAGCGCGTGATATGTACATATAGGTATATATATATTATATAAGATATATCTAGATATTTGTGTTAAAATATATTATGTTAAGCGGTAAATGATAACGGCAGTTGTGCCCATTGAAAAACTAGTTTTGAAGAGTTCCAAAACAGACAGCGCATATCCTGTACTACATATCGTATGTATACAACAGTTATTCACATAACGGACACACATTTTTACAACAACAATTTCATTTTTTTTACATAGCGGGAAACAAATTTGAGGTTATATATCACTTTGAAACATAAAATATCCAAATACACAGTTTGAAAATGTGAGAAATATCAAAAAATATACAAAAGAAAATATAAAAATCTGTATTTGGGCGCAGTTGCCGTTATTTGCTAGCTTAGCATTAAATTGTGGCTACTCTATAGAGTTGACTTATGCTTCGAATTAACATATTTATAGTTAAAAACAAGCAGGTTGTGCGCTGAATTGAAAGAAAATAAGTTTGTGGGTAAAAAATTAATTAATTAATTAAAAAATAGTAAAATAATTAAAAAAAAAATTAAAATAATTAAAAAAAAATATTAAATTTTTTTTGAAAATTGGAAAACATTAAAAATTTAGTTATTTACAGTAAAAAAATACAATAACTAATATTTTTTGAAAAATATTTTCGAATATATTTTTTTTCAAATTTATTTTATTCTCGTTTTTACACCCAAAACTTGTTTACTTTCTCATTGCACATAACCTGCAAAACAATATCAGCGTTCAGTGTTGTTGTATTTCTCGATAGCAACAACCGTGTAAACATTAAAATGTACACAAAAACAACAAATAAAAAACTTAACTAGGGAATTCAAATAAAATACAAAAATATCCAGTCAGACATATGGTATTTCAAAAGAAAACAAACAAACTCACACACTATATACATATGTATATATATGTAGTATATACACACATTTAGAGCCTCTAAAATCTACAACTATACATTCTACATGGAATTATATTTGATTTCATATACAAAATTCGATATACACACGCTTGTATATTAAAGAAAAATACAAAAATACACAAAATCCTCAATCTACACCCAAACATATACACAACTGCTCTACCCACTATCACTTTATCACTAACTAACTATACAAAATTTATGAATAATACATATGTATATATATTTTTATATTGTATTATAAGCACCTCTACTATTTTGTGTGTACTTTCTGAATGTGTTAAATAACAATATGTAGCTGTATGTATATAAAAAATTTATAATAATTATTATTTTTAGTTATAATCTAACTTTTCTATTTTTAATTTTACACTATCTACAATATGTACTACATGCCACTGGTAGGTTTACATAAATACATAATATACTCTCTTAAGTGCTGTGAGTCTAATGGCTTAGCCGCAAAAACAAAACAATTTAAATCTTAAAAATGTAAAAATAAAAATAGAATTAAGTAAATAAGTAAATATATTTCAGTGAAATAATTAAAAATAAATAAATAATTAAATAAAAAAAATATATATAAATTTAATAAATATCAAAATATTATAGAATTCAATATAGAAATTACAAAAACAAACACATATAAAATGAAAATATATAAACAAATATAAATAAATAAAATAAAAATTGTAACTTGAAAAAAATATGTTTAATTCATTGGTTACTAAAAAATGTCGTCGTGGCGCTGTGTCCACAACAAGTCAAGCTATTTTAGCGATAAAAATAATTAACTAAAAAATAATAATAACAAAAAAAAGTATTGTTGTTGTATGTAAACATGTATAATAAAAAGTTATTTCCGCACATGTCTAACATAAAAGAAAAATTTAATAAAAATTTAAATAAATTACACTGCGTGAACAGCTGAGCTAATAATAAACATTTTGAAACAAAACGGTTCTTAAAAAATAATATGTTGATAAAAAGTTTATAATTTTAATTTAAAAATAATTTTTTTTTATTAACAAAAATAAAAAAAAGTTATAATTTTATTTGAAATAAAAAATTTTATAAAAAAATTGAGTAAAAAAATATTTTAATTAAAAAAAATGTATTTAACTTTTTTAATTTTTATTCATTTAAAATTTTTTTAAATTTCAAATTACCAAAAAAGTTAGCAATTTTAATAAAAAAAAATAATTTTACCTTTTTACATTATTTTACTGAATTTTTTTAATTTCAAATTACAAAAATAATTATTTTTTTTTTGAATATTTTTTAATTAAATATATTTTTTTTAATTTTTCACTCTCCTATTAAAAAAAATTGTTTAAAAATTTTTACAAAATTATGTACCGTTATACTATTATAGTTTTTCATTAAAAAAAATCACATAGTTCTTCCCAAAAAAATGAAAAACTACAACTACATACAACAACTGCAAATAATTTCGCTCAAAACTTTTGAGTACTATAAAAAAATATACATTTGTACATATATAAAAACTAAAATATGAAATAACTGTTCTTAAATTCGTTTAAAAACTGCTTAAAGTTGGTTTATGCTGCGATTTAAGTTTTTTTTTTCGTTTTTTTTTTTGTTTTGTAATCAACGAGACTGCAATGAAAGTAATGAAAGCTGCATACATACGAACATATATGTACGTATGTGGTGATTATTATGAAATCAAAATATATAATTTTTTAAATCAAAAAACATTTTTTCAATCAAAATACATTAAATGATTACTACTATGTGTTAATAAAGCTGAAAAAATAATTAAAATTTAATAATTGTAATTAATATTATAAGCTTTAATAATTATAATTTAAGTGTTTTATTCAAATAGTGCAAAATTATAGTCCAACTTCACTGTTTTAAGGCAATTGTAAAAAGTAAAAATGTTTTTTTTATTGTAATCTTATTGTAATTAGTAATAAATGCGCTATGGCTTACACATTAATTAGGCGATTTTTGAAATTAGTTTAATTGATTTTTACGCTCATATTAAATATAATTAGATTTTTTACGCTTCGCAAACAAATATTATATAATATTGTAATAAATTAATAATTATGTAATTATATGAACTAATTCAGTTTTTAAAATGTATGTCTAAATAAGTGAATGAAAATAACGTGTGTTCGTGTACAAAAATGAATAAAAATCATTGCATTACTGCAAAAAAACAATTAAATTACTTGCTTTTATTGTATATTTGTGTGTCACAGCCGTTGGAATTTTTGGTGTAAAGAAATTTATATTTAACACTTTGTAGGCGTGTATGATTGTTTTTTTATTGTAAAATATGAACAAGAGGCAAACAAATGTCGACCGAAAAATATTAAAAGCAGAACAATTGTTAAAAATAATAAGAAAGATATTAAAAATAATAAAAAAAAATATTAAAAATAAATAAAAAATATTTAAAAAATAATAATAAATATATTGAAAATAAAAAATAAAGATATTTAAAATAAAAAATCAAAACAAGTGATTTTTATATAATTGTAAAAAAATATAATTATTATTTCAATAAAATGGTTAAATGTATGTATATAAATATCGGTACATATGTTTACTTATACAAATAAATATAAATAGATATATGTATATATATCGTAAGAACCATGGCCGTTGGTAATGAAATAAAACAAAAGCAGCAAAAATGTCAAATACAAAGACTTTCATTTATAAAACTATATTAACATATGTATAATTCACAAATGGCGTTGTCACGCTGTGCATAGCAGGCTGTTTCAGAATGTTTAAGGCAGCTCAGAGCCGGGTTTGAAAATACATATACTCCTGCAAGTAGTTAAAAATATATGAATTTGATAAAAAAAAATTTTAATTTCGAAAAAAAATTAATTTCGAAAAAAACTAATTTCGGAAAAAAAATTAATTTTCAAAAAAAGAAAATGCATATGTACATACTCCTGCAAAAAGTTAAAAATATTTAAATTCAATTAAAAGTTTTGATTTCGAAAACAAATAATTTCGAAAAAAATTAAAAAAAAGAATTTATTTCGAAAAAAAATTGATTTCAAAGAAAAACTATTTATATCGAAAAAAATATAAATTTCGAAAAAAATTTTAGTTCAAAAAAATTTAATTATGTAATAAAATAATTAATTTTAAAATAAAATTATTTCGAACAAAAAATTTGTTTCCAAAAATATTAAAATTAATTTCGAGGAAAAAATATATTTAAAAAAATTATTTCCAAATTCAAAACATACCATCAAAAATGCCGCACCCAATATCAAAGCGCGTTCCTTGGCCGTTAATTTTGTATCACTGAAATATATATTTGTGGTGTACTGTGATTTACCCGCGATCCACTTGTGATCAATGGATGCGCGCAAATCGCCACCGGAATGTATCTGTGTTTGAAAATATGTAATTTTTGAATAAAAAAATCAACAACAACAAAGTACCAACCTTAAAGAACGACTCTTTCGGCAAACAGAAGCAACAGAAGCCCGACTTTTCGGGTCCTTCAATGCAAAATATGGGCTCACCAGTGACACCGTCTTGTATGAAATATTCGGGACGCAAAAATGTGAGTGAGTTCACAATGCGCCCCAATAGATTACCTGGCGGTATCCATACCTCCAGGTTTTTGGGATGACAACACATGGCGCCGAGTGCAAATTGTTTGCGTAGCAACATCGCCTCCTGATGTGTTTTATCCAGCAAATGCATTTGAAACGGACGTGCGGAGCCCCATAGTAGACGATTATTTGCGGTGGAACTCTCCGAAGCGGCGTAAATGGCATCGCCTAGTGGTGAGCGCACGACATAGCGGTTCTCCGAAGAGACTGATGTTAAAGCTAGGAAAAATATATATTTTATTGAGGTTCTATTGGAATACAGTCAATACTCGTTAAAACGAACGCAATAGTATGGATGGTATCTTATTTGGTTTCAATTTAATGAATTTTAACTGTAGTCTGTTATACTTACCCTCATTCAATTCAAATGTTTGCTCAATATGCACAGATGGCAACTCTGTCAGAAAATCATAACCGGTCATGGGTATACTAAAACTGCGATGTGTTGGAAAACTGTTATCTACCGTTGAGATTGGCAGCGGTAACGGTATGCGTTCCGGTGCTGCTGGAAACATTTTTATGGATTATTATTATATTAGAGCTGATTTTAGTGATATGCTATTGAACTTACTTGTCGGCTGTGATGTAATACTGATCGGTCCATCATATACTGTAAGTAGGAACAAATGTCGGATTTCGTGTGAGAGAAATTGAAAAGTCACTTCGTTTTAAAACCCTGCGCAGAAATTAGTTGTCATTCATCTAACCTAACCTGTAGTTGTTGTTGATGTAGCGGTTATCTAGCCCACCTTGGATTAATTGTCATCGAAGTAAATGAACGGGAGGCCTAAGAAATGAGCTGTTTCAACGGGGTCGGACCATAGGGAAAGGTATAAGGTAGGTGGATAGGTTAATTGGGCACGCAAAGAGGTTGTTAGTATCAAGAGGGTATTCTTTGTATGCCGGACAAATGTTGGGGTCCAGTCTGGATAATGAGGTGTTTAATCTACTGCAATATCCAAAACGAAATTGTACGAGGGTCATCCTAATTTAGCGAGACAACTCGAGCTCGATGTCTTAAATGAGTGGTCATTTGACTCCAAGAACCCCCTCCATTGGAAGGGAGTCGATGAAGGTGTTGGAGAGCGTTTCGTTATGGACCTCGTTGTGTAGGTGTTCGACGGCCGCATCAAGAGGCAACTTGTGTTCTGTTCTGACTAGTCTAAAGTCCTTATATGCATCCTACTGCAACTAAGCGACCATATTGGCAATCTATACCTGTTTGGATCGGTAAGTTATGAATCAATTTTGTCTAACCTAACCTCTAAAGTCGTACTTAAATAGAGAAAACTGTGCGCATGTTAGACCAGTCAAGTCACCATAATCAAGTCTTATATATGTAGTGTGAACCACAAAAGTAATAGAATATATAGCTTGGACTTGGGTTAGATTAAAACAAAGATAGTTTTGAAGGAAAAATCGAGCAAATGACCCTCCCCTTAATGACGACAATGGGATAATCTGTATTTTTAAAGGGGATAAATTGGCACTGAAAAATCTATAGTAGAACTGAGGATGTCGTCTTCCGGATTAACTGATTTTTCCAGTATTTGGAGGATGTCCGGATGTCAGATATAGTATATTAAACGGATATCCGGATGTCAGATAGAGTATATTAACCAGATACCCGACCGTATACGCGTCTGTGCAGTTAACCGGATGATGTCAAATGAGAATATTCCCAGATTTCGATTATACTGGGGAAGTCTGCATTATCGAACAGGAATTGAGTTGTATGGAGCAGGAAGATAAGTATGATATGAGAAGTTCAATTGCATAACTGACGTTCAGCCTGTCAGGAACAAAATCAAAGGTGATTTAGACGATTTCCCAGAAAACTTCTCTATCAAAGAATAATTTTCGCACTCTATGAGCCTCAAATAAGTGTGAACGATAACGAAACTATTTAAGAATTCAGTTACTTATGGATCGTTGAAGCGAATCTGTCATAAAATTCAACGATAAGCTGTATAGACTTTATGATACAGTTTGATTTCGTAAGCAAAATTATATTTTCTCAAGCGAAATTTTTTAAGTAAAACAGAATACGATTACAATTAGTTTCCAACATTCGAAAATAGCGTACTTTTGAGTAGACGAACTGTTCGCAATTAAATGACAGTTAAAGTAACGGGAGTTGTAATTTTTACAACAAAACTGATAATTTCAATAAAAACTGTTATAAATGCAAATATTGCACCCTTTTGTTGCATTTTATGGCTTGCACTTCTATAACTATGCGCAATAATTGTAAAAAAGCTTTGTATATATTTATTTTCAATGTTTATAAATTATTGATTATAATCCGTGAAGCATACATGGGTACACTAAATAGACAGCAGATAAGATAAGTCCAAGCGGGCGGCAAACAAAGGCACAAAGTTAATGAGTCCGTTAGACGTTAGTTGTGTCAAAGGAATTTTCTTGTATTGTGTAAAATGGCAAACTGGTAATGCAATAAAATAATAAAATTATCACTTTTGTAAGGAATTTGGACTGTAACTATTACTTAAGTGAGTCATACACAATTTTTAAATTTTCGTTATAAAATTTTTAGTAATTTTGCGGTACCTCTCGGTTCTGCGTTATTTTGTTGCGCGACACGAATTTCGCTGTCGTATTGTAAATTACGAACTGCATCGTTTTGTAACATTTTTAACGGTTTTTACTTTTGAAACAAACGAATATTATGTTATTTTAAATTTTTTAGTTTCGTGTTTTCTTTAAAATTGTATCAAAAATATTTATTTTTAATTTTAAATTATTTGCAATAATCACTTTTGTATTTATTTCTGCTTTGGTGCGCCGTCCAACAACTAAAAGCACTTGTTCTTACAGCGAACTAACCACGAACTGAATTTAACTGATAACTTCAATCTATTTGCACATTGATTACTATTGACTGAACCCCAATTGTATTATTTTTGTTTTTGTTTTTATCATTATCAGTTGTCGGAGTATTTAGTAACTAACACTGGCACATACAGGTAATTTCTCTTCGGCAAATATGTAACTTTTAATCAGGCAACAATAAAAATATATACTTACACGGATATATACACACTTATATATATAGTTATTATAGTTTTTGCACGACATATTATTTCATAATGATGTGAAAATTACAGCATTTCACTGATTGTGACACACTGTTAGTTGACGAGCACTTCAAATACAACCATATATATATATATATATATAGAACTCGTCGCACAAAATTTGCATTAAACACGTTGAAAGTAATATTAAAATAAAAATATAAGAAATTTATAAAAAATAAAATAATATGTAATAATAAATATAATTTATTTATTAAAAAAAAATATTCGAATAATAAAAATCACTTTTAGTTTTGAATATTAACAAAACCCTTTAAACATTTCAGCATTCAAACGCCTTTGTCATACCCCTAAACCACAGATACCACGTAAAAATTTGTCAGCACTGGCAACCACTGCATTGAGTCAAATTTGACAATTCTTATGTCATAACAAAAACGTAAATACGCGAAAATTAACCAATTTTTCTGAAAATTCATATAAAAGGAGAGTAGGAAAAACAAAGCATTTTCCGGCGCAGACTCAATGGAAATTTAAAAAATATAAACACGCTTCGGGAGAGATCACAAGACGGCATGACTAAATAGTAGCGCGAAAGTGAAAACGAAAAGCACCAGCAGCAGGAAGGAGTTACAAAATATATATGTCTTAAATTTAAGGTAAATACGCTAGAAAATAGTTTATATAAATAATACAACTTATTTTAAAACATTAAGCATTAATAATATGTTATAATACGCGCTTGAGACAGGCCATATTTTGTGTAAATGGAGTTTTAAATGGTAATTTCGTACGCATTGCAATGCACTGACTATGATGGGGTGTTTGGAAGTCAATTGGCCAAAGTACATACGTACATATTTATGCACGCAGAATTGTGCCACCAACTCACTGCTATATATACATAGATGTATGTATGTACATATCTACACAGGCATGCGCGCGTCAGCTCCAAAAGCACATATGCAGGGGGGTAACATATACGACAAGGCTGGTGGATGTTTCTAAACGGAAAATGCGTGTGAGATATAAGAATTTAGTTTGCTAAGAACGCGGACGAAAGCAGAACGTACACCACAAATATACGGTCATACTGCATGTTCGTTTATATTTTTGTAAAGAGTTGTGAAACAGCAAGCAGAATAAATTGAAGAAAAAAATTCTCCGCACACAATTTGGAAAAGTGCTTCAAGTGCAATTTATGCATAACACGGCATAAGCTAAAGTAGAAATGTTGCGAAATTCCAATAACCAAAGTGTGAAGATTACAGAAAATAATTTGACAAAGGTCTTTGCTATTAAACAAGAAGGCTTGCTAACGGCGTTTAGAGACTGATGTGTTGCTATCTACACTGAAAGTGTTTAGTTTGTTAACGCAAAAAAACCGTAATATAAGCTTCCGTAATAAACAGGAAAAGAGAATAATTGTTTGCAAAATCATGTGTAGAAAGAAATGAAAGCAAATTTAATAATTTAGTGACAATACGACGAAAAGATTACATATTTGACTGCGTTTAAGTGGGTCTCAGCAATTCGCTTACATGTATGTAATCACTTACATACTTATAATATATGTGCACGTCACCCATGCGTCAGGAAAATCTATAAAAGTTTTCACAAACCTTAAAGGGGGAAAACATACAAGATAAAAAAAAGAAACCGCACTTATAACTATCAGAAGTATAGAAAATCTAAAAACAAACAACTGCGTTGACATTGCAAGCATAAAGTTGGAACATTGAAAAGCAGAATTATTTTCAAATTCCTTAAAATTGGCGTATAAACGCCAATACTGCAGTATTGGAATCAGCGCATATTCACGACAGACGTGGGACATGTCTCTCGAAGATCCATTCTTCGTGGTGAAGGAGTGCGTAAACATTTTTGCAAACTTTTTATGATCAGTAGATATATAATGTGGTTTTACAAATATTTACAATCTTCAACTGTTTCTTTTCATTTTCATATTACTCAACGCCGCTGACATACCGACTACGCTGTTATTTATGCGAATTGCATTACGGTTGGTTGGTGGTGGTGGTTTTCGACTTGCCGGATCAACTAACTACTTACTAATGGCTGTGTGGGCGCTTTTGACCCTTGTAGCGAGGTATTCAAAGCATTAAATAAAACTCGCGGCCTATATTTGCGTTGGCGCGAGCTAAGCGATAGTAGCGGCAGTGCTGAAGTTGAATGGACTACAACCGAGTTAAGGAACTCATTGCGTAGCATTGAATGGGACTTGGAAGACTTGGAGGACACAATTAATATCCTTTTCTAAATAACAAAAACAAAAAATAATGCAACATAATCACAATTCTATAAATATATGCGTGTGTGTGCGTGTACAAATGCGATTTAGGAGAGTAGCTGTTGTGTATGTACGAGCGCGTGTGAGTGTGCGTTAGTATGTGACTTTCATATTCGTATTTGTCGCGTAATCTTAGCAAAACAATGCAAATATTGACATTATTTATTGTTTATTCGACGCGATAAATTGTCAACTATGCAAATACATAGTTTAGCTGACACAGCCCACGTGCGCTCAATCAATGAACAAGGCAAAACATAGTTATGCATGTATGCAGATAGTTGCTATAGTGCAAATGCCGCTAGTATTTTTTGAAAAATCAATTTCTATATAACCACCTAGTATATTTGCAAATTCCGAAAGGGCTTATCAATATTGCAGACACATATATATTTTTTTGAGATAGTTGATATTTTTATCAGCTTTGGCTTTATTTTTGTGTTATATATTTTTATCAGCTATAATTTTATTGTCGCATTATCATTTACAACTTCTAAGCTGTTTACAAGTAACTTGGAGACCCATAAATTTCTTGAGTCATTATTTGTGCACATGTCGAAACCTGATGTCCAATTAGGTTTATAGAGTTGTCCAATGTGTGAATGGTTGTGCCACTTAAATTTATTAAAACTTAGACCAAAAACATAGATATTATATATTGTTTATGTTTGAGGTTAGGGTACATTGAACGATTTTTTTACTAAACACTTTTTGTAATGTAAGATCACTTTGCTATGGTTAGAACGACTCATCTACGACTTTATAAGTCTATACAATCCGAATGATATTGCGTTAAATATATTAAATGATTTCAGAAAAAAAAAGTTTCTCTAGAACATAGCCTATTATGTATATTGCAAAATAACAACAACAAATATCAGTTTCAATGTTATAGTGCAGAATAATTGCACAACAATATACTGCTATAGTTTATTTATACATTGTATGTATGTATGTATGTATGTATGTTTATATTTTCATAGTTCTTTTTTGCCAAGCTGACCAGTCTCCCATGGCCAGTGTGTGAATGAATTAACAACTGCTTAGAGATCATATTTCACTTTGTACACTTCCGTACATGATTTCCTACAATTTTATAAAAGCCAACACCGCTTTACGTATGTATGTATGTATGTTTGTACACTAACTAATTATGCACACCTACTACACAACGAGCGTTTAATTAAAGGTCTTCCTTAAGCCACTAACCGTATACGTATAGTTGAGAAGAATCCGAATAAATTTCGCATTGATAATCGTGAGCTTTTGAGTCGTCGGCATTTTATCGACAACACACGCGATGAAGTCAAGCAGATGAAAGAGAAGATGAGCCTGAATCGGAACAGGGACAGAGATATAACGGCACATCAACCACTACTCGATGAACACAATCATAACGAAATTAATCATCAGCAAAACAATCAGAACGGCAATAGTAATTACAACAACAACTATAACAACACTCTAAACAATAGTAGTCAACACAATAATCATAATCAACAACAACAGCATCATAATCATCATCATCATCATCACGGCATCAGTGATAAAACCTATTTGGTTGAGTGTACAAACGGTGGCATTGGCAGTGGTCTTTTGCAGCAGAATTCTTTGATAAGCAGCGCAGGCAGTGGTGTGGCCAATACAATTGCCGGTACAATGGCAGCAGCGGCACAACGTCACAGCGGTACAAAGTACTCCAAATTGGAGAATACCGTAGATAGTCCGGGTCATTATGCATCGTTGGATAGTCCGGGGCATCGTTTCGTTGGCGAAACGGTGTCGGTGCAACAGCGCATGATGCAGGGACAGGATGAGCAGCTAGATATGATAAGTGATTCCATTGGAACGTTAAAGACTGTATCACGACAGATTGGCGTGGAGTTGGACGAGCAGGCTGTGTAAGTGGTAGAACTATTTGCAAATGTTGGCAAAAATATATAATTTTTCATCTCCACAGCATGCTCGATGATTTTGGTAATGAGTTCGATACAACGGAGTCCAAATTGGATACAACCATGAAAAAAGTTGCCAAAGTATTGCACATGAATAATGGTGAGTGTGTTGTTGCTGTTGTAATTTGTATGTGTAATGAATTATTGCTAATGTTTATTTTTTTTTCTCCCTTTACACGATTACAGATAAACGTCAGTGGGCTGCAATTTTCATACTATCCGCGCTTTTGTTAATTGTGATAATTTTGTTTATAATTTTGTAAATATCGCGCTAAGTAAAAAATTTCTTAATATATTTGTTGACACATGGAACTATTTCTTTTTATTGTACTCATTATTTTCATGTGTGCAATGTCAAAACTTGTTTTATTTTATATTTATTTTTAATATAATATTTAAATAGCCAAATATGAATTTTATTTAATTTTTACTCAGATTTTGATTTGTTAGCAAATTTTTTATTTAAATTATTATTATTTTTTTTTTAAGTGTTGGAAAATGCCTACAGCGTAATAGAAAATTCCTCAGCGAAACTAAATATCATTTAATCGCGCATGCCACTTAAAATTGAATATTTGTAAAGAAATATTTGACATTTTGAAAAAAAAGATTAATTTTGTTTTATGTTCACAGCTTTTAAAAACCGAATTTTACCAAACTATTTAGAACAAAAATGCATAATGAAATTAACAAAATATGTTTGGGACTCTAATATGGTAACCATTATTAACCTGATTCCACGATTTAGGTTTTCTTACAAATTTCAAGTCAAGCAGTGAAGACTTTAATGAAAACGAGCTTCAAATCTAGTTCGGATTATATATATAGATTTTTTATGTTATGCCAAAAATTTTAATCTGATCGGTGCAAAATCACCATAATAATTACTATTAAAATTTTTTTAACCTCAAAAATATTTTAATTTTATTTTTTACAATTTGTGACTTCTTTAATTAAATTACTGCTTTTTATACCACTTTTCATATTTCCAACAATTCAGCAACATTATTGTATTCCATTGAAAATACATTTTTCATATATAAATTATATATTTGTATTTGTAACGGTGCTTAAAAGCAAACATATAAAGGGCATATAAACTGTTTCAGTCTTCAAATTGTCATATACACAATACCGCACATATATAGCAAGCAACAGAAGTAAAGGAGAAACAACAACAAATACTACATACCAAAAGACATTACAAACAAATTATATAGTAGTATATAAAAAAATTCCAATTTCAAGTTTGAAACCCCATTGTAAAGCTAGTTCAAGTATAAAATACAAATGTATCATTTAGTATCAGTTACGATTACAGTAAATTGTATGTATGTATATGTGAAAAGTATATAAAATGCGCATATGTCTTTGTATATCAAATGATATGTATTTATTTATGTGAAAATGATATAATATTGTAATTTTAATTCCAGTCAAATACAAAGTAGTCAAACTTATAACATAAAACCAAAAAAAAACTAAGAAAACCGTATAATCGAAATTTGAAATGTATTGTAATGTACTTATAAAACAAATTCAATTGCGAAAATATATATACAAACCACTATATACAAAATAATGCTATTTTTGATTAAAAAAAAGTTAAATAAGCCACCTTCAAGCGTTAGCCAACTTGGTTTGTCATGATTTAGAGCACATACTTCGATATTCTAAATGAATGCTACAGGAAAACTAATAACATTTCTGCTGCCACAACAACAAATATGACAGTAGTAAGAAATCAGACAACTTTTTTTTGCTATTAATTTATTAAGCTTCAAAGGCCCTGGAATATAAAGAGTATGCTCTCGGAGCTTTTCTGAACATTTCCGGGGCATTCAACAACGTTTCAACGGAAGCCATTCTGAATGGCATCGAGTCTATAGGAGTTGAACCAGCCATACGGCACTGGGTAAAAAACCTCCTGACATCTAGAAGGATAACGGCAGAATGGAACGATGCCAGAACGACTAAGGAAGTTGGTAGGGGAACTCCGCAGGGCGGAGTACTTTCTCCGCTCCTTTGGACACTGGTCGTGAATAATCTGTTGAAGAACTTAGAAGGTAAAGCTCCCAAGATAATAGCATATGCGGACGACATAGCCATAGTAATAACAGGAAAGTGTCTGCATACTATTAGCAACATAATGACCAGCACACTCAATACTGTCCAAAATTGGGCAACACAAGCAGGCCTAGGCCTTTCCGCATGCGGAAAAAACCGATCTGATTGTTTTTACAAGGAAATACAAAATCCCTCAATGGAGGTTCCCCTCGCTAAACGGAACAGAACTATCACCAAAGGACCGCACTAAGTGCCTAGGAGTCGTCTTGGACAGTAAGTTACTGTGGAAGCACAATGTGGAAGAAAGGGTAAGAAAGGCTAGTAATGCTCTATATGCATGCAGGCAGTTGCTAGGCACTACCTGGGGGGTTTCTCCCTCTCTCATGCACTGGTGCTACACAGCGATAGTGAGACCAATCCTGCTCTATGGTGCTATTGTGTGGTGGACAAGCTTAAAGAAGTCAACTTACAGAAAGCCAATGGAAAGGGTTCAGCGACTCGCAGCGCTCTGTATAACGGGAGCTCTGAGGACCACCCCTACGGCAGCTCTTGTACGGATACTTAACCTGCGGCCGATAGATCTCTTTGCCGAAACTTATGCGGCAAAATCTGCGGGGCGACTACTGGCGGGAGGAGAATTTACGAATAGAACTTTTGGGCACGGCTCGGTGGGTAGGGGCGGTTTGGCAAGTACCGACTACTTGACCCCACTAATGAACTGGGAAAGAAGATTCCGGGTGAACCTGGAAAAAGACGGCTGGCGTAAGGGAATGATAACCTCACGCAGCACATTGAATATCTACACGGATGGCTCGAAAATGGAGGACGGGGTAGGTGCTGGAATATACTGTCAGGAGTTAGGTGTAAAACAGACTTTTAAACTTCCGAACCACTGCAGTATTTTTCAAGCGGAGGTATTTGCTATTGGGAAAGCCGCAGAGCTAGTCCTCAATACAGCAGCCGGCTACTCCAAAGTCAATATCTACGTAGACAATCAAGCAGCAATCAAGGCAACAACCTCGGTTTGCATTTCGGCCAAAAGTGTTTTGGATACCAGGATGGCAGTGAGAGAGTTGCTAGGAACACGTGTCTTCGCTTCTATTGGGTGCCAGGACATAAAGGCATAGAAGGCAACGAGATTGTGGACGATATTGCCAAGAATGGTGTAAAACTGTCTTCCGGAAACGCGAATAACATTGAAAAACCCATGCACTGTCTGTTCGATGATCTGGACAGGGGCATGAAAAGAAAAATCCTAGCCCGTTGGACAAATATACCGGGGTGTAAAACCGTAGACCAGAAGTACACCAAACTCATTCTGTCACTCGATAGAAGGGACTGTAGGAGTTTGGTGGGAATACTCACGGGTCACTGTCTGGTGGCGGCACATGCCTACAAAATGGGACTTACAGATCGAGATAACTGCAGGAAATGTCAAGAGCAAGGTGCAATAGAAACAATGAAGCATCTTCTGTGTACCTGCCCTGCATTGTCAAGGCAGAACCTTCGCTATTTGGGGGCCTCACAATATGAGAATCTGGAAGAGGTATCGAAAGTGAAGCCACAAATGCTTTTAAAATTGACTCCATAGTAAATAGAAAACTTGTAATTACATTAAAAATGCTCAAAACAGAGTCGTTGCGATGCCATGATCAACGTTGAATGAAAAAGTGCTTTATTTTAATGAAATTTGACAAAACTCAATAAGTCAAGTTATAATGACTAATATTAAAATTACTTTTAAATTGGCTTAAATCGCGTATAAACATCATATCGAATGGATTTAAGCAATTCATAATGAATCCACAAGCCACTGGTATTAAAATTGCCCAGATTTGCAAGCGGCTTATCTGCTGTACAAAGGGATGTAGTTGCAGTGTATACGAATTGAAGCGAGGAGTCGATAAATAAGCTTCGAGCTAGAAGTATATTATAAGCAAATAATGTTACAAAAACTTGAAGAAAACTCAACACCAACCTCTTTTAATGAGCCACTATGAGCTCGCGCCTTGCTGTGTAGTATGTTATCAGCTTCAAATAGTAAACGTTGCGTGTAACGGTCCAAACGACACAATTCACTTAGCATGAAAACTAATAAGAACATGTCTAGTAAACTTTCAGCTAGGTTAGTATATAACCAAATTAATTTCACATCAGCCAAAGATTGATGTTGATTTTGATAACACCACAGATATGAAGTTTGACCAACATTTAGGAAGGTCTTAAGAGCCACCAAATGAGGTAACCATACGAAAGCTTTGGCAAAACGATGTTGGAAATTTTTTAAATTCCTCAAAAATGCAATGAACTTTAATACAGTTTTGTATTTGAATGTTTTAAGTTCCATGCGCATTGCAAATTTCACATTCGCTTTGTAATGCAGTTGCCACAGTGTTAGCAGCACTGTTTGGTATAACAAATAGACGCAGGTGTAGTAGACACCGTTTATGGCTTCCTTTATTGTTTGAGATAGAAAATCGAAACTAGAAATCACACGCATGTTGTTTAGTAAATTCCAAATAATCAGACAGATATGTAGTTGAAATAGTAAACTAGATTGTGGCGGCAACTTGTTGAAATCGATATCGAGACGCATGTTTAATTTCCGACAGAATACTAACAGTTCATTTAACAGTGTTATTAGTGTTTTTTGATTTCGTTTCTTCCACCAACAGATCATCATACAAAACGTAATCAAGTATTTAATAAAACTCGTAGTAAGCACTAGTCTACATGTATATTCCATGTATTCAAAATAAGGAACTTCTATATAATCCTTTGGAACATATAATCGAACAAGGATAAGACCTAAGCCGCCCCACAATAGAAGGCAACTCTCAAAAAGTACCAGGCATATGCCTATCTTTTTAGCAATACGTTGATATAGATTGATGCGACTATTTCTCACAATCACATTTTCGCCATTATATTTCAGAGAATGGATATTAAGTAAAACCGAACCGAGTTTCAATGCGTACAGGCGAATTTTGAATGTAGTGAAATATTTTTTCAATATTCGTTTAATTGAATTTAAAAACATTGTTACCGCAGCGAAGTTGAGCACCGTTTATGATGTGGGCCTTATTGGCAATGATTCGAATATATTGATACTATTTGTCGAAAGACTGTCTTCCCGGTCAGAAATTCTTTACTATGCATAAAGTAATTTACAGCAGTTAAATTCATTTGTGTTTAACGGAGATGCATTAGCTCATAATTAGCGACGTAAGCACACCATGGATTGTACCATGTAGGTAGTAATTGCTCAATAAAATACATGGAAAACATGACTCCATTACACGATTGGATATAATATTTGTATGTATGTTATGAATATGTTTACTAAGGTCAATACAGTGGAACTTCCATAAATCGGACTTCTATAACTCGAATATCTCCATAACTCGAACTTTTGAATGGGCAATAGCGTTTAGAAATCAAATTCCATACAAATTTCCTTCCATAACCCAACTTTTATTACAATTTTATGTTTAATGAAAATTCTATAACTCGAAGTCTCTCTAACTCGAAGTTTTTTTGTGGATTATGGTGATTCGAGTTAGAGAAGTTCCACTGTACTTACTAAACTTCTTTTACAAAAGCTTTTATTTTTAGCATGAAATGTATTAATACTCAAACAAAAGTTACGGTGGATGCAATTTATTGCCATACATTATAGTGTATTATTTCATTATTAAATGATTACGCAAATGAATTTCAGACACACAACTCAAGTAATTATTATTATTGAAATAGGAATATAAAACGGATATAAATGAGAAAACATCTATTAATTTCTTATCCTCGTTTATTGACTAAAACTGCGCAGAAAACTGAAATTGAATGGGTTTATGCGAGTTATAAAGAGTCCGAAAGCAAAAGGCCAGAAAATAGACCAGGAAAGAAGGTTACTCATACGTTGTAGAAATGGATTTAGATGAAAAGTATAAGGCTTCAAATGATGAGTCGATAAGAACATTTCGAACTGGAAATATTAAATATATAAATTTTAAATAATATTTTCTTAGAAAATAATATTAACACCAAACCTCATTAAATGTGTCCCTGCGATCGGAACCTGCCTTGTATTGCAGCGTAGTCACTTTCAATAAAAGTTGTTGTGTGTAATGGTCCAATCGACGCAATTCACTTAGCATAAAAACCAATAGAAACACATCCAGCCAACATAATGCGGCGCTACTATATAACCAAATTAATCGAGTGCCTGCCAAACTATTATGTTGTTTTATATAATTCCAAAGAAACGATGTTTCGGTAATTGTAAAGAAAGCCTTGAAAACAACCACAGAGGGCAGCCACACAAAGCTTTTGGTGAAATTATTTTGTAGATTTTTTAAATGTTTCAGCAATGCAATGAACTTCAATACGTCTTTGTTTTTAATTGCATTACATTCGATGCGTTTCTCGAAATTTGCATTAACATTCTCATGGATATTCCATTGAATTAGCAGCACAATTTGATACATAATGTAGAGCGTTGGATAGTAAGAATCGCAGATGATGCTCATCAAAACACCGAACATGTTCTCAAATTTAAAAACCATACACATATTGTTTAGTAAATTCCCAATAATCAACAGGAATTGTAGATGAAAGAGGAGATTACAGTGTGGCGGTAACTTATTAAAATCTATAGTTATGTGTTTGTCTAATTTTTTGCACATTTTTAACATATCATTCAATAGTGTTAATATCACTTTTTTATTCTTGTTATTCAGCCAATGTGACAATGCATAGATTGTAGTTAAATATTTTAATGTAGTATACGTGAGTATTATTTTAGAGAAGTTTTCTGCCTTGGCGAAGAATCCATATTCATCTAAGTACAACACCAAGTTTGGAAAGAGTTTGCGAGCAATGCAATATAAGAAGCCAACAATTATTACCAAGACATTATTTAACAATGTTAAGTAAACCAGTAATTTTCGTAGTATGCGTTGATGATGATTTAAGCGATTCCTTTTCACCCTTACAATTTTGCCATCATAGTGGAAACTAAAAATATTTACCATCCCCAAAGTCACATCCAATGCAATCTCACGCATTTTGAAAGCTGTGAAGTAGCTTTTAATTTTTTTATAATTTAATTTTAAATTCATTGTTAAAGTAATGAAATGCTTTAGTTAACTGTTTAGAGGTGAACTGTTTAGTATTCAATGTTTGCTGGAGAAGCTTGATACTTGATCTAACTAAAAATTATTTCGATACCATGAAATATCCAATAATGAAATAAATGTAATAGCTCTCATTGTCCTTTATTGCGGCTCATTACTTTATAATTCGTTCACTTCTCTACGTTAAATAAAACCGTTTTTTTTTGTATCTGAACATAGTGGTAGGGGTGTTAGGGCTGGGCCTCCACTAGCATCTCAATCTAGATCTTTACGGTTTACGCTTGGTTTCACGGCCTTTGGAGTCCGTTGCAGTTAAATTGTAAAATACTACATATCAAAAGACATTACAAACAAATTATATAGTACTAGCTGACTCCGCAGTCGTTGCACTGCGTGAAATTATTTGTTTTGAAAACAAAGTTGAATTTGTATAGTGTTGGAAAACATTTATTTGCGATTTTTCTAAATTTTTTTTCATTGTAACTCAGCTTAATAAATAACATTTTTTCTGTTTCGGTGCGTAAATGTACAGAGAAGATGATTTTTCAATCGTGAATGAAATTTATGCCACACACTTCCAGCGACTGTCTTTGAGACCTGTTGATTATCATCACAAATGCAAGTCTCATTGGAAACTGAATACGTTTGAACTGAAATCGTTGGAACTCAAAGAAATTCGTGGAATCAAGCATTCTGCCCCCTTGTAAGTCCCTTTAAAAAATTCGTGCAACTATTACATTATTCGATAGCTACTTGAAGATTGCGAAGTATAATAAATGACAAAGCATTATAATGACAAAGAATTTAGAAATTTCACTGGATAATTCACAGCTTCGTCTTCATTTTCAACTTGATCGATCGATATGTATGAACACAAATCTCCCGGAAGTTGACTTTAAGTCGTATAGATTAAATCATCGACATCGGTATTTTTGACAGTTAAAAATCTGCGTGCACTCAACCAATCGTAGTTACGATAAATTTGGCTAATGTTCGGATTGATATCAAACCATTAGAAGTATTAACCAGAATTTGCCCAGTTATTTCCAGATCTTCTGCGGTGCTTTACTGTTGCAGGAACACACGCATATTCATGGTCAATCATATGGTTTTCGCCTGCCGCCACAAGTACGATGACTTGAGACATGCGTTCAATTTCTCCGCCGCTGTTGATTTCGAAATAACAGAATTTGTTTGTCAATAACAGTATCATTACGCCACCAAAGCGACGATTATTATTCCACAGATCTTTCATTGTTCTGTCAAGTGCTTCTAGAAAATTGCGCTCATCTCATAGATGTTTCATAGATATGCATGTTTAACTGAAGCTACAGTGTCGAATGTGCCGTTCTTCCAACTTCAAGTAGCGTTGCTGCAATTCCAGTAGATGCGAGAGCCAACGTAATGCCATTTTGAGATCGTATTGTTGCCAAAAACAATGATATCAGAATCAATCAGGATTCCCAGTTCCACCGTGTGTATCAAGAAATAAAAGTCCACCATTTCCATCATGGACAGCCTTAATCAATTCATCATAGGTTGTCTTTTGCTGCTCATTAAATAATGGAACATTTCTTTATACTTGTTGTTCCAAAGTTATCTCTAATTTGACGATTTGGTGATGGCATATGAATTTCAATGCTTCATTGTAGATGTCACCGTTCATTTGCAATTCTGAATTCTCTGTTTTCACTTGCCAATTTCCGACTTTTCCGAAGATGTATGGAAAAGTCACTTTTGGAATTTTACAATTTTCCGACTAAACCTTCCAACATCCACAACGAACAACCTCTGAACATTTCATCAAGAATGGTCCAACCGTTCTCGATCCTTAGCGTATCTACTCTTGAACCGCTTTCGCAGCGCAAGGAACGGAAGCTCTCAAAGATAAATAATGTCCCCCGTTTTTTACACATTTACCACTGTTTCTTCGCACCTGATGCTATCTAGCCTATAGCCTTCCTCGATAAATGGACTATCAAACACAAAAAGAATTATTCAATTCGAACCAGTAGTTTCGGAGATTAGCGCGTTCAAACAAACAAACAAACTCTTAAGCTTTATAATATTAGTATAGATATAAAAAAAATCCAATTTCAAGTTTGAAACCCCATTGTAAAGCTAGTTCAAAATAAAATGCAAATGTATCATTTAGTATCAGTTACGATTACAATAAATTGTATGTATGTATATGTGAAAAGTATATAAAATGCGCATATGTCTTTGTATATCAAATGATATGTATTTATTTATGTGGAAATGATTAATATTGTAATTTTTAATTCCAGTCAAATACAAAGTAGTCAAACTTATAACATACTAGCAGACCCGGTCACACGTTTTTGTGGCTAAGGTATACATTAAATTAAGTTGGTCCAATCTTGGCTTCGGCGACGATATTGATTACTCGAGGTTGATTTATGTTACGCAGCATGATTACAACTCACACTACTTTTAATTGCAAAGTACAGGCAATTTTAAATAGTTTGGGATAATTGACTACGTCATCCTGGTTTGTAGCTGTGTCAACTCTCTTGGACCGAAATTCTAAATTGTCGCATTAAGATCATCGATATTTTTTTTTTACCACCAATATAGGTCAATCAATCAGTCATTTATGGTTATCATATTGAGGTTTCATGTCAGGAAAACTTCTCTTTCGAGTCAATGAAGTGACAGAAATCTGTTGGAAATGCTATTATTCCATCGAGGTGTCAACTGCAAACTACTTCTACAATCGCAATATTGTTGCAAAAACACTCATATGTTAGTTGTTAATTGGCGATTCTTTATGTGCCGCCACAAATTAAATGACTTTAGGCATGCGATTAGCCCGTCAGTAACAGTTGATCCAGGAATAATTGGAAGAGTCTGGAGTAAATCACCTACTAACAAAATCCTGGCTCCACCAAAAACGTTCATCGACAATCAAGATCTTTTAAAGTCCTGTGCAGTACCTCCAGCGACTTCTTGAATATTTGGAAAATCTTCGTTAAAGCGCTATTTTTGACGATTTTGCTGACTGGTGTTTCGTTCATTTGCAATTTAGGAGTAATTTCAAGGTCGAATGTGCCGTGTATTTGCCTACTAACAGATGCCAAGTTGCCACTATTCCCGTTAACCTTGGTGGTGAAAATGAGTGAAATTGGTTCTGGAATTACTTCTGCCCTCATATACTATATATGATGATTTTCTATTGGATTTTATGTCGAATATATAGGTCAAATTGTGTGTTATCTTAATAAAATTACATCAATAAATTGCGAGAGTATAAAATGTTCGGTTGGACCCGAACTTAGCCTTCCCTTATTTGTTACAAATTGTTTTGGGCTATCGACACAACCTTATACAATTGAACAATAACAAAAATATTTTAACAAAGCAACAATGATAATCTTCAAAATATTATTTTTTTGTTTTCTCTTTTTATATTTTTCTTGTCAACTCGAATAAAATTCTCTTATTATTACCTTCCTCGCAATTTTTTCATATTTACTCACTTTCTAATCTTTTTCTGGCCTTCCACGAATATTTCAAGACTAAAATTAGCCAGATCGGTTTGGCCGTTCTCGTTTTTTTGCGGCACAAACGAACAGCAATTCATTTTTATATTATATTATTATCAAGCCACGATTTTTTTTTCATTCCGCACAGGACCATTCAGTAGGGAATCAACCGCGCGAGTGATCTTAACCCCTCTCCCGTACCTCCGTGCCTGAGTGACGCATACAACTCTACAACGCATAGTTAGCGTTTCAAATTTCAAAATTTTTAACTCGTGATATCTTTTGAATGGAATGTCAGAATCTAATAATTCAAAAAGATATCTAAAGGTTTTGAAGCGATCTTAAATAATAAATCATTTATTTCGATAAGGATTAATACTAAGGTATAAATAAAGAGCCTTTTCAAGTAGTGGTATTTTAATTAATTTTTTATATAAAATCGCTTATAGTGACAAAACGATAATAGTTAGATATATGATGTCGCGACGTTTTTTGTAGATAATGATAAGTAGTACATCACTTTGTTATATCTTCAATCGTTTTCGCAGCATTCGCGATTAAAGAAAGTTGTTTGGTATTTTTTTACATTATCGGAGTTTTGGTAAGGAACCCTATTTTTTTTTAACTAAATATAGCCTATGTCACTCAGCGAAAGTATAGCTTTCCAACGGTGAAAGAATTTTTCAAATCGGTTCAGTAGTTTCGAAGCCTATTCGAGACAAACAAACATTTCCTCTTTATAATATTAGTATAGAAAACCACAAAAAAAAACTAAAATACCGTATAATCGAAATTTGAAATGTATTGTAATGTACTTATAAAACAAATGCAATTGCGAAAATATATATACAAACACTATATACAAAATAATGCTATTTTAGATTTTAAAAAATGTTAAATAAGTCACCTTCAAGCGTTAGCCAACTTGGTTTCTCATGATTTAGAGCACATACTTTGATATTCTAAATGAAAGCTACAGGAAAACTAAAACTGCCACAACAACAAATAGGACAGTAGTAAGAAATCAGACAACTTTTTTTTGCTATTAATTTATTAAGCTTCAGCAAATTATATCAACTTTGCTAGTGTATTATTGATTAAAAGATAAGCTTAGGTTCTACACAAGCCATAATATTCATTCATAGTTGAGTATATTGACTTCATAGTAATTACATTAATAATGCTTTGAGCAGTCGTTGCGATGCGTTGAATGAAAAAGTACTTTATTTAAATGAAATTTGGCAAAACTTAATAAGTCAAGTTAAAATTACTAATATTAAAATTACTTTTAAATTGGCTTAAATCGCGTATAAACATCATATCGAATGGATTTAAGCAATTCATAATGAATCCACAAGCCACTGGTATTAAAATTGCCCAGATTTGAAAGCGACTTGTCTGCTGTACAAAGGGATGTAGTTGCAGTGTGTACGAATTGAAGCGAGGAGTCGATAAATAAGCTTCGAGCTAGAAGTATATTATAAGCAAAAACTTGAAGAAAACTCAACACCAACCTCTTTTAATGAGCCACTGCGAGCAGGCGCCTTGCTGTGTAGTATGTTATCAGCTTCAAATAGTAAACGTTGCGTGTAACGGTCCAAACGACACAATTCACTTAGCATGAAAACTAATAAGAACATGTCTAGTAAACTTTGAGCTAAGTCAGTATATAACCAAATTAATTTCACATCAGCCAAAGTTTGATGTTGATTTTGATAGCGCCACAGATATGAACTTTGACCAACATTTAGGAAGGTCTTAAGAGCCACCAAACGAGGCAACCATACGAAAGCTTTGGAAAAACGATGTTGGAAATTTTTTAAATTTCTCAGAAATGCAATGAACTTTAATACAGTTTTGTATTTGAATGTTTCACGTACCATGCGCATTTCAAATTTCACATTCGCTTTGTAATGCAGTTGCCACAGTGTTAGCAGCACTGTTTGGTATAACAAATAGACGGAGGTGTAGTAAACACCGTTTATGAATTCCTCTAATGTTTGGCTAATGTTAGTCTTAAAATGCTCGTGGACATCTAGGGAAGATTTAAAAGGTAGGAAAAGTTCGAATAATTGCCGGGAAAACCCTAAAAACAGCCCTTTTATTTTTATTATACAAACATTTTCTAAATAATATGTATATAATAATATTTTTAGAGTATTTTTTCATTATTATATAATTACGCATATGAATTTCAGACGCACAATTTAAGTAATTATTATTATTGAAATAGGTATATAAAAACTCATATACTACATGAGAAAACATCTATTAATTTCTTATTCTAATTTATTGACTTAAACTGCGCAGAAAACTTAAATTGAATGGGTTTATGCGCGTTATAAAGAGTCCGAAAACAAAAGGCCAGAAAATAGACCAGGAAAGAAGGTTACTCATACGTTGTACAAATGGATTTAGATGAAGAGTATAAGGCTTCAAATCATGAGACGATAAAAACATTTCGAGCTGGAAATATTAAATATATAAATATTTAATAAATTTAAAGAATGTTATGACCAAACCTCTTTAAATGTGTCCCTGCCATCGGAACCTGCCTTGTATTGCAGCATAGTCACTTTCAATAAAAGTTGCTGTGTGTAATTGTCCAATCGACGCAATTCATTTAGCATAAAAATCAATAGGAACACATCCAGCCAACATAATGCGGCGCTACTATATAACCAAATTAATCGAGTGCCCGCCAAACTATTATGTTGTTTTATATAATTCCAAAGAAACGAGCTTTCGGTTATTGTAAAGAAAGCCTTGAAAACAACCACAGAGGGAAGCCACACAAAGTTTTTGGCGAAATTATTTTGTAGATTTTTTAAATGTTTCAGCAATGCAATGAACTTCAATACATCTTTGTTTTTAATTGCATTACATTCGATGCGTTTCTCAAAATTTCTATTAACATTCTCATGGATATTCCACTGAATTAGCAGCACAATTTGATACATAATGTAGAGCGTTGCATAGTAAGAATCGTTGATGATGCCCATCAAAACAGTGATCAATTCCTCAAATTCAAAAAGCATACTCATATCATTTAGAAAATTCCAAATAATCAACAGGAATTGTAGATGAAAGAGGAGATTACAGTGTGGTGGTAACTTATTAAAATCGATAGCTATGTGTTTGTCTAATTTTTTGCACATTTTTAACATATCATTCAATAGTGTTATTATCACTTTTTTGTTCTTATTATTCTGCCATTGTGTCAATGCATAAAATGTAGTTAAATATTTTATGGTATTAAACGTGTGTAACAATTTCGCACTGTATTCAGTAGTGGTGAGATATCCATCATCATCTAAAAACGGCACGAATATTGGAAAGAATTTACGACAAATACTTATGAAGCAGAAAAAAAGTATGCTAAACAAATTATTTATCAATAGTACGTAAACCAGTAATTTTCGTATTATGCGTTGATGATGATTTAAGCGATTCCTTTTCACCCTTACAATTTTGCCATCGTAGTGTAAACTAAAAATATTTACCATCCCCCAAGTCACATCCAATGCAATCTCACGCATTTTGAAAGCTGTGAAGTAACTTTTAATTTTTTTATAATTTAATTTTAAATTCATTGTTGAAGTAACGAAATGCTTTAGTTAACTGTTTAGAGGTGAACTGTTTAATATTCAATGTTTTCTGGAGAAGCTTTATACTTGATCTAACTACAAATTATTTCGATACCATGAAATATCCACCAATGAAATAAATGTAATAGCTCTCATTGTCCTTTATTGCGGATCATTACTTTATAATTCCTTCACTTCTCTACCTTAAATAAAACCGTACCTACCTTAAATAAACTGTTGTTGTTCTAACTATTACCTAAGTGCTGATTGAAGAAGAAAGCGAAATTTATTTATTGGTTTATTGGTCATCGAGGTCACCTAACGAGAGGCCCTGGAAGCGACCTGTTTGAATGGTGTCTGACCAAAGGGGTATTGGTGTTAGGCCTCCACTAGCATCTCAACCTTGATCGTTACGGTTTACGTTGAAACCAGCTTTTCTCAAAAGATCTGAGCTTGGTTTCTCGGCCTTACTCTTGAGCCTATTGTAGTTAAATTATAAGTGTCGAGTCTGTCTCGGTGAATCTGTCGGGACCCTAGGTGAATGCGTCGTTAAAAGTTGTGTTGCTCTGACCTGGTCATGTATGTATATTAATTACACATTTTTATACTCTTGAATAGTTTTGTTCACATAACGGTTGTTTGTAACACCTAAAACTAAATAGGTTAGATATGAGCTTATATATACCAAAGTGATCAGGGTGAGGAGTAAATTTGAAATCCGAATGTCTGTCCGTCCGTCCGTCTGTCTGTCCGTCTGCCCGTCTATGCAAGCGACAACTTGAGTAAAAGTTGAGATATATCAATGATGATACTTGGTACACATATTCTTTGACACCATGGTGATGAAAATGCGGACCACTGCCACGCCCATAAAATGCCGAAAACACATACAGTGCCATAACTAAGCCATAAACACTCCCTTATATAATCCAAGAAATCAGATTATAACCACGCCTAGCTCGCACACAAAGATTATGTTGACAACTACTGAAAACTGTTTTAATTAAGTAAGGATGAACACCAGAAACATTGTCATTTTTCTTTTTTATTCTGTGTAGCATTAATATTCATATCAATTAAATTGCCTTAAGTCGCGTATAAACATCATATCGAATGGATTTAAGCAATTCATAATGAATCCACAAGCCACTGGTATTAAAAAGGCCCAGATTTGAAAGCGGCTTCTCTGCTGTACAAAGGGATGTAGTTGCAGTGTATACGAATTGAAGTGAGGAGTCGATAAATAAGCTTCGAGCTAGAAGTATATTATAAGCAAATAATGTTACAAAAACTTGAAGAAAACTCAAAACCAACCTCTTTTAATGAGCCACTGCGAGCAGACGCCTTGGTGTGTAGTATATTATCAGCTTCAAATAGTAAACGTTGCGTGTAACGGTCCAAACGACACAATTCACTTAGCATGAAAACTAATAAGAACATGTCTAGTAAACTTTCAGCTAGATTAGTATATAACCAAATTAATTTCACATCAGCCAAAGTTTGATGTTGATTTTGATAACGCCACAGATATGAACTTTGACCAACATTTAGGAAGGTCTTAAGAGCCACCAAACGAGGCAACCATACGAAAGCTTTGGCAAAACGATGTTGGAAATTTTTTAAATTTCTCAAAAATGCAATGAACTTTAATACAGTTTTGTATTTGAATGTTTTAAGTTCCATGCGCATTGCAAATTTCACATTCGCTTTGTAATGCAGTTGCCACAGTGTTAGCAGCACTGTTTGGTATATCAAATAGAAGGAGGTGATGTAAACATTTTTCATTATATGAACAATATTATCGAAACTAAAAACCTCACGCATATTGTTTAGTAAATTCCAAATAATCAGCAAGAATTGTAGTTGAAATAGTAGACTAGATTGTGGCGGCAATTTGTTAAAATCGATATCGAGACGCATTTTTAATTTTCGACAGATTACTAGCAGCTCGTTTAACAGTGTTATTAGTGTTTTTTGATTTCGTTTATTCCACCAGCAGAGCATCATACAAAACGTAATCACACTTTTTGTCGCATTAGTAGCCATATATAGTTTACATAGATATACCAAATCATCAATTTGCAGATATACCTTTGGATAATATAGCTGAAAAACTTTAACGCAACTACAGCCAACAAATGATAATAAAATATCCAGAAATACTGCTAACATGCATATTTTTCGTGTTTTCCGTTTGTAACGATTGATTCGACTATTTTTCACAATCACATGCTCGCCATCATATTGAAGGCAATAGATATTTATTAAAACCGAAGTGAATTTCAATGCGTACAGGCGAATTTTGAATGTAGTGAGATATTTTTTAAAAGTACGTTTAATTAAATGTAAAAACATTATTACCGCAGCGAAACAGAGCACCGTTTATGATGTGTGCCTTATTGGCAATGATTCGAATATATTGGTACTATTTGTCGAAAGGCCGGTCAGAAATTCTTTACTATGCATAAAGTAATTTACAGCAGTTAAATTCAATTGTGTTTAACGGAGATGCATTAGCTCATAATTAGCGACGGATGCACACCATGAATTGTTAAGAAGGTAGTAATTGCTCAATAAAATACATGACTACATTATACGATTAATATATTGAATTTCAGACACACAGTTATTATTATTGAAACAGGTATATAAAAACGCATATAAATGAGAAAACATCTATTAATTTCTTATCCTCGTTTATTGACTTAAACTGCGCAGAAAACTTAAATTGAATGGGTTTATTCGCGTTATAAAGAGTCCGAAAGCAAAAGGACAGAAAATAGACCAGGAAAGAAGGTTACTCATACGTTGTAGAAATGGATTTAGATGAAGAGTATAAGGGTTCAAATGATGAGTAGATAAAAACATTTCGAGCTGGAAATATTAAATATATAAATATTTAATAATATTTTCTTAAAAAATATTAACAACAAACCTCTTTAAATGTGCCCCTGCGATCGCAACCTGCCTTGTATTGCATCGTAGTCACTTTCAATAAAAGTTGTTGTGTGTAATGGTCCAATCGACGCATTTCATTTAGCATAAAAACCAATAGGAACACATCCAGCCAACATAATGCGGCGCTACTATATAACCAAATTAATCGAGTGCCCGCCAAACTATTATGTTGTTTTATATAATTCCAAAGAAACGAGCTTTCGGTTATTGTAAAGAAAGCCTTTAAAACAACCACAGAGGGAAGCCACACAAAGTTTTTGGCGAAATTATTTTGTAGATTTTTTAAATGTTTCAGCAATGCAATGAACTTCAACACATCTTTGTTTTTAATTGCATTACATTCGATGCGTTTCTCGAAATTTGCATTAACATTCTCATGGATATTCCATTCAATCAGCAGCACAATTTGATACATAATGTAGAGCGTTGCATAGTAAGAATCGTTGATGATGCCCATCAAAACAGTGAACAAGTCCTCAACTTTAAAAAGCATACACATATTGTTTAGAAAATTCCAAATTATCAACAGGAATTGTAGATGAAAGAGGAGATTACAGCATGGCGGTAACTTATTAAAATCGATAGCTATGTGTTTGTCTAATTTTTTGCACGTTTTTAACATATCATTCAATAGTGTTATTATCACTTTTTTGTTTTTATTATTCTGCCAGTGTGCCAATGCATAGAATGCAGCTAAATATTTTACGGTATTAAACATGTGTGATAATTTCGATACGTATTCTAATTTAGTGACATATCCATATTCATTTGAAAACATCGCCAATTTTGGAAAAAGTTTGCGAAAAATACAGTGGCTCAAACGCATAATCGGACAGTGGTTTTTTATACGAAAGTTTATTTTAATTTAAAGAAAAAAGCCAGAAAAAAGAACAACAATGATTCAATTTTTATGGTGAGTATTCTCCAATCTCTCATTTTTCATACAACAAAAAAAACAACAAGAATAAATTCATTTTTACAAAACAAATTTAACAAAAGCAAAATAACTCAGAATTCTTAAGCACAAACAAATAATCGGACACTAAACAATATTGTCATAATAGTGCAAAAGAAGCAACCAAAAAAGTGCTCAATATGAAGTTTAATATTTTGTGGGGTATCCTTTAGAGTCAATTACAGCTTGCAGTCTTCTGGGCATAGAATTGACCAAATTTTTACAAACTTCTGGCTCAATTGAATACCAAGCCTCTAAAAGTCCTTCTTTTAACTCATCTAGAGTTTTGAATTTGCTTTTGTACACTCTTCTGGCCAGTTCCTCCCAAAGATGTTCAATGACATTTAGGTCTGGACTTTGGGCAGGTGTTTGGAGCAGTTTGGGGCAGTGGTGGATCAACCACATCTGTGCAACGTTCGATTTGTGCTTCGGATCATTATCTTGGTAAAATGCAAAGTTTTCCAAAATACCAAGCTTCTCCGCACTCTGCTTCAAATTTTCTTTCAAAATGTTGAGGTATCCAAATCTGTCCATTTTTCCATCCACGAAACACAAATTGCCTACACCAGCACTTGACATACAGCCCCAAACCATGACTGAACCTCCTCCATGTTTAACTGTGCCCTTAGTATTTTTAATAGCAAATTCTTGATTTGGCTTTCGCCAAACATAAGACTTGCCGTCAGATCCGTGTAAATTAAATTTACTCTCATCTGTATAAATAACCTATAAATTGTACAATATAATTTTGTTTTTGTAATTTTTAACTGTTTTCTATAACTTACCGTGTTCCAGAACTCAGGCGATTTAAGTAAATAGTCTTTAGCAAAAGCGATTCTTAGCTTCTTGTTCTTGTTGCTAATGAACGGCTTATTCCGAGCGATTCTACCATGGAAATCGTTTTTACGAAGAACATTACTTACCGTCTCATCACATACTGTAACTCCAGATCTTTCCTCCAACCCTATTTTCAACTCTTTAATGGGTTTAAAAGGATTTTTCTTAACTTCTATTAATATTTTGCGCTCTTCTCTTGCTGATATCTTTTTCCCTTGACCTTGCCGTGACTTATATTCCAATCTAAATTCGTCCCTATACCTTTTAATTATATCGTGCACCGTAGATTTTCCTTTCCCGACTATTTCAGCAATTTCGCGTACCGATTTTCCCTCAAAATTTAATTTTATAATAAGTTGGCGTATTTCTAATCCTAAGTGTTTACCTACAGGAGCCATCACGTGCATACTTCAACAAAAAATCTCACAATGTTCTTCACGTTAAATATGATAACTGTTGTCAACGTAACGGCACTTTTTTGGTTGCTTCTTTTGCACTATTATGACAATATTGTTTAGTGTCCGATTATTTGTTTGTGCTTAAGAATTCTGAGTTATTTTGCTTTTGTTAAATTTGTTTTGTAAAAATGAATTTATTCTTGTTGTTTTTTTTGTTGTATGAAAAATGAGAGATTGGAGAATACTCACCATAAAAATTGAATCATTGTTGTTCTTTTTTCTGGCTTTTTTCTTTAAATTAAAATAAACTTTCGTATAATAAACCACTGTCCGATTATGCGTTTGAGCCACTGTATATATAAAGCAGGAAGAAATTAGAACCAACAAATTATTTAACAATGTTAAGTAAACTAGTAATTTTCGTAGTATACGTTGATAATGATTTAAGCGATTCCTTTTCACCCTTACAATTTTGCCATCATAGTCGAAACTAAAAATGTTTACCATCACCAATGTCACACCCAATGCAATCTCACGCATTTTAAAAGCTGTGAAGTAACTTTTAATTTTTTTATAATTTAATTTTAAATTCATTGTTGAAGTAACGAAATGCTTTAGTTAACTGTTCAGAAGTGTACTGTTTAATATTCAATGTTAACTGAAGAAGTTTTATACTTGATCTAATTACAAATTGCTATGTATAATAATATGTAAATGTAATAGCTCTCATTGTCCTTTATTGTAGCTCATTATTCTAGAGTTCGATCACATACATATCTGCGTTAAAAAACTGGGAGTTTTTTTTAATACAAACGAAATACAAACACGCTGAGCAACAAGTTGATTAGAATAAAAGAAATAACATTTTACGTTATGACCATTTCTGTTTAACTTTTATTTCATTTGGACTTATTACAATTGGATACTAGTGGAATTTTTTATTTTACATGTGCATACACGTATAGCATCAAATATTTGAATATGGCGGAATTTCAAATTGGAAACGATTTAATTATTTCAATCGATAAATATAGTAATAGATAAAAAATACAAATTTTGTATAATTATGATTTTTTATTTCTATTCATTGCTTTTCAACAATATTGGTAAAAAAATTTCAAATAAATTTTTTGAAGTGTCATATTGAGTACAAAACTATTTCTTTGCTATTTAATAGCATAAAACTATATCAGCAATAGCATTTGAAAAATCGATAACAATTTTCGATATTGAAAACAACAAATGTTTCTTCTCTAAAACATAATTGGAGAATTTGCAACTCAATAGTAAATAAACAGATTCAATCAACAAGGAAGCATCTAAACAAAACATTTGTCTTTTTGAATTTAATCATTAAAACGAAAATGAAGCGTGTTAAGAATAAAGCTAGTGTAATATCACAGGGAAAAAAGAATAAAGTTAGTTCTTCCACTGTAATTGATACAGATAATAATTCAATTTCACAAGTTACTACTAACGAAAAGTCGGAATCAAATATTTCGATACAATCTTTACAACAACGCCGTTTAGATACAGCAGCAAGTATTGCCGAATTTAATTTTAACAAAAAACGAGTCCGCGTACTTAGTTCCGTCGAGGAGGTGCCCGAATCGCGAGGCGGTGGCGTTTTGTATTGGATGTCGCGTGATGTACGTGTTCAGGACAATTGGGCATTTTTATACAGTCAACGTTTGGCTCTAAAACTTAAATTACCATTATTAGTTACTTTTTGTCTTGTACCAAAATTCTTAAATGCCACATTGCGCCAATATAAGTTTCTTTTGGGCGGTTTGAAGGAAGTGAAGCGCGAATGCGGTGAACTGAGTATTCCTTTACATTTATGTTTAGGATCGCCTCAAGAGTGTTTACCAGAGTTAGTGAATAACTGGAAAATCAGCGCACTGGTGTGTGACTTTACACCACTTCGTGTGCCACAGCGGTGGGTGGAAGAAGTAAAGGGAATACTATCCACTGAAGTTCCTTTTATACAAGTCGATGCACACAATGTGGTGCCATTATGGGTAGCTTCCGACAAGCAAGAATATGGTGCGCGCACTATACGTGGGAAAATTAATTCGAAACTAGCGGAGTTTCTTACAGAATTTCCACCAGTTATAAAACATCCGTACAACAAGAAAATAATTGAAAACCATGAAGCAATAGATTGGAATGCAGCTGAGGCATCGTTACAATGCGACCGTTCAGTAGATGACGTCGAGTGGGCTCAGTCAGGCTATACAGCGGCTTGCGCCCAATTGGAAGGTTTTTGTACAAAACGTTTGCGGATTTTCAATGAGAAACGAAATGACCCAACCATAAATGCCTTATCCGGACTTTCACCATGGTTTCATTTTGGTAAATATATTTTGTATATGTATATATTTATAAGGTAGGCTATATTAGTAAGTTTGCAAATTTTTTAACATTGATAGCGTTTTGCTAACTACTGCAGACATAAGACTATTTGTAATTATTTTTTTTTATTTAGGTCAGATATCCGTTCAACGCTGTGTTCTCGAAGTAATGCGACTTAAATCGAAATATAAAGCATCTGTGGAAGCATTTTGTGAAGAAGCTATAGTACGGCGTGAATTGGCGGATAATTTCTGTTATTACAACGAACATTACGATAGTTTAAAAGGCTTACATGCGTGGGCAGCTAAAACGCTGGAAGATCATCGAAAAGATAAACGCACGCCTTCTTATACATTGGCTGAGTTTGAGCAGGCTCGAACACATGATGATCTGTGGAACGCAGCGCAGATACAGTTGTTGCGAGAAGGTAAAATGCATGGTTTTCTGCGTATGTATTGGGCAAAAAAGATTCTGGAATGGTCGGCTACACCTGAAGTTGCTCTAGAAACTGCAATATTTTTGAATGATAAATATAGTTTGGATGGAATAGATCCAAACGGCTATGTTGGTGAGTTTACAGGTGGATTGAACAGTAAATTTCAAGTAATAATATCAATTTTCAGGATGTATGTGGTCAATTGGCGGAGTGCATGATCAAGGATGGGCTGAACGACCAATTTTTGGTAAAGTGCGATACATGAATTATAAAGGATGTCAGCGAAAATTTGATGTTACGGCATTTGTGGCACGTTATGGTGGCAAAGTCTATAAACTTAAGTAACCGTTTTTTATGTAAGCGTTTGAAAGAGGAGAATCTCACTGGATGATTATTTACATACATAACAAAGTACCTTAATTGTATCTAAAGGAATGATTGTTACTAAGTTTATTACAAACCAAAAAGAAAACAAATGTAATGGAACGGAATTTTTGTACTCTTATTAATATTATATGCAGTGTTATATATTGTACAATTAAAATGTAATACTGTAAATACAGGATTCAGGAAATAGATATGTGATTGTTATATTAGCCAATCAATATATGTACACTGGAAAATTCTGTACATTATACTCTAGTATACTAAATTAATTGCGCACTTACCGGAAGTAGTTTCGTCGAATCAGCATGCATTACAAATTTTTGGTAAACGTTAGTCTCACCCATTAAAAAACTTTTTGAGGAACTTGTTGTGTAGAATTATAAGGCAAGGAAAAAACAATTAACCAAAACACTAATTATATGAAAGATACCGAGTTTATAAGTTTTATATTTTTCTTCTTCACTGCACTGCACAAGGTTCATACACAATTTCTAAACTTTAACTAGTTTTTCAGTTATCTTAAGGCTTCGATTCGATAAATAATTTTCATTTTAATTCTTACACGCCATTTTGTGTTGTATATGCTTTCGCGAAATAACGGAATCCATTTCATACGCAAACCGCCATTTTATTTTTTGTCTTCATTGGAATTAAGACATTTATAGTGCAATTGGAAGTCTACTACACATTTTTTTATTAAAGAACCGCAAAATTAAGCACAAATAGCTTTATTCACATTCAGGTGCTTTCATACTGCTTTTTATACTATTTAACAGCATATTTAGAATTTAAATAACTATATGATTTAATTAAAACCCGCCCGGAAATTATTTACGCGTCCGTTTCGTTTTTCAATAAGTCGCTACTAAATGTGCTAAAGATGGGAGTGAGCCTTTTTCTTTATGTGCTTGTTAAGTAATCGATTTTTGGTGTTCCTTTATGTCCATGGCCAAGAGCTTTTTAATTCTGATTTATTCTTTTTACGTATATTTGCTATAATTTTGCACCAAACGCATTGTATAAACATAGAGGTTTCTGCAATGACCAAAAGGCAAGGCTTGCTGATGGGGAGTTTAAATGTTCATATGTTTTGAATTGAAATTTTGTCACTATAAGTATTTTTGTTCAATTTCTATATGTACATTTGTCACATTAATTTCACTGAGTTATTATTATTATTAACGATTTAACTGGAACACTATTAACTTATATGAAACCGCAACCGGAAATACTTTATTTTATATTCTATTGAGATTCACAACGTTCCTCTTTACTGAGTTTCTATTTTTCAACCTTTTTCATATTAAGATAGTAGAAATTTTATAAGAGTTCGATTTAAATACGAAGTTAAAAAAGCATTTTGGCCATTTTGTATTTTATGCACTCCTTCACTTTCCATTGTAATTCCATATAAATGAAAGTCTTCATTGGAAATTTTCCTACACAAATTTCAAAGTACAGAAAAACATTGCAAAAATCTTTATATTCACAATCAAATCATTGTCAATCGTTTAATTAAGCTTTTATTGCGTATAATATAATATTTGTAATTTAAATAATTATACGACTTGGCTCAGCCCGCCCGGAAATTCTTTACGCGTCCGTTTCGTATTTCAACAAGTCGCAACTAAATGTGCTAAGGATGGGAGAAAGTCTTTTCCAGTTGATGTATCTTTGGAAATCGATTTTTAAGAGCTTTTCAGAGCTTTTGAAAAATCCCAAATAATGATGTTATAACTGACTTCCGCATTTATTTAATAATTTGTTATGAAATTAGCATTTTTACATTTACATTTATCTTAATCACAAAGTGTTTATAAACATCAGGATAAAATATCAATTGAATGTACTAATATAATGAGTTCGATAACTTTATCGATAAGTTATCATATCTAATAAGAATTTTCCTAGCTTGTGAAATACAAGAGCGCGCATTTGAATAAAATTTGCAAAAATATTCAAACAATAGAACGAATAATTCATTAAAAAGAAACTAAGAAGTTGTTTAACGTTTCGGCTAAATACCGTATAATTATTACAAAAATGAAGCGTTCGAAGCACGAAACATCTAACCCAAAATATAATCTTCGTGGCAAAGCCAAGTCTCCAAGTTCAAGTGAAGAAGAGGACATATCACGTAGTAGCACCTATCTATCACCACAGCAGGTCATTTCCAAACAGTCACTCAAGCAAAGGCGCTTGTCTACAGCAAAAAGTATATGGGAATTTCCCTTTAACAAAAGACGCGTTCGTGTATTAAGTGCTGAAGATAAAGTAAGTGATGTCCATTGTGGTGGTATACTCTATTGGATGTTCCGTGATGCACGCGTCCAAGACAACTGGGCATTATTATTTGCACAACGCTTAGCATTCAAATTTGAACTACCACTTTTCATTACATTTTGTATCACGACACATGAAGCAAATATTACAAAACGCCAATACGAATTCTTATTGAGCGGTTTAGAAGAACTAGCACACGAACTCCATGACTTAACTATTCCATTCCACTTATGCTTTGGATCAGCAGCATATTCTTTATCAGAATTTGTGCGCTTACATGAAATCTCAGCTGTTGTTTGTGATTTTTCGCCCCTGCGTGAACAACAACAACACGTTGAAGAAGTCAGAATAGCTTTACCAGAGGACGTGCCATTAACCCAAGTAGATGCACATAATGTAGTACCATTGTGGATAGCTTCGGATAAACAAGAATTTGTGGCTTATTTCATGCGTCGTAGAATTAACTTGCGATTAAATGAATTTCTCACAGAATTTCCACCAGTAATAAAACATCCATACAACAAGAATATTATGAATATGGAATGTGCAGATTGGAACAATGTACGAACGTTTTTTGTAGGTGATTGTACAGTTGATGCTGTAGAGTGGGCAAAACCTGGTTATATGGCAGCGTGTGCCCAACTGCATAGCTTTTGTAATAACCGCTTACCTATTTATAGCGATAAACGTAATGATCCAACAGTAAATGCATTATCAGGATTGTCGCCATGGATTCACTTTGGTAAACGTTTTTTATATTTTTTTTTATTTCTAGATAAATAGTTTTTTTTAATGCAAGGTCAAATTTCTGCACAACGTTGTATTCTGGAAGTTAATCGTTACTCTTCTAAATACCAACAATCTGTGGAGATCTTTTGCGAAGAGGCCTTAATTCATCGGGAATTAGCGGACAATTTCTGCTACTACAATAAAAACTACGACAATCTCAACGGATTATATCCTTGGGCAATTAACACACTCAATGAACATCGCGAAGATGAGCGTAATCCCTGCTACACACTCTCCGAATTTGAACATGGAAATACATATGATGATCTCTGGAATGCAGCTCAATTACAACTGGTGCGTGAAGGCAAAATGCACGGGTTTCTTCGTAAGTACTGGGCAAAAAAGATACTGGAATGGTCAAACGCACCAGAATCGGCGTTAGAAACAGCCATTTATTTAAACGACAAATACAGTTTAGACGGCAGAGATCCCAATGGTTATGTGGGTGAGTTTTTAATCTGAAAAAAAACCGACATTTTTGTTTTTCATAAAAAAAATTTCAAATAATTTTAATTAATAATTTCAAATACCGATTAGATATTTATTAACATACGTACTATATTGTAACTTGTGATTTACAAATCACTCATTAATACCTCTTTATGCATATATTATTTTAGGTTGTATGTTCTCAATTGGTGGTTTACATGATACTGGCTATGCTAATAGACCAATTTATGGAAAAATCCGTTACATGAACTACAAGGGGTGTCAACGTAAATTCAACGTGACTGCCTTTGTGGCTCGCTATAATAACAACGATGAAATTGATTAAAAATTAAACACAAAATGTTGAATTTCCAAAAAAATCACTTTAACATATTCAAATGTATGTGTTTTTAGTTTATTTTTCTAAATTTAAAAATACAATACAATACATATGCAAACGTATAAAATATTATGGAATTGTTTCTAACATGATATACAAACAAGAAAACTGTGTTATTCTAATCGGTAGTATCCATTGGAGTTACATCTTCTGACAAATATACTTGAATATCCTCCGCACTCAATATTTTGAAAGTTGTCCACTTATCACCAATTACGCCAATTTCGACATATCGACTGTTAAATTCTGTACCTGCTATATTTTTTAGGCAATTAATGGCGATTTTTATTGTTTCTTCAGTATTGAAAAAATTTTGCACACTGTTTGCCCCTTCAGGAAATAAAGAAGCTGTCAGCAGCCAATCTGCTACGGCTTTATGTTTCCCAAATGATGTAGCCCAACAACTACTGTGCTCACCATTTGGCGTAACTTCGAATACAACCGGCTGCTTTTTCTCATCATCATAAGAGACAAGTATTAATGCTAAGAAATAACCGTATTAATATAATATTGACTTTTGAATGTGTGTTATAAAAATATGTAAAGCTAACCACATGCTTGCATTCGGAGCTCCATAGCTTGTGTGCACACTTGCAGTATACTAGCAATTCGTTTACTCAACGCACTCGCTGAAATACTATAACCGTAACGTTGTTCAAATCGAATAGCCTCTACGCGTGCTCTTTGCACAATGGATCGGCAATCGGCTTCAATTTGAGACATGTACATTCATATTAAATTATTTATGTATATGCAATTCTTACATCGATCTACTTACGCATGGAACCAATCACAACGCAGCCAATCCTTGGAGTTATGTGAAATAAATGTTTAACACTTTGTGGGTTTATTAGTTGTTTGGGAATGATTTTGTATGTTGCTACGACGGCTACATCTCGTCCCCTTACTGCCAATGAAGTATACTCTTTATTCACCGCTTTCAAAGTGTTTGCTAACAATGTAAAACTTGTAATAAATATGATATTGACTATGTTTATGTATATTTCATACAAACTGCATTGATTGTTCCATCGACGGAAAAGAATTTTGATGCTTGTATCATTTTAAAAAGCTATAATACACAAATGAAATCACAATTTCCATATCATACCCCAGTGATGTGTAAATACTAAAATTTATTAAATTTATCGTCTTTAAAAAAATCGATTGGTAATGTTCAAAGAATTTAAAACTTTTACGATCACTTGATCGATTTTAGCATTGCATCCGCTAATGCCCTCTAATTCATATTTTTATTGTGGGGATATTCCAAAATATTTCACCATTTCTTAACTGTCTTCATTACAGTATACTTTACCGATATATTTTCAGTTAAAATACATAAACAAAACCATTCATTTTTAAACTTTTAATTATATTTTTATACCATTTATTGGCTAATCTACCAGAGTTTACGTAGCCAAAGAAACTAAAACAATTCTTAGTGTGAAAAGTAAAAAATTCCCATTATTTAAATTAGTCCTTTTCTGCTATCTTTGTTAAATGATCTTCAATTTCCTTTTCTTCCAACACTGTAAATTCTGGGTTGTCCTTGGTGACAATGCCGATTTCAATACCATTTGGTTTGAAATCTACTTGTAGAACTTGAGACAAGCAAGTTATAGCCAGTTGTATGGCTTTTTCTGTTGACAATTCGCTTTTGTATTTCTTTTCTAAATAACTTCTGGCATCTTGTTGTTTTACACCGACAGCAACAGCTTTTAGCCCGCAGTAATAACCCGCAGGATCAGTTTTATATACTGCAGGTCCCAACTCATCGTCGTGGGCAATAAGTACCATGCCTATTTAATTGAAAAAATATATATTTATATTGGCTCACAAATTTTTACTGTGGTAATACTTACTGCAAGCGAGTGGGCGCATTTCAGCATTTTGCGTGTACACTTGGTTAACGTCGGCAATACGTCTACACAGCACATCTACGGGTATATCATAGCCGAATTTGTAACGAAAGTTTGCCGCTTCATAACGTGCTTTTTGTACTTGTGATCGACTATCAGCTACAATGTGAGAGTGCATATTTAATGTAGAAAATTTTTAATTTAACATTCATATTTACATATGCGCCCAGTCATTACACAACCAATGTTTTTGGTAATCCGAAATAGATGTGTCACAGTTCCGGGGTCAATCAGCTTTTCGGCAACCTTTTTTTGAGTAGCAACTACGGCGCAATCTTTGCCTTTTAATGCTACCGATGTAAGACCTTCATGATCAATAGATTTGAAGGCGTACTCTGTACAAGGAGATTAAAAACAAATGTATGATTACACAAATACACATAGATTGGCCAAAGTATTATTTGGTTGCATTGTTTTGTGCTTACCCACTTGGTAGAGACGACCCTCAGGTGAGAAAATGGTAATGTGTCTATCAAAGCCGGCTGAACTACCACGCGACATCTTTTAGGTTTTCACTGCACAAATTAAATAACTAAAAGTTATAGAACATATATGCGGGATATTAATGTATATTAAACCACAATTTTAAAATATAAATAAATATAAAAGTTGTAAATTACCTATAGAAAACAAAATTCTTCGAATGACCAGCAAATTGTTAATTCTGCTTCTTCTTTTTGTTATTAAATATTCACAATTGTCACAGTCAACCATGACAGTAGACTTTTCACATATTTGTGGTGATGCCACATGTATACTTTTTGAAATGATAATTGTTACTTACTAACCGGTGTAACGAATAGGAATAACCTGCACCCTTTATTTGAATTTGAAAACTGTTGGAAAGCCTATTAAAAATATTTTTTATTTTTCGTGAGTTGGTGAAAATATTGAATTATATATTTGAAATAAAGGGTTTTCACTAGAAACTATTTTAAAAACATATTTATTGCTACTATTTCATTAAATATTATGCATTTAAATTTTAATATTTGTATATGAGTATGTTTCAAAAATCAAATACAACTTTTGAAATCAATTTTTACAATTTCGATTTATAGTAATTATCTGGTAAAAATCCATCAAGCTCCAGCTTATCTGCGTTTTCTGGATTGCAAGCATACTGGGTGAAATCTTTTACTCCAACTTCATTTAGAACTTCATCATCGATGTAGAAGTTACCCGTTGACGTACTAGGTTTACGAGAAAGTATTACATATGCCGCATCGGCCATTATATCCGGCTTTCGAGAATATTTAGCACCTTCGGAACCACGTAACATCTCAATCGCAGCAGTGTGTACTGTTGTGCGAGGCCATAACGCATTAACTGCTACTCCTCGCTCCTTGAACTCTTCCGCCATGCCCAGCACACACATAGACATACCGTATTTAGCTATTGTATAAGCCACATTTGAAGCAAACCAACGTGGAGTTAACGTAAGAGGTGGTGAAATATTCAAAATATGTGCGTGATTGCTCTTCAGCAAATAAGGTAAGCATTCTTTTGAACTGTTGAAGAAATTGTAGTTAATATTTAAATATCCTGTTTATTGTGCTACAACTTACACCAAAAAAGTGCCTCTACTATTAATGCCATTCATGAGATCGTAACGTTTCATGTCGGTTTTTAAAGTAGAAGTTAAGGATATCGCACTGGCATTGTTGACTAGAATATCAATACCGCCAAATTTAGCCACAGCTTGCTGCACGGCCGTACGTACTTGGGCTTCATCGCGTACATCAACCACACAAGGCAATGCTTTACCGCCCGCTTTTTCAACTGTGTTAAAATGTTTTTATTTCATGCTTGTTATTTGCAAAATTTAGATTTATAAATAATTGGTTTCTTTCTGCAAGCACTCACTTTCTTCTGCGGCTGTGTAAATAGTGCCCGGCAGCTTGGGATGTGGATCAGCTGTTTTGGCCGCTACTACAACATTAGCACCGTCTCGCGCAGCTTTCAGTGCGATTGCTTTACCAATTCCTCGAGACGCACCCGTAATAAATAATGTCTTTCCACGTAAAGTGCTAAACTTATAAAAATTAATGAATATTTAAAGTTCAGTGTTGCGATTTTTTTTACCCAACGTTCTGCATACTGATTTATGTAAATAATTTCATCCACTCTCAAGCGTTCGGTGAATACAACTGATCTTAATGGCTAAACAAAGTGAAACAACAAAAAATGTAGCTGTGAACAAGTTTTTGTAAAGAGTGCAAAGTACATCGCAAATGATAACGAAGAGAGCATTTATGAAAATAACAAAATAGGTATGTATGTATGTATGTACGTATATGATAAGCTCAAAATATCTTAATTACGAAAAAGCCATATTTATGAATATACAAATATGTCTATATGTAAAAATAGAATATTCCTCTTTATTAACTAATGAAATCCACAACCTTTCAAGAAAAAAATCTATAAGTATTTTTAAAATGCTGTTAGCTTATAATTTCGCAACGTATTTCTCCGGTAGAAAGAAATCCGACATTAGTTTGTCTGCATTTTCTGGGAAACAAGCATAACGTTTTAAGTCATGCACACCAGCTTCAGTTAAGACTTCTTCATCGATAAAGAAGTTGCCTGTGCAAGTATTTGGATCTCTGCATACTATGGCATAGGCAGCGTCTGCCATTATTTCAGGTGTACGAGAATATTGTGCAGCTCCCATGCCTTGCAGCATTTCAACTGCTGCTGTGTAGATCGCTGTACGTGGCCATAACGCATTCACCGCTATACCTTGCCCTTTAAACTCTTCAGCCATACCAAGTACACACATCGACATGCCATATTTGGCCATGGTATAGGCTACATGATTACTGAACCAATGTGGTGATATGACGAGCGGTGGTGATATATTCAAAATGTGTCCATGTTTGCTCTTCAGCAGATATGGTAGGCATTCCTTTGTGCTGCAGGAATAATATATTAACATTGCATATAATTGAGAGAAGGAGTGCATTTTATTTACACCAGAAATGTGCCTCTTGTGTTGATGTTGTGCATCAAATCATAACGTTTCATATCCGTTTCAAGTGTTGGTGTTAATGAAATTGCACTGGCATTGTTGATCAGTATATCAATGCCACCGAATTTTTCCACAGCCGCCTGCACGGCTTTGCGCACTTGCTGTTCATCTCGTACGTCTACAATGCATGCCAAAGCCTTGCCGCCTTCGTTTTCAACTGCATATGAATGTACGAAGTCATCGGATTAGTGCATTTCATTCTTACATTAAAAAACATTCACCTACTTTCTTGTGCTGCACTATAAATTGTGCCAGGTAATTTCGGATGAGGCTCCGCTGTTTTTGCTGCTATTACAACATTGGCACCATCGCGTGCAGCCTTTAAGGCAATTGCTTTGCCAATTCCTCTCGAGGCACCGGTTATGAATACCGTCTTACCACGTAGTTTCCTGTGTATAATGTAAAACAACTTTAAACTCAACGGTCATTGCGATAACTTATTCAATATCCTCACCCGTTTATTCTCATATTTTTTGGAAAAAATATTCAAGAAAATCAATTTTAAAACTTTTAAAGTTCAATGTTCATTGGGGCACTCTTGTTTAGATTGTGCACTCAAAGAGTTGAATGTAATTTGTTGTTGTTTCGCAAATTTTGATAAACACAATATTAGTGTGAATATTTGAAATACCCGGGTACTTGGGTTTTAAACAAAATGATTTTTGGCTAGTTGAATTTATTGATGAATACAATAATATTTTAGGTGGGTGTATACATACATATACACATATATATATTATATAGAAAAGGTTTTCGCTCAAATGCAAGTGCATTTTCATTTCACAAAGGCTTGTGTTAGTGGGTAATCGTTATTAGTTAGTGTTAAACTGTCCCGTGGGTACTCACACTGGTAAGCTTATTAGAGTATTAGTTTGTCGTATATTAAACCCATAATATTATCATAATAAAAGCTGTATTTCTATATATTAAAATACGTATAAACATATTAAAATTTTACTGATTTCCTGACATTTTTAAAACGTCAGATAGATAAATTTTGTTGATGTCATTAGTTGCTGTGCAACCCTGACCGCCGGCAAGAGGTTGTGTGCAATAGTTTTTGTGTTTATGTTGTCAGTGCTAAAATAGATAAAATAAAAAAAAGATATTTTTCGCAAAAACTTACCGGTCTGATTTTGTGATTTGCAGCTAGTCAATAGTAAATGTATTTTTATTCTAAAGATTTATGTAAAAATTGTGCAAGGAAAACATAATGTTGGAGAATGAAGTGTTAGCGCTGCAAAATCAATTGACCATCGCACGCAATGAAATCAACAAATTGAGGTATGTTGGAGTAAATATGTTATATTTTAACCATTTTGAAATAAAACTTATGTGCCATTACAGACAACAAGTGCGCAATTTGCAACATGTACAAAGAAAGGATATTGATAGTGTGGCCCGTGTCCTTCGAGAATTCCGTTGTGAAGGTTGTCGTCGCCAAACTGCGGAGGAAAACACACGAAATAGCAACGTTTCACCCAAGCAAAATCAGCAGATAGATGTAAATGAACTTTGTAAACATGCAAGTGTTGCTAATAACATTAAGTGAAAAAATTTTTTTTCAGGACTCAAATGCAGAGGCGTACAACGGTGTGCGATGGCAGCAAATCGGTGTGATACGCACGGCATTCCCCGAAAAACGTGGTGTACCGCGACAGTCGAGCGTAGGCGGTCGATTGCGTGGCATGGTGGAGTTGAACTCAGAAACTTTTACAAATCCCGAACACGCATTGGAAGGTCTAGAAGAATATTCACACATGTGGCTAATTTATCATTTTCATAAAAACAATGCACATCCGAAGGCCAAGGTCGCACCGCCGCGTTTGGGTGGTGAACGTGTGGGCGTATTTTCCACACGCTCACCACATCGTCCCTGCCCAATCGGTTTGTCCTTGGTAGAGATTGAAAAGGTGGAAGGAGCTACGATTACATTCTTCGGTACCGATATGGTTGATGGTACACCATTGCTTGATATTAAACCATTTATACCGTTTTATGATTCGCCAGCTTTGCCAATGGACACTGGTAATTATTGAATACATGCATTATATAATATAAAAATTATCGTTATCATGTTTTACACTGCATAGGTCGCATTTCTGTGGGACCATTGGAAACGCTTGATTTTTACGATTCTCGCCAAGAACCGGATGGCGAAGAATCAGAGCTTGAATTGCTTGCAGCAGGTGCTACGGGCGGAAGTAATAGCAGTAGTGATGATACTGTTGGTGGCAGTGGTAGTGGTAGTGGTAGTGGTGGTGGTGGTGGTGGTGGTGTAGGGAATTATCATAGTTCAACACCGCCCAATATCGTTAACCACATTTCACCGCCATTGAGCGCTGTCAAAGTACCCAACTGGGTTGCTGGTAGTCATCGATTAAAGGTTTGCTTCAATGAGCGTGCCGAAGCGCAATTGCAAGAGCTGCAAGTCAATCGGCAGTGCATAATAGACATTCTAGAAGCTGATCCGCGTTCTGTATATCTACGTACGAAATATGGTTCACAAATATTCACTTTTCAATTAAGTGAAGTAACCGTCACATGTAAATTCGATGACAAAGCCGCTATGGTAACAGTGGTGCAAATCCGTAGAACGGAAAATGTGCAGGACGAAGAAGTGACAGAGTGAAAATGAACATTTCACATAAATACATACACAATTATGTAGAAATGTTGAAGAATTTAGTTTTAACGTAAGCATACAATGGTTGACAAGGATACACAGGCGCCAAGGCTAAATTAATGAAACAATACTTATCCGTAGTATATCTACGCATATACCACATGACCACTTGGTATATTTACATACAGTTTTCAACGCTTTTGCATATTTAGCCAAACTGCAGTTACTACAGTGCTTCATTTAAATTAAACCAACGTCAATCGTTGCCAACTGCAGCAGTGTTAATGAAATTCCGTTTCTCAACGTTTGACATACATACATAGTTATTCCAATTCAACTGCTGTGCTTGTTTGCATTTTAGTTATGTTTTCAGTTTAAGTTTTAATTATATATGTACGTTAAGTATACGTTATTATACGCTTGGATTAGATGTTGTTTGTTTGCTTACAAAAACATATCGTCTAGAGAACAAAAATATCAATGACAATTATAGCAACTATTTAAGTAAATAAATGTTGATAATATGAATTGAGAGAAAAATCTGTAGTTTTTTTTTTATTTTATTTATGGTGTTTTTGTGATTATTTGTGCTGGTGAAGAGGTTTTCGTGTTCGTTTTTTATACTAATTATAAAAAAATTATGGTAAACAAAAACAGCTGCTCTAATGACATACGCAAATACCGCAACCACAGCAGTCTATTCTACGCATTTTGTTGCTTGTTCGAGCTTTTTCCAACGTTTTCGTAGCAGAAATTCACACGGAGTTTCCTGGGCATGCAACTGACTATGTAGTAAGGACGACTGCTGTGATTGCGCAAGTTAGTAGATTAATCAAAATACTGTGAGCCCTGTCCTGACTTGGCATGAGATGTGCTTGTTTATCATTGAAATCGACTAAACGGCGGATGTGGAAACTTTAGTATAGTATCCCACGATTTCAGGATGGTAAAATGGGTATGGTTGGAAAGAGGAGGATCTCCAGATTACGAATATATATAATTATTGCCGCCGGAAACTTATGGTTTTCGAGATATTAGCATTGAGTTGAGAATTTCACAAACTTTATTTTGCAATTTTTCGATTAATAGTTAATTTTTAATTTATATTATGCTCTTATTATACACTAATCGTGGGATACTATACTAAAGGCGACCCCGGCGGATTCCCAAAGGAAAATTTTGTGAAAATATTTGTAAATTTGAGTTTTGTCTAAAATTTCAATTTCTTTTAATATAACATTTTTTTTAATTTTAGTTCAATCACATACTATCATAAATACGTACACTAAATAATAACATTTAAAAATGTCAATCGTCACACTGAGCTGGGAGGAGTTTTTGCAAGAAGTTACAGAGTTTCAAAATATTTCTGAACGCCTAGGTGACACTTGGACTTTATGTAAGAAGGTATTATATATGAATATTCACACAAATATACAAATAAAACAAAAAGATCTGTACTGTAAATCTAATATTGCAGGATGAACAAGAAGGCAATGCATATCTCATTTACGAACAGAAAATAATAAACACCGTTGATCAGAAAAGTGATTGCGATGCTTTGGAAGAAACTAATGATTGTATAGTGCATGAAATTGCAGCGCTACCAACGCCAAGTAATGATTTACTTAAAATTGAATATCACATCATTTACAGCATATCTTATCAAGTGCCGGTTATGTATTTTCGCATCTATCGTAGTGGTTGGTAGACTAACAAAAAACTGTATATATGAATATTATAATTAGAAGTTACTCCAACAGACGGCAGCATGTTGTGTATCGAAGACGCCTGGCGCATATTTCGTGGCTATAGCGGTAGTGCTGGTGAGGCCGCTACTGCTCAACGCACGGTTGCAGATATGCTGAGCATTATGACGCAATTGGACCATCCGGTGTTGGGCAAACCATATATAGCAATACATCCCTGCCGTACGGCGGAGTTGCTGGCGCAAGCGGGTAGCAGTCGCAATCGCATACTCACCTTTATCAGTTTGATGGGTCCGTATGTGCAATTAAATTTAAGAAATGAATATGGCAAGGCGTACACTGATAGTTAGCTTGTTAATAAATGTTAAATACAACTTACTTGATGGAGCACAAATTGAATAAAGCTTTGTGTTGAATATTTTCATATTTTATTTATATATATATTTCTGAGTATGTACTCCGTTAAACATACATACCTAATTATTTTACATATTTTTCTTTTAACATTTACGCATACATAAAAACAATTTAACAGTTATATAAAATTACATAAACCATTTAACTGTGAAACTACAACAAAAGCAAACAGTTTTTGTATTAGTTTTTAGGCAAATATGTTGTTTAACTTCATTGAAATGTAAGCGACAAGCTGTGGCAAATCAATGTTGCAAAGTTAACAGTTTCTTAATCTCTATACTATGTAAGCTAATAACAAAAGCTGCGGCTAATGTGCAGTTATCAATTTAGCTATTATTTTGAATTATTTTTTTTTTAATTCAATTATTCGTTTTTCATTCACTAGAGTGCATCAAGTTTCATTTAACATATTAATTAATATTTATTTGTATATAATTTACATTCACTATTATATGTATGTGTATATGTAAGCTATTATTAGTATAATTTATATGGATTATTTCCCTAATTGTCATACTAGTTAATGCTACTTACAAATAAATTGATATTTTTGTTGGCTGAAATACACACACTTCTATAAAAATATAATAGGTTTAAAAAATACATAATAAAAATATAAATAAGTATTAGTAATTAAGATTTGCGACTTTTATAGTTTGTTAAAGCTTTGCTGGCTTTCTGTGATTTCAAAGCTGCAGTGAAAGCTTTTTATGCAAATTAGTTAACGGATATGTGGATCATATAATAGAACAATATTCGTCTCACATCTACATAATAGTTTTACAAATTCAATAAGCTTTTGTGGTTTTTTGAAGCTTAAAAGCTGTAATTGTGAAAGTTGTGATTTATTGCATACAAATTTTGACAAAAAAAAATTATATAATAATATGTAAATGCATTCTCTAATCTAAAATTTGCTAATTTTCAATACTCAACATGCTAGACATTTAGTTATTTTTGAAATTCGAATATGCAATTTATTGCTAAAGCATTAACATCTTATTTTTGCAACTTGTATGCTTATTTATTGATATTTATTTACTGCTAGTGCTTAATTTTACTTTATTGAATATGGACTTAGCAGCAGTAACCGCAATTTTAGACAATTACAATTAATTTTTGTTTTTTTTTATTTTTTTAATATTTTTTTTATTTTTATATGCTTTTTGGCTTTCGAAAAACATTTTTTTATCAATTATTTGCTTCAAAATATAAATTTTTGTTTTTAAAAAATAGAATAGCAACATTCGCGCACAAAAAACAATAAAAGCTTGCAAAAAATAAGCGTTAAAAATAATGTTTTTACATTAAATAAATGCTATTGCTTTAGTTTTGGTCATTAAAGGATTTTGTGTATTTATTTTTTGAGTTGTGTATTTCAAATGTCACAACAAATAATGAAAAAGCTGCTTTCAAGAAATATTAATTAATTGAATTTAACTAAAAGCTTTGAAAACTGTTATAATTTTGTATAAAAAATGCAAGCTTTTAAATGCAAGAAATAAGACATAGATATTTGTTTATATATTTATTATACATATGCTGTGTTTATTCAAAAATTGCAATTTTTCTAACACTACATTACGCTTGAACTAGTTGTATATATGTATATGTATATATTAAACACATCTTTTTTTTAATTTTCATCGAATTTTTTCTATATATTTACTACAATTTTTTTTAACTACATATGTATATGTATGTGTAAATAGCGCTATATTTGTATGTATATATTTCTCTATTTTATTATAATTTTAAATTTGTTCTTTCTTTTGTTTGTTTTTTGTTTATTATAATTAATGTTAACTCCTACTGTGGTGTTCTATTTCATAGCAGACGCATACACGCACTCAAGCACACACACATATTTACATGCAAACAATGCATTTGCATGCAGGCATGTCTATATGCAGGCGCTGTGTGACGCGTATGCTCGCATATGAAATATGTTTTCGAAAATGCTTTTTATTTCATTTGAAATAATTTCTAAAAACTCAATACAATATGCCTAGACTACAATACTACGACTAACATACGCTTTTAACTATATATGTACATAATATATCTACATATATACTATGAGTATATGTAAAATCTATGTTAAATACGTTTAACTATGTAAGTATTTACAATATGAAAAACACATTTTGTATGCAACTAAACGCTTTAGAAAACCTGTGTAATGTGGCTCTGAAAGCAGGGATATTATATAAAGTCCAAAAATTCGTTATACCCTTATGTTATGCACTTCAGAATTAATTACTAGTTGGGTAAACGGACGGCATTATAATCGAAATCCATAAATTCAATTGGAATTGAACGAAATTGGTCGATAGACACATATTAAATAATATTATTAAATAATAATAAGACCGATTTTAGATTGCGTTGATTAAATAATGAAATAACGAGAACTCTGAAGTAACTGTTAAGGAGTTATTAACGGTATCGAAATAAATACACGTTTATGCTGGGCCACTAGACAACTTTAGAAAATATAATTGATTTATATTTGGCATTTAACTTGAATCCAAAAGAACACTTCAGCAAATATAGCAAACTGGGTTTTAAATGTGACTATAAGAACTTCAAATATTTATATGTATTAAATAAATATATGTCAATAATTAGTTATTTATGAATATAGCCATAATTGTTGAGTTTAATTGTTTATTAAGTTTAATTACTTTTCTGTTTTTAAACTTTAATTTTAATACACTTTATTTTATATATATTACTAGCTGACCCGGCGAACTTTGTACCGCCTAACAGTCAATGAATGTGGTGTTACAGATAAGCAGAACTTTATGATTTTTTGAAAGCAATACAATGAATACATATAATATTTATAGCGGCCCGGTACGTGCTTCGCTACGTATAAAGTGAAATATAAAATATAACTAATTTATAAAAAAAAATATATTTAATTATTTGCTAGCTATCCAAAACATTTGGATAAACAATATTTTTTGTTTTTCCATTTTGATCATGAATAAACAAACGGCTGGGGGTACCGACTCTGGAACAGGCAACATAAAGTTGTCCATGTGAAAAACATGATTCCTCCAAATTCACACCACAAACGTTAAGTGTTTGCCCTTGAGCTTTGTTGATAGACATCGCAAATGATAAACGCACAGAATATTATAATCGTTTGAATTCAAATGGCATATCAGTTGGAATCATAGGGATACGCGGTATTAAACAAACTTCTCCTTTTGATTTACCAGTTAAGATCGTAGCTCCAATCAAATTTGGCAATAAATTTTTCACTGCCAATCTGGTGCCATTACACAGTTTTGGTGGATTAATATTTCGCAATAATTCCACATTCAGATTCAAGCAATGCGGTGGCATACCAGCCGGTTCTAATGAATTTAAAAATTCAGTTGGATAATTCATTGCCTCATTGCCATGTTTTGGCCTAGTTGGAAATTCGCTTTGCGCTATATTTATTTTTTTCACAAATTCAAACAAACTTCAATAATTATTAAAAAAAAAATATAATAACTAATAATTTTGCACCGCGGTAATTTCGGACACTACTGAACGTATGGGGCCAAAGAAAACGCTCCGGCGATGTTTACACTCCAATGTCATATATTCTCCTAATTTGAATTTTCTTAATGCTAAGAGTCAAAGTTCTATATACCTACAAAAAACAAAATATTCATGTATTTCTTTATGCAAAATAAATGCACCGTAATATAGCTCGATGTCTTTTCAAAGCCTACTTTGTTTGTCGATCTGCCTGCTACATACATACCTACATGTCGATATAAATATAATTTAAACTATTATTGATGTATGTATGCTAATATGAGCGCTTTTCAGCTTTCCAAGTAGGTACGAGTTAAATAAACAAAAATGTAACATGTGTGTGGTGAATTTTTTGAAACATTTTGGCCGATATCTCGAGACCCTAGTCACGGAGCAGCATCAAAAATACTCTATACTATAGAAATCATCAACAGCTTCCATTTGCTACCCATATTGTACAAACACATCCTAGGGTTACCCGGGTCCAAGTTTTGGCCTATTTCTCGAGACCCTGGTATCCGATTGATTGCCTGCTACATACGTACCTACATGTGTGGTGGAATTTTTGAAACATTTTGGCCGATATCTCGAGACCCTAGTCACGGAGCGGCATCAAAAATACTATACACTATAGAAATCATCAACAGCTTCCATTTGCTACCCATATTGTACAAACACATCCTAGGGTTACCCGGGTCCAAGTTTTGGTCTATTTCTCGAGACCCTGGTATCCGATTCTTAAAATTTCAAAACACAAACCATCTACTGAATAGTCCAAACAAAGCCTAAAAATTTGGTTTGGATAGGTGAGCCCGTTCTTGAGTTATAAGATTACCAAGGAAATGTAACTTCTTTTTATATATATAGATTACTATATATGTATGTTTGTATGTTTTTAATTTAAGTTGTATACATAATATGCAATTTGTTTTCTTTGAAAATTCCATTAAAGCTTCACCATTTACTGATATATTTTCCTTTACGAAATAGTTACTTGTTTTTTATACACCGATATCATAATATCATTTATTTACAGTCGATAACGGCGATTCGTATTATTATACATTTTACAAAGCTTAAATTTTTCTTTAAACAAACAAAATTTTTCAAAATGTTAGAAGGAGAGAATATGTTAAAAAATAATGCTATTTAAAGCGTTTGGTTTTTAACAATTATTGTATATCGAAATTATACTTTAAATAATTATGTTTTAAGTGATAATTACTGATGTTTAGTAAAATATGTTATGTTAAAGAATGATTTGATATAATAATTTGTAATTTCGCAAATTTGAGTGCTTACAGAAAATGTAAATATAAATAAAACAGGCTGCTTCATCATAATTAAAACGAAAATAATAAAATAAATATAACAACAATAAAATAATATTATTTAAAATAGCAGAATAGAATTAAAATTAGAAAATACAAAAATTATGAAATAAAAATGATAAAATAAAATAGTTGAAAATGTTTAAAATTAGTTGCGATATTTTGTAACTTTTATAAATAAGTTTTAAACTATAAATTGTAAGGTACGTCATAAAAACTAAACTAATTAATAAAAAATTGTGACTAGAAAATTGTTTTTGTATTTTTTATTATACAACTATTTACATTATTTAAACCATTACATCTAAGGCAAATCAAACTTAACAATTGATAAATTTGCCCAGTAATTTTAAATGTTTAATTTTAATTTATAATGGACCGTAAAATATTTATTACAAAATTCGCTGACGGTTTATTTAGTAGTTAGCCATATACTAATTTTATATTGAAAATTAAAAGCTTTAGTGTGGCTATGACTCTTGTATTTGTTTTAAGCCTTTGAAGCACTTGGGCAACTACATATATAATTTAAGCGTTAATTAAAAATTATTACTATTTTACACTGTTAAACTTATTTAATGGCATTTTATATACATGCATATTTGTCTACAAATATTGTTGTACAACGTGTATTACAAACACTATCTCACTAATAAATTTACTATTTTCCTTAAATATTACAATTTGTTGTTAAACTTAAATATGCTGTAATAAAATAAATTAAAGCTCACATTATGTATGCATTAAAATTTGTAGTTCGCCGCTTTTACAACTTGTATCTATTTTATATATACTATATATGTATGTATGTAATATGTTGTATTTAAACTTTAACATTCGTATTACTTTGTTTCATTTTGTTACACCATTTTATTCACTATTTCTTCTTTTGTTCGTTTATTTAATTTCCTTTTCCCTTTTCCGCATACGTTTTTTGTTGTAATGCGTTAAAATTAAAGCTATTCTATGTGTTGGACGGTGGTTTCTTTGTGTTGTTGTTGTTGTCGTTCCATTAGTGGCTGCGTTATGGAACTACTAGCGGAAACGCTCCGCCGAAATCAGCTGCAGAGTAAATTGAAGAAGCCTCTACCCTTTTCGGAACGTGGTGCCATTAGCATAGGAACTTGATTCTTATGGGTGACTTTTATCTAATTGGAATAGAGGGAAGACATTTGCAAGCGCTCTTTTATATTGTTTATTCACTCATGGTACATACCGTGCAAGGTACCTGCATCCATGGCTCACCATCGATTTGCATTGGAAATGTTTTCTTAGTCTTAATAACGACTTCACTACACTGCGCCAAACGTCGACCGGAGGCGCGCAGACCGGTGCGCACTTGACCCATGTGCAGACAATTTTCCAAACCAATAACTTCAATCAGACGATCGCCGAAATCTACAGAGTGATAGAAAGAAAATGGAATTAAAAATAAAATGAAATATTTTAAATAAATAGTTCAAAAGTATTTGCTTTAAAAGCTAAATAATCTTTAATAATAATAGTTTTAGGATATGTAGGTATATGTGTATATGAATGCTAATATACTACAATAATTCTAAATTAAAAATACAAAAAAGATATTATATGATGTAAATTCAAAATTCCGGGTCACCCTGTTATCATCTATTGCACTTTGTCTAGTTCCGTTTGACTAGTTTATTTTAAATCGTTGTCCGGTGTGGCTTGGCTTTCGCGCGAGCAGTCAAGTTTTTCTTTTAATTACGTGAGAATTAATATACATTTTGTTTATAAAAAGTGCTAATTTGTACATTTAATAAGTAAGGGGATAGTTGAAGTTAATAATTCCCTTGTATGAAGTGTTTTTGTTGGTAAAAAGAAATTGCACATATATGCAAATGCATTTGTTGCAAAGTTTTCTGCGCATAGCAAGATTCGTAAGATGGCGCAGCGAATTGTAAGTAACGAGCTGTGCGCAAAAACAAAAGTGGAAGTGTCGTTGGAACGGTTGTTGCTCGGTAAAGTGTACTTTTTCGCGTTCGCGTATATAGTCGAGTGAGAAGTGTAATTTCGCGTCAACTAAAGATATTTGGCCTAAATAAAAGCGTTATTTAGGTTATAGTAAAGTAATAGCCCATTGTAATGTAATTTCAAATGGGTGAAGTGTTTTTGAAAGTAAAAATAAAATGTGCAAATGCATTTGTTGCAAAGTTTTTTAAGATTATCGTGAGATGCGTCCGTATGGTTAAAGAAGCGCTGTGCGCAATAAGAAAAGTGGAAGTGTCGTCGGTTCGCTTGTTCCTCGGTAAAGTGTACTTTTTCGCGTTCGCGTACATAGTCAAGTGAAACATTTAATTTCGCGTTTATTGAGCTATTTAGTTCATGGTTAATTAATAGCCCATAATGTAATTTAAAATGGGTGAGTGTTTGTGGAAGTAAAAAAGAAAATATGCAAATGCATTTGTTGTAAAATTTTCTAAGCATATCATGAAGTGCGTTATGAATGGGAAAGCGAAGCGCTATGCACAAAATGAAAAGTGGAAGTGTCGTTCGTTCGGTTATTACTTCGTTATATTGTACTTCCGTGCGTGTAAATCGGTTTAAAACATAATTCGCTAATAATGAATGTAGTATGCCCTCAACAAATGCAAAGTAAAATAAACGTCAATATGTCTAAAAAGGAAATATATGTTCAAGTGCATGCTCTGACATGTTTTGCATGCTAACGTTACAAAGAATGTGGAAATAAAAACACTGGAAATAAAACAACAATACAATGGGAAGCAGCAAGCAGCACCGGTAATGTGGTAAATTTCGCAGCTAATTTAAAACAACAATTCACAGGGTGAGTCAAAAGATTATAATAAATATATCTACATCTATACTATAAATATATTTTTATATAATGTTATTTGGGTTTGCTATAATATTGAAATTTAGAATAATTTGTATATTGATAAATATTCGTTGTGATTAGGAGTTAATGAGTTAATTTTGAAATTCTCTGTGACATATATAAATATGTATCCTACTGAAGATGAACGAATGTTGCTATCATTCTCTTTTGCATTGCCCATATTGAAAATTCTTTACCATATACGTGTTATTAATTCACATTTAATGTATAACTTATATTATAATTAAGTAAAGTAAAATTTAAAAATTTTCCCAAGATTTTTTTTCTACTTTTATCATTTAAAATATCACTCACCTTGCGTTGCTACTGATAAGTCGACAGAAGCAAAGCTTGTCGCGGAGAGTTCTTTATCCGAAGATTTCAGTTTCTTCCCTTTACGGAATGGACCAGCGCTTTTGCGTATGCGTTTCTGTGACAAATGTTCACCCCACAAATTCGAGCCGCCATGTGTGTAAGGAATGTTTAGCAGGGCGACACCCTGCAGATGTGGACCATTTGCTAAATTTAGTGAAACACCGTCGCACTATAAAGAAATATAAAAAAATATGCATAAATAAAAAGTGGTAGTAAATAGTTATTTAGAAGGAGGAAAATAAATAAAAGAGAAAAATGCTTAAAAGCTAGATGCTCCGCTTTCTAGTGGTAAAATTGGCGTGGCCACTAGATTATTTATAAGAAAAGGGACCGTTTCTACTAGAATTCTTAATGAATGGCTAACAATGTATTTGTTGTGTTTTTTTTGTTTTCATCATTTTGTATACATTTTTTTCCTTTTTTATTTTCCCCAACACTACGTATTGAAGATTGTTTTCTGTTTTCATTTTCCCTTCGTTCGTTGGCCACTGCTTGCTGTTGGCAATTTGTAGCATTTTTATGCTAAAACGAGCGTGCTCCTTAAAAGCACCACAAATGGCTGCAACCAACGAATATAATGGAGTCATAATTTTTGTAAAAAATTGCCACGCTGTTGGTCCCTCCATTTAGTTTGCTTTTATTTTGATATTTTATTTTTCTTTCGTTAAAACTTCCTTCCGCTCACTTGGGTTATATTTGCTTAGGCTTCATTGGTCAACGAAATTTCCTAACGGAAATTGCTGAGCTTGCTTGTTGGTGGCGTGCTGCAGTTCTGCACGTGTTTACACAAACAAACACGCATGTATCCTCTATGCAGTTGGCACACATTTATATTAAAACCCCTTAAGACAGTTTTGTGTGTAAAGAAAGCAAACAATGTTACTAACACATCATTACGCAAATTATGCTCCTCTTTGCAATTTACACATACATTCGCCTTTTTATTTGTATGCCACACAAAAAAGGACATTCAAGCCATGCATATGTGGCTATTATCTTTTATGGCCGTTAGCTGCTAAATGGTTATATTATAATACAAATGCACATTAAGCACAGTTATTCAATGGGTGAATGTCTCTCTGACGACAGCCTCTCATATGCACATATACGAAGGTGTTTTTGTATGTTATAAATGTTTTCAATGTAATTTTGTGGCAGACGCAGTTTTTATGTAAATTCTTATTGCTTCCTTCCGTTTGCTCGCTTGTCAGGTAAGCTTCAGGTGATGGGTTCTTCTTTAGCTGTATGTATATGCAGTCAAGAAGTTTTGCCAGTGGCTTTGATTAGCCTATTGAAAGTTCACACATTCATACATACACGTTACCGTGTGGGAAAGTCCTGCAACTAAGCGCTTGCAAACGCTCATTTTATTTGATGTATGTTTGGGTTGTTAATTTTATAGCCCGTAAAATGCTCAACGACAGCTGTGACCGGTGGATCAAAGTGTGGCAAGTAGCATAAACCTGAGTTGAGATACAATATATCACAAAAAAAAGAGCTTGCAATTGAGCGTTATATTATCCGGTTTTTATTTCTTATCATCTTGATACGTTAAATACATATATATACATGTACATATGTAGTTCCACTTTGGTCAGCGTTTTCAGGACGGGTCGCCGTACTTATGGTATGTGCATCTTGAGTATGACTGGATTTCAGCACCAGTTTAACGACAGATCTAAGTCTATACTTTTTGACAAGCTTTATACCTTTTTCTTCGATTAAATGGGGGACTATTTTCGCACTAGGTTTGATTAGTGTCATACGGAGATCTCTCATATAGTGAGTTTATAGAACATGATTTGTCCCCGGGATCGACCCATTTTTGGATTCTCGTGACGTATCTATATTAATCCTTAGTGAAATTTTGTCTTTTCAATAAAATATGTGTCATAGAATCACTATGTGAATATTATTTTTTCATAGAATACATGGAATATGTTTCGATGAATATCACTTAGAAAATATAGAGAATATCGTTCGTGAACTCATCGTTTTAGCATTGGATAAATAATGGAGACTCTCTAAATCTCTCTGATTCGACTCAAAGAATCTTTTTTTGATTGGGTATCGATAGGAAAGGTTATCATAATCAAAATCTTTCTAAATCTCTTCTGATTCGACTCAAATAATCTTAGTTGATCGTCTTCCATCTTTATTTGAATTTTTAAAAGAAGTAGTGGTGACATCTGCGTCCTCCAATCTTTCTTCTAAAATATGTTATACTTCCAGCGTCTCACGCTCCTTGCTTCTGGCTAATCCGACTACTCTACCGAGTGGTCCAGCCAAAGGAGACATGTGTATCTGTTTATTAACTCCTCGTCTTGTTGGAGTACCATTTTTTTCTTCGTTTTGAATTTTAAGACCTTTCATATCTTAAATATACTCTTAGATATAAAAATGCAATTTTATTAATGCCAACAATTTCCGACGCGAGATGGCGGTGGAATGGATTTAGTTTTTTTTTTTTAGAAAAAAAATATCCCTCCAAAAAAATCGAAATTTAAAGGATTTATCCCTTTTCTAAAGTCCTTGGCATATGCAGGATATTTTTCCATTCGCGAAATTAAATTTTCAAACTGTTTCCGTTTTGGAATTTTCATCTTCACTTTAAATATTCCTTCAAACAACCGCGTCGTTTCTATGTCGCTCACAATTATAGCAACAACAAAAACGACTGTTTCTATGTCGTTTCAAATTGGGGAATCTCAATTTATTTTCGATAAATGTCGTTAACGCCAACAGGAATGCTAAATAGGCGTTCTTAAGTCGTTTTAAAACGATAACGACAACGGGAATAGGGGCGAATAACAAGCTTAAGTTAATTAATAGCTTGAAGAATATTAGCGATAGTAAAGATACTACTTAGTTAGTGAATATTGGTAACAATGCCGAAAAATTGGAGTCTTAAAATGGTCTCGAAATGAAGCCGTAATTTTAATGTTTTAAAACAGATACAAGTTTAACACTCATCTTCTTCCAACAATTGCCTTGTCAATATATTCTTTACATTCATATTTAAAAATTCCAAAAACGATTTTGTTAAACTCTTTTCCAACACGTTCCCATTCGAATGAAACGCTAATTTTACGCTGAAGCGTTGGCACTAATGAGCTGTAAGCAATGACGTTCGATGATAAGCTCGTGCCATAGTGCAGATCTCGACCAAATTACCAAACTGCGAGGACACATAATTTACGGTTGAGCAAATTTTCAGCGTGTTCAATCGACATCTGCGCATAGCGATGTGAGTACACCCGTAAGCTAAAAGCATAAACATTTCAGCGCTGAGATATGAAAATCTAAAACGAATGAGAAGTAGAGATTGCCAAGTCAAAATGTCGATTTTCCGGCACATTTTCCGCAGCGATTTGCCACCACGACAGCGGCGCGGCGTTTAAACTGCCGAACGTTAATGATGAATTTTTCGCGTTTTACCGGCGTTTGCATGAAGCACTCACACACTCATTCAGCGGGTAAAATATGCAACAACATGAAATGACATGGCGGTTGGATTGATAGCTTGATGAAAGCAAATTGCATAAGAAATGTATGCAGAAAGGGGTGGTGAGAAGAGTAGAAGAGTGGATGTTAAAGACTAAGAGTTGTATATTTCGAAAGTCATAACTGTATATGAACATACATATGTGTGTGTGAATGAGCCCAGCCAGTTTAAGCCAACTTTTTACGGTTTACCCCGTTTTTTACGTACGTATATCTAGATTGTGGCTTCTTGTGAAATGTGTCAGTACCGTTCTTCTTGTTGTATGCTGTACTGTCGTTTTGCCATTTTTTGTGATTTTCAGGGTGATACTGCAAAAGTTTCGCCTGAAAGCTGGTAGCACTTCACACTTACTTGACAGGTGCTTAACACTTACTTAGCCGGCGTACACACCTAAATACATATATTGCAGAAATAACGGCACTTCTTGCTTGGGTTACCTTTTCGTGTGGCTTTTGCAGTTACTTAATTCATAATTTTATTTCATCTGCACACTCATACATTTCCTTTTTGGTGAACATTTTTACCTGCCCCACCCACATGACACTTACCACAATTTCAATATTCTCGTGCAGATTCTTGCATGACGCCGCAAATGTTTCTGAAGTAGCATATTCAAAGTACCACAGCTTGTTCTTCATGCGACTGTTGAATTTGTGTGGATTCTTCTCGCGCTCCAAGTGGAATTTAACGCAGATTGCTGCATCCTGTAAATGAATTAATTAAGAAAAACATATGTGTAAATTAAATATAATTTGCACTTAATGTAAGCACTTCACAACGGACATATACAGTTTTGATATAATATATATATATGTTCTTCAGCATACCACGGCTTCTCAGGGAGATCAAGTGATATTAGGTAGATCTTAAAGCAATTTCAGTTGTAAAGTCTCATAATTAAAAAAAAAAAACTATTTAAACTTTATTGATTCATTAGACTCCTCTTTTTGTTATACATATATTCTTAACTATGGGCAGCAAAAACATACAGATACTCTCGAATCCATCAAAATTCGATAAGATTTTTATACCAGAAATCGAATATTTCTAAAAAAAAATAAATTTTCTACATATTCTAAGTTTTCCCAGCCAAACTATGTAACTTTTTTCAAAACGTGTCGTCGAAGTTTGTTCCAAAATTCTATATTCCCAAGGAGTTGTTGAATGATGTTAAAAATTATCATAATTCGTTCAAAGTGTGACTTTTTATAGTTCGTACTAATATAACTTCGGTCGAAAAAATACACCAATTTTAACGGAACATTTAATAAAAAATTAATTGAAATGTCTTTAAAGTTATGACCAATCTGTGTAAAATAGCATTGGAAAGCCTCCAGATCTATGGAAAGACTATCCATGTTCACATTCACCACATTATTTAACACTGTTTATCTTTCTTAAGCTGAAAATGGTATAAAAAGTATTTTGTTTTTCTTGCTTCTTAAATTCTCTCAATTACTCAATATTAGGTTAGGTTAGGTTAGAACGGCTGATTTAATTTGCCACAGGTGAACCCACTTGGACAGCTAAAGCCAGTACTTTGTGAGACCACAAACTCCTCAAATTGACAACTTGCGTCCATCAGGATATTTAGTCTCACGGCATGAACCCCATCGGACTGAGGCCAGTAATGACTCCTATCATTACGGCCAGCTGAATCTTACTAAGAGCAAATAGCTCAGTCGATCTCCAGCGGTCAGCATGATCTCGCAGTCGCACAGATACGGGTCGATGTCCAACGCCTTACCGTGTTTATTTGACGGAACTACGTAGAGGCATGTGGATAGTGGGCACCTGTTTGTTTCCAATCTAATGAGTTTGCAGCTTGGGTGCCCTTATTCGCAAGCTCATCGGCTTTGCAGTTTCTTAGCGATAAGGAGTGAATGCTCACCTCCGTGAATTAGGTAGCACATCGGAGTAATCTATCAGATGCTGCCTTTATGGCAACCACCTCCGCTTGCAAAATGCTGCAGTAATCTGGCAGTCTAAAGCTGCACTTGACGCCAAAGCTCCTTGCAGAAGACTCCTCTTTTCCCTTTGATCTTAGATCCCTCTGTGAAAAATTTCACAGCGCTTCTTCTCCACCGACCCGCCCACATCTATTTCGTAGAAATGCTGTCAGAGAAGGAGCCGCGATTAGACTCCGCAAGATAGTAATCCAGATTTCCAGGGATGCAGTCCAAGTGATCGAGAATTTCAGAACATCCATTTTTTGGACCTTTAATATACCCAGCTTTTCTGACTCGAATATCCACCTTGGCGGCAATGCACCTACACGCAACAGGTGCTGTACATAGAATGATATGAAAAATTTAGACTTTTTGATCGCTGAATAGTTCACACCAAGCTATTGTGATGAAAACTATACAAAAACTATTCTTGTAAAATTAACTATACGATCAAATGACACTCAATATCATTCTACATATTTTTTGGAGAGAAGAGAGACTCAGTAGAAGCTCTTGTGTTTGTATATTATTTTCTTATTCTTATACTGAATATTCTTTTTGTTGTATTTATAAATGGTTAATAATGCTTTCAGAGCTTAGCTTATCACAAAGTACATCAAGTCACAAAGGTTATATAAATACATATATATATGAAACCCAACGAAATGACTTTTACTTTGAATTCCATTTTTGTTTTGTCACTGACCGAATTTACTACGTCACATTTAAGACAGAATACAACACAACATTTCATTGTTAAATCACAAACAGAAATTCGAGATTTGAAATTCTCGTTAAAACTTATCACTTGTAGAAGTGTAATTCTGTGGTTTCCAACTGACACCGAGTTTCAGCAAAAAATTTGCATAAACGAGTATTTATCTCTGCTATTTTGTAATTTGGACATATGAAACCTCAGAAATGGGGAAAAATTAAATGTTTTCAGAAAGTTTGTTTGTAATCACAATTTGAAAATCACAACAAGCACAACAAACACAAACGCACAACAGTACGCACCGGCACAAAAATGTATAAGTTTGCAAACAAAGCAATAATTTCCACTCTGATTCTGCACAGCTCACAAGTTTTCGCAAACAAGTGGCGTAAAAATTGCTGAGTAGCAGCATAAAACAATGCCAAGCGTTCACAGTTGTAAGTTGCGTAAGTCTAGGAGTCTAAGGAGTGCATGTGTATTATGCGTGCTGCCACTATATGATGATAAAATGAATGCATCGTGCCCCTGGGCGAATTCACGCAAGGAAGCAAAGTGTGGTGCTGTTAACTTTTCAACTTTCAACGATTAGCATGAATAGTTCACAGCAAATTTGTAATGCCTCTGCGGTGCTCAGTTGGAAGTAGTGAGGTTGACATTATATAAAATGTGTGGGCAATAAGTTATGAAGAGCTATGTGACCCTTGATAATTTTTGAAAAGTTTTTAAAACATATTTGAAGAATTATTGGTGTAATAAAATTGATAGTAAATCGGACAATTCGGGTTTGAGATGTATAAAAATTCAGATCAGAGACTAAAGTGAGGTTTATTTGTCTAATTATTGCTCCAATCTGATAAAATTAATAAACTTCTCAATGTCAGTTTACCGTTGAATAAAAACGGAAGTTCGACTCAACAACAATCTTGATCTTATACCAAATTGATTTAGTAATTTTACAATATCAATTTTTGAAGAAGAAGTTCTCAAACCACTATTGAAAGTATTTTAATAATAATATAATTCTATTAGCATTAGTACAACGCAAAATAAGACAGATAATTTCGTATTATCGGTAAAATTACACTGGAAACACATCATCTAGAGATTGTATATACTTCTTTTAAGTTTATTCCGCCTTAAAAGAATACTCCTAATGTCAGTATCCTCAAAATATGGTATGTATGTTCATGTTCATGAGGTCTCAAAAACATATTCTGTGCTCTTAGAAAAGAACCTCAAATCTCTTGAGAGAATCCATTGATAGGTCAAGTAAGGTTAGGCTGGGCTGAGGTAGGAAGGTCAAGGAAACTTGAACAAAAATTTCGCAATGCTTGGACATTTTAAAAAACTATAACAGCTCTTGCATTCTCAATTCAATGCCATTAGTAGGGTCTATTAAGCTTTTGGTCTATCGTCCTTAATGGCTCACCTTGAAGTTGCCATATGGTCTGATATCTATTTGGAAGGGTAATCTTGTAACGGTAAAATCTATATGTAGACCTTTCGACCAATCAGGAATCACCAGTGAAATTGCGCAATCATCCGAGCTTTTTTCATTAAAGAAAATATTTTCATATTTTTCAATACTTTGCAGTCGAATTTTTTCAATTCTCAAACCTTTGAAATTCATTAAATCGGTACTCATAATTAGATACTTTTTCCGATATCAATGAGGAAGCATATATTTCTGATATAAAATACAAAGTTTGAGAGTCATTTTATGGGGACGTTAGGTGAGATTAACTTTCTAAGAGAAAATACTCGTTTGTTATCGATAAAATTTGTTGCCCACATCTATATACATATAGAATTAACCTGTGGTGCTATAATATATTTCTCAATAATTGCATTTTGTAACTCCGTAATTTCCTACTGGGTATATCAGACTCATCCATTCATGTATACGAAAATAAGGTAGAGCTCGGCAGTGAGGTAGAGCAGAGCTACATATTTTATGTGCACAAAGAAGGACTATCGCAAAAAGTACTGCCGTATGAAATATGACAGTCAGAGGACTAAAGAACTTAAGTTGACTCTTAACGAATGGGTGTAACACGCTTGAAGGACACAAGTAAAGAAGGCGAATAAATAAAATGTTATAAATATAAATATAAAATTTAAGATGTGCTTCCATACATATGTATGTATATACATATATAAAGAGCTCAAGATTTACGAGATATACAAAGAATTAAGGCATTGATATAATGGAGCAAGCGACACACAAAAGAACGGTAAAGATCGCTAAAAGCGGCAAAGAGCGGTAAAGAGAACAGAATGGATGATTTCTGTTTGGCACGTAAATTCGTAAATGTAACTTAAGCGTATGTGTGTGTGCACGCTTTCATTGACAAAATACCTTTTTATTATGCATGCAGTTGAATTGAGAAATCACTGAATAACGCTTTAACCGAGATGCATCAATAAGGCAGGCAAACATAAGTAGCTTACCAATAAGTACATATGTACATATGTATGTATATAAGTAGACACGTTCACACACGCGTAAAATAAATCATGTCTGCCATTTTATAAAGCACTAATGAAGCCATCGATTTTGTGGCTTCAGATTGCGGATTGGTGGTCGGATTTTCTCCGCCGATTGTACCGATTGTGGCGCGAACTTTTCACCGCCAATCAATGGGTCATGTTGGGAGACAAAAAAAAAAGCACAAATACGAGAAAATTGCATACGCATTTATCACATGGGAGTTGTTGTTGTAGTTGAGTGTTATTGTGATAGTGAAACTAGATCACCACGCAGTGATTGCCTTTCGACCGCCATAAAATTGTTTCCTGCTTCACAATTTCCCGTTAGTCGACATGTGACGACAGCACTTTGACGCAAAACAGTTGCTGTCATAATCTGGTAGCGCAATTTTATATGAAATTCGCACAGTAGGTGCGTATGTGAGATTAAATTTTTGCAAATAAGTATGTAGGTATTAAAATAAAAAATCAGATAAAAGCAAATAGCGGTTTTGTATTGGGATTCGATTGCGTATTTGCTTTGTGGGTAATGATGTGTGGTTTTTATTAAAGGATTTACAATTATAGTTTTCGTATTGATATTCCGGTGATGTGAATGTGCTCGCAAAACTTTAAACTATGACGCATTGATTGAACTTTTATTAATGGCAATAGCAACTAGAGTTGGCAAAAAATTAATGATGCATTTACTGGCACCACCATCACATTTGTCATTACTTTGCTGAAATATCGTATTTTTCTTGTATTGTTCAACTCGAAATTGTTTAAATCATATCGCTCATTTACTTGAATAGTGTCACAACTCAAAAAACACGATTTTTGAGTTGAGTATGCAGAAATGTGCACAATTTCAGCGTCCATATTGTATAAAAATTTCATTCCGATGCGTAGAAAAATAAACCGTGAAATAAGAATGTGCCGTTATTAAACTTGTTATGTTGGATTATTTTTTAACTACAATAACGACACTTCTCAGTTGTGCCAGAATTAGGCATGGATTTTTATCTGAAAGAGAGACATATTTTGTGTTACAACACATATTGTCATAGAGTGAATTTGGTTTTCTTTTCAGAAAGAAGGGCATATTTTGTATTACAACGATATTGGTGAAAATTAATTAAATTTTTCGTATTGATTTTTTTTAAACAAAAACGACACATTTGACTTATGACGGCGAAATTGATTTATATTTTTCACAAATAACGACACAATTCAAAATGGGTCACGTTTATGCCTAAGAAAAAGCATTAGTATATTCTATTTGGTCCATTTATGCTCAACATTGTATTTAATATATTACAGGCCACTAGATTTGTCAATAAACAGTTGGAATTTTTCTATATTTGCTAAATGAGAGACAATTAAAAACTTTGAATCGCTCTCCTGAAAAATCGACTTTTTTGAGTTGTGACACTATTCAAGTAAATGAGCGATATATCCTATGCTAAACAGATAGTTAACGTTGTATAAACGAGTAAAACAATAAGATGAAGTAGTTTTCAAAATAAAACGAAACTGCGGTTTTTTTACAAAAGCAATCAACTAAGCTAGAAGTGAAGTCTTTATGAATAAGAAATTTGTAATATATGTTATTTTCCAAAATTGAGAGCTGTAGAGTTAACTGAACTTGGTCGGATTTAAATCCGGAGTCTATTTACTATTATATAGATCCGACTGTCATGATTGGGATGTCTGATCTTACAGGTCTCGACTAAAATATAGATTTTGCTTTTGCGATGTGTTGTGACCTCAATGAAACTTTTCCGATGCTCAGATGTCAATATTTAAGAAATATATGTATTTTTAACTATCGACAAGAATATATTTGACACTAGGAATTTTTGTTTTAAAGTTGATCAGTAATTTAATGGTTTTTATAATATACTAGCTTTTACCCGCGACTTCGTCCGGAACATGATAGAGCAAAATTCCCAGGAAAAAACCATAAAAAAATCACTAACTCAATTCAGTTTTCTGCCTACTTCCTACCCCCTAAGTACGATGACGTGATCATTTTGATCTTGATCTACTAAATTTCATCAAAATCCGTTCAGCCGTTTAGACGTGAAAGAGCAAAAGTCCCAACGAAAACGACTAAAAATCACTAACTCAATTTAGTTATCTGCCTACTGCTTACCCCCTAAGAACGATGGCGTGATTATTTATAGCCTATGACCATTTCTTGGTTATCATCTATCACCATACCAAATTTCATCAAAATCCGTTCAGCCGTTTAGGCGTGAAAGAGTAACAGACAGACAGAGTTACTTTCGCATTTATAATATTAATATGGATTTGGGTTTTTCAAAGAAAGATTAAGTAAAAATTTTTACTTTTCAACAGGGACCGGAAAAGTCATAAGAGTTACGGTCCCTGCTTTTCAACCTATATCAAGCAATATAGAAAACCAAATGTAAATGAAAGGTTACATTGAGAAATTGTAAATGAATTTTGGTCTCGAAATCTAATCGTTTCTATGCGTATTTGAAGTTGGTGAAGATGTAAATAGTAAATATTGAGTAAAAATCGGTCAAATTATGTAATTAATATTGAGAGTTATATAATTTTCGGACCGAGGATTAAATATCTTTTGTAAAATTTACATCTAGCTTACGCTACAGCTTTTGGTTTTTGTTTTAATTTTTCAACGGAAGCTAGTATTTTTTGGATGATTGCATTTTCTACTAATATTTCTTTTTGTTTTACAAAAAATCATTTTAATCTTTTTGTTGAAAATATGTATAGCAATATCGCGAAACAAAATGTTTTACGATATAGGGACACTTTTAAAATTGTGCTTCGATAGTAAAATTAAAAATTTTGTTATATGTCCTGGTCGGAAAGTTCGATTTATGAGAGGAAATTTGTATGAAATTTGACTTCTATTGCCAATTTAAGAGTTCGAGTTATGGAGAGTTATAGAAGTTCGAGTTATGGAAGTTCTACTGTATTAATAAAAGTAAAATGTTCTCCATATTTAATTTACGAGTTCTTAGAGTGCAAAATATTTCTTCAGCACATCTAAAAGACGAGGCATTAGAATTTTATGTAAATAAGTGTTTTAAGTTGTGACTAATGCCAAAATTTCTTCATAGTAAATTCTTCAAAATAAAACTAATAAACGAAAGAGCATTTCATGTTTCATAAACAGTTATCCAGATAACTGTAATCCAGATATTTAGCGATAAGTAAATATTAGTGAAAGAATTGCAGAAAAGAAGGCTTGGGTCTTTATAATAGGGGTAAAGATATGGGCTATATAGTTTCATTCAGGAAGGAATGAGTTATTTTTATCGATAAATACTTATAATTTTATCAATTCCTTTTGTATAAGGACAAAATATAATATATAAATCTCAATGTCTTCGTTAAGTGCCATTCCATGTGCCTATAATAATTAAAATTCCATTTATATTTATATAACCAAACAGAATGTTTGAGAGTATAAACAAAAATCGTTTGATTAAATTTTCCCTCGCGCATTGCCGTTGGCAAAATAACAACATTTTAGCTTATCCACTTGTAGTATACTTTTACGCGCTTTGTTTATTTTATTCGACTTTGATGGTGAGCCGTAAAAGTGTTGCGTTTAAACGGCAAAACGTGAAGACATACATAAATATGGACGAATAGATACAAAATATATACAGCTGTACTTGTGTGTAGTGGCAATTTCAAACGTTAACTACTATGTATATGAACGCTTAGGCGCATTTGTATGCACATATCAACCGAAATGAGATTGCTCATTTTGTAGTAGCTGCCTTTTGGAAGCAAGCAACACACACTCACATACACACCTCATGTAGATGTGCGAATCAGTGATTTTGCTGGCCATTTACTGCCGCGCACATTTGGCCACATAAATTCCTATTTGCCGCGAAATGTGTTGATTGTAATCTGGGGATTTAATGGACGATGGCAACGATGCCATTTTGGGTGCACAAAGGCATTTTCGTGTGTATGTGTGTAAACGCCTAAAAGTATGCCACATCATTATGTGAACGTGCGTTTTTCTTCTGGCTTGTGTGTATGTGCGTTTGATTGACAAAAACAACAAATGGCTTTGCTACTTCACTTTCACGCTAATGTGTGTGGCATACATACTATAAGTGTATGCGTGTGTTAGTGCTGTTATGTGAATTTATGCAGAAAATGCGCGTTTTGGGGCAATGACTTCACTTCACTGCTGTGGCGCGCACACTTTAATAGCTATTTTATTTGAGTTTATTGCAAGCGGAAATGAGCGGGAGAGTGCTTATATACATAGACATGTGGGTGTGTATGTTGGTATTTATGTAAGTTTGGGATTATTGTGGAATTAAAATTAAACTTAATGCTAGAATGTCAGCAATAGTTGACAGCACGAAATTGGTACCGGGAGACAACGATTTGGAAGTACATGTATATATGTATATTACATGTATATATATAGTGAATATATGTAATTTCCTCCTTTTATTTGCGTTAAATAGAATTTATTGTCAACTCGAACAAAATCTCTCTCCCTCTCTTTAAGTACTAACAATATCATGGTGTAAAACTTTTCGTTGACAGCATTGAAGTTGATACGGATTTTCGACACATAAAAAAGTAAAACTTTTCATTTTCTGACAATGCTTTTTTATTACTGGCAGTCGCCAACGAACTGACCACTAGAAGCTAATTCGTTTACTTGTGTTTACACGCTTTTTATTAATGCATAACATAAGCGCCAACTTTTTCAATTTCAAATCAGCGTTGCTTTTACTTAGTTACTTTTTACTTTTAGTTACTTTTCCCTTCCAAGCAAATTAAAAAAAAATCATAGTAAACCTATTTGATCCTTGTCACTCACGGTATTTAAAAAGAACCTTTACCCGCCTCCAGTGTGTACTAAACAAAAAAATTTGCATGCTGCATGTCTCTCGATTTACCGATTAATCTGATTTTTCGTGGTAATGAGCAGCATTACCGTCGCATATTAACAACGTGTCGCGTTAATAAAATACTAAACTAATAGGAAGGGCATCAACAACAACAATTCTTTGCTTTTTTGAATGAATATGCAAATGTAGGCGTGGTGCTTTCGCGTGTGCGACGATCTCTAATACAATTTGGTCGCTCATAATATGCGCAACAAGGAAGCGCGACCGCGTCGTGAATATTAAATGTGCCTAAAAGCATGCTTGGAAATTTATTAGAATCGTATGCGACGCACAGTGGACGGAATTTGGGGTTTAAAATTGTTTAAATCTCTTCTTTAAACTAAAAATGTTCAGAAGACGGTGCGAAACTTAATTTACTCTAAACCTATCCAGTCTTTAGGATAACTTTACTGCTAAGTATGAATTATGAATTATGAATTATGAATTATGAATTATGAACTAGGAATTATGAATTATGAATTATGAATTATGAATTATGAATTATGAATTATGAATTATGAAATATGAATTATGAATTATGAATTATGAATTATGAATTATGAATTATGAATTATGAATTATGAATTATGAATTATGAATTATGAATTATGAATTATGAATTATGAATTATGTATTATGAATTATGAATTATGAATTATGAATTATGAATTATGAATTATCAATTATGAATTATGAATTATGAATTATCAATTATCAATTATGAATTATGAATTATGAATTATGAATTATGAATTATGAATTATGAATTATGAATTATGAATTATGAATTATGAATTATGAATTATGAATTATGAATTATGAATTATGAATTAAGAATTAAGAATTATGAAATATGAAATATGAAGTATGAATTATGAATTATGAATACCAATATCAATGATTCCAAAGTATAACCTTTCGGGAAGGATATTTTACGTCAAATTCCTACCTCTGAACGAATTTTTCATGGAAATGTAGTGAAATACCTGCTACTGATCGATATTTAGTGAATATTTTTTTTTGTGTTAATGGTTCTTCATTCTGGTTATTTATTGGCTCTCAAATTCAAATTGATTTTAAATTAAAATAATGTTGACTTCTGCTATTTTACGTTAAAGTATACACTTTATCCAAGACTTTTAATTAAATTTTACTGGTTTTTAAACAATTAAAAATGCTTTAAATTACAATTAGCACTCATTTTAATTTATTGCTACTGTAAGGTAAGCTAAAACTTTTTTCCATGGTGTCATGCGCCACTTCAGTTACCTACAAGTAAGAGCTCGCATTAATGAAACGTCTTGCCACAATTTAGGCGCTTATGTAAAAACTCGAAGTAACAGCGGCGCGGAAAAGTATGCAATTGTGCGCTGACAAGAATTAAATTAAATTGTGCGGCGTCTTATACATACATACATACACCCTTGTGGATATAAAGGTGCGGGCATACCAAGAAGAAGTTTAATCTAATGAAGGCATTTAATGATGTCTTCTCCTTAAAATGCTACCAACACAAAATGTGTATATATAAGAAGCATGTGCGAGTGCCTGGTGCTTGCTCTTGAAGCTCGTTACCAAGCTGCGTGGGGCCACTTGGTTATACTTTTGTGTTCGTGTATGTTGTGGTGTGCACAATGGCGCGGGTAATCATAATTATTATATTAATAATAATCATAATCCTGCAAGTTTATTCTGTCCAATAAAAGACGATATGACTATATAAAATGTGACCAAATGAGGGCGAAACACTAATAACAATAACAATAACGACAATATTAAAAGTGATGTTAAGGGAACGCTGGCGGTCACAGTGCGGTGGCATGACAACCTTGACAATTGAGACATACAAGTAGAATATAATGATAACAATGCATAGTTGGAAACATATTTCTTTTATTTTTTTCTGGGGCATAAATTAATTAATTTGGATGTAGAAGTTCGTGAAGGACTATTTATCTTTGAGAAGGACTATTAATTAGTGTAATGTTAATTTATTATTAATTTTGATATAATAATTTAAATATTGATTAATTTTTTATAAATGATTACTGAGTTTTTAAAAGCTTTTCTGACATATTTTCTCGAGTAGAACAGTAAATAAAGCGTAAAAGACGCTCTATCGATTAATATAGTCCTTGTTATTAACTTTCAAATATGGTCCCAGCGCAAATCCCTTCCAACCGCTTAATCTCTCGTAATTTCTATTAAAAATTTTTCACTTAAACCCATAACAATAATACACACACCCCCCGACCATTGTCTTCTATCTGTACGTATTTCAAGCGTGAGGGATAACAAACAGCACAGCTGCGAGAAAAAAGCTGGCAGAAACAAATAAATCCGCTTAGTGAAAGCAAAAGTAATGGCGACGTAGAAACTCGCTCACAAAAAATTATAGAAGAAAAAAAAAACACCGAGAGAAAATAAAAATAAACAAAAATGAAATGAAATGTAATGCAAGTAATGGAGAAGCACTAAAAAGTCGGTGCGGATTAGTGGCTTTGGCGTAAATTGTTGAGAAATAAATACGGTCGGCCTTTAGCCGGTCGACAATTGTGTTGTCTGCTGTAGGGTTTCATAGCCGAGTGTCAACGCAAATAAATCATGGGAAAAGGACAAGCCGTTACGGTTTATCGTGGCGTAATATCCATAGCGACAAGTAATGGCAACGTATGTATGTGGGGAGTCTACATACTCATATGTAAAGTGCTATTATAAATATATACTCGTTCTTCCATATATGTTGTGTGGTGCCTATTTTTCCCCCAACATGTGTTTAGTAGTGATAAAAAAAATGTGTAATGCGTGTGAGAAAAATGTCACTGGCAACCAGTCGCCCGGCAGACAGAAGGCATTCAATTTCACGCGAAAATGCACCCTGTATAATCAAGCGGAAATTTGTAATATTTTCCCATAGTTGAGTGCGTCATGTAGTAGGAGAAAAAAAATAGTGGATTAAAGTGTTTAAGCTTGAACAATTTATTTGAGGTTATCATAAATACTGTTAAATAAATTGCATCAATAAAGAAGTGATTTATTTACACGAATTACGGCTAGACGATTATAAATTTGAGTGAGAATAAAATCTTCTTTTTTTGGGAATATATTTTTAAAGTTTATTAATGAACGAACGAATTCTAACCTAAAGATACCAGTTATATTTCTGATTTTTGCAAAGAATAGAGCATTTAGATTATTTAATAAGTGTGAATATGTTATTTAAATGTTCCGAAATTGTATTTGAGATTTGTTTTGGTCAGACATAACCTCCCTAGTACCTTTCTCTATTCTATTTTTTAGCAATAGCGTAAGTTGAGTTAACCTACTTATTCGACCTACTCTTGTGGGATGCTGATTTAACCCCTTCCTTACTCCACGATACTCCTCGAAGAAGTGCCTTTTTCACCTAATTGTGACAGTTTTTCAGGTTTCAGAATAGGTGGAAACTCTGTTTAAAAATATAATTAAACTGATGGCTTTACCAATACCTCGCCGCGGCTTTCTTTAACAACTTTTTCGTAATATTTATAGTCAAAATTTTTCGTTAGGTGGCAACTCTATTACAAAATCTCTCTAAACAAACGGTTTCTAGAATTTCATTTATTTTTTATATTTTTATTCTTCCTTGTCAAAATTGGTCACTTTTCTCGTCTGGTTTTTAAAGTTGCAAATTTATGGAGCCCTAGATCGGAGGTTCCAAAATATTTTTGAGTTTTCTTGGATACAATATCCGAAAAGGCGCCAGTTTACACTCTCATTGTTTTTATCGAATCAGCATTGTAGATCTACTATTTAATCTATTAAAAGATTAAAATGCTTTCCAATTTAACCTTCTGAGTGGCTGTTTAGACATATCTGTAAACTCTAGTACAGGCATAATTCGAAAATATTAAACTTACCACACCCACTGAGAAGTAATTGTTGATGATATTGTAGGGCACTGTGCAATCTTTTTCCGGCTGCACTTTAATCTGTTTCGGCAGCGATATGACAGTCTGACTTTTCGCTGCAGCGCTGCTGCTTCCGGACGAAGTCAATGCTGATGGGGTTGTGGGTTCGGCATCTGCTGCTAATGTTTCCGGTGCTGTTGCGGTGGCTGGGGGAGAATGCGCCGGAGAAGATTTGGACGATGCCAAAAAGGTCGGTAATGTTGGCGATGTCGGTGACAATGGCGTGTTTGGCATTGTCGAGCTGTCAGCGGCAACAGTCGATAATTCTGTTGTCGAAGCGCTGTGCGCTTCCTCGTTGCTAATGTGACTAATGGGCATGGTGGGGGCAGTGGTGTCAGCGGAGAGAACGGTGGTGGTCGCATTCATCGATGTTGTGCCGAGTGCAGTATTTGCTATTTCTGTTTCTGTTGGTGTTGGTGTTGATATGCTTATCGCGCTAGGAGGTGTTTGCAATTGTTCTGCCGTTGCGGTTGTTTCCGTTTCGATTTTCTGCTCAGCTACTGTATTATTTGGAATGTCTGCTGACGCCGTCGTCGCCACCAACACAGGCGCGTGTATTGCATGATGTTCTTCAAAGAGATTCGTCGTACCACTATTGTCAGCGTTGTCATTGTTGTCATTTTTGCTGTTGCTACTGTTGTTGTTGTTGTTGTTGTTACTGCTGTCATCATCAATTGCATCGCCATCGACGCTTTCAGCCATTTCCGGCTTTTGCGGTGTGCCAGGTGATTGCAAGTCTTCTGATTGCGTTCGTTCACGCTTCTCCCTTTGGCGCTCCTGTTCCTCGTGCTCCTGCCGCTGCTGTTGCTTTTGTTGTCGAATAATTGTGCTGGTGCTGCTGCAACTGCTGCTACTATTGCTGAGGGTGGTCAGAGTACGCTTTGTTTCGAATGTGGACATTGATATGCTTTTGGTTGCGCGGCCCACACCACAGTTGCCGCCTCCACCTCCACCTCCACCTGCACCACCACCACCGACACTCGTACCACGCATGCCGGTGCCACCACCACCACCAACCGCATCGTTGGCATATTCGGTCGCTGTGGTAATCGACGAACTCATCGATGATGTCGATGCCGTTGTGGTCATGTGATCCTGTTTGCCGCCGCTGTTCCTGCTGCCGCCGCCATACATGTTCGTGCAAACGCTGGTGCTGCGGTGGAACTCCTCGAATTTCTCGAAAAGCGCCTTCTCGACCACAACACTCTGCGAGAGCTCAATCACTTTCTGCATATTCGAGTGGAGCGTGACCTGTGTGTGTATATGTAGAGAGGAGTGAGATTTTGATTATATGTAAACGAGAAAGTGTTGTTGTTGCCTCATGAAGTGGTAGTCAAAAACAAATCTTAGCAATGTATACGAATTGTGCATAAATGAACTGCAGTCACGTGCAGGTGTTGTTAAGCAATAATAAAGAAATTCAAATAAAGCGATATTTGAAAGGCCACAAATTTATACAAAATGCATATGATTGGATTATGGAGTGCTCGATTGGATTAGGTTGCTGCTTTTAAGTTGCGGTTGAGGTTAGGATTTCCTAAAAAATATGGTATGAGGAATTATTAGGGTCAGCTACTCGTACTCGGAAATATATTTCGAAATGTTAATATGAATTTATGTGGCTTCTTTAATGCTTTAGCCTAATAATTAATAATTTTTCATCGGAAGATTTGATTAATTCTAGAAGGCCTAAGGAGTTATTTTAAAAAAATATTAAACTTTTCCCGTTTATTTATCTTATATCTGGCATTATTTAATGTTTTTTTATGTCAAACGGTCGTACGGTGCGTATGAGTAACACAAGTTAAAATATATCTGATTTTGTTTAATATTATATTTTATGGAAAATAATTTTGTAAGTAATATTTTAAGAGTAAACATATTACAATCTCTCCTAATTAAACGCCGGAAGATACTACAACAATAACAATATTTTTTGGCGTCTAATCGCAAATTGCGGTTTAAAGACTGATGAGTCTTGTAAGCAAATGAAATATATGTAGATGATGTCGATTTATATTTGAAACACTACTGGTATATTTCCCTAAACAAATTATTTTCAAATTACTTGAAAAAAAAATTTTTCGTTATTATTTAAAAAAAAAAAATAAATGTTTTTTGGTAAATTAAATTTAAATTATTTAAAAAAAAAAATAAATGTTTTTTGGTAAATTAATTAATTGTATTTATTTTCAATAGATTTTGCGGTTTTATTTGGGATTTTGATTAATTTTTTTTTTTTAATTTTTTCATTTTTTTTAAACTATGGCGTATAAGTAACCGAAAACTAACTATTTGACATGGCGTATGAGTAACATGAGTAATTGATTGATCTCTGTGGAATCCACTTACAACTGTACTTTAAAATATTCAATTAGTTTGAAATTCTGTCAATTATATATTTTAATATTATTACTTTCACAAATCATTAATACTTTTCGTACCACGGCGTATGAGTAACATACATTTTAGTAGCCTCATTGGCACTCATTTATAATAGTTTCTATTTTAAATGCATATTTATACTTTAATTTCGAATTTCTATCAATTTTATTTAATAAATTTTATTTTTTCCAAACATTATCTACTATTGTTTTGTACCACGGCGTATGAGTAACATCAATTAGGTAGTCCCACATGGCGTATGAGTGACATGCAAGTGAGTAAACTCACTAACATTGATACTCTGCCGATTAAGTAAATCGCAATTTATCCTTTTCTATGCGAAATTGCAAAAAGATTAGCTCAATGCAATCGCTTATAATTGCTTTGAGTTCGCAATCCATTTTAATCTATTTCCAGTTGCTTCATCTACTGGCAAAGGTCTGCGTCAACTGAGTGTATAACATGAGTATGCGAGCAAATTGACTTAAATTTGCCAGAAGTTAGCTTTATGCACTAAAAAGCAGACAATAAAAAATATACAAAAAAAGGAAGGATATCACAGTGGATATAAGGAGAGCCAACGAATTGTGCCATAGAATTGAATTTCATTTTTTTCCGAATACTTTTTTGTAAAGCTTTTGCGTTTTGCGTTACAAAAACTTTTTGGCCAAAGTGCTGGTTGGTTGTAGTAGAGTTGAAAGGGTTAATCGTACAAACAATATTTGTAATAGCATTTAAAGCGAACTTTTGAGGGGTGTAAAACGATTACGAAAGGTGTGCGTACAAAGTGCTCGAGGTAGTCGATGAAGAAGAGTGGGAGAAAGAGCAAGCAATTGAAAGCAGAGCTTATAGTTGACGCGTGCAATTGCTCGGTTGTTGCTGCTGCGATCAAATGGCTTTCGTACTAATTGGATTTTGGCAAGTGCCAAGCAATCACTTCAGCTAAACTCGAAGGATGCCAATGCCGCCGCCACAGTGAAAGTGTACACTAAAAAGTCGATTGAGTCAAAGATGATTTCAATTAAAATGTCAGTAGGACATTGCAAAGTGCGAACGAAGTGAGTGAAAAAAGTGTATAAAGTTTAAAGTGTTGCAAAAAATATTTCGAAAGTGATAGCTTGTGTGGCAGACATGGCGTATGAGTGATGTTTTCAAATGCAGATGAGTGTTGAATGGGATTTATGATATTGCTGGCTAAGAGCTTGGAAAAAAATAGCTGTATTTATTCTCCATTTCTCACCACTCACCTTTGGTCGCAGTATTTCCGCTACAGGCGCCGCATTTGTCACTTCAATACTCCAACGATCCAACATTACAATGGATGAACGTTTAATTTTGTCCATTAACTTGGGTATGTTTTCACCCTCATAGCCGCCACCCCAGCGCAAGCAGCGCGCCAAATCGTTGCCGGTGCCCAGTGGTATGACGCCAATGGCTGGTTGCGTGGCAAGTTCAATGGAATCTGAATAAGAGTGGAGTAGAAGTGAAGAATGAAAATGGAGTAACTTTTTGCTTTTGCTTTTTTATGAGCAAAAATTCATTTAGTATGATTAATAGATGTCTTAATGGTTGGCTCATTGGTCTACTAGAAGTAGAAACTTTCTCTAATCTTTGTACACTTAATTCTCTTCTGCTCACCCATCGCTTCGAGTACCCAACCAACAGTGCCATCACCGCCACAACAGATCACTTTGAAGTTCGGCATGTCTTTGAATAGCGTCAAACCTGAAGAAAGATACAAAGAGAGAGAGAGAGAGTGTACAAAAGAGAGTTACTTAAATATTTAAAACTTCACTAAGAAAACTCTCAGCTGCTTACCTTCTTTTGGTCCACCTTTCGAGAGATCATACACCTGCCTCGGATTGAGCATATACTGAAATTTTCGCAATATACGATCACCTTGACGACCGCCGCTCTTCGGATTCACAAATACCAGCAACGGACAGCTGCTCTCATTCGGCGGTGTAATTTGAAAATGCGTGGCCTGATGATTGATTTGCGATTTCTTATATTAGCAATAATTCATTTTAACAAATATATATGTATGTTTATAGATAATGCAGGTAATTTTTCAAAGCAGAAATATTTTAAAAAATTTGCATATAATTGAGGTCGAACACATGATAACACATTTGAGTTGATTGATTTGGTAGATGATGGTATGCCAATTGGTGTGGTTTTATAAGCGTGATGAGTACACAGACACGGTGGCGTATGAGTAATTTTTTTTGAAATTTGTGGTTGCCAATTATATATTTTTGCGGTGGTATGTGATTAAATTTAAATTTGCGTAGGAGAGGTATGGAAGAGACAGAACAATGTGTATGAATTAATTTTAATAAAATTTTAAATTGGTGTGGTTTGGGTGGATACATAAAAAATACAAAAAAAAAATTAAATTGAATTAAGTTGAATTAAATTAAATTAAATTAAAATAAATTAAATTGAATTAAATTAAATAATTAAATTAAATTAAATTAAATTAAATTAAATTAAATTAAATTAAATTAAATTAAATTAAATTAACTTAAATTAAATTAAATTAAATTAAATTAAATTAAATTAAATTAAATTAAATTAAATTAAATTAAATTAATATTATAAATTAAATTAAATTAAATTAAATTAACTTAACTTAAGTGAAAATAAATGAAATCGAAACAAATCAAATTTAAATTAAATAATTTTTGCTTAACTTAACATAACTTAACTTAACTTAAATCGAAATTAATTAAATTATTTAAGAGTAAATTATATCAATGAATTTAACTCAACTTCAATTATCGTAAATTGAATAAAAAATTTCATTTAACCTTATCCCAAAATACAAAAATAACAAAGGACGCTCTTAAGCATACAATAAACAAATAAGTAAATAAAAAATACTTCGCATAATTAACTCACTTTATTCGCTTGATTTACCGAACGCTGGCGATCCAAGACCGCCGGACAGATGGCCGTTGGCGGTATAATTAAATCCGCATATTCACCCAGAGTACATTCTTTTTTCACCGACGAGGCGCAGCGATTATGAAGCTAAAAATAAATAGATTATATAACAGCAAATTAGATTATTTCAAGCAACAGCAAGTAGAGAGGGCGAGTAAGTAAAACGAAAATTAAATGCGTAAAATATGAAATTGAAAAACAAGTGACTTGAGAAAGAAAACTTTTTGAAGAATTTAAGTCGAGCAGAGCACATTGCACATACTACGGCGACATGTTTCTAACGACATTTTCAAATTAGCATAAGTGTCCACGCAGCTGTCGAAATGTGACACATTCGCTTACACAGCGCACGAGCCAGCTAAAAGGCGACATCTTTTTGTTTTTTGTTTTTTCTGCGCGCTCTTCTTTTGTGGCTTCGTTGCGCTTTTGGCGTTAAATATTGAACACGCGTCGTCTGCAACGTGTTCTTCTACAAACTTACCCACACTCACACACATAACGGTATTTATCTGTTAGTTAACAACTACATAAGAATAACAACAACATTGTTTGAGTAAGAGTGAGAGTAAGAGATGGTCACGTAAGAGCAGAAGCAGCAGCATAATTTAGTTGTAGGTGGTGCGTGGAGTTTTTGAATGCGAAAACAGCCTTGTTTTGTTATCATTTATTTCTTTCTTCTGCTTCTGGCATATGAAAACTAATTTAAATTACACGCAGCCTATTGCTTTTATATTGGGTTCACAATTTTCGGCTAATTAATTGGATTAGTATCTCGTTAGTGTAAAATGTTCAACTGCTGTACGCAGCCTGTCTGCGGTAATTGTGTTTAAATTACAATAACTGTCTGGAATATGCGCCTGCTCGAAGGTATGGAAACATATTTTAGTGCTGTGCAGTTAAGCATATTTGAAATTCAAATCGAAACTGCTTGGTAGTGAAATTATGTTCAGTTACACCAAGTTTCTGTGTAGATTTTCAATGTTTTTTCATCTTTAATAATTATGATTATGACAATATTAATATTATTAATAAGTTTTCAGAGTCGCCTACCGAATCTCTGGATTCTTCTTCTATTTACATTTTGGGTGCCTCATCATTTGTGTTCGTTCAACCGCTAAAGAAACTATTAGATGAGTAACAGCATGCGACTTCCGTCAGTTAAGAACATAAACTTCTACTTCGATAGGTGATATTCAGACCAGAATCAAGAGTTTAGGCTGTTTTTGCAATTTTTTGGTTAAATTTCTAAACTTTTCCAAATAATTTCTATGTTATGATTTTTCTTTAGTTGCAGGCCTCAGTTTCAGCGTTTTATGTTCAGTAAGATTTCATTAAGTGGCCTGAGGACAAGAAAAAATCGTACCTACTTACTAAACTTACCCTATTCTAGCTTTACATACCCTAAACTAACATTTTCTATTATATTCGAACATAACTCGCTCAAATCTAACCTATTTTAATTTACCATGATCTGTACTAATATATCTTAAACTATCCTAATTTCACTTAACCTTCACTAACCTCAACTAACCTAAGCCAATTAAATCTTCTCGAATCTAAACTATACTAATATATAATATTATATTCTAATCTAACTAACATACCCAAAACTAATCTATTATAATTTAACCTATAATCTATCCTAACCAATCTTACTCTTACTTTAACTTCACTAACCTAACATATACGAATCTAACTTAACCTTAACTAACCTAATACTAATATAACCTAGACCAATATAAACTTCATAAACCTGATCTATTCTAATCTAACCATAGCTTAATTAACCTTACCTGGTCTTATTCGACACTTTGTTTCATAAATCTTCAAGCACGTTGGGTATTAACTCTACATACCTTCAAAAACCCTCAAGAGACTGATACAGATTCTGCTGAGAAGAGGAATAATTGATCCAACGGAGAATAGTTTAAAGAGTCCCTAAATCTGTACTTTGTTTCTAGGAAGAGCAGATGTGGGATGGTCTTCGTAGGATTGTTGTGGACCTAACATATAAACTAAACGCTCAAAGGATTATTCTCGAAAATATATAATATTTTTTAATCTATACTACTATGATAAAGAGAATCTTTCATCTGTATGTTGTTGTTGTATGTATGTTTGTAATGAATAAACTCAAAAACTACTGTGCCGATTTTAAAAATCTTTCACCATTGGAATGCTACATTCACCCCAAGTAACATAAGCTATATTTATTGCTAGCATCTCAACTTTCTTGAAATAGTTCGCAGGTGAGGATATCAAAAACACTCCGTGATGGAGAATCTTAATCTGAAACTGAAGAACGTCTTGCAAATCAATCTCTTCGCATCGCAATCGCGTTTGTATTAACCCGGAGCGGTCTGCTAGTTTTCAATTTACAGCGACTAATTTTTTCCGATTTTCGGTGCTCTCCATAAAATATTAAACCGCAATCAATTAAAAAGCAAAGCCACAATCGACGCCACAGACCAATGCACAGCTTGACGTTTCTAAAATTATGGCATTACGTTCCATTATCATTCGCGTGACAAACACTAATACGTAACGTAAACTAACCGAAAACTAAAACAACAAAAAACATTTATAAATTATATATTGCAGTGTTGCAATTTCGCAAATAAACAAATAACAAAAACAACAGCAAACAAATGACAGCACATATAGTAGACAAGTGACAATTGACACGCCGCTAAGGGGGCTTAGAGCGTAAGTAGATGACAGGGGGTGGCAAAATGCAAATTGCAAACTGCACAGCAAGTTAAGTATGTTATTATTTTTGTTGTTGATGTAGTTGCTTGCAACATTGCATGTCAAATTAAAATTGCGAATTGCTGTCAATAAAGTTGAGGGGAGGAACACGGAGACAGACATACACACAAATATTTGTATATATTTAGGAGGGAAAATGCGGTGGTTTCAAGTGCTAAGTGCTGAATATATTGTGAATGGATGCAAATTCCCACTGTAAATGCATATGTAAATGCAATGCAATAAACAAATGCAAACATAAAGGAGAGGTGTTACAAAGAGCGACTAACGAATTCCCCCAACTAAGCCAAGGCAAATGACTTTGATTGGCGGCGTGGGAATGCCGCAAGTGCGTTGCTGTGAACTGAGCGCAATCTAAGCGCACCTCAAGTACTGTTATATGCCGCACAGCAAAGCGAAGACACTGTCATTGAGTGGATTTTGCCTGCCAAAGCTGAGATGCACGTTTGTGGCGAGAGGGTGCGAGTGCACGCATCCGCAAATGCAATGCACGTGACAGGTGCTGCGGAACTGCTGCTGTTGAGTTGACAGCTGCGTAGCGGGTATGCGTAAAAATTATATGAAAAGACATAGCACGCTGGCATTTTCATTTAAATGGAAAATTCTTACGAAAATTTTGCATTTTATTTCAAGTTGAAATTGCAGGAAGTTGGAGGAGGGAGGTATAAATAAACCAAGATTTCAAAGTGCGTGGGAAATGAAATAAAATGCTGAAATTTTGTTGAGCGACTCCAAATTGTCACTATATACATACATGATTAAATGTTGGCGTGTTTAAAAATATATTTGGATTTTTGGGATATTTTTTGGAGATTTTGAAAAAATATACATTTTGTGAAAAAAAAATCGCTATTATTCTATAATATAGTTGTCAATTAGGAGTGTATTACATTATAGCGACGAGTTTCCCACTTTTAAATATCTTCTATGTAGAATGATTTATTGTCATTTGCTTTAAAATACGTCTAAGATTCATTGTCTATACGTTCTCTAAATTATTTATATTTATTTTCTAAATTTATTTATAACATAAATTTTCTTGAGCTTTGAGTACAGGCAAATAGCACTTAAGCCAACTCGGATAATACGTGAGTCTTAGATTTCGCCATCGATCTGTGATGTGTATCCTCTGATTATGCGCTCATTTGGCATCCATTTTGAAGAGAGTTTTCTCTTACCTTAATATTCATTAGCAATATGTGAAGGGAATATTTTAAGAACTAAGAGTGTGAGTGGAGCTGCAACCCTATTTCTCATTATACACAAGTGCAAGCTTTTGAAAAAATTTAAGATTCATTTTCACGTTGTGTGATAAATTTCCAAATTATTATTAGTTTTTAAATTACTATTTCGCGTTTTAAGACAACTCTTATCTAGAAAACGACTAAGGATGGCAACCACGTTTTACTTTATACCTAAAATAGAATCTTCTTAAATATTTAAAGTTTCTTGTCTACATTCCTTTCATTTACCTGATGTTTTTTCTGTTTTTTTTTTTTCAAATAATAATTATTTAAAGCAAGATGGCAAGGCTGTGAAATTCAAATTATACAATAAAACTCGCTGAAGTATATCTTTTTATCTACCAGAACCACACATATTAACTAAATTCATATGATGTTCAGATTTCTTCAGCCGAAAATTTTTACAGACCAAAATCATAACTGTAGTTTCATAGAAATACAATGTTTTTCTCTTGTTGTTGTTGTTTTTCAGTTTATAGGCTGCTTTATTGTAGTTGTTCCTGGCACCACTTCTGGTTTGTTGAGTGCTAAATTATCTTACTATTAAATGCCTTAATGCGCAAATTGCAATATTTCAAACATTTTGTCTTAATTAGCTACACAAAACACTACGGAGTAAGCACTGATTTCGATACAAGCTCGTAAATGGCATACTTAATGATGGTAATTAACCTTTGTAGGCGAATAATGCTTATGTGCTGTTCACACATTTTGTATTCAAAATCAAATTTCAGACAGTGTCAGAGGCTGTGTTTAGTTGGGAAGGGGTTTGTAAGAATTTTCGGGTTTTTTGTTTATACACGAATATTTTATATGATATAATTGCGGAAAATTTCTTATAAAAAATTACAAATGAAAAATATGGACTGACTGGACTGACTTCTACGACTTGGTTTCTAAAATTTATTTAGGCTCAACTTACACCAGATTTGTCAAAACTTTGATGTCTTTTCTTGATGATACGATAAGATCACATAGCTTCATATGCAACAAACCACAACAAACAAGACAAGACAAAAACGCATTCTCGCTTGGTGTAGGTTAGAGCAAAATACGTTTTTGTGTCTTATTAGTCAAAGACGTTTTTGACTAATCCGGTGTGGGTTGTGCCTTAGATCTCTAAAATTTTTTGAAAGCATAAGAACTCAGATATTTCTGATTTTTATTTCATTATTTTTTGTTGAATAAAGTTCATTAACAATAAGCTTATAAGTTTATTTAAAACGACTAGTGTACCCCACTGTCTACTGCTAAGTCTTCCACTACGGAAGATTATTGTGAACTAATCTATGTGTAGGTGCAACATTTCCTGCTGAGCCGTTAAAACACCGTTATCAAAGCATATGCACATCTACTATTGATAATCCTTTCTGAGAAAGGCATGCTAAAAGCCTTACTGATGCTATTTACAGCACTACAAATATACTCACATACTTGAATTACAGATTCAAATACATATCTCTATGGAAAAGCTAGGATTTCTGTGTATGTGTGACATCTGTGTGAAACTGCCAATGTATGTGTGCTTCCTAGTCTAATTTAAGGCTTAACACCCAACACCGAGAGGATATATGTTCGACTAAATATTGCAATATATATTTCCTAACGTATAAAGGAACACACCTAAGAAGTGTCAGGCTCATCAGGCTCTGCTGGCAAAGGAAATACTAAGCCAATTTTCCTTCCTCGCTTTCTCCTCCCACCCACATTATTACACATGCATTTCAAATTGACTGATATCAGCTAGAAGAACAACAACATACACGTATGTACTTACCATCATGTGACACCAGCGACACGTCAACCCGGTGATGCCGTGATATGCCTTAATGCGTTTGCGACACTTGGAACAGCGGCCATAGCAATTGCCATCGACCCAGTGATGCAACATGTCGCCACCGCCTTTGGCTTTCTTTGTTTTAACGTAGGTGGTGATGCAGGACGGTGGAGCGCGTTGCACGCAACGTTCGTGCACGGTGTATTTGCATACTGTTGTTGTGGCAGCAATATGGTAGAGTTGTTGTTGGTGTTCATCATAATCAGCAGTTGTCAACAGCGTTGACATCATCAGCAGCAGCAGCAGCGTGTTGTGCGTTTACAACAATTACGCATTGTTATTGTTGTTGTTGTTGTTATTATTATGTGTACCGTTATATATTGAAAGCGTATTGTGTGACCAGTGTGCGTTAAAAATTTGCATTTTGCGTTGTGTCCAGCCGTTGCGTAGAAGAGTGGCGAAGAGAAGAGAAGAGAAAAATAGCTTGAATAAACACATGTCAAAAACATTTGTTAATTGCAAATTCGTGTCAACTCGCAAAGTTTAACATACCCACTTGGGTATTTGCGTGTTTGCAGCGATCAGTTAATGTTAATATATGTGTGTGTGTCCTTATGTGACGATTACATGCGTTTACATAAGTTCATTCAATTGACTTTAATGGCTAATTTATGCAAATTCACGCAATAGAATTTTATTGGTTGGAAATTTTCGCATTTCGCACAGTTATTTTCTGTTTTTATAATGTGTGATATTTAATTTTGTTCATGTTATCGTTTTTAGATTTTTTATGTTTTAAAAATTTAATGAATTCGAAATAGAATTATTATTATTATTTCTGGATACCCTCGAGAATCTCGATATTTCGGAATTTTTACATACAAAGTTGGTTCTGATTTAATTTTTTAAAAAATTTTATTTGAATTGCTTAGAAAATTTTTTAAAAATAATAAAATTTGGATGAAATCGTCAATCTCGAGATTTCGTGATTTGTCTATAACAATTTTGGGATCCCAAAAATTTCCATTAACTATTTTTACATATTTTTGTTGATTTAAAACATATACTGAAGTCGCTTGACCACCAGAATCGTCGTATGTGCGTGAATTGGGCTAAGCAACAGCTTGAAAATGATCCGAATTTTCATCAAAAAATCATCTTCAGCGGCTGAATGGCTTCGTCATAGTAAAATATGCGTTATTGGTCAGGCAGCAATCCACAGTACTTCATGAGTTACCATTGCAGCACCAAAAAATTACGGTTTGGGCGGTTTAAGGGCCGGCGAGGACATTGGGCCGTAATTCTAGGCCACCATTCGTAATTCCGTGATGATCAATGCCGGCACGTTACTGTGAATGGGAATCACTACCGCTCAATGAGGGACAATATGTGGTTCAAACAGGACGGCGCCACAAGGCACACAGCGAATGCCACAATCAATTTATTGAGAACCAAGTTTGATGTTATCTCACGAAAGACTATTTCCTCTGGGGCTACGTCAAGGTCTACACCAACAAAGCCAGCGACGATGGAACTTGAAAACCGTCAAAAATAGGCTTCAGCGTATGGATTTCTGCAAGTGTGCCCGTGGTGGCCATGAAAAAGAAATCGAGTTCCATACATAATGGCATCGAATGTACTTTCACAAGATAAATAATTTCATTGACACACCGTTTTTATTTTGTAGCGGTCTTATCGAAACCCCTTTATTTTCAGATAATGACAAAACTTTAGTGACTTTTGTGAATCGGTTTAGCCATGTCCGTCTGTCTGTCCGTCCGTCTGTCTGTCCGTCCGTCTGTCTGTCTGTATATATACGAACTAGTCCTTTAGATTTTAAGATATCGTTTAGAAATTTTGCAGATATTATTTTTTCTTCAAGAAGCTGATCATTTGTCGGAACTGCAGATATCGGACCACTTTATCATATAGCTGTCATACAAACTGAACGATCGGAATCAATGGTTTGTATGGAAAACTTCCGCATTTTACTACATACCTTCACGAAATTTGGTGTGAGTTTATTGCTCATTTTAATCTCCGAAAAAATTGTTCAGATCGGTTCACTTTAGCATATAGCTGCCATACAAACCGAACGATCGGAATCAAGGGCTTGTATGGAAAATTTTCGCATTTGACGTGGTATCTTCACGAAATTTGACATGGATTACTGCTTAAGGTAATAATATAATCTCTGAAAAAATTGTTCAGATCGGTTCACTATAGCATATAGCTGCCATACAAACTGAAAGTTCGGAATCAAGGGCTTGTATGGAGAACTTCCGCATTTTACTACATATCTTCACGAAATTTGGTGTGAGTTTATTGCTCATAGAAATAATTTAATCTCCGAAAAAATTGTTCAGATCGGTTCACTATAGCATATATCTGCCGAACCGAACGATCGGAATCAATGTCTTGTATGGGAAATTTTCGCATTTTACTACAAATCTTCACGAAATTTGGTGTGAGTTATTGTTCATAGAAATAATTTGATATCCGAAAAAATTGTTCAGATCGGTTCACTATAGCATAAAGCTGCCATACAACCTTAATGTTTCTAGCAAATAATCCGGCTAAAAAAAATTAGTAAAATTTGTTCTTTTTTTTACTTACTTTTTCATATGTCTATAAATTTGCTTAAACACATAGTTACTAAAAGAAATGTGAAGGGTATATTATCTTCGGTACAGCCGAAGTTAACGTTTGTTATTGTCTGTATTAAGTTTGTCATTTACACTGAAATCCTCATATCTGATATATGGGGCCCTGAAAAATTATAATCTGACATCGAACACTTTTAGGAGCGGAGAGCAACAGCTTGAAGGCACTATTCGGGTAAAGTTTTGTTCTGATATCTCTATTGGTAAAATTGAGTTATAAGGGGAGTCGGTGTGGTCATGAAACGATTTCGCCCAGTTTTAAACAAAATATTGGTTGCCTTTGGTCGAGGATTTACAGAGATATGTGAGTTTGCCTAAAAGTGGGCGTGGTTTTTAGATAATTTCGTGTATTTTCTCACCTTATGCTAGAGGAAATTGTTTCCACGGAGAAGTATCTTAAGCATTTAGTGAGATATGTACATTAATATTTATAAAGGGTGAGACCATGCCTACTTTTAAGAAAAATGTGAACACAAACTTGTCAACCTTGCCAAATTTATCAACATAGACTTTATAATAATATTACTTGGCAAAACAGTAGAAATTGTCTGCATAAATTTCTGAACTGGAAATCAAAATGAAGATAATTACATTACAGTTAAATTACATTTAGATTACATTCAGCTTTAATTATATGTATTTACCGGCAAATAGTGGAAAGGAAATAAATTGTATATAAATAAACCAAACCCATTTTGTTTACGCAAATTCACTGCAATGTAAAATTCATTAGGCCAAATTTGAGTTATTTGCCTTCGCTTTGCCTAGTTATGTATGTAAATGCGCATATAGTGATTTCTTGAAGCAATTTATGTGCCGAATGATTTCCGGCAAATGTGCAATGCACTCGTCTGTGCAAACAAATATGCGCCAGCAAACGCATGAACGCACACAAACAAACACACACGCCCACGCGTTGAGTTGCTTGGAAAATGTAAATTTAAATAAACACCCTTACTGCGCTGTTGTTTCCCGTTACCAATCCCACCCAGTTGCAATTTAACTTTTCACTTACAGAGTTATTTGAATTTCCGGCGTTTAAAATGAACTTCATCACGAACCGGAAATGCACTAAGGCACGATGCAAGTGCAACGCTCACCAGAACACACAAATACACATACACAAAATTTAATATATATATATATATATATATATATACATATACATATGTGTCGAAGTGGCTGTACTTACACACACAGCAGAGACCCTTTTTGCCCAAACCGACCAACATATTCAGGCAGAGATTACAATATGCCGGTTTGCTGAAATGTTTTAAGCGCCACACATGAATGCCATCCTCCTTCAGTGCCGTATTGTCAACGCCTGCAATGAGAGTATAAAATTGAAAAATATTTATTTTTAGAATATTGAAAATGGTGAAAGTTAGTCACACATACAGCTAAACTAGTGAGAATACATAAATAAAATATGTAAGCGCGCAAAACAAGCGAGTGTAACCCAATTAATGCAAACGTATGAGTTCACTTCCGGCGGATATTTAAATTTTATTTAATTGCTGTGCAAAATTTCAATTAAGTTTGAGTCGTAAAAGGACTTTACAAACCCTAGATGTCGCTCTGTGGCACGAATAATTAAGTTACAATGCTGATATTAACAATTTTTTGATGGAATACTGAAATTACTAATTTCTTTTAACTAACTAATTAATAGCCTTTAAGTAACTCCCTAATAGCTTTTTCACACAACCTAATTAATTGATCAATTAAAATTTTGATTGAGAAACCAATTTTTGCCGTTCACACTGGCGGTTACTCGATTTCCGAACAGCTGCTATACATTTTTGTTTTATCTTTTCATAAAAAGTTGGTTAGTTTCATCAGCTGATGATTGCTATTTTTAGCAACGACATCTGCCGTCGTGTAGTGTGAACAAAAACTCGCAGACAAAGAACGTATATATAATTGTAAATACGGTCTTTGTCGCAGAGTTGCATTTCATTTTCAAGTCGATTAAAAGTCAATCAATGTAGAATTTTATTTTGTTTGGTAAATCCATCTTAATCAGCGTTTTAATCGAGCAGAGGCCGGTTAATTGCTCAATTAGCTCCTGTGTGAAAAGGAAAAACAAATTCGACACATCGCAGTTGTAGAGCCGATATTTAAGAGTTTTATTACCCTTCAATAATTTGTTCATCTTTTTCAGAGTCAAATGATATTCTTCATATATTATTTCTATAATAAATAGAAGTCACCCACGCTTCTTGCAACGTCTACATTTGAATGCAAATATTGTCGCAATCAACAGCGCTGTCATAAAAGCAATAAATGCAAAATTGCGCTGTGTTTTGTATAGCGGAGGCAGAGTGTATTCATATGTGTTGCTAAGTTCTATAAGAAATAAACAGATTCCCCGAAGACGATGAGCTTGCAATATGAATTACAATTTTCAACGATGTTTGTTGGCAACACAATGGTTTGTGAGGCAACGGAAATATACCAAGCATCGCATTAATTACGTGTTGATTATACAAAATTTCAGCGGGAAAACTTTTATATTTTCCTTAAAAAATGTAGATGGGATTAGAATGATATTCAAACAAATTATTATTTGATTTCTGAAGTTATAGCTATTGTTAGGCTTGTTTTAAAAAAACATCGACATTATTTCCTCGATTTAAACAGTTTGCTTAATTTTCCTGCCCTCTTTACATAAATATATGACGGCTAAAACTCACTTCAATTAAATTCCACTGTTAATTATCAATGAAATTAAAACTATTTTCCATAGAAAACATTCAAGTAATACATTTTAATTGAATTTGATCGCTAAGTTAATAACTTACTCGGATAAATTTTGGTATTTACTTCGTCTAGATAATTAAATAATTTGAAAATATTATCAGAGGTATTTTTACTAGATTTTATTATTTTTGAAATATGAAACTATTGTATCCAATTACGAAGAAATGGGCCAGAAATCGCATTTTGCTCAAATAATTCGATCACAGCGCCATCTGTGGTGTCAGTTAGGTAATATAAGTGCACTACAATTTCAAAGCAAATATGGAGAACAATTTAGCATGAGGTTTCAGGTTGGCGGAAATTCTAATTTCATTTTTCGTGAAAAGATAATTGTAGCTACAGACTAAAGAGTGAAACATTACTTAGGAAGAATTAAGAAATTATTTATGGAGTTGTTTGAGCAAAAAAATCTAAAATTGAATAAAAAGTCTTCTCGACGATGGATATCAGTTAGTCTATACTAAATATTCCCAAAATTAAATTTTTAATTACAGAATTAAAATGTATTGGCAACTCTATTTATTTCATACTATTAAAAATATATATCAGTTGATCCAACAATTTCTTTAAAGTTTCACCTTCTACTTTAAATTTCCCCGAATTTAAATCTTTAAACCGACATCACCATAGTTACTTGTAATTACGTAGAGTCTCATTAGAAAATCTAGTTGATCAAAAGTTTAAATAAGCAAAATAGTCAGCAAATCAACGCACACAATTGCCGTTACACAAAGCAAAGAAACTTTACTACAACTTAATTGTCACTGTCTCAAGTTTTGCTTTAAGCAAGTTAAGTAGTCATTTTACTTGAAGCAGTTGCCGGCACTTTTGTCTTACGTTAAAGAAGTAGTACCCTTTATACATATATACTCTCTTAGGCATAGAAGACAATACTTACCCAAGAGCACGAGCAGTGGAATGGTCGTCAGGCCGCCACGTTGCCACTCTTCCAGTGAAACAGTGCCATCGGCATCATAGTCAATTTCCACCATCATATCTTGTAGAATCTGTGAGGTGGAAGGCAAGAAAGAAAGAAACACGAAAACAAAAAAAATATTAAGAAAGGTAATATAAGAGTAGAAAGCATATATACTATATGTGTGTGAAATGTGTGGGTGATAACACTTTATATGTAAATAAGTGCATACGTGTGTGTGTATTTCACTTATATTACAGCAGCTGAAGTAGGCATACAGGGCGTATGAGTAACCTCGAGCCAAATGTATACCCAAGTAGTTAAGCGATGCATGGAGAGTAGACTGAGAAGCAATTTAAGCGACTACATATGCACAAATATATATGTACAATTTGAGTGTTGACTGCTTTGGGCATGGTATAAGCCAGAAAAAAATAAACTTATTTTTCTTCTTCATCTCCATTGTTGTTATTTTAGCGTGCTTTTGTTGCCAAGCCTAGAAAGAGTTAATAGCCTGGTTGCTGCCTGCCACAGGGTTAACGCGCTTTGCTAGCGCAAATATATATTAAGAATTTCCATTGAAATTTAATTCCGTATACAAAGCCCGTACGCGGACAGGCAATTGCGGTGTAGCGTGTAAAGGACCGGTAAAGGCACTCGGCGGTTGGCGGTTGGCGGGTGGTACTGTGGCAGTTGAAGAGTTGATGAAAAATAGCAAAGCGGCAGCTAAGTAACTGTGAAGAAATGCGATTGTGTGTGCGCACAGTTGAACAGCTGGAAATGTAATTTTCAGCTCTATTGCGGCGCAATAAACAATACAAAAAAAAAATTGTGAAATTGTTGAATAAAAAACAACGCAATGATAAAAAAATGCTTTGATGTGCGGGCATGTTGAGTTGAGTTGCGGAAACTACATAATTTCTTGTTTTGCTATTTGTTTTATTATATTTCATTGCTTTCTGCGAAATTTGTTGTGGCAGGCATTGTGCGGCTTTTGTCTTGCAAATGGAAGGTATTTTTGTGTGATAAAGTAGGTTTTGAGTAGTTTATATATTTACACATGGATGTGGGAAGTGGATTAAGTAAAAAAACAACTAAGCAGGTTAAGTTCGGATATTTAAGGTAACACACAATTCGTCCTGTATATTCCAGAAAAACGAAAATCATTATACATAGTATATGGAAACTGGGGTGATTTATGGACCGATTTCAACTATTTTTACCAACAAGTTACATTTTTTCTAAGATTTGTATTTCACATACATATGCAGTATAAAGTCCACCGGAAAAAATAAAAAAAAAATTAGTCGGAAGTATTGACCTGATTTGACCCATTTTTGGAATAGAAGCATGTTAAAACGAAAATATTCCCTCTAAATTTCTATAGAATATCTGAGAAATTTATAATATTTTCGGTCGGTAAAAAATAATCAAAAGCATTGAGGTCCTCATATTCAGTATATTTGGCCTTGAAAAGTTACTGTCCGATTGGTATAGTTTTTAAATAAGCGAAGCCACACGTCTAACGCAGTATTAGAGCAAATGTTTGTTTCAAAATCTTTATTGGTTCAAATTGATCGATTAGTTCCTGATATATGATTTTTGACCCAAAAGTGGACGAAGCTCTGCAACATGTTGTATGTATTTAGTTAAGACATACACCTGAACTTGAACGAAGGAAAAAAAAATAAAATATAAATTATGACAGATAGAGTAAACCTCTATCGAAGTCCTTGTAAATTGTTTCAGCAGAATACAAAAACTAAAAGTAATATTTAATATACCTTATATAGATTGGCAAATATCCGCTTTTTTGTCTTTTGAATTCCGCGGCTCTGTATAAAGCGCTACAGATCTCGTATCTAGCAATACTATACATCTTTGAAAAGTCTTGACATAACCTACAAAACGACGATATGCATGAATAGTTCAACAGTTATAGACGTGTAAACATGGAGTTCACTAATGCCGAAATTCGCGCTATTTTAAAGTTTTCCTTCGTTAAAGGCAAATCCGCTAGAGAAACGTTCCTTGAGGTTAATGGTGTTTTAGGGGATGGTACTCTATCATTTCGAACTGCGGAGGAATGGTTTCGACGATGCAGAGTGGTTGAAAACGACACCATGGATAAGCCAGCTGGCGGAAGACCTTTGAATGGAAAACATCGACTTTGACCGGCATGTGGCATCTCGTGACATCGCACAGGGGATGGGAGTTAATCAAAAAATCATTTTAAACCATCTGCAGAAGGCTGGATACACAAAAAAGCTTGATGTTTGGGTGCTGCATGATTTGACGCAAAAAAACCTACTGGACCGAATCAACGCCTGCGATATGCTACTGAAACGGAACGAACTCGACCCATTTTTGAAGCGGATGGTGAATGGCGACGAAATATGTATCACATACGACAATATCAAGCGAAAACGGTCGTCGTCGAAGGCCCGTGAATCGTCCCAAACAGTGGCCATGCCGGGATTGACGGTCAGGAAGGTTTTGCTGTCTGTTCGGTGTGATTGGAAGGGAATCATCCACTATGAGCTGCTCCCATATGGCCAGACGCTTAATTCTACCATCTACTGCGAACAACTGGAGCGCTTGAAGCAGGCGCCAGACTACCCACTTCGATGATGACTCGTCAGAAGCTACAGGAGTTCGGCCATAGCGCCAAGTGATTACCACCTGTTCCTGTCCATGGCGAACGCCCTTGATGGTGTAAAGTTGAACTCAATAGAGGCTTGTGAAAAATGGCTGCGTTCTTCGCAAATAAGGAGGGGGGCTTCTACGAGAGGGGTATTATGAAGTTGCCTTAGGGATGGAAACAGATTATCGAACGAAACGGCGCACATTTCAACTATCCGATCACTGTAACCATTTTTAAAAACCATTGAATAAAGAGCAAAAAAGCAGAATATGTATGTCTAAGATTTATATTCCAAGATTTTATATTAGATGATTTTAAGTGTGCCAAGGGTTTCTCTAATTCCTATCGCACTTTAGTTATAATATTTTATCTAAATATTGTAATTAATGTTTTTAACATCTTGTTCTTTTATTGAACAATACAATTATAAAAAATTACTCTGCACTATGCATCACTGTGTCATCAGTCTTAGGCGAAGAAGGCTTGCAAATAGTTAAGGGTTTCAATTTTTATTCTCATACGAGTATCTCTATAATGTCATGTGGTGATATTAAATTTTGAACAAATGTCTTATTTTTGTACGGAAGTTATGTCTGTGTGTACACTCGAACTTTTCGTTGCTGCTTCTTCTTCACATAGTATTATAATTCTACGGCTTTCATAGCAATGTCGGTCGTAAATTTCTCTACATTAATTCGTCATAAACATTGGTGCTGATCATAAACGAAAATCAAATCAATGGGAATCACACAAACTGACATACATGTGATTACATAATCATATAAACCATATAACAAATCATACGTGATGTCAATGTGAGCGATATAAAATGCGAACGAGACATATATGACTTTTGGCAGTCGTAAATTTCGGGGCGGAAACTGTTATACTTGTGAGGGACGGCACAGCTGCATTTAATGTATTGCTGCAAGTATTTTAGTATTTTAAAATATCATTTCACTACTCTTTTTCGGCTATTTCAATGAGTAAGCAAATTATAACGGAAGCACGTGTTTATAACGGTGCTGCTGTGCAGATACACTGAAAGCCTCACTTTCGCCAGCATTGGCAACACTTTCCGCTGTGACAACAAAAAATTGCAAGCACATATATACAAATATATACAAACCGTTACATACTTTTTGGTTTAACAGTCTGGTGTAATTGCCCACGCCCATGCAAACCACAACCTGCGGTCAAACTCAATAAAACTTTTCCAATTATTGCTACTTTTTCCTGCCTGCCTGCCGCCTCAATGCTTACATAAGCATAAAATGCGACGCGTTCATTTACAAAATCCCGACAAAGCGACCCGTAGACAGACACACACACACACACATACAGTTATATATGTATGTATATACATTTTTACAATTTCGCGCTTTTTCCTGCTGATTACTGATTATTTCATCAGTTACTTGCATGTTAATTTACTTTATTTGATTTGCTGAAAACTATTTCTTTCCATTTTTTTATTCACTTGTTTTTGTATTTGTTCATGTGTATGGTATTTGTGCGCGCTTTGACCATACTTCAGCCGATTTTGATATGATAACTGCACAACTTTTTGCGTTGAAATCACCCGCAGGCTACAAAATGTAGTCGCATCAAAGTGAATTAAATAAATTGAAATGTTGTGGAGTGGGGGTGAGAGTGAGCGTGGGAGAATTTAAGCTTTAAGCAAATATGTTTAAAGCGATTTTATAGGTATATATGTACAATATAATATTTGTTGAGTGGTCATTCAAAATGCCGATCTGCTTGTGCATTAAAATAATTTTTTAGAAGTAGCAAATTTTGAGGTTAGGTAAAATTCCCTGACTCGTTAGAATATTGCAGACACTCCATTACCTTAGCGAATGTTCTCTTGCTACTCGCTTAAAGAGAGTGCTGCGCTAGAACTGATGTCGTGCTACTGAGGTTTGAGCAGGCATTTTTAGAAGTATGAGCATATTAACGGGTGATTTTTTTGAGGTTAGGATTTTCATGCATTAGTATTTGCATTAGATCACGTGGGATTTCAGACATGGTGTCAAAGAGAAAGATGCTCAGTATGCTTTGACATTTCATCATGAATAGACTTACTAACGAGCAACGCTTGCAAATCATTGAATTTTATTACCAAAATCAGTGTTCGGTTCGAAATGTGTTTCGCGCTTTACGTCCGATTTATGGTCTACATAATCGACCAAGTGAGCAAACAATTAATGCGATTGTGACCAAGTTTCGCACTCAGTTTACTTTATTGGACATTAAACCAACCACACGAATGCGTACAGTGCGTACAGAAGAGAATATTGCGTCTGTTTCTGAGAGTGTGGCTGAAGACCGTGAAATGTCGATTCGTCGCCGTTCGCAGCAATTGGGTTTGTGTTATTCGACCACATGGAAGATTTTACGCAAAGATCTTGGTGTAAAACCGTATAAAATACAGCTCGTGCAAGAACTGAAGCCGAACGATCTGCCACAACGTCGAATTTTCAGTGAATGGGCCCTAGAAAAGTTGGCAGAAAATCCGCTTTTTTATCGACAAATTTTGTTCAGCGATGAGGCTCATTTCTGGTTGAATGGCTACGTAAATAAGCAAAATTGCCGCATTTGGGGTGAAGAGCAACCAGAAGCCGTTCAAGAACTGCCCATGCATCCCGAAAAATGCACTGTTTGGTGTGGTTTGTACGCTGGTGGAATCATTGGACCGTATTTTTTCAAAGATGCTGTTGGACGCAACGTTACGGTGAATGGCGATCGCTATCGTTCGATGCTAACAAACTTTTTGTTGCCAAAAATGGAAGAACTGAACTTGGTTGACATGTGGTTTCAACAAGATGGCGCTACATGCCACACAGCTCGCCATTTTGAGGGAAAACTTCGGAGAACAATTCATCTCAAGAAATGGACCCGTAAGTTGGCCACCAAGATCATGCGATTTAACGCCTTTAGACTATTTTTTGTGGGGCTACGTCAAGTCTAAAGTCTACAGAAATAAGCCAGCAACTATTCCAGCTTTGGAAGACAACATTTCCGAAGAAATTCGGGCTATTCCGGCCGAAATGCTCGAAAAAGTTGCCCAAAATTGGACTTTCCGAATGGACCACCTAAGACGCAGCCGCGGTCAACATTTAAATGAAATTATCTTCAACAAGTAAGGAAGGGCTAAGTTCGGGTGTAACCGAACATTTTATACTCTCGCAATTTATTGATGTAATTTTATAAAGATAACACAAGTCGACCCATATATTTGGTATAAAGTTCAATAAAATAACGAAAATCATCATAAATAGTATATGGGGACTGAGGTAATTCCTAAACCGATTTCACTCGTTTTCACTACCAAGACACAATGTATCGAAGACTATACGCTCACTTAATTTAATATTACTTATAATTAGGTATATGGGATCTGGGGAAGTTATGACCCGATTTTTACCATTTCAGGTACAGAGAGAAACTGTTATAAGAAAAAAATTCAGAGGGAATGAATTACATTAAAATATCTGAGGGATTTACCTATATTTTCGGTGAAAAATTAACCTTAGGCACTGAGTTCTTCATGTTCGATATCAGGGGCCTTGAAAAGTCATGGTCCGATTTTGACAATTTTTCCACAAGTGATGTCACAGCTCAAATACAGTATTTGTGTAAAGTTTTATTCCGCTAGCTTCATTGGTTCCTTATGATTACATTATAAAGTGAACGAATCAGATGGAATTCAAAATTGAGTTATATGGGAAGTAGACGTAGTTGTGAACCGATTTCGCCCATATTCCACCCGTGTCATCAGGGTATCAAAAAAGTGTTATATACCGAATTTCATTGAAATCGGTCGAATAGTTCTTGAGATATGGTTTTTGACCCATAAGTGGGCGACGCCACGCCCATTTTCCATTTTGTAAAAAAATCTCAGTGCAGCTTCCTTCTGCCATTTCTTATGTAAAATTTGGTGTTTCTGACGTTTTTCTTTAGGGAGTTAACCCACTTTTAGTAATTTTCAACCTAACCTTTGTATGGGAGGTGGGCGTGGTTATTATCCGATTTCTTTAATTTTTGGACTGTATAAGGAAATGGCTAAAAGAAACGACTGCAGAAAGTTTGGCTTATATAGCTTTATTGGTTTGCGAGTTATATACAAAAAACCTATTTGGGGGCGGGGTCACGCCCACTTTTCCAAAAAAATTACATCCAAATGTGCCCCTCCCTAATGGGATCCTATGTTCCAAATTTCATTTTCATAACTTTATTTATGGCTTAGTTATGACACTGTATAGGTTTTCGGTTTCCTCCATTTTGTGGGCGTGGCAGTGGACCGATTTTGCCCATTTTCGAAAGCAACCTCCTCAGGGTGCCAAGGAACATGTATTCCAAATTTCATTAAGATATCTTAATTTTTACTCAAGTTATCGCTTGCACGGACAGACGGACAGACGGACAGACGGACGGACGGACAGACGGACGGACAGACATCCGGATTTCAAATCTACTCGTCATCCTGATCATTTATGTATATATAACCCCATATCTAACTCTTATATTTCTTGGTGACACAAACAACCGTTAGGTGAACAAAACTATTATACTCTGTGCAACAGGTTGCGAGAGTATAAAAAGTAAATGTCATGAACCAATCTAACGTTTCAAATAAAGAACCGATGAGATTTTGCAAATTTGATGCGTTTTTTTTTTTTAAAAGTTATCAAGCTCTTAAAAAATCACCCTTTATTATTATGTGGAAATTGAGTTCAATTTCTCCGCTGTAATCTGAATTTGAACTCCAAACTACCTGAGTTATAGTTCCCCTCCTATAATACTATAATTTCTATCGTAATTTGAATTCATTTTCATAAAAAAATCTTTAAGATGCACGTGTCATAAAACTTTGCTCGTTTTTATAAATATTATATGTCATTCTGTATGTAATCACCATTTCGTGCACATAGAAATTACGAGGGGACATTGTTAATACTTTAAGCATCTAACTAATGTCAACTGCAGAAGCAAGTCTTTTGCAACTCAATTCGAACACGCAATTAAATGTGTGCATACTTCAGAAAGTCCATGCGTGCATGCATAAAATGGTATTGTATTTATATAGAGGGTGGCTTTTTTGGAGGCAAACAACTTTTATTAAAAAAAAAAATAAAAAATAAAGAAAAAGAAAGCCATTGGCCTAATGTAGTAAAACTATTGATCTAAATGGTTAACTCACAGTACCATTTGCTGATTGCACTGTCATCAGTAGTTCGCCTCAATAAAGAGCTGGTTTTATGCTCTACATAGATTGTTGCCCTGTTTTGATGTAAAGATTTTGCACTTAAACGACTGATATTGACGGAGAGGACCATAAAGTCAGGAGTCATTTGTTCTAACGCTCACCATTGATGGTAATATCAGCTCTAGCTTTGGTTAAAAACAAAGAAATGGTTCAAAAATGACCACGACATGCAATCTTTATCGGACAGTATGATTTTTGGAATGAAAGACAGCTTGGACAGTATCTTCCGAACTAGTCACACTCACTTCCAAAAGTATACTGAACATAAATGTCATATCCATGTATTTACTTTGGCAGCTAGTTTGGGAACTACATCTCTCAAAATCCTTCACATCGAATAATACACTCTTTATATAATATATTTATATATATATGTACATTCGTATGCCAATAAGAACGCACTTCATTAACTCAACCAACAATTAGTAGCTGAAACAAACTGCACATAATCAAAGACGGACGATTTGCACATTTCGACATCGTTGTCTGTCATTAAACCGAAGACGATACGACTACTAGATGCGAGTATAAATAGTCGTAGAAGATTTAATTACAATTATTGTCTTTTACTGTTAGCATTATCCTTCAGAATTGTACATGGAAATAAACAGACAACGTTCGAGCAAGAGTACTTACCGAGAGTTAAATTTACAGTGGAAAATTTTACGATTTCACTTTTACGAGCATGGGGTGCCGAGTTTAAGATGCTAACGAGACGACGGAATGTGGGGTAATAACTACAATGACTTAACGATGACGATGTTGATGATGATGATGAGTGGCTTAATGCATGGCAACCAGCCACGCACATAAATAGGCAAATAAAAAAATGCAAAATGGAGACAAATACAAAATACAAATGAATGAGAGTACAAAATAATACCAAGAAAATGGGGTGCAGAAATTCCACGAAACAAAAAAATCTTTGTGCAAATGTAATGACTTGAAATGAAGTGATTTCTACTTAAATGATTTGGTGTTTGTTATTTTTCAAATATTTTTACAGTTAAATGTGTTGCTACTTACCGGCCGCAATTCGCTAACATCCCAACCAAGATATTCGGCAACAGCCATCATTTGATTAACAATCGCATCCATTTCGGCGGTATCCAGGACACCATTGCCATCGGTATCGTACAGACGAAACATAACTGTTTCGCGGGGGTTAAAAATATATAAAAGAACACCGTAAAAAATAGGTAGTAAAATACAGTAGAGACTAAAAATATACAAGACTAGCAAAAGTGTAAGCAAAAGTCGTTGAAGTATGTATTGGTTGGAAATTTTTTGCCTGGCAACTCTATGCCACAAATTTCAGAGTATCTTTATATTTTTTACCGAAGCAAAAATAGTAGAAATCTACAAAAATTGTTTCAGCACTGATTTAAGCTCCTACTTTTGCCACAAAAAAACGGCATGCAACGCCTTAAAGTATGTTGCAATTTGCATTTTATTACTCTTTCCGCATGCCATTTAGTGTAGCATACATTCAGGCGTTCATTTAGTTTATTAGTCTGTCTTTCATAGCATATTTTCTTCGCAAAGTTTTCTTTGTTGTTTCATTAAGTTTCGGTGACTTGATGTGCATGCGGAATTTAAAGTTTTACTAAAGTTTTGATTTCGTTTTTTTATTTTGCCCTGAAAACGTGCATTTTAAAGAAATTGAGGAAATATTAGTCACTTTCTTCAAGGAATATGACTGGGCTATGTAGGTATGAAAGGAATTATACTTGGTATGCATAGAAAAAATGTATTAAAACTGATCATAACTAAGAATAGTCTCAAGAAAGTCAATTATTTTATAATGTGACCAGAAAAATGTACCCGAGATTTATTTACACCGAGATTACCTTCTGAACGATTATATACTATTATATCTATTTTATTTTCAAGTTATTACACTGGGTATTTGTTCCCTAATTTTCAGGATTTTTGAAAGAAAATCATTGAGATCCCAAAATTTCTGAAACAGTTCGTGATTTCATTTTTATACCAACTCGCAGTATATGCTTACGTTATATTGGACTTTAATAATTTTCGAGAGCAAAATTCGGGATCCCGTAATTTCGGGACCAGATCAGGATTTCATTTTTATTAAAGTTTACTTGAATTTGTATAATTTAGTTAAAATAATAATAAAGCAGTTGGTATCGAGCTTGAGATATTTTTGAATTGATCATCACTAGGTATCTGTACTGGAATATTCAGGATTTCTGAAAAAAAGTCGAAATTTTTCAAAGAAAAATTCGGTATTTCTAAATGTCGGGATCACTTCGGGATTTATTATTATTAGATCTGTTTTTAATAAACACTCCGTATATGTCTGAGTTATTTGCTACAAGTTATCGGAGATTAATTACTAAAAAATATATTTAAGAAGGTCGTGTTAAAATTTGAGACTAATCGGTCTAGCCGTTTCCGAGTAATGTTGGTCACTGACTTTGAAAACACTATTTTGAGAAAACGCGCTGCCGCTCGGACCTTGTACTTCCAAGCACTCTGAAACGCCTTTTCAAATTTGCTTGTAACTTTGAAAATATTCACCGGAACGATATGAAATTTTCTGTGTGTATTCTTAAATATATGTACATTAAGAAAATGAAATAAAAAAAATCGATTTTTTGAAAATTCTAACTGTATATAACACCTTAAGTTAAATTATTGAGAATTATGAAAAAATAAATTTGGAATCTCGAAATTTTGGGACCAATTAGTGATCTTATTTGTATTTATAATACAATATTTGAATACTATGCTGCTGAAAAAACATCTATTGTTATTAGAGAAAAAATATACACTGAAACTAACACCTTAAGTCTCTACGTTCATTATTTTCTTTAGAAAATTCATCTAAACTACTCAAATTAATCAATTTCAATATTTCCCGAGTACGTCATTATATCCCCTTCCTAATAGAAAACCACTCATTATTTTGATTGATTTCGTGGCGGTGGTGTTTATAAATCACTTTTGCTCTTTTTTTTTGCTTTGTTTTTGCCTTTTGCATTAACTATCGCTCACTACTCACATTCAAGTTTATCTTCCGGTCGTCCAGCTTCCAGCAATGACAAATAGCAGACGACATCCTTGAGCGGCACTTTCAGCGTCAACGGATCAAAGTGTGAAAGCTTGCGTGCCAAAAGTTTGATATCAGCTGCAAATGAAGTAGAAGAAAGAGAGAAATATATATGTATAAATAAATATATAAATGAGAAGAGGAAGAATAAATAAGACGGAAATGCAAAAATACCAGTGTGCAAAGTCTTAAATATTGCGCAGTAAAATGACGTGACGAACGCGTGAAATTTAAAACCAACCAAAGGATGAACACTTTGAATGCTGCGAATGACTAGCATATTTCTTAGCTAGCTAGCGATGGGAAGCTGCCCCCAATCTTCAAAGTCATTTAGCTGTGTAAGAGTTATTATGATGAAAGAGGAGAAGGAATGCTATCATTTTCCATGCTCACCATTAGCTTTCGTTTTGTAACACCACTCCTCTCTCCCCATTCCACTCTGATCAAACTCATGCCATTAATTTGCTCAGTCAGTCCACTCCTTTCACTGCCTTCACTCATACTGATAAAGCACACTCCTTTCACTCACACTGCTCGGCGATTTCAACATTTCATCAACGCTTTGCTTTCATATAAAATTACATTTCATTTCGTTCAATTTGTTGGTGTTGTTTGCTTCAAATTGTAATTCATCATAGTCAACATTTAATTAAATTTATTTACTTTCAAATGCCCATCAAAAAAGTCTATTGATTCGGAGAAGAAATGTTATGCGTCATTGAGCAACCGAAAAAAGGGCTAACCCATTCATTGAATTCAGTGCTTTTTTGTGACATTATTTTCAATTAATGAACTAGTATTTTTTCAGTTGAAATTCCGGTTGAAATATTTTATTTCATGCGCTTTTAGCGTGAAAAACTTTTCTATGCGAAATTAACCACGTAATTAGCGCATAAATCAGTTGAAATGCTGAAAAAATAGCAGGAGTGGAGGTGTTTGTTGCTCGTGACCTTAGTTTATTATGTGTAACATTTTACAGCATTTTTTACTTTCAAAAATGGTATTTATGTCGGTGAAATAGTATATTATCAGGTTACTATACAAAAAAGTACTTTTTTCATACAATTGTTGTTTAACAAATGAAAACCTTTGAAAGGCATTTGCTTTGACTTCGTTAGGCCAGTTTTTTCTATGTTGGGCGCATAAACAAATACTGGTAACATCACAGCTAAAAAAATATGTAATTTTGTTTGAAATTCTAGTATGTATCTCTTTCTCTTGACAATACTACCAATGAAGTTGTTTTGTTAACCGAACCACACCGTATTTGGAAAAATAGTTACTGGTATATCAAATATTTAGCGAGTGTTCTTTTGCCGCTCGCTAACACAATAGTTAAGGGGTGTAAGGTTTGTTTCGTCGAAAAAAGGCCTTTTTTCGTGAATTTTTTTGAAAAAATTATTGCTGTAGGTTTATTTTACTTATTATTATATGAAAGTACAACATTTGAAGGATACTTTAAAAAAAGTTTTATCGAAAAATAGCGAGGTATAACGGATTTATCGTCGATCTCTGCAGGAACCTCGAAAATAAGTTTTTGTGCGGTGACCAGCCTATAGGATCACTGGATCATCTGAATCCAAAAAATCAAAATGCCTTCTTTAGTTTATTAGTTTATCTTTCAATTGACGTCGAGTTTTTTTTTTAATTTTTCAATTCTTGGTACCATTTTCAAGCCAAAATGACGATTTTAGACGAAAAAATCGACTTATTTGTTATTTTAAAATTGTTAGTAATTAAAATTTTTTGAAAAACTGGACGTCATTCGAGAGCTATATATATGTAGAATATTTGTACAAAATTTCAAAACGATCGATGCAGTAGTGTTTTCTGTAGGCTGGTCACTGACTTTCAAAATTACATATTTGGGAAAATCGATTCAAAGTTTTGTACACTCAGCGCAGGTAGCTGGAGGTACCGTTAGTCAACCTGCTGTAACTTCGTTAGTTTTTCTCCGAATGACCTAAAACTTTAACACAATATTCTTGAGATGTTGATGGTTCAGAAAAAATATTTATATTTTCTTTACGCTCAACCCACGCCGGATTAGTCAAGACGTATTTGACTAATCCGGTGTGGGTTGTGTCTTAAACCGAATATTGAAGGTTTCATGTTCTAATTGATTGTTGTTATACGATCAGTTAAACCCCTTTACTTCTTTTAAAAATATTGCCTGGCAAGATGAACACACAAGGATAGCTCTTTTGGAAATTAATCTGTCCGTTTTTAGTCTTTTTTCTTCTCAGAACTTTGCAGGTTATTTGCAATAATGATGGATATTTGATTGTTCAATAAAAAAGGACGAAATAATAAATATAGATGAATCATAATGGGAGAGTTTCAAACAACATACATACTTAGTATTCCAAAAATGTTTCTTAAAATATAGTAGAGTTGAAAAGAACCTTTGCGTCCGTTATTTGGAGATTGTGGGGTCGATATATTGATTTCAGCCATTTTGAAGGATAGATCGTGAAACTACACGAAATCATTTAGATATATAAATATAAGTGTAGCTCTATCTTTTACCGTAATCCAAGCAATCGTTATGAGATCAAAACTTTTTTACTCAAAACAAAATTCTTCCCTTAAAAAAGCTAAACTTCAGTACTCATTGCATATGAGGTGTGTTCGGTGTGTTAAAAAAATAACGGATTTTTTTTTTAATTTTCATTCGTCTACATTAGTGTTATCGCCCTTAAAATAGTCTCCATTCAATATTATGCACTTATGTCAGCTACTCTTTCTTACAATTCCCGTTATTTTTTGAACACACCACTTATATGCATTGCTTGAAAATACTCACTATAAAGTAGTTTATTACCCAAATGGGAGTATGTAGAAGACATTATGCCTTAAATAACTGTTTCATCAATATGGATACATATTGTGTCTTCTCATTTCTGTGTATCTGTTTGCCTTCCTATAAATATTTATATTATCTACACCAAAGTAGGAAACCGTGTCTATACCATACTCGTTATCCGTTATCGATTAAGCTTGTTTGCGGAAGTTTCCCTTACACATAAATATTTCCCGTTATATTAGTAAATACATGCAGGTTCCTGCTCCAAAGAACTTTGTGACTTATTTAGCGAGTGTTAACACAAATTCTACTAAAGTTGATGCAGCAACTTAAGGATAAGGTAGTGTTGTTTATTGAGTAGCTTGTCTGCAGCTTACTTCCGCTAAATATATAAATATTCACTCCCAAACCTATTTTGTTATGCATTTACTCATCAATATGTTTTTCGGTTATGTTTTCCCCTATTATTCATTTATTCACCGTTTTCATCAAATATACTACTACATATGCATATAAATATTGTTTCATTTTTAATATACATACATACATATATATGAGTTTATTTGTTGCTTTTATATGCTCTTACTCACACCAATGCACAAAGCTATTTATAAACATATCCATATTTATTGTGAGCGTATCTGCTTAATATTACTTCCGGTTTCGAATTACTGGATTATCCGTTGCGCATATTATTAGCAAACATCCTCATAAGCATAGCTGAGGGAGAGGGTGGTGGTGGTGGCGTTGTTGCAAAGGTGAATGCCAAGGTGAAGTGTGCGCGTAAGTTTATGAAATGTTTAGGAAATGCCTGAAAGACGGCCAGAGTTGAATGGGAGTGAGTCAACATATTTTGAAAAAGTAATTTCGTTGACTTGGCGCGCAATCTTACACATACGAATATATTTAGAGAAAAGAGCGCATATCACTTCGCGAGTCTTTCTTTGTATGTTCTGAGGGAAAAGGAGGTTTGAGAAATAACTTATGTAAGCAATGAAAACTTCATTGTGTCTATGAATTACTAAGTTGCTAACACCTACATATTTAACTTTTATCAGTATTAATAAGATAATTTCTATATGAAAAGCGGCTCATACATAAATATGCGTTTTTTGCGCCCAGTGTCGAAATTAAACCTCGATTTACTTATCCAAAAGAGTATAGTATAATTAACACATGAAGCTTTCATAATAAGAATCGCTTGAGATTTTTTGTCTGTTCTCAAGAATTTTTTTAGAAACATGGTTCTTAAATAATTTATCTGATGTTGCTGCACATTTCTTTCAAATTATTAATCGCCAAACTTCCTTCTATTGTAAACGGGGATTTCAAAACAGACGCTACAAAAGTTTACCGATAGGCACGCCATATTTTCCCGCTCTTTTGACATTTATTTTCAGTAAGGTTTGCCATTTCATCATGCAAATATATAACATCCAACAACGAGTCCAAATTATTAAAATTTGCTATCGAAATTCGGAGTCAGTGGCCTCAACTTTAAGTGTGCTAAGTCCAATTTATGGTCGTCGTAGTCTGCCTGTCAGATCAACAGTTGAGAGTCTAGTGGGAAAATTTCGAGCGTCTCACACGTAGTTCTCAAGCGTTGGGCGTCTCTGTGACGTCGTTGTGGCGAATTTTGTGAAAAAATCTTGATCTTCAACATTGTATCCTGAAATGCGGTGCGGTTTATGGGCCGGCGACGTCATTGGGCCGTATTTCCTCCGTGATGATCATGACCGGTACGTTACTGTGAATGGGAATCGCTACAGATTAATGATAATCAAATATTTTTGGCCCTAATTGGATAAAATGGACTTGCACAATGTGTGGTTACAACAGGACGGCGCTACGAAGCTACGAAGCGAGTGTCACTATCGATTTATAGAAAATCAAGTTTGATAAACGTGTTATCTCTCGAAATGGTCCAGTCAATTGGCCGCCTCGGTCGTGAGATTTGATGCCGTTAGTCTATTTCCTGTGAGGCGACGTCAAGTCTATGATCTATGCCAACAAGCGGCCGATTTATGTTTGAAAACCGTCGAAAATTGGGTTCAGCGTCTGGACTTCTGCATGCGTGCCCGTGGTGGCCATGCAAAAGAAATCGAGTCCCATACATAATGGCATCGAATGTATTTTCACTTGAATAAAGAATTTCAGTGATTTACCAAACCGTTTTTGTTTTGTTTAAAAAACTTTTTTAGTTCAGTTATTGGAAACCCCTTTATTAATTATTCAAATAAAGACTATATCTTTGTTTCTTGAATATATTTGGATCTGTATCAGAATGGTTAAATTACGGGTTTGACTCGACTAGCTTGGCGTAGTATAGACTGGATTCTGATCATGTAAAACCGTGATCCCATTTTTTTTACTTTGGCTTGCCCGATATCATCATTAGGCACCTAGATATAGATTGTAACTTTTACAAAGTCAAATTGTAGCTTCGTGTGTCCAGTGGACATCAAAAATATTGTTTTCGATTCTTATAAATCATCATACCTCTTCAAGCTTCATAATTCACCGGAAATACCGAAGAAAATAGATATTAACGACGCTTTTCGGTAATGATATTAGGGGTTCCAGAACTTCATAACACATTAAAAACATAAATGCTTGACAAAACACATTGTTTTGGGTACAGTGACTGATAATCATCTTGATATAATGGTATAAAGACTGCTCAGTTTTCCCTCAATATCAACTTCTATTTTATGTAGAATAATCAAAAAGGAAGTTAGCCCTAACTAAACCATTCCACAGCGGACACCAATCAAATATATATTTTATAGCGCACTTATTATATATTTTTATGCGTTAATGCTCATAAAAAACTTTGCATTTGCTTTGGTGCTGTTTTTGTTGGACACTTTAGTCACTATAATTAAAGTTGCAGCTAATTGTTGTTGTCAGTTTCGCTGTCAGCCGCATTACAGGATAATAAAATATTCAGTGGCCCAACGTGCACATGCATTTAAGGCAATTAGTTGTTGTTATTGTTAGTTTGAAAATGTTTATGTTTGTTTATGGTTTTTACGAGGCAAAGTAGTTGAAGTGTTGAAATGTGGATACGAGCTAATGGTGGCATTTGTTTTGGTTAAGTACATGAAACTTTTCGTAAAATAAAGTGTGGGTTAAATATAAATGTAAGCCACATATGCTGCGATTTGGTAAACTGATGTGGTAGATATTATTAAATTTTGTATTGTAATTGTTAATAATTGGCAACTCTTTTCGAAAGTTAAATATTTCTAATTGAATATTTTTCATTATTTGTCCCACGAAGTTTTTGTTTTCATATGTGAGAGAAAGGTGGAATACATTTTGGTGGATACTTTTGTTATAGGCTTACCAATGTATAATATTCCGTACTTTTAATATCTGTATTTTTGTAGTTGCTCTGCATGTAGCTATACCTAAAAATCTAAGATATGTAGATTATGATCGGATTCTATAAATAGGTTAGGTTAGGTTAAGTTTGTAGGCAGATTTCTGCAAAAAAAACAGAAGATCTCACTTAGACAGCCTGACGTTGTCCATTGTGACACCAATACAACTCCCTATGGATCTAAGACCTTTAAGATTCAGCAAAACGCTTGGAATCTGTTACAAATTTCTTAAGACGGCTAATGTCGATTCTAGCCAACTTGCTAGGATCGCCGAAAAAGGGCCTACAGACTTTCAACCTCAATCTGGATGCTTAGATGATTCCACCTCGCTTTCCTCCATATAACTTTGGCAACTTGCATCTACCACGATCCCAACTCATGGGTACGCATGGGTACCCATTGGACAATGTCCAGTAAGTACACCAATGAACGCGCTGAGATGGGTCTTGCCCAGAGAAAGCAGTTGAAAGGACCTCTTACGCTCCACAGAGAGCCGTAAGGACCTCGCCACTGCACAAGTGCTGGTAGTTGGCCAGCGTTTGACGAGCTCATGCGTAGTTTGCATGTCCAGCGCTCTTGTGCAGTTAGACCATGGACTATCAACGCGCTCCCATTCCGACGTCAATGTAGCGACGGTACCCTCCCTTGCAAGCTTGTCCGCTATACAGTTACCAACAATTCCTATTAATAAAATTTGTAATATATTTTTATAAAACATGGCAACCTTAGACAAATTCAAATAAAACAAAATTAATTACCCGATTTATTGATTTTCAATTTTTTTAATACATGGCAACCCTAGGAAATTTTGCTATTAAAATTGTAGGGACTTATATAAACATGTCAACCCTTAGAGCTTCTGAAAGTTAGACTGTAACAACATTTAGGATCTAAGTGCGAATAACAAATGGAAAATTTTCTGATTCATAATTTTTTGAATTTCTATTATGTATGTATATGGCAATCCTAAAATGGTAGTGTATACACGTGGGCGTTAGTGCGGATATCAAACGTCATTGTGAAAAGTATAAGTTCAAAGCAAAACCCTTAACAAATTTAATTTGGTTCTGTAGCCTCTATTTCTGCTTCTCCCTTTCAACAAATGATTGTATGGGGGTTATAATTTCTCAAGCAGTTAATGCGAAAAGTGTAAAATTCATTAGCCACTTTCGAACTCTGTCGATCGTTTGTCAGCTTAATCGCGTTAATTTGAAAATCACTTACACTTGCGTGTACTTTCTACACAACTAACGGTAATTATTTTTTGTTGAAACACAAACACAACGGCACATCACTGCGCTATACCTTTGGCTCTGACCTTCTTCTCAAAGGAGATAGTCAAAGTTCACACTGCATTTGCGGAAGTCAGCATCAAAGTCGTCGATAAGATTTTCTCCCCCAAATTTTAAATTTTTTTTTTTTCATTCCGTCCTCCGTACTTTCTTAGTAACTATGTAGGTTTGCTTACGTTTTTCTGCTTTGCATAGCAGTTTCTCGCCAAAGCGCCGGTGTTAATGCGAACTGTTGATGGAGGCTGACATTGAAAAAGTGCCTGTCAACAAGCAGAAAGCGCACACAAATACAGTTAAATGAGCGTGTGTGCGTTTATGTACATAGTTGATGAATGGCATTGAAAGTCAGCAGATAAGTTCTTATTATGCAGCGTTTGGCTCTACACCTCCACCTCAACCCCCACTCTCATACTCTCTGCTTCGGTCGCATCACTTTGCGCTTAGTGTTTGCGTGTGAATTGGCATTACTGCTGAAAGCCACTCTAATTAGCTTATGGCTAAAACAATAAAAACAACAACATTTTCTATATTTTTTTCCTCAATTCCAACCAACTATCCATTTTTGACTCGCAGTAGTATATTATATGCCCAGCGCAATCAAGTCTCTTCTGCCTCGAGTCAATGGCTTACAGTTGCCTCGCTCTGTTATTCACTCTGAACTAATTAATTGGCTGGATTAATTTTACGCTATATTTACCAACGCATAGCATTTCGAGTGTGGAGTATTAATTTCGAGGAGCAATAGCGGGGAAAGCCAAAAAAAAGAAGCATGAAACACAAACCGAAATCAACTTCAACCAAATTTATTTAAAAGCAAATAAAAGAAATATTAGCGCAACTCGCATAGCAAAAAGCGCAAATAATTAGCACTACTCGGCTGAAGGCGCCCTAGATTATCGGTTGGTTGGTTTGGTTGCCTGCAAAGGTTCATATCTCCACCGCCGCGGCTAACTGCGTTGCGCTGTTCATTAAAAATGTAGTTGAGATAGGACATTTCGCCTTGCGCTTGGTTGGCTTAATGTTGCTGATGATGATGATGATGGTTGTGCTTGGCTTTTAACGAATGGCTTTCTCGAGGGACGCAAAATAAATTGACGGTGCTGTAAATTATTCAAAGAGCGTTGCATGGCACAAAAAAATAAAATAATCTGCTGATTGGCATGACAGCATAGTGTTGAAAATAAGATAAATAACTTTGGTGTGCCTCTCACTCGTTTTATGAATGCAATTTTTTTATTTATTGCTGACCTTTTTTGTTGGCTTTCAGCTTTTGAGAGTAATTCTTTAGAGGTGCTCACTGCTTTATTGGTGTACAGTGCATTTGTTTCACTTTGCACCCTTTATGATTATTAATGCATATTTTTAAGCTAATTTTTCAGCTGGTTATTAACTACTATCATTATAATTAGCTGTAGCTTTTCATACCTTGGCAAAATTTAATTATTCATTTGTTATTCTTGGAAGCTAATGATATTTTATAAAAACTTCTGCTGTCATAACCTGTTTTACTTCTAATTTTTTTGCAATCTGTCACCTATTTGTGTTTATTGCTGTTAGTCATATGCGCTCTGCCTCATATTTTCAAAATCATTTCTTGGGTATCATCTATCATCTACCACTGTATCACTTGTGCCTATAATCTTTGGTCACTTCAATGGATGTCCTTCTCATCTTCCAAATAGTATCGTTAATCTTTCACCTATCATCTGTAAACACTATCGATCATAATTTTACTTCCATAGTGTACACCAGCTGCCGCTTATTACCTACATACGATTTGCCTACAATCTATTTCCAATCGGTCATCGGTCATTTGTCAACTGTCATTTGTCCTATGCCATCAATCTTGTGACATTTGCATTCTGCTCCAGTGATTGACGCACCTGCATTTTATTACCTGCAGAACGATCGTCATTTGTCGCTTGGCACTTGTCAGCGGTCATCTGTCACTTAATATACAAAATTTTATTATTATGAAATATTATTAGTATGTACAATAAAGAGATGGCTTCAAAAACTTTGTAGGCTGTATAGCATATTTTGGAATAAAATTTCGTCCACTTTTCCCGACAAAATACAATTTATATTGTATATACATATCACTTTTGAGTCCACTACCTTTAAGTTTCTGTAGCTGTTGTATTTTCAGCCAGAGAACATTTTCAATAAATCTAATGTAGTATAAGTAGTCAACACAAGCTGTATTGAATTATTCAATATTTTTAAGTTCTGTGGGATCCAACGAGGTTTCCCAAGAATTTCCGTTTTCAAATTATAATATATGACTTTCAATCAATCTATGAGAAATCAATCAACTATTATATTTGTGCTAGTTCAGGGTCAGAGAGTATATATTAAATTAAATCAAAGCACATAATTGTGAACAAAATTTTGAATGATTGAGTTTACTGTTTAGTAACAAAGTCATCAAAATTCTCCTCCATTGAAAACAAAATACGGGCAAATTTCAACAGGCCGTAACTTCGAAAGAAATGGTCGTACAAGAAATCGATAAAGAAGGAAATTATAGCTCCAAGTGTCTAGTTTTTGGAGTATAGCTTTGAGTAATCGTAGAAAAACCAGCAACAAAAAAAATTTTCAAAATTTTTTTATTTTTTTTTTTTGGTCTACGGGCGTGGAAAAAATCTTTTTAGCTTAACTAAAAACTATAAGAATCGGATACTTTGTTCATTTAGCTTTAATTTGGTTTTTTGAACACCTCGATACGCCCACTTCTCGCCGAGATATCGGTCTTCAAATGGAAAAGGATCCATTTGTCTTTGAATATCGATATCTCAGCAACCAATGATCGCACAGAAAGTTAAAGGTGGGTTTCAAGAACTTGAATGAATTCTCCTTAAAGACTAGCCATTGCTTTTCCGAAAAAAAATATTTTTTCTTATTGTCACATGAATTTGAAAATGCAACAAAAAAAGGGCTTTTGGTGGTTTTTTGGAAAACCGAGCGCTAGATCGAAAATATTGAGGAAACCACTAATTACCTTTTTGCCTTGCCTTTTACAGTTCAATATGTCCACAAAAACCATACAAAAAAATTTAATTAATCCAGCCAGCCGTTTTTTTGTTTCACTCGAACGAATTTTTGAAAAAATTAAAAGATCACGAGTTATGATGTCAGCTATTTTAAAAAATGTCGTTTCTAGAAAAACGCGTTTAAAGTTTCGCATTATAGCGGCTTATACCTGCGAGCGAACGCAGGAGATCAGTAGAATCAAGGAATACAGCAGCGGAAACGCGTTAAAAATGAGTGGGCGATGGTTTCTTGAATTTCATTAACTCTTTTTTTTTGTTTTAAATTTAAGCTTTTTTTGGAGCAAAAATGTGTAAAAAGCTAGGGAAAACGATTTCTTCTCATTTTTTTAAATTATGAGCTTTTCAGAGCAAAAGTCGTGATCCTTTAATTTTTTCAAAAATTCGATCGAGTGAAACAAAAAAACGGCTGGCTGGATTAATTTGATTTTTTTGTAGGGTTTTTGTGGACATATTGAACTGTAAAAAGCACACTTAACATTAGTAGTTTCCTCAATAATTTCGATCTAGCGCTCGATTTTCCAAATTTTTGTTGCATTTTCAAATTCATGTGACAATAAGAAAAAAATGTTTTTTCGGAAAAGAAATGGCAAATCGTTAAGGAGAATTCATTCAAGTTCTTGAAACACACATTTAACTTTTTGTGCGATCATTGGTTGCTGAGATATCGATAATCAAAGACAAAAGGATAATTTTCCATTTGAAGACCGATATCTCGGCGAGAAGTGGACGGTTCGACGTATTCAAAAAACCAAATTAAAACTAAATGAACAAAGTATCCGATTCTTATAGTTGTTAAGCTAAAAAGATTTTTTCCACGCCCGTAGACCAAAAAAAAAAACTAAAAAAATTTTGAAAATTTTTTTGTTGCTGGTTTTTCTACGATTACTCAAAAACCGCAGAAGTTAAAATCTTTTGAAGTTATACTACAAAAACTAGACACTTTGAGCTATAATTTCTTTCTTAATCGATTTCTTGTACGACCATTTCTTTCGAAGTTACGGCCTGTTGAAATTTGCCCAAAAATTTGGAATTTTTTTTTTGATCCCTTAATTTTTTCCAGTAGTGTAGATTATTGTAGATCTGTATTAAGCGTAAATCATCACAGTTTGTAAAACTTTGAATTGTTGTAATCGTATATTGAGCAAATTTCAAACTTGGCTTAGATGACGGTATTGATTACCTTCTTCACAGCCAGTCTTGTTACTTGGCAAAGTCGAGGTTGATTTATTTTACGCAGCATGATGACAACTCACACTACTTTTAATTGCAAGTGAGTGGGAATATTCCAGGCAATTTTAAATAGTCTGTGGAACATACAGGTTTGTAGCTGTGTCAACCCTTCTGGAACGAAATTCTAAAATGTAGCATTAAGATCAGCGAGATCTTTTTTTTTTACCACCAATATAGTCATTCAATCAATCATTTATGGTTAGCATATTGTGGTTTCATGTCAGGAAAAACACGATGATTAAGCTTCTCTTTCGAGTCAATGAAGTGACAGAAATCTGTTGGAAATGTTATTAATCCATCGAGGTGTCAACTGCGACCTTAACATTTCCAACTGCTTCTACAATCGCAAATTGGTCTTGGAGCAAAATCAGTCGTATGTTAGTTGTTAATTGGCGATTCATTCTGTGTCGCCACAAATGAGATGATTTTAGGCATTTTAGGCCTGTCAACAGAATAAGGGCTCCACCAAAAACGGTTTCGCGTAAATCTTTTAAAGTCCTGTGCAGTTTGGAAAAATCTTCACTATAGCGCTAATTTTGGCGATTATGCAGACTTGTGCTTCGTTGATTTGCAATTTCAAGGCCGAATGTACCGTTTGTTTCCCTACTAACAGGTGTTAAGTTGCCCCTATTCAAGTTAACCTCATATACTATATATGATGAATTTCTATTGGATTTTGTGCCGAATATATAGGTCAAATTGTATGTTGTCTGAAAAAAATTGCATCAATAAATTGATAGAGTACAAAATGTTCGGCTGCACCCGAACTTAGCTGTCAATTCGAATAAAATTCTCTTATTAATATGTATCTTCCTCGCGATTTTTCCATATTTACTTACTTTCTAACCTTTTCCTGGCCTTTCACGAATATTTCAAGACTAAAATTTCCCTAATCGGTTTGACCGTTCTCGACTTTTTGTGAGACTAACGAACAGCAATTAATTTTTATATCTATAGATTACAAATCGTTTGAATGGGAGATTAGAAAAGTGTGGATTTTAGACTTTTTCAGGATTTTTTTTAATTTTCCGTAAGAACCATCCTTGTACTTCAAGGAGCATTGTAAAAAAGAATTAGCGAAATCGGTTCAGCTGTTCTCAAGTTAATAAAAAGTTATAGATTTCCATATGTTTCCAATTAGCGATTCACAATCTTATTGACTTTGGAAATATTTTGTATATATTTTGCTCAGTGAGTTTACTATGAAAACAGCCTATGCAAAAAATCCAGTTTAAAAATAAATTCAAACTGAACATATTCACGTACGCAAACGTAAGAATTCCGCAGATTGAGGATGGATGAATAAAAACAAATAATGAAAAAATGTCAACTAAATAATTCATGCGCTGATGATGGAGACACCGCTCAACAGTGGAAGCGAATTCGCTGGTGTAAGATAAAAAAATATTGGAATTCATATTATATACGTATATATTATATATATGCATATAACACATATAATAACTTGATGCTGCGATGAATGTGCTCAGTGATAATACACGGCGATGGTGGACGCGTTACTCATACGCCTAGTCGAGTCGGTCAGGCGGAAATGAACATAACACGTACATACATATACGCACTGAAACAGCCGGCATATGACAAACAGCGGTAATTTGATAAGTAGCACACACAGTCATGATGCCTTTGTAACACATGCATATATATATATACACATATATGAACGTGTGTAAGTGCCACATCAATTTCGCATGCATAGCACTCTGGAGACACACGTTCGTATGCTGAAAGCGGGATCTTGTCTATAATTGCGTAAGGTTTTTTTGCTCCTACAGACGTTTATGATGAAATTCAATTTCGGAGATACATTTTGTTGATAGTATTTTTGGCAAAAAGCCTGAGTCGCTGTCTGCGCCTACTACCCTTCCTTTGGCGCCTACATAGCAACTCGGCTGAGTGAGTGACAGCGGCGCTAAAATGTTAGCACGTTCGCCAATTTGTAGGATATGTTGGCATCTGCGCAAATGTGTGTGTGTTTCCTAATGCTAGTGACATAATATCCTTGTACCCTTCGTACACTTGTATGTGTGAGCGAGTTGTCTTTGCCTGTTTGCAGTATGTTGTACGTGTAGGCGTGTGCCGCATAAAAGCTGTTGTGCCACGAAATTGAAGTGTAAATAGAAATCGAAGCTGTCACAAGATTGTTGACGCCAGTCAAAATCTTCAAGCATTAACGTTAAAAGCTATGTTGTAGATAAACTATATAAATCACATATCAATCTAAATATATACGAGCTGACTAATGGCGCAATAGTTTTGTGTTTGTGCATTAAATTTTCTGGCATTCTATTTTTATTTTTCTATTTTTAGCGCCAAATATAGTGTGTCTAGAAGAAGCTGTGGATATTAATTTTCATTTACTAATGGAGATTTTCGTTTATTATCCGCAGCAAGTTTGAGAATTATACTTAGAAAAGTGAACCTTCCATTTTTACTTGGATGTCTGTGAAGAATTAAATTTAAAACATATTATAGGATGAAGGCAACAGTTATGAACTTGATAATCACTTTTTTATAATTATATTAGGGCTCTTAAAATTATTCGATTAACCTGAAAACCGATTATTCGAATATCCGGTTTGTAACCGTTCGTACGAATATTAACCGGTTAGCACTATTCGGTTAGTCGCAATGTTCCGACTATTCGAATAGTCGTTCTACTGCGGTTATTCGAATAGTTATACTGTCACTATTCGAATAAATGAAAAAAACAGCAATTTTTGATAAGGCCAAAACCAGATATATGTCCGTATTTTCCAAATATATACAATGTGCGGTATAAATCGGTTGAGAAGTGTTCGGGCAGAAGGGCACGAGCAAAACCGACCACTGACCGACCCAAAAAAACCGGTTCTTCACAGAAAACCGACTACCCACTCGTCGAAGTTTTGCCCCAAAACGCCCCAAAGCCCCACCCACCGACCGCCCACACTGCCACGAGTGAGTCCCAAAAAAAACCGGTTCCAAAAAGTAACCGGTTACTGCAGTACTAGGCATATGCCCCAAAAAACCGAAAAAATTCGGCAGCAAGTGGGTAGAGGTATAGAATAGCGAACGCAAGAAACATACCACGCAGTGTTGTATCAGTCATATTTTAATTTTGCATGTGAAACAACAACAGTGTTGGTATGACAGTCATAAAAAATAGCGAGTTTTTTGTTAGTTTTAATGTTTCACTTTTTTCAATAAAAATAAGAAAATTAATGAACTTGCACTATTCGAATAGTCGACAACGAACGGTTAACCGAATAGTCGAAAATTAGCGGTTAATCGAATAGTCGATGACTAACGACTATCCGAATAGTGCAAACCGAATATTATTGTTCGAATAATGCCCTATTCGGTTAATTCGGTTAGTCGATTAGTCGAATACCAAGAGCTCTAAATTATATCCTCACTTTACATGAAGCTTTTAATAATGTGGTGAGATATTTAAATGAGTTTACTTGATGAGCAGCTGTCGAAGTTGACCTACTAATTGCCTTCGAGCCAATACGGATTATTGTCATCATTTTGCTTCATACATGCTTGTAATAATGTAATTACAACACTGATATTAACAATAAAGGTATTAAGGACTACGCATAACGGCGCTTAGACATATGATTACTTTTCGAAAAGATTCCGCTGTAATTTGTAATCCTTATTAACGCAAACCATTACTTGAATTGTAATCATGTATATTAATTTTAATACGAAATATTTGTAATTGTAATCAAAAGTAATGGTATTGTTTAATGTAATCGTAATCAGGAATTTTGTAATTACAACTACTTTAACGGTAATCCTAAAAATATAATGATTACAACTACTGTAAACTCAAGCTAACATTATTAGATTAAAATTACAGTAATTGAAAAGTAATTTTTTATACCTTCAGTGATTGTAATCATGAAAAATGTAATTACCATTACTAAAATTTTAATTCTTAAATGTAATTGTTAAAATTTTATGATTAGCATTAAAATGTTTGTAGATTTATTGAAAATACACTTGATTACAATTGCGTTAATACGGTAATTATAATGTAATCGTTGCGTTGTTACTAAGCCGCTAGAACAAATTTTTCATACAGATCTCATATATTATTTATTAAGCGTACTTTGTGAAAACTAGACGGGAAAAGCTTCTGAGACCCAATAAATATACATTTTTATACATTATGTAGTATATATTCGAGTTACAACTACTGTAAACTCAAGCTAACATTATTAGATTAAAATTACAGTAATTGAAAAGTAATTTTTTATACCTTCAGTGATTGTAATCATGAAAAATGTAATTACCATTACTAAAATTTTAATTCTTAAATGTAATTGTTAAAATTTTATGATTAGCATTAAAATGTTTGTAGATTTATTGAAAATACACTTGATTACAATTGCGTTAATACGGTAATTATAATGTAATCGTTGCGTTGTTTTTAAGCCGCTAGAACAAATTTTTCATACAGATCTCATATATTATTTATTAAGCGTACTTTGTCAAAACTAGACGGGAAAAGCTTCTGAGACCCAATAAATATACATTTTTATACATTATGTAGTATATATTCGAGTTGAAATCGATTTAGAACAAAATGCAGACTAATGAAACGATTATGTGAAGAACTTTCACTTTTGTAAGGGTCTTTCACATATCAAATATTTTCTCAAGTACCAGAAACTTGAAGCTTTTCTAGAAAACATCCAAAGAGAGCATCAGTTATCAGTCAGAGAACCCATAAAAATAAATAAATTCCAGGTTATGTCGGTTCAAATTACACGAATCTAGACGAAAATTCTATAATTTCTAGCTGCTATCAAAAACTATTTTTTTAACATAATTTAAACCATAGAAACCGCTTGGCTATTAATTTATCGAATAAAATCTCCATCCAACTTTAATTAAATTCATCTCTCTTTATTCAACACATTCGCATAAGAAGTTGCATTACTGTTATCCAAAATGGTTACACTTTCGTGCAACGTACTACGTGGCGTCAGCCATTCGCGTGGCAGTAAACGTTGCAAGAACGGCACATAACCGCTAATTGTTGCCAAACGATTCACCCAACCGGGTATACCTTTGCCACAAAGAAATTGCGCCATATAATCACAGAAGTGATTACAATTATTATGTATCAAATGATACGAGTTGCCAGTGAATTTCTGACCCAACTCTTCGACAATCTGATACACCTGATCGTTGGTGAATTGCGTACAACCCAGTTGTACCGTTTGACGAAATTGAAAATTCGGCCCCAGATCCGCATAATCGCGTGGCAACATTTCAAAAATGCCAGTGAAAGGAAATTGATGACCGCCATAAGCGAATTCGCTGCCATACAATTCAACACCCGAATGAAAGACACCGAGTCCGATGTAGGAGGACAACTCATTGATACGCAATATATCGTAGACATTCAGTTTGACCGGTTCACAGAAGACACCCTGTCGCGAATGATCACAGTTACGCGTTTGTTGGCGTCTCGATGTGCCTGTCGTGGTGCTGGTGGCTGTAGTTGTCGTTGCTGTGATCGTTTCGTCTCTTTCATTATGTCCTCGTGTGAATGGTGAATCAAAGCAGCTGCCGAAATTGAATTTACTAAACTTCGCTTTATTCGTATGCATTTAAAGGCTTCTGCGCGTTTTAGAAATATTTCATTTTATAAAATAATTAATCAACAATTGTAGAATCAAATTGTTATTGAAAATAAAAACTGATGATTTAGAACTGAATTTTGAATGTTGTGACATTTGAGCGGTAGAAAGGGAACTGAGGAAAAAGCAAAGTTGCTTGGAGAGTATGAAATTGGTTTTTATTTGAATCATGTGAGGCACTCTGTGTTGAATATTTAATAGATAAATTAAGTTACCGAAATTAATTTTGTAGTCGACAGTCCGTCCAACGAGACCTCTTCGTGTGATTATTCATCACAACCTAGAAAAAAACTAAAATTTGATGATCCTTTTTTGATACTCTTCATTAAATCCGACCAACCATGCCATATATTATTTTACGGTCTAAAAAGATGTTAATAACATTTTATTTCATGTAGTCAGTCTGAGAAGTCGAGGAGAAAGCGGTTTGAAGATTTATTTGACATCAGCGCCATCTATCGCAACCTGTACATATTCTCCCCTAAACTAAATTGATTATTAAATTCCACACAACTAATATCACATCATTTTAAGTGGTTAACGGCACTTTTATATATCATATAAGCGCAAATGTATGGTGATAAATGTTTGTACTCACTATCGATTTTGCAATTAACCGAATTGTTGCTCTTCTTTGATGAGTTACGTGACATCTGTGAGTGATTCGCTTGCGAATGCGATGGACTCGAATCGACGGAACGACGCGCCGCAGCGCTGCTCTGGAATATGGACGGCCCACTGGCGAGTGGACTGGGCGTAACTGTTACCATGGGGTGGACGCTGCCTAGAATGGCGAAAGAAGTAAGAAGAGGAAAAAACAAAGATTATTGAAATAAAGATGAGACAAAATTGAATTCCCCGAAGTGAATATCATCAAAAAGTATTTAAACAAAAAATTGATTGCTCACCCGTCTTGCTGGGATCATGTTGTGTCAAATGGCCGCTCAATGAGTGCAGCTTATCGGTGATGCCATGTATCTTCTCGACAAAAGTGTGACGCGCCTCACTCGCCGCTGACGGTGCTGCAATTTCAGCAATGTTATTGATATTCGGTATGGAGCCTGGATTGGCCGCACACATACAAGAATTGTATGAGAATGAGTGAATAAAAGAAAATGAAAAAACTATTAAATGTGGAATAGAATATATTTATTGCAGCCAATTTAAAGTGACACTTTTGCATTGGTCGCTGGCTGGTTGGCTTGCTGTGCTTTCACTTTTCGTTGCATTCACCCTTACACCTTTTATGTACTCACCCTTCGTATGCGATGTGACAGCAGCACACGCCGTCGTACTGCTAATGGCCGCCATCTGATTGAGCGCCTTGCCGTGCAGTTGCGACTGTGTGACATTCGGCTTGAGGAAGGAAACAAATAGATGTTTGGCCAAGTCGACTGGTGTCTCGCAGTCGAGAAAGGCATCGAGGAAGCTGCGAAAGCCATCGTAGTCAATGTCCTGCGAAGCAGAAAGAAGAGAAAAAAATTGCAGCGTTATATTGAAATGAAAACTTTACTGAAATTCAATTTAACGTAATCAAATTGCTTAAAAGTATACCAAAAAGTGAATTGCTTTATTTGCAATTCTCGTTTTCGGTTGAGTTTTTATACTCTAAGTATACTTTACTCGCTTACAATAGTTGGTAGTGAAATTCTATTTAGTGTAATTGTCCACTAGTGGATGCTGAAGTGAAATTGTATAAAAAGCCGTTAGAAAATATTAAATGTAAGTTTTAGAATTTTTTTCGAATTGGGAATATGGTCCATAATGTTATGAAATGCTTTCAAAAATAATACAAAAACTTTGTACACCAAGCTCAATCTAGTCTTAAATACCAATGTTATTATTACATAATCTTGCGTTCAAATTTTTCTCTTACAATTACAATATCATAATGGTGCAATAAATGTGATTTACACGGACCGATTTGACAACAGCGCCACCTAGCGCCTTTAAACTTTACATAAACACTCTACGGGTTTTCAAAAAGCTTCATTGTTCAAATCTCAGTAAATTCATGTAAGTGATATCAGAGTCTATCGAATAATCCACAAAGCTTACTTTAGCTTATGTGTTTAAAGCTTTCAATAAAGCTCCATTGAAAGCTTCGATTCAGCGTTTGATTGCTTTCGAAAGTATTTAATAATTGATAAAAGCTCCATTGAAAGCTTCGATTCAGCGTTTGATTTGATTTCGAAAGTATTTAATAATTGAGTTATATTGAAAATTACGCTATACTGAAAATTTGCAATTTTAATTTTCATTGAATTTTCCATAGGCGCTTATTCCGTAGGGACTGCCGTGTGTTCCTCGCTTCAGCTAAATGCACACCCAAAATTATATTCGTGTATCTTTGTAACAATGTGCATATGCAATGAACGGCGAAATGTCGAGGTAATAATAGGCGATTTCAACTCAATTAACATTTCAAAGAGCGCCACTGCAGATCGCACCCTTTCGCCAGCGCTAGAACTGACTGTGTACACTCAAGGGTATGCAAATGTTATCGAACCGTTTTGGCATGTCAAAGGTTGCAATTACGTGCATTTACCGCAATGCAGTTGCACAATTTGTGTAAATTTGTGAATTTTGTGCGCAGCAATTGAGTTGTGAGTGCGAAAGTTTGGCGCATTTATTGAATTTGGATGAGGAGACTGTGGGTATATGATTGCTAGAGATCGGATGGGGTATAGAGGTCAGATATTATGCATAAAATATTTGAAAATAAATACGATTCTTTAATAATTGGTCAGGTCATTTGTTAAACCGACGATAATATGATTTGAGTAATTTTCTTTAATTTTCGGTGTAATTCTCAGATGGTTTAAAAGAAAAAAAATTTATAAGGTTGTAACCTTGAAAATTTCAAATTACAAAAATTTCAATTTAAAGAAATATTACACTCTGAAAAAATATTGCTGGTAATACATTTTTTTATTGTAATATTAGCGAATTATTAAAATGTGGATAATAGAAACGAGTTGTTTAAGAAGGTTGCCAGTTAAATATATTTTTTTAATCAAAGAGGGGTTCACACCTATTTACAATTTTTAATTTCATTTGGAATTTACATTTTAAGACACATTTCTTACTACAATATGAAAAATAATTTGAAATTTGCTTGGGAAATATTTTAAAATAGGATTACCACCTGTTTGAAATTTTTAATTACATATTACAAAACTATTGAAGATGTTTCTAAAAATGCTTAATTAAGAGAAATATAACGAGAGCCAGTGTTTAAAATTTTATGAAAACAATTACAGCACGAAGTTCAATATAAATATAGCGAACAAAATGAAAATGAAAATGGTGTGAGCCAACAAGCAAACTCATGAGACAACAGCAACATTGGCTTACAACATGAAATTGGCGAACAGCAATTTCAATTATTGCATTATCAGGTGGATGGCATACACGTAAATACCGTAATAAGCGTGTACGCTTGCAGGCACACATACACACTTATATTATCACATATGTGTATATATGCATTGATCGACTTGAGTACATAAGAAACCATCAACACTGCGGTTATGAAGTAAAATAGCGAAATCAAGCGAATGCTGGTTAAAGCAAAATAGTTGAGAGCATATCTTCACAGTTAACTATAAGCTTATAACTACAACAATAATTACACTTATACAAGTATGTAATTTCCATAAAGTCATTAATTAGAATATAAGCGAATGAAGTGGAAAATTCATTTTGCCACTTACCACTTTGCAACTTGCCACCAACAGACACGCACAGACTTATCGCTTACCACCTGCCGTAATGGTGCATTTATATAAAACGGAATCAGAGTGCTTGGCGCTTGTTATGTGGTATTTATTGAGAAAGTATTTATATATATGCGGAAGGAAACGTGGAATTATCGTATAAATATATATTGTAGATGAAGTAAGAATTAACGATATTCTGGCTAGTTGTCACGACTGTATGAGTTGCAGTGGATGACCAGCATGGATGATGAGTCACAGCATTGTTGCCACCAAACAAAAAAATATATAACTCTCGAAGAAATCCCTTCTTGAGATTAAAATACAAAATTTCTGAATTTCTTAGCAATTATTACTCAAAAAGCTGAATTCATATTACCAGATTCAGGTTCGATTAGATCCGAGAAACTGTTTCTTGCATAGTACTCCATGATTTTGTTGACTTTGATTCTGTAATGCTTTGAGATCATGAAGTGAATTGAGAAGAGATTTCGTTGAGGCCCAAAATTACCCCAGATTATACGTGCTTCTTATCTCGAGCTTCTCATAAAAATTAATCTCGCTAAGAATCATCACCATGTATTTTCAATATTCCCTTTTTATCAATTTAACAACTACACTGGCATCTCTGGTCAGTTTACTCCACAAATACATATTGCAACCAACATTGATTTGCCTCCCCCTGTATTTTCACATTAAATGGCATGAGCATATATTGCTACCGAAATCTTGCGGTCGCTATGGTCGCACTGACCGACGAATATTCATGCAGTCGCTGAAGCCACACATTATAGGCTTGAAAGCATCTTCGCAACGGACCAGCACTCGATTAAGTTTGGAGTTGAGTTTTCTGTTGTACTATTGAGTTGTTGTGCAAATTTCATTGCACTGCAAGTTAAAGTGGATGCAATGAAGAGAGGCAATGTTGAAGTGAAGAAATATACATATATCTCTTAAATGAAAACCATAGTAATACTTGATTTGCATGCGGTTGATTTAACTTGATGGAATTTTTATTAACTTCTTAATTGTGAGGATGGACTTGAGAGTGCAGATGCCTTAAGAAATTGAATTTATGATATTTTTATACTCTCGCAACAAAAGTTGCTAAAGAGAGTATTATAGTTTTGTCCACATAACGGTTGTTTGTAAGTCCTAAAACTAAACGAGTTAGATATAGGGTTATATATACCAAAGTGATCAGGGTGACAAGTAAAGTTCAAATCCGGATGTCTGTCTGTCCGTCCGTCCGTCTGTCCGCCCGTGCAAGCTGTAACTTGAGTAAAAATTGAGATATCTTAATGAAACTTGGAACACGTGTTCCTTACCATAAGAAGGTTAAGTTCGAAGATGGGCACAATCAAAACCACTGGCACGCCCACAAAATGGCGATAACCAAAAACACATAAAGAGCTATAACTAAGCCATAAATAAAGTTATGAAAATAAAATTTGGAACATAGGATCGCATTAGGGAGGGGCACATTTGAATGTAATTTTTTTTGGAAAAGTGGGCGTGACCCCGCCCCCAAATAGGTTTTTTGTATATATCTTGCAAACCAGTAAAGCTATATAAACCAAACTTTCTGCAGTCATTTCTTTTAGCCATTTCCTTATACAGTCCAAAAATGAAAGAAATCGGATACTAACCACGCCCACCTCCCATACAAAGGTTAGGTTGAAAATGACTAAAAGTGCGTTAACTCACTAACGAGAAACGTCAGAAACACTAAATTACATAAGAAATGGCAGAAGGAAGCTGCACTGAGAGTTTTTTACAAAATGGAAAATGGGCGTGGCGTCGCCCACTTATCGGTCAAAAACCATATCTCAGGAACTACTCGACAGATTCGAATGAAATTCGGTATATAATATTTTCTTGGCACCCTGATGACACGTGTGGAAAATGGATAAAATCGGTTCACAACTACGCCTACTTCCCATATAACTCAATTTTGAATCCTTCTGATTCTTTCACTTTATGATGTATACATAAGGAACAGATAAAGATAGCGAAATAAAGCTTTACACAAATACTGTATTTGAGCTGTGACATCACTTGAGGAAAAATTGACAAAATCGGACCATGACTTTCAAGGCCCCTGATATCAAACATGAAGAACTCAGTGCCTAAGGGTAATTTTTCAACGGAAATATAGGTAGATCTCTAAATAAATTGCGAGAGTATAAAATGTTCGGTTGCACCCGAACTTAGCCTTTCTTTACTTGTTATTAATGTATAATAAATGAATTTTAATAAATTTGGAGCTATTCTCTATTTGAAGAACATATTTTGAGAAGATTGTAGTTGCCTAGAGTATCTTCAAATTTGAATTGAGAAAATATAGAAAGCTTGTAATTTCCATTCCTTCATCATTGATCATTGATGTCCATACTTAGGGAATTTTTTTTGTCAAAATATTTAGTAATTTTTTAATATTAGTAAAAAATTGTTAAATTTTCCATAGTCTGTATTTAAATCGATGGCTAATCGAAGGCTGCCAAATCGAAGGCAAGTCTAAACCCATTATTTATCGATGAGGTTTCCGTTTTAGCTATATCCTGGACTCAAATCTATTACTAAGCGAATATCTACTATCTTTGATTTAGGTTCTTAGAGACATTTAAATATCCTGAGTATCTAGAATATGGCTCTAAATAAGAGTCATAAATTGAGCGTCCGTCTTGCCCCCAAAAACTAAAGTTACTAGATATAGACGTACAATTACGCTATCGAATCTCATTGTCTCCCATCCAATAACTTTTTGTCACGTTTTGACAAACGGAGATTTCGCTTTAATCTCAGCTACAACTGTAATCTTATTTGTATATTATATAAATACATGCGCATCTCCTTGAGCAATACCGTTTTTTGTGCGGTTATCTCAACGCTGTAATAACATAAATTCGTATCGACAGCCCTTCTAATGGATTTCGTATAATGAAAACGCCTTCTGGTTAGAATCTGTCAAACCGAATAAAGTTACACTTCAATTACTGCTGCAGAAGAGGGGCGTAGTAGTTCGTAGATTTCACGAAAGTAAAGTACGCCTGCCAGCCAAAGCCAAAGCAAGTGCATATGCTATATTTGTTGTTTCTACTGTTTGTATGTACATTCGTGAGCAAATATATTGATTCTGCACTTTGAAGTACACCCTTAGAGTTGCCAAAGCAACATTGATTGGTACAAGAAGCCGCGCAAGTGAGAGGCTGAGTGGAAGATGCAGAGGTAGATAGAGATTCAGCGAGTTGCCTTGGTGCTGAAGTTAAAACTAATCATCTCTAGCAATAAATCATAAAGTTTATAAATTTATGCCTCACTGCAAATCGTAAAGTTGATTGCGCAAAGCCTTTTGATTGAGCAGGTGGGCGTGTACAGTGGGATGGGTTGACTGACGTCGTCGCCAAAAGTGGTTGGGCGTTTATGGATTTAGTAGTGGTTTATTGGTATTAAAACTGTATTAAAGTTTCGGTTCAATGAGTTTAAAGTGAAGTAATTAAAGATTTTTAAAAGAACGATTTAAATGGCTTGCGTTTAGTTTGCTGTGATAATGACATGGTTCAGATAACGATGAAAACATTTGATAATCAAAACTATGTACATATTTCCGATAAGGTGCGGGTGTTAGAGTTAGAGAATAGAACGATAACTTTCACAATATGTGACGATTATATTTTGTAAGGCAGAGAAGGTATTTTCTTTAATGAAGTATGAAGTGCCAAAAGTTTGATCTTAGAAAATATGAAAATTTTTATTTTTAACAAGTAAGGAAAGGCTAAGTTCCGATGCAACCGAACATTCTATTTTATTAAGAAATCACACAATTTGACCCATATATTCGGCATAAAGTCCAACTTTTATGAAGGCTGAGGTAGTTCCTGAACCAATTTCACTCATTTTCACCAACAACATACATTATATCCAAGAATATTTGCTCACTTAATTTGGCTCAGATATTTCACTTACTAACCGATATATGCGGAGTAAAGCCCACCGTATTTTTGAAAAACCTTTTATTAGGAAAAACCTAATTAGGTCCTCAAAATTACATTAAAATATCTGAGGGATTTACCGATATTTTAGGTACAAAATTACATTAGCCACTGAGTTCTTCATGTTCAATATCAGAGGCATTGGAAAGTTATAGTCCGATTTCGACAATTTTTTCACAAGTGATGCCCACAGATCATACACAGTATTTGTGTAAAGTTTTATTCCGCTATCTTCATTGGTTCCTTATGTATATATTATAAAGTCAAGGAATAAGATCAAATTCAAAATTAAACTATATGGGAAGTTGTCATAGTTGTGAACCGATTTCATCTATTTTTCACACGTGTCATCCGGGTATCAAGAAAATATTATATACCGAATTTCATTGAAATCGGTCTAGTAGTTCCTGAGATATGGTTTTTGGCGCATGAGTGGACGACGCCACGCCCATTTTCCATTTTGTAAAAAAATCTGAGTTCAACTTCTTTCTGCAATTTCTCTTGTAAAATATAGTGTTTTTGGTGTTTTTCGTTAGTGAGTTAACTCACTTTTAGTAATTTCCAACCTAACCTTTGTATGAGAGGTGGGCGTGGTTATTATCCGATTTCAACTATTTTAATGTCGTGTGGTGGGGTACGTAGGGGAACCGACTGCAGAAAGTTTGGTTTATATAGCTTTATTGGTTTGCCCACTACCCAAAAAAATTACATCCAAATATGCCCCTCCCTAATGTGATCCTCTGTACCAAGTTTTACTATCATAACTATATTTATGGCTTAGTTATGACACTTTTTTTCGGTTTTCGCCATTTTGTGGGCGTGACAGTGAACCGATTTCGCCCATTTTCAATACCAAGCTCCTCAGGGTGCCAAGGAATATGTGTACCAAGTTTCATTAAGATATCTCCGTTTTTACTCAAGTTATCGCTATCCGTTGGACAGACAGACGGATGGACAGACATACGGATTTCGAATCCTCTCGTCATCCTGATCATTTATATATATACAACCCCATATCCAACACTTTTATTTCTGGGTGATACAAACAACCATTATGTCTCTACTAGTATAGTCTCTTTAGCATCTTTGTTGCGAGAATATAAAAAAATACTGGACCCTTCATGGCATCAGTCATATACATATGTAAGCTTGACCGAAACTTTTTTTATACAATTAAATTAAGAGGAAAATATAGATTACATGCATATTTTAGATTTTTGAATAACTATATCCAGAACTTAATAAAATTCTTTTGAATCCTTTACTAGAATTTCGAAGTCAAATTTTTAGATTTTGGAGGCTAACTTGGAAAATCGCCGGAAAAAGTTAATGTTGTCCAACACCCAGCCGAGTGTTGTACAGAAATGCAAGACATTTGACTCGGTTATTCTGTCAATTTATGATGTACATCTTCATGTTATACTATTAACCACTCCGTATTGGACTCAAGTTGGACATATAATGATAATGATGATTTTCGGAAGAATAATTGTCAATTCTGTCTAAATTGTTATCTAAAAAAACCGTCAAATGCGTAATAGTGATAGATCACTTGATCAGTTAAGGGTTTCTACTATACCCTATTTGTGTTTTATGGATTCGAAATTAAAGACAAAACATAATTTGAGAAATATAAAGTCTACTCGAAGTCGAAAATGCGATTTCATAGTGAGTGAGCATATTATAATCCTCCAATAACATTCCTATTAACTTTGAAGAAATTCGTGAAACTAAACAATCTCTTGAAAAACTCTGCTTTGAAAAGCACCACTTGTATTAGTATCGACATTTTGTTCGAGTCAATGATGAGATTTTTGTAGCGAAATATGTTAGTTTTCTGACAATTCTTATCTATATATCGGAATTTGTTAGCTATCAGATTCAAATGAAAGTATAAAACCCATTCAAAATGTTTTATTTTTTGTACTTTAAGTAAGTGAAATTTATAAATCGCAGCTGAATCCATTTATCCTAAAAAACTGAATACTTTTCTTAGTTTGTTTATTTAATTGTTGGTGTAGAGACATAAAATATTCATCAATGGTATCAGTAATAGTTCCAGAATGTTTATCAATTAACTTTTCTGAAGCAAAACAATATTTGCCTAAAAGTATGCAATGCCTTGTGCATTTTGAATATGTGTACCATTTGGATCATTTTACTGTAGTGACAACAAAATTGCTTAACAATCCTTGAAACTCTCCAGATACTGACACTATTGATAAATACAGAAAAATATGTGCATTTCATTTGCTAATTTTAGAATTTTCATGCGAAATAAACTCACAAAATAATTCGTTGAAAAAATGTCAGAGCTCTTCCGGTCAGCAATGACAGAAAATTCCAGCAAAATAATACTTTACAAAATCACTTAACATTTTCGTACACCAACACATACATAAATATATGTATATATGTGAATACAGCTATTTATTAACCAGCAACATTGAGTCGGTGCTCTAGCAAAATCCGCTTAAAGTTATCCTTGCAAATGCTTGACGTTTCACTTCAACAAATTTCATTTAATCTCTTATTTAACACTTGTTAGCAGCGAGGGAATGTACAAGTATGTATGTGTATTTTTGGCTACACACTTGTTGGACTACATGGCTATATGCATATATAAAACACCTGCAAAGTTGTTCTACTGCCGGCAGCGCTTGAAATTGCTTGCCAAAAAGGTGTTGACTGCCGGTCCATACATACATATGTATTTATGTACATATGAACATACAACAACATGACCACATTTACCGCAAACAACGGTACGAACGTAGCAAATTGAAAAATCCTTCAACAAACTAATTTATCTTTTACGGTATTTCGTGACGAGGTGAATCAGGTAAACCAATATGTATGCCACAGCACTCACTCACCGACTGACTCGCTATGAACATGTGTGCAAAAACAACAACAACACATACATGCAACAACAATGTGTGTGTACTCTAAATGAGAGTATGTGTATATTGGCCCTTGTGTCAAAATTGAACTTTTGGCAAATCGATACAACATTGCAGTCAACGCCGTAACGGCATTTTGTGTTAATGGAACGCTTCATTGGCACTCGCACTGGCATTCGCTCTGACACTCTGGTGCTGCTGGCACTATTTTATTTTTGGAGTGTATGAGTAATTGTGGCAGCTGCCCAGTCTTCTTGCACCTTTCTCACCTTTCGCCTCACATGACTTTGGCAGGCGAGTCAGGCTGGACATGCTTCGCTAAGCCGAACTGTAACGCTTTAATCAAGCGTGTTAAATCTCTTAGCTCCTTTGGCTGTGTGCGGCAACTAAAGTAAATAAACATGTACATGCATACCGTTACACATATGTATATTTAACATTTTTGTTTGTAAGTGTGCGTAGACATGTTTGTTGTGCTTTTCTGCTACAAGATTTGTAGATTTATGCTTCAATGCCTGACCGATTTCACTACAAGTGGTCACTTGTACTAGGTTGGTTATGGTTGAAAATTGTGCATTTCTCGTTCAAGTATGTGTGGTTATGTATATGTATATGTGTATATATATTTATATACATACATTAATGCATCACTTTGGTTGTTGGTTTTGGTATAATTTATTTACTAGAACATTGTCAGGAATTTTGGGTTAGGTCATATGTTAGAAAAGTCCAAATATTTTTTGTAGAAAGAAACTTGGAATAAAATTAAAAAGAAATGAAAACATATTTTCATTTTATCAGAGGATAAATTAAACAAAAATCCGTATATATCTATCATACATAAAAATATATCTGCAAATATTTATAGATAAAAGCATAAATCGGCAATAAATCAAGCTACATTGCCGATTTATGCTTCAAGCTACAGAGCTTGAATGTAGATAACTTGTTGTATTTTTTATAAGACTAAATAAATTACTGGAAGTTAGAGGAAAGTGTTCGGAAATTTTATCAACGAAAAACTAACAAGTGTTGCTTTCAAGTATTGTTTTGAACTTTAGCGAGAAACTGAAAGTTTTTACCTAGAAGAAACAGTATTAAAATATTAATCAAAATTGTCGGATTGATTATAGCGTTTTTAGACAGGAGCTAATTGATCAATTAACTGGCGTCTGCTCGATTAAAACGCTTATTAAGATCGATTTACCATACAAAATAAAATCTACATTTATTTTTAATTGAATCGACTGAAATGCAACGCTGCGACAAAGCCGTACGATATAAGTTCTTTGTCTGCGATTGGCTAATTTTTTTTTTATAAAAAAAAGCTACGGTAGATGTCGCTGCTAAAAATATCAATCAGCTGATGAAACTTACCAACTTCTTATGAAAAGCAAAAACAACAAGTAAGGAAGTGCTAAGTTCGGGTGTAACCGAACATTTTATACTCTTGCAATTTATTTATTTGACTTTATTTATATCATGTAATACACAATTTGACCCACATATTCGTCATATATATTGTATAAAGTCCATTGAAAGTTGGAAACCATAATATTAGACTAGAAGCACCGAGGTCCTCGTGTTCGATATATGGGGCCTTAAAAACCTATGGTCCGATTTCGGCGATTTTTAGAATGGGGCTGCCACACTATAAACATAGTATTTGTGCAAAGTTCTGCACCGAAATCTTCACTAGTGCTTACTTTATATATTGTAAAGTTTACGATTCAGATTGTCTTCAAAGTTCTGGTATATAGGAAGTAGCCGTGGTTGTTAAGCGATTTGGCCTATTTTCACAACATATCATTGTGATGTAAGGAAACTATTACAAACCAAGTTTCATTGAAATCGGTCGAGTAGTTTCTGAGATATGGTTTTTGACCCATAAGTGGGCGACGCCACGCCCATTTTCCATTTTGTAAAAAAATCTGAGTGCAGCTTTCATCTGCCATTACTTATGTGAAATTTAGTGTTTCTGACGTTTTTCGTTAGTGAGTTAACCCACTTTTAGTAATTTTCAACCTAACTTTTGTATGGGAGGTGGGCGTGGTTATGATCCGATTTCAACTATTTTCATGGTGTGTTGTGGTGTACGTAAGAGAACTGACTGCAGAAAGTTTGGTTTATATAGCTTCATTGGTTTGCGAGATATATACAAAAAACCGATTTGGGGGCGGGGCCACGCCCACTTCCCCAAAAAAATTACATCCAAATATGCCCCTTCCTAGTGCGATCCTTTATTCCAAATTTTACTGTTATAACTTTATTTATGGCTTAGTTATGATACTTTATGTGTTTTTGGTTTTCGATTTTGTGGGCGTGGCAGTGGACCGATTTTGCTCATTTTCGACCTCTCATGGTCCCAAGGAACATGTGTTCCAAGTTTCATTAATATATCTCAATTTTTACTCAAGTTATCGCTTGCACGGACGGACAGACGGACAGACTGACAGACGGACGGACAGACATCCGGATTTCAACTCCACTCGTCATCCTGATCATTTATATATATATATATAACCCCATATCTAACTCTTTTATTTCTTGGTGACACAACCAACCGTTATGTGAACAAAACTATAATACTCTGTGCGAGAGTTGCGAGGTTGCGAGAGTATAAAAAGGGGTTCTCAATAAAAATTTTGATTGATCAATTAATTTGGCTGTCTAAAATCGCTATTAGACTATGGTAAGAACGATTCGTCAATGCAATTGCGAGGTATACTTATGATGAAATTCGTTGATTATTGTTGTTGTATTAATAAGTTGGCACCTTTAAAATCAGAACTCCATATTTTCTAAAGGACTCATTGAAGTTCATGACTGACCGTTATTTTGCTATTGGTTTTCACTAAGAAAGCCTTCAAATTGCATTGATATTTCACAAGTTCTTAAAATTTACTTAGAAAGATTTTCAAGAGAGTTCAAGAAAGTTTCTTAAAAATCCTTGAACTTTTTAAAATAGGTACATCCACCTTTAACTTTAAGATGATTTTTGGCGAAAATTATTTAAATTATTAATTTTAATTTTTAATGTAATTTCAAATCCCTTTTTGTAAATCCACTGTTCATTTTTCCATTTTTTTTAATAAACCTATTCTATCTCAAAATATCAATAAAAGTTTTATGAAAGAAGATTTTCCTTTGAAATGTCGTTTCGAAGAGTTCAAAAAAGTGTGAAATCAGCGTTCAAATTCCCCAGCTGCTTGTCAGATGTCAAAACTATGTCCGATTTTATAATACTTTCTTGTAAGTAGGATAAGCACCATATAATTGTCAAAGAATAACATTTCTTCAGCCATATAGTTTTAAAACGCATGATTTTAGAAGAGTGTGTATACGAGGTCGTTGCGTTACCAAGTATTCCAGAGTTAAACTATTTCTGAGATTATTTAATTTGAGAATATAATTAATTGTTATATGTAATTCAAGCCGGAAAGACCAAATTTATTTACTTAAAATGACGTTAACTGAACAGTATTCAAATAAAAGTCTTCATAGAAAACTGCATTAGGTATCGCTTTTCTCGTTTGAAATATCTTGTTGGAGAAGCCTACGGTTGTCCCTTTTTCTTGACTAGTTCTTTGGTTACATTAGATATTAGTGAATTAATCATTCTCTAGCTGACAACCTACTTTTATTCAGAATAACATTTTCTCAGACATGTACTGAAAATTCAAACATTTCAAGTATAGCTGGCTCTCATTATAAAATCCCATATTTTTGAGTCAATGTGGTAAATTATTATTTGAATGAATTAGAGAAGCTTTTTCCCAGTTGAAGCTTTCAAGCAGTAAATCTTAATTAAACAAGTAAGGAAAGGCTAAGTTCGGATGCAACCGAACATTTTATACTCTCGCAATTTATTGATATAGTTTTATTAAGATAACACAATTCGACCTATATATTCGACATAAAATCCAATAGAAAATCATCATATATAGTATATGAGGGCTGAGGTAATTCCTGAACCAATTTCACTCATTTTCATCACCAAGATACACTATACATATATTATAAATTGATGGAATCATATGAAATACAAAATTGAGTTATATGGGAAGTAGGCGTGGTTGTGAGCCGCTGGTTTTGACCCATAAGTGGGCGGCGCCACGCCCATTTTCCGTTTTGTAAAAAAATCTGAGTGCAGCTTCCTTCTGCTATTTCTTCTGTAATATTAAGTGTTTCTGACGTTTTTCGTGAGTTAATACACTTTTAGTAATTTCCGAAAATTACATAACCTTTGTATGGGAAGTGGGCATGGTTAATCCGATTTCAACTATTTTAATGGTGTGTGGTGAGGTACGTTAGGAAAACAACTGCAGAAAGTTTGGTTCATGCATAATAACTTTATTGGCTTGCGAGATATGTACAAACACTTCTTTGGGGGCGGGGCAACGCCCACTTTCCAAAAAAAAAAAATACATTCAAATATGTAACTTCCTAGTGTGATCCCTTGTACCAAATTTAATTTTTATTACCTTATTTATGGCTTAGATATTAGATAGATAGATTGTGAGCGTGGCAGTGGTACGATTGCGCCCTACCTCCATTTTTCATTTCATTAAGATATCTCAATTTTTACTCAAGTTACAGCTTGCACAGACGGACAGACATTCGGATTTGAACTCTACTCGTCATCCTGATCATTTTGATATCTATAACCCTATATCTAACTCTGGTTGACACAAGCAACCGTTATATGAACAAAACTATAATACTCTCTTTAGCAACTTTGTTGCGTGAGTATAAAAAGCAATAATTCAATATACATATTATTACTTAATTATACTACTATTACTTGGTATTGAAACGTTACCACTTCTGTAATGAAAATCGAGCAAAATATCGTTTTTTTCGCAGATACACACTTCTGTTAATTTGAGAGAAGACCTGTATATAACGTTAAAGTTGCATAACTTTATTTAAATCGCTTCATTAGCATACTTCTCCCACCATTTCCAACCTTCTAAAATTGTGGTCAGTGGTCAGCTGAAACTCTAGCTAAGCTACCTAGTTGACCACCTGAATATTTACCTCCGAGCGTAAATATTTTTATTGAGCGCTTTGTGTACTAACCATATGTTTGCTTAGTTTTATGAGCTAAACACTCGTAAAAACTGGAATCAGTGTGACGAGAAAATATAAAACTAAGAAAAAAAGAAATAAAAAATGGTGTAGTACGCCCAAAGTATGTTGCTTTATCGGCTTAAAGTGTAACATAAACAAACAAACACTGAAAAATACAGGGTGTTGTGCATATTTAGACACAGATACTCATACAAATGTATGCTCAGTTAGTTTGTGTGAATATATGTAGGTGTGTGTGTTTATGTAGTTTATGTAGTGAAAGCAAACAAATATGTGTTGTTGTTTGTTTATTTGCTTTTTTTTGTTGCTCCCCATACGCCTTTTCACCTTTCGCACAACAACTGAGAATTTTGGCATCAATTCATAGTGTTGTTGTTCTGCATGCTGGTTATTTTGATTGCTTCATCAGCACATAAACAAACACTCACACATATACATGCACATATACAAATATACTCGTACACTTGCTTGCAAATTTGCATAAATTTGTATGCGGTGCAACATGGCGTATGATGAATGCATTCGCCAATCATTTACATAATACTCATTCGGTTTACGCTGTATAACAGCAACAGCAACAACAACAACTAATTCACTTATACTTTAGCACCGTACTATTATTTACGCAATATAACAGCATTTTGACACTGGAAGACAGATGACTGACTGACTGACTGCCTGCCTGCCTGTCGTCATTGTGCGCACAATATACGCAAATTAACTCGTACACATTACTCATACGCCACGTCAGACTATACTCGCATACTATAGATCACAGTAGCATAATAATTGGCCAACATGTAAAATAACTCTGTAAGCTGATAAGGCGGTACAACGGGAAATACTCGCATGAAAAATTGTCGGTTTGACATTGCAAATGAGAAATTATATGCGTTACGCATAACGGTAAAAAGTAAAAAAAGTGAAAAAATAAAAGACAAGACAAGAGCGAAATGAAAATGTGCTGGAACGAAATGTGAAACATCTAAAATTTCAACAATTCCATTACAGCCACCAGTGTATGTAGCTGTGTGTGCCGTGTCGTTCGGTAGCGTGTGATTAATGGCTTGCAGCGCAGCGCGGCGACGGCCAGGAGCAACAGGCGCGCACGAGCATTGTTAGCTCGTTTGTTAAAAGTGGCAAGGACTTGCGTGCCGCATGGCACGTTTCCATTTTCACGCCAATGCTACTTTTCATGCCAATGTTGCAAGTGTGTGTGTGCGTTGGTGTAAAACATAGAAAAGCAACAACAAACAACAAAAAAAAGTTGCAATAAAAATGAGCTGACAAATTTAACAAACTATGCTCCAATATCAGCTCAAATTATGTGCTGCCAGCAGCTCCAATGTCGTTTATTATGCTTTCGCACTGGCACTGGCTGTTCGTGGGTGAAGGTCTGTAAGAAGGCTGCTGCGTTAACTAGCTGTTCATTAGCGATAAGTTTTTTTTATTTAATTAGACTTACATACATTACATTAGACACTTGTATAGAGAGAGTTTTTTGCTATGTATGTCTGGTTTAAATTTATTGTTGCTGCAGTTGGACTTTCTACAAACAAAAAAAAATAATTTCTTTTAACGTTGCTGGTTTTAATTAATTTTACGCTGATATCAGGTTTTTCAGTTAAAATTCTTGTCAAATGAAGGTTTACAAAAGATTTTTGAAAAAATCATTAAATTTATGATGATTTTGACAGTGAAAAACAAGAATAAATGAGGCCTGTTACATATCAATTAGCACCATAATTTAATTATTCCATAATTCATGTCTATAATAAAAAATGTCATGATATTAATAAAAAATAGCATGATATTTTTTATTATTTTAGAACGTGACAATGGATAGAGATATCGAACTCAATGGTAGCACAAACAAAATAGCATATGTTTTCAAGATTTTTTTCTCTAATTTTATTTTTATACTCTCGCAACAAAAGTTGCTAAAGAGAGTATTATAGTTTTGTCCACATAACGGTTGTTTGTAAAACCTAAAACTAAACGAGTTAGATATAGGGTTATATATACCAAAGTGATCAGGGTGACGAGTAAAGTCCAAATCCGGATGTCTGTCTGTCCGTCCGTCTGTCCGTCCGTGCAAGCTGTAACTTGAGTAAAAATTGAGATATCTTAATGAAACTTGGAACACGTATTCCTTGGCACTATAAGATGGTTAAGTTCGAAAATGGGCGGAATCGGACAACTGCCACGCCCACAAAATGGCGATAACCAAAAACACAAAAGAGCTATAACTAAGCCATAAATAAAGTTATGAAAATTCAATTTGGAACATAGGATCGCATTAGAGAGGTGCACATTTTAATGTAATTTTTTTGAAAAAGTGGGCGTGACCATGCCCCCAAATTGGTTTTTTGTATATATCTTGCAAACCAAGAAAGCTATATAAACCAAACTTCCTGCAGTCGTTTCTTTTAGCCGTTTCCTTATACAGTCCAAAAATGAAAGAAAGCGGATAATAACCATGCCCACCTACCATACAAAGGTTAGGTGGAAAATTACCAAAAGTGCGTTGACTCACTAACGAGAAACGTCAGAAACACCAAATTTTACATAAGAAATGGCAGAAGAAAGCTGCACTGAGATTTTTTTACAAAATGGAAAATGGGCGTGGCGTCGCCCACTTATGGGTCAAAAACCATATCTCAGGAACTACTCGACAGATTCGAATGAAATTCGGTATATAATATTCTCTTGGCACCCTGATGACACGTGTGGAAAATGGTTGAAATCGGTTCACAACTACGTCTACTTCCCATATAACTCAATTTTGAATCCTTCTGATTCTTTCACTTTATAATGTATACATAAGGAACCGATAAAGATAGCGAAATAAAACTTTACACAAATACTGTATTTGAGCTGTGACATCACTTGTGGAAAAATTGTCAAAATCGGACCATGACTTTTCAAGGCCCCTGATATCAAACATGAAGAACTCAGTGCCTAAAGGAAATTTTTCACCGAAAATATAGGTAAATATCTAAATAAATTGCGAGAGTATAAAATGTTCGGTTGCACCCGAACTTAGCCTTTCCTTACTTGTAATATTTAAAACTGTGCTTTTTATTATTTGATTGGTTTTACAGCATTTCGATCTTATAAAAAAAATCGCATGCAATATTTTTTGTAACATTTTAAATTCTGTTTCAATAAAAAAAACATTGACTTTGGTTCCCCTTTATTAAAGAATATATGAAAGACCACTGATGATGTCGGTAAATCAGTTTTAGTGCTCAACATCTTGAACAACGAACATAATTCTCTTAATTAGTTTTTCATTCTAAAAAAATTTTGTGAGAAATAATTTAGTTATTTCGGCATGTGTTGGTCTTTAATTTTATATCATATTTATTTTATTTCAAAAATATTTTTAAAATAAAATTTCCAAAAGTATGGCAATCTTATTCTTATGCTCAAACATTTTTGCAATAGAAATGTAACACACTAGTCTTTAGTTTAATGCCCACATTATAAAATTTCACTTCATCAATCATCAGTCATATAAAAAAATGTTGTACAGGTGGCAACCTTAATTTCAAATATTTTTAATTCAAACTCTTTATAAACAGCTTTAATTTTAAATCGATACCTCAATATTATAGCATTCAATTTTTTAAACAGGTGGCAACCCTTTTTTACATTCACGCGCCTCAAGTACAATACTGAATTATATAATATAATTTGATGGTAACTTCGTAAAAACATTGAAAACTCTTATCTGAATTTTATATTATCAAATGTACAATTAAAAATTTTCAAATAGGTGGCAACCTTTTTGCGTATTTTTTTAGATTGAATCAGATCAGGGGGGGGTCATTTATTACGAAAAATGGGCATATGGGGTTGGTGATGCGAAAACATAGCCTATCCCTCCCAAACGTCAACCTAAATTTCGAGCGGTACCCCCTGTTCACTACGAAAGAGGTTCTGATGACCGAGTAAAGGCGGTATAACCTTAGCACCTGCGAGGAGGAAACTCCTACACCACCCGTAGCCCCGGAACTATGCTCGGATGCAGGAGGCTAATCAACTACTCAACTCATTACCGAAACCGAAGTTGAGGCCCAATGTTCCACCTAGGAACTAGTGAAAAAAAATGTATACATATATAGTTCTATTAGGAAGTTAGATAGATCATCTTTTGTCCGTCACTATAAAATACTTTCAAATAATAATTATTATTATCGAAGAACAAACCTACAACTCAAACCAAATTACTAAGCTTGTCTTAACTCATCCAAAATTTCCCATTAAACACATATTCGAAGCTTAACTCTTAAGACTCTCAATCGCATCATCAATTATACTTCATTTACATTTGAATATCACAGCAAATACTTACGTAACATGCATGCATTTAAGCGCCTCAACTAAGCACACTTAATCTCCAGCGAAATTTCTCGCGTATTGACATATGCAAATGGCACACATAAGCGCATAGATATTTGCTGCATGATGTATGCTTAATCGGCATTGCTTATGCATAAAGATTTCACTCGAAACACAAACACGTGGCAGACGGATTAAGGGGATCAATGCCAGACAATTCTAAGTGTATTTGATAACGCACGATGATTTGATGGCTGAAACAATTGAGTTACAAGTAGCATAATAGGTGCTATACAAGCATGTGCGCAGAAAAGTCTTTATATGACTTTGTTGTAATTAAATGTGAATTGAATGTCACGCATGGTCTGACATGATACAAATCTTGCTGCGAATACAGGGTGGTTTAATTGTTGGAATGCTTTCTTACTTATTAAATTATGTAAAAAAAATATATTTTTTTGAATCCCGAAAATTTCAAATATGATTGATGTCAAATTATTAATAAAAAAAGTTTGAATCCCGATAATTTTTGTAATTTCGATACTTAATCCCGAAATATAATTAAGCAATTTTTTAAATTTACCTGTACTCAAGTACATATTCAATTTTTTCGAATTTTATTTATTTACATGGGACCATTATAATCAGTCATCTCGGCAATGTCGATAAAACGCACACAATTGTCAATTTTTGGTTATAGAGAAAGAATTATGATGCTCATAGACGAAAACAAGAGCGGATATGGGAATAATTGCGCTTTCATATAGGTTAACAAATACATACATATGTACATCGTAGTACATACATATGTAATGATATGTTTAAGCGTGCGCAATATATTGCAGATAATAAAATTACGAGCAACGCATGAATGGCGCACGTTTAAGCACTTAAGCGTCTCCGATTTGGCTCAGCACAGTAATAAAATATCACATGAGCCTTAAGCCTGGCGAGGGAGTGTGCCTACATATGTGCCTATCAGGGAGTGGGAGTGGTGACATAGCAAACAGCATTACTTTAGTATGGGAGTAACGCTTAGGGAATTGAAATTTAACGCGTGAGCATGCTTAGGCATTTTATGCTGCGGGAATGATAAAAGAAATTGTTAGAATACAATGTATGTATTATTATTAAGAAAGGCGGAGATGATATGCAAAAATGCAAAAGAATTGAGTTTATCGTTTCTATATTATTAATCTTTGGTAACAAAGTGTTTCAGAATTCTCTTTGGATTCAATGTGACATTGCGAAAAGTATTTATTGAGCTGAAAATTTGATATATAGCCAATTTTGAGGTGTTACAGTTAACACAAATTTGAAAAATATTGAAAAATAATTCGAATTTTCTATTAAAGTGTTTTCAAATTGGCTTGTGATCATACTTAAATTAGCAGAGTGTTAAGACTTCTTAGTGGGTTAGTTTGATTTTTTTCAGTACCAGTGGAGGGCGTCATCTATTGGTAATACTTAAAGGTTTGAAAAAGCTAATTTAACCTTTTTTTGATATAATTTAGACCAGAAATCTGAAAAGCTCACCTTTACAAAAGATCTCACTGATCAAAAAGCTATTCTTACACATATAAGTCCGAAGGAATAGAGAAAATTCGACATATTACTAATGACGAAAGCTCTTACAAGTTTTTAATAACCTACAAGCTTATTGAAAACTCAATAGAGATGTATAAAAACCTAAATAGTGTTATTGTGATCCGCTAGATGGCGCTGGTGTAGAATTGTTACAAAATAGCTCTTCGAAAGCCCATGTATAGAAAAATTAGGACTATTATTGATTTTTTTTTTGGTAGTGATGACAACTCTTACGAGGTCTTAACAACCAAAATGACTTTTGAAAGCTCAATAAGGCTTACAGAAACCCAAATAGTGATCTTCGGATCCGCTAGATGGCGCTGGAGCAAATTGATTAAAAATATGTTTTGAAAAGCCCATTAATGAAAATTTGGGGCTGTTATTTCATTTTCTGGTGAAAGCTCTTACGAGGTCTTAACAACCAAAATGCGTTTTGAAAACTCAATAAGGAAAGCAGAAACCCAAATAGTGTGCACAGTGGAATTAATACCGAAAATTTGCACTTTAATCTTCCCCTTCCTTCTATGAATAACAAAAAATTTTACAAACAACTTCCTGCTCTTTTAAATTTTCATTTTAATTAAGCGATTTTCACACTCAATAAATAACTAATAATAAATCATAAATTACAATTTCCAGCAACACTTACCCCATCGGGATTGAATTTGGGTGAGGCATGTGGTGCACAAAAATCCTGCAGCACATCCTGTAGCTTTCTCGTTGAATCTGCAAGTAAATATATAAAGTAGAATAATATGAATAAATGTGTCAGGAACATTTGCAGAAAATGTCAAAACTTGCAAATCGATACAATTTAATCGAGTTAACAAGTTCAAGCAACTGTTTATTAAATAATTAAACAATTACTAAATGTGTACATATACAAGTACTTTAATTTGATTGTTTGGTATTTCTATGCATAATAGTAATTGAATATACAAAGTGAGTAAATAAAGTTTTGTGGCTGAATTTCCGGTGAGCTTACATTCAGCTGTTGTTTTGTTGGTGTGAATCTCAAGTGAATTTTTAGTTTGTTGTGATTTTGCTGTGGATATTTGTTGTGATATAATTTGGTAAATATTTTTATTTATTTTTTTACAATAACTTCTTAAAAGTTTTTATCAATTACTTCATTCAAACATTTTTTTTCAATATATTTTCAAGCTTTTATCACAACCACTCAACTTCTGAAAGCACTTTATTTTTAATAAGAAGTATTACCACCAGAAATTTCCCAACTTAAACTTAATGAAAAGTTGCCTGCATTCACCATGTAATGCATTGCAATTTATCTTGAGTACATTTCGGTGTTTAAAGCTGTCCAATGAGCCATCATTTGCCCCTCAGCCAGCTCCCTCTGTTCACATGCAAATAAATAAGAAAAGTTGACGCCAACAACAATTTCAATTCATTTTTCATCGCATTTTATTTTATTCCTTCATTTACTTTTTTTTTACTTTTTTGACACATATATAGTTTCCTCAACTCATTGGCCACTCATTTAAGTGGCACAACAACATTTTGCTGCCTTTTTCCATTAGTTAATTGTATCCTGTTTGTTGCAACTCAGAACGACATACATACATGCATACATGCATATATACATATTATATATAAATGTGTAGTCATTTACTAGTTTGAGGTGTCTGTGTGTGTGCGTTGTAGGCGATTAGTTAGTTGTCGCCAGTCAGTCAGCCTCGCCGACTTTCTACCAAAATGTAAGTTGACCTGTGGGGATCAGTGCGGAAAAAATATAAGTTCCGTTTTTTCCGCTCTGCATTCTATAAATATACACTTCTACGCGATAGTGAATGAATGAGCTGCTTGCGCAAAATAAAAGAAAAATGGCGAAAAATGTGTGGGCGTCAATATCCGCTTATATATATACACATTAATCCATACATAAATATAAGAAACATGTTAGGGTGCTGGTCTATATAACCAGGAGAATAGAGTTTGTGATATTGGAGACTTATGTATATTTAATATTGAATATCCTATATCGATATATGAATATGTCCATATATATTTCATCATACTATATGTATATGAATATTATTATTGGATTATGCATGTACGCGCTACATATGCCACTAGTTTGTTGGTAAAATTTTTCATAAAAATGTCATGTCGCAGTAAATGACAAGTCCAGCTCTTCGCATTTGCCACCTTGCACATAATTTATGCATGCTACCTTGTGATGTAATATTGATTTCTATTAATTCTTTTTTAACCACATTGCCTTGTTAAGCTAGTTATTTTAAGTTCAAATAATATGACTTCAAATACCACAATACATTACACCACATTTTAGTGGAATATAAGCATCATGTGATATCATATGATCGCATCAAGCCCATTTGACTGAAATATGAATAGGTTATACGTTAAAGTTTCTAGTTTAGCTTCCTTAATTGACATCACATCGCATATTTTATCATTATAACTACAAATCACATCGTAGCATCACATCATAAAATCACATGATATCACTTCCGATTGTGTGACATAATATCAAGTCTATCAAGTTAATATGCATCACTTTGATTCCATTATTCACAGATATTTGAGTGTAAGCTACTTGATAATGTTGCATTATTTCGTTGAATTACTAGGAGTACATCACATTCAATTTCATCATATAATATGTTACGAATTGAATTTTAAACATTAGGTTGGAAAATATTTCCCTTCCGCTTTTTTACTCTTTATTCAATGCTTTATAACATGTTACAGTTACCACCAAAGACAGAAACATGTGGTAATCACTTGGCGCAATGGTCGGGCTATATGATGGATGCGATAAAACCTCCCATCCGAGCTCCCGTTGCTTCTGACGAGTCATAAACGAAGTATGTGGTCTGGCGTTGTCCTGGTGGTACACTACACCTGTGGGGCAATTCTGGACGCTTCTGGTCAAGCTTCAAGCGGTCCAGTTGTGCGCAGTGTCTGGCCGTATGGGAGAAGCTCATAGTGGCTGATTCCCTTCCAATCCCACCAAACACACAGTAAAACCTTCCTGGCCGTCAATCCCGGTTTGGCCACTGTTTGGGACGATTCAGCGGCCTTCGACCAGGGCCGTTTTAACTTGATATTGTCGTATGTGATCCATTTTTCGTCGCCGGTCATCATCCGCTTCAAAAATGGGTCGAGTTCGTTCCGTTTCAGCAGTATATCGCAGGTGTTGATTCGGTCCAGAAGGTTTTTTTGCGTCAAATCTTGCGGAACCCAAACAACAAGCTTACTCGAACTATTGAATTGACAATACAAGTAGAATTTCATACAAATTACCTTCCGGAAATCTCTTTAACTCGAAGTTTTTGTTGTGGCTTATGGTGATTCGAGTTAGGAAAGTTCAACTGTATATGTAAATACTACATACATATATATGTATATCACTTAACTCATTGGTGCATAAATGTTATGATAAGACATCACTCGCCAACGTTATTCATCACAATGACAAATATTTTAGAAATATTTATTGCTGAAACAATAACAATTGTAGGCAGACATGATGTGACATCACATCAATTGTCATTTATCATGAAATCATCTGATTTTTTGTCATTTGCAAATGGCTAGAGGAGTATTTATAACATTTATAGTACAAGACATATGCATATAATCCAATCATATGTCAAAACATCACAATATCGCATATGCATCACGTGATTTTTTTATCACATACTCTGGTGTAGTGAAATTCATATTGCTTCTGATTGTCTTCATGTGTAAATAGTATTAAAGCCTTAATGCAACAAACTGAAACCAATCACATTATACATTTTTCAATAGGATAACTGAAAGTTAATATAATTTCTTTTTGAATTTCTACAAAAAACTGAGTTTATTTACTTTCTCAGCTGCATAAGTTAAGCAAATTCAATTAACTACTAAATTTTTACTCAAATTTTCAATTAAAAATTTATCGAATTTATTCCATTTTTCTTTTCTAGTGCTGGCAGCATCAAGTAATTGGCATTAAAAATTGATTGCCGCACCTGCTTCAGTTAAAGGTAAGTTTAAAATTGCCTTGAAAATCTTAAAATTAAAAAATTATTTACATAGTGACTACGACTAAATCCTGCTTGAGCCTTCTAAGTAAATTTTAATCTTCATATTTTATAAATGACAAAAAATAAATTGATGTAAATTGACGAATTTAGAGGTTAGAAAAATTTTATATTTTACTGCTGCACTGTAGCGTTTGTTTGAACTACGTATTGTAAGCTGCAGTGAATAAAGCAACAAAATTTTTGGAAATTAATTTAATAAAATGCTCAGCAGGGCATTAACACCGACAAATTGTGCATAAATTAATTTCATTAAAATGCATAAGAGGGAAAAAATACATTCAAATTCATATACTCGAGTATGCAGTAGTTATAACGGGTGATTTTTTTGAGGTTAGGATTTTCATGCATTAGTATTTGACAGATCACGTGGGATTTCAGACGTGGTGTCAAAGAGAAAGATGCTCAGTATGCTTTGACATTTCATCATGAATAGACTTACTAACGAGCAACGCTTGCAAATCATTGAATTTTATTACCAAAATCAGTGTTCGGTTCGAAATGTTTTTTATCGACAAATTTTGTTCAGCGATGAGGCTCATTTCTGGTTGAATGGCTACGTAAATAAGCAAAATTGCCGCATTTGGGGTGAAGAGCAACCAGAAGCCGTTCAAGAACTGCCCATGCATCCCGAAAAATGCACTGTTTGGTGTGGTTTGTACGCTGGTGGAATCATTGGACCGTATTTTTTCAAAGATGCTGTTGGACGCAACGTTACGGTGAATGGCGATCGCTATCGTTCGATGCTAACAAACTTTTTGTTGCCAAAAATGGAAGAACTGAACTTGGTTGACATGTGGTTTCAACAAGATGGCGCTACATGCCACACAGCTCGCGATTCTATGGCCATTTTGAGGGAAAACTTCGGAGAACAATTCATCTCAAGAAATGGACCCGTAAGTTGGCCACCAAGATCATGCGATTTAACGCCTTTAGACTATTTTTTGTGGGGCTACGTCAAGTCTAAAGTCTACAGAAATAAGCCAGCAACTATTCCAGCTTTGGAAGACAACATTTCCGAAGAAATTCGGGCTATTCCGGCCGAAATGCTCGAAAAAGTTGCCCAAAATTGGACTTTCCGAATGGACCACCTAAGACGCAGCCGCGGTCAACATTTAAATGAAATTATCTTCAAAAAGTAAATGTCATGAACCAATCTAACGTTTCAAATAAAGAACCGATGAGATTTAATTTGAGCAAATTTTATGCGTTTTTTTTTAAAAAAAAGTTATCAAGCTCTTAAAAAATCACCCTTTATATATATATAAGTACAGTTGAATATGCTTTCCATGATTTTGCCATTTTAAACAAAATATTGTGCTATGTGAAAAAGTAATTAAAAAATCTTTACCTACAGAATTTTCAGTTTAATAGTTTGGCAAACAGAATACATACATATTTTGTTTAACAAAGTGTTGCCATATAACTAAGTTTCATATTTTCATATAATTTGTATTAGTTCTCATTTAACTGTTTGACCAAATTACTTTATAAACAATATAACTGCATAATTAGGTGCTAATTTGATATTTGTTTAAAACAGGGTTGCCACCTTTTATAAGATTTTATATAAGTTGAAAAAAAATTTAACTAGCTACAAATTAACAGTTATAGGTCAAAATAACCAAATTAACAAAAATATATATTTTTTAGTGTTGCCACACAATTTCGATAATTAATGCAATTTTTAAATATTTTAATTATGTAAATATTAAAGATAATTGTTTATAATAATAAATTATTAACAGAAGCAATTAACAATAAAATAATAGTAACAGAGTTGCCACTAATGTATAATAGTAACTCTATTGGTTGGACGAGAGCGTATGAAGACCTGATCTATAATTTTCAACAATATTTGAAAGAGCTGAAAGATCAGTTTACAACAGTTTACAGTTGCCATTCACTCTTATGACATGGTGTTGCCATATCAGAACAAATCTGAATATAAAATAAAATTTCTGACTTAAATATTTATAAACATATATCCATAATAAATACGGAAATCACTTAAATAATGCTTATTAATTTCCAAAAGTGCCGAGTAGGGTTGCCATTTAATTTTTTTATATACAAAATAAAATTGTTCCGACTTCAAATATTTTTCCAGGGTATAATTAATGAGCAAATTACGTTAATTCACCCAAATAGCGTTGCCACATTAATGCGTTTTAATTATGTAGATGAGATTTATTAAATTATTTATTTATTAATTGACCACGGACCACCGTCGATTGCTTATCCCACTACATGCATATGTATATGTATGTGGTAATTATGTGCATATATTTATGGCATGTCGAAAATGCATTTCCATTTATTTAAATGCCATTAAGTGAGACCGCATTGTGGCCACAAGTGGATGCATTGCCAATGACAAATACAAAATGCCATTGACAGCGATAACGCAACGCAAACTACAAGCAATAAAAGCCATGCCATGACCGACGTCATTCACCACCATGAGAGACTGTCAGTCGTCATCATTAGCATCAGCAACAGAAACATCAGAAGTAGCAACAACAACAACACAACAATTCAAATAACAGCACCGACAACAACAAGCATAAATAGCCAGCGTGTGACACTCGACGCTTGGAGAGTAGCTGCCAAAAGCATACCAAATTTGCGGGTTAAAGTAGCTGTAATAAGTACAACAATAACAAATAAAAGAAATGACAACAGCTGCTGCTACTGCTGCGCAAATGATGCTACAACAAATGTATATTTCGTTGCATGCCACTGAAGCATGAATGAGAACATTATGCAAGTAAGTTTGAAGATGCGTTATTGCATCACAAGCACACGCAGCTATTGACATGCATACTCGTACATTCATCTATATCTATATAGATTCGCTTGGGTGTGTTGTTCGTTGACCACATTTGTATGCATTTGTCGTTCATTGTGTTGTTGCTGGATGCTGTTCACAGTGCAATTAAAGTGATCGCCAATCAACTTGAAACCGCATGGTACTACAACAACAACAAGAACTACTACATCATAAGCACAACAATAATTGTTTGTAGCTACTTGGATTAGTCTGCGTGTGACAAAAATGCTTGGAAAGACTTAAACCGGAGAATTGCATTTAGGGTCTCCTTTCTACAAACAGAACAGTAACAACAGCAACTATAAGAAAAAAATCATGAATCAATCAGTTCGGTTGGAATCGAATGTTAAATTATTATGAAGTATTGGGACAATTACAAGAACATTTTTATACTCTCGCAACCTGTTGCACAGAGTATAATAGTTTTGTTCACCTAACGGTTGTTTGTGTAACCAAGAAATATAAGAGTTAGATATGGGGTTGTATATACATAAATGATCAGGATGACGAGTGGATTTGAAATCCGGATGTCTGTCCGTCCGTCTGTCCGTCTGTCCGTGCAAGCGATAACTTGAGTAAAAATTAAGATATCTTAATGAAACTTGGAACATATGTTCCTTGGCACCCTGAGGAGGTTGCTTCGAAAATGGGCAAAATCGGTCCACTGCCACGCCCACAAAATGGCGGAAACCGAAAACCTATACAGTGTCATAACTAAGCCATAAATAAAGTTATGAAAATGAAATTTGGAACATAGGATCCCATTACGAAGGGGCACATTTGGATGTAATTTCTTTGGAAAAGTGGGTGTGACCCCACCCCCAAATAGGTTTTTTGTATATATCTCGCAAACCAATAAAGCTATATAAGCCAAACTTTCTGCAGTCGTTTATTTTAGCCATTTCCTTATACAGTCCAAAAATGCAAGAAATCGGATAATAACCACGCCCACCTCCCATACAAAGGTTAGATTGAAAATTACTAAAAGTGCGTTAACTCACTAACGAAAAACGTCAGAAACACCAAATTTTACATAAGAAATGGCAGAAGGAAGCTGCACTGAAATTTTTTACAAAATGGAAAATAGGCGTGGCGTCGCCCACTTATGGGTCAAAAACCATATCTCAAGAACTACTAGACAGATTTCAATAATATTTTCTTGACACCCTGATGACACGTGTGAAAAATGGACGAAATTGGTTCATAACCACGACAACTTCCCATATAACTCATTTTTGAATTTCATCTTATCCTTTCACTTTATAATAATATTCATTAGGAAACAATAAAGATAGCGAAATAAAACTTTACACAAACACTGTATATGATCTGTTGCATCACTTGTGAAAAAATTGTCAGAATCGAACCATGACTTTTCAAGGCCCCTGATATCGAACATGAAGAACTCAGTGCTTAAGGGTGATTTTTCCCTGAAAATATACTTAGGTAAATCCCTCAGATATTTTAATGTAATTCATTCCCTCTGAATTTTTTTCTTATAACAGTTTCTCTCTGTACCTGAAATGGTAAAAATCGGGTCATAACTTCCCCCAGATCCCATATACCTAATTATAAGTAATATTAAATTAAGAGAGCGTATAGTCTTCGATACATTGTATCTTGGTGGTGAAAACGAGTGAAATCGGTTTAGGAATTACCTCAGTCCCCATATACTATTTATGATGATTTTCGTTATTCTATTGAACTTTATACCCAATATATGGGTCGAATTGTGTTATCTTTATAAAATTACATCAATAAATTGCGAGAGTATAAAATGTTCGGTTACACCCGAACTTAGCCCTTCCTTACTTGTTTTTAATTTATTTCACAAATTTGCTGAAATTATAATTTTTCAAACAGTTAGCAACACTTCTCATAAATATTTAAAACTCTATACCATTTAAAAGCTTTTCTAATTATTTTCTCATTGTATTAATACATTTTTTTATAAATTTCAGTCAATTAAGCTTTTTTAACAGGTGGCAACCTTTTAAAAACATATTTTTATAATTATAAGTTCTCTAAGTCAATGAACAAATCTCTTCCAGTTGTTACTAATTAAATTACTTTCTTAAATCTCTATAGCCTGATAATCTCAAATATGGCGTTTCTTCTTATTAAAAGTCTTTTGACTTCAAATTTTGAAACAGGTGGCAGCATTTACTATTTTTAGTCTCGTATTTAGTGAAGTCTGCTTTCAAAAATCAATAAAAGCTCGAGTTTTTATTTCGATATTGAAATTTTTTTTAAATATTTTCTGCAAATCGCGATATTGAGATCTCAAAATGAATATTCCACCTGGTTTTCTTATCGCAATTATTGCTTCAGGAATTTATATTAGATTAGATTAAATTACAGATTGAGTTTACCATTATCACAGTATACCATCTAGCCCTGTCACGTTAAGAAACCTTAACAGTGTTCCAGAGCTGATGGACGCGATACTACCTCTTTGGAGATACAGAGCCCCAATTTTCTGACTACTTTTCTTCGCGATCGCCGGGTGGTTAAGTAGTAAGTGCTCAGGTGTTTCTGCTACTAGAACACAGAATCGGCAAAGATCCGACTAGTAGATTTCCAGTTTGTGCATCTTGGAGTGCAGTGGTCAGTGTAGAGTGCCACTAGTTGTCTCAGCTTGTTTCTAGGGAGCGCAATTAAGGAATTCATATTAACAAATCTATTTAGAGAACATAATGGAGGCGGTTCATATATTCCGATGGTCAATTATGGATATGTCTTTTATAACAGGTCATACTTGCCTTACTTACTTACTTACGATGACCTCGGGTGTAAAAATAATTTTGCAGTAGAGCTGGCGAATGACCACTTTGTTGACACAACGAACCTCATACACCTTGAGCAAAACATTTCAGTGATACAACTGCCAACTGTCATCTCTTTGGTTAAACACTCAATCATCATCCAGTCAGAGAGACGGTCAGTCAACGAGTTTTACTGTCAGCTACCGAGCTAAACAGAAACAAACCTTTTCGTCAGACCGTCAGACATTTAGTCATTCATTCGAAAAATCAGCAATAGAACAAGACTTGAGAGTGTCAGGCGTTCCATCTCGCTTTCTCTCTCTCTCTCTCACACACAGTTTCTCAAGGTAGCTAGTTGCTGCCGGTTCCTCTTTTGAGCGGATTAACTTTGTTGTGTTGCTGACGTGATGATTTTGATTGAGTTTTGTTGTTCTTACACACTTATTTGCAATTGCAGTTACGCTTAGTACATAGTTGCTGTTGTTGTTGCATCCTTTGGTGTTTCTCCAGCATAACTGTCATTGTCACTAAATGTTGTTGTCAGTCAGTCAGTTGCGTACGCCTTGAGTGCGGTTGGTGTTATCAAACTTTTGAAGTGCTTTGATTGCTTCATTCAGTTTTGTTGTATCGTGTTGCTTTAGTTGTTGCCGCACATGGTTGGCGTTAATATTGCCCTCTGGCAAGTTGTAGCACTTTGTGCTTACCAAATGCTGGTAGTAAACTAGATTTGCTGCTGTTGCCACAATTTATGAGAGCTGGGATTTGTACTCTGTGTAACGTGGTTTAATGCAGACCGACAAATTGACATTTACTGGTATTGAATACCCCCGAGGTGCTTTTGGGATGGATATTAGATTGGACTTAACAGTCATTTAAAAAGGGTTCTGCGTAATGAAAGAAGAGGGTATGGAAAGGTGGAGGACTCAAGATTACCACTTTACTTGCTGTTACTATGAGAGCATTAAGTTAGTCGTGAGCTTGAACAAGTCACAAACGACTTAATATGAAATGAAAGGAATAGAGGAATAGTAACACAGACAATTGCGGATATGTCCGCGTATAACCTCAAATATAGATTTTATAGAAAAGAGATGTATGTTTTGTCTAGAGGCTGATAAGCACAACCTGGTACTGGTTTCCAGAAATTACGGTTATTTGGGGTACTGATTTTATGAAAATCAAAAGTTTTTACTTTCTATAGAAGACAATAGTCTATTGGACAATGAAAGACTGTTGAAATTGTAGGTGACAATGGGTTTCATATTAAAGAAACAGTGAGTCCTGATTCTGTAGTAACTACCATAGGAAAAGTAGTCCAAAGAGTGAATACATTCAGGATAATTTTTTGAAATTCAGAGGAATGAGTTGAGGATTACTTCTGAAGATCCAAAAATATTCTTGAGAGAATCTGCTTCGGACGATGAAATTGCGAACTGTGCGATAATTTGTCTATACGTTTAAGTTTCTGGCTTTATCATGAAGAAATGAAGCTCTCAAGTTTCACTCCACTAAATAAAGATTGAGACGATCTGTATAAATCTCTCACCACCTCCTTTACTTTACTTCTGAGTTTAGTATATGAGTCTGAGATATCACTTTATAATGTCGAGAGAATGCCAACGTTCGATTCCTGTACCGGAATTACCACTTTTATTCCAACCTATATCAAGGAGATAATGCAGAAAGCAGGTCTTTGGTAAAACCTCGCTCTCACAAGCGTATCAAAAATCGAACTAGAGGACAGCTAATGAATAGAAAAATTCCTTAACACTGAGAGTATAGTTGATTGTATGTCACATCTCGCTCATTTTTTGTTTAAACGAACTTCACACTTCACTTTAAATGAGAAAGAATGTGAAAGTCTTAAAATAACTGAAGAGAAAATGTATACATATATAAAAATAAAAAACAACAAAAATCGTTAAATACATTGAATGCCGAGGGAATTATTGATTTTAAATCCAAAACTTATTCGACAACGTTGACATAAAAGGATAAGCGTGAAGAGTTTAGAAGAGTACGTAGGAGTAGCAATAGATGTACAACATATTGTATGTATAGGGGCCTTTTTAAAGGTATAAACTGTACAGTTCTTAAAAAAAGTTCCAGGTCTTAGGAAGACAATCGGGTCGATGCTATTGCTTATTCTAGCATAGCCGATCTTACTTCGCAAATAACGCGTCGAATATTGATATCCGACTTGACAGTTGAGCCGAGTTTATGAGCATAGATCTTTGATTGCGACCAATTAACAGCTCCATTTCTCGGAATTGTTCGCTAACAAATGTTAATGTCTTTTAAATATTATTACTGTGTGCTTATTTGTCAAGTCATTCGAAGTATATTGAACATAAATGTCAAAATCAGGTGTTTACTTTGACAGCTGTCATTATAAGAAAGTCTCTGCCTCAAACAAAACCACCCTTTACATGTACAAATGGATTTATTTATTTATAATGTAGTACCAAAATGAGAATCCTGAAATAAATTCCATTCAAGGATTAAAGTCGTTGAGTGCACTCTGTTGACTCGCCAACGATCGTACGTTCTATTTCTGTTGCCCATCAAACTAAAGATACACATACTCTATACAAATGCGACTAGAGTGTTTAGATGCATTTATTTTTGTTTATGCATAATTTTGCACAGCACTCTAGCAACTGAAAGTAAATTTAGAAAATATAAACAAAATAAAAAAAAAAATAAAATTTAAATAAAAAAAGGAAATAGAATATAGATTTTAGATATTAGATATTCGAAGAATGCGCATGTAAAAATGTTTATGTGTGTTGTCAGTGTGATGGGGAAAACTTTCCACCAACCAACGCATCCGCTGCGCGATTTTTACGAGTGCAAATGCCAACAAATTGCTGTTGACATTTATGTGATGCGATTTATTTTTAGTTATAGTTTGTAGTTTTGGTTTTGTCGTTTTGCGATTTTTCCGTTTTGCCATGGTGATGACGACAGTGCTGATGCCAGCGCATCTATGGCCATCATAGTGGGCGTGTACGCGCACGGAGGTGGCTAGCAAATGAACGACTTCATCAAATGCATTTGCCATCGTCGGTCGTGCATATTTAGTGCGTTAAAACGATGATTGTCATCACTGCGGCACGAGTGCATCGGCCAGCAGCCAGCGCGTAGTTGCAAGTGACACTCGCGTTGATTTTTTGGTGGATTTTTCAAAAGCCCCAACGGCGCAAATGTAAAGTGTTGCACTCAAACGCGGTCACAAAAAGTGCAATCATATATTTTTTTCTGTGTGCTCTTTGTGGAGAGTGTCAAGTGCCTTGTAGGAAATTATTTGCAGACAAACAAATTTAGAAATTCAATTAGTTCTGACAATTTTTCAAGGGGTTAATGTTTTTTACCTTTACCATGTTGTTGTACTTAACAAGAATTCTTACAAAAGACTATGGAAATTATAATATAGTTTTCTGCCGGATTATTATATTTTAATTGCCATTTTTCAATTTAGGTGGCGCTGTTATAGCAATTATACTTTTAAAGCATTCTTCATTGAAATTTTTATGATTTTCATTAATATACTTATTGGAAATCGAAGTACAAACCAAGTAATTTATTTTCGTAATAAATTTCTGAAGAAAATTTAATTTTCGAAATTTTTTTCACAAATTATATATTTTCTACAGACCCCTTTTGACTTTTCGGACCGTATTTTCATATACACATACTCGTACTCGTAAATTTGTCTTCGTATCAGTTTGTGCGTCATAGTAGTCATTCACAATTTTGATGCTGGTTAAAAATAGCATCCCACTTGCTCTATATATGCACTTCTATATTTATGCTTTTAAATATTGTTTTTTCTTTCTATTTGGTAATTTGGAAAGTGCATAAATTTGTGTTGAGACAGTTTGACGCTGTTAAACTGAGAATTCGATAAACGCATTGCGATAAAAAGTCTGTAAATGTGGTCAATGAATTGAATAGCAAAACAAAATATTAAAAATGTATAGATGAAAGTGGTTTTGATAAAGGGAATACATTTTTAGTCCACTTCCTGCCTTTAAAAGTTTATCGTTTTGAACAAAATTTAAAGTATTTTTTTAACACTTTTGTCACTCAATGTGCTCTTTGAGCTATAGGCATTCCTTTCGGATCAATATTAATAAAAATTCTAAATAGAAGTGTGTGAATTAGAAATCTGTTATCTGTAGGGGAGTAATCCTATTCAAAGTATAGATTTTTAGGTAGATCGCTTATAGATTATGTGATAGTTTATGTATGTTTATGTTGATCAGGGGAAAATACTGATCTATATTGTAGATAATAGATTTTCAAAAACAACCAATTAAAAATAAAAAAGTCAAAACTGAAAAGAATGTAGTTGCAACCAAAGGAAAGCACATTTTAACTACAGTGAGGACGAAACCAAGTTTATATTTTTTATTTTTAAAGTCTCGAAGGGTTCTAAAGGTGAGATCAAAAAATAGGGCGTTGTTAATTGTTAAAGGGCGAAACTCCAAACTTCTTCTTCATGACTGGCACCGCTAAGGCGGTTAAAGACAAATGAAGCCAGGTCCTTTTCCACCTGGTGCTTTCAACGGAGTGGAGGCTGGTACAGCATCGAACACTTTCAAAGCTGGAGCGCTTTCTTCCAATAACACATACTGCTCATCATTCTATCGTCTGCGGTACTCATCGTTGCCAATGTTGAAGGAACCGAAAATCTTCCACAAAACCTTTCTCTCGGAAACTCCTAGTGCCGTCTCATCGGATGTTGACATTATCCATGCTTCTGCATCATAAAGCAGGATGGTAATGTTGAGGGATTTGTAGAGTTTGGTTTTTTTTCGTTGAGAGACGACTTTACTTTTCAATTGCCTACTCAGTCCAAAGTAGCACCTGTTGTCAAGAATGATTCTTCGTTGTATTTACAGGCTGATGTTTTTATTGTTGTTAACACTGGTTCTCAGGTGGACGAAATTATCTACAACTTCAAAGTTATGTTCACTAGACTCATACGCTTCGTTTCCTTATATAGGCTTGAAAGAAGCAGAACTAATATCACGGATGTTGTTTCCACTAATATCGATATTATCGATGTACGCCAGGAGCTGTACACTGTAATAGAAGATTGTATCTTCTCTTTCCAGTTTTGCGGCTCGTATTATTTTATAATTGGCACAAATTGTGGGGTCTCCCTTTTTATGGATTGGGCAGAGCACACTGAGATTCCAGTCGTCGGGCATGCTTTCTTCCGACCATGAAGCTGATACACGCACCTTATCAGTTCTTCGCCGCCGTAGCTGGGACGGCAATCCATCGGCCTCCGCCGCTTTATTATTCTTCAAGCTGGTAATTGCTGTTCGAATTTCTGCAATGGAACATCTGTTCCAGCGTCATCGATTGGGGAATCGGTAAAAATATTCGGCAATTTTCTAAAACCTATACGAGGACTCCAACAATCGACTGTATATGGATTGGGAAAGCCTTCCTCAACGTGAAGTGTCTTATCTGTTGAAGTATCTCAATCGAACCATTTTTTAACACTTTAAAATACCATAAAGTCTTCCAGATGACGTCATTACAGCCAAAGAATCAATAGTTTTTCAATAGTTGAAATTATATTTCGTTCCCGCTGGAGTCGGTTTTACGTAACAGGAACGGAATGGGATTTTTAACGGACCAAGGACTGTTACCTCTGGCACCCCTCAAAATTAGTTGGGAAATGTATTCTACTGGTACAGCAACAACTATGGACAATTTTACCCCTGTCAACAATTTCCAAGGCCAAATAATTACTCCAACGTCTTAAGTGAATCAAGAAAATCCTCTACTTGTGACAAAATTAAAAAGTCACTGCAATAAAGAAAATCTGCAATCACTCTAAATCTGTCAATTAAAATGTATTTCAAATCCTTTAACACCGTCATTTTCGCCGTAACTTGCAAGCGCATAATTAAACGGGTCTACTAATTGAACAAAATCCATAGCCGCAGGTAAATTTCTTCACTCCGCTCCAACTCAATTGAGATATATTTTTTACACCGACTACATTACAATTCACTGCATTAACTCGACGCTCGCGCACGGCAACTGCAACGGCGTGAAAGGCGAGAAGGTAGGATAAAATAGAATGAAAGGTGTCAATTAGTGCAACACTCGGGGCCATTCATTTGCCAAGACAAAATGCGCCTCGTGGCATGGCTGTGATAAAGGAGAACGTATAAAATGTAAGCATTGAATGAAGTCAGAAATGTGCGCGACAGTTTTAACAATAGCATATTTATTTAAGTATTTCCTCCAACGCCGGCAATCGAGCCGGCCACAACGACATTTAAACTATGACCGACTGCTTCGCTAACACCTTGATGAAGCACACACACAGAGAACAGCATAGCAGTTCATTGAAAAATATTCATTGTGTGTCTGCCCTGCACGCGCTCTTTGCTTGTTGGCAGCTGCCTGTAGCATACATCCAGGCGATTGTAGCATACATATAGGCGCTTGTAGCATACACCTAGGCGCATTGGCGTTAGCGCGCTTTATTGGTTGGCAACAGTTAGCGGAAGTTTACCGTACACTGCGTTGAGGCACACCTGTACACCCGTTGCTCGGCTCGGTGAGTCAATATAACGGTGTTTACACTCCCCTCTCTCTGCGCCTAGTGCAAGTGTTGCATGAAACATTCATTGCTTGCTTTTCTGCTTTCCGCTTTTGTTTATTTATTTTCACTTGCACCATGCCATGTTATTGTTGCCAAGCGCTGTCCCAATGTTCCCAAGGACACTTTGGTGCACGGCACACTCTCCATCTCTCTGTGCATGTGTGCTGGTGTTTATGTGCGCTGTGTGTCTTGCAGCGCTGCAATAACTGTCACAAACAGCTGTGCTTGGCCAACGCGAACCACGTCTTCGCCTGTCTACTCGTGACTGACAATGCGCTGTTTTCTTTTCTCTTTAAATAATATGATTTTTATTTTTTCTCGATATATCGTTCATGGTGACTCGTTGCGACTTGCGATAATACTTGAAGCGTCTACAATGTCATTGCTGGAAGTCATTGCTGTAACAATACTGTGACATCAATAGTCACTGTTATTATAAGATGGATTTGTGGTTAAATATAGCTTCTTTTAATTGTATTTAAAGGAATTTAGTGATTCTTCAATTTTATATAAATAAGTGAGGGAAAGGTATACTGGGTATTGTAAAAGTCTAATAAAATGTGAAAGTACTTTCGATGACATTATGAATGGAACTGGATTTCTTCTACATGCTCACCACGAGCACGCTTGCAGAAGTCCAGATGCTTAACCCAATTTTCAACGGTTCTGAAGCATAAATCGGCCGATACTGCTGCAATTTCACGTTCGATATTCGTACCAAGTTCATCAATCGTCATTGGCTTTTTGGCATAGATCATTGACTTGACGTAGCCGCACAGGAAATAGTCTACCGGCATCAAATCGAACGACCGATGCGACCAATTGACGGGGCCATTTCGTGAGATGGCACAGTCACCAAATTTAGTTTTCAATAAATCGATTGTGACATTCGCTGTGTGGCTTGTGGCGCCGTCCTGTTTGCACCACATATTGTCCAAGCCCAGATAATCCAATTCGGTCCAAAAATATTTGGTTATCATTGAGCGGTACCGATTCCCATTAAAGTAACGTGCCGGACTTGATCATCACAGAAAAAGTAAGGTTCAATGATGCCGCCGGCCCGTAAACCGCACCAAATCATATTTTTTTTGGGATGCAATGGGGACTCGTGGAGTACGTGTGCTGCCTGACCAATATCGCATATTTTGCTTATAGACGAAGCCATTCAGCCAGAAATGAGCCTCTTAAAGTTGAGGCCACTGACTCCGAATTTCGGTAGTAAATTTTAATAATTTCGACTCATTGTTGGATCGTATATCTTTCAATGGTGAAATGGTAAACCTTACTGAAGAGAAATGTCAAAAGAGCGGAAAAAAAGATGGTGTCGTTTGCTGTCCCTATCGGTCTACTTTAATAACCTTTAATATCATGGTAATGATGGTTGAGAAGAGTTACACTAAAAATGGTATACAAAATTTTATATGGGCGTGGTTCCGCCCATCTATAGGTCAAAAACCAAATCTCCGAAACTACTCGACCAATTTCAATAAAATTGTGAAAATAGTTCAAATCGGTTCACAACCACGCCTACTTCCTATATATATAACAGAGCTTTGAAGTCGATCTGAATAGTTTACTTTACAAAAGAAGAGAGCAGAACAGAACTATGCATTTATAGTGAAGCATCGCCCTTATAAAAAACGTCGAAATCGAAACCATAAGTATTCAAAGCCCCAACAGGACCTCAGAGCTTCGAATAAAATTTTTACCGAAAATATTATTCATATCAGAGGGAATATTATTCATCTAATAGTATTTCTCCGTGCCAAAAATGAGTGAAATCTGGTCAAAACTTCGCTAGTACCCATATACCTAGGGTTTTCAAACTTTCAATGGGCTTTATTCTTCTATATATATGACGAATATGTGAGTCAAATTGTGTGTTATATAATATTAATAAAATTAAATAAATAAATTGCAAGAGTATAAAATGTTCGTTTACACCCGTACTTAGCCCTTCCTTACTTGTTATTATTTAACTCTTTAAAAATAGTACCGAATTCTAAAGATTATTCTGACTTGAAGTGGGTTCATATTTATGTATATGTATGTGTATTTATAATTTTTATGCAAAAGTGTTCGCAAATATTTACTTACATGACGCCAATTCCTGGAGCTGTTGAAATTCGCGTGGCGACAATTTGTCCCATTTATGTGATGTGGAGGTCATTGTGCCTGTAAATATGCAAAACAAAAAAAACGGAAATTTCTTATTAGACCAACCAAGCCAGTGCGAAAATGTCACGCAAATTATGCGCTGATTTATTACCAACTTATTAGAGAGGCCATCAAATGGAGCTAGCAAATATGTAGCGCAAAGTAGATGAAGGAGGCAGACTACAAAATGAAAATTATGCACTAAATGTACATATAAACAAATGAAGAGAGACATAACAAGCAACTAACATAGTGACAGCTGCTTGTCACATCATTTATCACACCGCCACAAGTAATTGCGGCAAATTACAGTGTGTCAAAAGTGTTGACTGAGCCACACTGAACCGCACCGAGTTGAGCCGCGTTGAGTTGAGTTTAGTTGGGTTGAGTTCCTTAGCGCTGAGTGTGACCCCAGTAAAGCTAGTAATTGAAGTTTCCCCACTTGACTCTTTCACATATATGTAAATACATATACAAGCGTTCTAAATGAAGTGAGCAAGTAGAGAGCGCTTGTGACAAATGTGAAATGTTGACGCTATTGGCGCCGCACTGTCAATAAGTGACATTGGCAAGTGTCCTCCTCTGCACATTTATCTAAGTGTATATGTGTGTATGTATGTGTATGTGGTCTGGCAGTGTGACACACCGGAAGGCAAGTAGGCAGCCAACCGGTAGTTGCAATGCCACTCAAAACAGCCACAAAGTATGCATTGCTAATGACCAAAGGGAAATGTGACACACACAGCAAACTCACAAACACACACATTCATTTTCTTATGTACGCTTCCATTAAACCAACTGTCACACACATACAGTCGCACATACTTACTGTTGTTCACTAGTCAATTGTGTTAGCGCTTGTTTACGGATGCTCTAAGGAATACTACGAACCAACTACACTACATACATATGTGCGTGTATAATACTACAAAGAGATGACAGCAACATTTGTTGGCATTATGCCAGCAGCAGCTATGCCAACACCGTTTCGCGTACTCAATTAAAATTGTCAACATTGTCATTATTGACGTTAAGCCGCCTAATGCTATGCTTTCAATTTGTGTGCAGTTGACTTTATGCAATAAAAAGTGACTACGTCTTGTGTTGGTACATATGTTGGAATAAGTGAGATGGTGCAATTGAGTTGTCGAAATGAACTCATTACGAACTAGTTACACATACAGCTGCAAAGTAGTTACTGAACTGGTTATAAATTAGTTATGAATGAGTAATTATTTGATTAAGGGGTTAGGGGTAGTCAGGATTTTCAAAATCAATCAAAATCAATTTTGTATTTTTTTTAAGTGTAATCTCTTAAAAAATATTCTCTGAAAATTTGAAGTTGATCCGAAATTACTTTTCGAGTTATTCGACAAATAACAAAGAGCGCTCAAGCACTCCAATAGGCTAGTGTACAACTTTAAATGGGTTTTTCACAAAACTATATTTTTTGAATTGACAACAGTAACTCGAAAACTGCTCAGTAGATTCTGAAGAAATTTATACAGCTGTTTTTTTCTTCTTTTTAAAAAATTTCGATTTTTTTGGTCCCATTAACTGTTGAATTTTTCCAAAAATTTAGAAAAACAAGTAAGGAAGGGCTAAGTTCGGGTGTAACCGAACATTTTATACTCTCGCAATTGATTTATTTAACTTTATTTATATTATATAATACACAATTTGACCCACATATTCGTCATATATATTGTATAAAGTTCATTGAAAGTTGGAAACCCTAATATTAGGTTAGAAGCACCGAGGTCCTCATGTTCGATATATGGGGCCTTGAAAACCTATGGTCCGATTTCGGCGATTTTTAGAAAAGGGCTGCCACACTATAAATACAGTATTTGTGCAAAGTTCTGCACCGATATCCTCACTAGTGCTTACTTTATATATTGTAAAGTAAACGATTCAGACCGTCTTCAAAGTTCTGGTATATGGGAAGTAGGCGTGGTTGTGAAGCGATTTGGCCTATTTTCACAACATATCATTGGGATGTAAGGAAACTATTACAAACCAAGTTTCATTGAAATCGGTCGAGTAGTTCCTGAGATATGGTTTTTGACCCATAAGTGGGCGACGCCACGCCCATTTTCCATTTTGTAAAAAAATCTGAGTGCAGCTTCCATCTGCCAATTCTTATGTGAAATTTAGTGTTTCTGACGTTTTTCGTTAGTGAGTTAACCCACTTTTAGTAATTTTCAACCTAACTTTTGTATGGGAGGTGGGCGTGGTTATGATCCGATTTCTTTCATTTTTTGGAATGTATTAGGAAGTAGCTAAAAAACGACTGCAGAAAGTTTGGTTTATATAGCTCTATTGGTTTGCGAGATATGTACAAAAAACTAAGTAGGGGGCGGGGCCACGCCCACTTCCCCAAAAAATTACATCCAAATATGCCCCTTCATAGTGCGATCCTTCATACCAAATTTTATTTACATAGCTTTATTTATGGCTTAGTTATGGCACTTTAAGTGTTTTCGGTTTTCGCCATTTTGTGGGCGTGGCAGTGGTCCGATTTTGCTCATTTTCGAAAGCAACCTTCCTATGGTGCCCAGAAATAAGTGTTCCACGTTTCATTAAGATATCTTAATTTTTACTCAAGTTACAGCTTGCACAGACGGACGGACGGACGGACGGACGGACAGACAGACATTCGGATTTGAACTCCACTCTTCACCCTGATCACTTTGGTATATATAACCCTATATCTAACTCGTTTAGTTCTGGGTGTTACAAACAACCGTTATGTGAACAAAACTATAATACTCTCTTAGCAACTTTGTTGCTAGCAACTTTGTTGCGAGAGTATAAAAATTTCTTGAGGAAAAAAGCTTAGATCAGGCCCAGGATTATCTATTTATAAACTAATTTTGCTAATCCGATTGATTTCAGATGAATCTCCAAGGACTTAGATTGTCACCGCAACGACCCTTTTTTGGAACTGGGCCAACACAAACACCTGATATCATATTTTTTTTTTAATTTTCATGTCTTCAAGTGTTTCTAACTACCCGTTACTTTAAATTAAAATCAATTTAAGCTTAAGTCTTCCAAAACAAAATCGAAAGCGTCGTCAACCTATTCAACTGATGTTTAATTTTTCCTGAAGCTTTTGCTAGGTGACGCTGTCTAGCATTTTTCGTTTTTTTCCATTGTTTTTCATCGATTTCATCGACAATTTTTTATGTAAATATGTTTTTAAGTAATCTTCTATTAACTCCTAATTATGTCAGTATATTTCCTTATCGTACTCCTAATCACATCGGACCAGTTGATGAAGCTTAATATTAGAAAATTTGTCTTCGAGGTTATTTAATTATATGTGCCTTTGTGAGTATGTGTTTCTGCTTTATTTGCAGTTTTTAGCTTTGTTTGCAAACGTTGACTCCGTCGCCAATTGCTGACCAGCGGGTGTGTAGCTGCCGCCTAGGGACGATACACTGTCGTTTATAAATAGCGCTTGATAGGCATCTTGACTTCTTACACATCGCCTAGCGGTATATCGCTTATGTGTTAGTAAGCGTGTCTTTCATTAGCTTCCTGATGCATGAACTAACATACATAGTTGGAATTTAAACACTTTGAGTAAAGTTTATTAAAGTTTTGAAGGAAGTAAGTTCAACTTTTTGGGTAACGAGTTCGATTTGTTGGAGTAACTTAGATTTTTTGATTAGTAAACAAATCGTAATACCAAATGTGCTTTAAAGAGATTTGTTTAGATATTTTCTGTTTACAATTACTGTAAACGCTTGTTTTTGAGAGAAAAAATGTTTAATTTATATAACTTCAGCCAGATCCATAAACTTCACTGATATCATAACTCGAAAATCGTGGTTGGTATAGGATTCGTGAGCTACTTTTTAGTTTTACTATTAGGTCTGCAACTTTGCTTCCGCCGTTTTCCAACAGATGTCTCTAGGCTGAAGCACTGGTCGATTAAATCGATTTTTTCTGTTTATATCGATCTTGGACATTTGTGTCAACATAAACGCAACAAAATATTTGTAGAGATCTGTTTGCATCCCAAACTTATTCTTAACTGAAAATGTCACTTTTTGAGCTGAATTCTCGACATTTGCGGGAAATTTTGCTTTTCTTTTTCAAGAAAAGTGCGGCTGAGGTTCATCGAATGCTTTCGGATACGTACGGTGAGGCTGTCCTAAGTGTAAAAATGCCTTAAATTTACAAAAAAAACGGCAAAGTTGTAGACCTAATAACTTGCTCCAATGTCTTTTCGAGAGAATGAGTGTAGTAATTGTCTTTTTGTAGCAATAGTTACTATAAATATACTTTTAGGCGTTCTTAAAAATTATTTGATGACTTCTCTCTCTTGAGCCTCTACTATGCTTCTGATGATAAGATAACTATTTTCAAGGTTAATTTTTTGAATTTTTTTTTAATGAGAATCTCATTTATAGTGGTCACAGGTCATAGTTTATAATTTCAAGGTGGCAAGTTTCTATAGTTAAAGTTAAACACACCGCTTCAATTTTGTGAAGATGGTATTAAATTATTCTATCAATTGATAACATTTTCAACATCTATTTTTATTCCTTAAGAATAACAATCAATAATAAGTTAGAAATATTAAAATTTAAATAAAAAACAAAATTTTAAAAATATTTTAATCCCCACCCTGTATCTGTCACTCATCCATAAATTTCCGCTCATCCAAAGCCATTATAAAAAATGCACACAATCTTACATACTTTTATTTCATTTTTGCTTATCCACTATTTGTTTACTCATACTTTATACCATACATACATATATCTGTCATTTGAATTTTGCAGCCACCGCCCTCTTGCTTATTAGTACGTCATCAGCGGCTGTCAACAACAAAGTAATTACAAATGACGGATGCTGTTAGTCGGCGTCGGCATGGTCGACGTTGTCCCTTTTGAATGAGTGACTGAGCGACTGAGCGAATTAGCCTATTTGTTTGACGACGGTGCGAGTGTTGGATGCTATCACTTACACACATATCTGTACATACATAGATATATACATACAGGTGACATATATTTATGTATATGCTCAGTGTGTGTGTGTGTCTGTTTTTATAAAATTTTCTTCATCGGCGGCGTCTTTTCACTTCACCTCACTTATGCCATCACACACGCTTTGTTGTAATTTAGTTGTAGTTGCCATTCGGGAGCTGTTTTTATTGTCACTCCTCCACTTTGTCATTTCAAAATATATATGTATGTATATACATATGGGCATTTTATATATGTAAATATATACATTTTTTTTTTGTTTTTGCCACCACAACAACAGTTGTTGTTGTGTGCTGTGTGGCTCTTCTCTCTGTTGCCCACGCATATATGTAAATATATATTATTGTAGATATATTGGCGTTCTTTCATGACACTCTGCCACTTTGCTACGCTTCAGTTGGAAAATTTATTATTTTCATTTTATTATATTTCATTTTTTTCTATTTTTTTGTTTTGCTTTTCTCCACCTTATTCTTCGCTTATCTGCGCGAAATTTAATTTAGAAATTTCTTTTCTGATTTCATTGACGTGGCACGTTTTTTATTTCTGCCCCTCCTCTTTAATTTAGATTATATTATTGTTGTTTTATTTGTGTACTGTGTGTGTTACTTTGGTGGCGGTGGCATTTAAATATAGTATTTTTTTACTATTAAAATCATATGATCAAAAATACTATGTGATTTGAAGTGAAATATTAAATTTTTTGTTTTTAATTTTGGAGAGGCATACGTGAGTATATTTTGGAAGAGTGTATGCGTGAATTTTTATTGAGTTTTGTTCTTGTCTATATGTGTGGCTGTACAAAACTCACAGGGGAATTTATGAAATTAAAATCATAATTTTTAAGTGAGTTATTAATTCATATTAAAATTATTTTTTTTTTTTTACTTTTTTATAATTTACTTTTTAATGTTTTTTTAATGAAATTAGTTATTAAGGGGGGGGGGTAAGGTTTGACAACTTCTTTTTTCGTTTTTTTGTATTTTTTTTTCTCAACATCTCAAGAATATTGTGTTACAAGTTTTAGGTCATTCGGAGAAAAACTAACGAAGTTACAGCAGGTTGAATAACGGTACCTCCAGCTACCTGCGCTGAGTGTACAAAACTTTGAATCGATTTTCCCAAATATGTCATTTTTAAAGGCGGTGACCAGTCTACATAAAAAACTGCTGCATCGATCGTTTTGAAATTTTGAACAAATATTCTACATATATATAGCTCTCGAATGACGTCGAGTTTTTCCAAAAATTTTTATTACTAACAATTTTACAATAACAAATAGGTCGATTTTTTCGTCTAAAATCGTTATTTTGGTTTGAAAATGGTACCAAAAATTGAAAAATTTAAAAATTAAAAAAACTCGACGTCAATTGAAAGACAAACTAATAAACTAAAGAAAGCATTTTGATTTTTTGGTTTCGGATGATCCAGTGATGCTGTAGGCTGGTCACCGCACAACAACTTTTTTTCGAGGTGCCTGCAGAGATCGACGATAAATCCGTTATTCCTCGCTATTTTTCGATACAACTTTTTTTAATTATCCTTCAAATGTTGTACTTTCATATAGTAATAAGTAAAAAAAACTACAGCAATAATTTTTTCTAAAAAAATTCATGAAAAAAGGTCTTTTTTCGACGAAACAAACCTTACCCCCCCCCCCCCCCTTAAATATAATACTTGTAATAAAATAAAATGTTCAAAAATAATTAAAAAAAAAAAATTGTAATATATATCTCTGAACACATTATATGGATCGAAATTTATATTTAAATTTTTTTATTATTATTAACTTCGATTTGGTAAATATTTTCTAGTTATGTTATTACATTAAGACATCACCTAAGTGAACTACATGCTCTTAGCATAAAAGCTCTTAGTCAATATCTATAAGAAAATTCAGTTTACTACACACTTATGTAGTATCCTCCCCACGCATGAAAGAAAAGTGTATTTCCAGCAAAACAAGTCATTTACTTGTAACACTTCCCTGCACTGTGAATAAAAAATAAAAAATAAATGTTGCTGCACTTAGTGATAAAAAGTATTTTCGTCAATTACAGCTGTTCGTCTCATAAAAGCCAGAGTTATGCACGTTAAGACGATAACCATATCGTTTGCTAGCTTTATGACTTTAAGCAATATTTTTTATGGCTAATAAAAAGTATATAATAGCTATCTACTTATACACACACATTCACAAGCTTTAATGCATGCGTTCGTGTGATTGAAAGCATATTTATATGCGTTAAAAAATGGCAAGATTTTGCAACATAAATGTGAAATGTGTGCTCGCGCATATGCATATGTCGTTATGCGCTTGTCTGCGCACAATTAAGTCAAATAGTCGCACATTTGACTTTACTACGCACAGCAATAACAACAAATTATATTGCGTACTTCATTGCATAGACATCACTTTTTGGGCGAAAATGTTGCACATTTAAGCTCTATTATTTCTCTATTTTATTAAGCGCATAGTACAAGTGATAAATTGCACACACATACAGGCATATATATATTTTATTTGTATATGCGTAACGTCGATTGTGTTAGTTAATACAATATCGAAATATGTATATGCTCACTAAAATATATGTAAATATGTTTATGCGTTTGCTTGAAGCTTTATTAGCATATAAATTCGGTTGGGCAATAATGAAGCCAAAATCATATTGTACAAATTTAGAATTAACCCCAACTAAATGGTTTACAAGTATTTTAATAACCAAATAAAAATGTGGAAAATCTTATTAAATTGCATTACACGCTCAACATCTACCACATTAAAGCCGTACTGCCAAATTTATGACTTCAGGCTATACTAAAATTATTAAAATCATAACTTACTTCACTATTATGCGGTTTGAGTAGCCCAAGTAATTATGTGAATAAATACTGTAGGCTGATTTTATTTAATTTAATTTAATTTAATTCAATTCAATTCAATTCAATTCAATTCAATTCAATTCAATTCAATTCAATTCAATTCAATTCAATTCAATTCAATTCAATTCAATTCAATTCAATTTTATTTTATTTATTTTATTTTATTTTATTTTATTTTATTTTATTTTATTTTATTTTATTTTATTTTATTTTATTTTATTTTATTTTTATTTCTTCTATTTTCTTCTATTTTATTTCATTTTATTTTCTTCTATTTTTTTCTATTTTATTTTATTTTATTTTACTTTATTTTATTTTATTTTATTTTATTTTATTTTATTTTTATTTTTCTTCTATTTTATTTCATTTTATTTTCTTCTATTTTATTTTATTTTACTTTATTTTATTTTATTTTATTTTATTTTATTTTATTTTATTTTATTTTATTTTATTTTATTTTATTTTATTTTATTTTATTTTATTTTATTTTATCTTATTTTATTTTTATTTTATTTTCTTCTATTTTATTTTATTTTATTTATTTTACTTTATTTTATTTTATTTTACTTTATTTTATTTTTATTTTATTTTATTTTATTTTATTTTATTTTATTTTATTTTATTTTATTTTATTTTATTTTATTTTATTTTATTTTATTTTATTTTATTTTATTTTATTTTATTTTATTTTATTTTAATTTATTTTCTTCTATTTTATTTTATTTTATTTTATTTTCTTCTATTTTACTTTATTTTATTTTATTTTATTTTATTTTATTTTATTTTCTTCTATTTTATTTTATTTTCTTCTATTTTATTTTTATTTTATTTTATTTTCTTCTATTTTCTTCTATTTTATTTTATTTTATTTTATTTTATTTTATTTTATTTTATTTTCTTCTATTTTATTTTATTTTATTTTATTTTATTTTAATTTTTTAATTTAATTTAATTTAATTTAATTTAATTTATTTTATGTTTTTGTTATATTTTTTTATTTTATTTGTTTTTTTTTATTTTTTATTTTTTTTTTATTTTAATTTTTTTTATATTTTTTTATTTTTATTTTATTTTAATTTTATTTTATTTTATTTTATTTTATTTTATTTTATTTTATTTTATTTTATTTTATTTTATTTTATTTTTATTTTCTTCTATTTTATTTTATTTTATTTTTTTTTTTATTTTATTTTTATTTTATTTTATTTTATTTTATTTTATTTTATTTTATTTTCTTCTATTTTATTTTAATTTAATTTAATTTATTTTTTATTTTATTTTTTATTTTATTTTAATTTTTTATTTTTTTTTATATTATTTTATTTATTTTATTTTATTTTATTTTTTTTATTTTTTATTTCATTTTATTTTATTTTATTTTACCTTATTTATTTTATTTTATTTTATTTTATTGTATTTTATTTTATTTTATTTTATTTTATTTTATTTTATTTTTTATTTTATTTTATTTTATTTTTTTTTTTATTTTATTTTATTTTATTTTATTTTATTTTATTTTATTTTATTTTTTTGTTTTATTTAATTGTTATTTTATTTTTTTTTTTATTTTATTTTATTTTATTTTATTTAATTTTATTTTATTTTAATTAATTTTATTTTATTTTTTTTTTAATTTTTTTTTTATTTTATTTTAATTTTTTAATTTAAATTAATTTAATTTAATTTAATTTATTTTATTTTCTTTTTTTATATTTTTTTTATTTTATTTTTTATTTTTATTTTTATTTTATTTTATTTTTATTTTATTTTTATTTTATTTTTATTTTATTTTTATTTTATTTTTATTTTATTTTATTTTATTTTATTTTATTTTATTTTATTTTAATTTATTTGATTTTATTTTATTTTATTTTAGTTTAATTTATTTTCTTCTATGTTATTTTATTTTATTTTATTTTCTTATATTATATTTTATTTTATTTTTTTTTATTTTATTTTTTTTTTATTTTATTTTATTTTATTTTATTTTATTTTATTTTATTTTATTTTTTATTTTATTTTTTTTTTTTTTTATTTTTATTTTTTTTATTTTATTTCATTTTATTTTATTTTATTTTATTTTATTTTATTTTATTTTATTTTATTTTATTTTATCTTATTTTATTTTATTTTATTTTATGTTATTTTATTTTATTTTATTTTATTTTATTTTATTTTATTTTATTTTATTTTATTTTATTTTATTTTATTTTATTTTATTTTATTTTATTTTATTTTACTTTATTTTCTTCTATTTTATTTTATTTTATTTTATTTTCTTCTCTTCTATTTTATTTTATTTTTTTTATTTTTAAAATTCTGTCAAAAGTTCAAATTTTAATATTTTTTTCTTCATTCATTAACTAGATTTATCCATATACTATCGAAATATTTTTGGTTTATTGCTTTTTTTTATTTTATACATTTATTGTTTTCAGCCTCTGAAAACCACCGAATTCCTCTATCGACAGCATAACTTGCTTGTATGACTGCGAGCTCTTGCTTCAGCCACCGTAACCTAATCTAACCTTTTTATTTCGAATAAAATACTGTTACAAACTATCGTCAAACATAATATTTAACACCCTATAGTAAAAACAAAAAAAAACTGTAATTTCCAAAGTGTACTCGTACAATATCATTATTAGAAGCTTTCACACAAAGCGACAATTGAGAGCCATTTCAATTTTAATAAACCATAAGATTGCGTGTCAAATCATTGTTGGTAGCGTGCTAATATCGATGAATTATTATTTATTGCTAATGAAGGTTTATGTCTAACAAGCATAAATTTAACTCGCAATTGATTGAATGCGTGGCAAAATGGCATGCGCGGCGATAAATTGCACAAGTGACGGAGAGTCTGCTGTGTGGGTGTTTGCTGGTGTTGTTGGCGTTTAACTCGTCGCATTTAAATGTAGTCATTACATGCAAGTTGTTGCAAAATACAATTACAACAGCAAATAAATAAATAAAACTTAGCGATAAATTGCGTGTTTAGGCGGATTAAACGCCAGTCAGAGAAATAGAGTGGCTACAAGCTTTTTATTCAAGGAGGGTACTGTAGAGGTTCTTATATAATTCTAATAAATAGTTCTGATTTTTTCTATACTATCAGTCAATAAATGAAGGGTTCTGATTCCACAGAAAAAGCGTGAGAATTTTTGTAATTGAAAGCAATGTAATTTTTTTATAGCTTGACTCGAAATACGAAATTAACAATATGAAAAATATAAAAAAAAAATTAAATCAATATAAAAATATCGAAACACTAAAATTTATACAGTCTGCGTTGAAAATTGTCAATAAAACTTGGTATTTACATAACAGTTTAAACGGAATTTTATTATTTACTCCCTCTGGTCCTTTCAATGCCATGCAAATGGCGCTAACCGAAATGCGCTGTTGCGCGCCAAAAAGTATGCAACACATTCCGCAACTTGTGCCACTATCGAGAAATGTTTTCATTTGAAAAAAGTAATGCATATCAATTAAAATTGTTTTTAACTTTCATTAATTGCCATACAATCACGCGTGCCACATTCGCAGCTGCACAATGCAATTTCCAATGAATTAATTGCTGCTGTGTGTGGCAAAATAGAAAACCGATAAAAGCGAATTCCATTTCATACAAAACGAATTACGTTAAAATGTGGCAAAGCAAATTTGCGCAACACGCCTAAGTACTTGTAAATTGCCAATTAAAATTATTCTGCAAATTCAAGGTAAAATGCAACAATTTGCTTTGCTGCCCACTCGTTTCAATGTTATTATATTTTATTCAACCATTATATGCACCACTCGCCACTTGCTTCTTCTCTTGCCACAATGAAGGACGAAGTTATGTTTTCATTTTTGCTTTTCCTTCATATTATTTTTGATATTGCAATTTGCAAGCAACTTTAGTTTTGATTTATAATATTTTATGCATTTTTTTACTCTACAAGTATATTATTTTCTGTTCTTGTTGTTGTCTTCTGGACTGTTCGAACTTTTATTGAGCTCACAAGTGCTGACGCGTAAGTTTAACTAAGAAATTTTCCAATTCTCAAGTGAAAGTATGCGGAAGTTTATCGTGAAGTGCAATATGTGTAAATACAAGTAAGTTTTTGCTTTTGTTGTAGCGGGCATAAGTTTTTTATTGTCGTGTAGGTGTAAACTCTTGTTAAAATGTGGACTTTGCAGCAATTTCTTGTTCAGTTTTTTATTAGGTGTGATGCTTCGGAAGTGATTAAAAAGTAGAAAACTATTATAGTTGTTGTTTATGCGTTTCCCTTGTAGAGAAAATTCATTGATAATTGAGGAAAATAATAGTCGTTCCTAGAGTTTATACTAAATAACAAAAAAAATAATAATGATAACGGTATATAATGCTAGATTATGTATTCTCTTTGGTCACCATTAAATCTCAGGTTTCTTTCTTTAAAAGGAAAGCTTGACAGAAAAATTCTCAGTAGCCATAAAACGGTGTTTTAATAAGAGAGTATTTCTTATTCCTTTAGCAGTACAATCGATGCCATTATGTATGGAACTCGATTATTTTGCATGGCCACCACGGGCACGCTTGCAGAATTCCAGACGCCGAACCCAATTTTTGACGGACAATACTGCTGGAATTTCATGTTTGGTATTCGTACGAAGTTCATCTATGGTTGCTGGCTTGTTAGCATGGACCATAGACTTGCCGTGGCCTACTGGAAATAGTCTAACGGCGTCAAATCGTACGACCAATTGACAGGGCCATTTCGTGAGATAACACATTCATCAAACTTGGTTTTTAATAAATCAATTGTGACATTCGTTGTGTGGCTTGTGGCGACGTCCTATTGGAACCACATATTTTCCAAGTCCATATCATCCAATAAGGCCCAAAAATATTTGGTTTTCATATAGCGGTAGCAGGTCTTGATCATCGCGGAAGAATCGCGCCCATAAACCGCACCAAATCATAATTTTTTCGCAATGGTGATGGATTGCTGCCTGACCAATAACGCATATTTTGCTTATTGACGAAGCCATTTAGCCAGAAAAAAAAATTCGATTAAAATCCAGATCATTTTCAAGTTGTTGTTCAGCCCACTTCATGAACATACGGAAATTTAGGTGGTTAAGCGGGTTCAGTTCTTGCGTCAATTTGATCTTGTAAGGATATACCAAAATCTTTTCGCAAAATTCGCCACCACGACGTCACAGAGACGCCCAACACTTGGGAACGACTGGTGAGAGACTGATTTGGATCTTCATCAATTTATGCGATGGAGGCAGTAATATTCTCGGCACTACGGGCACTTCTTTGTATCACTGGCACGGGAACATTTTGTACTGTTCCTGTGGATTTAAATTGTTCCACTATGGCGTCATTTGCTGTCCCTATTGGTCTACTTCATTAACCCTTTCATGCCAAATGTTGCCTATAGGCAACATTGTACTTATCGGCTTCTAACTCTCGTTATTTAAATATTTTTGACCAGCGGTTTTTTCAATTTTGTAGACTTAGGTGTTGTGCAAGCTTACAGTTACATTTTTTGTAATGAGCTGTGCAGGTATTCATTCAGTAGGCCTTCTCCGCAGAGTGGAATTGTCAAAATCGGTTTCGCGAAAAAGTTATACTGAAGTGTTTATACAAAAAGTGCTCAAAAACATAAAAGAAAATTGTTTTATTTTAAAACAAAGTGAACTATATAAATAAGTAAAGATAAGAGAGTTATTTAAAAAAAAATTTCACGAGTAAATTGTTTAGTTTTTTTTATAATAATCTAATTTGTGCCTATAAGCAATATCCTGTAACTAAAGAACCATGATACATAGGATTTTGAAATTTTTATCACTTCATATTTGAGTTAAGACTAATATATGTATATCTGTCCTAAAAAAAATGTTAGCTCCGCCCATTTTAATTCTGACATGAGAGGGTTAAAGAACCCTTTATTTCTCAAAGTGCTGTTAACTAGAGCCAAGAGTCTTATCATCCCAATTCTGACGGAAAAGTCGGATTTGAATTAAATAACATTTTATGTGCCGACTTTCTCTCGCAAGTGGTCTACAATATAAAACTGGTCAAAAAACTTGGATCTTTGACTTCTATATCAAAGTGTTGGAACCCTCCGCTTAACAAGATTTTTTGCACTTAAAATCGATTTTCAAAAACTCAGCTTCGTTACAATAACAGTTTTACCTATTCCTTGAAGTCGCAGATTATAAAACAATAAAATTTTTCAAATTCAAAATTTCCAAATACAAATTTTTGGCACATATATAAATGTTGAGGCAAGAGGTTGGTCGAAATGTGTTGTGTGGAAGTGAAATATATATTATATTTGCATGAAAGCTGGCAATTTTTTAAGTGCTGTGAAAGCTCTACTTGAAAGCTCTGATTCAATAGTAAAAGCTCACAGTAAAACCAGTCCTCCAAAAACTGCTTTGAAAGGAGAAAAGTGGTATTAATATTTTCGAAAAATTGAAAATGCTGTGAAAGCTCTGTTTTAATAATGAAAGCTTGGAGTGAAAGCTACCACTCTGAAAAGATATAGGTGGTATTCATTTTTATGGGAAATTTACTTATAATGATTAAGTAATGAATATATTAAACTTTGATTAAGATATTGATTTGATTAAAACACATTTACCCTAAAAATGAGTTTAATTTCGCATTGAAACTGAAATAATTTACGAATATCATAATATTATTCGCATATTTTCATGTGTAATCAACTTGCTCGATTTGTTCTTTCCGCATAAATGAACTTTATAGCGCACACATTAACATATATGTATGTACGTTTGCGGATATATTTTACGAATGTAATAAATATTTCACTGCAATGTGTTAACGAAGTAAAAATTAAAAAAAATATATCTACTGTTATATGTAAATATGCAACCATTTATACATATGTATTTTTACTTTTACATGCCTGCTCATATTCGACCAAATAAATTTCAATAAAGCTAATAAAAATTGCAATTAATTTGTTGAAAATTTTTTTACACACTTGAAAAAAAATGCAAAAACAAAAGCAACAAAGAGAATTGCAATAAAACACTCAATATGATTAAAATGGTCAATAAAGCCAACAATTTATGAGCAAAGGAAGAGGGAATAATTGTGCGTTTTAAATGCATGGCAGCTGAAAAAATAGGCGAAAAAATGACAGGGGAAATATTCGCGGGATTTTTAATTTTTTAATACAATTTTTTTAAATGTTTTTTTTTAACAATTTCTATAACTTTTTTTTATTTTTAAATTTTTTTTGAATTTTTTTTCGATTTTTTTTTTTAATTTTTTTTTGTTTTAAGTAAATCATCGGTATTTACAGCAATGAATAAATCATAAAAAGCCTTAAAAAAATGAAAATAAATTCCGCTGAGTGCAAACAAATAATCAACAATGTACTTGTGATGTGCAAAAAAAAAAAAATATCACAACTCTATGAATATATTGAAAGCCAAGTGCGAAGGAGAAAGGTGCACAGTTGCGTGGGTTATTTGCGAAATAAGAAATATAAATCAAGTCTATAAAAAAGTTAAAAAAAATCTGATATGAAATAAAATAGTTGCAATTCCAGCGCGCAAATAGCAAATATGCAGATTTTTATATGTGTGTATTTGTATGTATATGTGTGTGCCTGCAATCCAATATTTGTAACTTGTCAGCGTTGTGTACATGGTACATACATACAATCACTACTTACATATGAAAACAAGCAATTTTTAAATAAATACACTCAAAAATGCAAATTTACTTACAGCAGATGTGTGTATATATTTTTATACTCTCGCCAAAAAGTTGCTAAGAAAGTATAATAGTTTTGCTCACCTAACGTTTGTTTGTAACACCCAAAACTAAACAAGTTAGATATAGGGTTATATATACCAAAGTAATCAGGGTGACGAGTGGATTTGAAATCCGGATGTCTGTCTGTCCGTCTGTGCAAGCGATAACTTTAGTAAAAAGACACATACACATACACATATTCCTTGGCACCATAAGAAGGTTGCTCTCGAAGATGAGCGAAATCGGACCACTGCCACGCCCACAAAATGGCGTAAACCGAAAACAGATAAGGTGTAATAAATAATTTTATAAAAGCAAAATTTTGTACTAAGGATCGCACTAGGAAGGGGCATATTTGAATGTAAGTTTTTTGGGAAAATGGTTGTGGCCCCGTATATATCTCGTAAACTACTAAAGCTATATCAACCAAACTTTCTAGAGTCGTTTCTCTTAGGTACTACCTTATATAGTTCAAAAATTGAGGAAATTCGATTATAAACACGCCCACCCCCATACAAAGGATATGTTGAAAACTACTAAAAATACCTTAACTCAGTAAGGAAAACAACTAGAAAACTTTAATTTCATTATAAAGAAGATACAGAAGAGCTGCGCACAAATTGGTATACAAAATTTTGAATGGGTGTGGCTCCATCAAAAACCAAGTCTCTGGAACTGCTCGACCAATTTAAATGAAATTCGGTTTATAATATTTTCCTGGCATTCCAATGATATATTGTGAAAATATGTCAAATCGTTTCACAACCACGCCTACTTCCTATATACCAGAACTTGGAAGACCATCTGAATCGTTTACTTTACAATATATACAATAAGAACTAATGAAGATATTTTGAGGAAATTCAGAGGGAATATTATTCTTCTAATAATATACCTCCGTGCCAAAAATTGGTGAAATCGGGTTATAACTTCACCTAATATTAGGGTTTTCACACTTTCAATGCACTTTATACCATATATATGACGAATATCTAGGTCAAATAGTGGCTTATATTAATAAAATTAAATAAATAAATTGCGAGAGTATAAAATGTTCGGCTACACCCGAACTTAGCCCTTCCTTATTTGTTATATATGAATATAGGTATGTATGTAGTCAACCGTGAATTATTTGCAACATTTCGATAACCGTCAATTCCAACGGCAAACACCATTTTACATATGTACATCTTGTTGTCGACATATGCGCGCAACACTCCCACAGCAACAAGAAAAATGTTGCAGACATACGAGTACAACTGTATGCATTCAATCTTTCGCCTTATAGGAATTTACACATTTTTGCTTGACAGCCGTGGCAAATATGCAGCACACACATACATATATAGATTTGTACATACTTATATATATTTATATGGCATATATGCAGAGCGTCAGTGCAGAAATAATGGTTAAAATGGTTACGAAAAAATTCATACGAAATGAAAATTCCAACAAATAAAAGTATGCCAAAGAATTTTTCTGATTGCTGCTGTAGTTGGTGAGGGGCGAGTGGGGAAGCAGGTGCCGCTGCTGTAATGTAATTCGTGAATTTGTGTGCGCTGGCTTTCTATATAATATGCAGTAATATAAGTAGGCGCGATATGTGATGAATCAGTGTCGTATTTCGTTGAGTTGCTGTGGAATAGGTCAGTTAACAACAGTTAGTGGAATATTATTAAATTCTAACGTCTAGCACGTTACTCGATAAGTGATCTGGACACTCATAAATGTAATACTATATGATGATTTCCACTGTCTTCATCTGAGCTTACTAGTTTGTATCAATTATTATCAAGCTCCACTCGTTATAAATGTTACACAAATTAAAAGAAAATATATAATATACTAGGGGACCTGACAGATGCATGATATTTTCAGCTATTCGGATATTAAATAACATATGAGATGAAACATAATAAAATTATTGGAATTAATATTTTATTAGTTTGAAGATTTGGTACACCGACAGTAGTGACATCCAATTATCAAACATTTCCCAAACAAATTTCCCCAAAACAATTTTAATACCTATAGGCGGTTTCTATACAGTAACAATGGCGCCATCTAATTTTGGCAAATAAAAAGCATCAAAAAAATTTATAAATTTATTTAATTAAAATAAATTTAAAATCAAATAAATGCCCTATTTAAATTAGACCAAATAGAGACCACAAGCCATTCTCGAATCCACCTGAAGATACATAAAAAGTTTCATTCCAATCGGTGCAGCCGATACACACCTACAGAAGAATTTTATATATAAGGATGTGTTTCTCCCACTCTTGCTCTCGAACAAAGCTTACATTTCACACTTATATTTGTTTGAAAGCATATAGGAAAATTTAATTAATCTCAAACTACTTACACAAAAAGATTCGCAGGTCATAACTCTATCATTATAATAGTACTGCTGATATTGTGGGTATATATGACATTGAAGGATTTGAACTGAATTTCAACATCTACGATAAAAAAAATAAAATGCCTACGTCATTGTCGTACTTCTGTTATTCATAGTTATTTTCAAACAATTTTCATTACGTCAACTGATTATGGATGTAGCGTGAATTACTTTAAAGGTTTAGTCGATATAAAGGCATATTATCAAGTATCTGTCATAGACAATCGGATATTAGGCTTTATATTGAAGTTAGTTCGAATCGATGATAGCGCGCCACTTTTCTCTTTCCCTCGCATTTCGGCGCCAGTTGGGATTCCAAATGAAACTAGGTCGCTCACCGCCTGATCCCTTCAACGGAGTGGAGGCCTTCCTTTTCATCGGCTCCCTCCGGTGAGTACTGCTCAAAGCTGGAGTGTTTTCGTCCATTCCGACAACATGACCTAGCTAGCTATGTCAATGGCGACGAATAACTCATACAGCTCATCGATCCCTTGTCTGATCTGTCGATCCAAGCTTCTGCACCATAAAGTAAAATTATCTACTACTTCGAAGTTATAACTGTCAACAGTTACGTTGGAGCCAACACGCGAATGCACTGACTTTTTGTTTGAAGACAGGAGATATTTCCTCTTGTCCTCATTCACCTCCAGACCCATTTGCTTCGCTTCCTTTCCCAGGTAGGAAAAAGAGAACTAACAGCGCAGTTGTTGCTTTCGATGATGTGGACACTCTTATAGAAGATTGTACCTTCTTTATTTAGCTCTGCAGCTCGCATTATTTTTGGCAGCATCAAGTTAAAGAAGACACACGTTAGTGAGTCTCCTTGTCTGAAACCTCGTTTGGTATCGAATCACGATGGAGCTTTTGGTGTTGCTCAACGTCAGCTTACATCGATGTATTAGTTTTGCGGGGATACCAAATTCAGACATCGCGGGATAGAGACAGCTCATTTTCGTGCTATCGAAGGCAGCTTTAAAATCGATGAAAAGGTCGTCTTTTCACGGGTCTTCTCCAAGACTTGACGCATGGTGAATATCTGGACTGTTGTTGATTTTCCAGGTCTAAAGCCACACTGATAAGGTCCAATCAATTTGTTGACGGTGGACTTTAGTCTTTCCCACAGTACGCTCGATAGAACCTTAAAGACGATATTTAGGAGGCTTATGCCACGGTAATTGGCGCAGATTGTGGGATCTCCCTTTTTATGGATTCGACAAAGCATATTGAGATTCCAATCGTAAGGCATGTTTTCTTCCGACCATATTCTGCAAAGAAGCTGATGCAGGCACCCTATCAGTTCTTCGCCGCTGTATTTGAATAGCTCGGCCGGTAAGTTATAGTCCGCCGCTTTGTTTTTCTTCAAGCAGATAATTGCTATTCGAATTTTTTCATAGTCGGGTAATGGAACATCTGTTCCATCGTCATCGATTGGGAGATCGGGTTCGCCAACTCCAGGTGTTGTACTTTCACTGCCATTTAGGAGGTCGGAGAAATGCTCCATAATCCCAGTACGCCCTGGACATCAGTTACCAGACCACATGTTACATTATCACATGTTAATTTCAAAAGTTGTCACTTGACCATCATTGGTAGAAATAAGTATATAAAATACGTCGGTAGGATTAGTATGAACACTCGTGGACCTCAAATGGGTGATGTTTTGGATAATTGTATAAAAAGAAAGCAGTTATTTGCTTTCTACAAAACAGGTGTGTAAAAACTGTATGTCGATGCAAATTTTGTTTTCCGAACTATGGAACTCTTCAAGTAGCTATTAATTGAATTGATGGATTTGAAACGTATTTTTACAATGCAGAGCAAAATAGTCGCTGAAATAAAATTAACGTGTTCTAAGAAATATTTTTTTTTACTTTCATCAAATATTTTATTTTAAAATATAATATTATATACACGTATAATCGGTGATGCAGTAAGATTTCATGGAGCTGCTGAAATTTTTCTGTAAAATTTAAGTCCCACAACAACAATAACTCAACACTCTAAACTAACACCCACAAAGGATAAAGAGAATACACATAAAGCGAAAATCACTAGCTACCAACAACTAGGTCGCTTATGGCTCACAATTTATTGGAAGAATCAGAGTAAAATAAGCAAAAACCCCCACAAAAAATACAAACAAAAACTATCTTTGTAAAATAAAATAAAATTCGAAAATTCGTATTTACTTCATTTATATGTATATTTTTCCTCTTCTGCTTTTGTTTGCATTAACTGGTAGCGCATACAAGCGTTAAGGCTCACAACGAACGCTTTAGTGGCTCAGCTGGTGGAGCTCGGAGTTTTTTTTTTGTACCTCCAACCACAAATGCCGTATCTAGCAGTGGGTTTGTTTGGCTGGTATCAATGGACAAAGTGTTGAATAATTTGCATTTTACGTAAAACACAAAGGATTTGCGCGATTTCCTCGCATAATACAGTGGAATTCGCACTGCTATTGCTAGCAAAACGCTGGCAGTTTGTTTTTGGTATTTTTGTAAGCGCGGCGCCGATGTGCAAGGCTATTGTGCATTTCTATTTGATTTGGAAGGTATGTGCAGGTGTTGGTAGTGTATTTGCTATGTGTTATTTATCAATGGCAGTTCTTTTTACCCATTTTTGATACGATTTGCTCAGCTCTGCTATGGGAAGCGGGTGAGTGATAAAAAATGCAAACATTTTTGACATATTTCAATTTATGCATATTTTATGCTGTCACAAAGCGGCTTTTCTACATTCCTAATGAAATAGTGTGCGAATATTTTTCGACAAATTCTTGGTAAAGCATAAAGTTATTTTATATATGAATGCTGGAGTGTGTTGTTTGATGGGCAACGAAATGAATTTTATAGAAACAGAATTTGAAATTCTGAGGTAGATAAGTTCTGACACTTTTTTCTAATTATACCAGTTTTTATAAAAATCACCATATGTGATATTTGAAGGTTATATCAAGTCTCAATTAATCAGTAGACAACTTATCAAATTTGTATACGTTTCTACCAGTTTATTTGTTTTATACCAGTTTTTATTGACTCGTAACATGTAATATTTAAAGGTCTGTCTTGTCTTAAACGAGTCGACAAGTAGTTTCAGGACTTTATAGTTCGATTTTTAGATTCAATTATTTTATGTAAACCAGGTAATTTGAAGAATTTGTATACGATTATACCAGATTATTGGATTTAAACCATTTTTGATTAACCCGTAATAGGTGATATTTAAATGTTTTTTTGGCTTAAACTATTTTAGGTATTTTCAGGAATTTATGGTTAGATTTTTAGATTATACCAGTTTATTTAATTTATACCAGTTTTTGATGGACACGTAATAGGTGATATTTAAATGTCTTTTTTGGCTTAAACGATTCAGCAGGTATTTTCAGGAATTTGTAGTTAGATTTTTAGATTATACCAGTTTATTTTATTTATACCAGTTTTTTTTTCTATTTTAAAAATGCTCTTTAAAAATGATCTGATGCCTTAAACTAATCTGTAGAAAATAACTGTAATTCCTATTCGATTATACCAGTTTATTTGATTTATACCAGTTGCTTGGTTGAATTTCTATAGTTAAAAAAATAAAAATCTAGTATATTTTAAAGAAATTTATAAAATTTCTCTATCTCTGTCACAAAAACATTGCGTTCATAATTATATACAAACAACAACAATAACTTTGTTTCTAAATAATGAGGAGAAAACAGAAACGGTAATAAAAATAACCACAATATAAACTTGCTGCCAGCGAGCCATCATAAAAAACGCTCATCGACCAGGTGAACAGATTGGCAGGTGAACATTTTTATACGAAACACACAGAAACACTGATATAGTATAAAAACACAAAAAAAAGCGCGCCACAAAGCGCATAAAATTAAAGCTTTTCACAGTTTTCCTCTTGTATGCTGAACAAAGTACAAGTAAACAAAGCGCTGCAGCATAAGTTGCGCACAAATCAAGGAATCAACACAACAATTGAGCGAGTATAAAATGGAAATAAACTTCAGTAGCCAGCAGCCAGCAGGAAAATTAAAACAAAAAGCAAAAAAAAATAAAAATTAGAAAATAAAAGCGCCGTTAAACACGCCGTTGCAATGACTAAGTGCCGCTTTTGTTGTATTTTTTTATTTAGTTGTATTGTTGTCTAAATTGTTGTAAACACACAGAAAATTTCTCGCAAATTTCGTTCAAGTAATTTGCACAGCTTGTTCCCGTTTGTATTATTGCTATTGTTTTGTACCGTTAACATCTATCATTAATGTTTTCGAATAAAAAGTTCCACAGTTGGTTAGTAATAAATAGCTTTGCAAAACTTTTGTAATTTTTTTAGAATTTTTTGTGGTTGCCATGGCGTATACGTTATCCACAGATTTGCTTGTTACAAATGGCAGTGAATTTGATAATTAATTGCATACAGTATAATTGTACTGAAGTTTTCTCAGGTTCTAAATGCTTTTAACATTTATAGTTTTGTGCCGGAAAGGCAAATTATTATTTATTATTATTATTTTTTTTTTATTTGTATTAAAATTGATGACTTCATGTTCCAACTTATTGGCATCACCGAAATAAAAAAGATAATATATACATATATAAAACACGGCAGTCTTTGACACCAGCAAGGTTAATTTTAATTGTATAATTTTTATGCTCACAGAAAGGTATATGACGCACCTTATGGTCACCATATCAAAGCAAGAAAGCTGGAAATTTTAGTAATTTTCTCAAATTATACGAATAAAAATATTTTCTATGGATGTTTTGTATAAACGATAAGGTATATTAGAAAATTAAACTCAGAATCATATGTGTCATAGGAAATGGAAATTTATAAAATTATTGAGATAATGTCAAACCACCGACAGTAGTTCTGTCATGTTCTATCTGAAAATGAAGTATTCTCATTCCCCTTTTCAAGTGTTGTACTTTTTTCTTTCGTTGCCTTTGTGTCGCTCACAGATAACTCACTTACTTCACAAATCTTTTAACTCTTATATTTTGTTGCTAGCACTGCTTCTCTGTTATTTCTTCTGACTATGCTTCCATTTCGAGAATTTTGAAATTCAAGAAGAATTTATTTAAGCATTAAAGCTTTCTGATGGGGTCCCTCTTATCGCATTTATGTCTGTACTTTATTTATACGAGTCTATCTTCCATTGAAACTATTTTTCTTCTCCTTGCCTTCCTGTCATTTGTAATTATTTTTTTATGTGAAGTGGCCATTACTGAAAATATCAATATATTTTGAATATAAATCAGGTTCAATATGTCTTTATGGTGAGTGGTACTAGATTTCCACTTTAGACCGATAAATCAAAAATAATCGTCTATTTGAAGAATGTAATGGTTCTGTACTTAAGCCCTTGGATAAGCAAAGCTTCTTTTGTAGATCTTGGCGTCCAGGTGGTGATTTTGACTTCAATTATAAATACAAATATCTCATAAATAACAAGTAAGGAAGGGCTAAGTTCGGGTGTAACCGAACATTTTATACTCTCGCAATTTATTTATTTAACTTAATTAATATTATATAATACACAATTTGACCTACATATTCGTCATATATATTGTATAAAGTCCATTGAAAGTTGGAAACCATAATATTAGGTTAGAAGCACCGAGGTCCTCATGTTCAATATATGGGGCCTTGAAAACCTATGGTCCGATTTCGGCGTTTTTTAGAAATGGGCTGCCACACTATAAATACAGTATTTGTGCAAAGTTTTGCACCGATATCTTCACTAGTGCTTACTTTATATATTCTAAAGTAAACGATTCAGATTGTCTTCAAAGTTCTGGTATATAGGAAGTAGGCGTGGTTGTGAAGCGATTTGGCCAATTTTCACAACATATCATTGGGAGGTAAGGAAACTATTACAAACCAAGTTTCATTGAAATCGGTCGAGTAGTTCCTGAGATATGGTTTTTGTCCCATAAGTGGGCGACGCCACGCCCATTTTCCATTTTGTAAAAAAATCTGAGTGCAGCTTTCATCTGCCATTTCTTATGTGAAATTTAGTGTTTCTGACGTTTTTCGTTAGTGAGTTAACCCACTTTTAGTAATTTTCAACCTAACTTTTGTATGGGAGGTGGGCGTGGTTATGATCCGATTTCTTTCATTTTTGGACTGTATTTGGAAGTGGCTAAAGAAAACGACTGCAGAAAGTTTGGTTTATATAGCCTTATTAGTTTGCAAGATATGTACAAAAAACTTAGTAGGGGGCGGGACCACGCCCACTTCCCCAAAAAAATTACATCCACATATGCCCCTTCATAGCGCGATCCTTCATACCAAATTTTATTTCCATAGCTTAATTTATGGCTTAGTTATGGCACTTTATGTGTTTTCGGTTTTCGCCATTTTGTGGGCGTGGCAGTGGTCCGATTTTGCTCATTTTCGAAAGCAACCTTCCTATGGTGCCAAGAAATAAGTGTGCCAAGTTTCATCAAGATATCTCAATTTTTACTCAAGTTACAGCTTGCACAGACGGACGGACGGACGGACGGACGGACGGACGGACGGACAGACAGACATTCGGATTTGAACTCCACTCTTCACCCTGATCACTTTGGTATATATAACCCTATATCTAACTCGTTTAGTTTTGGGTGTTACAAACAACCGTTATGTGAACAAAACTATAATACTCTCTTTAGCAACATTTGTTGCGAGAGTATAAAAATATTTTCCTCTTAATTTCGATAAACATTCGATAGCTATATTAAGGGGCTATACCAGTGTGACATTATAAAAAATAGATTTTTTTTATTTTTTGCTTATTCGATAGTTTATACCTTCAGAAATATCATGTGATAGCGGTAAGAGGAATCTTGAATAGTTTTTGAATGATCGTTGGTATAAGCAGATATAGTCGAAACTTTAAATGCGTTTTTCTCGAAACGACATTTCTCAAAATTGCTGACTTCATAACTCAACGAGAAATTGACCGATCAACTTCAAATTTAAACTGAGTACTCTTTTACTCTATTTACTGTACAATGACCTACGATCTTTTTAGTTTGAAGGTAGACCATTTTTTTACCTAAAAAACGAATTTTTTTTCAGAACTACGCCATTTTGTAAATTTTTGATATTTTTCAAAAATCGTAGGTCATTGTATAAGAAATATATTTAACTTTAATAACCTTTTTGAATTTTTTGTTTCAACAACTCATTCGGCCGGAATCATGTCAGCAGTTAGGGAACTTTTTTTTGGCACCTCCGAACACTGCATATAACTCCGTTGTTTTTCAATATTTTTGTAAAGAAAAAAATTTTAAATGTAGCTCAAAATATACTTTATTATTTGCAAAAGGCTTCGAAACAATCAATCGAGTACTTTCTTTTAAAAAATTCACGAAAATCACCTTATATTTCATGCCCCCTTAAGCTTAATTTATTAGTTAAATTAAGTTAGTTCGTTTATCATTTGTTGAGCTAATGTAAAGAAGATATTTTCGTATATTTAATGATACATACCATTTGAACAATTGAACATTTTATCAGTGAAAAATTTATACAAATTTATATAATTTTCACAATATAATAAATGCCCTTGAAACAATTTGTTTTAATTGAAAATACCTACATTTTACTTCTATAATTTTCATACTTAAAATAAATTAGTACAATCTAATGGTCTTTTCACACAGCCGAATTAATTGATCAATTAAAATTTTGATTGAGAAACCAGTTTTTGCTCTTCACATATACATATTTGTTTTTGCTTTTCATAAGAAGTTGGTAAGTTTCATCAGTTAATGCATTTCATTTTCAAGTCTACTAAAATTCAATTAAAAATTAATGTAGATTTTTTTGTATTATATGTAAATGGACCTTAATCAGTGTTTTAATCGAGAACAGGCCGGTAAATTAATAGCTCCTGACTATAATTTATATAATCTTCTTTTATCGATTTTTTATACTCAATTTCAATATAAATTATGTTTGTTAAAAGAACTAAATATATTTGGAATATTTTATTTGATTTAATTTTATTTAAGGTTAATTTAGTCAATTAACTTATGTGAATTCAATATGATTTAATTCAATTTGACTACGCTTAATTTATTTTTATTTAGTTGGATTTAATTTAGTTTCGTCTTATTTAATTTAATTAAGTTTAATTTAATCTGCCAAAGGTTTTTTGACAACGTCCAAATATTGGATACATTTAATGAATTGCTGTGGGTGCAAAAACAATAGCCAAACATGATTTTCTTAGGTTTTCTTCCGAAATTTTATTAAAAAATGTACGAAAAAATAAACACATAAATTTTTTTAATATTTTAAATATTTTTCTCATGAAAACACTAACAACATCGTGTAAATATTGACGTAATATATATTGAACGTCTAGCAGCCGCGAATCAATCAATATTCAATATAAAATATCACGATACATATTGAAGGTGTAGCAGGCCCCTTAAAAACAATATTTATTATTAAAAAATATTGAAATTTTTCAAAGTTGTAAGTATTTTTCTGGAGCGCTTGGAGTCTGCACTTGTAAATCGGTGCCGGTAATGGAGGTCGTGCGATACATCTGAAACAGTCGAACCAATTTTTTTTTTTTATTTTTATAAGTTTCTTTTCTTTATGAGCTAAAAAAAAATACCGAAGAAGTTATAAAATTCCAAAATTTTTCGAAGTTTGAAAAAAAATTGACTTTAAGTTGCAAAACAATTAGTTTAAATAATACTTTTGTCCAACTTTTTTAGTTCAAATAGAAGATAATTTAATACTGAAGCTAGATCACTTTTGTTTTTTTCAATCGGACATATATTCTTTTTGCTATCGCCGGCACCGTTTTCTAACACTTGTGAAAATGAAAACTCGAGAAAACGCGCTTTAAAGTTTTCGGTCCAAAAAAATATATATCGCACCTGCTCGACGCTCGAATTGTCCTCTGGAACTTAAAGACATATTCTTGGATAGCTTTGGAAGAGATTTAAAACAAAACAAAAAAACCGATTTTTTGAAGCCTGTAAAGCAAACTACTGCCTTAATTTATTCGACTGCAATAAAAATTTTTGTTTGTTAAATAAATATATTGGAATAGTTTATTTCATTTCATTTTATTTAAGGTTAATTTAGTCAATTAACTTATGTGAATTAAATATGATTTAATTCAATTTTCTACGCTTGAATTAATTTTATTTAGTTGGATTCAATTTAGTTTCGTCTTATTTAATTTAATTAAGTTTGATTTAATTTATAGTACTTAATTGACTTGAAGCTAATTTTGCTTTAATTGAATTTGATTTATATTTTTAATCAAATTTGACTTAATTTTTCTGGTTTCTGGTTGGTTTAGTGCAGGCTATTTTAATTAATTAATTGTATTGGATTTTATTCAATTTTGCCTTCTAATTAATTTTATTTAATTAAATTCAACAAATGTTTATTTCATTTGCTTGAGCTACATACATACATATATATTTTACTGCTTCAAAAAATTCTCAGAATCCGCGCATTCACCATTCATTATTTCATTTAAACGCACTTGATTTCTTCGAGAAAGTTTAATTTCCCGCTCAAACATATAGACAAACAAACCGTTATAAATACAATTGTTTGTATAAGCATTTTCATTTGCACCGAAAAGTAATCAATCACCACATCAACGCAGATGTTGAGATTTCCGAAACCATTGCTGGAACTACGGCCAAAAAAAAAAAACTACAACACAAAAAATCATGAATATTCATGCGGTAGAGCAGCAGTGCAGTGCGGGAGTCATAGGGAAATTTCAAGAAAATCTACGAAAAGCATAGTCTTTGAAAAACGACCGACGCCATACCAGAACCAGAAGTCGAAAGCAGCAATTTCGAGATTTTATGTTTCTCTTTTTTTGTTATTTTTGTATACAATTTTTGAATGGAACTACCTATGAATAAATATGTATGTATGTATATACAAATGAGATACAATGAAAGAAACGCTTGTGGCAATATGTAAACGAATCTACAAATTTATCATTTATTACCTCACCAAAATTGAAGATGTAGATATACATACATACATATAAAGGTATACATATAGATGGACCATTCAGAATCTTTGGATATGTATATGAAGAAAAAAAATATTCAAATCGAATTTCAGATAGTGCAAGCGGCTAGTGGGGGTTGCTTGGTTGGCGGCACCATTCGGCAGAACAACCACTGGCCAGGAAACAGCTCATGCTGCCATTTGACCAGCTGGCACATTTGATGATGTGATGCGTAGCTGTCTGTGAAATAAATTGTATTACAAATAGACAATCCTACAAACACACAAGCGTGTGTTTACTGCTTTCGAATCCATGACCTTTCTTGTTCATTTTATTTATAAACACGAGATACATATCTAGATGAATACTCAATGTGTTTACTTTAAACTAAAAGCCATAAAGCGAATGCTTCGACGCCAGCATAAACAAAGACGCCACCACAACAACAATAACAAGAAACAACATGGTGTTCGCTTCCTCTAACAACTCTAGGAAACCCATTTTTTGTTGCTGTTGTTGATTACAGTACACTGTGTGTCCGTCTTTGCTGTTTGAGGCCTCTGAACTGCCTTAAGGTTATGGTGGTAAGCGCCAAATCAAACACTGGCGCTGCACTAGAAAGTGAAAACAGCATCATCACTGTGTACAACAACAATAACTGAAGAGATATGTATATATATAGTAGTACAACAATGTGTAGCATCTCTAAATAATTTAGGCGCATGAACGTGTGCCTTTGACGTCAGTGCGGCCAATTGTTCTTTGTGCCGTGGCAACTTGCCCCAAAAAACAAAGAAAGAAAAAATCATTTAAGACAATGAATTAGAAATGTTTGTGCGAGTTGTTGCTATTGTTGTTTGTAATTTGGAAACTTTTATGAATAAAAATTTGTTTTTGTAATTAGTTGTATGTTATAATTAGACTAGATATTATAAAAGGGTTGGAAAATTTTCATGATTTTTATACCATTTATTAAAAGAAACGAGAGGAGGAAGAGGCATATACTATATATTAAGTCTCCCCTTAGCTTTTTTCTCTTTATTCAATGCTTTATAAAAAGTGTTACAGTGATTGGATTTAGTTCAAATATGCGCCGTTTCGTTCGATAATCTGTTTCTATCTAGACGGCAACTTCATAATACCTCCATCTCAAGACCTCCCATCCGAGCTCACGTAGCTTCTGATGAGTCATCAACGAAGTGTGTGGTCTAGCGTTGTCCCGGTGGAATACTATACCCTTCCTGTTGGCAAATCTGGACGCTTTTGGTCAATCGCCTGCTTCAAGCGGTCCAGTTGTTCGCAGTAGATAGTAGAATTTAGCGTCTGGCCATATGGGAGCTGCTCATAGTAGATGATTCCCTTCCAATCCTACCAAACACACAGCAAAACCTTCCTGGCCGTCAATCCCGGCTTGGCCACTGTTTGGGACGATTCACCGGCCTACGACCACGACCGTTTTTGCTTGATATTGTCGTATATGATCCATTTTTCGGCGCCAGTCACCATCCGCTTCAAAGATGAGTCGAGTTCGTTCCGTTTCAGCACATATCGCAGGCATTGATTTGGCCAAGAACGTTTTTTTTTTGCGTCAAATCATGCGGCACCGAAACATCAAGCTTTTTTGTGTATTCAGCCTTCTGTAGATGGTATACAATGGTTTAGTGACTAACTCACATCTCCTGGGCGATGTCATGAGTTGCCACATGCCGGTCAAACTCGATGTTTTCCATGATTTCATCGGTATTCGTCGTCACAGGTCTTTCGCCGCCTGGCTTATCCATGGTGTCGTTTTCACCCGCTCTGAATCGCCGAAACCATTCCTCCGCAGTTTGAAGTGATTGAGTACCATCCCCCAAAACACCATTTATCTCACGGAACGTTTCTCTAGCGGATTTGCCTTTAACGAAGGAAAACTCTAAAAAGCGAGAATTTCGGCATTAGTGATCTCTACACGTTTATAACTGTTGAACGAATATCCAAACTAATCATGAATACCGTCGTTTTGTAGGTTATGTCAAGACTTTCCAAAGATGTATAGTATTGCTAGATACGAGCTCTGTAGCGCTTTATACAGAGCCGCGGAATTTGAAAGACAATGAGTCGGAAGGAGATATTTGCCAATCTAATATTATACTGGTAATCATTTGTAATCGTTTTTAAGTACTCTCTACTACAATACAGCCCCAAGTCCTAGTCCCCGTTGGTGAATTACTCTATTTGAGCAATTCCTCTATACACCCAAACTCTTCTTTCGCTCTCTCTCTAAATGCTACAAAAGTCAAAGCATCAATAGAAGCCAATTTAAAATGATTCCACACTTCAAACGGTAAAAAAGAATTAACTGCGCTTGACATATTATTTGTTTTTTATATTCTTTTGCGATTCTCTTTTGTGAACCCCTGCAATGGCGTCTTCTTTTGTGTGCAACTCAACGCATAAAAGACATTCAAGCATTTTAAATGAAAGTTTATACAATAAAAAACATTTTTATCTTCGCTTTTTAAGCAAAATGCACAACAACAAACAACAATGCTGCCACCAATACCAAGGCAACGCCTGTCAAAGGGCACGACTCGAAAGAGCACCCATTGTGATAATGTTCTCATGCTTCTCATGCACAAAATGAAAGCAAAAAAGTGAGGAAGTGCTTATTACGGTTGCAGTCGGAAATTATTTAGTAATAAAAAAGTCCCGAAACGAAAATTCCGAAATTTCGGGCTCCCGAAATTTTTACGGTTAACTCGAAATTTCTTATATATCTTTATAATTAAAATTCCAATGAAGAAATCGTGATACTAAAACCCCAACATTTCGGGATCCCGAGAATTTTTTTTACCATTTTTTTTTAACTTCGCACATGGTATTTTTTAAGTTAAAATTACAATAAACAAGTAAGGAAAGGCTAAGTTCGGTTGTGACCGAACATTTTATACTCTCGCAAATTATTTATTTAATTATATAATAGACAATTTGACCCATATATTCGTCATATATATGGCATAAAGTCCATTGAAAGTTGGAAACCCTAATATTAGGTTAGAAGCACCGAGGTCCTCATGTTCGATACATGGGGACTTTAAAACCTATGGTTCGATTTCGGCGATTTTTAGAAAAGGGCTGCATCATTATAAATGCAGTATTTATGCAAAGATCTGTTCCGATATGTTCACTAGTGCTTATTTTATATAATACAATGTAAAGTAAACGATTCAGATGGACTTCAAAGTTCTGGTATATAGGAAGTAGGCGTGGTTGTAATCCAATTTGGCCTATTTTCACAACATATCATTGGGGAGTTAGGAAAATATTACAAACCAATATTGAAATTGGTCGAGTAGTTTCGGAGAAATGGTTTTTGACCCATAAGTGGGCGGAGTCACACCCACTTCAAATTTAGTAGATTTAGTAGATATATACATTCATATAACTTAGTAGGGAGCAATACTCTCTTTAGCAACTTTGTTGCGAGAGTATAAAAATTGGCATGCCAAAATCCCGAAATTTCGTACAGAGATTCCAATAAAAATTGGATAACTAAAATATATATAAAATATTTCGAAATACCGAAATAAGCTAAATTTTTCATATATTCAATTGTCAATTTTACTTACGGTATCAATTTTGTAAAATCCGAAATTTCGGGTTCCAGGAAAAGTAACTGTTAAATTGTACATACACTATAATCTCGAAATTCACAAAAAAAGGGAGTCCACACAAAAGCACAACCGCAAACTCGACGATGACATAAAAGTAAGTGCCGCAACTAAACAATAACCCCAAAGTAACAACAACAAATTGCAGTGATCAGCAGAAGCAAAAAATTCCGAGAAAAAATCAGCATGAGCAACCAAGATGCTGGGTGTATTGTGTCGTGGCGCACGCTTTGTGCAGCGCTTTCAAGTACATAATTACCCGCAAACTGAATTTCTCTGAACGTTGCTTGCTAGCTGGCAGGCTCCACCTTCCAGCCGAGTTGAATGCAACAGCAATTCACGCACAAATATGAAATTTGAACTCAACAACATGGAAAACGCACCGGCAATCGTTTCATTGTCGGTTTTTTATTGTTGTTGTTTGCTTTAGATAATTGTTTCTTATTGTTTTGTCGTCTCCATTGTTGCTGCTACTAAGCGCAGTGTCAACTGCGTACGAGCAAGAATGAGTGACAGACAGTAGCAAAAGAGCAACTGTGAGAATGCGAAAAAAATGCAGAAAAGATGATTTCAAGTGAGAGTTTTTTGCTCTGTGAATTGTTGTTTTGTTGAGTGTATGTAGATAGTGTGTAGTAGAAACTAAGAAAATCAGGCAATTGACGGTGAGGATGTAATCATCATGGTGAAAATAGAATTGAGAAACTAGCTTAGAGGAACGTCATAGAATTGATATGAATTTTCTCGAAACTTTATCAAATTTAAACCCTCACTTCACTATTGTAGCATTGGAATGAAAAAAGGCCTATCATTTTTTTGGGTTCCGTGTGTTTAAAATTACACTTGTGAGACCTCGCATATTTTTATCATTACATGAACATATTTTTCTTTTATAAACACTTATGTATCACGATGTACTCAGTCTAAATAAATCTTCTTCTTCATTGGCGCATTAACCTCCAGCCGTTAAGCCTTTGATGAGAACCTTAAAGACGTCTACGTTTGGTATTAAATTTTCCAATTTTCGAATAATGTTCAGTAGAACTCGAAACATATAATTCCCAAAGCTGATATCCTCATATATGACCATGGTACTTCGTATTCTTCAAAGCAATATTGTAACTGGATTCCGCATAAAAACGAAGATCCCAAGATATCATGATCGATCGTCTTAGAATTTCAAGATTAGATCAGATATAACGTCGAACACATTATGACTCCACTGTTTTCAGCTGATATCAACTCCATGTCTCATACAGAAATCAGATGAGACATCTTTGAGAACTCATCCATCCACCTTGTTGAATAGAATCCCAAGTATACCATATCTCAAAAGGATAATCTTCAATATATTGACCTGGGACCAGAGAACCTGGAACCGATCCTTTTCGAATTTATAGATTCTATTAGATGTCATGTTTGGAACAAATGTCATAAATAAGCCATAGAGATTATACCTCTAAAGTCTTTAGCTGATAAGAGCTCACATAGTCTCACACAGAATACCAGATCAGAGAACATTGAGTGCTCATCTCTCCAACTTGTTGAGTAGGATCCTTAGTAAAAGTATGATCACCAACGCAGTGACTCTAAGTGAAACAGAAATCTGACAAATCCTCAGTTTTTGGGATATCTTTGAGGAATATCCAGAACTGAGAGTCCTTGACCAGATAAAAACACTGTCACGTAGTGCTGATTAATAGTCCTTAACAAGATAAAAATACGAATCCATTTCTTTCGTGGTGAAAGGTCTGATTTACAGTCCAGTTTGGAAAAGTACATACTCTTCAAAGCTATAGTTCCTACTCATTATTGGTTTAAAGAACTTTATTATACCAAAAGTATTCTTTCTTCCGTGGCTCTCCGATTTTTAACGATTTTTTTTTACTAAAAATTCAGCATTTCATTCTTCAGCTATCTCTTCCCCTACTTCTTCGCAAACAATCAACTCCGAAGCTAACCATTATTATGACCAGAGGTCAAACACGCATACATCGTCCCGCACTCTTGACTGTGTGTTTTCCTCTTATCAACAACAAACAACTGCTTATTATTCTGCTGCTCTTCCCCCATCATGCGCAAGACAAAGCAACTGCCGCCACCAACACAAGTGAATCTAATCTGCGGCGCTGTCATTTGCGAGCATTCTTCGTGTACAGCCGCAGTTTTGCTTGCTTTTGTTTTTATTTTTATTATCTGCTTTTATGAGTTTAGCAGCCAGCATGGCATGGCTTGTGGTAACCGTAAACTGGTAGTAGACCTATATTTCTCAATGCAATTTTCTTCAGCTCACGTTTCCATTTTGCTTTATTCAACATTTTTCTTTCACCAAATCTTCTTTCTATTATGTTTTGAGCGGAGCTGAGCGGAGTGTCCCCAGGCTCACACACATGCGCCAATCAAGCAGTCGAGTGCTGCTGACCAACACAAACATAGCTCAGCCTTGATGGCAATTTATTTTTGAAACGTGACAGTGGGTGCTTTGTGAATGTTGTTATTGTTTTTGTTTTTATAAGCGTCCTTGCTTTTCAAATGTGTACAATTTTTTTCCTTTTTTTTATATAACAATTTTTTCTTTGAAAGCTCACGCTCAGGTTCGGTACGCCTCGCGCTTCATGTTCGTAATGCAGTTTGCTGAAACAATTGAAAGGAATTTATTGCTCATCCGCCATGGCGGCGCAATCACGAAATCCTAAGCTTGTTATAGCACGAAATGGTCGCAGCAATGCCGCTTTTGGGTAGCTGGTAGCTAGCCGCTAACGCTGTTGCTTAATAGCTAACAGTATATATATAGCAGAGTGTGGGTGTGTGTTTGCTGCGTGTCACGTTTCAATTTAACGTCACAAAGGATCAAGTACGAAGTGCACTCTCTGCGAAAAAAATCTACAAAATGCTCGTATATCCTGTGCGAGGGGGTGGATCGTTTTCTGTTAAAGTATTGGATTTAGTAGACAAGTGATAGCGTGTTGGCAGCGTATGGCTTACTTAAGAGCACACTTGAATTTCGTTTTTTATTTTATTTTTTTTTTTTTACTCTCGCAACAAAGTTGCTAGCAACAAAGTTGCTAAGAGAGTATTATAGTTTTGTTCACATAACGGTTGTTTGTAACACCCAAAACTAAACGAGTTAGATATAGGGTTATATATACCAAAGTGATCAGGGTGAAGAGTGGAGTTCAAATCCGAATGTCTGTCTGTCCGTCCGTCCGTCCGTCTGTGCAAGCTGTAACTTGAGTAAAAATTAAGATATCTTGATGAAACTTGGCACACTTATTTCTTGGCACCATAGGAAGGTTGCTTTCGAAAATGAGCAAAATCGGACCACTGCCACGCCCACAAAATGGCGAAAACCGAAAACACATAAAGTGCCATAACTAAGCCATAAATAAAGCTATGGAAATAAAATTTGGTATGAAGGATCGCACTATGAGGGGGCATATGTGGATGTAATTTTTTTGGGGATGTGGGCGTGGCCCCGCCTCCAAATCGGTTATTTGTATATAACTCGCAAACCAATAGAGCTATATAAACCAAACTTTCTGCAGTCGTTTTTTTTAGCCATTTCCTTTTACATTCCAAAAATGAAAGAAATCGGACAATAACCACGCCCACCTCCCATACAAAGGTTAGGTTGAAAATTACTAAAAGTGTGTTAACTCACTAATGAAAAACGTCAGAAACACTAAATTTCACATAAGGAATGGCAGATAGAAGCTGCACTCAGATTTTTTTACAAAATGGAAAATGGGCGTGGCGTCGCCCACTTATGGGTCAAAAACCATATCTCAGGAACTACTCGACCGATTTCAATGAAACTTGGTTTGTAATAGTTTCCTTACATCCTAATGATATGTTGTGAAAATAGGCCAAATCGCTTCACAACCACGCCTACTTCCTATATACCAGAACTTTGAAGACGATCAGAATCGTTTACATTACAATATATAAAGTAAGCACTAGTGAAGATTTCGGTGCAGAACTTCGCACAAATACTATGTTTATAGTGTGGCAGCCCTATTCTAAAAATCGCCGAAATCGGACCATAGGTTTTTAAGGCCCCATATATCGAACACGAGGACCTCGATGCTTCTAACCTAATATTATGGTTTCCAACTTTCAATGGACTTTATACAATATATATGACGAATACGTGACTCAAATTGTGTATTATATAATATAAATAAAGTTAAATAAATAAATTGCGAGAGTATAAAATGTTCGGTTACACCCGAACTTAGCCCTTCCTTACTTGTTGTCCTTAAATTTGACATTTTATAGGCGCCAAGGCAATAAATTTAAATCCTTTAAAATGAATTAAGTAAATGACGAAATAATCGTGAACGATTTTACGAGAGTTGTTAACTCGAAATGTTAGGTTAGGTTTATGTAGCAGGTATTGGTATTGGTATTGTTACTTCTATTGGTATTGATAGTGGTATTAGTATTGACTTGATATTTATATTGATGTTGGTATTGGTATTGGTATTGGTGTTGGTATTGATATTGATTTTGGTATTATTATTGTTATTAATGTTGGTATTGGTATTGCAACTGGTACTGGTACTGGTATTGGTATTGTTACTTCTATTGGTCTTGATAGTGATATTAGTATTCGATTGATATTGATATTGATGTTGGTATTGGATTGGTACTGGAATTGGTGTTGGTATTGGTATTCGTATTTGTATTGATAGTGGTATTAATATTGGTTTGATATTGATATGATGTTGGTATTGGTACTGGAATTGGTATTAGTATTGTTATTGATGTTGATGTTGGTATTAGTATTGGTATTGGTACTGAATTTGGTATTTGTATTGGTTTTCGTATTTGTATTGATAGTGGTATTAGTATTGGTATTGGTATTGCTACTGGTATTGGAATTGGTGTTGATATTGGTATATATATATTGGTGTTCGTATTGGTATTGGTATTGATAATGATATTAGTATTGTCATTGATGTTGGTATTGGTATTGATAGTGGTATTAGTATTGCTACTAGTATTGGAATTGGTATTCGTATTGGTATTTTTTTTTAATCAATATTAGTAATGGTATTGTGCTGTAACTGTAAAGGATTTTTGATAATTATATTGATAAAATTTGTATTCTTGTATCCTTAACATACCAAATCAATTATTTAGTGCTTTACTGACTAGTAATTTGTTAGTAATTGTATTAGAAATAATAAAAATATACAGAGTAATATTATTAATAAGGATAGTAATGAGTGCGGGTAGTCAGTAAAATAATTGATATTAACTGTTTAAATGGTATTTAAAATTTAATATTTTATATATATTATATGTAAAAAAAGTTTAATTAAATGTTTAAAGCGCAAAGTATTATATGTAATATAAACTATAATGAAATTACTAATTTCAAATTATAAATTGATGAAATGTAAACTCTTCAATAATTTATAAAAAAAAATATTATCAATTAGTAATTAGACTAATATGCAAATCAATTGACCTTTTTTGCTGTACATTGAACACATAGTGTTAAGCAGCTGGATTAGTAGTGTTAATTCTCGATAATAGCGCACATTCAAACAGAAATTTGTACATAATTTTGGAAATATAAGTATGTAATATAGTTATTTGCTAATTAATGATTTAGTGTACCTTCATAAATATATATATATGAGAGTTCAAATATATGCGGGCAAATGTTTACAGTACCATAAAGTCATTGCACAAAAATTATTCATTAACCAATAAATATTTACCTGCCAATGTATGCAGACAATTTTCCAATGAATGCAAATATTTATGCCATTTAAATATAGCACTTTTGCATAATATCAGATATCATTATATTTTATAGCGCTACATGAGTATGAGTATGTTATGCCTGCGGATAAATGGTTTATTTGTTGTTGTATATTTATTTGTATATGCATGGTATGTATGTACATATTTACAATTGTATTTATGTGTTTGCATAGAAATGCCAATTTTCATGAATTGTCGCATATTTAATAAAATATTTGCTCATTAGCCAAGTGTGGTAGGCCAATTTAAATATGTACGTTGAAGTATGCGTGTGTGTGTGTTTGTGTATTTGTAATCAGCGAAAAGTCAAATTAACTGGATTACTGCATTGCTGGGTGGCAAAATGCCGCATTATTAACAATGCATACATTAGAGCATATCGAATAACGGCATTGCTGTCGAAATATACAGTTATTTACAATCAATTAATAATTTATAATGAGTTTTATAGAGTTTTTTTTGACTGCATGAGCAAAATAGTTGCTGCTTGTTTGTAGATAAATTTCATTGGCGTTAAATTCTGAATTCGTAAATGGGTGGCATACCCATTTGAGGGTATGGGTGAACCATGTTGGACATGAGGCCCTTACAACTTTCCCCATTTACATATCTAAGTTATATTGTATTGAAAAATATTTGGTATATTAGAGAGAAAAGTTCAAAGTAATTCTTCAAACTAGAGAGCTTTGTAGACACAACTCCATCGAAAACATTGAAGAAGTGAATGTTTGAAGTTTGGTATTATTGTAACTCAAAACTTTAAACGCGTATTTCAAAGTCGGTTCTCAAATGTTCTCCAAAACTACACAACCGATTTTGATGAAATTTTTAACATGTTTTCAAGATACAAATTACTCTTGCTTGAATGAAGGAATTTTTTTTTAATTAATTGCAAAAATTACCGAAATTTTTAATTTTTTGGAAAAATGTTTGCCAAAATTCCAATTTTTTACTTGTTTTATCTTTCCTTCGTTCAAGCACGAATTTATTGTCTTACTTACGCACGTACGCACCTTTTTACCGAGGGATCCCCGGAGATGACGTCACAATGGATGAGTTTTAATTTTTTTTTTTTTGAAATTTCAGAAACTATTCTTTAAATATATATCTATAAGACAGAAAAAAGTTTAAATTTTATAGAAAAAAATTCAATTTTTACCCGACCAAACATATGTAACCACTTAAGAAGACTCTAAGGAACTCAATTCTTGAAACTGTTCCAGTTTTTTTTTTTGAAACTCAAGTTCCCGCGTAGACAGACACTGGACGAAGTATGAAAAACAATTGATATGCACGGATATACTCGATGTAATTTTGAGTATTAGAGTTCGATTGACTAGCTGAGGCCTTGTGGAACACTTTCGAATCTAAGAAGGTACGACTATTTCTATCTTACTTGCTTGACAGTGGTAAAGGTTAGTTTTAGATTTCCTACAGTTGCTTGGTCTGCAACTTTAGCTGAATAAATGGGAGATATTTTGAGTCTTTTGAGCCGAGTAGCTAACGATGACCATATATTGGATCAATAGTTCTTGAAAACCTTTTTAAAGTTTACCACTAAAATGAGATTTTGAATATTTGGACGAAATTCTTTCAGATAGTGAAATGCTATGGATTATTCGATATTGACTGTTGGTTCTTCAGGCCGGATCCTGAATATTGTTGATCCTCAAAATCTCACATGAAGGTTCGTTTAGTTTACGATTTCAGCAACCTAAAGGGTTCCGATAACCTCTGAATCTGAACTTCGTTAATCAAATACACATCGAATATAATGAATCTTTGAAAATGTAATAGTTCCTTTTGTGGCTTTTAATTTCATATTCACACCTACTATTTAAAAAAATCAAATATTCAAGTAATAAAAATAATATTTTCCCCCCTTCTCACTTCAACATCAAAAATAAAGCAATGCAAAGCAAGCAAGGTATTTGAATTACAGCACATCCGCCAAGTACCGCCTAGCACTTGAAGGTTATCAAAGCAAGGAAAATGAAACTTCTGTCAGGTGTCGCATAACCAAATGGCCATCAAAATGGCATTGAGACAAATGATGTGCGTAGGCAATACGCCAGGAACGACAGGACAGGACACGACACGACATGCACAAGGATACGTGCAGCCTTGTGCGTCTAAGCTGTCAAAGGCAAAAAAAAAAAAATGAAAACGCAAAAATATTGAAACATCTGTTACGCAAATATGTGCTCGTTGTCAATGGCGCAGATTTTCATGTACATGTGTCCATATAACAGCCGGGTAGAAAAAGTGTGTGGTTATGATTGGGAAGTAGAGCATATCAAAACAACTGAAGATATATATGAAAGTGTTATGGCGTAAAAAAGGTTAGAGACTTGGAAATATATGGTAAACTAAGTAAACATTTTTTGTTAGTACGGAGTGTTAATGGTTTTATTAGAGAAGCTGTGTGTGGCACTGAAATTGTTTGGACATAACAATGTTTGTATCAGTTACTATGTTGTGTTTTTTCGACAGATTTACTGAAGGTGTTTCGGTGTTTTAAAATATTTAATTTATCCAGACATTTAAACCATAATTTCACGTGCGACATTTTCTTTTTCATTTTTCCAAAAGAAATGTTCTAGCTAATCACCACAATGGTTAGAAGCATTTTATAATAAATGAGGTTATGTACACTGTGAAACATATTGTACACCAATAGTTTTCATCCACGAAAGTCTATATGATGATTTTTTACAATTTAAAATTAATGAATTCGACTTAATTTTCTTACTTCCATTCTCTTCTACTCAATATACAGAGGTAGTCAAAATTATTTACACATCGGACGTTTTTTTACAAGTTTCACACAAAAAGCTTACGCTTGTTGTTGTTGTTGTCGCAGGGTAACAAAATGCTATGTTGTTGTAAACCTTGATCTATTCCCGAGCGAATGAAGTCGGTTTGGCAAGAATAGCTGGAAATATGGCGGAGAAATAAGCAATTGAACTGAAGACTCGCAGTAGTCAAAAGTATTTACACACAACTTGAACTCTATTATCCTCTTCTTATTTAATGATAATTTTTAAATTTTAATGTTCAGTATAAGTTCCTATTCTAAGGCGATAAATTCATAATTGGTGACATTACCATTGGCATCAATAACAGCTTGCTTTATGGTCCGAATTGATTCAACCCAAGTTAACTAAGTTAACATTTAATTTAGACCAAATGTCGGTAATTTCGGAGTTTTCGGTTATTATATCAATTGTCCTCTGATATTTAACGAAAGACCAAACATTTTGACTAAAGTTTTGGTCAGGGCTGTGCGGAGGTCAACTTGATTTGCTTCATTTAAAACTTTTGTAGGAAAAGATCCTTTATGAAATGGAGCATTATCCTATTGTAAAATGTAGTCAATAGTTGGAAAAGGTTGACTAACCATTAGAATGGCATGGTGATGTGAATTCTGATATATCCGGATGATTTAGGGACCCTAAATTTGTACCAAATCTTCAATACAGAAGTAAGGAAAATTTCCAAAAAATTTCAAAAAAAATCATAATGTCACTCCCGACTATATTTAGCGTCTAAACTGCATTATTCTTCTTTTCACGTGGTAAATGCATAAAGCGTTTATTAAAGAAGCCCTGGATCTAAAATTTAGCCTTATCTGCCCACGACAAGCTTTAGGATGCAATCAATGGCAAATGAGAAGCATATCGATGGCTTAATATAGAAAAGGCGTATCTACACTTTTCGTTACTTTTCAGGAGAAGGAAAAAACTGAATAAAACCTTAAAAACTTAAGATGCAAAAAACATTTCTATTGCAATTTTTATTCAAAACAGGTAACAAATTCAATTGTGGTATAATTTTGTTATTATTTTTAATTTCTTTGAAGTTATTTGAGATAGAGCTTTATGTTGTTATTGTAACTTCGAATGAGTTAGGGCTTTTTTTATATGACTATAAATCCGTTATTTACGATCATAGCCCACTAAATTTTTAAGGGGAGGAGTATTTGACAGTGGTCTACCAGAATACATTAAAAACGCGATTTCGAAAAAAATGTAGATACGTCTTTTCTATATTAAGCCAACGATATCGCTTTTTTGGTTTCGGAAATAAAGCTTTGATGGTTTCGGAAGTGGTCAACTTTATGCACAACCTAGGTATTTATGTTACTATTTTTAAAGGGCTTTAACAATGTAGCATCATTGACTGTTCATGCAATATGTTGATTCGATGCTACTGCAATATTAACAGGACTAATTGTGGGATTTTGTATGACAGTTCCTACTAATCTTCTGCATTATCTTTGAGTTATATCAGGTTTCCGCCCAGTTATCTTTAAATTGCCTTTGTAATATTTCGTGTCCTTCTTTTTAATGACATTATAAACAGTATTCCATCAAATTCTATAAATTTTAACTAACTCCGAAGCCGAAACCCCAGTCTAAACTTAGTAAAAGTCTCCGATCTAGTTATAATCGATAATTCCTTTGTTTTCGACATTTTATTTACCAATTTTTATATTTTAAGGCTGAGTTACTCTTGCTTAAACCAAATCCAAGAATAAAGGCTAAATCGTGACGTGTAAATACTTTTGACGCAAAAAAAATATGTGTAAATACTTTTGACTACTAAGAGTCATCGTTTAATTTGCCCATTTCTCTGTTATATGTCCAGCTATTCTCACCTAACTAACTTCTTCCGCTTAGGAATAGATGAAGGTTTCCAACATCATAGCATTTTGTTACCCTGCGAAAACAACAACAATAAGAGAAAGCTTTTTGTGTGAAACTTGTAAAAAAACGTTCGATGTGTAAATAATTTTGACTACCTCTGTAGATATCTTACTGTGTAAATCAAAATAGCTTTGCCCACAACTAGGCGGATTATAAATAATTAGGGCAGATACTCGTATTATCAAAGTCACACTCAATAAATTTCTCCTCCTTCTATTCAAACACTTTTTATAAATTGGTAGCTTTTAAAGTAAATTGCTTAAGTGAGCGTTTGAGTAAACCTGTTTTGAAAACCGATACCATTCACAAACCACAGCAAGGCTTAATTAACGGATTAAACTCGTATAATTTTTAAATCTACTTTTTATTGGTTTTCGTTGCCTACCTTTAGGCGTTTCTTAACCAAAGTTTCACACCTTATACTGATATAACATAGTAATGAGGTTATGATGAAAGGATAAATAAGTTTTTCGTTTTTTTAAGGTAACCTTAAAGGGTAATAAGTGTAACCCATGAAAAATTAGGTGGTTTTCGTGATTTTTTTAAGAAGTTTTTTGGACATAATAAGATATATTTTAGGCAATATTTCAATATTTTTTTTTGCAAAAATATTGAAAAATAACGGAGTTAAGTGGCAAAAAAAAAAGTTCCCCAACTGCTGACAAGATTCCGGCCGAATAAGTAGCCGAAACAAAAAAATTCAAAATGGTTCTTAAAGTTGAAGGTATTGACAATCATATGACCTCAGATGACCTACAATTTTTGAGAAATATAAAAAAATAACAAAATGGCATATTTTTGAAAAAAAAAAAATTCGGTTTTTTAGATAAAAAAAGAATTGTCGTTTTTTAAATTCCAAATGGAAACTTTTCAACCAATCAAAAAGGTTGATCATTGTATAGTAAATATATGTATTCAAGAATACTGAGTTTAAATTTGAAACTATTCAAGATACGACCTTGCCGATTTCACATGATATTTTTGAAAGTATAAACTATCAAATATGCAAAAAATCGAATTTTGGAAAGTGCCACACTGGTTTAACCCCTTAAGAAAATCTGTTAGGGATCATATATAAAAGACAGCCTTAAAGGCTTGAGATAAAGTAAAACATTATCTGGGAATATTTAAGATGTTAAACGTTGTTCTTTGTTGTTGTAGCGACTACCCAAACCCTACTTACTAGTAAGAATATTAGGTGTTCACATAGCACTAATCGGAGTCGGACAAAAGAGTGAAGAATATCGAGGTTGAGTGAATAGTTTAGACTTTTGGGGCAATCTCATTTATTTCTCTATATTTATATTAGAATGACAATAAAAAGGACCAAATAAGAAAAAGAAAAAATTTACAATTTCAAAAATGTTCGTGAAACTATATGAATTTATGTTTATTTTTCATTTTCTTTAAATCTAAACTATCAAAGAAATATTCTGTTTATATCATAACTAAATTGTCAATGTGCACTTTATGCTGGCCTTCACCGCTTTTGTCATTGCCGACATTACATAACTTAATGTGCAAATAAGTTGATGCTAAACCCTCGAGGCCCAAAGCATACAATTAACATATTTTAGACACATACGTTGACATGCTTCTATTCTGTACTTGTACATGTGATTCTTTAAGGCATAAATGTGCGCTTGTCTTGTCTACATTAACATTTGTTGCTGACATTAAAACTGATTTTGATATATGTATGTAAATAATATTGTAGGTTGAATGTCACAACAAAAGCTAACGAACCGGGAATAACGCCACACAGCACCACAGAGAGTATGCATGCCACTGACGGCACTGTAGTGACACATAATTTACACAATAACTAAGCATACACAAATAGATAAATAAATAAATATGGAAAGAAAGCAAATATGCAAGAAGAAAGCTGGTAAATGAACAGCAGCTGAGATACAGATAGATGGCAAGTAAGAGAGAGAGCATAACTAAAATAAAAAGGAAATACATATAAATAAGCAGACGTACTGACAAATAACTGCGCATACGAATGCTTATGTAAGTGTGATGTAATCAGCACGAAGTTGAGTGGCAGAGTAGGCCAGTAAAGACCTTCGACCATTTGGCAGCATGCGTCAGCTTGGCTCTTTGCCGCATGCTACGTGGCTGTTAGGCGCACTCAAGCATATCAATCAGTTTAGTGGTACTTGTGTGTATGTATATTTGTGTCTAGATATGTGAGGGTCATAATCTAGCAAAACAATGCTTAGACATACTTCGTTTGTATATCTATATACATATGTATATGTGAGCGCGTGTCTTAAAAGAAATAGCATTTGCTAGATAAGCCAAGCAATTGCTGTAATATTAGCCGAAAAAATATACATTTTTAGCTTTTCTTCATACATAAAAGATGCCCATTGCGGCAGCGTTGACAAACGATATGCGGCTTGTTTGCATATAATTACCGCAAATGGCAAATACACACATAGAAATACGCCGCATAACGGTTTCAATATATTTATGCGTGCGTATCCAACTTTGAATGCCCACCAGCATGCGAAATTTTGTTACGAGATAACGCTGAAAACAAAGCGAAACACAGAATTGGTACCTTTGCAGAGCCCACGGGGCGTATGAGTAACAAATGAAAATTTATGTAAATGTGTGTGTCTGCAGTCAATCCGAAACAGCATGTGGAACAATAGACTGCGTGAATGACAAAATCCCACAAGTTATGTTGAATTTTATTTGTCATTTACGCACATGGCTGCAGCGGGATTGGGAGGCACGCACAGTAAAGGTAGATATTTATATGAATATACCGACTTGGCTTTATAATTGTATGTGTATCCATATACTCGATAAATATAAACAAAAAGCGCCTGCTACCTTTACGTTATTCAGAGTTACAGCAGCAGCCAAGCAGACAATTGATAAGCGCCCACCTACAGTACCCCTCATATGTGTATACATACATATATGAATGTGTTCATTCAAAAATCTGCCTCTATGTCTATCTGCATGCGCTTTAAATGCTCGATTTGTGGTTCAATTAACGCAGAAATGTTGAAATATTTGTGCGCAATCACATGTGGCATATTGGCACTGCGGCATATCCGCCTCCCTCATTTCCCAACAACCGCTTGATTGCGGCGTTTGTGGCACGAAAAGTTATTTTTTAGTTTTAGTGGCTTTATTTCGGTGCGCCACTGTAATTTGCTTGACATTTTTAAAGCAATTAACTATTTGAAATCACAGAACAGTCGCAACTAAAAGTAGCCATATCAATTGTGTTAAACTACGTCAGAGCGACAAATGACTTTAATTAGCTCCACACATTTTTTTGGTACCCAATTTTCATTCTACTGGCTTTCTACCTCAAGCATTTCAATCTATCTATTTTTTTTGTATTTGTTTGCCACTATTGTTGTGTGATTGATAGCTTAACTTTGTTGCGCATGCGCGTATTTTTATTGGGGTGTCTATGTCATAATTGAGTGATGTATTTCTCTCGCCCTGTCTACTGTCGCTGTTGGCATAATTATGATCCATGATGACTCATAATCAGACTTGTTAATATATACACTTTTGTATACCTATATATATAAATATATATATAAAGTGAGTGTATATTTAGGCCACTACTGTTAATAGTATAACAACCAACAGGCTGTAAATCACTCAAATGAATGTCAGGAAAAATTAATAATTGACAGTTACTGATGATATAACTTTGAGTCCGTACTCATAATTGTTGATGAATTAATCAATTGGAAAGTATAAAAAATAATAGAAATGCTTATGCAACTGTATGATAAATGTACTTCCGTTAAATTGGCTAGACAAACGATTTGTTAAATTGAATTCAAATTTTTAATGACTATATTAGCATTTCATTATACATATTTGTTTTTTTTTCAGATGAGGAATTGACATTTTTTTATAACGTTTAAACGTTGCGCCAAAATGTAGGCAACAGTTTATAGTACAGAAACTACCGATTTTCTTTAAGTACGAGAGACGCGTAATATAAACCGTTGCCTACATTTCGGCGCAATAATTCATATCATAATTACTTTTCAAAATATCCTAAAACACCATGTCAGAAATTGTTAAATTCACCTCTTTCGATTCGGTGGAAACACATACAGTGGAACTTCTCTAACTCGAATCACCATAATCCACCAAAAAACTTCGATTTAGAGAGACTTCGAGTTATAGAATTTTCATTAAAACATACAATTTTTCAAAAAGCTGTAAAATATAGATTTATACCCAGCTTTATTTATTTACATCGCATAAAGTTTTATGTACATACTTTAAAACCTGTATTTTGTAATTTTGTTCGACTCAATACTAACTTTTAAAATTCTGCCTCGATAGTAAAATTTTAAATTTTATATTATGCCCTGGGCGAAAAGTTCGATTTATGGAAGGGATTTTGTATGAGATTTGACTTCTATTGCCAATTCATGAGTTCGAGTTATGGAGAACTTCGATGGAATGAAATTTGTATGAAATTTGACTTCTAAACGATATTGCCAATTCAAAAGTTCGAGTTATGGAAATTCCACTATAATTACCATGAGTTCTGAGAAAGTTGAAAATGACTACAATGTACCATAATTTCAGATGATTAAAAAAACCAATGAATAGTTAGGGGCTTGTAGGCTTTCACAAGAGGCCTTTGTAATACAATCGCAAACAAATAGTGAGCAATTCCAAAAGGACATGTATTTGAGATAGTGCAATCGCGAAATAATTTATAGAATATTTAAAATCACTGTGTCAACCATTTAAGCAAAAGTAAAATATATGCAACGTTGCCTACATTTAGGCATATTTTCAAACTAAGCTAATTTTCAGCTTAAGGTATTATTTTGTCATATAACAACTTTTTTTAATTTTTTAAATATTTTTTCCACTTACCTCTTCTGCTTATTTCCTTACAATTTCGAATGATTTTTGCGAGACGATATTCTGGCTTAACTGTAATCGCAGCTAACTTAACACTTTAGGCAGACTTACACTTAGAACTTTACTTATTTACAATAGATGCTATTATTTCGGCCATTATTGAAAGGGAAATTGGTTAAGCTGCAAAAGAAGAAAAAATATAATTTTTTTCGTTTGAAACATTTTTCATAAAAAACATATTTTTTCGGCTGCTTCTACAGCTTATTTAGAAATAAGAATTTTAGGTCAACAAAATTAGACGATTATAGTGCGACATTTAAGATACTTCAGTAATTTTGTTGATAATGATTTGCGAAGCTTGCAAATTTTCATTTTTCTCGACTAACACACACCGAATAAATAAATTAATAATTAATTCTTATACTAAGCAAACATTTTTATACTAAAAAAAATTGTAATAATATTTCTCTAATATCACTTATCTATTTTTAATACAAAACTACAATACATTTTCCACAATAGCCACAAAGCTACAATACTACTACCAAATATTCGCTGTGACAGAGCAGCAAATATGCCGGTGGTTTACCGAACTGTGGCATGTGGTAGCATTGAATATTTTCTGAATGAAAATTGTACACCACAGATAAATCTGTTTGTGATTAGATAAGCTTTTGTTGTTGTTGTTGCTTTTCAACATACTGTGACAATTTAACCACACACATCAAAGCGATAATGGATACAAATGTACGTATGCTATTTGTGAAGTTTGTATATGATACTTCAGTATATGATGTATTATTCATATAACTTTGACGACATAAACAAAAAAAATATTTCCGTTTTCTTTTCATTTATTTCATTCTATTCTATTTCATTTAATTCTTTTCTTTTTTACTTTTTTTCTTTGCAAGTTTAAATTATTTAAATACAATTTCTATTTTACACAAACAAAACATTGACCAAAACTGGTTTTCTCTCTTTCTTTGCAGCCATGCGACAACATAGAAATAAGCACTTGAGCACAGTAGCAAAACAAATAAGTGATAAGAAAGTAAAACAATAGATATGTGAAGGCCATTGCTTGATAAAGATTTCAAAATTTTGCATTTAAAATTTATTACGAGGGGTAAGTGTTGGCAAATAAGCGATGTAATAAATTATAAATATTTAAGAAATATATTTGTTATTACATGTATAGTTGAAGATTATTAAAATTAGCATTAGGACGGAGGAAATGTTAATAGAAGTTTTATTTTAATATGAGGTGAACTCCAAGTGATTTATTTTTTAACATCATATAACTTACTTTTACTTCTAAATTTAGTTAAGAAAGTTCGTACAAGCCTATAATTGCTATAATGATATATAACATAGCTGTGATTTTACTGATGATTGTGTATTCAAATTAAAACTGGTTGAAACAAGTAAGAAAAAGCTAAATTCGGTTGTGACCGAACATTTTATACTCTCGTCATGTATTTATTTAATTTTATTAAAACAATTTGACCCACATATTCGTCATATATGTATATGGTACAAAGTCCATTGAAAGTTGGAAACCCTAATATTAGGTTAGAAGCACCGAGGTCATCATGTTCGATATACTTGGGCTTGAAAACCTATGATCCGATTTGGGCGATTTTTAGAAAGGACTGCCACACTAAAAATTCAGTATCTATGCAAAATTATGTTCCGATATCTTTACTAGTGCTTACTTTATAAATGTATATAGTAATGTAAACGATTCAGATTGTCTTCAAAGTTCTGGTATATAGGAAGTAGGCGTGGTTGTAAACCGATTTGGCCTATTTTCACAATATATCATTGGGATGCAAGGAAATATTACAAACCAAATTTCATTGATATTGGTCCATTCGGAGATATGGTTTTTGACCCATAAGTGGGCGGAGCCACTCCCATTTAAAATTTGGTATACCAATTTGGGTGGAGCCCTTCTGTACCTTCTTTGTAGTGAAATGTAAGGTTTCTGGTATTTTCTTTTACTGTATTACAGCATTTTTAGAAGTTTTCAACATAACCTTTGTAGGGGAGGAAGGCGTGGTTATAATGGAGTTCCTCCATTTTTGGATTGTATAAGGTAGTACCTAAAAGAAACGATACTAGAAAGCTTTGTTGATATAGCTTAACTAGTTTACGAGATATATACAAAAAACGTAGTAGGGGGCGTGGCCACGCTCACTTCTCCTAAAAAATTACATCCAAATATGCCCCTTCATAGTGCGGTCCTTATTTATGGCTTAGTTATGGCACTTTATGTGTTTTCGGTTTTCGCTATTTTGTGGGCGTGGCAGTTGTCCGTTTTTGCCCATTTTCGAAATCAACCTTCCTATGGACGGACGGACGGACAGACAGACATCAGGATTTGAACTCCACTCTTCACACTGATCACTTTGATATATATAACCCTATATCTAACTCGTTTGGGTGTAACAAACAACCGTTGTGTGAACAAAACTATAATACTCTCTCAGCAACTTTGTTGTGAGAGTATAAACATAACGGGACTTCGTCCTCGTAATACGTCACTTTAGGCAGGCACATCGTACAGTTAATACCTGAATTTAACCGCCGAAAAGTATGCTTTGTAAAAAGCGTTGCCTAACATTCAGCGCCAATATATTTTCATAAAACAAGCAACGTTTTATATTTCGATAATAATTATTTTGTTATTAATTTTCTTTACTTTTTATTCGACTGTTTCGAATATTTACAATATAATAGTTGTTTTGACATTCCAATTACTGGTAAATTTTTATTGGCGCGTAGGAAAATAGTAGGTTTTTTTTGTAATTTAACATTAAAAATGTTTAGTTAAATTTCTTATGCGTTCTGCCTTCTTCCACGAAATATTGCATACTTGGAAGTACCAAATATCGTTTGGACCCCAGAAGGTTCCGAATTCCAATAAATATCTGCTTTGAACTTTTACTTTTTCTGGTATTCCCCATCATACCCTATATTGATTGCCTTCCTTACCTTGCTCTTACACACAAATACTTTGCTACTGCACTCACCTAAGGCACTTCTTGTTAACACTGTTTAGATGGTTCTTAGAAGTCATGGTTATTGAAAGGAAGTCTTTTAAGAAAACTATAGCACACAAGCGCACTAAAACCAAAACATACAACAAAGCCAACATAACGGTATTTTAACAAGAATTGTACACATTTTACAAAAATGTTACAAAAAACTTTACAAAAAACTTCATAGCTGTTTTGAGAAGGTATGGCAAGCATGCGGAGGTATTTATTGAAACACGCGTGTGTGCCTGAGTGTAGATGTAGTGGAAAGTAAAAAACGCTACTATTTGGCTTCCCAACATACCAAAACGCTTTGGAAATAACTTGTAACAAGCTTGCTGCCCTAAGCCTTATGCTTAGAAAACTGTAGTGACTACTGTTGTGAAAGGCTTTTTAATAATTATAGAATAAAGAAAAACGATCCCTCGCTATAAGCTTAGTAGTCGAAGTTTACAACAAGCTTAGAAGTCTAATTATAGAACAAGCTTACTGAAAGAATAGTTTTCTAAACATGCTTACAATAAGCTTAGTTTAGCAAAATTTTTATAAACTTGTGAACAATTTAAAATAGTAAGCGTTTTTAATTTGTTGTATTGTTATTTCTCATTTATTTCATTTCGTTTGAGATTACAGTCGAGCTATTTTTTTTTTTATTTATATTTTTCTTTGCTTTCTTGGCGGTTTTTGGCAAATTGGAAGAAAGACTGTGTTCCGGATGAATTCATCCTCTCCGATTCCAATAGAAATTGCAGCATCTAAAAAAATTGTGAAAAATAAATTAATATTTACATTTCAAAAAAACATTTTAGCATTTACTTCTTCATTTCGATGTACTTAGGCTGCGTACACTTTTTTTTGCTCCATCCCTTTCCAGCACAGTTTTCCGTCAGTTCATCGACCAATAATTTTATTTTCTGTTTCATTGATTTCATCACAAATAATATTTGCTTCACTAAAATCATTTTGACTGGAGCTGGTTGCAATATCCTCATCTTCATTATTCTTTTTTTTCTTTTTTGCACTTAATAACAAACTAACAACTTCACTAGACACATTACGAACACACTGTTTTATTTTATATGACATTTTAAATTATTTTAAGATATTATGTTCACTCTCACCTTATTCACTTCGTATAAAATTTTACAATGACAATGAAATGAAATGAAATGTGAAGACGCTAACAACGGCGTGACAGAATAACGGTAAACGAAACAGTAAGCTTTGGAAACTGTATTGAGCCTAAGTCTGTTGCAAGTGTTGTTGCAAAACTGTAGCGAGCGTAAGTTTTTTGTAAGTTTCATGTACACAACAGAGCTACAAAACTATAGCGAGGCCTAAGTCAATTACAATCATATTTGTTATGTTGTTACTATGTGAATCATTTTTAAAGCACGTTTATAAAAGTATTATTATTTTATAATTAAATAAACCTTTCATAAATATGCTTATTAAATGTTTTCGAAAAATCATTACAATAAGCTTATTCTATAACTCTATTGCCGTTCGCTTATGGAAAGGTTTATTGGGTTACGTACCACAGATATAAGCAATTGCTTATGCGAAGGAAGGAAACTTGTTTTCATTATGACTTCCGCTTTGGCCGGCGCACGCGTATTTCCACACACACACAGACATTTGTAGAGCTTGTGTATCTAGTCGTCTACATGTTAGTTAATATACAAGTAGTTCACCTGCAAGGCAATTTGTTACGGCCACAGTATTAGCAACAATTTCTACTTGGCGTTGTTGAACGGAAATATTTAGAAATTCTTCTTGAGAAAAAACGGTAAAAAACAAAACTATTTTGAAGCAACAATATGGAGGAACAAGCAACTAAACTAAATAAATAATGCATAACAACAACCACGGCTTTGTGTACGGAACGCTTGGAATTTCTAAGCCACGTTAGAAGTGGGAGTAGAAACAAAGAAAGAAGACAGCAGCAAATATGCACTTACAACTTTGCACAACCTGCGCCATACACCGTGTCACCAACAGTTTGTTACAAAAACCACACCTGCCATTGCCGGCTGGCCACTTCTTGTGTTGTCATTATGAAGGTGAGTATGTGTGTGTGAGTATCTTGTTGCTTCAACACTTCACTTGTATCCAGTGGATGTAACTATGCGTGGCTCGTAAATGCGTTCGCGCACGTGAAGGTATGCCTTTGATGTGCGGTTTTCTGTATGTGAACTAAGGTGTAAAAGACACTGTAGGAAATAATTTTAACAAAAGCCATCAAAATTATGAAATATATAAAAACAAAAAATTAAAAAAAAAATCATATGCTCAATTTTGTTTTTATTTTATCTCATCATAATCCCGCATTTGCTGTTTTTGTTAATAAAAATTAAAATTTTTATATTTTTTATATTAAAAAATTAAAAAAAAAATATTTTGTTTAATACAACATTAAATCTAGTATTCTTAACTCTAAGATAATTAAAAAAATTAATTTCAAAAAATTATTAGGTGGCAACCCTATTGACATTTTTTTTATTAATTAAACACAGTTTTCAAAATCATTATTATTTTTGCAGTTATATATACAGCAAAACGAAATATTAAAAATAAATAGGTGTCAACTCTATAATATTTTATTACAAATTATTTGGCAACCCTTACAGCATATTTTATATATTTTCAAATAAATTATCACTTTCGTTCTCTCAAAAAAGTTATATCGCTACTAATTAATCCTTCTTGCTCTGCTTTCCTTCAGGGTATTAAGTACATACTGCTGCTATTGTTTCTTTGTTGTTTGTTTACTTTTGAACTCTTGTAACCAAAGCTTTTTGACATGCACTCGCTCACATTCCATATGAGTGCATACACACACGCTTGCACACAAGCGCCTCAAGTGCCACTGGCAGTATATTAGAAAACAGTTATTTTCATGTAAGTAAATTCTTCGTTTTAACTCGGTACCTATGCATGCCGTAGAAGTTTGTGAAATTCCCATGAAAATGTGCTATTTCGCAGATATCGGGCAAAAGTTTAGCTGAGTAGAGTGGCCATGTGTAACAACTTCACGAATGGCTGTATCCACAGGTGTATTCGTATATGAATAAATGAGTGTGCGTAGCAAGTAAAATGATTAACTAGATGGGAGTTAAACTTGTCAGAAGAAAATAATAATTTGAACTTTTTTCAATAAATTAAAGTGGCAACTCTGTACACTTTACAAATGCTGTATGAGAGTTTTTTATCGATAATAATTGAAATGCTTTTTAGTTATGCGATTTAAAAATTTTTTTAGGAAAAATATTATTTTTTTTGCTTTTGTGGCAACCCTACTTCGTATAAAATCTGTTTTAAACTATTTTACATTACAATTTTTCTGTAGTATATAAAATATATTGCAGTATTTTTAATGCTTTATTTTTTCACATTTTTGAAAAAATAGGTGGAAACCCTTTCGCAAATTTATGACTCCAAACCACCGAAATAAATATAATTAAGAAAAAAATGCAGTGTTGTTCTTATAAAGAACTTTTATGGTCCATATTTTTATGCATAAATATAAAGTACCCTAAATGTAGGCAACGATTTTTTAACAACTGACATACTAAAATAAAGTGTGAGAAAATAACAATTTCTATTCAAAATAATCTTTTTCTTTCTTTCTTTATGAATCCATAATCGTTTCCTTGATTCTACCTTTATCGATTTAGTTCTTTACCTGAATATTACAGCTTTTCTAATATACTCCTAAATGTAGGCAACATTATTACAAAGCTACAGAAATAAAATAAAATACTTAGCATCACCTCAAGTGATTATTGCATCTTGCAGTGGATAGTAAAGTAAATATTCTCCACGATATTTAAAGTGACCTTCACCGCAGGTTGCTTGGCTCTGTGGCAGCTGTTTGGCAACACCGCTGTCAGCACTTTACAAAAAGTTTCAGTGTTTTCATTAGCAGTACTTGCGATTGTTGGCAGAATGTTTACTTATATAAATTATATGTATATGTATAATAATGTATGTAAATTGAGTGCTTATGTTCTTTTCTGAAACACCACTGCGTATGAGTAACATAATTTCACTCATACATTTGATACACGAGCTTCATTTATTTATTTTCTGGAAAGTTTTGAACGCATGTATTGAAGTTTTTCACAACGCTAAGCAGCTCAATTTATTAAAAAAAGTTTACTTTGTGATTTTTAAGCGAGGAGAATGAAGGGATCCAATTGTATTCGTGGAAAATATTTGAATTTAAAATATACTGAAAAGCGGCTCTTACAGGTGTTTTCATACTTAACAGTGAAAATATTATCTTCAAAACCGAATATATCCCGTTTGTTTGATTTCTGAAAACCAACTTCCTTCTTCTTTTCATTCACTCAATTAACTCTGCCGAAATTTCAAGTTTGTTCGACAGAGTCTATAACATTTCGACAACACGTACTTAAAACGTTTATACACAACAACAACTCAATCACTGCTTGTTTGTTATTGTGCATTAAAAATATAATTACCCCTCTAAATGAGCGAAGCAAACAAGTCATTGAATAGTTTATGGCAGATGAGGTAATTTATCTCCCATTTCAGCGTCTAAAAATATGCGGCTCAAACGCATCAATTGTGTTCGGTATCGATCTCCTGTGATGGTTTCAGTCGAGTAATGCTTCCAATTCAGCATCTTCGACATGTTCTTTCACTTAGGACAGCCTCACCGTACGTATCCGAAAGCATTCGATGAGCAAAAAGCAAAATTTCCCGCAAATATCAGTTGAGAATAAGTTTGGAATGCAAACAGATCTCTATAAATATTTTGTTGGGTTAATGTTGACACAAATGTCCAATATCGATATAAAACGATTTAATCGATTTAATCGACCAGTGCTTGACCCTAGAGACATCTATTGGAAAACGGCGGAAGCAAAGTTGTAGACCTAATATATGGATAAATCTAGTTAATGAACGGAGAAGAAAAGAAATTATTGAATTTTGAATTTTCGACAGAATTTAAACAAAAAATTTCATTTTAGGCATATATTGGCTCAAAAAAAATAATTATAATAAAAATATAAAAATAATCTTCGTTCATTAACTAGATAATGGTATTCTAAAGTTGTGTGAAAATATGAAAAAAATCGCTTTACAACTTTTTGAGTTACCGTTTAAAGTTTTACATTCGTACTGACGTGACCGGATGCGTCCAAAGGGTATACGTCTTAGAATATGACTCGGATTGATTTGAATTTTTTGGATAACATTTTAAACATATTACACTATTTTATAAGGTAAACATTTTGTTTTTTTTTGGAAATTTATAATAATCAGTATACAGAATTTCTTATAATTTAAAGGGGGTATTCTGGTGTAGAAGCGTAAATTTTAGGTAATTTTTGAAAGGTCGTAAAAAAGGCAATTAATATTTTTACTATCCATTTTTTTATTGGTTGTTTATTAACATTCAAAGAATAAAGAAAAAAATTAAAAACTAACAAGTAAGGAAGGGCTAAGTTCGGGTGTAACCGAACATTTTATACTCTCGCAATTTATTGCTGTAATTTTATAAAGATAACATAATTCGACCCATATATTGGGTATAAAGTTCAATAGAATAACGAAAATCATCATAAATAGTATATGGGGACTGAGGTAATTCCTAAACCGATTTCACTCGTTTTCACCACCAAGATACAATGTATCGAAGATTATACGCTCACTTAATTTAATATTACTTATAATAAGGTATATGGGATCCGGGGGAAGTTATGACCCGATTTTTACCATTTCAGGTACAGAGATAAACTGTTATAAGAAAAAAATTCAGAGGGAATGAATTACATTAAAATATCTGAGGGATTTACCTAAGTATATTTTCGGTGAAAAATTACCCTTAGGCACTGAGTTCTTCATGTTCGATATCAGGGGCCTTGAAAAGTCATGGTTCGATTTTGACAATTTTTTCAAAAGTGATGCAACAGATCATATAGAGTGTTTGTGTAAAGTCTTATTTCGCTATCTTCATTGGTTCCTAATGTATATATAATAAAGTGAAGGAATAAGATGAAATTCAAAAATGAGTTATATGGGAAGTTGTCGTGGTTGTGAACCAATTTCGTCCATTTTTCACACGTGTCATCAGGGTGTCAAGAAAGTATTATATACCGAATTTCATTGAAATCGGTCGAGTAGTTCCTGAGATATGGTTTTTGACCCATAAGTGGGAGATGCCACGCCCAATTTTCATTTTGTAAAAAAATCTGAGTGCAGCATCCTTTTGCTATTTTTTTTTGTAAAATTTAGTGTTTCTGACGTTTTTCGTTAGTGAGTTAACGCACTTTTAGTAATTTTCAACCTAACCTTTGTATGGGAGGTGGGCGTGGTTATTATCCGATTTCTTTCATTTTTAAACTGTATAAGGAAATGGCTAAAATAAACGACTGCAGAAAGTTTGGTTTATATAGCTTTATTGGTTTGCGAGTTATACACAAAAAACCTATTTGGGGGTGGGGTCACGCCCACTTTTCCAAAAAAATTACATCCAAATGTGCCCCTCCCTAATGGGATCCTATGTTCCAAATTTCATTTTCATAACTTAATTTATGGCTTAGTTATGACACTGTATAGGTTTTCGGTTTCCGCCATTTTGTGGGCGTGGCAGTGGACCGATTTTGCCCATTTTCGAAAGCAACCTCCTCAGGGTGCCAAGGAACATATGTTCCAAGTTTCATTAAGATATCTTAATTTTTACTCAAGTTATCGCTTGCACGGACAGACGGACGGACAGACGGACAGACGGACAGACGGACGGACAGACATCCGGATTTCAAATCCACTCGTCATCCTGATCATTTATGTATATATAACCCCATATCTAACTCTTATATTTCTTGGTGACACAAACAACCGTTAGGTGAACAAAACTATTATACTCTGTGCAACAGGTTGCGAGAGTATAAAAACAGTGAAAAATTGAATAAATTATGAGCTTTTGAAAAATTTTCACGTGACCGTACCCATGATTTCGACCCTCATAGCATTCTGAAACCAAAAAAAAAGAAATTATTAATCAAGAATAATGTCGCAATATCCGGAACTAGGGAAAAGTTTGAAAAAAAATTTATAACAAAATGGCGACTGTTTAAAAAAAAAAAAAATTTCGACCACTTTTTTTGACTTTTTGAATTTTTTAAAAATAGTAAAAATGAAAATTTGGGGATGGGCCTAGTTCCAGTTCTAGAAAAGCCAATAAAGATGAGTCCATAAAAATTTCAAGTAAATCGGTCCAGTAGAACCTGAAAAATCGTGGGTATCGTACCGAAAAACACAGTTTTGAGAAAAACGCGTTTAAAGTTCGTTCGTTCCGGCCGAACCAGTTTATGCCAGGTCAGAAAAATGCTTATATCTCCGAAAATAATTTAAATTTTGAAAAATCCTCTCGTATACATATTCTTGAATAGTTAAACTTTGAAAATATGAAAAAAAAAATTTTCGATTTTTTGGAATTTCTAGACCAGAATACCCCCTTAACTTTCATTTTTAAATTATAGTTCACTGTTCGCAAACATTTATAAATTATGCAGAATACTGCCATGTGTACACAATTTGGAGCAGTTTTTATATAATTTATAGTTATATTATTTAATAATTACGTATGAATATAATTTTTTATTATCCAATTTTAAAGCCTCATGCAGCATGTGATACATAAAAATTACTCATACGCAATGACTTAGTCAGGTGAGTTTGCTATAATATGTCATATGTTTATGTATTACATTTAATAATTTCATATGCTAGTATAACATTTAGTGTTAGCTTATAGCTCTTTATAGTGTTATAATATATATAATTTCATGGACATTATGTAATTACTGGAACTCATTCACGCGTGCAACAACATTGTGGTGTTGTTTATTCAAAAGTATTTTTTGATGTTGTTTATTGTTGTATTGTTTATTCAATTTATTTGGTTGGATATTTCTTGTTTAAATTTCTTTCACAGTTAGTCCACTATCCCTATTATTCGCATTGAAAATAAAAATGATTCTCATTTTATACAATTTTACTATTATAGAACATTTTTATGAGCGTTAAAAGTAAATTGTATGCGTCAGCAACATGGTATTAATGGTAAAATGTTTACAATGTTAAATAAATATTTTTTTGTTTAACAACTTTGCTTCGTTTTCCAATAGATGTCTCTAGGGTCAAGCACTGGTCGATTAAATCGATTAAATCGTTTTATATCGATCTTGGACATCTGTGTCAACATTAACCCAACGAAATATTTGTAGAAATCTGTTTGCGTCCCAAACTTATTCTCAAAACTGAAAATGTCACTTTTTGACAATATTTTTATTAACATTTTGGTAACCGTTTTTATACAAAAAACCTTAAATTTACAAAAAACGGCGGAAGCAAAATTGTAGACCTAATACTTCGAATGTTTAACATACCGAAATATTTATCAAAAGTAAAAAAAATCCTTTTCTGATCCTTTTAGATTTTTTTTTATAAAAAATATTTTTTTTTTATTTTTTTTTTTATATTATTACTTTTTTTAAGCATTTTTCAAATACTTTGCCATAGTTCAAAAAAATTTAGCAACTATTTAACGTAATTATTCCACTGTTAGCCGCCGCAACTAACAATAGTTTCAGGCAGTAGTAAATCATGGCACATAAAACCGCTTCTACCCATAGCAATCAAAGTGTAAACAAATGAAAATCGAACATACACACAACGAAGTAAGTGACACAAACAACAACAACAATTAAAGTAAATTCAAAAATCGTTTGAACTAAAAGCGCCAAACTGGCGATTTGTCAGCATTTTAAGGTATAGCTGGCAATAAAAGTTCTGAAATACGCACGCTTTCACAAACACACACGCGTGCATAAACAGAAATACTCGTGCAGCAGCTCACCTTGGCAGCGAAATTTCGAAATTGATTGATATTTTACGCTGGAAGCAAATTGATCGATGACGTACAAGCATGCGCTAATTTCAGCATATATCACGGCACATATTCATATATTTCTACATACATACAGTTAACGGCACATTTCGATTGCCACATCATGACCGTTAAACCGTTAAACAGCTATCGAACGCATGTATAACACAAATGCAGCGGCGGCGTGTAATTGACTGCAAGCGACTGAGCGACCGAAAGCGATCTGAGTGATTGAGTGCTTGACGCATTTTAACGCTTGAGGGTTAGCGGCACATATTTGAGTGCATATTTAGGTGTAGATACTTCCACCTTTTTATAAAGCGTAGTGTATATATATTTCTACATTTAGGTGATACACTGCGTATACGTAACCTAATTTATACGGCGGTATTTTCAGACAAATAGTGTTGCATTTGAAATCGCTCAGGATTGCATTTTTAATTCCGTAGAATTGTTGTTGTGTTGCGTTAAATTGTCAATTGTTTGTAGATTTCAATTTATGGCATTTGGACAACTGGTTATTTATTGGTTAACTGTGACATCAGCGATTAAAGATTTCGTTATTAATTTCATAAAAATCTTCTTCTTTTAGGCATGCGAAAGAAATCAGTCATACTTTGTAACATCACAAGAATGATAATAACATATACAATCACTGTGAATATTGTTTAGTTGTTGAGAGCTGACAGAAATCAATATATTTTACATATGGCCGCTAGGAAAGTTGTGAAGTGATTTCTTATATTTTTGCCTCCAAGCAATATTAAATTTATATTTAGCGAGATATTCTCAAGAATTTTATTGATTTATTTCACATATAGCCATATGTATACAACATATAGTCAACCATAAGTACAGAAATCATTATATTAGGTTTTATGGTGCATTATGAATATGGTCTACACATTTCATTCAATTTTAATGCCAAGCCACATTCACTTAAGAAATTATTCCCACATAATTTCTTAAAGTGACCTCACATATTGACTGCTTTTTGTAAAGAAGGTAATAAAGAAGCTATCGAACGAATATTATTATTATTTTTCGATGGATGGATTATTATTTTGGATTATTCACAAACATGAGTTTCTTTGAACATCTTTATATGTGCATTAATGATTGAATTATCTATTGGAAATTAATGAAAAATTACGAGTTTGAATATTTTCTAATAACCAATTCAATCAGGCTAAGCTTTCAATACATTTGAAGGCAAATTCATAAATATGTTGAATCTTCATGGAAATTGGTTGCTAAAAGGTCGAGATCGGGATCGACTCCGAAAGTTTCGTAAGTAAGAAAATGATTCAGCTCATATATTATAATCCATATATATAATCCAATACATGCCGACTTTGTTGGCCTTAGAAAATCGCACTAAAACTCAACTGTTCTGAACAAGTATTTAAATCACAAATATTTTTATACTCTCGCAACAAATGTTGCTAAAGAGAGTATTATAGTTTTGTTCACATAACGGTTGTTTGTAACACCCAAAACTAAACGAGTTAGATATAGGGTTATATATACCAAAGTGATCAGGGTGAAGAGTGGAGTTCAAATCCGAATGTCTGTCTGTCCGTCCGTCCGTCCGTCCGTCCGTCCGTCTGTGCAAGCTGTAACTTGAGTAAAAATTAAGATATCTTGATGAAACTTGGCACACTTATTTCTAGGCACCATAGGAAGGTTGCTTTCGAAAATGAGCAAAATCGGACCACTGCCACGCCCACAAAATGGCGAAAACCGAAAACACATAAAGTGCCATAACTAAGCCATAAATAAAGCTATAAAAATAAAATTTGGTATGAAGGATCGCACTAGGAAGGGGCATATTTGGATGTAATTTTTTTGGGGAAGTGGGCGTGGCCCCGCCCTCTACTAAGTTTTTTGTACATATCTCGCAAACCAATAGAGCTATATAAACCAAACTTTCTGCAGTCGTGTTTTTTAGCCACTTCCTAATACAGTCCAAAAATGAAAGAAATCGGATAATAACCACGCCCACCTCCCATACAAAAGTTAGGTTGAAAATTACAAAAAGTGGGTTAACTCACTAACGAAAAACGTCAGAAACACTAAATTTCACATAAGAAATGGCAGATGAAAGCTGCACTCAGATTTTTTTACAAAATGGAAAATGGGCGTGGCGTCGCCCACTTATGGGTCAAAAACCATATCTCAGGAACTACTCGACCGATTTCAATGAAACTTGGTTTGTAATAGTTTCCTTACATCCCAATGATATGTTGTGAAAATAGGCCAAATCGCTTCACAACAACGCCTACTTCCTATATACCAGAACTTTGAAGACAATATTATTAAGCATTTTTTCTATGTCAAGGGGTTAAGTGGGTTTAATTATTTCAAAATTAAAAAATTGCCTTATTAAATAGTATCAAAAAATATCAAATCAATCCGAGTAATATTCTCAAAGGTACCCTCTTTGGAAGTTCCGCCTATCAGGCCGAGTCATTAAAAACATTAAACTCGTTTATCTTAAAACTTAATATTGTAAGCCGGTGGACATGGTGGAAATATGAAGCGATTTTGTTAAATTTTTCCACAAATATTTGGGATAACATTGTCTAGTTAATGAACGAATGATTTTTTGTAGCAGGTCTACAACTTCCGCCGTTTTCCAATAGATGTCTCTAGAGTCAAGCACTGGTCGATTAAATCGATTAAATCGTTTTATATCGATCTTGGACATTTGTGTCAACTTTAACCCAACAAAATATTCTCAACTGAAAATGACACTTTTTGAGCCAAATTCTCGACATTTGCGGGAAATTTTGCTTTTCTTTTTTAATTCCAAAAAGTGCGGCTGAGGCTCATCGACATTTGTAACCTTTTTTTATACAAAAAAACGGCGGAAGCCAATATATGCCGAAGTTTTGACAATAAAGTGAATTTTTTGGTTAAAACTATATCAAAAATTCAAATTTCAATATTTTCTTTTTTCCTTCGTTCATTAACTAGATTTATCCATATTAAATATATCCAATATTTTTGTTTTATTGATTTTGGATTCACTAAAAATTGGTTATTATGTCCACCGCAACCCCTTTTTTTTTTGACACGTCATGGTAGATGAGGTGGCAACGGCACGGAATTTTTAAATAAAAAATTTTTAATTAAAAAATGTTTAATTAAAAAAAATGTAAAAATACCCTTGTTTTTAAACTCTGAAACCCAAGAAAATTTGAAGAAATTTTATTAAGAATCAATACCCTTTCATACCATCTATCAAGGCAATATTATAATTTTTCGTTCTAGAACTTCTGGCCATTTTTTTAGTACATTTGCCTAGGTACAGCATTTGAATTTACCTACAGCAGTTATTTAGTCCTTTATCTATATATTAAAGTAACATCACTGAATTTTCACTAAATTACAATGTTTCCATTAGAACGAAACGTTAAAGAATGAATACTTTCCTGTATGTATTTGTAGTACAAATATGTACCTATATGATAACATCTACTTGGTCATATTTTTCTCTGCATTTTCTATTACATAAGCCTATCTGCACAGACCCTTATATAATTTAATATATATATATACGTATATAAAAATATATCTACTGGTTGCGCTTATCTCCGTGTTTGATTTACAAAAAACCTTATACGCCCACAATACGAGTATATATAATTATATCCACATATAATATATACCTTTATCTTACCATCTGCATATGCACACACTCGCATATATCCACTGTCTCTGTTTATTTATCTGCTCGTGCAACGTGTGCTGGCATTCTCAGGTCAACACGTGAACACAGAATTTCAATCAAAGTAGTCCGTGTCGAGTTTTTGATAAACAAACCATTATTATCAGGTAAATGTAACAATTACTCTGTTGTTGTGTGGCTGATTATTCATGTTATACTAGTATAGTATGTGATAAAAGTTGCAGTATATGAGGCGTACATATACATATATTATATGAAGGTTTAAATATTCATAGAATTGTTTGTTGAGCAAAGTGAATTTTCTAGGTTAGTTTTAAGGCTTATATTCAAAAGAATTAAGCGTTTGAATATCATAAAATTTGTTAACAAAACTGTTTTGTGATTTTATTTTCAATTTGTTATACAAAATTCATTGCTTTGGTTGGCAATTAGATGGTATTTCGAAATGTACTGATATAATATTGTATTGGTACTGGCATCATATTGTTATCGATATTGGTATTGCTATTAGTAGAGGTATTTCCATTGGTACTAGTATTAATATTGGAATTGGAATTGATATTAGTATTGGTATTTGTAATGGATATTGGTATTGTTATTAATATTGGTATTGGTACTGATATTGATATTTGTATTGGTATTAGTATCATAGTGTTATCGATATTGGTATTGCTATTCGTATTGGAATTGATATTGGTATTAGTATTGGTTTTGGTATTGGTATTGGTTTTGGTATTGGTATTGGTATAGATATTGGTATTGGCATTGGTATTGGTATTGGTATTGGTATTGGTATTGGTATAGGTATTGGTATTGGTATTGATATTGGTATTGGTATTGGTATTGCTATTGGTATTGGTATTAGTTTCAGTTTTGATATTGGTATTGGTATTGGTATTGGTACTGATATTACTATTGGCATTGGTTTCAGTTTTGATATTGGTATCTCGTCTGATTATTTCAAATTAAACAAATTTCTACTATCTACCATTTTTTGGTGAGTTTGCTATTAAATTTTTTTTGCAAAATTGCTAAAAAATCAATTGAAAGTTATTTAAGGATATTTATGTTTCATATATTAAATCCTTATTAGTTCAAAATTCCTCTCGATGAGGGTATTTCGCTTAACATAATAAAGCTTTCAAGAAATTTCAATTACAAACAAATATGACAGCAAAATAACAGTTATTGAACAAGTGCTGTCACTTCCAGTGAAAATTTAACATATATTTATATAGCACCCCTCAGTATATATAGAGTCCCATGTGTGCATACATATGTACATAACGTGTCATTATTTCTATATAATAGTCAAAGCTAGATTACATAGCGATATGAAAGCTGATGAGACTTCCACGGAATCACTACAGACGGTTTAGTCTGCAGACAAAATAAAATGCGACCCTGCCTGAGTGTATATATAATATTGTATTGTATTATTATAAGCGAATATAAAAAAAAAGAAAATCACACGAAAATCGCTTTATCTATTAAGGTCAATCAAACTCACATATACAGACATATAAGTATTTATAATCACATATATGTATGTATATATACGAACACTTATAACTATAAATAAAAAATAAGGGAAAATGAGCAACTGGTCGGTCGGTCGTTCGCGCAGCGTAGACAGTAATTATAATAAAAATAAAATTGAATATGCGAGTTCATATGTTTGTATGTGCATGTGTATGGGCGATTATTTTGTTAAAAACAATGACGACAGCGCACACACACACCTCACTGTAGCTGAGCAGACAAATGGGCAAACGTTAGCATTAGAACAGACGATTGGCAAATAATGCGAATGAACACAAATCACGCACACGGAGGTAAAAACACACACACACACTCACTTATATAAATACATACATACTAGTAGATGAAAGAGAAGGGGGAGGGGGCATTATGGTGATATTGTATATGCATATTGACATATTGAGATTAAGTGCAATATAAATTATAAGTTCACTTGCGCAAAGCTTGCTTGTATGTGTGTTTATCGTTGTTTTGGCGCTGCTGAAATGCTGCTGGCGGAAGTGGATTAGAGCAAAATGCTGATTGAAATGATAAGATTTACGAGTATTTCGGCTAAGTAATGAAGGATGCATAAATATATTTACTATTATGCACATATACATATTTACATACATAATTACATATTTACTTGTGTTTATCAAGCCATAATGTATGTAATTGTTTATTTTATTATGCGAAATACATTTACGGCAGCAATGATATATATGTTTGACTTTTTTCCCAATCGAAACATGCAACACTTGTTGTTTTTGCAAATTTATTGCAGTTTGCAGTTGTTGTTGTTTGCTGTGATTTGTTGTTTTGTTTGATTTAAGCAGCACTTTGTTTTTCTTCCGGCAAACAATTTATATATTTTCATATACGGCAATAAAATTCTACAAATTAAACAAATATTTGTGCACAATTAGTTTGAAATCGAATAAAAAAATAAATCTCTATTGATTGCATTTGTTAAAGCAAATAAGTTCAATCTCTATGCTTTGGCGTTTTGCACTAATTTTAATGCAAAGCAATAAACTGCGTTCATTTTTTTTAACTAAATGCAAATATTTGCATAACATAAAAAATGCAACAAAAAAAACCAAAAATAACAACAACAACAATTTGGCGTATGTGTGGTAAAAAGGAATGAAAAAAAAATGCATATTAGTTGAGCGGTAGAAATATGCGCAATATTTATCAATTTGAGCGAGCGAAAAATCAGATAAGAAAGTTGAATGTCGGTAAATTCTTCTATAAAGAGACGCATACACATTGCGACGCAACAAAATTTAGATTTTTTGTGACTTAAACTATTGCACTTTAATAATTGAAAATTCAAAAAAAAAAAATTGAAATTATGAAGTGAGGTTACTTTCTACTTTAGTGTAACGCTATGTGGCAACCCTAAATTCACATATGCTGAATAGCGGAGATTTAAGAATTTTTTATATTTTTCCAATTTTCTAAAAATATATATTTTTTAATAATTGCCTTTTAAGTCAAGTATTTATGACAACCCTAAAATTTGTAGTTTTAAGAATTTGGATAGTATTTAATACCTACCCTTTGTTATAACAAATTACCTATAGGTATTCCAAAAAATTTCATGTAATATGAATTATGATTAAAAAAACATCTTGCAACCTTTTTTTCTTATCTTTTGGAAAATTAAAGTGTAGGTTAGTACTATTTTTGATTTTTGAGAATCAAATTATATTCTCTTTTCAAATTTTTAATCCAAATAAAATGTTGGCAACTCTATCTCAATATTTTAAAACAAAATAGTTTCCAAATCACAACATTTCCTGGAGAAAAAATATTTTTAGAAATTATATGTACATATGTATGTTTATTATTATAATTTCGCATGCTTCTATCATATTGTTATCCTTGACCAAAATTCCATACAGTTTACTCGAAATACAGTTTACTTCAAAAAATATCAGTTTTGTAGTATTTGAATATTTTTTACCTGACAACCATGAAACTTGTAGTATTTGTGAACTAACTTTTTAAAAGGTTTTGGATGTTATTTGTGTACATATACCTGACGTATTGGACAAAAGTCTCATATATTAGGAATTGTATTTTTAACAAATAAAGAAAGGCTAAGTTCGATTTCACTCATTTTCACATATTAACCGATACATGAGGAACAAAACCCACAGTATTTTTAAAAACCCATGATTAGGTATATGGGAGTTAGGGGAAATTGTGACCATATTTTAATCATTTTTGTTACAGAGACAAACTATTAATTATATTACTCTATCTTAGAGATTTACTGATATTTTCGGTGAAAAATTACACTTAGGCACTGAGTTTTTTATGTTCGATATCCGGGGTCTTGAAAAGTTATAATCCGATCTCGAACGTGTGGGCGTGGAAGTGGTCCGATTACGCCCATCTTCGAACTTAATCTTCTTATGGTGCCAAGAAATACGTCTTCCAAGTTTCATCAAGATATTTCAATTTTTACTAAAATTACAGCTTGCACGGACGGACGGACAGACAGACATCCGGTTTTGAACTTTACTCACCCTGATCACTTTGGTATATGTAACCCTATATCTAACTCAATTAGTTTTAGGACTTAAAACTAACCATTATGTGAACAAAACTATAATACTCTGTTTAGCAACTTTGTTGCGATAGTATAAAAATTCGTTTTAATTTTTTCGCGAAATTAAAGTTAACAACTTTAAAAGTGTATTTGGTCAAGATAGGACTTCTCATTACATATTTGATGCTTTCAGAACTCAAAGATATTTTATTTTCAAATTTACTATCAAAACAAAGCGTTGGCAACTCTGTTAGAATATTTTTGAAATCACAGGACTTGAAGAAAAAATATTTAACAAATATTATATAGTATTTAAACTTTGTAAGTTTCCATTTAAATAAAATAAGTATATTTCTATATCAGGTTCTAATACACTTTCCACAATTGTAGAAAGCATTTTCGAAATTTTTTAGAATTTTTAATTTTTACATGTTCATTTCTTTCACTTTTAAATAAAAAAAAATATTTTTTCTTACAATTTTTTTAATTGTTGGCAACCCTAAATTAATATCTAATGAAAAATATATACTTAAACAAAAATTTAATCAAAATTAAGTATTTCTTAAGCATTAGCGGAAAAATAATTGTTTTGGAAATTTTAATCAAAAAAATCGTTAGCAACTCTGTTTAAAAAAAATATCCGAAATGTGTTTTTTTTAATAAATTTATTTTTCTCAACTTCCAGGAAAGCTTGTTTTAAATTTTTGAAAATTGTATTTTTTGTTGGCAACACTCAATGAACATTGAATGAAAAACAACTATAGAGATACAAGTTTTTTCACTATATATGCTTATATGATATACATATTATATATGCCACTGGCTTATGAAAATAAACTAAATACCTTTTATTTCAATTTTTAAATATTTTACTTAAACACCACTAAAATTAAAAACTAATTTCCCAAATTTAACACGTGGCCACTAATAGTTTTCATAATTTAATAACCGCATTTAGGAAACCAAAAGCATTTTACTTTAAAATTTTTACATTCAACAAATGGCATAATATGGCATACGACCAAACCCATACCAACCACTTAAATTCATATGCATGCGAAAAAAAGTATAAATATTCCCGCACTGCCAGCGGTATCATAGCTTTTAATTAGAACCTTTTAACGCCTCTAGATATTTTCCAATTAAAGCTCGTTAAAATTTTTATACCCATTTGTTTAGAGTTGTTTTTGTTTTGCTTGTTTCTCATCTTTTTTTTTGCTTTTCCTTTGGCTATACGCTTTTTCGTAGAAACCATTAAATGCTAATTTCACTTTGTCGCGGCGCATACGACGCGTGTCAACCCATTTGTTTGCCTATTTATTCATATTTTTAGCTCAACAACAGTGGTGCAGAGCGGTGGATATCGTTGTGTGTGTGTGTTTGTTTTTGTGCTTACTGACTCCTACTCATTTTGTCTATTTGTCTGTTCTGTTAGTTTGTTGGTTAGACGTTCATACACCATTGCAACAACAAACCGCAGGAGACACGCACACTCACATAGTGTTACTGATAGTACAAATTGTTTCTGTCACTTGTTGTGGTTATGCCATTCGCATTAGCACTAGCTGGTCATTGTTTATATGCATAGGTACATATGTATGTACATACAAAATGCAAAAAGGAGAATACACTCGAAAATTAAAATGAAAAACAAAATAAATTGTAAATTATAAATTACGCATATATGTATGTTTGTAGAGTGCTTGTGTGTACTTTTATGCAAATTTTTGCATTGTTCAGTTGCGCATAAATTAGCATAAATAGCATTTAATGAGGCAGAAAGGGTAATCATTTTTCATGTTTTCATGCAGAGCGAGACACTTTCTAGTGGCACAAATACTAACTTTAGCATCTTTAAAATTGTTTATATTGTATTTGTTGTTCGAATTATTATTGGCACAATGTGTTGCTGAGTTGGCGTACTGGGCGTATGTGGAACAAGATAATATTGCAAAATTAAAACCAAAAAATCGCATAAAAGCGAAATATATGGAATCAATTATTATTTTTTTTTGCCTAATTAATTTATTTATTTCATTAAAGAAATCTTAAATTATATTTAATTTAATTATATAATGTATATAATACACGAACTTAGGTTGTTTAAGATCACGTATACGCCCAGGTAGACACATTAATATGTTACAGCTGAAAATTAATTTATTTATTGTCGCTGAGATCAGCTAAATTAAATTATAGTTTTAGCTCAATTACATTTCACATAACAAATTTGAAATTTGAAAATTATTTTCTTGTATTTATCTAATATTAACTACTTTTGATTACTAAGTAATTACTGTTTGTATTTAAACTTGTTTAATCATTACCTAAAACTTTCAAAATTTGTTGCCACCAGTACTTTCGATTGCTAATAATAATGTAAATTAAGTATGCATTATTAAAAATATATAAAGGTTGGCACTCTTCAGATATGATTACTTTATTATATCCTGAACAGGGTATATTAAGTTTGTCACGAAGTTTGTAACACAGAGAAGGAAGCGTCGGAGGCCCTATAAAGTATATATTTAAATGATGAGTATGTTGAACTGAGCCGATTTAGCCATGTCCGTCTGTCTGTCTGCCGTCTGTCAGTATATATACGAACTAGTCCTTCAGTTTTTAAGATATCGTTTTGAAATTCTACAGATGTTATTTTCTCTTCAAGAAGCTGCTCATTTGTCGTAACTGCCGATATCGGACCACTATATCATATAGCTGCCATACAAACTGTACGATCGGAATCAAGGGCTTGTATGGAAAACTTCCGCATTTTACTACATATCTTCACGAAATTTGGTGTGAGTTATTGTTCATAGAAATAATTTAATCTCCGAAAAAATTGTTCAGATCGGTTCACTATAGCATATAGCTGCCATACAAACCGAACGATCGGAATCAATGACTTGTATGGAAAACTTTTCTTTTTTTTACTTACTTTTTCTTACGTCCTTAGATTTGCTTAAACACATAGTCAATAAAAGAAATGCACCTGTGATGGGTATATTAGCTTCGGTACAGCCGAAGTTAACGTTTTTTCTTGTTCAATTATTTATTAAGAATTACAATTGAAAATAATAGCTTAAATTTATTTTTAACCATTAAATTTTAATCGAAATAATCAAAACCAAATATCAAAAATATTAAAAAATAATTTTGTTACCAAATAATTACTATTTTGGATTATTTTTGTGAAAGGCAAGTAATCATAAAACAATTGTTTTGAAATTAAAATTTATGAATAGTATTTTCGGTAGTACTTTAAGCTTCGAATTACAATATGTAAAAATTGTTATACAAAGTAATTAATAAAATTTCTCAATTTCTTTGTGAAAAGATTTTTTTGTAGCACCTGAAAGTACTTGAGTAATTTAACTTTTAAATAATGATAATCGAATTCATAACATAATAATTTCCATTGACATTATCCAAAGTACTTCAGTAATTTAATTTAAAGTAATGAAAATGTATTTAAAAAGGTAATCATTACCATTACTTTCTATGCAAAAATTTTTTTAAAACTGTTTGAAAAAATCTTAAATATGTGTTATAAAATAAGTTAATTTCTATAATTTGAGAAAAGTAAATTTTAAAAAATTTTAATTAGAAATGGCAACTCTAAATAAATGTTCCATAATAAATAAAACCATAAATGAAAATAATAAAACAAATCTTAAGCAATAACAGCATAAATAAATCTTGTATTGTAGTACCTGAAAGTACTTAAGTAATTTAAATTCAAATTAATGATAATCTAATTAAAAACATATTCATTTTCATTACTTTTGAAAGTATTTCTGTAATTTAATTTTAAAGTAATGAGAATGTAATTGAAAATGTAATCATTACTATTACCTTTTAAATTCATTACTTTTTTCTATAATATTTGAAATGCATTCCTAAGCTAAATTAAATAGTCATTGTATTGAAGTTTTTTTTATACGAGTTCCAAAAATTTATAATTAATTGCCTCCTTGTCTTTTCATTAATGTCTTTTTTCTAAGAAACTTATAATAGTTAGTAAGAATTTAATTTTACTTTCATTGTAATGAAAAAGTACTAACAAAATGAAATATTACATTGTCATTCAACACGCCGTCATCGACACACAAAAAATTGTCTTGAATGAAAACTGCTGACCAATACTCTATTCATTCATTCGGCCACAGCACATAAATTGGTTTTGCACTCTCTTTTCCCTCACCGCCTTACTTTGGTTAGGCAAATACTTATGCCAGAGCTTTGTAAAAAAGTCACATGAAATGCTAAGAATTCTTCCAAAATATTAATAGCAGAATTTGCACACATTTCCTAGCAAACCTTTACGCATATTTCTTGGAATATCTTTATTGAGCGAACCTCAAATTCCTGCACTATATTTTATTACTTCCGGCAAACTAAAATTCCTTTACCAAATAGCATAAATTGGACTTTACTTTGAACTTTTCAATTAACGTAGCGCAATTTTTCATAGTTATGACAAGGAAAATGATTTTTTTATACCTTTATTTTAAGGAAATACTTATACAAATAACATCAACGACTTTGCTATACATTTCTTTCCCTTCAAATCTAAAGCTATCAAACTTGTGCTCATCAATCAAAAGCAAAAAAAAAAAAATAAATGCAAAAAAGTGGACACACACGGGAAATAAATAAAATGTGTACCAAAAGTAGTAGCACCTACCTTAGTTCATCAGCAGCGGTGGGTAGTAGAGCTCCTCAGCGCCGCACCACATCAGCACCGCGTCGCGCCGCAAGTTATTGCACTACACCACTATACGCTATAAAGCCGACGGCTGTCGCCCTTTGGAGTCGAGTGTTTGTTGGTTTGTATGTTTGCGAATACATACATAGAGACATGCACACACAGTCGCACAAATACTTTGCCTTGCGCCTCACTCCAACTTCTTGTCACAGCAAATTCTTTCGATTTCGATTTGTTATTGTTTTTGTTGTTCGCTTTTTTTATTTTTTATTTTTTGTTTTTGTATTTTTATTTCTTTGCTATTTGTTTGTTTTGTTTTTTTTTTTTGTTGTGTTTGTTGTGCTTCCAACTTTTAAGGCGTCATAACTCACTGCTGTCGCACCCACTTTACTCTACCACACACTTGTTTAATTTATTTGCAATTTTTATTTTCTCTCAGTTGTACATATATACAAATATCTAGCATATATATACACTCAATAAAAGCTTAGAACAAAGTCATCCACTTTTCTATTTTTTTTTTTTACTTTTTAATGCTGCGCATCACTTCATTTGCCTTTTAATTTATTATTTATATTTATTTTTGTATTTTTGTATTCAAAAATATTTTTTTATTTATAATCTTAAATTTAATATACATTTGTATTTGTTGTTGTTGTATTTATAAATATTCTCAAAAATATTTGTTTGTTGTTTTCTATACACACACTGCTACTACTAGTACTACAACTGCTGCTGCGACGGCTACTGCTTGGCTGCCACCAATGCGTCAGTGTTTTTTTTTTTTTATCACTTTTTCTCAAACAAGCGAAAACACAAACAAAAAATTATCTTTTAGATTTTTGTTGTTATTGTTGTGTTTTTGTTATTTTTATTTTTATTTTCTATTTATGCATTATCTTATTTTATTTTGTATTATATTTTAATATTTTCTATTATTTATTTCTCGTTTTCCACGCGTTACCGCCGGCAGTTCCACTGAAACTGAGCCATTTCACGCTGTGCCGTTTGCTTTTATTCATTGCCGCTAACACGGCTGTCTACTGTCTAAATTGTGTTCGCCACTACGCCCTCCACATTGGCGCACACACCTGCTCTCTCTTTATTTGTAAGATTTTCACATCTCACAATGTTTTACGCTCACCGTGTGCCGTGCAAACAGAGCGCGTATTACCAATTTGCTTTTACTTTTGCTGCATGAAAGTGTAGCAAGTGGTGGAAAGTGTTGTTTGGTACATTTCTCAAGAGAGTGTGGGAGCGAAAGTAAGCAATAGACGGTGGGTTGCCATATCTCTTTAGACTTTTTAATTTGCATTAACGCAAAAAAAAAACAAAACAATATATTTTTTTACGAATTGAAATTTTCGGGATTGAATTTAATAATCCCGAAATTTCGGGATTTTTACTAATTTTGCATATGTGTAATTTTGAAAATTTTCTAAACATGCACACATTTTTTTGTCATTCTAATTTCATCAGCGCTTAAAAAATTAAATTTCTATCCAGAAGACACAAAATACAATTTTTTAACATTTTAAAATTTTCGGGATCGAATTTCGGGATCCCGAAATTTCGGGATTTTTACTAATTTTTTATTAAATTGTGAATATTTTCTACACATGCACACATTTTTTGTAATTCTATTCTGATCAGCACTTAAAAAATTAAGTGTCTCTGAACTGACTGAATTTCGGGATCCCGAAATTTCGGGATTTTTACCAACTTCAAATTTAATCTTGAAAATCATGTCTGATATACAGATATTTTGCTTTTAATCAAATTTTTTTTCGATCGAAAATTTTTATTAACAAAATAAATAAGAAGAGATCTTATAAAAATCTCTCATCAAAGCTGAGATGATGAAATCTAGATGTTCTGCGATTGTATCATCAGATGAGATGATTTTAATTACTATGTCACTGTAATTCTGTAATTTTCATAAATTTAATCGCGACATTTTCGGGTTTCCGAAGTTATCAATTTTAGAAAACCCGAAACGTAAACAAATAAACTAAAGAGTTTTTCGTATAAAGAATTGTAAATATTATCTGTATACAGGTATATCTCACTAAATGAAATTTTTTACAACTTCGGTCCCGAAAACTTTCCTTATCCCGAAATTACCTTCAGTTTTGAAAATCTCAAAATGCTTGAATTTAAAGAAGTTCTTCACTACAATTCGTATACATTAGTTCAATACCGAAAATTTTCGGGATCCCAAAATTTTTATTTTCAGTTTCACAAATATCCAAAAAAAATAATAAAATAAAATTACAGTAGTATAACGTATCAAAAGTTTTAAAAATTACATTTTATACGAACTAATCCCATCATTAAAGGGCAATAAAAATCAAAAAATTGAATACCGAACGCTTACGTGATCCCGAAATTAACTTTTGTTTTTTAAATCTGAAAAAGCTTGAATTCCTAAATTACAAATGACGAAAATTATTATATTAAGGGGCAACACTCCATACAAAGAGCAAACCACAACACTCTCTTCACTCTCTCTTATAATACTCTCCAGCATTTTCTCTTTACTTTCACTACCAAATTCACTGCCATCAGGAAGTACGCTCTTTACTCTTGTCCAATGCAACGTCATCACTTCAAACAAGCCTTCATGCTTATAAACCAATATGCAGAAGTGAAAAACGATGACGTCACACACGCTCTTGACACCAATGCTGCAAGTATTGCTAGCAGGTACTTGGCCGATTGAAGGCTGTCGATTTTGTGTGTATAGCGGCTGCAAGCAAGAATCATTGAAACATTCGATCACTCACCGGTGCAATGCATTTTTTGCACGTGCAATTTTTATGAATTACTTCTGCCCTGTTGCCAGCAAAGGCGTTCCAGCGTTCGTTTGTGTGCAGATAAGCAAAAAACGGCTGAGTAATTTTCGACAATGAAGCGAGTATTAGCGAACAAAAGTTCATTGTCACTAATTCCGTATCCTTTATGCTTCTTCGTGCTAGAAGTAAGCCTTCACAGTTTAAATTCTACTCTTCTTCTTCTGAAAAGAAAACAAACAGCCTCCAGAAATTAAAGGTAAACACACTCACAAGAGACGCTCATTATTTGCTGATGGTGGTGTATAGAAAGGGCGGCTACACGCTGTTTCGGCGTCGCGTTTCTGTGCGCGTATTTAGTACTCGCGGCAAAAAAAATGAGAATTAAAAAAAAACTTATGACGAAAAATGTCAAGTGAGGTGGGTGGTTGGTAGGGCTGCTGTGGAAAAATGTGTGGGAATCAATGATTGAGTGTTTATATGTTTGTATGCATGTTTGTATGTTATTGTGATTGTATTGTATGGATTGGTGAGCATCGAGCGTCAATGCTGATGACGTTGCAAATCGATTGAAATTGCTGTTGATGTGTTGACATTGTGTTGACGATAATCACGGTGATGCGGCTAAGCGTATAGTATTTTGTGCTACTTTTTCAATTTATTTCATTCATGGTGACTCCATTTTTCTCTTACTGCGGCATTTCGGGTAACTTGAGATCCAGTTAATCCAAAATGAAGAGTTTATTAAGATGCTTTAATGCTTAAAACAGTAAAGCATTCATATAAATAATATATAAACTAGCAGACCCAGCCACACGTTTTTGTGGCTAAGGTATACATTAAATTAGTAAATCTTTCAATGCAGAAAAAAATTCTTACGCATAAAGAAGAAAACGTTATAGCCGAAAAATTTTAAAATTATTATTGTAGATCTGTGTTAAGCGTAAATCATCATAATTTGTAAAATTTTGATTTTTTAATCGTATATTGGAGAAATTAACAAATGACCAAATTTCATAGTTGGCTTTATCTTGGCTTTGGTGACGATATTGATTACCTTCTTCACAGCCAGTCTTGTTCTTTTGCAAAGTTTGATGTTGATTGATGTTACGCAGCATGATGACAACTCACACTACTTTTAATTGCAAATCAGTGGGGATAGTCCAGCAATTTAAAATAGTCTGTGGGGTAATTGAATACGTCATCCTAGTTTGTAGCTGTGTCAACTCTCCTTTAACGAAAATCTAAATTGTCGCATTAAGATCAAAGAGATCCTTGTTTTTTTACCACCAATATAGGTCATTCAATCAGCCATTTATAATTATAATATTATGGTTTCATGTCAGGAAAAACACGATGAATAAGCTCCTCTTTCGAGGCCATGAAGTGACAGAAACCCATTAAAAATGTTATTAATCCATCGATGTGTCAACTGCGTCGCTACAATTTTCAACCATTTCTACAATCGTAGTAACTGTAAAATTGGAATCATGGCTTCACCAAAAATATTTTCGTTGTCGCGTAAATCTTTTAAAGTCCTTAAATGCGATTTTGCGACTGGTGTTTCGTTGATTTGCAATTTAGGAGTAATTTCAAGGCCGAATTGCCGTTTGTCTGCCTACTGTCAAGTTGCCCCTATTCCCATTATAACTGGGCGTTGAAAATGAGTGAAATCGGTTCAGGAATTAACTTAACCCTCATTTACTATATATGCTGATTTTCATTATTCTATTGGACTATATTTCAAATTGTGTGTAATAAAATTACATCAATAAATTGCGAGAGTATAAAATGTTCGGTTGCCTTTCCCTACTTGTTACAAATTGTTTTGGGCTATCTACACAGCCTTATACAATTGAACAATGATAAAAATATTTTAACAAAGCAACAATGACAACTTTCAAAATATTATTATTTTTTGTTTTGTTTTTTTTTTATAATTTTGTTGTCAATTCAAATAAAATCATCTTCTTGTTATCTTCTTCACAATTTTTCGATATATACTTACTTTCTAATCCTTCCCTGGCCTTCCATAAATATTTCAACTAAATTAGCCAGATCGGTTTGGCCCTTCTCGACTTTTTTCGAGACAAACGACACAAATTGTTTTTAGTGATAGGGGTGATTAGAAAATTGTGGATTTAAGACTTTTTCAGGCAATTTTTCTAATTTTTCTCTCCGTAAGAACCATCCCGGTACCTTTAAAAACACTCTAAAAAAAGGATATGCGAAATCGGTTCAGCGGTTCTCGAGTTATGCGCTTAGCAACACATTTTGCGATTCATTTTTATATTATAGATATCGCGATTAAATTTTCGGGATTCCGAAATTTTGGGATTTTCATAAAAATGATTTAAAAACTTGTTTCTCATATTAACTTTAGTCTTTTACGATGACAATAAAATTTATATAATCACAATTTTTTAATTTTTAGTTTTGAAACGCCGAAATACTTGAGTCAAAAAATCGAAATGTTTTTTAATATTTTTTCTTGATGTATATGTTCTTAAGAATGTTATCTCAAATTTTTATAGAGATTTAATCAGCAGAAACAAAGATAAAGCATTCTGCATCTTGCTCCGCTATACTAGACAAAAGTGTCTTTAACCCTCTCATGCCCGCATTAAAATGGGCGGAGCTAACATTATTTTTAGGACAGATATACATATATTAGTCTTAATTCATATATGAAGTGATAAAAATTACAAAGTCCTATGTATCGTGGTTCATTAGTTACAGGTTTTTACAGGTAGCTTGTGCTTATAGGCACAAATTAAATTATTATAAATAAACTAAACACTTTTCTCATGTAATTTATTTTTTAAATAACTGTTTTATCTTTACTTATTTATATAGTTCACTTTGCTTTAAAATAAAACATTTTTTTATATTTTTGAACATCTTTTGTATAACCACTTTAGTATAACTTTTTTCGCGAAACCGATTTTGACAATTCCATTCTGCGGAGAACGACTACTGAATTAATACGTGCCCAGCTAATAAATGTAACTGTAACTGTAATAAATGTAACTGTAAAATGTAACTGTAAGCTTGCACAACACATACGTAAGTCTACATAATTGAAAAAACCGCTAATAAAAAAATAAATAAATAACGAGAATTAGAAGCCGGTAAGCACAATGTTGTATAAAGGCAACATTGGGCATGAAAGGGTTAAACGCGATTAATTTGAAATCATGTTTTTCCGAAAACGTTGTTGAGGTGATTTGTATTGCCGATAGAGTTTTCAAACGATTTTAATTTTTTTCTCTCAAATTGCTCGTGATTTATTTGCCGTGTCATTTGATGATTTCGTTTTTTTCGCTTAAATTCTCATGTCAAGGTTATGAATTTTTCAATACATTTTATCAGATGACAAAAATAGACTTTTTGAGAAAATCGTCTTCTTTTCAATGAATCGTTCAAGTACACATCAAGTCCTCATACTAACGCAATTTGTTTGAATTTGTTTTCTGCAAGCAAAAACAGTTCAGCTGATGAATTGGAATCGTAGTCAAGCCTCTTTGAAAAAATACGCGTTTTGCGTTTGTTTGCCAATTATTAGTATTATTTTATGTCCTTGAGCTGGTTTTAGAGATTAGACATTGACTACGCAATACTTATACCCCTTAAACGCTTTATTGAGAAGTCACATATTTTATTGAAAATAATCTACTCAGTTGTTGACAAAGGGTCGTATTTTTATGGTTGTAAATCTGAGAAATATCAGATCTCTCTAAAAGATTAAAGTTTTTTTCATTTTTTTGTAACCTTAAAGCATCTTTTCATCGTTTAAGGCTGTAAAGAATTAATAAAAATAAAATTCTCTAATTTATATGGTCTTCCAAACAATTGTATGCATATAAAGACTTTAAATATTTTAAGCTAATCAAAAAAAAATTATAACAATCTTTTGACAGCTTAATATAAACAAATCTTAATATCAGACTCAATTTGATTTCGATCTCTAGATACAACAGGTGTCCTCAAATCGAAAGGTCAAATATTTTGCTTTTAAAAGAATCAGATTGGCAAACTTCATTCCTTTTATAGGTCAAAGTATTTAAGAACAACAGACTAATTCTCTCCCAATTCACATAATCATATTTCAAGATTCTATCAAACCATGTTTTCAGACTTCTGGTAATTTTCTTGTGAGACGTATATTGAAAGACCTTATTAACGAGGTATTTCGTTCAGTGGATTTGTATGAGTAAAAATATAAACTAAAAACAAGTATGTATTAGGTAAACTTTTAATCTAATCGTCCAAGAGCAAACTCTGGTGATATAAGCCCATAAGTACTAAAGATATTCTTCTTAAGTACTATATGAGCATTCCTGAACAATTAACCTTTGATTTAACGATGACAGAAGCCATTTTTCTTCGATGAAAACATGGTTTTTGTTCTACGACATAATCTTCAAAATGTACATCTTGGGACGGTTCTAGAACATTTCAATACGGGTTCGAAAATACGATTCTTCGAAGCTTTGAGACCAATTACGTGACCTGATCGAAATATCATCGAACTTAGCCGGTATTTTAGTTTAGTTTAGAAATTTGAACATTAGAAAAATCTTGTTTTTGGTGGATTCTCCCAATCCATGTAAAAACTTCAACCATAAGCAGAATATTTTTCCGATTAAAATTTTATGTTCGTTTCTGAAGAGTATACATACACATACATTCAACCAATTTTCAGTCTAAATATAATTTTATGATTAAATTTTTTCACTCTACGTACAAAACCGTCTATACCATTCTTATTCGAATACAACAAACAATGGACATTCAAACTCCCTTAGCTACCAAACTGCAAATAAAAAACTTAACAAAAAGGTATAACTCTAATAAAACAAAAAATAAATAAAAAATCATCATCGTCCAACAATGCCCAAACGAACGCTCTTGTGTCGTTCATTGATTTCTGCTGTGCGGCGTTGGTCCAAAATCAGAAACAAGAAGAAGTGGCTCTTTGCCGCCCACTCGCGTAAACAAACCGTTTCCCCCAAGAGCACAAGCACTTCTAAATATACCGGCTTGCATACACATATATGAAGCTTACGAACAAATACATGCAAACATTTATAAACCGTTGTTCTTACTGTTGTTGTTGTGTATTTTTGTTGTCAATATCGGCTTTTCGTCGCTTTTAATAGTATTTGTTGTATTTATAGCGTTTGTTTGCATCAAATGGCAACAAAGTGCGCACACACAGACGCACCAATACACACCCACTACCCCCTCCACCCAATCTCACCATCACGGACGAACACTTGCGTAGCTCTTTGTCAACGAGCACTTATGTCGGTCCTTTTATATTTGTTGTTATTGCTTAAATGTTGATTTGTGTTAATGACGTTTTCGCTTATCGTCACAGACATGCAAAATCATACAGACAGTCACACATACGCATACAAACACATTGAAGTATATGTATATTTGCGCATAACTAAGCGGCTAAAGCCTTTCATTTTGCCCACTTATTGGTAGTCACTGGCGACAATCCTTTCGGTCGCTTTTTTGTTGTTTTTTGGTAGCCTATCAACCGCCTCGACGTGTTTTGGTGAATTGGGGATTTTACCAAATTTATCTGTGCTTTAGTGCTTTTGATGACAAAGGGTACATTTCAGGTAATAAATATTTAAAATAATGACACTCCCAAATTGTTATGGGCATTTTTATTTTTGGTGATTTTTTTACACACATTCGAGTGACGTTAGCAATAAGACAGCCAATTTGGATATTTATCTGTGAAAGCAAATAAGTTGATAATATTTTTTTGAAGATTTATAGGTATATAATATAATCATATATACTTTCTTAGTATGTCTAAAAATTAAACAATTAGGACCATCAGAAACCGAATAGAAGAATCTCAAAGCCTGTGTCCGAGATTTTACAGAAAATATCGGTCACTCTCTAATAAACCATAAATAAATTAAGATAAATTTCGCAACGCAGAAAATATAAACAAACCTGACATTCGCTTAACCACACATGACTCCCAACCTGGGTTATTTTTGGCACAGAATTCATATAAACTTTATCGACGTGACAACTAAAAATGTTAACAAATCCTTAGGTACATGGCTTCTCACAAAAAAATTCCTAAATAAAGTAGACTTTCTTCGATCCCTCAATATGATAATAAACCTTAAATAAACTTAACCATCATCTAGAGACCCTAAAATATGCTAAAATCGTAGGATCATAAAAAATAACTCAACTTGACCTCACGTGATCCCTTATAATATAAACCAACTTATCCTCACGCAACCATTACAATGGAAAAAAACTGACCTGAAGTGACCTTCAAACTCTAAAACAAACAAGAACTAAGTTGGCCTCCCAAAATATAAATAAATCTATCTACTCAAAATATAAAAAAAACTTCTCATCTGAATATAAATAAATCTTACCTGACACGTCTCAAAATGTAAGAAAATACGTCACGAGTCTTATTCAAATGTAAACAAACCTACCCTTACGGGACCCCCTAAAATGTAAACCAATCTGAACTTACGTGCTCCCAAACCAACCTACCTCCAAAATCTGAACCATCCTTACCTCACGATACTCCATCAAGTAACTCATCAAATTGTAAACCCGTCGCACCTCAAGTCACCCCTCCAAATATAATCAACTAATCAAATGCGACCTTTAAAATATAAACCATTGAAAAATATAAACGAAACCCGACCTCAACCGACCCCTCAACATGTAAACTAACCAGAAATGACATTATCCTCATAATGTAAACAAACCCCGGCCAAAGGTCAATGACCTCACCTAAAATGTAAACAAACCCGTCCAAAGGTCAATGACCTCAGCCAAAAAGGTAAACAAACGCCGGCCAAAGGTCAATGGCCTCGGACAAAAAGGTAAACAAACTTGACATCACCTGACACCTCAAAACGTAAACAAACCACACGTGACCGTTATTTCACAGATAGGGTTTGTTTACCTATTTGGCCGAGGTCATTGACCTTTAGCCGGGGTTTGTTTACCTTTTTTCCGAGGTCATTGACCTTTGGTTGGGGTTTGTTTACCTTTTTGGCCGAGGTCATTGACCTTTGGCGGGGTTTGTTTACATTTTGGATGAGGTCATTGACCTCTGGTCGGTGTTTATTTACATTTTGGATGAGGTCAATGACCTTTGGTCGGGGTTTGTTTACCTTTTTGGCAGAGGTCATTGACCTTTGGTTGGGGTTTGTTTACCTTTTTGGCCGAGGTAATTGACCTCTGGTCGGTGTTTGTTTATCTTTTTGGCCGAGGTCATTAACCTTTGGTCGGGGTTTGTTTACCTTTTCGGCCGAGGTCACTGACCTTTGGTCGGGGTTTGTTTACCTTTTTGGCCGAGGTCATTGATCTTTGGTCGGGGTTTGTTTACATTTTGGGTGAGATCATTGACTTTTGGCCAGGGTTTATTTATCTTTTTGGCCGAGGTCATTGACCTTTGGACGGTGTTTGTTTACATTTTGGATGAGATCATTGACCTTTGGCCGGGGTTTGTTTTAGGTGAGGTTAGATTTATTTATATTTTGTGTGTTCAGGTCAAGCCCGAGGTGAAGTGAGGATGGTTAACATTTTGGAAGTTCACGTGAAGTCGGATTTGTTTATATTTTAAGTTAATAAGCTAGGTTTAAATTTTGTAGGATGACTTGAATCAGGTTCGCACATTTGATGCGGCCATATGTGGTTGGATTTATTTAGGTGGGAGTTATCGAAGAGAGGTTGGTGTATATTTGCAAGGTCACGAGAGGTAATTTATTTATATTTGGAGGTATTTTGAGAAGTTACTTGAGATACACGTGAGATCATTTTGAGTGGTGTCGTGATGTCAGGTTTATTTGAATATGCGGAATTTGGTTTTTATATTTTGAAAAGTTTGGAGAGTGTGTTTTACACGCAGTTTGGGTTATAGTCTAAGGTGTCACATGATTTAACAGAGGTATCGTTGAGTGAGATTTGGCATTTGGAGTGTTCGCGTGAGTTTGGGGTAGTTTGTTGGTTGCATTTTGAGGGTCGAAGTGTGCTAATTTCTTTTGTATTGCGAGGAGTTGCTTGAAGTCAGATCGACTTATATTTTGAGGAGTCACGTGAGGTTAGTTTTATTTATATTTGGAAAAGTCATTTAAATACAGGTTTGATTATATTTTGAGGGGTCACTGTAAGTGTATTTGGTTTACATTTTGGAGAGCCACGTGAGTAAGGGTTTTTTACATTGTGGGTGTCGCGAAAAGTTGAATTGTTTATGATATATGGTTTCGCGAATGTGTGGTTGGTTGGGTCGCTTGTGGTGAGATCGATTTTGAGGGATTAGATAAGGCCAGTTTTTTATATGTTTTAGGGTTCACTTGAAGCAATGTGTTTTTCGTATTGAAGTGTCGCTTGTGGTTTGATTTATTTTTATTTTGAATAATTCTGTGTAGTCAGGTTTTTTTATATTTAAAGGGAACGGATGAGGTCAGGTTGGTTTAAATTTTGATGGTTTTCGTGAAGTTGGGTTTATTTACATCTTGAGAGGAGCCGTCACATTAGTTTTGCTTACATTTGAAAAGATGGTTTGGAATGAGGTTTGTCTATATATTTGGGGTTACATGAATAGAAGGTTGTTTACATTTTAACGAGCCAGGAATATTGGATTTGTTTACCTTTTGGGAGCTCAAATTAGGCTGGATTCGTTTACATTTTCAGGGGTCATATATGGTCAGGTTTAGTTCCGATTTTTTTACAATCTATCTGGTTGAGGTTGCTCAAGGTCAAGGGTCGATTCACAATTCCAACTAATACCGATTTTTTTACTTTAGATATACAGTTCAGCTGACTTTACCTGACTTTGATTATTGATTTGATTAACGAATATAGTTTGGGGTTGCCGATTGGATCACTAATAGTTTTTCGAAAGTTTTTTCAACGGATTTTTTTTTTTTAGAAAATAGAAATACATTATAGTTTGGACTAGGAATATTTTTAGTAATTTAATGAGTGTTTTTTTTTGCCTCAAATTTTTCAATCAATGTAGTTTAGGTATTAATCAAAGTAAAAAAAAATATTTTACCGAAATTTTCTGTAATCTAGGGAGCTTTGCGCAATACTTTAATAGTATATATTTATTATATGCTTCTTGTTGGCATACTAAGTATCGAGTATTATTATTTACAAACTTAAGTTGGGTGCTGCTTTGTCGGAAATCTCTAAGTTCATAAAAGTACATTGAAATGCGTGCTCACTTACTTTTCCTGGAAAAAAGGGTATTTTCAATACTCCTGCAATTCTGTTTGTACATAAATTTCATATGAAATCGTAAATATTATGCAGCAGAAAAATTACTTATAGAAAAATAAAGAAATTAAATTTGTTTTCAATCGCTTCCATTTCATTTAGCCAGAAGTGAATTTTCTAGGAATTTATGCTTTCTGCCTCTGTGATATGAGCTTATTATTATTTGTTTTTTTTTCGTTGGATAGTAATATGGAGTATTGGCTACTCAAGAGTTAATAATATTTATTTATAAAGGCGAAATTGTAAAGCGGCTTTTATTTGGTAATAAATATGTATTTATTTGCCTCTTACAAGCACCATTAACTGTGTAGGCCTGCAAGTGGCTCTCAGCAAATTAATTCTCAACTTCAACTACGAGTTGAAGCGTGCAAAACAATTATAATGAGTATTTGTGCTCAGCAGCAATTGAGTTGCATGTGCAAATAAGGTTTATTTTTTTTAAATGTATGTAAATATGTATATATATATAAAGACATAAACAACACTCATAAATGTGCATCCTTTCAAGCTGACTTTTTAATTATAACTTTTTCATTACACAGTTTTATCATTTCATTTTATTTACACACAAACACACAGAGGCATACTCATGTACGTACTTATAATAAAGATAAATATTTATTTTTATTTTCAGCTTTTTTAATAGTATTCGGAAGCCAGTGACGCGTGTGCTGCGGAAGTTGCTCATCATAATAACTCAAGCACATTGCAATGCATAAATTTCTGCTGCTCTTCTTCTTCTTCTTATTTTGACTGCTCTTCCTGTCACTGCACAAAGTCATGCTGCCGTTTGTCTGTTTTGTGCAACTGTTGTGTTTATGTTTTGCTTGCTGCTGCTATGCTCAGTTCATAGTTGTTGTTGCGGCCTGTTTGCTTCTGGAACTGCTGATGTTGTTGCTGTTTTGCTGCTGCTGGTAAGTCAAAGTTGAAATTTGCCCATCTCTTTTATGTTTTTGTTTGTTTATTCAACTACTATTTGTGCAGCTTGTTTCACTTGCTCAGCTTTGTAGGCAACAAAATGTTTACGTGTATATTAGCATGCAGTGCTTTTAACTTTGTTGGTGTTGCTTTTATAAATCACGGTTTCACTCCTCGGTAGGCACTCCTCTTCTTCAAGGTTAATAAAAAAAGTTTTATACAATTTAATTACGTGTGTGCTGATGTAGTGCAGAAATGCAGTTAACTCATGTAGTTATTTCAGATGCTTTTTGGTACAAAGAAGCTATATAAAATTTTTTCGGGATCCCGAAATTTTAGTTGAAAATTTCAACGGTTTCATTTGGTTTGATTTTCTCCGGTGTCGCTAAGACTTTTTTTTTGAATCATTATATTATTAATTATAAATCAGCTTCGTTTTCTTTTAAAGCAGCAGTCTGCTTTAGAAGCATTTTTTAGCAATTTTTTTTTGAAAGGGAAGGAAAGGATTGCGGTAAACGGAATTTTAAGACGATAGTGTACTATATTTAAGGCTTAAAAACAATATTTATTATTAAAAAATATTGAAATTTTTTCAAAGTTGTAAATATTTTTCGGAGCCTTGGGTCTGTACTCGGTGCCGGTGACGGAGGTCGTGCGATGCATCTGAAACAGTCGAACCAAATTTTTTTTGAATTTTTATAAGTTTCTTTTCTTTAAGAACCAAACAAATACCGAAGAAGTTATAAAATTCCAAATTTTTTGTTTGAAAAAAAAAAATCACTTTTTTAAGAAAAAAAATTGGCTTTAAGTTGCAAAACAAGTTGTTTAAATAATACTTTTCTCCAACTTCAACTACTTTTGTCTAGTTCAAATAGAAGATAATTTAATACTGAAGCTAGATCACTTTCGGTTTTTTTCGATCGGACATATATTATTTTTGCAATCGCCGACACCGTTTTCTCGACTCGTGAAAATGCGCTTTAAAGGTCTGCCTGAGCATTCGCACCTGCTCGACGCTATACTAACTGCTATAGCTTCGAAAATATGTAGAATTGGCCTCTGGAATTTTAAAGACATATTCTTGGATAGTTTTGGAAGAGATTTAAAACAAGGCAAAAAAATCAATTTTTTGAAGCCTGAAAAGCAGACTACTGCCTTATTTTGTAATGCATATTTTTGGCCTATTCTTTCAACATTAAAGCACTATCTAGACAGTTCTTATTTTGTATACAGTTCTTTTGCGCAACTCTAAAGTACGTTTTTTCCAGTTCCAAAAAGTGTGTAGTTTACGGGTTCTAAAATCCATTGTCTTGTCGTTTGAACGTCACAAATAGTGGATTTAGCAACATTATATTTCAATACTACGAACGTCAAACTGGATCCTTTTTGTAAATTACATAGAATTTCAGCACAAAAAAGAGTAATTTACTATATGGGGATTCCTCATGTTCAGACTTTTTCAATAAGACTTACCATTCTTAAAAACAGCAGTAGATTGTCTTAAGGTTAGGTTAGTCTGGTGAACCAATGGGTCCCGCATAAACCAGTTATGGTCCTTAGCGACATCTGAGTAGTAGTCATCTGTTAGGAAGCCAGCGCTTAACGTGAATTTTAAGAGATGATGAGGCCTCACTAATGATATCTCCTCCAACTTATCGTACTGCGGGGTTCCTAGATACCTGAAGCGTTGTCTTGCAGAACAGACGCACAAGAGATGCTCCACTGTTTCCTTGGTGCTATGATCTTGACATTTCCTGCATTCCTCCCGATGGTAAGTTAACGACACAAGTTCATAAAATTATCAAAATGTATGTAGTTTATAACTATTTTAAGACATACTTGCAAAAATTTCGGGATTGAACAAAAAAATCGTCGTAATCCCAAAGAGTTCCATTAAATCATTATAGGAATCACTGCGGTTGTCAAGAGCTAAATTAAGGATTTATCTTCTTGAGAGACTCCGTATTTTTTTGAAATTTCGTTTGTAGTATATTGGTCTACAACTTTGCTTCCGCTCTCCAATAGATGTCGCTATGGTCAAGCACTGGCCGAGATCCGTTTGCATCACAAACACATTCTCAACCTTTAGAGCCGAATTCTCGACGTTTGCGGGAAATTTTGCTTTTCTTGTTTAATTTCAAGAAAAGTGCGGCTGAGGCTCATCGAATGCTTTCGGATACGTACGATGAGGCTGTCCTAAGTGAAAAAAGCCTTAAATTTACAAAAAAACGGCGGAAGCAAAGTTGTAGATCTAATAAGTTATTTAGCGACTTATATACTTAATATTCGGGGTCCATACCAATATCCCGTCTTAGGTAAGGGTCAGACAATCTACTTAGGTAGACAGCTATTATTATTTACAAAAATATATGTATATATATTTTATGAAATTATCTCTAAGTGTGTTAAATAAATTCTTAAATAAAAAATCCACCAACATTTCAAATAATTTTTATACACAAAGACCACCCTAAAAACTATATTTTTCATTACTTTGTGCTTAATTCACCTCTACCGCTATACGCCACTACGACTATAATTGCTGCTTTCAACCGTTAAATGTACTCGAATTAACCCGCTGATGCGTACCACAGCATATAGTGGCATTTTGCGCAAGTAAAATGAGGGGAAAAACCAAAAAAATAAAAATAAAAAAAAATTAATATGCAAAAGTAGAGTTGTGAAATTCTAAAGCTGCATAAAAGTGCAGCATTTTTTCTGTTTGCATATTTTTTGAGCTGCGCACACACACTCTGGCAGGCATTTGGGCTGTTGGATTACAAGCGTGCAAACATTTTATTTCATTTATTTACACATTTATAATTTCTGATGTGCATTTATGTGCGCGGCAGTGCTTTTCTTTATTTTTAATTTTTATGTTTTTTCTCTTTGCTAACAAGCGACGGCAAGTGCACCACGGCGTATACGCAACATGCATTTGCGAATGCAAAACACGAGCGAATTTGTGGGTGCAAAAGGTAAATGTTAATATTTCTGTATGTTTGCTTGCGAGAATGCAAACAAGCGTGTGTATTTACACAGCTATTTCGGGCAATACGTTTGCAGCATTCATGCCCAGCTTCCACTTGAGTATGCACACAATACATAATCAATGAAGTGCAAATAAATCGCACAAAATACAAATGTAAATTCATAAATACACATATGTATATGCACTTATATATGTTTTTGCAAGAGTAGAGTTGCAAACGAAATAGCGCTGGCATAAAAATAACGCACTGAATAAGATCAACATTTGCGCAGCGCAGTATGCCTGAGTGGGGAGCGCTCAAGCGTTGACCCTTGTTAAATGTGAATTGAGCGAGGCAATTTTTGCTATTTTTAACATTTCATACGCAAGCACACACACATATAGATACTCAAACACAAATGTATATACATACATACATACATGTTCGCACGTGTTTTAACGCACTGCTGGCTATTATTAAATTAGTCTGTTTGCTCGGGTTTTGTTTTATAACAAACCACAGAAGTTAAAAAAAAAGGAAAAACAATCAAATACAATAAAAACAAAAACAAACAAAGAAAAAAATATGCCAGTTTACAATTCCACACAATTGAATCTCTAACTAACTAACAGCGAGTTACTATGTCAGTGTTGAAAAAAAGTGTAGCATACTTTCAGGCAACAAGGCAATCTCAGTGTGTAAATGTAGTTGTATGCGCATTCAAGTGGCTTTTATTTTTTATTTTATTTGAAAATATAAACTCACACTCACATAACTGTTTACATGCCGCCATCCGCTTTCACCACCAATCACTCATTGTTTGTTGTTGTTGTGTAACTTTTCCGGTTTTATTTATTTATTTTTTTTTTATTTTTTTGGCATATTTCTATTTTTAACTGCGGCGCAAAGTTGCTACTTTTTTATTGATTAAATTTCAACAACAACAAAATTTGTATGTGGCAAGTAAACGTGTATGGGAGGTAGAAAGTATAGAATTACCAAAAAGAAAAAAAATCAGTGAAAGAAAATCACTTCCGGTTGCTCTCGAGGGAAATTGTGTCTGTGCTATGAAATTAAAGCAAATAAAAATCTCAACAGTTTGGAAAAAAATTAAATGCAATTTAATTTATTATTATTTTATATTATTTGGTTAGATTTTGTTGTCGTTTGACGGATTTCTGATTTTTCTTCAGTGACTTCAAAGTTCTCAACTGATAATTACACTGTACAAGACTGGGCTGGGTTTTGGATTGAACTCATTTTTTTCGGGAGATTAAGTCATAAGTAAAAAACGTGTATTTCCCGATTTTCGAAGTTAGTCTCCAAAATCTAAATATTTACCTTCGAAATTCGAAAAAATGTTTAATAAAAGACACTATTACTAATTAGAGGATATAGTACAAAAAAATTAAATATGGATATAATCTAGATTTTCTTCTTATGAACACCATTAAAGGTGTATACCAAACTTATATAACATAAGATATAAGGGCTCAAAATTGAATGTTCGAAAAAAATTATGAAACATTAATATTTCGAAAAAACTTAGCCCAATTTTGAATATTTTTTGTGTACTACTATTAAATCGGCTATATTTTGAGATTTTTTTACAACGCAAGTAAAAACGGAACGCAGTTATGTGCTGCCTTCGAAGGTGCCAAAATAAAGTTCCCCAACCATTGACATTACTCCGGTCGTATGAGTGTCTGAAATAAAAAAGTTCAAAAAGCTTTTTAATGTTAAAGGTATTTCCTACACAATTAACTACGATTTTTGAAAAATATCAAAACTTAACAAATGGTGTAGTTCAGAATATATGCAGTTTTTTATGTAAAAAAAATCGTTTTTTAATGCCAAATTTACAATTTCAACCAATAACAAGTAAGGAAAGGCTAAGTTCGGGTGCAACCGAATATTTTGTACTCTCGCAATTTATTGATATGGTTTATTAAGATATCACACAATTTGACCCGACCCATATATTCGGCATAAAGTCCAATAAAATAACGAAAATCAGCATATATATTGTGTATGAGGGCTGAGGTAATTCCTGAACCGATTTCATTCATTTTCATCAGCAAGGTACACCATATCCAATATACGCTAGGAAATGATATTTCTGAAAAACCTATAATTAGGTATATGGGAGCTAGGAGAAGTTATGACCCGATTTTAATAATTTTTTGAACAAAGACACACTATTAGAAGAAAAAAATTTCCTCTGAATTACATTAAATTATCTCAGAGATTTACCGATATTTTCATTTAAAAATTACCCTTATGCGCTGAGTTCATCATGTATCGAACATCCGGGGCCTTGAAAATTTATAGTCCAACTTCGACAATTTTTCCACAAGTGAAACCACATATGCAGTATTTGTGTAAAGTTTTATTCCGCTATCTTCATTGGTTCCTTATGTATCAGGGTGTCAAGAAATCATTATATACCGTATTTCATTGAAGTCTGAGTGCAGCTAGTTTCTGCTATTTCTTCTGACAGACAGACATCTGGATGTAACTCGTCTCGTCTTCCTGATCATTTTGATATGTTTATATAACCCTATAGATTTTGAAGATATTAGAAATATTTTCACACAATAAACTCAAGTTCATTGGACTCATTAAATACTAGGAAATTTTATTCTTAATATATATTTTTCGCTTCAACCCGCTGGCGCTTACTGTATACTCAACTAAGTCGTAAATCTCACTTATGAGTGTTGGAGATTAAAGTTTATTACTTTTGGCTAAACAAATAAATAAACAAGAGAGCATTTACAGCGAAAACGGAAACAAGCGTATAAACTCATGATTTAACGCACACACACATACAAACGTAAGCATGTAAGTTCTAATACATAAATGCCATCGTTTCTATGCGACTGTGACGTATTGCTGCCACAGAGCTAAGTGTTTGCACATAAAGATGCATATGGACAGATTTGTAGATGCATATATGTATGTAATCCTGGGCATGCGCCCTGCTGGAAATGAAAGTATTAATTTTCATATTAATTTTAATAATCCCAAAAATGTACGGGATCCCGAAATTGTTATTTTCTAACCGCGAAATTTTAAAATATTTTAAGCCAGTTGCAATAATTCCGAAACTTTACGAGATCCCGACATTTTTATAATTTAATTTCGGGAGCCAAAAGTAAATATTAATTTTAATAAATCCGATGCTTTGCGGAATTCCGAAACTTTCCCTTTGTATTCCCGGAATTTTCGAAATTTTGAAATCAGCACCACTTCTTTCTATATTTTCCCTAAAAGCATGCTACAAAAACATTCATAAATACTACTAAGTGAAGTGGTGAAGTGGCAGCTTGAAGCGTTATATACGACATTATTAGACTTGTCTTCATCTACACACATATATATGTCACATGCATCTACACATTTGGCCACAAGCATAAACGAACACACTCACACACTTGTTGTTGTAGTTGTGATGTTAATATGAGATTTTCTGTTACAACGCACAATGTTGATTTTCACTGGAAAAACCGCCAAAGTCGGTAAATATGGACTATGTAATGCTAGTTATGTATGTGGCTTGGCTAGCAAAAGGAAACATGTCAGTTTTTGCACATCGCACCACATCAAAGTATCAAGTATATGGGAATTACACATATGATGTGGCATAAGTTGATATTTCATTTCACTATTATATTGGCAAGTGGACAAGTTGTCGCACTGACCACTGTCCACTGTCCACAGCCCATGTTCATGTGGTGTGAATGACCTCAGCGAGTACAAACCACATTGACGCCCATTTGTCAACAAGAAAATATACGAAATACTGGCAGCATCAAATCACCGCAAATATTAAATTCAAGTCAACTTTGGTGTTAAATTTTGACACAAACGTTGCTATACACGTTAAGAGTGACTTCATAAAATCTATGTCCTCACTTTTAAAGAAAATTAAATGCAACCGAAGTCTTCTTTTTAGCAAATTAACTTATGCTAAAGATCATAATCCTCCATTATGACATTTAGAAATCAATAAATAGACTGGCATCACCTTCTAAGCTAAATCAAATATTCTCCCACTAATTTTGTTGAAATTTCTGCCACAAAAAAGTCAACCGAAAGCTAAGGTATCAACTGATTCTAGAATCGCTGATTTGGCTACATTTTTAGGTTTATTTCTAGACCCATTTATTGTGAAGTGAAAGAAGCTAAATTAACCTAAAGGTATACAAATTTTTGACCAATGATTCCACGGGCCCATAAACCACGTCAAACCTTGATTTTTTTCTGGATGAAACTGAACAGAATCAAGAGCTGCCATGTCTCTTTGTCCCAAATGCCGCAATTTCGCTTGTTTACATACCCATTAAGCCAGAAATGAGCCTCATCGCAGTACAGAATTTGGCACGAAAACGTCAGATCTTCTTGAAACATTTGAAGAGCCCATAGAACGAAGGAATGTCGATTGGGTAGGTCGACCGGATTCAGTTCTTGCACAAGCTATATTTTGAACGCTTTCAATCTAAGATCCCGACATAAAATGCTCCAAATCGGTTTATACGACAGTCCGAGTTGCTTCGAATGGCGCCGAATCTGCAATGTCTTCGTGTACACTCTTAACTACGGCTGCTATATTTTCTTCACTGCATGCTGGACGTGGTCCATTCGGTCGAATATGATCTAATAATGAATGTTGGGTCTCAATATGGGTGATGGTGTAGCGAATTGTACACTCAGTAGGCCGAATATGTTGACTATATGAACGAAGCGCTTGAAAGACATTCATTACAGAACGTATATTTTCGAAAAGTTAAATGATTAAATGCCAAACAATACTGAACAAAAATAACATAATATTATAGTTTGAAAAAACTCCTCTACTTGGATCACTACCCATATAACCTATACGATTACGCACATTATTCGAATACATGATGGATCTTTCAAGTCTCTAGATCATACTCAACAGCCCCAGTTTTCTAATGAAATGCTAGAGCCTTTCGTTTCTATTTTCCGCCAGACGAATTACTTTTCTACTTGAATCTAAAAAATTGCAAGCACTAGAGTCATAATGATGTCAATGTTCTGGATTAGCTCAAATCACTGTACAGCTGTTTGGAGAATCCACACTAGCAGCACTGCAGATCACATGAAAATATGCTGTTGAAGAGTATACAAGATGCTTATTGCCTTATTATTGTACTTTTTAGATGCAAAAGTTCTATGACTTTAATCAATGAAACTTGTTTCATCATTTCCAATTATCTACTGTTTTCTCATGAATAAGTTTTAGATAAAAAAAAATTATCTAAAAAGATGATTGATATAACCACCACCACTCCTTGTTCTATTTTGTATTACAGCGTGCAGAACAATCCGAAATTAACTGGATAAAAAATTGCAAAAGTTACAAAATATTTCCAAATCACAAGAAGCATTGCAGCAGCAGCACTATTCTCTATAACACAGAGTAATGCGCCAAGCACTAGTAAACATAATATCGAAAATATTTTATAGCAGCAATGAGCTTGATTCAATTTCGTGTGCTTCCTTTGATTTTGCATTTACGTTGACACAAAATTCGATTTTATTATACAATAAATTTGACAAAACTCGTAGCTGATTGAAAACGCTTCGAAGTAAAAGCAGCGAAGAAAATGCAATTTATAACTTTAACTGTGTGTGTGTGTGTTTATGTGCTCCTGTAAGTGCTTTACAAATATGTTACAAATCTTATTGCCAGCACATGCTTAACAACCAACTCGTGCAGTGCCAACCATATGGTCTAGATGGTATTTTACTATCATGCCACTTTTCACTCCATATGGTGGCACAATAAATGCCGCTGAGGCAGCTGCCATGAGAAATGAGAGCATAGTGGCAGAATATGCTGTTATTTATAAGCCAATATATATACATAAATATGTTAGTCTATAAATAACGGAAATGCTCTTACAGCCGTTATCAACAGCAATATTTTCACGTGTATAAGTCGAAACGCCAAAAAGTATGCAACGTTGTCAAACAGTATGTGCGAGTGTGGTGTATAGCATACTCCTACAAGCACTTTAAGAGAAATGTGTGTGAAGAAGAGCGTAGCATTGTTGTACTCTTTGTTGAAATATTGCGTTTGCTCGCACTTTTACTATTTTATTTACTTCGTATGGCTTATCGCTTACAACATATGACATCACTCGCTGTATAATAAACCTGCAAGCTGACACGTACACGTTTGTTTCTGACAATTTGACTGTATGTAGGTAAGCTAAATAATGTGTATAAAGATTAACTTGTTTACCAGTACTTGTACTAAACTAGTTGTTTATGATTCTCACAAATGTACTTGTAAGTATTTTACTGTTAGTTGATTGGATTTTTGAAAGAAAATTGTAATGCTCATTAAGCAAGCTAGAAAGTTTATTGAAAAATCATAAGGCATGATTTGTTTCAGGTACATATTATATAATGCCGGTTTGTTATACTACTCTTCGATTACTATACATCATCTTCTTCAGAAGCTACCAATTCATGGCAATGCCTTCTCTTTTATGAGGGGCAGTATTATATTAAATTCGGTTGTGTGGCAAACAATATTGACAGTGGATAGCAGAAAAGACTTTTCCTTTAAAGAGATTTAAATAGGGGTCATTACGAGGCACTTATCTCTACGATCTCACCTGCAGAAACTATATTCGTGTATATTATATAGTATAATAGAATCGACTGAATATATGCCATGCGTAGAGGATAATGAGACGCTAGAACATTAACTTTGCGAATACACAACCTCCAGTCGTTTAAAAAGGGATGCTTTCTAGGGGTCTCACTATTCTAGCCTACGCGAAATTGGAGAGCGGACATGGAAAAAACGAACAAGCTTAATTAAATATACTGAGTTCTTTAGTTGACGCTTATTTGAATATCTCTCAGGAGCACAATGGGCCTAATGATGACTTAGGTGGGGCCGCTTGCGTTCAGGCTCTCTTTAATCCCTGATAATACATTTCACACTCGTTAAAGACTTCTTATAATTATTTCAAAGTCATGGAACGACATTAGACTCCGTTATAAATCTGTTTTTACATCAAAAATAAGTAGCCACTACCCGAACTAACCTACATTCAATCTTTTTATCCTGGTAGTATTGTCTTCTTCTTCTTGACTGACGTAGAAACCGCTTACGCGGTTATAGCCGAGTCCACAACAGCGCGCAACGCATCTCTCCTTTTGGCAGTTTGGCGCCAATTGGTAATATTAAGTGAAGACAGATCCTTCTCCACCTCGAACAACACATACAGCTCATCATTCCATCTTCTGCGGTATTCGCCGTTGCCAATGTTTAAGGGACCATAAATCTTCCGCAAAACCTTTCTCTCGAAAACTCCTAGTGCCGTCTCATCGGATGTTGACACCATCCACGCTTCTGCACCATAAAGTAGGACGGGAATGATGAGGGACTTATAGAGTTTAGTTTTTGTTCGTCGAGAGAGGACTTTACTTTTCAATTGCCTACTCAGTCCATAGTAGCACCTGTTGGCAAGAGTGATTCTGCGTTGGATTTTAAAGCTGACATTATTATCGGTGTTAATGCTGGATCAGGTTAAACAAGTCATACGATAGCGAGTCACCTTGTCTGAAACCTCGTTTGGTATCGAACAACTCGGAGGGGTCCTTCCCGATCCTGACGGAGCTTTTGGTGTTGCTCAATGTCAGCTTACACAGCCGTATTACTTTTGCGGGGATACCAAATTCAGACATCGCAGCTTCCGTGTTGTCGAAAGCAGCTTTAAAGTCGACAAATAGATGGTGTGTGTCGATCCTCTTTTCACGGGTCTTCGCATGGTAGCGGAATTGACGCATGGTGAATATCTGGTCAGTTGTTGATTTTCCAGGTCTAAAGCCACACTGATAAGGTCCAATCAGTTAAGGAGGCTTATCCAACGATAGTTGGCGCAGTTTGTGGGGTGTCCCTTTTTGTGGATTGGTGGTAGTATCGTCAATGGTATTATTTTTTCCTTATTAAGCTATGACTTCTTCCGTAACCTCATCATCTACATTCAGATTTTTAAATGAACCTGAGTGCCAGCTTTCTTTTTCTCAGCCAGTGGTTCCCAAATTAATTTACTAATCTTTCCGGCACGAAGTTTCTAGGTTCCCCAGTATGTTGAGTGACCTCCAATTGGAAGGGAAAACTCCACTAAGCTCTATTAGAACACTCACTTGTTCAGGTCTTTTAGAGTCTTCCGAGAGTTTAAGTGCCACTGACCTTTAATTTATGGTATTTTTTGAATCTATAAATAATTTGCGCTAGAATTTTTCTCTTTCTAAATACATATGTTCTATTGGTTTTCTTTAACCTAAATATGCTGAGAGCATGATGATTATCACGTTGGCACTCCAGTAAATTAGAAGGTTTTACTTTTCTCCAAAAATTCACAGTTAAGACGATTTTAAACACCTTTTGACTCCAGCGCCATCTATTGTAAGGATACAAAAACAAATTTAAAATGTTTTGAATTGTTTTGAACTTATACTGAAGGTTCCCAGGTTCATTAGGTAGTGTCTTTATAATCTATTACGACTTGCTTTAAACTGAGGTGAATGGTCGTCGAACATGTCTATGAGATTTTTTTTGTTTGAAACATTCTTAAACTTAAGTATTCATAAATACCCATCGTAATTCAATTAAAAAAAAATGTGTATATTTTTCTCTGCTGGGTTAACTGACATTTGGCTCGTATTTACTCAGATTAATTCACACACAACAAATGCAAATACTCACGAATGTATACTATCCTCAACATACGGTCACTTTTATGCTGACGTCATCAAACCTCAACAAGCAGCGCTACGCGAAGTCAACGCTGAAGTCAACTGCGGGTTTAGTACGCCTATCTATGTGAACGTGTTTGTGTGAGTGCATTCGAGCGTTAATTGGCAGCATCGCTCTCGTTTTATTTGTTTCTGTAGTGGAGGCGCTCAACGCCACCTTCCTATATATGTATGTATATATTTAAGTTTGACTGCTGTATGTGTATTTGTGTATTTGTAGGTGGGTTTGTGTTTAAAGTCCTCTCCATAACTGCTTTTATATTGCGTTTTTTATGATTATTTCGTACAAGCTGTTGCTCCGCGTTTGTTCGCTAATATGAGCGTGCTGGAGTGCATTAAAGTCGGAAGCCCTGCCAATAAGGTGATGACATAATCGTCGCGACTTAAGACGTAAACTTAATTATGAACACAAACAGTTTTGTGTATGGAGAGTGCGGGTGTGTGGGAGTACAACGTGTGTTCTGTGGCGCGACGCGTCGTTCCATATGTGTACATTCACTTTTATTTGGCACTCGAGCACATGTGTAGTCTTACTTATCCACTTGAAACCGCATACGATACATTGCCAAGTAGATTATCCTTTCAAATAAGTGTCTACAGCAGCAGCATGTTTAGAAAAATTAAAACTAAAGATGAGTGTGTGCGGTAGCAAGGTCACTCACCAAGCGTACGCATTTTTTCCGTTGCATACTCACCGGCGCTACGTCATCGCAACTGCAAGCTAATTGACGACAAATACACCCACTTAACGCATTAAAATTTCACATTACTTGTTATATTTGGATGAATTTACGCAAACCTACACTTCTTTGAGACGAACAGCGAAATTATAAATAACATTTCGAATGTCTCAAAGGTGGTTATAAATATAACAAATGCGAGTTCGCTCTATATATAAAGTATTTATTAATAGGTTACTTTGGTCATGTGGTTTATTTTGGTTTATTAGAACGCTGCGAAAATCAGCGAGTGACGCAAATTTAGACAAGATATTTAAAGATTACAAATATATTTTTTTATTCGGTAAATAAGTGCAAAAGTTTGAACTCCAACTAACGGACCAAGATGATGTTTGCAATATGATTCTGTGGGAAATATGATACAGCTGTGACACTTAAAGGCCGAAAATGTGTTAAATTCGATGCGATTTTTGACCTAAATTATTATACTCGTTTTAAAATACCAAGGAAGTACAGAAAACAAGTAAGGAAAGTCTAAGTTCGGGTGCAACCGAACATTTTATACTCACACCGTATATTGATGTAATTTTATTAAGATAAAAAGTCCAATAGAAAAACGAAAATCATTATATATTGGTATATTAGGGCTGAGGTAATTCCTGAACCGATATTCGGGGCTTTGAAAAGTTATATTCCGATTTCGACAATTTTTCCACAAGTGATGTCACAGCTCAAATACAGTATGTATTTCGCTATCTTCATTTGTTTCTTATGAAGAAATCAGATGGAATTGAAAATTGAGTGATATGGCAAGTTGACGTGGTTGTGAAGCGATATCGCCAATTTTCCATTCGTGTGACCAGGGTATCAAAAAAAAGTAGTATGTACCGAATTTCATTGCAATCGGTAGAGTAACTTTTGAGATATGATTTTGAATAAGTGGTCGAAGTCACGCCAATTTTTCATTTTTATTTATCTTAGTGCAGCTCTCCTCTCCCTTTTTTCTTTAAAATCTAGTGTTTCTGACGTTTTCCGTTAGTGTGTTAACACAGTTTTAGTCATTTTCCACATAACCTTTGTATGGGAGGTGGACGTGGTTATTATCCGATTTCACGATCATAGTGTATGATGGGGTACGTAAGGAACATGACTGCAAAAAGGTTTTGTTTATATAGCTTTATTGGTTTGCGAGATATTCACAAAAAACTTATTTAAAGTTAAATAAATTTAAAGTTATCCAGATATTCCTCTTCCTAGTGAGATCCTTTATACCAAATATTACTTTTATGACTTTATTTATGGCTTATTTAATGGCACTTTATAAGTTTTCAGTTTTCGCCATTTTGTGGGCGTGGCAGTGGTCCGGTTACGCCCATTTTCAATACCAACCTCCTACTTAAGTTATCGCTCGGACGTACAGACAGGCGGACAGATAGACATCCAGATTTCAACTCTACTCGTCATGCCGATCATTTTTATATACATAACCCTATATCTAACTCTTTTATTTCTGGGTGACACAATCAACCGTTATGTGATCAAAACTACAAAAATGTATGTTGCCATTGTGAAGTAAAGAAGCAGAAATCTTCATTTAGGATCATTGTAACGAGGGACCTCAAGCAACTTCCCAGTTAATGTGCCATTAGGTGAAGTCAGACCGAACCAATTAATCCGGTAGTTCATTAGTTGATAGTTCCTTAAAGCACTTACGTGTGATCATACTTTCTGCACTATATCAGTATTGTGGTAAATTTTGAAATTAAAAAAAAAAAATATTAAAAAAATTCATTGTTAGAGTTACACAAACAATTTATAGTAATTAAAAATTATGGTACAGTTGGCAACACTTTTAAAATTTTTTCAACAATAGACTTCTTAAACCTACTTAATTTGATATATGTATTTCTTACAATAATACACTAATGTATTCAATTTGAATTTATTATATTTTTAAAAGCAATAAGAAGTGGCATCTCTCTACAAAATATATTTTCAACTGGAGGACTTTTTAAACTTCACTGTTGTAATAACTATATTAATTTTTGTTTTCTTTTATTTACTTGATACGCATTCTATAATATTATACGTCCATTTAAATATGGGGCAACCCTTTTCAAGAAATATTTTCAAATTTAAGCCTACTTACACCTCTTTAATTTAACAACAATATTGTAATAGCTCGTATTTATTTTTAACCTCATTTCACTAAATTTTGAATAAGTGGCAACTCTTCTCAAAATTTATTTTTAGCTTTAAGTCTTTTTAAACCTCTTTATTTGCAATTTTTTTTGGAATGTGAAAATAGTAATTTTTTTAATTTTTAATACTTCAAAATTTCGAACATGTGGCAGCTCTAAAATTTTTTGTATTTAATACTTTCGTGAATTATATCGTACAATTATAAACATTCAAATTGGTGTAATATTCACTGCGTTTGTCCGTCTTTGCCACGAACATATCTGATTCATGTCAGAATTCATTAGTATGAGTATTATACAATTTTAGGGATTACCACTTCATCTAGATTATATCTGTATAATACAGTTTTTCGTAAAGATTTCTAAGCCATAATATTTAATGTAAATCTATCGATTTAGTGTTGGTTATGTAACAAGTCGAATAAAAGGACGCTTCTAATATAAATTTTTTGCACCCTCCTAATTTTATTATTTACCTATAGTATATGCCTTTATACATAAAATATTTCCGAGTTTCAGTTACACATCTCATTATATCATTATTTTTTATGCAACGCTTTTATGTCAATTATTCTATTTCGTTATGCATTCCTTTTGTTATTGTTGGATTTTTATTTATTTTTTTTTTGTTCGACTTATTTTTTGCTGTGACCTCATGACCCTTGTCAATGTCGTCCACTTTGGCAAGTAGGCAATAAAATACTAGACGCAAAACAAGGAAGGAAGCAAGTCAAAAGTAAGCCGACTGATCTCTGCCAGCCACAGACACCGCCACCGCCACAGTCATACCCTTCAAATGTCATTGCGGTCATGAGAATAATAGAAATACCTTCATGTTGTTATTGAGGGTGATGAAGAGGGTGTGTGAGCGAAATGCCATTGTTGCCTATGTATAATTAAATTTGCCTGTGGATAACAAAATGGCAGCAGCGTAAGCGGTCACCAATGGCAGCAGAAATGGCTCGTTTGTTTGTCTGTGTGTGTGTGTGTGTGTGTGTAGCACAGTTTTTGGCGCTAAACGGAATTTAATGATTTTTGCAGGCTTTGCATTTTGTCGCGCAATTTTATGAGCTTTTATAGCTGCGAGCGCAGCAACCTCAATGTTTTGTAAGGGAATACATACATACATACGAGGTGTGTTCACAATATAACGGGAAATAACCAAAAATGAAGAGAACTTTAAATGGCCGTCGTTTTACAAGCATACGAGAAATCACTGAAAGGGCTAAAGTCTAAAGCCTAAAAATTTAGTTAAAGAGTGAGAAGAAAGTTTTCGAAAAAGCGCTGGCGTAAGTTCATAATATCGGGTGGCGACTATTTTGAAGGCGACAACAGTATGAATGAATAAGTTTTTGTTTTAACGTTATTCCCGTTATATTTTGAACACACCGCACAAGTTCTTAATGGAATATATTTAACCACTATTTCCTTATTACGCCTTATCCTACTGATCTGTGACTGTCGCGGGACTATTCGCTTACATTTTAGCCCTTTTATATTTATTTATTGTTGTTGTTGTTATTACACTCTCGCAACAAAAGTTGCTAAAGAGAGTTACATAGTTTTGTTCACATAACGGTTGTTTGTAACACCTGAAACTAAATAAGTTAGATATGAGCTTATATATACCAAAGTGATCAGGGTGAAAAGTGGAGTTCAAATCCGAATGTTTGTTTGTCCGTCCGTCCGTCCGTCCGTCTGTGCAAGCTGTAACTTGAGTAAAAATTTGACGAAACTTGGCACAAATATTCCTTGGCACCATAAGAAGGTTAAGTTCGAAAATGGGCGGAATCGGACCATTGCCACGCCCACAAATTGCGAAAACCAAAAACACATAAAGTGTAACTAAGCCATAAATAAAGTTATAAAAGTAAAATTTGGAATAAAGGATCGCACTAGGAGGGGGCATATTTGGATGTAATTTTTTGGGGGAAGTGGGCGTGGCCCCGCCCACGAATCGGTTATAAACCAAACTTTCTGCAGTCGTTTCTTTTAGCCACTTCTTAATACAGTCCAAAAATTAAAGAAATCGGATAATAACCACGCCCACCTCCCATACAAAGGTTAGGTTGAAAATTACTGAAAGTGCGTTAACTCACTAACGAAAAACGACAAAAACACTAAATTTTACAGAATAAATGGCCATAACTTTTCAAGGCCCCAGATATCGAACATGTTGAACTCTGCGCCTAAGGATAAATTTTAACCGAAAATATGGGTAAATCTCTCAGATAATTTAATGTAATTCAGAGGAAATTGTTTTCTTCTAATAGTGTGTCTCTGTTCCAAAAATTATTAAAATCGGGTAATAACATCTCCATATACCTCATTGTAGGTTTTTCAAAAGTATCTTCTCCTAGCTCCCATATACCTAATTATAGGTGTTTCAAAAATACGGTAAGCTTTATTCCGCATATATATATTGGTTAATATGTGAGCTATCTTAGCAAAATTAAGTGAGCGTATAGTCTTGGATATAGTGTACCTTGCTGATGAAAATGAATGAAGTCGGTTCAGGAATTACCTCAGCCCTCATATACTATATATGACGATTTTCGTTATTCTATTAAACTTTATGCCGAATATATGGGTTAATTTGTATGTTATCTTAATAAATTTTCTTCAATAAATTGCGAGAGTATAAAATGTTCGGTTGCACTCACACTTAGCCTTTCCATACTTGTTTCATTTTGTTTTTGTTGTTCTTTAGGGCTTATTTCTACCCTTCTCCTAATGACACTTGACTTTTCGCATCTATTTGCTTGGTTTCTCAGCGCTTCTTAGATTATTGCTTTTATTTCATTTCCTCTACCATCATTTTCTCAGTCACCTCTTTCCTTGCAACAACAAAAATACGACAGAAATCCATTACAACTGAGGTTATTTCATAGTTTGTGCATGCTTAGTCGGCCAAAGCAATCTCAGCAAACCGGCCAGTTGAAATTATATTTGCGCGCAAACACACGAACACACAATTAATTTGAGCGCTTCGGCTTGAACTTAAACGTTCTCTCGAATTGAGTTATTTTTACTTAAGGTCTCTTTGCTCGCCAGCAAGTCAATGGCCTGCGGCACGCGGTGGCCTCCCTCACCAAAGTGCATAACAACAGCTTGCCACAAAATGTCCGACCGCTTGTTGTTGTTGTTGGTGCTACTGTTGCTGTTGTTTTCAATGTTGTTGTTATTGTTGCTACTGCCGTTGTGACCAACAAATTTATGCAAAAATAATGTTGTCCACAGGCGGCGGCGGTGACGGCTAAATAAACGCAATACAATTTACTCGGCGGCGCAAAATTATAATAATAATAACCTAGTGGAAAACAACAACAATAGCAATAACAGTGTTGTTGTCTCGCTTGTAAGCTAGGTCATTAATTTTATTTACAACACATGCATTTGTTTATGATGCGACATTAAATTTGTTGACCAACAGTGTAATTATGGAAATTAATGTCACAAAATGCATTGCATACTTACAGGCTGACATTCATGCACAAACCCACTTGTAAGCGCCATGAACAGCATGATCTATTTTTATACCGCACACACATATCCCCTCGCGTGTCAGCGCGTGTGTGTGTTTCGTGCTTTTTCAGCAAATGTGGCATTATTTATGTGCTTTGGTAATTGAATGGCATTTACGGTTTATATTTATGGAGCGTATTTAATAGCGCGCATATTTTTGGAAATTTCTTCGCAATTACTGGCGCTTCATATGCACATTTAATGCCTGCATTAAGCCAATTAGATCATAATTTTGTCTGGGGAAATTTTTTCGGCAATAAATTTAAGATTAAACCACATTTTAAAGGAAGTGGGGAAGCACTTTACACGGGTGAAACCGAATATTAAATACTTGTGGTAAGCATGGGGATTTTTTTATACACTCGCAACAAAGTTGCTAATATACCAAAGTGATCAGGGCGACGAGGCGAGTCAAAATCCGAATGTCTATCTGTCCGTCCGTCCGTCTGTGAAAGCTGTAACTTGAGTAAAAATTAAGATATCTTGATGAAACTTGGCCCACTTGTTTCTTAGGACCATAGGAAGGTTGCTTTCGAAAATGAGCAAAATCGGACCACTGCCACGCCCACAAAATAGCGAAAACCGAAAACACATAAAATGCCATAACTCAGCCATAAATAAAGCTATGGAAATAAAATTTGGTATGAAGGATCGTATTATTAAGGGGCATATCTGGATGTAATTTTTTTGGGGAAGTGGGCGTGGCCCCGCCCCCTACTAAGTTTTTTGTACATATCTCGCAAACCAATAGAGCTATATAAACCAAACTTTCTGCAGTCTATTCTTTTAGCTACTTTTTAATACAGTCCAAGAATTAAAGAAATCGGATAATAACCACGCCCACCTCCCATACAAAGATTAAGTTGAAAATTACTAAAAGGGCGTTAACTCACTAACGAAAAACATCAGAAACACTACATTTCACATAAGAAATGGCAGATGGAAGCTTCACTCAGATTTTTTTACAAAATGGAAAATGGGCGTGGCATCGCCCGCGTATGGGTCAAAAACCATATCTCAGGAACTACTCGACAGATTTCAATGAAATTCGAAATATAATACATATTTTATTGACACCCTGATGACACGTGTGGAAAACGATCGGTTCACAACTACGACAACTTCAAATATAACTCAATTTTGAATTCCATCTGATTCCTTCACTTTATAAGATATACATAATGAACCTATGAAGATAGCGAAATAATGGTTTACACAAATACTGTATATGATCCATGGCACCACTTGTGAAAAAATTGGCGAAATCGGACTTTAACCTGCCCTATATGCCCCGGATATCGAATATAAGTACTCAGTGCCTTATGATAATTTTTCGCCGAAAATATCGGTAAATCTCTCAGATATCTCAATTTAATTCAGAGGAAATCTTTTTCTTCTAATAGTGTATCTCTGTATCAGAAAGGGTTAAATTCAGGATTTTCAAAAATACGTGTTTCATGAAATGAAACTCTTTATTCGACAAAAAATTGACGAATCGGCCCGAGTGATCAATATAGATCACATCTTATTTAACACAGAAATCGGTAGCCATTCTTTTCCAGTCGATAGAACAATTTTCAATATTAAGCGATTATCGTGAAATTTTTTAAGAAAGTACTGGATCGAATGTTTCGAAGTTTATTGGACATTTTATAAACAAAATGGCCTAATTCTGAAAAAAACGTGTAGTTTTTTAAATGCCAAATTGACAATGTTCAACAAATCAAAAAGATCGTAGGTCATTGTATAGTAAATATATTCAAGAATATATATATATATATATATATATATTTGGCGTAGGAACCGCTTTAAGCGATTATAGCCTGTTTTCATTGGGGAGATTTTTTTATGTGGTGGGTCCCAAGCCCTACGCACAACCGCACAAGCGGGCTTCGCCTTCTTACTTTAGCTCGCCTCCAAACGGATGTCTGTTAGCTACCCAGGGGATACTTGGTCTAAAACCGGAAGTCGTGAGCTGCTTGAGTCATATGCAAAAGAATCGTTCCTGGCCACTCCCAAGTGAATGGCAATCAGAAACTTTCCACACTTGCGTGAACTTCTACATATGACCCCATCCCCCTCAAGTATTCAAGAATACTTAGTTTAAATTTGAGGTCAATTTCTCGTTGAGTTATGATGCCAGCAATTTTGGAAAATATGCTTTCGAAGAAAAGGCGTTTAAAGTTTCGAGCGTATACCTGCGAGCGGTCGCTCTTTAGAGGGCTGCCATTCAAAAACTATTCAAGATACGACCTTACCGTCTTCACAGAATATTTTTGAAAGTATAAACTGTCGAATAAACAAAAAATAAAAAAATATAATTTTTGGAAAATGTAGTATTGGTATAGCACCTTAATGTTATAGTAAAGAATTTAGTTTCACTATAAACATAAGAGTTTGTCATTATATTTCAAAAAGAGACTGGCTTGGAAAAATTCCGAAAGATAGGCCCGATATATGACAGCTTTTTGCTATTGGGGCCGTTTGTCAGGAAAATTTAACCTTAATCCTGAAGTAAGTCTGTTTATCAAGTAACAGTTGTCAAGAAGATCAACTCCGAAAAAACATTGCCTTATTGAAAATCACACGTTATATATATATTTTTGGCATCACTGTCATAGGGGCGCATTATTCAAACTCATTACTTTTCAAAACTGATTAAATTTAAGCTCATCACTTTGCCACAACTAAAGAGATCTACGCTGAGCTGCCGAACATTTCGAGACCACAACAAAAGGGATTGTTTTTTTATTTTGCTTATGGGTATATTGCAAAAAATAAATAAGAAACATTACTTTGATGGAGTGAAGACAGTTTGAACTTGTTTCAACAAAACAATCATGACACTATGAACCATTCCTCCGATGCTTTTCTCGATTACTTTGTCCCAAAAATAATTTCTGAAGTTTATATGCTACTTAGCAAATGAAAATCACCTCATTTCGCTCACCTTACTTGTAATGAATTTTTGGTGCAAACTCTCGTGCATAGATTAGCACTCTATTGTACCGGACCACTAAAATGGTACCAGAGGCCTCCTCTACTATTGCTTCGATCTCAAATGTCGGAGTTTTAAATTTGTTTTAATAATTTTAATTACTTGTGATTTTTCACGTACTGAACGCGATGGGATGCTACCCCAACTCGGACAATTATCGAACTGCACATCAATTTGGAACATTTTATTATACTGAATGTCGTTGTGTGATGTTTTTGAACAATTTCAATTCATTCATGAATTGTTATATTTTCTTTCTAAACATTTATAATAAGTTTTTTCCTTAATCGTAGCTTCTCTTCTTTTTTATCCATTATCGAAAAATTTCATTAACCACGCACAAGATAATAAATTATTTGAACGGGATTTATTGTAAATACATATATTTTAAACGTAAAAAGACAATATTTGTGTTTCCATATGATTTTAATTTGTTTAGATTTTTTATATGTCATGTACATCGATAAATTCCTTTTATGTTAAAATTAAGGAAATTAATTATAATATCTGTGAAAAAATTCAATTTTGGTATTTCGACTATTTTCTGGGCGTGGTGTATCTTCAAAGTGTAACTAAGCCTAATGGTGAATACTTTCTGTCCGTCTTTGTATATATATTATTGCGAAATTGACGAATAGACTAATGCAGGGTTATCATAGATATATATGTGTCAATATGTTAATTTTATTTGGTGAAATATTTTACACTAACTTGATTCACAAATAAACATTTTAATTTTCTTCGCTTAGTATAAATATCATAAATAACAATAATTCAATTAAAATAGGTATCATTTGTCTTATTATGACTGTCATTAAATTTGACATAGTGAAAATCGCACATATTAAATCAACTAGTTCACCAGTAAGTCACCAACTTCTTTACTGAGAGTAGAACATTAACGTGTTATCCTTTGAAGTTAAATTATGACATTACTTCGCAAATACAGAAATACTTGACATTTTGTCCGCAATAATGACACAACTATGACAACACTGCGATGGATAGAAAAAGTGTGAATTTTTTTATTGGATTGCAAATTCGTTTGGAATAGAAATAATAATGAATTAATAGTTACCTTCACTGATTTTGTTGTGACTGTCATTCAATTTGACGTAGGGAAAACAGACCATTATCAAGAAAAGTAAGGCAAATACCCTCACTGAGCATTTGTATTTATTTTTTATCCTTTCAAGTGAAAATAAGAAATTACTTCATACCACAAAGTACACAAAGGCAATTGTCAAAGAAGTTCGACGACAACCTTTTGTCAATGCGAATATTGTTCGCTTCCCCAATCGCAGACAACTTGTTCCTTAACTTGTTTTTTTTATACTCTCGCAACAAATGTTGCTAAAGAGAGTATTATAGTTTTGTTCACATAACGGTTGTTTGTAACACCCAAAACTAAACGAGTTAGATATAGGGTTATATATACCAAAGTGATCAGGGTGAAGAGTGGAGTTCAAATCCGAATGTCTGTCTGTCCGTCCGTCCGTCTGTGCAAGCTGTAACTTGAGAAAAAATTAAGATATCTTGATGAAACTTGGCACACTTATTTCTTGGCACCATAGGAAGGTTGCTTTCGAAAATGAGCAAAATCGGACCACTGCCACGCCCACAAAATGGCGAAAACCGAAAACACATAAAGAGCCATAACTAAGCCATAAATAAAGCTATGGAAATAAAATTTGGTATGAAGGATCGCACTATGAAGGGGCATATTTGGATGTAATTTCTTTGGGGAAGTGGGCGTGGCCCCGCCCCCTACTAAGTTTTTTGTACATATCTCGCAAACCAATAGAGCTATATAAACCAAACTTTCTGCAGTCGTGTTTTTTAGCCACTTCCTAATACAGTCCAAAAATGAAAGAAATCGGATCATAACCACGCCCACCTCCCATACAAAAGTTAGGTTGAAAATTATTAAAAGTGGGTTAACTCACTAACGAAAAACGTCAGAAACACTAAATTTCACATAAGAAATAGCAGATGGGAGCTGCACTCAGATTTTTTTACAAAATGGAAAATGGGCGTGGCGTCGCCCACTTATGGGTCAAAAACCATATCTCAGGAACTACTCGACCGATTTCAATGAAACTTGGTTTGTAATAGATTCCTTACATCCCAATGATATGTTGTGAAAATAGGCCAAATCGCTTCACAACCACGCCTACTTCCTATATACCAGAACTTTGAAGACGATCTGAATCGTTTACTTTACAATATATAAAGTAAGCACTAGTGAAGATATCGATGCAGAACTTTGCACAAATTTTATGTTAATAGTGTGGAAGCCCCATTCTAAAAATCGCCGAAATCGGACCATAGGTTTTTACGGCCCCATATATCGAACGCAAGGACTTCGGTGCTTCTAACCTAATATTATGGTTTCCAACTTTCAATGGACTTTATACCATATATATGACGAATATGTGGGTCAAATTGTGTATATAATATAAATAAAGTTAAATAAATAAATTGCGAGAGTATAAAATGTTCGGTTACAGCCGAACTTAGCCCTTCCTTACTTGTTTTGTTTTAAATTTAAGCTTTTTCTGGAGCAAAAATGTGGAAAAGCAAGGAAAAACATTTTTTTTCTCATTTTTAAAAATTATGAGTTTTTCAGAGCAAAAAACGTGATCCTTTAATTTTTTCAAAAATTTGATCGAGTAAAACAAAAAAATGGCTGGCTGGATTAATTTGATTTTTTTGTAGGGTTTTTCTGGACATATTGGACTGTAAAAGGCACACTTAACATTAGCGGTTTCCTCAATATTTTCGATCTAGCGCTTGATTTTCCAAAAAAACACCAAAAGCCATTTTTTGGTTACATTTTCAAATTCATGTAACAATAAAAAAAATTTTTTTTTTCGGAAAAGCAATGGCTAGTCGTTAATGCGAATTCATTCAAGTTCTTGAAACCCACCTTTAACTTTCTGTGCGATCATTGGTTGCTGAGATATCGAGAATCACAGACAAAAGGATCCTTTTCCATTTGAAGACCGATATCTCGGCGAGAAGTGGGCGTATCGAGGTGTTCAAAAAACCAAATTAAAGCTAAATGGACAAAGTATCCGATCATTATAGTGGTTAAGCTAAAAAAAAATTTTCCACACCCGTATACCAAAAAAAAAACTAAAAAAATTTGAAAATTTTTTTGTTGGCCGTTTTTTTTACGATTACTCAAAAACCGCAGAGGTTAAAATTTTTTAAAGTTCTAATCCAAAACCTAGACACTTGGAGCTATAATTTCCTTCTTCATCGTTTTCTTGTACGACCATTTCTTTCGAAGTTACGGCGTGTTGAAATTTGCCCAAAAATTTGGAATTATTTTTTTGTATCCCTTAATTTTTTCCAGTAGTGTATAAAAAAATCGACGAAAAGGATATTCTGATGTCGGTCAGTTTAAAATTATGGAAAATTTGACCGGAATAATGACATAACTGACAAACAAAAATTAAATCAGATTTTTAGTAAATTCTATTTGGTGTACCGCAGCAGATTGCGGAACTTCTCACTATAAATATAGTGCTGGCCCCAAGGTCCTATGATTAGTTTCCCACATATCGTTCATCGCACTTGTTGGCTATTACTGTTGTTAGTCTTAGCTTCCATGACGGAGAAATACATAGAATCATGCATATTTTTGAAAAATCCTATTCTACATTGTTAGGGCGTCTAATATTCGGTTGCGTGCGTACATGTCACTTCCTTACTCCCTAAAAACTATATTTATTTATAACGCGAATGTGGTAATCATTCAATTTTACGGTGCTTTAACACATTATACTCCCAATTAACACATACTTCAAAGCTTCATTCTTCCATATGATCTTTTTAAGAACCGCTACCAAATTAAATTGAATGTTTTGCATATACTTCAACGCCCGTGCCACGTACACAAAGGTGGCAGCAGATTCTAGCATATCAGTTCCAGTTATATACATATATACATATAGTATATGGTGTTTCAAAATAATCTCTTGTCAGCACCAAATGTGCCGAGTAATAACCTATAATTTGGTTATGCTCTAACTTTTCCGCTTAACTGCGAAATGCCAAGCTCTATGGCGAATTGACCGCACAAACAAAACGACAATTAACAAATAGCATCTCTACAATAATGAAAACAACAATAACACTATTATTAACAGCAACCAACAAAGGCGAAATATAAGAAGTTGGAACAAATGGGGACAAGCAGAGCAAACTAAAGAAAACAAAAAAGTGAACAGTGACAACAACAACAACAAAGATATGTCTGCATTAAATAACCGCCCGGTAATGCTTCCGTAAAAATTTCTATCAGCTGCTGCTGCGCTCAAAAAAGCGACGGTGTGTAAACAAAAGCAAAGTGAGTTAAGTGTGAGATGATTAAGCAAGTCAAGGTCGTGTAGAGAGATCGCACCGCAAATATTGCCAAGTCAGCGTGACGTGTGAAAATACAACAACAACAATAGCAATAGCGTGGAAAAAACACGGTTATGCAAAATGACAACTGGTTGTTGTTGTGTGCAGTGAAAAAGTTTGTGAAACGCTGACACTTCACCAGCCAACCGACAGCAACAAGTTGGCACAACAACGATAGCAACAGTACGAGCAACTGAGCAGGTGCGTACGCTCAGCTGTTTAATGAGGTGGTTTTCGCTTGGCGCTCACCACCTTCGCAACGCGCTTCGAACACCGAATCGAACCGAACTGAAATGTTTTGAGTGAGACCAACAACAACAATAACAACAGATGGCAATAACAAGAAACAAGCAAAGCTTACAGCTGAGCAAGCGCACCAGTTTGCTTGCGGTTTGCGTGTGTTTGGAGCTGCAGAGCGCACATAAAAATAACAACAACAACATTAACAAAAACAGCCAGTTGAAGCTTCTTTTATTTTTCCTCATTTATGTGTTTGTTGCTCGTCCGATCTTCGTCATCGCCATCGTGGTCGTCATTGTCGTGGCAGCGTAGCTGAGCAGCGTTGTCAAGCGATCAACGTGAGTTTAGTTCTTTTTCAGTGTTCGTGTCGATCGGGTCGACGAACGCGGATCCGGCAGTACAACTCCGCTTAACGTCTGTGTGAACGGGCTGCGCGCGCTAAGTCTCCAACGGCAGCGCCAAACTACTTGGAGCCGAGCGCTGAGGTGAATTTGCTGAAATTTTTCAAGCGGTTTTCTTAATTTTTTTTTGGTGTTTTATTTTCTTTTTCAATAATTAAGAAATAAAGCAACAAAATAATAAAGCGTGTCAGAAACGAATTTAAAATCAATAAAACGAAATGAGAGAAACAAATTATCATTATTAAAATCAATTTTTTTTTTCGGTGCATTGAAGCAAATAAGGTTAAGGAAATATTTCCATGATAAAACGGAGCGTATAAAGAAGATGATAAACGTTATGCGCTTGTGAACGAAATCGAAAGTGCGAACTTGTGTGTTGCAAAAAAGCCAAATAAAAAGCAAAAGAAAAACACCAAATCAAAGCAACCAACCGACAAATAAAAGAAAAAACGCTATAAACAAACACAACAACAAAAAAGCATAAGAAAAATTATATACAACAAAAACGAATGGCAAAAACGCTATGAAAACACACAAAAAAACAACAAAAACATATAAAATACAACAACAGCAAAACATATCAAAAACAACAACAAAAACTTACAAAAAAATTATAAAGAAAAAACCAAAAAAAAAAAAACAAACAACAACCACTGACCAAGAAGTGTTTAAGTGCATTTTCGTTGAAGATGCGCTCGATGCTCGAAAAGAGTGCAGAGTGCAAAGTGTTGAAGTGTGGATGCCGCTAAAGCGCAGCGCATAAGGGAAGCGGCAAATTGGCCATTTTTTGGTTGTTGACATGTAGGAAATGCAAAAGCGCATACAACGCTGATTGTACGTTGATTGTTGGGTGAAAAGCAAAAAGCGAAGAAAAAAAACACAAAATAATAAGATGAGCTGAAAGGGTGCAAACATTTTTTTCTTTTCGGCTGTTTGTCAGCAAACACCGATTTTTGGTGTGTTAAATATTTGCTGAAAGTAGAAAAATCATTGGAAATTCAACGTGTGTTATATGTGTTTTGACTTTCTGCTTGCTTTTGAAAGAGGCTTCGCTTTGTATTGAGTAATTTATCATGTTGCGCGTGTGCATTGGCAATGGCTACATTGAAATTGAATTTAAAAATATGCATACAATTCGATAAATAAATTAAATTTTAACAAAAAAAATGTATTTTTGTTTCTTAATTTAATATTTTTTATTCTTTAAATAATTTTAAAATAACATTTTTAAAATATTTTTTTTTTAAATAGTAAAATGAAAAAAAAAATCTATTAAGATGTGAATATGTGGTACTGATTTTGTAGCATGATCCAAAAAATTAGCTTGACGTAAAAAAAGATTTTCAGTCTTCTATATTCAATTTTTATAAGAAAATGTGTAAATTATTTAAAAAAATTTTTTTTAATTGATTACATAAATATTAATAAAATAATTTTTTTTGTATGTTTAGTTCAAATCATATTGAATCTGTTTTGATGGCAATCACATTAAAAAAAAGTAAAGATAAATTAATTAATGAAAAAAATGAATTCTCGAAAAATGTATTGCGAATACCAAAATTAATAAAGAATTTTTTTTCGTGTACCAAAAAACAAATCCAATTTCACAATTAGTTTCACAATCATACTAAAATCCAGAATATTTTGAAAATTTTAATTTTAATAATATTTTCAATATTTTGACATTCCTTCCGTAATCCAATTTAATCACAATTTTTCAATTAATTTTATTGAAAAAAAAAACATTTTTTGTTTTAAATAATTATATGTATTAATTAAAGCAAAAGCATAAAAATATTTTAGCGTAATTAAAGGAAAAAAACTTTTAACTGAACATTTTTTCATGTGAGAAAAAATATATTTTTATGAAATTTTTTTAACAAAACTTTTTGAAATCAATTTTAAGAGCTTACGAAAACATGAGAAATTTAAATTTTTAATTTTAAATATTTTTTTTTAATCTACATATGTACATATGTGGTATTTTTATTTTTTGTTTAAATTGTCAATAAAAAAATATTTTTTTTTTTAAATTGAAATTAAGTGAAAAAAATATATTTTAATAAAAAAAATTTAATTGAAAAAATATTTTAATAAATTAAAAAAAAATATATATAATATATATATATATAAAATTAAAAAAGGAATATATATAAAATATATATATATAAAATATATTTTTTTTAAATTTATAAAATTATATTAAATTAATTTTCATAAAAAGAAAAATATTTTATTTTTTTAACAAAACTTTTTGAAAGAAATTTTAAGAGCTTCCGAAAACATCAGAAATTTATGTTTTTAATTTTTAATTTTTTTTTTTTCAATTTAGGTATGTGGTATTTTTATTTTTTGTTTACATCCTCAATGAAAAAGTATATTTTTTTAAATTGAAATTAAGTGAAAACTATTTTTGTAATAAAAAAAATTTAATTGAAAAAATATTTTTAATAAATTAAAAATATATATATTTTTTAAATTAATTTTCATAAATAAATAAATATTTTAATAAAAAATTAATTATTAATGAATGTTAAAATAAAAAAATAGCTAAAAATAATTTACATGCAATTACAATTAAATTATTTAATAAAAATAGCACAAAATACGCTCAAATTCAGTTATTAATAATAAAAATCAAAATTTATTAATTCACAAAAATTTAATTGGAATTTAGTCAGAAAAGACGTACTGCGATTTTGAATTTATTTTTATTTTTTTTTTTTACTTTTTGTACAAAAATAATGTATACCTTAAATTTTTTATATGTATGAATCCTTAAACTATTAATTTTTTAAAAGCACACTAATCAAGCAAAAAAAAAAAATCTAAAAACAATTAATTTTATTTAATTTCACTCTTCACAAAACACTTAAAAAATTTCCAAATTTTCACGCGAAATTGCATTTAATTAGCTTTTTAGCATAATTAAAAGCATTTCGTAAAATTAAAATACAAATGCACAGCATGAAAATGAACTTGATTTTGGGCATTTGATCGCGTTTTGCACCAAATGCAACACATTTTATCTACTTCATGCACTTCATTTTATTTTCTCAACTCACTTTTCCATTGCTATAAGCGCTTTTCACTTTGGCAAAGTGAGTGGCGGCGCATGCGCACGCGAATCTTGGTCAGCAGAGCAGAGCAACAGCCAAAAGCAGCCAAGCGACTTTTTTACAAAAGGCATCTTTGACTGCAGGCGAATGCAGACGGAAATCGCGCAACAATTAAGAGAGCATATAAAATTGTGAAAACAATTTGCAAATAAACAATGGCAAAGCAACAATGAAAACGCAAAATAAAAGGAAAATCATAATATTTTTATCTTTATCGCAAAATAAAATCGAATTGCACTTTGCAAAAATATCGACGACTTCTACCATATCTGTCTGTCTGTCTGTTTAGTTTTTTTCATTTTTTCTGTGCTAGCCATGCAAAGCAAACTCATAAGCGCATCAGAAAAACAAAATATGAAAAAGAGACTTGGCGCAAACGCCAATAGCTTGTGGTGGCCATAAGCAAAGAAGAGATCGCAAAAAGAATTGCATAAGATCCGCCGACAGCGGTGGCAGCGGCGCACTGATAATCGCCACTGAAGCGGACAGCAAAAGCACCTAAAGCTATTTATTGTTGTTGTTTTCATATGTTGTTGTTATAGTTGTTGTTCGCTGCCACCGGCTCAGCTGTCCATCGCAGTCACGGCCGTCTGGCTGCCGTTTTTTTTTCGTTGCTTGCATTCATATTATTGCCTGTTATCGTTGTTGTTGTTGTTGTTGTTATTGCTTTGCATTATTGAATATGCTCATCTTCTGCCTTTGAGTTATCGCATGCGTGTTCGCTGCATTTTTTGAAGTTTTCAAATTTTTCACTCTTCGCTTTTTGCTGCATTTTAGCTGTTTTGTTGTTGTTGTTGTTAGCCACTGCTATGCATATTTTTCGTAAAGAGCAAAGTCTATTCATTAGTTGTTGTTACTGTTGTTGTTGTTAGAGTGGGGTTTATATTATAGCGCATCCAAGCTTACACGTTTCATTAATTAAAATAGTTTTTAAAATTCTTGAAAATTGTTGTGTTTTGTTGATTGAAAAAATTTTTTTTTTGAAAAAAACGAACGTTAAGCGAACTCAAAATATACATATATAGAAAAGTATACGAAAGAGACAATTAATTCTGTAGAAAGCTAAATTTAATCAGAAAATCAGAACAATCAGTGAAAATAAAACTTTCAAAGATATTTGTGTCTCATCAAAGCTTCAAAAACTAAAAAATAATCTACAAAACTCTCTTCAAAAACTGTTTAATTTCCGAACTTAATTTTTGATAATGTCTTCTATAAAATAATATAATTTATTTTTTATTCTAAAAAATTCACAAATTTAACTCAATTTCCTTAATTTCTTTTCTCTCTCTCTTTCTCTTAAAGGATCGTATCGTAAAGAATTCTGTGTGTGTGTGCCTCAACCTTCATTTACATAAGTGCAAAGTAAAATTAAAAGAAAACGTATTTGCAATCAGATTACGTTTCTGATTTTGTGTTTAAAATAAAATAAATCAAAATATATTTGTGTGCAACGAAAAATAAATAATAACATTATTGAAGAAGTTTACTTCTGGACAGCGGCGATCTAAGAAAGGAGAAAAAGGTAAGTGTTTGAAAATTATATATTAGAAATATAAAAACTAAATATATATTCTACAATAAATTTTTATATAAAAAATGTAAATAAAATAAATAAAAATATAAAAATATACCCAACATAATATGTATACAAATGTCCACCAAATAATATTGTAGGTCCCGTAAGAATGATCCGTTTTTGTTCAATGATTTAGATAATTTCATTATCTCCACTCTCATAAAAACTCTCGTTTCTATTGGTAAATTACTGAAGTAGTTGATTTTCACAAGCTTCTCTGGAGCAAAATCATTCGCCATTGATCTCCCATCCAATTGTCCGGAGCTTCTTGCCAGTTACTACACTGTACAACACTCGGCTGAGTATTGGACCAAACTAATTTTTTCGGCAGATAGAGTCATAAGTATGACAAATAAAACTTTCAAGGATATATGACAGCTGTTATAAGAGTCCAGTTTTTCAAGTCGATATAATTTTTTTTCGAAATCTAACTTTGACTCTTCATAGCATTAGTCATATAAGTTTTTAGCTATATACCAATGGTGGCGCGCTCTTGGATTCGGCTATAATCGCCTAAGCGGTTCCCACGCCAAATATGTACTATGTATATGTTGAACCAGGAAAAGGAAATGAGGAAAATGTAGATTATATCCATATTTTGGATTTTTTAGTAAATGCAGGATATAGTGTAATTAGTAATATTTTTTTATAAAGTTCAACTTTGTGAACAAATATTTCGATTTTGGAAACTAACTGGAAACTTTTATTGGTCCAGTACCCAGAAAAAAATCGATTTTGCGGTATAGTGCTATCGATACCCTTGGTTTGGTCTCTGATTGTAGACGATTGCTGCTTTCAGACAGACGAATTGTTGATAATAAGCATCCCAATTAAGAATTTGGCAGCAGCTCATTGTAGATGAATCCCTCTCAATCTAATTTTTTTACAGTTACTGCTACTGGAAAACTATATGTAAGATGATCATTTTTAATAAAACTGCAAAGCCGATTAAAGTATTTTTATTCTTCATTTTACATTTATTTAAATATATTTATTTTCTAAGTCTAATGTTCCCCTTTCAAATGCATTGAAATTCGGGAACCCCTACTGTATAATCATATAATCATAAATCAGTTCTGAAAATTTTAATAACAATTATATCAACATTAGTTTAATTCAATTATTAATTCTACCTTAATTCCATGTATTCTATAAAGTATTTAAATGCATTTTTCTTGGTACTATCCATTTTATTATATACGTTAGACTACTAAGACACTTCTTCCTCGCAACCTTTGTTCTCTGCGCTCTTGCCACAAAAATAATTAGCGAAAACAACAACAAAGTAGAGCCCGTACCTGGTAGTAGAACTCTCTTTAAAGTGGTATTAGCGGGCTTATACTCTCTACTTTTGACAATAGAGAAGGAGTCCCTTTTTAATTTATACTAGCAGTATGTTCGATTCGCTACTCTCTTATATTTAGCAAATCTTTAAAGGTAAAGTTAATAACGCTTAATTGGTGTTAAATTCGACGTGTTAACTCTCGTCATGCTTCCTTAAAAAGCACTTGTATCAACAACTTAAAATTAATTATGATTCCATTGTAATCCACCCACTTTTGAAGCATATAAAACCAGAAATTGTTTCAAAATATGATGTCTAACACTATTTTCGGCTCATAAGTCGCTGTAATAATAATAATAATACTTTTTTTTTTAATTTTTAGTGTTGCATCCAGCCATATTTCATTCATAAAAAAGTTGTTCATTTGTATGTACATATGTATGTATGAGTATGCCTGCATGACATTACGAAATCATAGTGACACAATTTTTATTATTTTTTTAATATTTCTCGTTTTACGCTAACAAAAAGCATAAAAATTAAAAGTGAATATAAAAGAAATTATACAAAATGTAATAATAAAAGTTGAATTTCTTTGTTAACAACAATAAGAAGAAGAAGCAGCAGAAGAAGAGTATAAATTGTTAAACTAACAAACTGCTGCCACCGGCATAAACCACAAAAAAAACAACAACAGCAAAAATAAACTCCCACAATTGTTGGCAGCCGAATATAAACAGTTACATGTACTACTCTCTAGGCGTGTGCGTGTGTGCGTATCAAGCTTTATGCTTTATTGTTATGCGCAGTCGCAGCCGCCGACGCATTAAGACGTCACTTAAACTTGTGTCACTCGCTTTGGCGGCGCTGCAAGGCAAGCAAAGAAATGCTGCGCGAAATGAAAATAACTTTTTTTTTAACCCGATAGCGCATCAGCCTGCTGTGTTAGACATTGCGGTGCGAGTTATCTAATCGACAGGTTGCATGCGTTTTCATTATTAGAAAGATGTCTACAAGTGTACGAAAATAAATATGTTTACATTAAATTACACCTGTGTGCGTGTGTGTGACTGTATAAATTTGTTGCTATATATTATTCATGCCTATGTTATGTAGGTGACACTATTATTTGCTTTGCGCAGCTTGCTTGGCGACATCATGGGCTGCCGCTATGTCTTTTGTATCTTCTTTTTGCATCTCTTTCTTCTGCATAATTTTACAGCAGGCAGTCTTACTTTATTATTAATATTTTTTGGAGTTTTCGGTCATTTATTTTAATTTTTAAAAATATTGTTTACATTATTTATTTTATTTTTAGTTTTTATTTTATTTTTTTTTTTAGTTTTTATTTATTTATATTATAATTGCATTTTATTTTTTCATTTCCTTTCATTTTGTTTTATTTTACTTCATTTTATTTTATTTTATTTTATTTTATTTTATTTTATTTTATTTTTATTTTATTTTATTTTATTTTATTTTTATTTTATTTTATTTTTATTTTATTTTATTTTATTTTATTTTATTTTATTTTATTTTATTTTATTTTATTTTATTTTATTTTATTTTATTTTATTTTATTTTATTTTATTTTATTTTATTTTATTTTATTTTATTTTATTTTATTTTATTTTATTTTATTTTATTTTATTTTATTTTATTTTATTTTATTTTATTTTATTTTATTTTATTTTATTTTATTTTATTTTATTTTATTTTATTTTATTTTATTTTATTTTATTTTATTTTATTTTATTTTATTTTATTTTCAACACTTATCTCCAACTGTATCTCTTCCTCATTTCAAATAGAGCATTCGTATGATTTAACTAATACTTAACAGTAAAGCGTAGATACGGAAAAACACCCAACATTTTTGTCGCATAAATTAGGCATAATAAAAGCAAAAATATATCGAACACACCCACACACAAACAAACATTCGCTTAGAAGAAGCCATAATCCAAATAATAATAATATGAAGTAGCTTAAATTTGAGCTCAACATGAGGCGAAACGTTCAAACGCTTGATTCACAAATTAGCACAAAGCAGTCGAGAAACAAAAAATAAAAATTAAAGCGAGCAAAAATTAAACGAAATACGAAAAAAGTTCGATCAAAGCAGAGCAAACACGGATTTTGCGAGCTAAACAAACCAGAAGTTGGCTAAGCAAAAAATTAAAAAAAAGCATAAAATAAAATTTTATAAAAATATATGAGAAATGATAAAAAGGGAATAAGAAAAAAATGAAAAAAAAAGTTTCAAAAATAAAATGTAGAAAAAAAAAAATAAAAAATTAAAAATAATAAAAAAGGTTGACAAAATTAAACAAACTTATTTAAACTCTGTGTTTAACCTGTAGCAGGCCACTCATACAGTGATTTGCATATATTTATACACTTCTCTATATATTTATATATTGCTATATGTAAACATGTATGTGTGTCTCCATTTATGGTAAAGAGAATTAATGCACAAGCTGATGACGAAAATAAACCAGCTAATAGACAATATATTTGATAGCTAAGCGTTCAAGCAAAAATTCATTTAAATTCACAAAAAATTTATACACAAACACATGTTAATCTTACAAATATATATCGTTGTATTTTCATAAATATATTGAAAAATGTCAAACCAGCGCGCTTTGTATAACAACTTGTTGCGACTTCTTGATATGTCTATACACCAACAAATAAATGTATGTGAGTGAGTACGAGGGTAGCTTGATAAATTTATGTCTCAAGTTATAAATAATACGGCAAAGCTGCCGGAAAATATTTAATCTGTAAAGACAATTTATAATTTTCATTTCAGAAATATTCACTTTATATAAATAGGAATTTGTTAGCTCTGCGGCAACCCTAACATAAAATACTCATTCACTTGTACAGCTATACATCTTTTCTGTAGTGTTGTTAGGGGGATTAAATATTTTGTATGTTTAACTGACTTTCTTAACATTATATTAATATTAAAAATATATGGCTACCCTAGCACTATAATTTTTGTACCATATTTATATTTATTTCTATATTTTTCATCCGAAAATTAATAATTTTATTTAAATTTTACACCATTATACATTACAGGGCAACCCTAGACACAAATATACCGCTATGTATTCAATTTGGATTTTTTTTTTAATTTTTATAATTATCAGTTTTAAGGTAATCAACAATTTTAATTTGATGCAAATTTTTAATTAATTTACTATTTTTGTGCAATATGGCAACACTATCCTCAATTACTGCTAATTTAAATACCTTTAAATTTATTATGACACGCATTTTAGCTTAGCATTTTCAATTTCTAAAGAAATAGTTCTTAATTCATATTTATTATCTATACAGAACAAAATCCGTTTGTCACACCTTGCCAAGCCCTTATCGGTCAATAACTCACTCACTCCATGTCAATGTTCATTTCATTGTCAATGTTCTTAACTTTGAACTCACTCTTGTGAACCGGATTCCCAATAAATTCCTTACGTGACTTCTAACTGACCGGCGAGGTCTTAAATCTCAAACTAATTATGTTTTATTCATGCAAATGTGAACATAAAATCCTGTTTGTCTGTTGTAGGGGATTTTACCATTTTTAGCAACGTTCGGGTATTAGCTTTAGAACACCTTTATATATACATATATGTGTAAAGAAATTTGTGGTATGTAGAGCAAGATAGCTATAAGATATAAATAAATATTTGGAAGAGGAGACAAAGAGAAGAAATACAATAATATCGTGAAGAAGTCTGACATTTTTGATACTTATCAAGGTGACACTTTTTCACTAAAGGCTTATGTTTATTAGAGATTTTTTATTACATTGGAAAGTAGACTTAAAGTATAATGCGTGGTTCTCATTATACCAAATTTAATGACAATAGAAAAAACTTCTGAATGGGTGAAGCGTCTGAGAGTTTAAATTTTTTCTAGACTGACAATTTAATTTGAAAGTTCATTGGTCTTACTGCGAATGTCATTAAATTTGACACAGTGGACTCACAAATGGTCACAAATAGCTGAAAGCTTTTAAAAGTTGTATTACGACATTATTCGAAAATATATCTATTAGGAATATACACAAATAGTTGTTCAAATTAAAAAAAAAAACGATGACATTAAACTGACATCAGAATGACAGAATTGTGGAAAATTTTATCTATACTACTATTATAAAGAGGAAAGATTTGTTTGTATGTTTGTAATGAATAAACTCAAAAGCGACTGTGCCGATTTCAAAAATTATTTCACCATTGGAAAGCTACATTCACCCCGAGTAATTCCTAGAATCTCAACTTTCTGGAAATATTTCCCAGTTGAGGATATCAAAAAGATATATAGTAGATTATATAACTTTTGGAATGTTTGTTTAAACCCGTGTGAAGCCGGAGCGGTCTGCTAGGCTAATATACTTCTGGTGGCAGAATATATTCATGTTTATAAATAAAAATCAAATAGCAAGCACTTAATATTTGCATGTTAAGGAAATTAAGTGGAGCTTATTGACTTACTTCTATAATTATATATTTACATCAAGACTTTTTTTTCGTCCAAGATAGGTCAAAAGTATTACCTAATCTTTACACTGATGCCAGTTTTAAGATCATTCATTAAACAAAATAAGTATAAAAGGTTCTAAAAAACCACCCAATTGTAGCACAGCGCCATCTAGCGTAACTCTTGCTTTTAAACTTTCAAACTTGGTTTGTATAATATTTAAAAGTTTAATATGATTTAGGAAATTTGTAGCCCTAAAAATTTAAAATTTTTTTACAATGCCGAAAATTTTTGGTTTTGATGTAAGTATATATATTATATATACAAATATTTTTATAATTTTTTTTCCTTAATACACTGTGAAGAATTTCATGATATGGTTTTAATTATATTTATTTTTTTTTAATCTAGAGCTTTAATTAAATTTCTACATCCAGCATATTTTAGCGTTAACAACTCTATTGTCAGGTTATCGGATTGAAATAACTTAATCAGCTTACATATTCTAGAAATTCTTAAGCATACATATTAATTATACTTTTTTCTAATTTTTCAAATTTTTTATTCAGTATATGTGCAGAACAATTACATTATCGCTAGTAAGCAATTACAAGTACCCATATTAATTAACAATAAATCATTATTCATTAACCCTCCTGTCATTTAGTAAGCAAAATGATCATCGTAATACATAGATAGATAGCTGAATATATCTAATGCCGATCACACGTTTAGAATACTAAACAGCTGTGATTGTAAGGTGTTTTTTTTTCAAATATAATTCTATTGTAATTATTTTTCAATTAAAAATCTCTTCACACATTCACATATGTGTGTGTGAGTTCAACGAGTTGACAGCGCAGACTTACAAATATGGAGATATAATTCTATGGAATTTTAATACAACAAAATTAATTAAGATAATCAATTTATGAGCGACAACTGCTAGTCAAGCACAGCAACGAATTGCAGGTATATCATGTATGCATTTGTATTTAAATGATTGTTTGTGTGTTTGTGTAACCAACACCTACTTGCCATCTTTGCACTGCCACCTTTTTTGCTCAGGCTTTTTGCTTCGTGTTAGCTTAGCTATTGCTCGGTAATTGCAACTGTTTTATTATTTTATTTGTTTATTAGTGTTATTGTTATTTTATTGTTGTTGTTGCTGTCTAATTTTTTTTTTATAAATATTCGCAATCCGATTAGACATCAATCCACTGCTGTCCATCACGCCAACTCTCATCACTAACGCTGTCATTATTTATGACTTTGATATTATTGGTTATTTGTTAGTTAATCGCCTTCTAATTTTCTAAGTTGCTTCTTCTTATCTTTTTGTTTAGTTAATTTTTGAGTTGAGGAAGCGCAAAAAAGACGTTCTAGGTTGTGTATACATTTTTTTAAGAATATTTTTTGTTTTCAGGTTTTTTTTATCTTTTTCAAATTCATTTTTATTTTCATATTTATTTTTAGCTATTTTTTGTAAATATAAACAGTATTAATTTTCCTCAACCAACCAGCTGTTGAGCGCTTCCAATTGTTTACTACCGCTTCCATGTATCGATTTGTTTTTGTTTTCTACCATTTTCAACATATTCTATTCTTCTGCAAAATTGATTGTTACGCTCATTTATTAAACGAAACAATGTCTGTCATTTTTCGTCTGCTTTCAAATATTTTAATACAACAACAATCTAAAAAATATAAAAATACAAAAATCAACTTCTCAATCATTTTACCTGCCACTAGTTGGCACAAACTCCACCGTACATCCGTAAATTTGCTCATCTTTCAATATCAATATTTTTTCATTTCAAAATCTTCTTCTGCTTCCTTTCATTCAATATTAAGCTGCCAGTTTTTCCGTTTAGCATTTTTTTGAAAGTTCTCGCGTCTTCTTGTCAGCGATTTATTTTGTTTCATACCATTCACTGCCCACAATTATACAAAATTGCTGTTATTGTTGCCTTCTAGCAAAATTGTTGTTTGTCAATAAACAAATAATTAACAATATAATGGAAAGGCTACATAGATTACCTAATACAAATTTTAGCAAACAACAAACACAACCAACTGGCTTAAGCCACTCCATATTGGTCCGAAACCGGTATATTAAATCGGCATTTTATATATAAAATAATATTAACTTCATTTCACAAATTGTAAATTTGTAAAGCTAAATTAGCACTGTCTACATTAATTATAATCTCGTCCATAATATTGACAAATACAAATATTTTTACGTGCTAAATTTATGGCTCTTCTAGCTAGTAGTCCAAGCATTTTGTACAAATATGTGAATGTTTTGATTGTTGTGTTCGATTTGTGACAATAATAGCACATAAAAGTATTGTCATACAAAATATTCTTTTATCCATATGGTATCTCAATTTGTTATATGTAAATACAAATCTATAACGAATTTTATTGTGATCCACAATTTATTTGAGCATAAAAATATCTGAAAGGTTAATGCTCGGTTCCTTATTGAGGCTTTTAGTAAACATAATTATGAATAGAAATATTTTTTATTCCTAAAAATAAAATCTAATTTCGTATCACTTCCTTATGGTCTTCTAATTTCATTTACATTTTGCTGAAAGTATAAATAAATGTGAGAAGATATTGTAGAAGGGATGGATATGGATTATGATGAAAAATACCACGAAAATAGTGGTTTGTCTACATTCAACTGTCACAGAACACCATTGCAGCTTCATTAAAAATGTTTCCGAACACTTAAAATAGCGAATCGAACAAACACACTCGTATAATTCACATAAACTGGTATAATCTGGTATAAAAATAAGTACTTTTACTGCTTACATTAGTTGTTGTTGCTTACGTTTAATTCTTTTGTTTAAGAGAAGAAAACTCAATCTTGTCGAATAGATGAAAAATGACGAAACGAAGACTTTAGCTGCTTATAAACTACTTAATTTTCTATCCAGCTTACCATTCTTTAAGGTAGTTTACCATATGATAAAATATAATTTTCGACTTTGCAAAAGTCTTGTATGCTTTCATACCATCTTTTTTCTCAACGAGCTTTCACGAACAAAAGCTTTCTACTACAAAGCTTGATTGCAGAGAGCTTTGGTACCGCCTTTCAAATACGATCATTTAGAAAATTCGATTTATTGTCCTACATTTATAAGAATTGGTTACAAAAAATTATAAGAAACAATTTTAAAAATCTTGGGCAAAAGCATATGAGGTTTTTGAATCAGATAATATCGTTATTAAGAATGTTCTGTTTGAAAAACGAACTGATAACTTTTGTGATTTTTAATAACCGTAAAAATGCATGAAAATCTCGGCATTGATTGAAATATTTCAAAAAATAGTTATCTCTTGAGGGGTTCATACTATGGACTTGCTTGGACTTATAAAATATTTTTCGACATTTTTTTAAAATGCCGGAAAATTAGAGCTTTTAATAAAGTCTTCTACAAAAGATTATTTTTAATAAAAGACTAAGTATCTAATTTCCATATGGAACAACCTACAATAGACACCAAGGTGTATAAATAATATATCACTCAGTCAGCAAGAATACATATGTTGAAACAGATATTAATTACCTAATTCAACCAAACGTCTTCAGGTATAATGAGTGTGTATGTCATTTTTCGAAAAAAAACTAGCACCGAACACCGCTAAACCAATAATAGTTAGTCCAATTAGCGAAATAGAACAGCACAATGAACTCGTCGAGGCGCCGAAAATATATGTGTTGTTTGTGTTGTTAACTAATTCTCGGGGAGTTTAGGATTTTTTACGCGTTTGACGTTTTTTAATTGTTAGTTGCCATATATTTTTGTTCTTGGATGTTATTTTAAGATTAGCAGCGTGAATTCTCACACTTCCGCGAATTCAGCTGGTGTGCTAATTAATGGTTTAACGGTTGTTTTACGAAATATCTTTGATTTTGGGTTTGTGGTTTAAGGCAAAATTATATTTTTGTTTTCATAAGTTCTGTTTTGATTAATTTTGCCAGTGGGGTAAATAGATGAGCCAATATTGAGTGTCTACTAGTGTTAACACTAAAGAATTGTGTTGGCTACAGTTTAAAAAATTATTAATTTTAAAATTATGACTATTATGACCTAACAGATATTACATAAATAAAATTATAAAAAAATAGTATCTTATTATAAATATTTTTATCAATCCAAAAAAAATAAAAATATCATCAGATTTTATTCAAAATTTTGTTATATAGTAGCTTCCCTAATTTTTCATACTTTTCGCATGCTGCTAAAATTTATTTATCAAAAAAATGATAAAAGGTCAACTAGCCACATTAAAAATTATAAAAAATAACCACAAATATTAAGCTGCGCCCAGCTCTTCTGGTGGTCCCAAACTGTATCCGATCGTCCGAGTGTTCGTGGGTGCGTTCGATTGCTAGCACTCGATCGCTAACGATCAGTTACGCTTCATTATGAGCAACGAAATTTGCATAACACTGTGTGTGGCATGCAGCAAACAGTAATAATATACAAATAAATAAATGAAAAAAATTGCAAATAAATAAATTCGATAAAGTCCACATTTGACATGATCGATGATCTTTCACGCTGAATGCCCACACCAACGCAATAGCAACAGTGCAAACCAGCCAACAATAACAACGGCATTCAACGGCCTAGAGGTCGCGCACCAAAAATGCAACACTGCATGCAATTTCATTTACAATTTTATTGTTTTTTTTTTGCATTATATTTTTTATTGTTGTTGTAATTATTATACATCTTTGTATTATGCAATTCAAATGCAAAATTTTAAAAACTGCCTCTACTCAAGTGCAACTAAAATAAATTGCTTACAATAGGCGATTCGCATATTCGTAAGCATTCGCTTAATGTCTATAATATATCGATTATTTGTTAGTAAACTAAAGAGAAAAAATATTTTCAAATTGGCAACTCGTTATTGTACGCTTTAAATGGTGGCGCGCACCTGAGTTGTTGTTGTTGTTGCTTTGACTGTTTATCCATGTGTGCGTGCGTGAACATGCAACATCGTGTGGGCGTCAGTCAGTCAGTTGGTCAGCAGGTTGACTTGTTTAGTTTAATAGATTAATCGTTCACAGTCGTGACACTCCCAAAAATGTAATCATCGAATACTATTTAATAATAAACTGGTGTAAAAAATAATCGAAAAACAATTAATGTGTAAATACTAGCAAATTTTGAATAATTAAAGACATTATTGAATTGCTAATATAGAAGTATGTAATATGTATTAATAGTTGGAAATAAATAAAATAAAAGTTTCTCATAACACAAAAATTAAATTTTTTTCTATACGGTGGAACTTCCCTAACTCGAACGTCTATAACTCGAAGAACTCTATAACTCGAACTTTTGAATGGACAATTACGTTTAGAAATCAAATTTCATACAAATTTCCTTCCGTAACTTGAACTTCCTTAACTCGAAATTCTCCAAAACTCGAACTCTTGAATGGGCAATTGAAGTCAAATTTCCTTCTATAAAACGAACTATTCGACCAGGGCATAATACAAAATTTAAAATTTTACTATCGAGGCTGAATATTAAAAGAATCTCTCTATATCGTATGGAGGCGTTCAAAAAATATGATATTACACTTATGGATTGCATAAATCATGTAAAAAAGGCATGGGTTACAGACGTCAAGACCCAAAAAATAGCAGACTCTACAAACAAAATTACAGAATACATGTTCTAACGTATGTACATAAATCTTTAGGTGAAGTAAATAAATAAAATTGTATATAAATCTATATCTGAAATCTTTTTGAAAAATGTATGTTTTAATGAAAATTGCTATAACTCGAAGTTGGATTATGGTGATTCGAGTTAAAGAAGTTCCACTTTACTTAAAAATATTTTTCAATTAACTATTATAAATATTATTTCCAGACATTTAAAAATAGTTCAATTAAAATTTAAAATAAACATCCAAAATAATTTTTTTTTGAAAACATTAGATTTTTGAAAAATGAAAAAAAAATATATTTTTCGACAAATATTAGATAATAAGAGCAACTTTTATGTGCATAAATTTTTAAGCAATAATTTTAGATATACAAAATCTTTAAAAAATCAATAACATTTTGAAAATATTAAATGTTAGAAAAAATCAAACAAAATATATTTTTTTTTTAATAGATATTAGAATTAAAAATTCTAAATTTTAAAGAAATCACTCCGAACTCATTTACAAAACCATTATCACTTATAATTTAATTAATATTATTATTTATTTTATTTTAAGTAGTTTAACATTACATTTCAGACCTTTATGGCACAACTATTAAGTGTTTTAAACTCTAACACTACAAAAAATATATACTATTGTTAGCATAAACCATATGAGAATTGCAGTTTAAAAGCAGAGTTTGCACGAAAAATATCTAATGAGGCCTGAACAAAGTTGTTAATGGCAATGTTATAGTATTATACTAAGAAATCCTAAAATTGTCACGTTCGAAGCTGAAATACCTTCTAGACGACAAGAACCGTTCCCTTCTATTAAACTTATGATCATAACCATGGAAAGAAATGTCATTTGAAGATTTCTTAGTAGATTCTTCTTAACGAGAAATTGCGTTATGATTTTAAAACAATTTAAATAAATCGAAGAGGAACTTGAAACACTGATCGGTACCTCTCCTTTGCTCTTTTTGGATCACATTATTCACATGATATCAAAATACACTCTCTAAGGTTTTTGAATATTAGCTTTTTCATTAAAAATGTTGTAAATCATAAACCTCTTGCTGATTAGAGAAGTGTTTCCTAACCTATAATTTGTTTTAATTTAATATTTTTTGTTTAACAAAGTTTTCTAAAATAATTTGCAAAAATTATTATCTGTGAAAGCAACAAAAAATTGTAGTTTTTTCACAGGAGTGTGTCAAGTACTCCTCCACCCCCTAGAAGGCTACAACTTGTTCCATTCGCCTCATATTAAATATAGTCAAAACAGATATTCACATTTTTTAACCTTAACACATGTTTCTATATGTATATGTAAAAGCTTTTTTTGTCATTTACTCAAACACCTCGCCTTCACCTTAACGTCACGCTTTTGCTTTTGCTCATTCTCCCACCGTGTGCAAAGCAGTAAATTTGTCATTTTGTCACCGCCACTATATAAATTACTAACTGCATTACAATTACTACAATTGCAACATTTTGCGCCAGAGTAATTGCTCGGCTGTTAATAAGTACCTGTAAACATTTTTATTTCATACGCTTTTTATACACTTTTGTTTTTACGTTTTTTGTTTTTTTTTTAATTTTGTTTGTGTTTTTGGCAAATTGTTTATTTCTGCACAGTCTTTAATCGCATTTGTATTACTCGCTTTGTGGCTTTGTTACTTAGTTGTGTGCAAATTTAATCGATTATCCATGGATCTTGATTGCCGATATTCGCCCGAAATGTGACAGCCGGTTTTTGTGCGCGATGACCGAGTGCTCCCGCGGGCTATGTACTCACTGTTGAAGTATGATTGGTGTGAAAGCGCAAAATAGTCAAATGAAAAAATGTGTAAATTTCGTAATTAATTTTGTACGCTTGCTTTTTTTACATAATAACCGTTCACCTGTTGCCATTGCTATTGAAATATTTATACAAAAAACTCGTAGCTTGGTATTTCAAGATCCCTCGACAATTTACATCTTATTTAGGCAGTAATCTCATTACGCTTTTGTTTTTTTTTTCAATAACGGTGTGTTGAGTTTGTAATTTACTATGTATGTAAATACTTTGGAAAGTCAACTTGAAATAACAAATCAATTGTGTTAAAAAGCTGGAAGCATTATTTTTTTATTTTGTATATAGAAATTTGTATATGTTTATGTTTATAAGTCTGTTTTGGGTGAAATGAAAGTTATAACATTTTTAGACAATTAGTCATATGACTATTTTATACTTTGCTTCAATTTCATTATTTTAATTTTTAATTTTTGAATTGCAATTTTCGATCGGCTAAAATCTATCAATATATTTCGCCAATATTTTATAATATTTTTTTGTTTGAAAAATGTATTTTTGTATGAGATTTAAAATAATTTCGCTCAATTTTTCATAATTACCAAACTACATTTTCACACCCTCGAATTGAAAAAAATTTTGTTGCATAGTGTAATCAGTTTGTCAGCCATATTCGTTCTTCATTTAGTATAAACTTTAACAAAATCTAGAATTTGACAAAAACAAACTCATATCCGTCTCAAATTAAATATATAAAAATAAATGTTTCATAATTTGTATAACTTTAAGTTCTCTTGCGCAAGAAACAGGTTCTATAAAACTCATTGAGTTTGAAAATAATTTCTTTAGGTAATTTCCTCAACTGCTAAAAAGACAAGTAGTTGCATAAAAAATTTAGACTTTAGAAATTTCAGCTAATTATCTAAGAACAATTAAACATTTCAGTCAAACAACACTCCAGTTAGCTTATGTCTTCTAGAAACTTCTGTGAAACAACGAAAAATTAAGACACTGATACAACATAATATTTTATAAATTTTTTTTTATCGTATGTTTAAAAATTCACTTACTAATTCTCTCACTAATTAACTAAAGTAGACGATATGCCTTCTAGTTTGCAATTTTTATAAGGTTGAAGAGAAGAGCATTGAAGTTAAAACTATGTATGTACATATATTTGGTATTTACAATCAACTCTGTAATTTTCCGATTTCTAACTCTCTTAATTTTCCTTACTCTCCTTCCCTGTCTCTAAAACTTTAGTTTGATGATATATACTTTACGATATCAAGATATATTTAACTCCATATGGCTTCCTCATGATGGAAAGCGGTTATGTTAGACTGAAATATTTCTCTAATCGCCCTTTCACACAGGAGCTAATTGATCAATTAACCGGCCTCTGCTCGATTAAAACGCTGATTGAGATCGATATACCATACAAAATATAAATCGACATTAATTTTTAATTGAATTCTTATCGACTTGAAAATGAAATGCAACTCTGCGACAAATTGTAATTATGCATACGTTATTTGTCTGCGAGTTGTTCTTCACACAAAACGACGGTAGATGTCGCTGTTAAAAATAGCAATCAGCTGATGAAACTTACTAACTTCTTATGAAAAGCAAAAACAAAAATGTATAACAGCTGATCGGTTATCGAGTAACCGGCAGTGTGAAGGGCAAAAACTGGTTTCTCAATCAAAATTTTAATTGATCAATTAATATGGGTGTGTGAAAAGGTACATCTGTGTCTGTAAATCTTTATAATATTGTTTCCCTGGACGTAGTGGAAGTACATAGACTGGGCGATGTACCTAATAAGTCCTACATAGAAGATATGAGTATTTGCATCCTTATAGTCACATATGGGATATTATCGTATTTCCTTTCTATTTCTTATTCTTAATTCTGTACACAGCCTTAGCCTAAGTCGATCTAATGCTTGTAGGTTATGAAATCAAAAATTCTCATTAATGTATACAAAGCAGCTCCGATTTTTTTTTGAAAACTTGTATTATTCTACTGGCGCAAGAATAATATTATTTGCACTAAATTTTGCCAAAATTTAAAAATAATATCACAATAACAAATCAGCTGGTTTGACAAACTCATTATAGTTATAACGAAGTTAAAAACAAGTATAAAGAAAAGGTGCTCAGCTTCTTAATTTGCATAACAGCTTATTGAGAAACGGTAGTAGCTGCAATACTGAAAGGAAGCAATACGTTCGGTACTTTACTATACTAAACAATACTACAAGTATATTATATAGGTATATGGAATTGTAAAATCACATCGTTTTTTGTGGTTAGATAGTGTCATACTACGATGCATAGAGTTGCTAGTAGTTCCAAGGTCGTTTCTTGAACTCACTTTGAGGGAAGTAAAAGAGGTGCTGAAAATATAATAATAAAATTATTTATTTTTAAATATGAAAGTCAATAAATAGTTATTATTGAAATATATAATCGAACTCAGTGGTATAAAATGTTGTATATTATTTAATTATATTTTTACATTTTTATACTCTCGCAACCTGTTGCACAGAGTATCATAGTTTTGTTCACCTAACGGTTGTTTGTGTCACCAAGAAATAAAAGAGTAAGATATGGGGTTATATATATATAAATGATCAGGATGACGAGTGGATTTGAAATCCGGATGTCTGTCCGTCCGTCTGTCCGTCTGTCCGTCCGTCTGTCCGTGCAAGCGATAACTTGAGTAAAAATTAAGATATCTTAATGAAACTTGGAACACACATTCCTTGGCACCCTGAGGAGGTTGCTTTCAAAAATGGGCAAAATCGGTCCACTGCCACGCCCACAAAATGGCGAAAACCGAAAACCTATACAGTGTCATAACTAAGCCATAAATAAAGTTATGAAAATAAAATTTGGAACATAGGATCTCATTAGGGAGCGGCACATTTGGATGTAATTTTTTTTGGAGAAGTGGGCGTGGCCCCGCCCCCAAATAAGTTATTTGTATATAACTCGCAAACCAATGAAGCTATATAAACCAAACTTTCTGTAATCGATTTTCTTACGTACCCCACCACACCCCATAAAAATAGTTGAAATCGGATAATAACCACGCCCACCTCCCATACAAAGGTTAGGTTGAAAATTACTAAAAGTGGGTTAACTCACTAACGAAAAACGTCAGAAACACTAAATTTCACACAAGAAATGGGAGATGGAAGCTGCACTCAGATTTTTTTTACAAAATGGAAAATGGGCGTGGCGTCGCCCACTTATGGGTCAAAAACCATATCTCAGGAACTACTCGACCGATTTCAATGAAACTTGGTTTGTAATAGTTTCCTTACCTCCCAATAATATGTTGTGAAAATTGGCTAAATCGCTTCACAACCACGCCTACTTCCTATATACCAGAACTTTGAAGACAATCTGGATCGTTTACTTTACAATATATACAGTGAAGAAATCGGTGCAGAACTTTGCACAAATACTACGTTTATAGTGTGGCAGCCGCATTCTAAAAATCACCGAAATCGGACCATAGGTTTTTAAGGCCCCATGTATCGAACATGAGGACCTCGGTGCTTCTAACCTAATATTATGGTTTCCAACTTTCAATGGACTATATACAATATATATGACGAATATGTGGGTCAAATTGTGTATTATATAATATAAATAAAGTTAAATAAATAAATTGCGAGAGTATAAAATGTTCGGTTACACCCGAACTTAGCCCTTCCTTACTTGTTATTTTAATTTTTATTTTTTATAAGACCGATTGAACTTCCTTAAAAAAATAAAATACCAAAAATAGTAAATTTTTTTATTTCCTTGCATTTATTCATTTCAATTTAAGTAAAATTCCAACCCTAACAGCTTTCAGTAGTGTCACATAGAGCTCCATTCACATTGAGCACATTCCACTAGCTCGAAGCAAGTGTCACAGTTATATTCAAATACAAACATATATACATACATATGTATGCTCATACATAATACCAGTATTTCCGTAAAAATGCAAGCCAAAAATGTGAAATTTCGAATGCCATTTGACCAGTTTCGCCGCAGCTGCAAATGCGCATGCGCACGTTTTTTTTCTTCTTTCTATCTACATATATCCTGCGCTAATCAGATACAGCCGCATAAAAAACTCACAAGATATACATACATATGCTAGTCTTAATCGACTTTTTGACTTAGTTAACTTAAATTGTATGCTAATGCAGAAGTGTGATACATTTTTATGACCAAAACGCAGTGCAAAAGAACACCCACTACCAAAATTATAATTTCTAATTTTTAAGTGATTTATATTTTGTTGGTTTTTTTCGCTTAACGGTTTCTTGTTTTTTTGAAATTTTGCTTTCAAGCAAATGCACTCTGTAGACGCGAACGTCCTTAGCGCGTGAAATAACCTTGTGGGCGTTCGTACAAAGTGATTTCAAGTGACTATAAATAATTCGGAAATAATATACGCTTCTAAAAAATTAAAAATCACAGCGTAAGGTATGCATTAAAAAATGTTTCAAATAAATAAAAGAAGCGATTAAAAAAAAAACAATGAAATTTAAAATGTTATTTTTATTTACTTAATATACATATGTGAAAGTCTAACGGTTTTCAAGGTAAATTACTTAAAAATAGCAAAATTGTTTTATAAATAATATTTTTAAAACCTTGCATATGAAAATACCGAATAAATTTCTTCAGTCTGTCATAGGCAACCAGTTTTTTTTTACTTGACTGAATGAACCATTAATATTTATTTTTGATTCATGGGAATGTATTTCCTTTCGTTTGAGTAAGAGAGTGTCCAATATCATTATCAGTAGCTTCGAACTACTTTGTAATCCGACTTGTGTGGGTACCCGGTCACCGCAGAAACGCTGGAAACTGTAAAGTGGATCAGCTTGCAAGTGAAGGTACCCTAGCTACATTGACGCCGGTGTGAAAACATGTGGGTAGTCCGTTGTCCAGAGCGCTGACTTCGATTGAGTTCACGCCAAACGCTGGAGAACAACCAGCATCTGCGCAATAGCGAGGTCTTTCTGTCCCGCAGTGGATCGAAAAGCGATCTTCCAGCTGCAGTCGCTTAGTAAGGCTCATCTCTCCGCAATCATTGGTGTGCTTACTGGTCATTGCCCAATAGGCACACAAGCGGTGAGGCTAGGGATCCTGTCAGACGCTAGTCGCAAAGTTGTTTGGAGGAAGGCGAAAAGGAATCATCCACGCACTTCCTCCTTCAATGTTTAGCATTCGCCTTAGGTTAAAGCACCTCGGTAGGCAAAACTTCAGCGAACCCAGCAAAGAGTCTGGAATCGACATTAACCGACTTAAAACTTTATTATAGAGTCCAAGCGCTTTGTCGTATCATAATGGTCTTAGAGATCCTTCAGTAGTTTTCCAGGCGTTCCAAAGGACAGCCGAATCTGTCTTAGTGAGATTCTGTGCAGCTGCGGAGGTCTACCCCTTAACCTAACCTAACCTAACCCAACCTGACCTGACCTGATCTGACCTAACCTGAACTAACCTAACCTAACCTGACCTGACCTAAACCTACCCAAACCAAACCTAACCTAACCTAACCTAATCTAAGGTCTAAGACCTACCCCTTCTTTAGTGTTAAAATTATTTTTTAAATAACATTCCACAGTATTTTTTCTAAGGAATATGGAATATGTTCTTCATTTAGATATATACATAGTATATATATAAAAAATTATATTTTTTGGGGTTAAATTTTAAACATTTTTTTATTTTTATAATTTTAAAAACTATTTTAATTAAAATTTAATTAAATCATATAAAATATATTAATTTAAAAAAGCATTATCAATAATCAATACCATTTAGTTATCGCTTCATTGACACGCTTAACATTGTGTTTACACTTAATTTGAATTTTATTTTTGTTGTATTTTTTTCATTTTACGCTTTTTGTTTGGCCAATTGCACGAGTTTTATATTTCTTCCGAATAGAAGTTCAAGTCATCAGCCATGCGAAACGCATTAAAACACCATCAATGGTGGTTATCACCAAAGTTAACACCTTGCAATGGCCAAATGCGCAATGGAGCGTGAAGTGCATGCCGCTGACTGCCAACATACATACATGCATACATACTTATACTTGTGTAGATCCACTATATATGCATATGTTTGGATATTTTAATGAAAATGTGTGTGTATGCATGGCTTTGACTGCTATATATGCGCTAACTGTTTGTTTGTTGTTTCGTGTTTTTGTTGTTACTTTAGTTTTTGTTGCTTTTCCAACTAAGCGCTGCTTTGCCACGAACTGCTAATTAATGTTTCGAAAACGTAGCAAAGCAGACTACAATACAAAACGCATATATTTAAAGAAGAAACAAAAATAACAATAGCAACAACAACAACACAAATCGGCATGCAAATGAAATAGTGAAATAAATTACGCAAAAAAAAATAAGGCATTCAAATTCAAAAGCTCGCCTCGTTTCGCAAATATCCGAACACATGTGCACATGCACGCATGTGTGCTTGTAGTTAAGTGTGTCTAGCTAACTAACATTTCTCTGAACTAAACTGGCTGCGTTGCTGCGCCTGCGCAATACACAAATACT